>OX371199.1:1907500-3297500 GCA_947310845.1 Yponomeuta plumbellus | reverse complement strand
AAGATTCCGATTAGAACATAAGAAAGCAAATGTAAAGAAAAACCAAACTTACTCGGTTAATAACCAGCTTCCTAGATACTCCCCATCTTCTGGAAACAGCAGCACTGTTATGCACTCCTGTATCGCTGACTCCACAACCCCTGTCCGGAATGTGAAGAAGTCTTTGATGTTATCCTTATTGAATGGCATGTCATACCGAGGGTAGACAGAGTTTTCCGCTTCCGTTGTATTTGTTGGCTGTGGCTCGGCAGGATCATTGGATGTTCTCGCATCTGTAGTATGATAAAATAACTAAGGAGCCTCTTCAACAGACATACCAACTATCTGGTGCTACAATTGGTGTTTGTCATTCACAAATCATTTCTCAATACTTAGATATTGATGGGTAACAAGGCTAAGAAAAAGTCATCAATCAGTTATCTTATTTTATCTGACAATTTCTATGTTTAAGCTTTACCTCAAGAGGTGCTAATAAGTAAGTGATAATAGTGAATTTCATACAGAAATCGCAAGGCGACACGTCCATTTATATATACATTTAGATCTTGCTGTATCTATTTGGAATGAGATTATTTCGGCCGAATGAGGTAAAATAATCTTCAACTGATTTTTAGTAAAAAACGACTTGTTTTGAACACTCCTATAGGAAAAAAGGCCTAGACTTACCGTTAAAAGATGCAGAAGATGACGATAAAGAATCGGCTCCGGATAAAACTGAGGGATTTGGATTAGGGAGAGTTTTATTTCTGGACGCAGTTTCGGAAACTGCATTGCGACTGCCGTCTGCGGTCTCCAGACTGTGGTCGGTGGACAGCTGCAAAGTGCCGCCACGGAACTCCAAGTCGTCGTCGTTTATATCACCCATGGTTAGATATTTATTTATCCTCTCTAATTGTTTTTATTGAAAAAATTGCGATAAACTAGAAGAACGCAAAATGTCAATCGCTGCTGCATGAAATGTCAACAATCTGGAAAACAGTATTGCCAACCACATTTTGCCAAAAAACCAAATCCCAGCCGGGTAAGCTCGATAAAATATTGTAAGGAAAAGATCCGGAATCAGCGCATCCTGAACGATTACAAATAAAAATTATTTCTTTATCTCTTTGTGAAATTCCATGCTATTGGGAAATTTTCTTTTCGAGTATTAAAACTATCAAAAAGGAAATAATTATTAAGAACCCTGTAGATGGCGCTGAACTCTTGATGAAAGTACCTGCAATAAAAATATTGATGAACTTACTTGGTTGCAAGTTGTAACATAGATAATGGTGCTCTTATTGTAAAATCATTTGTTGTAAAGCGAGCTGGAGGAGTATAAGTGCTTTTGTACGGTCAGTTCAGTCAGACTCAAAACGGTAACTTGCACATTTATTACACTTTACGACTTTTATCTTTGGAAAAAGGATTTTCCTTAATTTTTGCACAATCAAAGAGACAACTATTTCGCTATTTTCGCGAAGACTTCGCTATTTTCCTCTTGGGACCTTTTCTTTCTGGCGTGAAAAACTCTGCTTTCAATAGGGAATGGATGAAAATATCAGAAGTGCTTGATATTTTTTTTGGTGATAGGAATAACCTTCCTTAACGCGGGAAAAAAGTTTAAATTTTTTTGGCTTCGTAGTTAATTTTTAAATATACTTAATATTTTTCCATTCGTCGTTCTGGGCTTAGTACGGCATATCAGACATATTCCTTAGCCGCTACGTATGAAAAAAAAATCCACCTTGAAAAGCTGTCAATGTCACCACAGATTTTTTTTTTAATACGTAGTGGACCAAGGAATATGTCTGTTAAGCCGTACTGAGCCCAGAACTACGAATGGAAAAATATTAAGATTATTTAAAAATTAACTACGTAGCCAAAAAAATTGAAACTTTTTTCTCGCGTTGAGGAAGGTTATTCCTATCACCGAAAAAAATATCAAGCACTTCTGATATTTTCATCCATTCTCTATTAAAGATTTCACTCAGTCGGCACATTTTCACCCTTATCCGGCTATTTTGTCAGTTTTTCAAGCAAATACGTGTCAATGTATGAAGCCGGGTTTTCACGGTCTTATTGAGCTCCGGACGAGTTTACTAAGATGACTACTAAGATGCTACTCGTATCGTGAACACTGGCCATTTTAGTGCACTCGTATCAAATAAAACGCCAACTCGGACCGCGCTCTACTCAGCTTAGTTGACTTTGATGCAATAACTAAAACAAAATGGCGTCTTCGCAAGAAATTCACGTGCCGCGAAGAAGAAAGTGGCCAGAAAGAGATAATTTGCAGTTTGTGGAGCTTTACGAAAGTGAAGAAGTATTGTGGAATGTGCGTTTGGCATAATATAAAAATAAAGACGCCAATCATTGCTGGAGCGGATACGGAAAAAATTGAATGTGGAAAGCAGTATAACCGAAGTAAATTGACGACCTCTGTGGCGCAGTGGTTAGTGCATCTGCCTAGCAAGTGAGAGGTCCCGGGTTCAAATCCCGGCTGGGGACGAAAAAAAAAGAAACCCAGGTCTTGGATGTTTACATGTTCGTGACATCGCTGTTTCTGGTTCCCACGATACAGGATATCCTAGTATGGGGCCAGAAGCCATGTATGTGCTTGTATGTTTATGTTTAAATGCTAAAATAAACAATATTTGGAGCACTTATGCTCGAGAAAAGGCCAAAATAAAGAAGTCTTTTTTTATTCTTCTTTTATGCTGCTACTGTTGCAGCTTGACGATAAGCATATCTGCCACCACTAATAATAATAATAATAATAATAATAAATTGGTCATTTCAAAGCCACTTCAAAGCTGATTCAAAGTTTTTCAAGTTTTCACAGAGTTTTGCTTGGCTTGACAGTAGCCGCTGAGCACAGGCAACAAAGCGCGTTCAAAAATTAATAAAAATCCATATCCACTAAAATGTGTGTAAACTACCATCCGAGTGGCTTACAGTTTTAGTTGACTAAGAAGACGCGCTCGGTCCGAGTCCAATAAGACCGTGAAAACGCGGCATAAGAAGACGCGCTCGGTCCGAGTCCACTAAGACCGTGAAAACGCGTCTTGAGACAGATTATAATGTTTACTTGGCTCCGAACGACGTAGAACACGGTAATTACTTTAGCATTAGCAACACTGTCAAATCAATTCATAATTATGCGTTCTTTTATTGCAAGTCTAGGCGTTCTTCATTTTTATCATAGCAAAAACTAAACAGTTTGCTATAGTGTCACTACTCGACGACTGAGGGCGGTAAAAGCAGAGATCACCATGCATTATTGCCATTATTAGTATATTGCGTTTGGACAACAGATGGAGCTAAATATGTTATGGCATGTTATGGTTATTTTGAGGAAAATAATTAACACAATTAAAACACTTCAAGATAAATTATATAAATCGGTTTTATTAAGCTTTCTGTTTTTTTTTATTTATGTAAGTAAAATTAATCCTGGCTTTTGTTAAATCAAAATGGCACACCATAAGTACTAATGTATTTTCTACAGAAATATTCACAATAAGTACAGTTTTTAATCACAAAGACATGACTTATTTACCTACTAGTTAATTGAATATGTGTTTGTAATTTCACATTTTAAAGTCTTCTCGTTTAAACTTAACGGATCTTCAACTCAGGTGAAATTATGAACGTAGGAAACTCTTTCGGTCTTATGTTATAAAGACACGAATCCCTAAAACACTCGATAAGTGCCGATTTAAATAATCTGTGGTAGAGACTTTACAGGAGGAAAAGACATAACCACAGATTACAAACTGCCCCTGTGGAGTGGTTTAAAAGAAATCGTGTCTTTATAAGTAAGGCAATTAATAATCAAAAAAAGTTAGTAGCGGTACATAACTATGTATTACCAAAATATATCTATGTAGGGAAAACGGAATTCTGATTTATCTTACAATTCACAGCTATTACCTACTCGTAAGTAAAGTATTTTCAAACTACATCTCTAAAGTCTTCTGACCATCTGATATTCAGAAACAACCTTTGGACCCCTAAATCCTATTGCTTTTAATTCGTGTTGATACAAAGACAAAACTGTACAACCTGTCGTTATAAATGTCTCTAAATGGATATGGCCTAGTTTCTGAATTAAGAATTTCTCTACTACTTAACTGTAGTGCTGTCTCGTGAAATTTCTCAAAAAAGAGCGTGACAGAACGTTACTTAAGTTTTAGTATTTACTTAGTGAAATTCTCAATTCAGAATCCGGCCCTTTAATCTATCTATTGGCTATTTCGCTCGCTAATCGCTCACGGAAGAAAATCGATGCAATTCGACGCATTTTGGCTCAACTGCTCTTATGTTAGCGCCCCACTTGGATATTCGTTTGCACGTATTTACTAACAATTTACAAGACATTCAAGGATTTCAAAATCAGTGCTAAAATTCATGGGAAAATCCGGCATTGTACAGTGTATGTACAAAGTATACAATACACCAACCTCTGTGGCGCAGCGGTTAGCTCATCTGCCTACCACGCGCGATAGGGGGTTCGAACCCCGGCTGAGGACAAAAAACCCCAGGTCTTAGATTTTTACTGTATAATTGTGTTGTCGCTGTTTCTGGTTCCCACGACAGAGGGTATCCTAGTGTGGGGCCAGAAGCAATGTATGTGCCTGTACATAAATGTTAGATGTGTTTATCTACGTGAGGGGCTCTAGCTCTATCCGGTCCACTAGCGCCTTTAACATGAGGTCTTTTGTCATGTCAACCGTGATTTTTAGTGGGGTGAACCTAGGGCAAACCCCAGGACTATATTATTATAGCAATAACGTCGTTTTTGGCATAAACGCTATCTAGTCCAAGGTCGGGGAACCCAAGTTGTCGCTCGTTGCTCCTAAAAATCACTATTACAGAGCCCTAAAATCAGTGACGATATCGGGACGATAATTGGCCCTAAGTGCCCTGCCTCACAAGGACGCCATGGCGACGTCGCCAGCTACGTATCCAAGCAGTTTGTATTGAATGGCGACGTTGCCAGACAGTCGCCAAGTGAGTTAGGCACCATACATTTCAATATTAACTGCTGGGATACGGTCGCTGGCGACGTCACCATGGCGTCCTAGTGAGGCAGGGCACTAAATCTTGAGCTCGCCCGAACCAATTTCTGAGTTAGGGTTGATATTAAAATTAGGGTACGATTCAACATTTTAAGAATTCAACATTGTGAGCCTGAAGGGATTTGCCTACACACGAGGCGATCTAGGCAGCGATCTAGGGATCCACCACTACCCCGATATTGCCACTGATTTTAGGGCCGTGTGTAGCCGCTCTTAGCGTGATTGAGAGATGGTTAGGACACTGCAAATTCAATCTGTAAAAAAAGACATGATTTTTTTCATCGGGTGGCGCTAGTATACCCCCTAGAGCCTTTTCAAAATACTCGTACAATGCATGCCACGACCAAGTGAGGCGCCTAGTATTCGTGTAATATATATCTGGAGTAGTTCTATCAGTAGCAGTGACATCTGTTGGTGGGGCAGTGTGGCGGGTAGACGATGCATTGGTCCATGCAGTAGACGTCAGCTCCTTCCCGGCCTTGCAGTTCGCCTACTGCCTCGCACGTTTGTCTGGTGAGGAAAACGGAGCTGGTTTTAGCAAGAAGATCGCCAGTTGTATACTAGCTATGTACTTAACTTAGATATTTATGATATTTCATTACTTTTAAAATACATACATAAGCTCACGCCTGTATCCCAGAGGGGTAGGCAGAGACCAGGGACTGGCACTTGCCACGGTCCTGAGAAATCACTTTCGCTTCATAGATATTCATTAGTCGTTGCATGCACGTACGTGAGTTTCGGGTACTTTTTGCCTTGCCCTTTGCTAATACATCCCCCATTTGGTCAAAGTATGTCCGGCTGGGGTGTTCCTTACCGGCCCTTCCCCGTCAGTCTTTCTTCCTTCATCCTCTCTACATGTCCAAACCAACGCCACATTTCTTTCTCAATTCAATACTTTTAAAATGTATGGTGAAATGTGTACATTAATTACTTTTCTATATTACAATACTATTAGGTACATGACATTATTACATTACTTTTAAATGTACCTAATGTAAAATGTTCACAATAAAGATTTGTATCTAGTCTATAGTGGGCTGCAAATAAACAGGCAAGGCGGCTTAGCATACATAGCAACCTACCTCTTCATTTATAATCTTAACCAATTTATTTTAGTACCTAATACCCCATCTGGCCAAGAGCAGTTCTGGCTCTGTGCACTTCCTACGACCAGAAACCGACAAACAGGAGCCCATGATACAAAATTTATTATATACAGGGTGTCCCAAAACTCAACGTCAAACCGGAACCGGGTGAAAAGACGAGTCATAACTGGTTATCAGAAAAATATAAAAAAAATCGAATTTTTCATTTTAAGTACAATTTTTTTTTAAATTTTTATTTATTCAAGAAATTTCACAAACATAATAACAAGTAAAATTAAAAATGGGCAATTTTTAAGTTATTTTTTTTAAAGTCTCCTATTCTTCCAAGCTGGAGAAGTTTAAAGAAGCATTATTCAGAGTTATAAACTAAAAAAAATTGGAAAAAGTAAAGATTTGTAGCAACAGATTTTTTTTAAATGCCTATAAGATTTTTTTCATGCGTTTTTTTTATTTTTTTTATTTTCTGATAACCAGTATGACTTGCCTTTTCACTCGGTTCCGGAGTGACGTTAAGTTTTGGGTCACCCTGTATAGCATTCTATCTAGTCTATCACCTTTTATAAGGAAATAGTTTTTACTCTATGTTACTTTACTTTTCACTAGAAAGACCCGTAGTGGAAATCGGACCGGTCACCTTGCGACGTCATGGAATAGAGTTATGTAGAGAAACACTCACGGACAACTGCAGAGCGCCTCGGGGCAGTTGGGAGGGTACCGCAGGCAGTTGGTCTGGCACCAGCTCAGCATGCCCGGGATGTTACGGAACCCGAAGGACGGCAGGCACACCTGGTCCCTGCAGAAACGATTGACGTCACTCAGTCCCAGATAGCATATTTTGGTCGCAAAATAAAGAAGTTTTTTAATAAATTGTTTATAACTTTTGCAAGTTTATCCACCCTTTCCTTAAACTTTGTACATAATATTCCGAATCAAATAACACCTTGATCGTAATTTTTGGAGACTATGTATACAAAAATTTCGTCCAAAAAGGTACCTTCATGTTGACTAGACTATTTTTAATGTGAATGTGAATGAATGTTAAATGTATAAACCCATGCTCTAAAAAATAAAATTGTTATTAGTGTTGGATAACTACTTTTCTAAGTGGTTTATTAAAACTAAGTGCAATGTGACGATTTTTACGATAGGGCCCCATCCAAAAAATTTGCCACTGGCCCCAGATGGTATAGTTACGACACTGACACCAGTAACATTTTTGGTCGCTGTTACGACTTTGTTTCGGTCGCTGCGACTAAAGTGGGGCATTTCTCGACACAGTAACATTTGGTTTTTAAGTTACGACGCCGTGTTCATTGCGCCGACTATTTCAGAAATCATTCGTTCATTCGTCAATTCCGTTCATTCTTTGCAACCTTTAAGAAACAACTAAAATGTCAAAGAAAACTCTGTGCAATATGGAGACAAATTGAAAGGTTCGCCGTATTATTTTGACAGCGTAAGTTTATTTTTGAAGTTAAGTAGTTTTAAGTGTCTAGTAATATTGTGATAATAGTGGGAAAAGGAATTTGTATTATGTAACCAAATACATTGAAAATCATCAATGGGCCATCACGTAATTGGAGTCCTAATTTTGCTTTACCCGTTTCTCTATTTATTATGGTCCAAATTGTTTTTATTTTATTCGGTGATTGTTGGATTTTACCTTTTATATGATCGCATTTAGCTTTATGGCAGACGGCCTTAAATAATTTTAAATATTTTTTTACGTACTGTATGAAGTTGGCATCATGTGTATCATGTCTTTTTGTCATATAATTCATAAAGTGTGTTCCTGCTCTTTCGAATACCTAACGTTGCCCATTCAATAAATCCTACTCTATTGTCATTGCTTTTTAGATGGCGCAATTTAAAAATCTTTTTAAAACTATCTGACACGACTTCAAATAACTCTTTGTAATGAGTATTAGCATTTTCATAATTTGCTTGAGTCTTTATACTACTTGTTACGGGCCGGCACAAAGAATGTAGCTTTCTAATGGTGAAAGATTTTTTTTAAATCGGCCCAGTAGTTTCCATGCCTATTCATTACAAACATACACACACACAAAAATACAAATCTTTCTTCTTCATAATATAGTATACCTAGACTAGCTGCCGCGGCAAACTTGTTGATCTGCTATTTTTTTTCTCTTAAGGCTATGAAAAATAGATAACAACCTATTCTCAGAACTACCGATTATTATAATACTTATATATAATTTCATTAAAATCGGCCAAGCCGTTTCGGAGAAGTATGCACACTAACACGGTGAGTAAAGACGGGAGAATTTTATATATTAGATAGGTAGTATCGGTACGTATAACAGATCATCTTTTTCTTTATTTGATAAATAATAAATTTTTTTATTTGAGGTTATTTATAGTCTAGTAAAAGTAAACATGTAGGTAATTAAAAACATATCAATGAATTTCAAGTAATACCTATATCAAATGCACGGTCTTCAGCATATCCTTCTCCTAATTCTCCTTCAAAATTTTTTATTTTTATTTTGCAAAATTGGTCGAAAGCACACAAGTCACAAAACTATTGTAACAGACAGCTTGGCAAACACTTTAAGCACTTTAAGGACGTGATTAAGTTATTAAACTTTCTATTACATATTTTTTATTCTTCCATAATAAATCATCACTCGTATGCAACGCGCCCTTTTGTCCGGCTGTTACATACTGTAGATACCTATACGAATATTATATTTTACGCTTATTAATTTTTAAAACGTATTATAAACGTATAACTGAAAGCACGCAAACTTTTACAAATTTAGCCCTCTTTAGTGAGGTTAATTATTAAGAATGGCATTGTCAACAGTTTCAGAACCGCTGGACACAATGAAGTGAGAGACACCATATTGTAAATTCAGTAACTTTGGGTCTGCAAGTCGACGCAGCGTCGTAACTTTGTTACCAAATACGACTAGAAAAATTTGACTATGAAAACAAATGTTTTTGCAAGTTAATGGATTATTTTTGATTAAATATCACATTATTAGCAAAAAAAGAGTACAGTTTGATTAAACTGAAAGGTCTGGAGAATGAACAAAACTTGTAGTGAAAACCTAAACATTTCAATAAACTGATTAAATTGCAATTACGTGATGGCTCATTGATGATTTTCAATGTATTTGGTTACATAATAGGACAAATTTCTTTTCCCACTATTATCACAATAATACTAGACACTTAAAACTAATTAACTTCAAAAATAAACTTACGCTGTCAAAATAATATGACAAACCTTTCAATTTGTCTCCATATTGCACAGAGTTTTCTTTGACATTTTAGTTGTTTCTTAAAGGTTGCAAAGAATGAACGGAATTGACGAATGAACGAATGATTTCTGAAATAGTCGGCACAATGTTACCACACGGCGTCGTAACTTAAAAACCAAATGTTACTGTGTCGAGAAGTGCCCCACTTTAGTCGCAGCGACCGAAACAAAGTCGTAACAGCGACCAAAAATGTTACTGAGTGCGTATACTGAGTTTTTTCATTCACTTTCGATAGCGAGAGCGTTTGCACTTTGTATAGGAGTGACAAAGCGCGCCAAAGAGACAAAGAGACAACTATGTGGCGCGCTTTGTCACTCCTATGCAAAACGCAAACGCTCTCGCTATCGAAAGTGAACGACAAAACTCAGTATACGCACTCTGGTCTGGTGTCGTCTTTTTAGTGTCGACATTGTTTCGTAACGGCTACCAAAAAATGCTATCTGGGGTATTTTATCCAATAAGAGATCTGCTGTCTGTTGGTTAGCGAAATTATGCACAGTGATTGGCCGATAAACACAATAACATAAATTCTTATAGTTTCATACATGTGCATGGCCTTGTCCAGCTGTTGTATGAAAAAAAGCTTGTAGATATCATCATCAACTCATTATGTCCCCACCGAAGGGCCACGGCCATACTCCAACACGGGGGCCAAGTCCGGATTGGTGGAGGCGTGTAAGACTAGTGGCAGGTCTTACTGTCAGAAGTTTCAAGCCGTCCTAAGGCCTCTGACTTGACTTAACGACTGCCACCTATAAACGGCAGCCGGCACCAACTGCTTAACGTGCCTTGCGAAGCACGGAACCACTCGAAAAATGCCACTAGCGTTAGTCATGGACGGTCACCAATCCATGTACTGAACGCGCCCTAATATGTTGCTTAACCTTCGTGATCGTTTAAGATCACTCAGGCAGCCGGGGCTACGAGCGTAGTTGTAGATATCGTAGTCGTCAAATGGCACACCGTTCATTGGCGTAACTTTGCCGGGTGATCCCGGTTATGCCCACCTAAAATTGTCTAAGCCTAAGGTGTCTAAGGTGTAATAGACAATCACTTTTCAGAAGCCAACCCGTCTTATTGTATCGTCTTTCATCTGTTGATCAAAAGCGGCAAATTGAACACTCTGTGCCTCAACGAACTTCGATCAACTTCGCGAGGAGTGTGGACGCTTTATGTTTCAGAACAATTTATTCCCGACACAAGCAAAGCCCAGAAAAAGGTAAGAGCTGGAATTTAGAATGGAATCGTTTAATTAATCGTGTACCACTAATAGGTACTGACCCTTCGGCCACTTTGGAAACCAAAGGTTGTGATTTGAGAAATTTATTTCTCAATAAAAATACACAGATTTACTTACTTGAGAAACAATGGTTATATAGTTAGTAGTTATTATGAAAGGTAACAAGCCGTGGCAATTCGCTAATGATTTTGAAAACTGAGTTGAAAGTGGGTACATAGGTTTTTTTTTTGTTTTAGTTTGATAATAACATAGTGCAAGAAGAACGAAACATAAGGTTGTGTTCACAGAGAGAGTCAAAACCAAGGATGAGCCTAGAGGTTTAAAAAAAGCTATGAGTGCATAACTACTACAAACAACGGTAAGTTTTAAGGATTCAATAAAGCTTCAATAATGAAGTGTCCCTCAAAATGTGGCTTCTCAGCAACCCTTTATAGATAGGCAACGATTTAGTAATTTGTTGTACATGCGGGCTCCTTCAGCTACGATACTACTATTCCCATAATTCGTTCTCTGCACGTGTATGTGGATATTATTGGCTTGTCTTGTTCGAAAATGGTTCGAAAACAGATTTTTTTTTCTTTTTAGGAAACTTGGTTGAGAGATAGGATTTGGCAGAAACGGCCCACCATCCCTGTGTGATTAGTGAAAAGGTGTGTGGCGAGCACATGTCTACTCTGCGCACACTGTATGTAAGCTCCGATATTCCTCAAGTGTTTCACAGATGTACGATAGATACAACGTCCGACGGACATCAGTCGGAGTCTGACGTCCCCAGACATACGTCCCTTTATAATGGGAGAGCACGATTATGCTCTACCCTTTAGGCGAACGCAGATGATGTACCCCTGGGGTAGCTCTGAAGTAACCGTAAACGTGCGTTCACCATAGATTAAAATGTATACTTTCACTAACGACAATATGTATCACGATGCTAAGTCTGGCAATGTTTAATGGCAATGGCGTAACCGATGGGGTAGTGGTGGATAAAAGTGGCAGTTGGGATGCACAGAAATGGGTGGATGGAAATGTAACACTAAACACGTATGAAAATGCTTATGGCACTAAACCTGAAAATAATTTAATTTAGCAGAAATCCAATACAGTCACTGAAGAAACGGTAACAGATTTTGCGATTACGCTCTACGTTAGAACACAATAATGACAAACTAATATTATGTTAAACACAACGTCAGCCGGGCCGTCATAAGGGCCTATTTCTTGAAAAACCTGTTAACAGTGCAGTTAGTCACAGAAACCTATTTCGCAGATGCAAAGGTCAGGAACACAACACATATTCATCAGGCAGACACGTACCCCCAACCAACATATAAACAATACCTAATCACTGACGGACGTTCTTCCTCGGATACTTCGCTTATTTCGTTGCTGAAAATTAATCATTTTGCGGTAAATATAAGGAAAAGTGTATGGACACGGAGTTAGTGCGTATAGATAGTCTTTAGTACAAAGTTACCTAGTTATTAGGCGTTGCTTTTGTTTCCTCATGTGTTTCGAAACGTCTCTGAAAGTTAAGCAAATAAAGCATAGAGAATTATATAAATACGGTGTCAGGGGCAATGCGTATTACTGGTTAGAAAGTTATCTAAAAGAAAGAAGCCAATGTACTGAAATAGAAAGAACAATAGGTACGAGAAGGTGTAGTTTTAGATCTAAATTTAGGACAACTAGCTGCGGGGTACCGCAAGGAAGTGTACTTGGTCCGCTTCTTTTCATTATGTACATAAATGACTTAACGAAGGCGACACCCAACAAATGTGTAATGTTTTCTGACGACACCACATTATTAATAAAAGGCCAAGGGAACAAGGACGAGTTTAATAATAATATTAATAAAACGATCGACAACATTATTGAATGGTTAAATAGAAATAAACTTAAAATTAATTTGACTAAAACTAAATTCATGCAATTTCTGACATATAATAGTAAAAATTTCTGAAGAAGACACGGTGAACTTCCTAGGGTTTGTTATTGACATACATTGTAGCTGGAAACAGCACGTCCAATACGTATGCGGACGATTAGATAGGTTTGTGTTTGCACTCCGAAAACTTCGGCAAACTTCTTCTTTAGAAACGGCGATACACAAATTAAGAAAAAATATGTTCAGGACGGAGTTAGATAGAGATATGAGTGAATAAGAGAAGATATAGATATAGAATTTCAAGATAATATGGTTTATTTTAACCTGTTCCCAAATTTAGATAAAAATTGTCAATTAGAATTATTGCTATTCGGGATTATTCTTTCTTGAAGATTAAATTTTACTTTTCGTTGACAAAAGCAGGTCGGAGAGGTACGTAAACGCATGGATCGCAACGTTGCTAAAATAATGTATTTAACGGGACTTTTAAAAAGATTTGTTGCCATAATAATATTTTTAATACAATACAAAATCCTGTCGGAATCCTTACGTTTGCGATTAGCATTTCGTCGGTTCAAAGGCAAAACTCACGAGACATTTTTTTCTCAAAATTAAATATTCCTGCCATTTGTAAGCATTAATGTCATTTTATAAAATGGTAGCAAAATCTCATTTTGAGGAAAAATGTCACTTGGTGAGTTTTATCTTTAGACCAACGATGGAATTTGACACTTAGGCGTTTGGAATCCTTTGAGTTTTTGCGCAAAAAATAGAGCCAGGCTTCTAAGCGGGGGCAGGTGGACAGACACTAACCTTCAAACATGTCTACCCTCACCTGACAACCAGTGGAAACACGTTCTGTGGCGCCCTCAAGTCCCTATAGTAGAGCAGGAAGGGATTGTCCCTACGCAGGTCGTTGGCAAACGCGGGAGGGACCCCGCCGGTGCTGGTGATGACGGAGACGTCTGCGCAGTTTCGGAAAGTCTCCGACCGACCACAGCCCACAGCCTCCGTGCCGTTCTCGCAGATGCCCCACATGTTGCCTAGAAGACACCTTGTGTCAGTACCAATCCTATATACCTAATTCCACTGATTAGCGCATCCTCTGATTGATTGATCGATTCCCATAGATAATCAGTCATGAAGTGACAAATCAAATAGGTACATCCGAAAGTGTAGAGTTCTACAATCAACTCTGAAATCACGTGAAAACTATGTCAAAATGATTTTTTTATATTTAGGGGACAAAAAAACCCAGGTCTTGGATGTTTACATGTTTGCGATGTCACTATTTCTGGTTCCCACGACACAGGGTATACTAGTTGACACTGGCTTGACAGCCAGAAGCAATTTGTATATGCATATATATAAATGTTTATGTTTCTGATGCCGCAGGTGGAAAAGGTCTTTGATTAGTTGAACTTACATGTCTTCAACACTCTAGATCTTACACACATCCTGGAAGAAACAGAACACCTCCTAGAAGCATCCCTCACCAGTGTAGTAGGTCCACTGTAGCACGCACTGCGTGCACGTGACATAGGGCGGCAACTGTACCCGGTAGCGGAAGATGTCTTTCTTGCCGGTGTCCAGCGGGATGAGGAACCGGTCCTCGCGCGTGCCCGATATGTACAGAGGGAACCTGGAATCGTTGGGGAAGTGTCACTGAAGCAAAGGGAGTTCGAACTAAAAAGGCACGAGAAAATTTTACTTTCGTCGCACCAAATACATTTACAAGACTAAGGAAAAAATGCAAGTTGTCTGAGCTGAAAAAAATTATCTTAGTAGGTTGCTGTTGAATACAAGGGCTTATGCAATGTCTGCTATAATACTGATGATAGGTGACATTGAACCTAGCACAGTATAAATCTGTATCAAGTATAAATAAAGTACATACGTACTCTCACATACATAAACTCATGCCTGTATCTCAGAGCGGGAGGCGAAGACTAGTTGACTGCCACTTACCACGATTCTGACAGATCACTTTCGCTTCATCGACATCCATTAGTCGTTGCACGCATACAGGGTTTTGGATATGTCGATATGTCAGCAATTAGTTTTGGTCCGCTCGACGAATTGGAATCATATAAATTACCTACTTACTCAAATGTTCCGCACCTATCAAACAGTGTTTCGTAGCTATCAAAGTGTTTACCTATCAAAGCACTCCTGTGTAGCCTCCTGTTTTGGGTTGTTGTTTGGACACAGCTTGATCACGAACGTTCCCAAGTGGTTCGCTGTCAATTCTATCTCCACTTCAATTTCCTGAAACAAAACAGCAGGACTGAAACTGTAGAATTTATGGTGGGACAATCGACCCACCGTGAGAAGGGTTTTCACTTTTTCTTTTCAAGTTCATAACGCAACTGATAAAAAGAAAGTTTTATGGGTGTGCCCTAAGAGAGAGAGTTTCGGGTTATGTTTGCTTAGTTTTCATTTATGTTGAATTTGATTACTTTTGAGAAGAAGAAGAAGACTATGTAAATGTACATATATTGTATATTCGAAATCAAAGGTTGGAATACAATTTGCTTCCGATTAGGTTGCTGTAATGTCTCGTCAGGGAGGTAGGTAAATCCTTACCACACATGCCCCCTGGCTGCTGCTGTTACAGCAAGAAATGCATTTTAACTTCCACTTGACTTTTATTACGATTAGATAAGAGGATTAGTTACACTACCCCAATGTTGTAATGACTCGTCGGTATCGCCTCTCTCCTACCATTCTTGGTCGAGGAAGCGAGAGGTGCTTTTTTAATAATAATAATAATACGTAAATATGTTTGATGTATGTTTCGCGATAACTGTTTACCACGTTGTAGGATTTCATTTAAAAAAAAATTGGTAAAGGGTTACCTCAAAGATATAAACTTGGTCCTGATCCGTTCATAAGATCTATGAAAAATTCGTCGACTTTTTAGTGATTCTTCTATTTCTTTTGTGCAATAAAGAATATTTACATATCATATACTACTATGTATCTTGGTACCCCTGTGAGTAACAAATGATGAAATTTTGAGGATGATTAGGGGTAGGTCAGTATCCGTGTGGAGTTTCTGGTCTTCCATCGGACGCGTCCCCCGGGTGGCGGATAGGGGAACGCCCTCCAGATATGGGGGGTACCGGCTTCGGCCGGCGCGGACCAAAACCAGAGGGAGGGGGACGTCCAGTGGCTTGCGCTGCTGGATGTCCCGCGGGGTCCACTATGGGCCCCGCACCCGTAACCTCACACTGAGTGGGGCCGGGGGCCTTCGGGCCGCGAGGAGACAACCTCTATAAAAAACACACGGTGGGGGCCTCCTCTATGTCCCTCTGTTCAGCAGAGGGCATAGAGGAGGTTGAGGGAGGGTCACAGACGGCAGGTTGGGGGACCTGCCGTCCGACATCGTGACGGGAGAAGGGGGTGGGGGGCCCATGCCTCTTCTCCTTGCGAGTCGGGTCCACGTCGCCGGGGCGCCGCTGTAGCATTCGCACTGTGGTCTACCACTTGCGAGATCCGGCGGCGCCCCATTGCACGAGCGACAGGACGGCCCTGTCGACGGTGTTTTAGGAGGTATGCCTCTCCTATTATTAGGAGAGGAGAGTCCGACACACGGCCGCCACCCTCCCCCAAGGGTGGCGGTTATGGTGCACAAAGCATTTCACCCCGTTAACAAAAAAAAAAGGGTTAGGTCAGTAGATATCTCGGTTATTATTATTACCTGTCCAACGCTGTAATGCCTGGTCAGTATCCCCTTGCCGTACATGCCACCCGCCTCGTGCGGTCGTGGTACCGTGAGGTGGTCCGCGTCGCCGCACACGCCGCAGCGCCCCTTGTTCTGCTCCCACTGGACTGGACACACACACTTTTTGGTCTAATCAAGTCGCATGCGCCCACGGGTGGACAGAAGTGACGTGAGAAAGAGAACGGACAGAGACAAAGACAGACTAAATTGAATTAGCTCTCGTGGAAATGCATAAACACCTGCTTTGGTCAGAGGGATGTTTCTTTATTTCATCGTGTAATAAACGAACAGCCGGTTTTATGTGTGTGTTGTCTTATTTTGTCTCGAGTACGAAGGTGGGAAGTCAAGAAGTGGTTAAAACAGACTTAAATTATAAATTAACCATGAAGAGCCTCTAGCTAGACTCCGTATATGTACCGAATATATACGGAGTCTAGCTGGGTCCCATTTCATAGAACTGCAAATTAATTTCACTGTCTCGTTGGTCTAGCCGTTAAGGCGCTTACCTACCAAGACGGAGATCGTGGGTTCGATTCCCACTGGGGGCCGCCGTACATTGCATAGTCTAATTGCCTAATTCACAGATTAACGAATAGGAAGACTATTTTTTAATAATTGGCTAATCGGCTTAACCGAACTATCATAATAAAGTACGAAAAGTGGTCCAGAACTCAAACGCTAGAATCCTTGAAATGTTCCTTCAGATGAAAAGGAAAATAATGTCGAGCGAGCCTTAGGGTCGGTTTAGGAATTGAAAATTTCGATAAGTAACTACTTAACTGTAGTGCTGTCTCGTAAAATTTCTCAAAAAAGAGCGTGACAGAGCGTCACCTATTTTCTTAGTGAAATTGTACAGGTACAGTTTCAACACGAAGGGCAACATTAATCTTTGCGGCTGCGAGTAATTCGTTCTACAAAGTGGTCCCACAAGAAACTAGAAACTTTTGAAATTCTCAACATAGCTCCATGTTTACTTCCCCGTCAGTAGAGCAAACTGTAACCACTTCTTTTATAACGTGTTATTTATTGAATAAAATGCCAACGACCTCGAAACTGTAGCAAAACAAATCAACACATCGTCTGAGAACAATAAAGTTGGGAGGCGTTGTTTCAAGTTCACTAAACTTGTGTTTTTGAAGATCGCGGGTCATTGGTACGTCCAGTGCCCATTTTTGCATTAAGTGCTTGCTCAAGTCAAACATTGACTTCAGTTTTCGTTAATACCTTCTTTACTATACTAATAATTCTCACCAAACCAAATCTGCGTAGCTCTACTCTGCGTAGCATACAAGTTGCAGCTTACAAACCTGCAAAATGTAGCTAAGTCTCGGCGGATATTCACGATTATCCTAGGATTTAGTCCAATCGAATCAGTCGGTCCCTCTATGCTGAGGATCGTGGCCGCTACGACAACGATGGGTGTCTGTCTATCTATATTAATCAGTTCGTAAATAGAGCCCACTGTTGGGCATAGGCCTCTTCTCTTTCACGCCAACCCATCCGGTCCTGTGCTAGTC
The DNA here is from genome assembly GCA_947310845.1 of Yponomeuta plumbellus. Classification (NCBI taxonomy): domain Eukaryota; kingdom Metazoa; phylum Arthropoda; class Insecta; order Lepidoptera; family Yponomeutidae; genus Yponomeuta; species Yponomeuta plumbellus. The sequence continues at coordinate 3,279,669 of OX371199.1, read as the reverse complement.
TCGTCCAATGTCTCCCTGTCGCTTTCACAATGTCGTCGGCCCATCGGGCTTGTGGTCTGCCCACCGACCGTCGACCCGTTCTTGGCCACCAGACAGTGGCTACCTAAGTACCCTGCCTCACTAGGACGCCATGGCGACGTCGCCAGCTACGAATCCAACCAGTTTGTATTGAATGGCGCCAAGTGAGTTAGGCACCATACATTTCAATATTAACTGCTTGAATACGGTCTCTGGCGACGTCGCCATGGCGTCCTAGTGAGGCAGGGCACTTAGTCCACCGGCCGTCTTCCTGCCTAACCAAATGTCCCGCCCATATCCATGAGCGATGGGTGTAATTATAATTTAATACAAAATTTAGTATTTTCTTATTTTCCGGCTCTTTGTAATCTAGTATAGAGACTTAATCATGTATATCGCTATGTCCGCTCTTTTAGAATAGCCGAAGATTCTCGCAAATACCTTCTTTACCTAATTATCCTACAATATACATCATCTAGCATGGGTTAAAAGGTCTGCCCTTCTACTATCGACGTTATTGTACAACTAGACGAAAACCCGGCTTCGCTCGGGTAAAATGTAGACGCAAAATAATATTCCACTATGTTTTTTTATATGGTGACGCCTCTGTATTTATCAACCACCAGTAGATATAAATCTCTTAATACGAGTACATTCAGATACATAAGCCCACACCTGTATCCCAGATGGGTAGGCAGAGACCACGGACTGTCACCTGCCACTATCCTGACAAATCACTTTCGCTTCATCGACATCCATTAGTCGTTGCATGTACCCACATCGGTTTCGGGTACTTTTAATCTTGCCCTTTGCTAATACATCCCCTATTTGGTCGAAGTATGTCCAACTGGGGCGTCCCTTACCGGCTCTTCCACTCACATTCGCCCGATATATTTGCTTTGTCAGTCTTTCTTCGTTCATCCTCTCCACATCTCCAAACCAGCGCAACATTCCTTTTTTCAATTCTAGTCACTCACTACATTCTCTTTCTCTACATCCTCGGTCTCTGATCACTATTGCGTATTCTGTCATTCAAAGTAACACCACACATGTTTCTTAAGGATCTCATTTGTACTGCACTAATCCTACTTTCATGATTCTTCTGCCATACCCAAATCTCGCTACCATGCTTACATCAGTATTGGAACCAGCACACTATTACGGATAGCCAATCTTGCTCTTTTGGACATGTTCTGGCTACTCATGAAGGAATGCAAGGCGAAAATCGGATACTTATCATAACTTTGTCGTGGGTACCTCATCACAAATTACTAAATGAGCTTCCTTCATAAACTTAACAGCTAGTGAATCTTATGACGTATTCAATGAGACGTAGAATCCACTTGGCTAATCAACTAAAAACAGCTCCCCCTCTTTGGCTTTACAGCTTTTAGTTTTGTATTGACCACATGTTTTTCTTCATCATTTTAATTTTTGGTATTTTTCTTATCTAGTGGCTTTTTCATTTCAATAAGTTTATTGGTACCTATAACTAAGCAAAACAATAAAGATCAATTTATGACTTTGATTTCCTTTTTCAATTATTTTTCAGACCCTTCCAAAACTCAATGTCAATTATTGTCTTCGCGCCAATGAAAAACACCACAGATTACTTACTATACCTTCTCAGTTGGCACAGATTATAATAACCTTCTTGGATGCCACGGTATTCCACACACCATGGAGTTAACAAATTAGATCAAAGGGCCGGTTTAGATTATCTTAGTGTTTAGGAGAGTGCTTACTTTGCACTCTGTTGCAACATTATGCTGAATCGGGCCCATTTTGGGGGCTCAACCTTTAATGTACTTTATTATTATTTTCATGTTGTACAGTTTATTTATTTTTACGCTTTTTATGCTTTCTGTGTTATTTTTTTTATTATTGTACGCACTCTGTGTGTGTGTGTTTTTTTGTTTTTTGAGTATCAAATAAATAAAGTTTCTTTTTTTCTTTCTTTCTTTCTTTATTTCTTTCTTTCTTAAGGAGAGTGCTTTTGTAGAAACGTGTAAGCGCCACTTGCTTTAGTACGTTTTACGGTATAGTACGGTTCTAGTTGCCTTTCAATTAGAATCAAAATAGAATTGGTTTCTATTGTTCTATCCAGTAACACCTGAGCGCGTTACTATCCTCGTTAGTTATCTGTGTATAAACTAAAAAATTAGTGAGAACTTTAGGAGAGTGCGCAAGTGACTCGTGACGGGTGCGTGTTGTTTTCATTAACTCGAATTATCAAACTTACTTATGTGTTCCATTAAAACTCATAGTATTTTGAGTAGGATAGCGCATATTTCGCGATGTCGACGAAGTGACACTCTACTGGAAGAAATATAAACGTTTACTCGAACGTCTAGTAATGTACTAATGCACTTCCCTCTCTAATTGTATTATAGCACTCTCCTAAACACTAAAATAATGTAAACCGGCCATAACAGTTCACAATGAAAACTTGTGACACTAACACAACAATGATGACATTGACATGTTTACTTAGCAACGCCATTGTTGAATTTAATAATTTTTATATTGATGCTGCTCGATAATACGAATTTTCCGCCCATATGTTGTCGACTCAGATCAACTATTTTTTTACGCTCTTTCATTTGGTGTGCATATCGTTCGAGTCTACCGTAGACCCGAACGAAATTATTAATATATGTAGATAGATAATTGCGTCAAAATTATTTGCAGTCAGATAACTAGGTACAGTCGACAGCACGTCAAACTTCACATTTTAGTTGCAAAGTCACCGGTAACGCAACGGAGTAGAGTGGATGGGTGTATAGGATGATGTGCTGTCGACTGTACTATGTAAGAAACAGAATTAACCTCTCAAGCCCCGAGAACCCGCGCGCCGGCGGGTCCGATGTAATCTACGGGGCATTCCGTTAGGCCCCGTAGACCGACCGGCGGGTCGGTCTTGCAACTGCACTTTGTCTCGAATTTTGAAGATGATATAGACCACAATTGTATGAAGCATGTTTTATTCTTTGAAAACTGTGATTCAAATGTAACTGTGAATAACTAACTTAGCTGTGACAGACCGTTGACGGTAGGATTTAAGTTGACTAATTTAGCCGCTTTCAACCGGTCTTTTTGGAAATCCATGGAGCCTATGTCCAGCAGTGGACTTTTTGTGGCTGTATGATGATGATGATGAATTTAGCGTTGAGAGTGGAGGGGCTGTACTGACCGGCGTACCCCCCGCAGAAGAGCTCATTGTCGTTGTAATTGACAGGGTTTGGAAACCCGAACCGCCACATGGAGTTGCGAGCAGGGGGGTCCATGAGGCGCCCGTGCCCCTCTGCGCCCCGCCTCGCCGAGCCCAGCATCTGGAAGATAAGTGGGCACATTGCATAAGTGTGGTTTCGGTAAGTTCAATTGGGTAAGGAACTTGGCGTCAGATGCAGATACTTTATTTGTCAAACATAGGTATACAATACATTCATGGTTTTATTAATTTCAAATGCGCGCCATGTTTAGCCAATAAGGCACTACAAATGTATTAAGGAAAACTAAAGTGAAAGTGAAAGTGAAAGTGAAAAACATTTATTTCTATTATAACACTACATATAACACAAATTGACCATACATAACACAAAGATAAAACAATATTTAGAGACAAACAAAACACAAAAATAACATTATGACATAATAAATACGAGTGCTACAACAGAAAAAGGCTGCAGCTCAGCATAAACCTAGTCAAAGGTGACTAGCGCTGGTTTTCTGCTGCACCTGATTCGCTGAAGTATGAAAAAATGTTCATACTTCACTACACAATACACATATTTGACAACAAAGAGAAAATAATAATTGATTTGAAAATGCGCTTACGAAACATAGAAACATAGAAACATAGACACATAGAAACAAAGAACAAAGAAACATAGAAAAATAGAAATATAGAAGCATATGAACATAGGAACATAGATATTATAAAACACCAAGATAAAAATTTTTTTGTGGATTGAAAACATCTCAGTGTATGTGTTTGTATGTGTTTGAGTGTGAGTGAGTGTGTATGTGCGTGTGTGTGTGTGTGTGTGTGTGTGTGAGTGTATGTGTGTGTGTGTGAGTGTGTGTGTGTGTGTGTGTGTGTGTGTGTGTGTGTGTGTGTGTACGTGCATGGGTGCGTGTTTACGGACATATAACGGGTAGTAGGGTGTTCCGTCCATGTATGGCATTTTTTTTTTGAGATACGGCTACGCAAGAGGTATCAAAAGTTGCGTTTTGACACATAGATTACGATTATTATGAAATATAATTATTTATCTCTCACTCAATTATATATCTGTCATCTTAAGGCCTCTACCGGTCCTTGAAGTTTTTCAAATTTGCCATTTTTAGGGGTTCCTAACATAAATTTTAAATCATACAAAAATAACGTTGAAATGGTTTTTATTAAATTGAAGGGTACAACAATGAGTCAAAGCAAGGTTTGAAATAGTTGAAAGATAAATTAATCAATGGCTCTTTTAAAAACGGAACTGGTTTTTGTGCCCAAAATTAGGCATTTCCGTGCGAGATTTCAATCTGTTCCTAATGAAACCATCCCGAGCTGTAGCGTCCGTGAAGCCTTCGTCACTAGTTTTACACATCTCTCCACTAACTGTGTGTGACATGGAGAGTCAACAATATCTAGGCTGGTGTTCTTTAGCCTTAATTCTAAGTTCATCGTTGGAGACGTGTCGCGATATTGGTGGAGTTGATATTTCACACTCTTCCAAAATATGATATCAGTGTAATCTCGAGCACTGAAGTTAAGTCTTGGTGCTTTAAATGCCCTGCGAGAGTAGCTCTTTCCTGCTTCTCTAGCCTTTGATATTTTGCGAGATGCAAGCTCTCGAAAAGTGCTTACTGATTCTCTCTTCCAAGTTCAGCCCTTGATTTTCTAACAAAGATATTATAGAAGTGACGATCCCTTTGGCAGTACCACAACTTGGCGTCTTATGTCCCAAATAAATAGATCCCGGCTCTGTGAGAACTGAAATGTGCTCTTGCAAAACTTCTCTGCGGTGGTACTGATCGGCGTACTGATCGGCGTACTGATCGCCGATTTTATCGTTTATGAGTGTTTTGTCCTGTCCTCCATCAAAGTAGATACTTTTTACTACAATTACATCAATATCTTTGCTAGCCTTGGTCCGTGCTTTTGAAACCGCTCTATATTTTATTATTATCAATAACAAGACTTGGATCTTCGGAAGATACCAATCCTACGTTAGCTAAGACCGCCGAAGCAACTGCAGCCGCAGATCGCGTTGATAATCCATACCGATCACACACCTTAGCTACTGTTGGCAGCGCCAGAGTGTTCCAATTCAATGAAGTACCTAGATGGGAGTCTCATTTACAAGCACGTCGCTCTCTGTTGCAGGTGACTCTGGTTGAGGTGGCAACTCGCGCACCGGAATATGAATACGAAATATGATTGCCGTTTCTTTTGTATCTATACCGCTTATTGTTATTTTTCTATCACCTTAAAGAGGTGATAGAAAAATGGCAATAAGCGGTCCAGTATTTTACTCTTTCAGAAATAGAAAAACGTCAAACGAATTGCACTTCCAAGCAGCAATATCGAAGAGCTTGTTCGATGATTCCAAAAAGCACTTCACTTTGCTTTCATAGCTATCATTTCTTTTATTTTAACTGTATCTTATCAAAGACAGGTATTTGTTAAAATATGACTTCAGCAATTGGGTAACTCGTACGTTGGAAACGATGGGAATCGAAGCTTTGGTTCAAATCGTATCAAGTTTTTCAGAAACGATTGAGAAAACTTCTGTGTTAGAATGTTAGAATATATAAATAAAATAAAAAATAATAAACTCACGCCCGTTATCCCCGAAGGGGTAGGCAGAGGCACCAGTCTCTAGAACTGGACCCACGTTTTGCCGAGTTTATTAGGTCCCAAACGTGACAAGTGGCAAGCCTGTCGCCGTTATCCGGGCACAATTTATCAGCGAATGGTGTTGCTGTGCAAACAAATGTACGTAACTAAAAGTCATTGGTACATGCGTGGTTCGAACCCAGACCCTGTTAGAATATATTTGTCCTAAAACACGTATTTTATCACAACGAAAAGCGCAGCGACACCTTACAGATTAAAACCGCAATAGAAATGAGACGAACTGCCTCACCATAGAAGTAGAAAAAACAAGTAAAAAACTGTCAAAACATGAAATTTGCGAGTTCGATCCAAACAAATTCCTCACCGAAAAGATCCTATCGTTGCCTGCAAATGATAACTTAAGGTTCCACTATTAATGTAATAAAAAAATAATATAAGAATTATGTACATCAAATAGAATAGATGACATTGACTGGAGAGTAATTTTAATGATTTAAAAAAGAAAAAAGTGCCGGTAGAGCCCTCAAGATATCTTTTTATATTTTTTTTATTATTTTTACGGTAATCTACAACTAATAACGCAACTTTTGATGGGTCTTGTTCAGTAAACAAAATCGAAAAAAAAAAATTTCGGTACACCCTAACGGGTAGGTACTTAACTAAGGCGAATATAAATACCGAGGCAACTATAGTGAGGACTGTTTGTCCAACAGTAGTATTTTATAATGAAACTTTAAGGTTGCCTTAGTGACGGGTTTTTGAAGCGGCGGTGGGAGATTGTTGTAACATTTAGTTGCCTGATAGCGAAAACTACCCTCAAAAGCTCTTGTTTTGTGATAAGGCGTTGCTAAAATCGGTCTTTGTGCCCGGCGCGAGTTAAAGGAGTTATGGAAGGTGTACCAGTTAAGTTTATCGTAGAGGTATTTGGGTTTTTTAAATTTTACTATGCTGTGGATAAGGCCAGCCAAGTGCAGCTCACGTCTGGAGTCCATGTTCAACCACCTGGCTTTATTAAGGTAAGGAGTGATGTGACTCGTGGGGGAATTTTATAACAGTATCTAGTACAGGCATTCTGTACCCGCTGTATCATTTTTTTTTATCGTGTCAGTAGGCGAGGACCTGTTACAACATCACAGTAATTCAGCAGGGAGAGAACCAGGGACTCACATACCAGTAAGCGTACTCTTTCACACAATAAATGACGTATTCGGTACAGTACCCAGAGACGATTGAAACAGGACTTGACAGCATTAAGAATATGGTTTTCGAAGCGCAGTTTACCATCCATAAGAACTCCCAGATACCTAGCCTCCTCTACTTGTTCAATAACAACTCCAGCTATTGCTGGATACAGTCCATGAGAAAGGCTCGACTGAACTTGCATTTTAGTTCCCAAGACCAGAAATTTAGATTTACTGGGATTAAGAACGAGGGCATTCTGCATTGCCCAGTCAGCTATTCTATTCAGATCAGAGTTTAACCTAAGTTTAGAAGGTTCTACGTTTTTAGGGTCTGCAGTGACGTAAGCCTGGACATCATCAGCATAGAGATGAAAGTTACAATTCTTAATCCGTTTCGCCATGTCCGTTGTGTACAAAATAAATAACAAAGGCCCAAGAATTGACCCTTGGGGCACTCCTCTAGTGACTCTACAGGCAGAAGACAGAGCAGTAGTTCCATCGCCTCGTTGCAGTTTAACTATCTGAGATCTGTTACAGAGATAACTCTTAAACCACTCCACAGCAGATGCACCTAAGCCGTAGTAATTCAATTTAGAGAGAAGCAATTTTGTGTTGATGCAGTCAAATGCACGAGAGAAATCCAAGAGTGTTAGAAACGTACTCAAACCATCATCTGCAGCAGCCAATATGTTGTCAGTCACATCAAGTAAGGCCGTGGCCGTACCGACACCTCTCCTGAAACCGGACTGGACTGCTGGCAAGATATTTTTTCCTTCAAGATACTCTGAGAGTTGCATATGGACAATTTTCTCCAGCACCTTTGAGAGACAAGGCAGGATGCTAATGGGTCTGAGATCCTTAAATACTTTAGGGTTAGGGATTTTGGGGACTGTTGTAATGAGAGCTGTTTTCCATAGAGTGGGGAAAGTAGAAGTAATTATTGAGGTATTTATTATCATTGTAATTATTTTCAAAGTGTGTGGCAAAGTAAGGAGGATCATGTCCCAGTTTGTGACATTTATTCAGTAAGTTAAATTGATGTGCTTTCTAAGCGCTTCACCGAGCCAAGCCCAGCAACTGGAGGACAAGTGGGCATTGTTTGAGTATAAGTTCGGTAAGTTGAATTGGCGTCGGACCCGTGTCTCCCCTGGTAGATCCCCTGGGGGAGACATCAGGATTTTTCAGTCCTGATGTCTCCCCTTTCGTAAGGAACAGTTATATGTTTTGGAAGTCGAATTGAGGTACCTCTCGAGCCTGAGGAGTACGTTATAAGTCGGCTCATTGGGTAAGAGTGCATTGGGTAACTAAATTGGCATTCGAGCCCAACATCTGGAAGATATTGAAAGGAAATGGGTTGAATGTGCGTTGGGTAACTGGGCTTTCAGTTAGAGGGCCTATCGTCAGTTATCCTCTCCTCAAAATCTGGGTGCGTATTCGATAAGCAAGCATTTAGGTACTCGGCAGGTACTCTTGTCTTATCTTTAATAGTGAAAAACATCGTATGGAAACCGGATTATCTATGTTTCTGAGAAACAGCCTGTGCCTATGCCTGTGCCAGTAAGATGTATAAATAATAATATAAACTGCTTGTAAACAAGAAACATCCTTGCTTGTGAAGGAAATATACGTGCTGTAAGTTTTGATCGAAGACATGCATAGGCCTTAGGGCGACTTGAAAACTTCTGACAGTAAGATCAGCAACTAGTCTTACAAGCCTCCACCAATCCGAACTTGGCTCCCATGGTGAAGTACGGCATATACCTTCCTCAGGGAAGAGAGCCGTGCCCTCGATGGGAACATAATGGGTTGATGATGATGAAGTTTTGATCGAAAACATTGATGCAAAAAATATAAGTAAGGAGTTATTGTCTAGGTCTAAAAATATACTAGTCAAAACAAAATAAGGGCCACCATGTATTTTTAGTATTATAAAAGATGTATGTTGTTTAATGGTAGATGAATCATTTATTTTAAGGGGTTGATCAATAGGTAATTAAAATACACTAATTAAGGAACATTTTATTGGAAAAAGAACATTTGTGAATGTTTTTTGCGAAATACGCATTTTTAGTTAAAATATCGTTATTGGTACGATAGGTTAAAATTAAAATAAAACAATATTTTTTTTTGTTTTTGCCTTTTTCCAGTATCGTGTGTGTCCTGCCCGTTTCCCAACACATTCTTGAAGCCTGGAAGGCCATGTGTCGCACTGTCTCTTGTGGAATTTGTTCCCAGCTTGATTTAAGCACGTTGATGAGCTTTCTTTCATTATGCATCGTTTGAGTTGTATCGCGGACGCTTCTCTTTAACAAATCCCACATGTGCTCGATAGGGTTGAGGTCCGGACTGGTGGCAGGCCACGGCAAGACCTGTATACCAGCCTCGTTTAGAACGTCTCTGGTGGCTCTAGCTGCATGGGCACTGGCGTTGTCGTCCTTTAACTTAAAACTTGCACCAAATCTTTCTGCATACGGCATCACATGGGGTCTTATGACCTCCTCAATATATTGTTGAGCCGTTATCGTGCCTTTGTTGATAATAGGGAGCTCCGTTAGACCAGTTAGAGAAATTCCTCTCCACAGCATTACGTAGGGACCCCCAAATCTATCACTTTCGTGGATATAGGCATTGGAAAATCGCTCACCTTCTCGTCTCCAAGCCCTTATGCGACGATCGTCACTAAAAAAATTCACTTTGCTCTCATCAGTGATCAATACTGTGCTCCAATCATTTATGTTCCAGTCCTGGTGCTGCCTTGCGAATGATAATCGGTTTGCACGATGCGCGCTTGTTAATGAAATCCGCACTAAACGTCTTCTAGAAAACTGCTGGTCTACATGCAACCGATTTCTGATAGCTTGGTCACTAACGCGGGTTCCAGTGGTCTGGAGCAAGCGGTCTTGTAGGGAGCGTGCAGTAACAAATCGCTCACTGCGTGCAGTCAAACGTATGTTACGGTCTTCCTGTGAGCTAGTTACTCGATTCCTACCAGGTCCCCGTCTTCTGGATACACTGCCAGTTTTTTTAAAACGGTTTCAAGCATTCTGGATGGCTAGGCGAGAATATCCTAGCTGCAAAGCCTGCAGAACGCTGTGATTGGCCCTCTTGGATCAATGTTATTGCTCTAGTAGTGGTTTGCAGGTCCATATGTCTTCGAATTCTCGGCATTTTGTAAGCCAATGTTTATTTAGGCACTAATTTAGCAAAAGTTAATGTGTACACAAAGAAATCCACACTTTGAATGACTTTAAAATGCAACTTCAAATGTGGGTAAATTTAAGTGGTTACAAAAAATGTCAAAGTTTACTCACTTCACAAATTATACAGTTGTAATACTCTCAATATGTTTGTTAACACTTAGGGTAACAACCACACAAAAGAATTAACCACATAAGAACACCTTCAAGTTGTAAAAACGACCCGATAGTTGAAATGAGTCAGTGGCCCTTATTTTGTTTTGACTAGTATATATGTAGGGGAGAGTGGGTAGGATTCGTACACTTTTCACTTCGAGCCCTATAGCAGAAAAACTAAACGCTATTTGAAAACAATTTGAGCAATGATATATTGCTTATATATTTGCCTACAATATTCCCTTAGACGACTTGTTCGTAGAAAGAAGTGTGGTCAAGCAATGACGATTTAAAAAAAAGTGGAAGTCGTACGAATGTACCCCACTCACGGGGTAGCTTCGTACATATGTTGGGGTAGCTTCGTATATGGTGGGGTACCTCCGTACATCATGATTAATAATGCTATTTATAGAAAATTTACCGTTTATTGAGATCAAAATTTCACGGAATCAGCCTTGGGTGCCTAAGTACTTAATAATAAAATAGTTTTAAATACAATAATTGGTTAAGCTTTTTGTTTTAACATTATTTAACTTCTTATGTCCTATAGAAATGAATCAACAATAATCAACAATAACATTAGGGTAACAAGATTCATAATATTTTTATGAATCTACTTAATGCACATTGTACTCGTACATAGACAGATCCTTATGAAAGCTAAATGTTAGCTGTTCTTTCTGTAGAAGCAGATTTGGGTTACGGCAATATAATATACGATGTCTGATACGTAAACAGTCCCTTCGTCTATGTTATTGGGAAAAACAAATTTCCAGTCGCCGGATTTCTTTCTTAAAAATGAAACTTTGTACCCAGTGGGACTATATTTTGTAATCACCTGACCAACATAGTGTTTGACAGATTTTTTCTACTTGAACTTCACTAGAATAAAGCCTTTTTCTTTCACAAATTCAGTTAAAACTGGAGTTTCGTTCTCCACATCAGATCCTTCAGCAATCACTTTAATGGGAGAACAGGAACTTAGCCTCTTTCTTTTTGGTTTATTTAACATATCTTTACCTGATATCAAATTTAATGCCCTGTTCATCTCTTTAGCTCTTTGTTTTATCTCTTGCTCTTGCTTCTTTAACTGTTTTGCTTTATCTAATTTTGTCTCGCCATTTTTTTTTCGGTAGTATCTGTTGTTTACCTTTTTTGGACTTTTTAGTCACATCTCTAGCCACTTAGGGTAGGGTTGGATCATTTCTGGCGTTACTAATCCTTGAGCAGATGTCGATGGCAAATCAAGCTCAATCAGCTACGACAATAAAGATTGTATATCATACGTGGGGTACATTCGGAAAGTACGAATCCACCCCGTTCAGACCTGCACGAAGCTACCCCAATCAAGAAATTTTACTAATATATTGAAAATAAAAATAACTGCTGAGATTATCTTCAAGTAAATGTCGAAATAATAAACTGAAATATGTACTCAAACACCACAAAAAATCAGTTAACAATGGTAGCAAAACTTATAAAATAAAAACACGTTTAAAGTTGCATCGAAAAATTATTTACGCGGAGCGAAAACACGTAACGTCCTATTACATCGAAGTCGGCGGCCGCACGGGCGAGCCACTCCGCGGTTAGATTATGCGTGTGAGTGGGCATCACATACACAGATACGAAGGCACCACTATTTTGCGTATTCGAATTATGGCCGTTGTACGAATGCTCCCGGTGTACGAATCATACCCACTCTCCCCTAACGCATTCCAATACAACCAGTTGTTTAATGCTAACTCGATTTTTATACTCCAACTCTATCTACAAACAAAAAGCCCGCGAAATGTCACTAGTACCCGGAACACTGGTGGGTACAGTAGACAGGAGTACCTACTTAGACACCGCTAGAAACCCTTATCTCTTCGATATATGCCGTAAGCCAATAACATAAGAGCTGTTGCGGCGTAGGCAGTGGTGAGGCCGACCGCATTATTTATTACGGAGCCCACCGGCCCACCAAAACATCAACAGGGCCTCGATTCTGATTCGGTTAGTGCATTGTAGTACAATGACAGATATACGGCTGGGTCACGCGACCTGTTTTTTCATACCATTGACGCTTAGATTGTTCGATATGTGTGCCCGCGTAGACTTGAAGCAGCAATGAAACTAGATCGCCATGTTCATGCAGTTATCATTGTAGTGCAATGCATTAACAGAATCTAGGTCTAGGTTTTTAGTCTTCACAAGATAACCTAACCTGTAGAATTTTTGATGGACCGATCGGCTGATCATTTAATAACAGTGATTTTTAATTGTTCTGTTTAAGGTCATGAAGCAACTGATTACCGTTACTGCACCCAAAAATTATTTCAATACAGTCAAGCTTTAGTTTACTCAGCCTTCCTGTGTTATTTTTATTTTAATAATATGTAACATGCAGGGTATTACAAAATCCCTAAATATTGCATCCGAAATAATCCGTCATTTTACTGTTTTCCGCATAGCAAACAATTTTATAGACATGTAGAACAGGGGGCTCTATAAGGGGGGATCTTTTATATTGGAATAAATTTTTTAGTATATATTTTTTTAATTTTTAAAATGCCTTAGCTATTAATATTTCCTGGTTATAAGCAGCCTGTAGGGCATACAGTTTGTTAGCTTTTAGAATATACCTCGGGCTCTAGAGCAGGCTTCGGTTTTCGCCGAAAGCATACGAGTGTAATACTTCTTCCTGCTCTGTATAAAACTTTTCTTCACTATTTTGAAACGTTATGTAAAGTTATAAATAACAATACAAAATAAACCTTACCTTATTGCAATATATCCGATCCTATCCGATAGTAGCCGAGGTATATGTATTCTAAAAGCTACAGACTGTACCTTCTTTTAAAGAGAGAGAGATAGAGACAGAGAGAGAATTAATTCGGGGTTTATACATACTTGCAGCAAAAATATCCAGAAGGTAACGAAGGACGTCCTCCCAATATCGTATCGTCTCAGCTCCATAATCTGTAAATGATAAAAAAGTTATTCACACCAAATAATATTGAACTATAACAGTATCACTCCGACAAAAAAGAAAGTAAACAAGTGAATCCGAAGTAAAGTTAATAATGTGTATTTACCTGGTTTTGCAGTGCCCAGTTTTAGTTCCGAAATATAATACTACTAGCGACCCGCCCCGTCTTCGTACGGGTGGCTAAAACGTTTCCGCTTAAATAGATATATTAGTTCCGTGGAAATTTCCCGGGGTAGTTCTTTTTTACACCTTGGGTTATATTATTCAAGATTTCATACGGAACCCTACATTTTTTGAAAATCCAGTATAGTCTATTTACTCATGAAGAATGTAGCTTTCTAATGGTGAAAGAATTTTTAAAATTACCCCAGTAGTTTCTGAGCCTATTCATTACAAACATGCACACAAAAATACAAATCTTTCCTCTTTATAATAGATAGATAGATAAAACATTTATTTAACGACACAACACTAAAACACAGCTTAACATGAGATGCAAGATACAAAAATAAAGCAGAAACAAGACACAGCAGACAGGAGCAGACTGAAAATCAGCGCTGACGTAATGCCTACATTATGCGCAGCACACGCTGAGCCTGCATCCTTCTGTTCACCATCAATTTTTTCTACACTAAGCATGCTTGTATTGTTTTTATTTTAACCTTAAGATTGTTGGCATCAATAAACGATATCTCTATCTATTTATCTATATGTTATATATCTACAACTAAATACATAACATCATTGTCATTGTGACAAAAGGACTAAAATTTCACCGTCGGTAAGAATTTAATAAATGACCAAGAACTTGTGATACGTGCAGTGGTGGATTTACCAGCAGGCTGAGTGGCTGGAGCCTAGGGCGGCAGATTTTAGGGAGCGGCAAATTTGGCCCAAATTTTTTTGTCTTACCGAAATAAAAAAATATCTGAATGTTATAAGATTTCACCATTTAACTTAACCTGAAATCTAGGAAATTTGATGTTTGCCAATCTGCTAATACATAGGTAGGTACTTACTTTTTTATATTTGCGTAGGTAGTTTTGGGGGCGGCGAATTTGCCCCAGATTTTTTTGTGTCTTACAGAAATAAAAAAAAACAAAATGTTATTAGATTTCATCATATAACATAACATGAAAAGTGGGAAATTTGACGTTTGTCAATCTGCTAATACATGCCTTTTTAGATTACATGTTCGCGTAGGTAGTTTTAGGGGCGGCGAATGAGCCGTTTTTCAGTATGACAAAAAAAAAATCTAATGGTTGTCAAATGAATGAATGCATTGTATTGAAAAAAAACTCACTTTTTCAATACAATATAACTCCGAAAGTACAAACATTTGGCTGTTGGCGTCATAGTAACTTTTATTCAACTCGCTAAGATCTATTCGATGATGTATCACACATGGCTATTGGGCTGAGGTCCGAAATTGCATTCCTTTAACAGCCGTTAGATTTTTTTTTAGTTTTTCTGAAAACGGCTCATTGCTCCGAAAGTGATTATTGTGTATGTAGGTACTCTATGGGCTCAAAGTCTTGAACTATTGGCGATCACGTTTTAATTTTTTTGTGAAGAATAAGTAAATTTACAGCTTTAATTAAAGTTAAAAAAAGTGTCGAAGTTACTCAAACATCGATTTGGAATTTTCACTTTCGGCTTAGTATACGTGAAGAAATTCAAATTTGGAATTTGACAAAACAATTAAAAACTTCAACTTTTTTACTATAAAAAAATACTTTTAGTTTTTTTTTTACAAATTAATTGATACAGTAATAAGTATCCAAAAATTTATTACTTTATTGTTAGTAAAAAGAAATTACAAAACATAAAACTAGAACATAATAAACATGTAATAGATGATCCTTCTGTAATAGCAAATATATTTAACTCTAATTTTTTAGAGGTAGGAAAATCTACCACATTGGACTCTCCAAAAGGGCGGCCAGTTATTGCACCCGCAGAAAACTCCATATTTATCCACCCTGTAGAATCCAGCGAAATATATAATATAATACGCAAATTGAAGAACAAAAATAGTTTTGGTTTCGACCAAATACCACCGATATTGGTTAAATATTGCGTAGATGAGCTATGTCCACCACTTACGTTCTTAATAAACCAGTCATTCTCTGAAGGCTCTATGCCAGACCTTCTTAAAATATCAATCATAAAACCCGTACATAAAAAAGATGATAAAACTGACACCAATAATTATCGCCCAATAGCGCTTTAGCCGACTTTTTCTAAAGTATTTGAAATGGCAATGTCGAATCGATTGTACTCATACTGCGAAAAATATAAGATCTTGGATGAAGAGCAAAATGGATTCAGAAAAGACCATTCCACGACATTAGCAGTTTATAAATTTATTAATGAGGCATTAAACATAATAAATAACAAACAATATGCAATAGGGATCCTTCTCGACATGAGTAAAGCATACGATAGAGTTTCATACGAAATACTACTTCAAAAATTATATGGTATAGGAGTGCGAGGGACAGCATTTAAGTGGTTTGCCTCCTATCTAGATAACC
Source organism: Yponomeuta plumbellus (assembly GCA_947310845.1). NCBI lineage: Eukaryota > Metazoa > Arthropoda > Insecta > Lepidoptera > Yponomeutidae > Yponomeuta > Yponomeuta plumbellus. The sequence goes on along the minus strand of OX371199.1, from coordinate 3,263,752 downwards.
GTAAACAGCAAGTTGAAATTGATCACATTAACATAGATTCAGGCATAATTAGTAAAGTGGCATCCGATACATCCCAAGCAACGCAGTCAATTCCTCAAGGAAGTGTACTTGGATGTATTCTGTTTTTAATCTACATAAATGATCTCCCGAAAATTATCAACAATAAATGCATCCTCTTCGCTGATGATATGTCTGTAGTTTTCCCTTGTGAAAATGATAATGATCTCCAAATAAGTTTAGATAATATACTCTATAGTATAACCGGCTGGCTCAATGATCATAATTTAGAACTTAATGTAAAAAAAAACAAACTCATGCAATATAAACCCTACCACAAGCGAGAGCTAAATATTGATTACTTTTACAATAATATGAAATTAGAATGCGTAGATGTTTTTCCATTACTGGGTCTAAACATAGATACAAGAATTGACTGGAAAGCGCATACCCAAGTAATATCAGGTAAACTCTCTCGTTTCACTTATGCTCTAAACGAACTTAAGAGATGCACAAACATAAAAACCGCACTTTCAGCTTACTATGCTTATGCACATGCATGGCTAAGCTATGGGATTGTACTGTGGGGAAATAGTACTGATGCATCTAACTTATTTGTACTTCAAAAAAGATGCATTAGAATAATAAATAACGTAGACAAAATGGAAAGCTGTAGAGAACATTTTACTGAACTTAAAATTCCTACGCTTGCTTCATTATATATTTTTGAAATTTGTAAGTTTGTTCGGAAAAACCAGAAACTCTTCTCTCTTGCTAAAGACCAGTACACGAAACCATTGAATTTAAGAAATCAAAATAAATTAGCCATTCCCACCTCTACACTAAAACTTCATAGTTCAGGTCCACATGTAATGGCAGTTAAGCTATATAATAAATTACCAAAATATATTTTGCAAGAAAGGGTATTCAACAGATTTGTAAATAAATTAAAGGATTATCTTATAAAAAAATGTTATTATAGTGTAAAGGAATTTACAGAAGAAAACCATAAATAGAATGATTATAATTTATAAATTGTTATTAGTAAAGAAGAGGGTTTAATAGATATATGTATAACAGTGTTAGTGCTAAGTTTAGATTAAGTTAGGTCTTAGGCATGTAGGTACCTATGAGCTAGACATTAGCTCTACGTGTAGATGTACTTCTAGGATATATTTAAATATGTATACCTACAATATGTATGCTTTTTGTATTAAAAACATAAGCAGTACTGTATTGCAGTGCCCTAACAGGGCTCATGTTGAGGACTATACTATTTACTTAATAAGACCTTTGTACCACATGAAGCAATAAATGATTGAACTTGAACTTGAACTTAAAGGGTCTAGCAGGCTAGGGGAACAAGATTGGCCCACGAAAGCGATCTGGCTGATTTTTATGGTGGTGCACCGATTTAAACCAAGGTTACTGTGTGCCAAAAATCAGCCATAGACCCTCTGTGCAAAATTTCAGCTTCCAAGGTCCAACGGCTTGGGCTGGGCGTTGATGAGTGAATGAATCAGTCAGTCAGGACTTTGAATTTTATTTATATAGATAATACCAAATCATCAAGGTATCTTTTAAATTAATATTATAGTAATCCACGCAAGCTACAATAACCAAATAAAATCACGATGAATGAGGCTAAAATAAACTATTCAATGAATAATTTTACGGAGGGTCCTACGATTAAACTTCAGTCAAAAGAACATAGTTATTTTGTTTTAGTAAATTTTTTTGACACTTGCCGCGGAGGTACATCTATCATAAAAATCTCCAAGTAAGCTACTAAAGACCTCTACAAGTGCATACAAAAATATTATCAAAAATCGTGGTGCGTCACGTTAAAAAAAAACATTTGCAATACAACACAGTATTTAAGTATTAGAGTAGTTGTATGTTTTAATCTCTCTTTAGTGCTTATTAGACTCTGAAGAATATTATTTAGTGCTTATTAGACTCAGAAGAATATTATACTAAAATGTTATCTTTTTTCAAAATAGTGATATTCAGTTATAATCATCATCATCAACCCTATTATGCCCCCAACGAAAGGCACGGGTCTCTTCCCTGAGGAAGGTATAGGCCATACTCCACCACAGGGGCCAAGTCCGGATTGGTGGAGGATCATTATAATGTTAATCTTGAATCAGGACTAAAATGTAGCAATAATTGTCAAGCTTCAGCAAAAATTATATTTCTCAAGTTACCAATGTTTACTTACTGGACACTCAAAAATAAAGTAAATTTACAAACTATTTATCTTTTTTTGGCTATATTTGTGATGAGAATACCAATTATTTCGAAACTGGGCATAAGGGACTCCACACACGACAGCTATAAGGTAAAGATGTATATTATAGCACGATATATCTCATTACATCTTTCCATAGAAATCGTCAGGAGACCACACACGACAGCTATAATATACATCTTTACATCTTCGTACCTTAAAGGTACTAAGCGATACGAAGATGTATATTTACCTGTCGATACATCTTAATATATCTCAATACCTTTTCGTATATTACGATACATCTTTCTTCGAACAGGGTGTTCAAAAAGTTTCTTGGTGATTCAAAAACTCCACTAGGAGTCTTATGTCGCTAAACGACATAGGTATTCAGAGTCCTGTCTCAAAAACTTAATTTGTTCCACATCACTTGTAGTCCTATCTGTAATCACTAAATAGTCTCGCTAAAGGCCAGTTTCCGAATTGAGAATTTCACTTAAGTAAATATTTAAATAACGTTCTGTCACGTTCTTTTCTGAGAATTTGACGAGACAACACTAGAGTTAAGTAGTTACTTAGCGAAATTCTCAATTCAGAAATCGGCCGTAAGCTACGTTTCGTAAGCCTGAGGAAGGTATAGGCCATACTCCGCCACGGGGGGCCAAGTCCGGATTGGTGGAGGCTTGTAAGAGTAGTAGCTGGTCTTACTCTATGGCCTCTGACTTGGCTTAACGACTGCCATCTATCGACGGCAGCCAGCACCAACTGCTTAACATGCCTTGCGAAGCATGGAACCGCTCGGAAAAATGCCAATAGCGTTAATCATAAACGGTCACCCATCCGCATACTGAACGCGCCCTATGTTGCTTAACCTTCGTGTTCGTTTAAGATCACTCAGGCAGCCAGGGCTGCGTGCAATTCTTCGATTCAGTCGATTGATGACCTATGATTTTATAGATATTACAAATTATATAGAAGAGTCTGACAAGCGAGTCCTGGGACGCGATTTATTTCGAATTCTTCATATGACTGTCAAACTTAGGTATTTCAGCTGCAAGTAGTACAGCCCAAACAGTTTGATACTCGTCCTAGATTTAAACAAGAAAAAAACTTTTGTTTCTATTCAACATAATTTTACCTATGTTTTAGTATGTACATACGAGTAAGAATGTATTAAAGCAAACATGAATTATTTCTTGTTGTAAGGTCAGTCGGATGACGAAAATGTTAAACGTCAGATCGAAGACTTAGTCAAAGAACTCAAAGATGATGAGAAAAAAGATATGAATCAGATTTTGATTATGGTTCAGCCTCAATAAATGTTTATAAGTTTATGTGGTGCATGCATCTTTATTAACCCTGTTTTTGGTGGAGTGGAAATGTTGGTTTTGATGTAGTTAATGTTTTCGTTTTGCTTATATTTATTTATGTTTGGACAAAATTCATTGGAGACTCCACAAATAATCAAGTTAAGCAAAAGTATCAGACGATATGCAGGGTTATCAACTAAAAGATTTTTAAATTTCCCGCCAAAGGCTTGTGCCACGTCTCACTTGTCGCACTCTAACATTAAAGTTGCCTTTGACATGAAGGATAGTACCAAACATCAATCTACCTCAAGAAAAGAAAAAAAAGTGTAGCTACACAGTGGTCATCAATTTTGTAATAATATCATGCCTGTCCACTACGGTGGCGATGTCTGATAATTCCGCATATAATTTAAACTCTTCGGAATTTTCCTTATTTTATATGACGTTCAATGCACATCGTTCTATTTTTGGCACATGTGCCAACGCATACGCGCATCAGAATCTCAATCATTTTCTGATGAACTACCTATCTATTAAATCTAGTAGTAAGTAAGTCGACAGATCTATAACACCACCCTGTATAACCCCTTAGCAGCCGGAACGTGTGTCGGTCGAGACGTATGTCAACGAAATGAAGCGAAATATACATTACGTTACCTGTTGCGTGTGTGATACTTTCATATAATGTAAAGCTATACATCCCGGGATGTAATGTATATTATAGCCGTCGTGTGTGAAGTCCCTAATACATAATAATGTAACATTATTGGATTCCAAAAATAACTAATTTCTAGTAAGTAAGATATGTACCTACTAATATCTTGCTTACTAAAAATTCGTATGCTGTTGTAAGTATTTATTGGTTTCATGGATTACATATTATTATTATTATTATTTAGAAACTCAGCAAATTTACTAAACTGGTTTACAAAAAATATATTATTAACCAGTTAATAATTTTTTATCGTAAGATATACCTAGGTACCTAGGCTATTTTAAAATCAATAATTTTTAGTCTTTTATTTATAAAATATTTTCTTTCACCTTCTTTTGTCAGTGTAGGGCATCAAAATGCAGAGGTCAGAAGGGGCGGCAAAATTTGAATAGCCTACTGGCGGCAAATGTGTTAATCCGCCACTGGATACGTATGAAAATCTTCTTTCCAATTTAGGATTCTGCACATTAATGTCAAGTTCCAGCCGTGAACCGTAATAATGAACGAAAATTCACATTAGTGTCACTTTGGGTGTGTGACTGCGTAGGTAACAACAGCCGGAGTTGGTAATATTTGTTCAACATGCGCTCTTATTTTGTTGGCAGTACGACCGAGCGTGGATAACGCGCTTCGGTCGTGGACAGTAGAATATAAGATTTATGTTAATGTAGAAACGTATTCTGCATTACATGTGTCGTGGATTTCGATATGAAGATGTTTAAATAAACTTAGAGTGGCCACCACCATTGATCATCAACCCATTATGTCCCAAACTCCCAACCGAGGGGCACGCACGAGTCTCTTCCCTGAGGAAGGCATAGGCCATTCTCCACCAGGGGGGCCAAGTCCGGATTGGTGGAGGCTTGTAAGACTAGTGTCTGGTCTTACTGTCAGAAGTTTTCAAGCCGCCCTAAAACCTCTGACTTGGCTTAACGACTGCCATCTATCAGTAAGCAAAAACTTTCCTAAGCACTAGACATTTATTCCGGATACACTTTGACGACCTCTGTGGCGTAGCGGTTAGCGCATCTGCCTACCATGCGAGAGATCCCGGGTTCTAATCCCGGCTGGTGAAAAAAAAACCCCAGGTCTTGGATGTTTACATGTTTGTGATGTCGCTGTTTCTGGTTCGCACGACACAGGGTGTCCTAGTGTGGGGCCAGAAGCAATGGATGTGCCTGTATGTAAATGTTATGTTATGTTAACTATTAGTGATTTATTATTTGCTTTGATTTGATTCGATTTATTGATTATTTATGTACTTATAAAAGGAATAGGCGTCTCTATTCTATTCTAGCTCTATGAAAAGAGTACTAAAAAAGCACGAAAATAAAGCAAGTGTAAACCAGGTCTAAGATGGAAGAACGGTGTTAAACAATAGTCTAGTGTTCAACACATCCATAAGTAATATTTTTAAGTATGAAAGTTTGTTAATTATTATTATACTAAGACTGTTTTGAAAAGAATAAATGTGGAGATTTTTATGTGAATAAAAATATTTGAACTTATAGGGAAGAGCGGGTGATCATGCTCTTCCACTAAAAAGGGAAATCTCCCGCCAGGCAGATCGTATGCCTGGGGACGGCCGGTCCAACTGTTGTTTGTTGGACGTTGTATTTATGGTATGTCATTGTGTAAACTTTCATTGCGCGATGCAGAAATGTTGGAGTTTATAGTGCGCGCGCAGAGTTGACATGTACTCGCCACATCGCTCCCCTTCAAGACCGTAGCTACGCATAGCTAGGTTTGATAGGACTCGAAGTCTCTGCTCTAAAGCTTGCAAGTGCCAGGAGACGCTGTGTCAGTGAGTCGACTAGCGGTTGAGGGGTGTTCGGCGGCTAACAGTCACTTCACCGGCGACAATACCTATGGAGACCGCGCATGTGGTAGGAAGCGGTGAAGGCTGCTGTACCACTGGCAGCGAGTGCTGCTGTGTGGCTGCCGTGCCGAGGGGTAGGGAGAGATCACCATCAGAACCAGCAGTCGGTGCGTTGACTGTAGTGGAACTGATGAAGTGAGAGGGAAGAGGAAGAATATGTACAATAATGTACATGCTGGCTTGCTTGAGACTGGTTGTGAGTGGAGTGAGCTGCGAGAGCGAAGGAAGGTGGACAGTGTTCTGTCAGAGGTCACCACTATAGGGTGATCATGCTCTTCCACTACACGAGTAAAGGGAAATTTACCGCCAGGCAGATCGTATGCCTGGGGACGGCCGGTCCAACTGTTGTTTGTTGGACGTTGTATTTATGGTATGTCATTGTGTAAGCTTTCATTGCGCGATGCAGAAATGTTGGAGTTTACAGTGCGCGCGCAGAGTTGACATGTGCTCGCCACAAACTATACATAATTTGAATTTGAATTAACCAATGGACGGAGGCGCACATGGACAATTTCCTTTTCCCGAGAACTCGTTTCATGGAAAGGATAACCCTGTAGACACGCAAGTGGTACATCTGTCAAGAATCCGGCCCACTACCGATAATAATAGAGGCTGCTGACAGCCCAGCTTATTGTCTGTGGGTGGCCGCATACGCATAGGTCAGACAAAACTCGAGCGTCCTCGTCATCTTGTCAGACACCCACGAAGGTTTTATTCGATAAACGCACTTGTAGTGCTCGTTACAAGAGCTAGAAGCCACAGCCGAGGAGTTAACCCTAATAAAGTGTGGGGTGAACTACAGCATATCCAACTTTACATCCATGTGTACTCTATGTTGCCTGTGGTGCAATTATGTAAGACTCTACTGTATGGAGTTGTCTGATTTAGCCGCTTTGTTCCCGGTATGTCACACCACCTTATGTTACACTGTTACATTCTGGGACTTTTTGCCAAGTAGGTATGTCATACTCCTACTCCGAGCTGTGTTATACCTACTATACATTCATATTTTGTCTCTTTCAAGGTGTCTAAATGCTTAACCCGATAGAGTGAAAAGTTACGTAATATAAGGGCTGGGTATATACAAGTATATAATTATGTAGGTATAAAACGTCTGAACCATCTAATACATAAAAAAGCGTTTTTCTCGCAAGTTTGTGTGTTGGAATGTTTCTGGGAGATAATTTTTGGTGCGCTTTCAACTGTACCTAGTACAGTCCTGTACAGTCTGCTGCCATAAATCTCCTACGTTAAGTTACGTCTTTTGGGCTCCGCCAGCCTGGTAACAACAAAATCGATCAAGAAATCTTATTTAAGCCGTATCAGTTGTTCCTTCGTCTAAGGTCCTTCAACTTCGACATTAGATTTTCAAACCGAATAAAAAAAGACCGCTCATTTTTTTGCCACACTCCGGTTATTGACTTAAGACATCAATTGTCTTCTTTGGAGCGATGGGATCAGTTTATCATTTTGTATCAGTAATCTTAGTCATTGCTTTTGAGAGCGGGTTTTCCTGTGAAACCCGACGTGACTGTGTAGATTTGTGAAGTAGAGGTGCGCGAAACGCTTCAGTGAAAAGAAAAGAATGATATGAATGAAAGAATGATTTCCTTATCGGAACTACTTAACTCTATTAGTTCATAGTTAATTCGTAGTTCATAGCTCATATCTCATTCTTAGTTCATTCGTAGTTCATAGCTCATATCTCATTCATAGTTCATAGCTCATTTATAGTTCATAGCTCGTAGTTCATAGCTCATAGTTCAGTAGTTCTTTAACGTACCTATCTTTTGACTCACAGTAGTCCGTGAATGACAACGAACTGGCTAGACACATGAGTTACAGAATGTTGGTTCTTAGTGTGGTAGATATAAGAATGTTTCTTGAAGAATGAACGTGGACTATTATAACTATGGGTTTCTGTGTACCTCAGGACTGAAGAGGTTATAGTGAATGTGATATGGTAAGATTTGTAGTGAATTAATGAATGAATGGTTTCACAAAATGAATGCATTCAATCGAAGCATTCATTCGCAAACTACACACCTCTGTTGTGAAGACCACAAGCGGGAAACTTTTAGCCACTTTTAATTTTAAATTCGACAATCTAATCAACTGGCATCTGATACACCTTCTGATTAGTACCGTAGAGACCACGTCTCTTAGCTTTTTTTCGAGCTCTGGAGCTTTATTTTGGGCATCAAATCCTGAACATTAGCAACCATCTGTCTATTTTCTTAGTAACAGGGCCCTATATAACATAACATTTACATAGAGGCACATACATTGCTTCTGGCCCCACCCTAGGATACCCTGTGTCGTGGGAACCAGAAACAGCGACGTCACACACATGTAAACATCCAAGACCTGGGTTTCTTTTTTTTGTCCCCAGCCGGGATTCGAACCCGGGACCTCTCGCGTGGTAGGCAGATGCGCTAACCGCTGCGCCACAGAGGTCGTCATAGAACTACAATTCATGAATTATTAAAAACTACACCAAAAAATATTAGAAATGCTGTTTCCGTGCAAAAATCAATGTCAACATTGAATGATGCACCACGGGTCATTATGCTTTGCGTAATTAGCAAAAGCTAAAAATTCACAGTCGGACATTGAACTTGCTCTATCTGTGCACGATGTTTACGCTTCGCAAACATCTGTGTACAATACAGGGTTAAACCTAGGGTGTTATTATTAAATATGTAAGCAAGCGTTTAAAATCCCGGACTGCTGCTGTCCGGGAACCTCAAACATGGGTGATGATATCGGGTGTCCCAAAACTCAACGTCAAGCCGGAATCGAGTGAAAAGGAAAGTCATATTGGTTATCAGAAAAATACAAAAAAAATAAAAAAATTGCATGTATACAAAATATAATTTTGTATACATGCAATTTTTTTTTGGCATTTAGAAAAAAAATTAAAAATCCTGTTCCACAAATCTTTACTTTTTCCAATTTTTTTTTTGTTCATTATTCAGAGTTACTAAATAATGCTTCATTAAACTGTCAACAAAATTTCAAAACCAGCTGCTACAGCTCGGAAGAAAACGAGACTTTAAAAAAAAATTGTTCATTTTTTATTTAAATTTTAGTTTTCATTATGTTTGTAAAATTTCTTAAATAAATAATAATAAAAAAAATGTATTGTTCTTAAAATATTTTAAATCGATTTTTTTATATTTTTCTGATAACCAGTATGTCTTGCCTTTTCACCCTGTTTCGGCTTGACGTTGAGTTTTGGGACACCCAATATATAAATATTCGGGGAAAGTGTATGGTAGAGTCCATATACATTTTCCTTCTACTTTGCCTGCCCCTTTCGCATTTTATTTGGAGTCGGCCTCCGCATCATGCTCGGTCCTGGGTCATATCTTTGTTGGCTTGGGCTTCTTTGAGGTTCTTATTTCCTACGGACCTCCATGTCCGCGGTCTTGCTCGTCCTCGGGGTTTAGTTTCATTATCTAGCACTTAATAAATAAATATTTTTTCTAGTCATTGTGGTCGGTCGCATTGTGGTCGCTACATAACTTGTCCGTACTACCTCAAACAGCTCTCCTGTAGTCTATCTGGGATAGGTCTCATCTTGAAGGCGCCTCTTGAGCTGGCTTCCCACGGTCCGCGATATCGCGGACGGACGCGGACGGCGACGACCACGGACAGCCACGCACCACGAGAGGCTATTCGAACTGACCTGTGTCGTCAGTCTGTGCTACCGCGGACTGAGACCCTTCCCACGGTGTATAGTGCGAACTAGTCCGCGTCCGTCCGCGATATCGCGGACCGTGGGAAGCCAGCTTTATGTGTGTTTTTATGACATGATCCAGCTTAGTTACGCCACCTGCCTTCTGAAAATCATATCTGCGCAGTGTGATTGATTCTAGTGCTGCTTTTTGAGTGGACAGCATTTGGCTCCGTATATCATGGCCGGTCAGGCGGCTACTGCTCTGTATACTCGTCCCTTAATTCGCAGGGGCATTCGACCGTCGCATATCACGCCGGATAGTTCTCTCCATTTCACCCAAATCCGGATACGCTTACCCTGGATATTTACAAACATGATGCACTAAACAAATAAGTTACATTTAAAAAGAATAAGATACAAATACAAAATTATTTATTTGATTAAAGAAATTTCACATTGACATAGCTCAGGTTTTCTTATTACAATAGGTACCTTATAAGATAATTGAATAAGTGTAATAAATGATAAGAGTCTCTGTAAATTTTAGACGATCCTCTTACTAAAAATGGGTGAATTTCAACATACCCATTTTTTTTTTCATTTCGGTGAACTTTTTTGTTTACCGTTTTACGTACGCTGCGCTTGCTTATACCACATATAGGCAAGCGCAGCGTAGGACGACCAGCCACAAGATGGACAGACGATCTCATCCAAGTGGCGGGAAGACGCTGGATGCAAGCCGCTTCCGACCGGTCTTTTTGGAAATCCATGGAGGAGGCCTATGATGATGATGATGACTGTAAAAGCATTAATTATTTTTACTAACTTTTCAAATAACTTACATAGTTTTCAGACAATCCAGTATGAAAAGAGGAAGTTGATAAAAAACCCATCCAGATAGATAGGTAGATGGGGAGCCATTTTAATTTTCGTATAAATGCAGCGGTGACTTAACATTATAACTTTTAATTTAAACAAGATCGAGAATTTCGCTACTATTTTTGATTATGTTATTCACCCTGTATAAAAAAACTGTGAAAATCACCGAAATGAAACAAATTATCACCGTAATTGTTTAAAGTCACCGAAATTAAAAAAAATCACCGAAATGAAGAAAACTTTCATTTCGGTGATTTTTTTTAAATTTCGGTGATCCATTCAGGTCACCGAATTCACCGATATTAAAATACACCTAAAAACATTAAATATTTTGACATATACATAAATTAGGCCGAGATCTATACTACATCCTTGAACATATTACTAGAAGTGTTTGTGCGAATATAAAATCAACAGTTTTATCTTGTTCATTTATAATATTAATTGATTCACGGAAATGAAAGCAAAATTGTCCCGAGTCACCGATTTGAAATACTTACTTTTTTAGCGGGAACACGCAGCGACGTAGCAAACCACCACTAGCTCCAAATGCTTGTGCGTCACTGGTGATTGAGTTACAGAAACGAGACTATGTTCAATAGCTCTCCTGTTCTCGACAATCTATATTTCTTTTTCAATCGACGAAATGAAAAATAAATTTGAGACATTCGTAGTATTTGTCTGACTGTTTACTGAATATAACGATTAAGATTATGAAATACTAGCTTTCGCCCGCGACTCCGTCCGCGTGGACTTTAGTTCAAAATTTTGCAACCCCGTTCACTCCCGTAACTCCCGTTAAAGGTTAAATTTAAAAAAACGGTGAAACACGTGTTCAATCAATCGTTTTGAACAGTATTTGTTTTAAGTTTCCAGAAAATTAGACAACATTTTTTATACCTCCCATACAAATTTTGGCAACCCTTTTCGCCCCCTTAGGGGTTGAATTTCAAAAAATCCGTTCTTATTCCTTGCTTACATTATATATAGATCCTCTGTGCAAAATTTCAGCTTCCTAGGTCAAACGGCTTGGGCTGGGCGTTGATGAGTGAGTCAGTCAGTCAGGACTTTGAAATTTATATATAGGTAATAGATATACATATTAAATTACACCTCTATTCTTTAGGAATCGAATAAAATAATCCGTATGTATGTACAGTTTGTATTTTTTCCTTAGCTAAAGAAATTAGAACTAAATAAGGTTTGGGGACAGTCATCGAAGATGAAAAATTTCACATTTAGATTTTTTTATTTATATGTAAGAGTGATCCAAATAAAAACGTATCTGTTGCCTCTTATGGGTAAGTACACAAACTAAACAAAAAAATATAATTTTACCATAAAAAGGCTTTTTACACTGCCATTTTCATACCAGCCGCGTAAAAAATGCGTATGGGAAATTCACCCAAATGTTTAAGACACCCTGTATGTTAAATACATACATGAAGTGGGCTTATGTAAATTAACTTGTTTGGATGTCTCCTTGCAGCGGTGGTTCGTTTGCGTGACTTTTTCTTCGTGTTTTGTTATTTTGCAGCCAAAAGCACTTTATGTTATTAGCGGGACAGTCAAATTACATACCTACTTCGATATTGTCGAAAACTCAATAAATTGCCAAGTTACGTTTGCTTACGAAAATGATGTGTCGTTTATAACCTCCTCGGCCCTGAGCTTGAAAATATCAATGAAATTAACCTACCTATATCTACCTACCTGACTGCCACGCTGGTCTACCCGGTAAGGCGCTTACCTACCAAGATAGAGGTCGTGAGTTCAATTCCCACTGGGGGCCACCATACATTTGTACAAATAGCCTCAGCCTGGGTGTTTTTCCATGCTTGTAATGTCCTTGCCTGGTTACCATAGCACAGGGTATCCTAGTTTATGATAGTTTTATGTGGAAGTTATTTATTTATATGGTGAGTTTACCTTCATTGACAATTTTTTTTTAAGGTTTCAAAGTAATGGCCGAAAGAGATAGCGCTATAACGTGATGCAGTGTCTCTTTTTCTCATTATTTCGGCTTTCGGAGTAAATAAAATCGCGTTAAAAAAAAACAATTTCTATGAATAAAAAATGGTATTCTTCGAAATATCACGTTGTTCTTGCAAGGGTGTGATTTGTATTATTTTTTTCGATTCGTTAACTGCAAAGGTGTTCGTTGACGCCATAGAAGTCATTTAAGGTCAAGGCTTTTTATTGAATATCTTAAAAAAAATTACTTAAGTCTATTTTTTATAGATTCTCGAAATGTTTTTGAGATTTCCGTTCATGAACAAAAAATTTAGTGTGGCCGATTGAGTCCCCCTTCACGAAAGGCGATAAGAGTGTCTCGCTGAACAAGTATTTTAAGGCCGCGATCACAAAACGGAGGCAATTACTCTCGCCGGGCGAAGTCATCTTCATCGCGATTTTGTTTACGTTACGAGCTTTTAATTGTTTCAATTAAGGTGCCTGCACACCACTGGCTTGCCTCCGCGGTGCAGTGGGCGGATTGAGCATGAAGATATCATCGGGTAATCACACTTAATTGGACGTAAAACAAGCTTATGTTGTACTTTCGTCTTTGAAAGGAAATGCCTTTGTATTTTGCAAGGTCAGGGAACTCAATGTTCGAATTTGTGGAATATAAATGAGATGTACAAAAAAAGAAATGCGTCGAATTGAAAATCTTGTCCGTTTTGGCGTCAGTGAAAAAAGGAGACGCAAAACGTCTTCCAAAATAACCCTTTAACAAAAGGCTTCGTTTTTACAAAGGCAGCATAAATTCAAATTCAAATAAAAATTCAAAAAATATATTAGTAGGTACAAACAAAATGTTACTTTATGAGCGTCCAAATTGTTAGTTTTTCAATTAATAGATTACATGGAGATGAAACTAACAAAGAAACTCTACATTTATTCTTTTCAAAACAGTTTTAATTTTCCCTAATTATAACAAACTTTCAAACTTCAAAAATATTACTCCTGGATGTGTTGAACACTAGACACAATTTTCCTCTGGTTGAATTTAATATTAAACTACTGTTTGTTTACAAACAACGTATGTGTAATCAGGCACGCTGGTTTTATGTGTTATTTATTTTATCTTTTTGGGTGATTCGCTGAAAAGTACTTTTTACCGGTTTTCATCGGGAGAATGGGTTATTTTTTTGGAATAAATCAATGAGACTTTGACAATATGGGTAAGATAATATTTCCTATCGAGGCCTATGTATTTTTTTAAATAATGCATCAAGAATACTATTTTTTTTAACAGACAACAGCCAAAACACATTAGTCTGGCGCGTCCTAACTCCGTTTCGCGGTACTTTTTACTACATATTGAGTACTTAATCTTAAGATTGTTCAGTTATTTTTAGTCGTAGTAGTACTTGAAGAGTATTATCTTAATATTATTTGTATTCATATTAATCTAAATACTGAGGATAAATAATATCGAAATATTTAAAATCCCAACCACATCCACACCCAAAACCCTCATTCGTATGACCAGATTTATTCGAGTGCGTACACGCTTATGGGTTAACACATTTTGTACCTACCCCGCGGTATCGGATGCGCCAGACAACCACGAACTGTGAGGGAGAGTGTATGTTCGCCCACGATCTAAGTTATAGATACAAAGTGAAATAGTCCAATGTAGTCTGGCGTTTGTACGGTAAGTGACCTAATTCATTTGTCTTATTCTAGACGTTTACGAAAAGATTATGCGCTTTGACATTTTCAAATATGAGTGACCGATCGATTGTCTAGCTTACAATATATTTAAAAAAAAAACTGTATCAACGATTAAAGAAGCAAGTACGTTTTTCCCATAAAAACTCATTTGTCTGGCACTCATTCGTCTGCTTTCGTCTGGCTTAAAAGGCCAGATGAATTTGTTTCTGCCAAATTAATTATTTTGACCTACAACGAAAAGTTTATTAATAGAGTTTTAGAACGGTTGAGTTTGTAAAAATACATTATTGAAAATAAAACGGGATTCTTACTTCTCTTACTTCTTGGTTAGAATCCCGAATTCTTTTCAATATCATAGCTTATTATTATCCCAATATTATTAGGCTAATGAGAGTGATGATAAATTCAAGTTTGATTAATTCTTAGAAAATACTTTCCATAGACACAGAAACATGGCAAAGAAAGAAAACATACCAGAGAAAAAAAAATTAAAAAAGAAAAATTAAGCTGAAAAAAGGTAGGAGAAAAAAAAAGAACTATGGAATGTGGGGCAAGAAAAGATGATTTAAACATTTTTTGAGAGACCATTTTTCCTGTAAGTATTATTTAAAAAAATAATTTCTAAGTAATAAGTTAATTAATCAATAATAAATTTAAATAACATATAATATTATGACTAATACCTATTAATACCCGGCTGGGGAGAAAAAAAAAACTCCAGGTCTTGGATGTTTACATGTTTGTGACGTCGCTGTTTCTGGGTTCTGTGACGACACAGGGTATCCTAGTGTGGCGCCAGAAGCAATGTATGTGCCTGTATGTAAATGTTTATGTTATGTTTATGTTTATAATATGATTTATAAGACACTGATTGAAAAATAAGGTATTTGTTTTGTTTAAAACTTTATAATTTAAAAAAATGTTATTGTTTGTTTCAAGATTGAAACCTTAAATGTTAGATAGACGTTACTTGTTTTTTTTTGACGTGATATTTTTATTTTTGTCAATTTCTTAATGAAAATTATGTTAATTCAGGAGGCTCGTTTTTTATAGTGGGTAGCAAAAATGTTTGAGTAAGCTAAAATATTTTGTATTGTATTGTTATTCGATTATAAATATAATTCAAGCGTTCTAATATTTAATCAGGGTCTTGTAAAATATATATTTTTTTGATGATTTGAGGAGATCCGAGGTATTATTTATTTTGTTTGATTGATAATGAAAAGTTAATTTTACTTAGAATTGGAAGCATTATAGCTATAGTGACATTTAATTGTTTGTATTACAAATAATATTATTATATTATAATTTAGAAGAGTTTTGTTGATTCAATGAACAATTCAGATGACATTTTTTTGTTTCAGTACTTAGCATAGATAAATTAGACAAGACAAGTACAAATTTCATAGAATTTTATCATTAATTTGGTTCAATCAAATTCGTATTCCCTTAAATACTCATTGATTTGGTCCATTTCTCATTAATTTGGGTGGCCCATTAATAAGATCATTATATCACTTAATCTATCCAAGCTAAGTTAAGGCAATTCAAATATATATTGAACTAGCTTTCGCCCGCGACTCCGTCCGCGTGGACTTTAGTTCAAAATGTTGCAACCCCGTTCACTCCCGTTAAGGGTTAAATTTAGAAAAACCGTGAAACACGTGTTCAATCAATTGTGTTGAAGAGTATTTATTTCAATCTGACAACATTTTTTTATACCTCCATACAAACTTTAACACCGCCGTTTACCCCTTTAGAGGGTGAGTTTCAAAAAATCCTTTCTTAGTGCTCCCCTAGGCTCCCTAAGGAACTCCCATGCCAAATTTCAACCCCCTAGGTTCAGTAGTTTGGGCTCTGCGTTGATTCTAAGTCAGTCAGTCAGTCAGTTTCTTCTTTTATATATTTAGATAGAAGATTAAGATTATACAATTTCCTAAACAATTATCATCTTTTCAAGATCCTACGCTCAAAATAAAAATTTGACAGATGAATGAGCCAAAAACGGTAGATCTCAGAGAATCACCCTTTTATCTTTTAAAAAGGATAACGTTATTGGAAATAATAGCGACTTTATGCAACGGCATTACAGTCATTCGACGCCACATATCGCAAAGGCTTAAAACAAATAAAGTTTGTCTTGGGCCGTTAACGAGACACACATCGACATCGGATCCCACTTCTGACTTCAATCAGCATATATCCTCGCTCACACACGATAAACTCAGCCAAATTGGCATTCCGCGCGGTGGAAGATGCCGCATATTGTAAGTGACGTCCTAAATGGCTGCAGCTAGTATTTTTGCGAGGAATTTCGTAATATTTTTAGGTTCAAGGAGTCCGGTGATCAATAAAGCTTTGCTATAAGCTTTATTGATCACCGGACTCCTTGAACCTACACTACATACAGCCTACACTACATCGTAGAAAGCCAATCACACTTTGTACTACTATGCGACTGACGCGATAGAGGGCCGGTAAAGTGCGAGACGAACTCGCGCACGAAGGGTTTGTCACTGAACTATTGTCTACACAATATTTGAAGATTTCAAGCGTCTAAATACATATGTTGCCCTTATTAATATCGAGCAAAAAACGGCAAAATAAAACATTACGTTGTTGTTGTGGGAGGCCCACTTGAATATTTATCTTATTCTATTTTTAGGGCTTGTTTCTATAGCGGCGACAGAAATACATCATCATGTATTTCCAGTGGCGGATAAAATTTGAAGTCTTGGCCGCTCTAGGCCCCAGGCTACGTCCGTGTGGAGTTTCTGGTCTTCCATCGGACGCGTCCCCGGGTGGCGGATAGGGGAAAGCCCTCCAGATATGGGGGGGTACCGGCTTCGGCCGGCGCGGACCAAAACCAGAGGGAGGGAGACTTCCAGTGGCTTGCGCTGCTGGATGTCCCGCGGGGTCCACTATGGGCCCCGCACCCGTAACCCCACACTGAGTGGGGCCGGGGGCCTTCGGGCCGCGAAGAGACAACCTCTATAAAAAACACACTATGTCCCTCTGTTCATCAGAGAAGGTTGAGGGAGGGTCACAGACGGCAGGTAGGGGGACCTGCCGTCCGACATCGTGACGGGAGAAGGGGGTGGGGGGCCCATGCCCCTTCTCCAGTGAGGGTGGGCCCGACTCCTTGCGAGTCGGGTCGACGTCGTCGGGGCGCCGCTGTAGCATTCGCGCTGTGGTCTACCACTTGCGAGATCCGGCGGCGCCCCATTGCACGAGCGACAGGACGGCCCCCGGGGTGTTTTAGGAGGTATGCCTCTCCTATTATTAGGAGAGGAGAGTCCGACACACGGCCGTCGCCCTCCCCCAAGGGTGGCGGTTATGGTGCACAAAGCATTTCACCCCTTTAACAAAAAAAAAAAAGGCCCCAGGCTACGTGCCGCCTCTTTCTCAACACAGCACGCAGCACCTATCATATAGACTAGGTACATAATGAATTTAGTGGCGCATACCTATAAAAATTGCTATTCGTTGCAATGCAGTGCGGCCCGCCATAATTATTCACAGCCTTTTAAATATTTAGGTACTTTGCATTTGAGTTATTTCTTGCTATTCATCAGTGATTTTATTGTCACGATTTGCCGCCCCTAATATCTGCCGCTTTAGGCTCGGGCCTACTGGGCATTAGGGTAAATCCGTCCCTGTATTTCTGTCGCCGCACAGAGATGTCTGTGAAAATTTCATTTGTCTAGGTGTGTCGGTTCATGAGATACAGCCTGGCGACAAACAGACGGAGAGACGGACGGACGGAACAACAGACAGACGGAGGAGTCTTAGGCTGACATTCAGAGACGAATCCTAAGTTCACGCTTAGATCAGTCTTAGCAAAGTAAACTAAAGTCGTACTTAGTAAAGCGCCGTAATTTTCGTATTCACAGTTACCTAAGAAAGTCGTCTATATTGTCTATCATTTTTTAGTGATGTAGTTCTTACCGGTTTTTTAAATTTGACATTGCTACACGAGAGCAGGACAACATCATACAATTTTATATATGTCAGAGTGAATAAAAAAATCCTCGTAGAACATCAGTGAAATGACGTTTGGAGTAGTCTGTGAACAAAAGGCTTAGAAGTGACAGTTCTAAGTTCACGTAAAGTCACCGATATTGACTACTTACACTTAGCTAAGCACCATTTCATACTAAACTTGCTAAGATTCGATTCTGAATACGAAATGTTTCTAAGTACGTGATTTTGACATTTCTGAGACCAGTCTTTGCTTAGTTTTCGTCTCTGAATGTCAGCCTTAGTCCCTTATCCTTTGAGTCCGGAACCGAACCGGAACTGAAAATTATTAATTTATGAATCTCTCGCCAGTTAGAACCTCTCCTCTTTCGAGTTTCAATAAAATTCGCCATAAGGTCGCGCGAAAGAGCTTCCTTCGCTATCTTGATAATAAAATTGGCTGCGTCAAAGTGGTTTACTTTAGCGAGTCGGCAAATATGGCGATGACGGATGGCTGGACCCCTTAAGGGGGTCTACTGAGTAAAACTAGCGCCATCGCGATCGAGGAAAAGAATTCTATTTTTTTTTACAGATCGAATGTGCCAAAAATGTAACGTACTGGACACTAATTCACTTCACCGCCGTATTGGATTAGTGTAGAATTATATGATGATGATGATGATTTCCTCTCATCCCGTGCGAAAGCGCTTACAGAATAGCACTGCTGGACTATTTCTCAATCGAGTTAATAGTCATATAGGGGTGAATTTCCCAGACGCATTTTTTACGCGGCTGGTATGAAAATGGCAGTGTCAAAAGCCTTTTTATGGTAAAATTATATTTTTTTGTTTAGTTTGTGTAATTACCCATAAGAGGCAACAGATACGTTTTTATTTGGATCACTCTTACATATAAATAAAAAATTCTAAATGTGAAATTTTTCATCTTCGGTGACTGTCCCCAAACCTTATTTAGTTCTAATTTCTTTAGCTAAGAAAAAAATACAAACTGTACATACATACGGATTATTTTATTCGATTCCTATATATATATATAAAATTCAAAGTTCTGAGAGGGCGAAAAGGGTTGCCAAAATTTGTATGGGAGGTATAAAAAATGTTGTCTAATTTTCTGGAAACTTAAAACAAATACTGTTCAAAAAAATTGATTGAACACGTGTTTCACCGTTTTTCTAAATTTAACCTTTAACGGGAGTTACGGGAGTGAACGGGGTTGCAAAATTTTGAACTAAAGTCCACGCGGACGGAGTCGCGGGCGAAAGCTAGTATTTTATAATCTTAATCGTTATATTCAGTAAACAGTCAGACAAATACTACGAATGTCCCAAATTTATTTTTCATTTCGGTGATTGAAAAAGAAATATGGATTTATTTTAATATCGGTGAATTCGGTGACCTGAATGGATCACCGAAATTTAAAAAAAATCACCGAAATTAAAGTTTTCTTCATTTCGGTGATTTTTTTAAATTTCGGTGACTTTAAACAATTACGGTAATAATTTGTTTCATTTCGGTGAATACTTCTTTCATTTCGGTGATTTTCACAGTTTTTTTATACAGGGTGAATAACATAATCAAAAATAGTAGCGAAATTCTCGATCTTGTTTAAATTAAAAGTTATAATGTTAAGTCACCGCTGCATTTATACGAAAATTAAAATGGCTCCCCATCTACCTATCTATCTGGATGGGTTTTTTATCAACTTCCTCTTTTCATACTGGATTGTCTGAAAACTATGTAAGTTATTTGAAAAGTTAGTAAAAATAATTAAGTGATTTTACAGTCTATCTTGTTTTTTCACAAACTTTGATTTCTTCAAAATTATCTTCCCTATCCAGTACCTGCACATACCTAAATATACATAAAATAGTCGGCACTGAAGGTTTTTTTAGTAATCACTACATAGTATAAAACAAAGTCGCTCTCGCTGTCTGTCTGTCTCTATGTACGCTTAAATCTGTAAAACTACGCAACGGATTTTGATGAGAAACAATGACAATTTTAGAGGTTTCTAATATAATGTCGTAATGAGCGCTCAGACATTTTTTTTGGAATCTTAAATTCCACGCGTGCGAAGACGCTGACAAAAGCTAGTTACTGTGACAATGTTGGTAAAGTTATATATATATATATATAAGACTTTACCAACATTGTAACAGTAACTGTTTGTGCCGAAATAAAATATAATAAAAAAATAAATAAAATAAAATAAAAATAATAAACTCACGCCCGTTATCCCCGAAGGGGTAGGCAGAGGCACCAGTCTCTAGAGCTGGACCCACGTTTTAAAAAAATACATGTCGTGTAATCATCATACTGTATAATATTTCGGTGAATTTTCATTTCGGTGAATCCTTCTTTCACTTCGGTGATTGACTGTTTCATTTCGGTGACACCTAACTTTGAAATGGCTGTCATCCATTTGTTTTTTTTTGTTTTCCATTGTAACCATTATTCATAAAGTTAGATTCTTCTCTGAGGAAGGCATAGGCCATACTCCACCACGGGGGCCAAATCCGGATTGGTGGAGGCCTGCAAGACTAGTGGCTGAATATGATTTTTTCCTCGGTGGCGGCGCTAGTTTTAGTCAGTGGATCCCCTTAACATGATGGAAAGGTTGTAATACACTTTTTGAAAGGAAAAGATCGGTATTTTTTATTGGTGGCGTTGTAGTAGATAAAACACTACAGAGCCCCTTAAGTTAACTGACAGTTAAATCAACAGGTGGGGAACGAGAATGATGTATCAGTTAAAGGGTATTAAAGTCGTGATTTACATGACAGCGGTTATCATGGTGATAGGGCCTCCGGAGGTGTTATTATTGGGTACTTTCTCACAGGCCAATGGGCATTAATTGTGCTGGATGCTCACCTGAGTTAAGTTTATAAGACGTAAGCTTAGCGTCTGGGGCGGATCTTATGGGTGGGCCACTTATTTTGTCACCTAATTCATGCAGGCTGTAACATTAATTCCTCAGATATGAGTGCGGTCCTACGATGCACTATGTCTTTACATAAACATTTACAATTAAAGGCACATACATTGCTTCTGGCCCCACACTAGGATACCCTTTGTCGTGGGAATCAGAAACAGGGACATCACAAACATGTAAATATCCAAGGCGGTTTTTTTTTTATTTTGGTTTCGATTGCCCCAGACGGAAATCGAAACCGGGACCTCTCGGGTTACAAGTTGTTTACAAGTTGGTCACAAAAAGAGAGTAAAATCAATTGACTGTCTTAATCTGCCTTTTGTGGACCCTCTCAGAATAATGGACCCTAGACAGACCACAGACTATATCTGGTTTTGGTTTTTTTTCCGTTGCGTTGCATATATTATAATGTTACTTGTCTGTTTATTTTGTTCCTGTGATGTGTCTTGTTGGCATAATATATGTTTTTCTTCCGTTTGTTGTTGTTGCTGTTAAACTTCATAAGAAAAACGTAATTTAACATAATAGTACAGTCATTTGTTTGAAAAAAAATAGAGTTTACCTGGAAAGTTTTCCGGGAGTTTTGAAAATTGGCAATTTTATAGATTTTCACGTGCTCTTTCCGAATTTCGTTTTTGTCATCGTGTTGTGTTGTGTCTGAATAAACTACAAAATATCAGTGACCAGTAGGATTCTTTAGTCAATAGGAAAATAGCAAAGGGCAAGATAAAAAGTACCCGAAACCGACGTGCGTGCATGCAACAACTAATGAATGTCGATGAAACGAAAGTGCTTTGCCAGATCGTGGCAGGTGGCAGTCTCCGGTGGCCTGGTCTCTGCCTACCCCTCTAGGGTACAAGCGTGAGCTTATGTATGTGTGTAATGGGAAAATTATTAGGAAATAGTTTAACTTCTTAGGTCAGTCAGTTGCAAACAATCACCAGTCGAATCGTTACTACGTCGAATCAGCTAAAATGTCAACGCATGAGAGACAAGTTGGTAGACCGACCGTGACATTCATAGTCCAGTTACTAAAACAACGAATTGTCACCAAGCCAAACTAGCCCTTGGTGCGTTGGGATAAGAGTCCTAGGGCTGAAAGTAAGCTTACTGGTCCTACAGAGAGGCTTGGCGGAGGCTCGCCGTTTAATTTAGTACTAAATAAACGACAATGTAGAGCAAAGCCTGTTTTCGAATACAGCCGGTATGAGCTTGATATGCAAGTCGATGCCAATTCATTTCAGTATGGCTAAATATAATTTGTAAACTCACTAAGTAGTGTAGTGTAAAGGAATGTTCCGTTGGGCATGCGGAGAGGATGAAGGAAGAAAGACTGATGAAGCAAATATATCGAGCGAATCTGAGTGGAAGGGCCGGTACAATACAATACAAAATACAAAATCTTTATTTTCGTAAACTGCTTAATTTAACGGTACATAGTATCTGGAGCCACCTTTTAAGCATGTAGAATGCCTGTACTAGGTGACACCGCGCTTCCATAGCTTAAAAACTTAGTTTAATTTGATATTTTACTTATTTTAAAGATTACTGTTATGACAAAATTATTAAAAAGATAAAAGTGTAAAGCTCAGCCAGGTGAGTGTTTTATGTGTTTAGGTAGAACATCGCATGTGTGTGTGTGTGTGTGTGTGTGTGTGTGTGTGTGTGTGAGTGTGAGTGAGTGTGTGTGTGTGTGTGTGTGTGTGTGTGTGTCTGCTCGATGAAACATTATTGTAATTGCTCTAATAATCTTTCAGTATCATCATAATTTAGACTATGCAACCATTGTACTATAGTTTTTTTACATTCGTAATAAGTATAATCATATATTTTAATCTTTTTATTTATTTTATTATATAAGAAAGACGATTGCGCGTTATACTGCATTCTCGCAAATTTTGTTCGCGTTGAGGGTGTTTTTACTACAATATCATTTCTTCTTTTATTTTTTATGTTAGGATCATATGGTAAGGTTTTGTGTTTTCTTAATATTACATGTAATATATACAGCCTTCTAATGGAAAGGAGATTGCTTTCTTGATATAATTTTTCTGTAGAATGTCGAAATTTCTTAAAATACATCACCTTGATCAATTTACGTTGCACTCGTTCTAAGTTTAGAAATTTCATCTTTGAAGCTCCTCCCCAAATTGTAATGCAATATGCTAAAACTGATTGCACTAAGGCTATATATATCTCGTTGAGCATGTTATTGGGTGAGTCTTGTTTCCCGTTATTGTTACTATTTTTCTGAGGCACAATGAATCGCAGCATTTTAAAAATCCACATCAATTTCCTTAATCTACTTGCTACATATTCGAGATGGAGATGCCAAGATAATCTGTAGTCTATAATAACACCAAGGTATTTAGTGTGCGTTACTTTTTCAAGTTTGTTGCACAAACAGTCATCTCTAGTAGTAGGGTCACATGTATGAACCTTGATTTCAAATTCGTTACTTGGTTGAGTACGGTTATTTATACTAAAACAGATATAACTGGTTTTATCCGTATTGAGTGTGAGAAGGTTATTATCCAACCAATGTGATATTAGAGACATTCCCCTTTCTGTACTTTCTTTCAAAGCTGTCCAGGAGTCCCCGTGAAAAACGACAGCTGTATCATCTGCATACACAAAGGTATTGGCGTTGTCTATGGTAAGGTTACAAAGGTCATTAATATATATTAAGAACAGTGTCGGACCAAGAACGCTTCCCTGGGGAACGCCGTATGTCACAGATGCGTCTCCACTTGAGTGTTGATCCAGTTTGACTCTTTGTTTCCTATCAGATAGATAACTCTTAAAGAGCTCAAGTGAAATGCCTCTAATACCAATTGCTTCCAGCTTCCTTACTAGGATTGGAAGAGAGACGGTGTCGAATGCCTTTTTAAGGTCTAGGAACACTGCTACTGATTTTAGTCCTCTATCAAGTTGTTCTGTTACAAGTGAAGTCAAAGCCAGCACTGCATCCTCAGTTGATTTCGCTTGTCTAAATCCATATTGCGCTGATGATATTATGTTAAATTTGTTAAGATAATTTAACAGACGTGAATTTATTATTTTTTCTAAAATTTTTGATATAGCCGGTAGAACTGATATAGGTCTGTAATTTCCGACATCGTCTCTCTCCCCATCCTTAAATATAGGCGTAACCAGAGATCGTTTTAAAGGTTCTGGGAAGACGCCTTTTACGAAGCAGAGGTTTGTTAGATGTACTAGGACAGGTACTATTTCTTTATTAACCATTTTCAGATATTTAGTGGTAATGTTATCATATCCTGGGGCACTGTCGAGTTTAAGATTCATAAGAACTCTGCTGACTTCCTCAGAGTCTGTATCGATAAGTACAAAAGAGCTGAGTTGGGTTTTTAATCCCTTAAGGTATACTTCAGGGTCCTCTTTTAGTCTTGATTGAATTTTTTGTGCAAGTTTTTTTCCAATATTCGTAAAATACTGGTTTACATATTCAGTTGCCTCTAAAGGGGTTGGTTTTGTGTTAATCAATTCACTATTTTGACTTTTAGTTTTGTTGGTGTAAGTAAAAAGTTTTATATTTTTCCATAGCGATTTTTTATTGTTCATTGATTTAGCTAACATATCTCTTTCATACTTTCTTTTTAATTTCTTTACAAGATTATTACAATGGTTCCTATATCGCAAATAAGTTATCTTTAAAATTTGATTTAATGGGTCCCTGCGTTGTTTTCTTTGCATATTATTTCTGTTTTTGATACATCTAAGGATACCAGGGGTGATCCAAGGCTTAATGATACGTTTACTTTTTGGAGTTATTTTGGTTTTTGTGTTAACATTTATTGACTCCATAAGTTTATGTATTAATTGGTGAGTTATTAAGTGGGGATTATCACAAAATAGTAAATCAGATAAATTAGCTTCCTGTAGCGATTTTACTGCATTTTCAAAATCTAAAATAGAAGTTATTTTATTTATATTCGATCTAGTTTTTTGTTTTGATAGACATAAAAAAGTTGTATTATGATCTGTGGTAGTGGTATATAAGATAGCTATAAATGCCGAAAACCTTCTTCTATTTATTTTCAACATAAAATGGTCTAAACAGTTATTTTCTCTTGTAGAAAGAGTGTGTCCCGGGAGTATGCCATGTTCAGATAATGTATTAAGGTAATATTGTCTGTTCGTTTGCTCATAAGTTGGTTCAATGGGTTTGGTTTTTAAGTTTATGTTTATGTCTCCCGCAATCACAAGGTTTTTTTTCGTATGTAATGTGTGTAAGTGTCCAGATAACGAGTTTATGAAAGCATCCGCATTTGTATTTGAAGGTGATCGGTAGATGCATAAAATAATATTATTAAGAACATCTAATTGTAGACAGGATGCATGCATTAATTTTATTTCATTTATTTTATGTTTTAAAGTATTTTTTATATACACGACTACTCCGTCATTTTGATTTAAATGATTTGTAGTCGTATATGAGCTGTAATTTTGTAACTCTGGTATAGGTTTGTTTTTGTTCAATCTACACTCAGTAAAAATAATGACATCCGTTTCAAACGTAAAGCTTGATAGATTAAGTAAGAAGTCATCAAAATTACAATATATACTCCTAATATTTTGAGATATTATTTTAAGGTCACTATTTTTAACATTTATATGTTTATAAAGCTCAGAGCAGTTGCATTCGACCGCCTGCGCAATATCTAAACTATCAATATCTCTAATTGTTTGTAGAGTTTCATCCATATTTAAGAAATTTTTGTTTATCTGCTGTCTCTACATAGACTAAAGGAAGTTGTATATCTAAATAGTGAAACGAGCTGTGTGAATTGATGTTTTGTTTCGTGTTATTTATGTTGTGTTTATGTTTCAGTGTGGCGTTTTTTGTAGTTGTGTGATTGTGTGTTTGTTGTTGTTTCGAGGCGTGTGGTGTGTGCAGGTTTTCTAACTGGCCTGGTTGAAGTGAAAAATAACAATGCTTATTAATGGATAAAGAGAAATACAAGAATATAAAAAATTTAGACATGGTACCTTTATACTTGTTGGCCGAACTGAGTATAAACTGATTAAATTTGAGCTCGGAAAAATACAAGGCGGATAGTCATTCCTCCAGCTGTAATAGCTTATGTACTTGTTCTTCGCTTTTTATAGTTATGTAGGGTGAGTTCTCGTTCTTCCGAAGGTAAACTTTCCCGTAGGCGGTCCAACAAAATTTGTAACCCTTGGATTTGGCCAGGTCTCTAGCTAGGTAGTGTAAGCGAGATCCTTTAGCTGTAAGGTGTTCGGAGAGAAAGACAGGATTGTCCTCTTGCGATTTCATACCTATATGCTTTCCACAGAGCTTTGATTTGTGTTTGACATTAAAAGATTTCCCCATTCTCAGAAAGTCCACCTTAATCATTGTGGAGCCAGTTTCCACCACAATCGGAGTGTTTTGCTTTTCCGTAGTTTTTCCGCGCACTCTATAAATGTCCTTAATGTCTGCCCTGTTCATTTTGCAATCTATATTTTGCGAAAGGCATAAAACCATTTCGATGAGGTGCTCTTTAGTTTCATTTGGACATTTAGGTACATTTTTTATCTCAAAGCTCGCCTTGCGATTTTCCCTTTGCAAATCCTCAATTTTACCCTCCAAAATAGTTATTTGTTTTTTATCTTCTTTTGCTTGATTTTCCAAAAGGCTAATTTTCTGTCTAAACTCTTCGTTTTGCGTTGTTAAGAAAGAAAGAGAGTGCTGAATGTCGCTATTTGACTGTTGAATTTCTTTCATGGCCGCAGTCAATTGTTTCAATTGATTTTCCTGAGCGGTCATCATTTTTCTTATTTCCTCCTTGAAGTCGTTTAAGTTCGAAGAGATCGAATCATCCAACTCATCTCTAGTTCTCTTTGCACGGTGAAAAACAAAGGTTGGTGGCGTCTTATCATTTCCTGTGGTGTTGATACTCGAATCCGAGGCAAATTTTTCGTTTGGGGTATCCATAGTATTAAGGTGTAAGTAGTGTAAAGTGATTAGACTTAGGCCAAGTGACTATTTAATTATGGCTGCCGTTCCGTCCCACGATGCGCGGTGGCGAATAATCGTATTGATTGGTGATGTGGATGGACTCACGTTATCAGTAGGCGGGTCCAGTAGTGGGGTAGGACCAATCTTGTAGCAATTGGGCGTGGATTCGTTGCTGCTTCAAGATGGTTGCCGTCGCGGACGAGCCGGATTCGTTGACCGCTGCGCTGGAGTCTTTTGTTGAAAAAACCGGTGGCTAGCCGCGCCGCGAAGTATCAGGCGCTAATCATCCAGCACGTATCGTCTTCAATTTTATGCAGTCCTATTATGTTGTACGAATTTATTTGGTTTTCAAAGTTATTTTAATATTTTAAATTAAACTAACGCAGACAGTGGACACGTATGCACCTGTCGGTGGTCCGAGGGGAAGGTAATTGACGCCCCAGGCGGACATACTCTGACCAAATTAAGGATGTATTAGCAAAGGGCAAGATAAAAGGTACCCGAAACCGACGTGCAACGAAGCGAAAGTGATTTGTCAGGATCGTGGCAGGTGGCAGTCCCTGGTCTCTGCCTACCCCTCTGCGATACAGGCGTGAGCTTATGTGTGTATGAATGTCACTAAAGTAGTCACTCGTAAGTAGGTAGTGGGTGGCGCAAAAGTACTGCCACTATAGAAATTACTTAGATTTTTTTTTATATGATGTCTCTTGTCATTCTGATCTTGAAAATTTTGTAGTTAACAAATGCAAAATTCCCTAAAAATAATCATGGACCGTTTTACTCCCCAAGAACGTGGAATAATCTTGTCAATGTTAGTTAGGGACGCTTTTCCAGGCCGTGTTATCTCTCGTTTTGGCAATTTGCCTTAGCCTGCAGGACCACCCGATCTCACCTGTCCAGACTTCTTTCTTTGGGGTTATTTAAAATCTCTGGTGTATGTTAACAAGCCACAGACTCTTGCAGCTTTAAGAGAAAACATTCATCAGGAAATAAGAAACATCGCAGAAAGTGTTAAAGCTAGTTATGGAAATGTCATGAATAGGGCTCAATATGCTTCAGCTCTGGAGCCCAGGCATCATAAATTTAAATCATTATGCAACGACATTTCATGGCACAAACATACAATTAAAAAAAACTAATTCTAGTGTTCTAATTTAGAAAATAAGTTGCAGCTGAATCAAATAGGGTCATTACTTTTGCACCACCCAGTAGGTACATAATATTCTATCTATCTATCTACGTCATTAAAAGATTGGTCGGTAAGCCAATACGACACTTCCTGTACTAAAGACTCTTGCGCAGCCGCGAGATATGGATCGGACATGGAATTTAATTTAAACCAATTTACTCTCTGCCAACATGATCAATTTCGCACGTTGCGCTCACCGCGCTTTTACGATTTATCGATGCGACGAAGATGTTCAAAAATGTGTTACTTAGGTACATATACATAAGCTCACACCTGTATCCTAGAGGGGAAGGCCGAGATCAGCGACTGCCACCTATTTACTTACACTTTGAAAATGTGAAAAAAACACTTGGTAAGTCGCAAAACGGAAATATTAAAAAGGTAACATAAAACATAACATAAACTAAAGCATAGTTTACACGAAGGGAACACTGGCTGCCAATAAGACTGGCAGCCAGCACTGGCTTGGTATTTGCATTGTGTAAACAAACAGTTTTTCAAGCCAAGCCAGCGCTGGCTGTGCCAACGCTAAGCTTTCAAGCTTTAGTTCATAGAAAGAAGTGGCGTCCTCTGGGTAAGTCATATGTCCAGGAGGGGACGAATACGGACTGATTTATTCATTGACACGTTTTCAGGGTTCCGTACTCAAACTAAGACTCTATTGTCTGTCTGTCCGTCATCAGGCTGTTTCTCTTGAACCGTGATAGCTAGAAAGTTGAAATTGAAAAGAAAATACCATACAAAATCGTGAAAATCTCGATTAGATCTCCGAAGCATCGCAACAGTACTGGACAAAGCAGACGCTTTAAGAGCTGGTCTCCGCCAGGAGATGGCTACATCATCAACCCATTATGACATTATGTCCTCACCGGAGGGGCACGGGTCTCTTCCCTGAGGAAGGTGTAGGCTATACTCCACCACGGGGGCCAAGTCTAGATTGGTGGAGGCTTGTAAGAGAAGTTTTCAAGCCGCCCTAAGGCCTCTGACTTGGCTTAAAGACTGCCATCTATCGACGGCAGCCGGCACCAACTGCTTAACGTACCTTGCAAAGCACGGAACCGCTCGGAAAAATGCCACTAGTGTTAGTCATTAGACGGTCACCCATCCATGCACTGAACGCGCCCTACGATGCCATCTGAATAAATAATCCAGAGTTTAGTCCTTCAAAACCCTCTGCCGCTTTTTCTTTTCGTTAATGTATTGAAAGGCCAAAAAAATTAAGGTGCAATAAATTTACGTAAAAAGAACGCAAATTGATATTCAACAAAGCGCGTCCAATTTAAATTATGCAAATTCTGGACTTTAAAAATGACAATATTTTGGGCTTCGGGAATAAATCAACTATTTAAGTACCAGTTTGACTTTAAGGGTGTTTTACAAAGACCAAAACCACACATGTGGACAGACCATAACCACTGTATGCTCATTACTTTGTGTTTTTATTATGAATATTAACGAAAATCCTACTAGGCTCAGTCATGAAGCGGTAGGTACTAAAATTTGTTCAACTTGTTAAAACTAGCTTAGATCATTTGTTTTGCAAGCTTGTATACATACACTGATCACTGTATTGTTTGGGTGACATCAATCTAGATCTGAATGCTAATCTATAGGTATTTTATAACAATAGGTACTACCGAGTTTTAAAAAATCGTCTCTATGTTATACCTAGAATACACTATTATACTCAACATAGGTGAAAAAAATGCCCTTGTAATGCTATGAAAAAGATTAAAAATATATTTCGTCGTACAGCGAGGCAATGCCGCCAGCCTTCTCGGAACTCTATCGGCCGACAGCGATCTACCTCAAAGCTTATTATTTAAACTAGAAAATTGTTTTTGTATTGTGAATTGTGTTTGTTTAGTTTTTTATTATTATTTGTTTTTTTTTTAAATATTGCTCGCTATCGAATAGTGATAACAATGTTATTCATATTCTTTAAATAACAAGGTCAAGTGTCACTCTTGGAAGAATATACCGTATGCCTTTACACCGACTCCCGCGTTATGCTGTGCACACGCATCGACACGAGCGTCTTTTGTATAACAATGAGGTAAATTACGACATAGGGTAGGGATTTACGTAACTTTGCTGGTGAATCAATAGGAGCGATAGCTGTGGCGATAGAGAGAATATTTTTGGGTGTAGTCCGAGCCACGGTATAGGGTAAGGTTGCCATCATTGAACCGACGAACCGGTAATGGCTAACATTATATTTAATAAATGTTGTTTTAAATATTAATTTAAATATCTAAATGTAACATTAAACTTGTAAGATGTTTTGGATTGACTTCGTAGGTATTTGCTATCATTGGACTACTTCTGATCTCTTCCATTGGACCGGTCCAATTATAGGGTCTTAAAATATGGAAACTTGTGATTGTTTTTTTTTGTAACCGGATTAATAATAACGAAGACATTGATCCCAATCCAGGAAAGAGAGGCAAATACTACGAATGGAATGCAACTCGTATGAGACTAACTATAGAGCCTGTGAGATCCTAAAATATTGGTCTTAATGCTGCTGCGAGGTCCTACGGGGTTACGAAGGCGACCTTACATCGTAGAATACTAGATAGTAACCAAAAAGCCAAAGGTAGTGTACAGATAAAAGGTTCCGAAGACGACCCTACACCAGAAATTGAAGCTGAAATGGTAACACATATAAAAGAAATGGAGTCAATCTTTTCATTTTGTTGATTTTTGCAGTACGGTAATAGTTTTCAATAAATATGATTAATAAATTATTATTCTATATTTCCACTTTTCTTTAAATTGTTGAGTTCCCTACATTGTACCATTAGTGCTATTGAACCATGTTCCAATGATGGAGACACTGGTGTACCAATCAAGGTGCAAGTGGTCCATTCAAAGAAACATAATAATTAGTCAAAAAATTAACATATTTATGTTAGTATTAAAACAGTCATATCCAACGTTTGATGGTGAATAGTCAATAGATATATCTACTTCAGTACAAATTTGTAGAGTTTTTCAATAAAGATTTTATGAGAAATCGAGTTTTGAAAAAACGTGGTCCAATACTGGCAACCTTAACCTATTTAGAGGTCCCCACATAATTTTCTATTAAGTAATTTTTTTTTACCTTCATAAACATTTACATACATGCACATACAATGCACATACATTGCTTCTGGCCGCAAATTAGGGTATCCTGTGTCGTGGGAACCAGAAACAGCGATATCACAAACATGTAAACATCCAAGACCAGAGTTTTTTGGTCGAACCCGGGACCTCTCGCATGGTAGACAGATGCGCTAACCGCTGCGCCACAGAGGCTGTCTTACCATCGAGGTCGTATGTACCTTAGTAAAGTACTTGTCGAAAGAACGCACTGTAGAGTCAAAACTGCGCACAAACGAAGTTTTTTTTTTTAATGTCCAAGATAAACTTTATATATTCGTATCGAGATTTGCATTGAGATTTTTTTTAATCACAAGTTTGGTAAAAGCTCAATATAAATGGGGAACTTTCGTCTCACTTTAGATTGGAGTGTCATTGCTATCGTGGTATAGTAACAGTATCACTTTTCGGTAGTAACATGTAATCATCTTCATCAACCCATTGTGTCCCCACCGAGGGGCACGGGTCTCTTCCCTGAGGAAAGTATAGGTCATACTCTAACATGTAATATAAACATTATACCATAGATAACAATATATAAGTAAAATTAAAAAATAAGGACATAAAAATATTTTTCCAGTGTTTTTGAGATCACAAATATGTGAAAAATAATAAAAAAACTTATTAGACATAGTTTTTTCATTGAATTGTTAACTTATTCTAAAAGTTATATTTTTCCTATGATGCAAATGCAAAAAGCCTCATTTTACCAAATAAAAATGGAAGAAATTACTATTGGGAAGAAGAAAGAAGACTTTTAAAAAATAGAGTTGTCACAGAAACACAATGTACTCGTAGACATAAGTACGTAATAAACAAAATACACAAACGTCAAAAAAACAAGAAAAATAAAACAAACAAATAAAATAAAATAAAAATATTTTTTTTTAAATAAATATATAACTTAAATAGAAAACTATTCTAGTACCTTGGTAAATACATTACCTTAGTATATTTACAATATTTACAAATAAAATATGTACCTGCCCCAATAAAAACGAAACATCCGATTTAAAATCAAAGGCAGCGGGGCTCCACATAGTAGGGTAGGCTTTTAGTATAAGGCCGCCGACTGTTGTTATTGTTGGATGTTATGATATTGTCATATCTCATGTGTAATTCCTGGTGGATTTACAATAATAAATATTCTATCTATCTGCTACGCAGTGTACATATCTCAAATTGTCATGATAAACAAAGAATTGCAGTTTTATGAGACTCGAGTGACTCGACCCAGAAATTTTGATTTCTTCTTCTTAAAGTCCCTGTACAATAATTTGTCTAATTGACCAGTATCATAATGTATCCCTCTCGTGAATTGATTGATGGCTGAACTTTAAAATATTGGCGGAAATGTCACGCGAGTCTGATAAAACGGTGGTGGTCTGTATGTATTAGGTCGTAAAGACTATTTTCGTGTACGCGTGAAAGTGAACTGGAGCTTTGTTAGATCAGCTGCTGACCTTGGTATTAACCCAATAGAGATCGTTATTTGAAATCATATATCGATGTTGGAACATATAATAATAATATCGTAGATATTTTTGTTATCATATTATCGTTGCCTCGTTGGTCTAGCAGTTAACGCTGCCTACCAACGAAGCCAGAGGATGTGGGTTCGATTCCGACTGGGTGTCTGTCTGGGTGATTTTCCATGTTTGTAACTTCCTTGCCTGATTACCATAGCAAAGGGTATCCTAGTTTGGGACCAGGTCAAAAGATTGTGTTGAAGTTATTATATTACTATCATGGCCGGTCTTATCAAGGCAAGACGCCAATTAAATTGCTGTTAACATACTTCACAAAAGAAAATAGAGCAGTCAGGAGGCTGTGTTAAAAAAACAACGTTAACGACATCACTTAATTGCTGTTTTCACCTTTATACCACCTTTATGTAACCATCTGATGATAGCGTGAAGTAGGTAAACGATGTGTTTAAATGAATCACTAAAATGTCATAATTAATGCTGAAGAACAATTAAGATGTTTACAAGTACATACAATAACAGTGACATTTGAGTTTCACTAAGAAATGGAGTCGCTCGTAGCCCCGGCTGCCTGAGTGATCTTAAACGATCACGAAAGTTAAGCAACATAATGCGCGTTCAGTACATGGATGGGTGACCGTTCTATGACTAACGCTAGTGGCATTTTTCCGAGCGGTTCCGTGCTTTGCAAGGCACGGTAAGCAATTGGTGCCGGCTGCCGTCGATAGATGGCCAGAGGCCTTTGGGCGGCTTGAAAACTGCTGAATGTACATAAGACCAGCCAGTCTTACAAGCCTACACCAAACCGGACTTGGCCCCCGTGGTGGAGTATGGCCTGCACCTTCCTCAGGGAAGAGACCCGTGCCCCTAGGTGGGGACATAATGGGTTGATGATGAATGACATAACGCTTAAAGTAGCCAAATCAGAAACCTAATGCTTGACTAGTAGGGCCAAAAAGTTCTCGAATGGAGGCCACACATCGGCAAGCGCAGCGTAGGACGACCAGCCACAAGATGGACAGACGATCTCATCCAAG
The DNA here is from genome assembly GCA_947310845.1 of Yponomeuta plumbellus. Classification (NCBI taxonomy): domain Eukaryota; kingdom Metazoa; phylum Arthropoda; class Insecta; order Lepidoptera; family Yponomeutidae; genus Yponomeuta; species Yponomeuta plumbellus. The sequence goes on along the minus strand of OX371199.1, from coordinate 3,229,621 downwards.
TGGCGGGAAGACGCTGGATGCAAGCCGCTTCCGACCGGTCTTTTTGGAAATCCATGGAGGAGGCCTACGTCCCGCAGTGGACTTCTTGTGGCTGAATGATGATGATGATGAATGCTTGACTGTGGGCTGATTTCTGAATTGAGAATTTACACTCTTTTCTGAAGAAATTTGGCGAGACACACACTACAGTTAAGTAATTACTTAGCGAAATTCTTAATTCAGAAATCGGCCCTGTAACTAGTAAGTTACGATTGCAATGTAAACCTTAGATATGGCCTAAAGCTTTATTTTATCTTATAAGAAAGTAACGGCACTCCTTCGGCGTGCTTAATAGGTATGAAAAAACACGCCACCTAATAAACACGCCGACCGTGTATCTGTCATCATACTATAATGCGCTAACAGAATCGACACCCTGTATTGAGGCCACCAACTGATCCCGCGTATTATGATCGATTCACGCGTGAAACGTCTCACGGGCGAGTGGCGACGCCGACGCCGCGGAAGGCTGCCTGTCTGCTGCCTTTAAATGTCAACTGGCCATTACTGTCGCTTAGTATTTCACCCTTTTTAATATTTTCGACTTTTTGACAGTACACTCGAGGCCGAAACTGTTACAGTCGCGGATGCACCTAATAGGTCGCACTGCGTCTACGAGATTGGTCATTTCACCGATCTAGACGTTCACCGATCTAGACGAACTTTTGACATTCATAAAGTAACTAGACATTTTATTTGTATTATGAATATTTTAATTATAATAATAATAATAATAAATTCTTTATTTCAAAGTACTGGTTACAAAAATAGAAATAACATAGAGTTCAACCATTCGGTGTGAATAGAAGAAACCAAATCGAATTTTGAGATTTCGAGCTCGTTTATGTTTCCTGAAGGCACTGCAGCCTCCCTCATTGCCTTGTTGGTCTGGCGGTTAGCACGCTTGGCTACGAGACCAGAGGTCGTGGGTTCGATTCCATGAAGACGCCGAATTTGTACTCTGACCTCGGACCTCAGTCTGAGCGTTGCCACGTTTGTGATCTCTTTCCCTAGAGTTTACGACTTGGACAAGTGATTCTTTTTAGCATAAACAAGGTCGATCAGTTCTACTGTATTAAGTCTGCATACTTTTCCTCCTTTCATCTTTATCGAATTCCACGCTACTACAAAATCCCTGAAGATATAGGTTGCAAAGGATGCGACTCCAAAGTAGAAATATACGCATTGAGGATTATTTAATCTAGATCAGCCTTAAGCCCATGTAAATTCGTTGCAATACTCATTGTTTACATCACGCACATATTTTAATTTTAATACCTTAGTTTTTGATAGAGAAATATAGCGTGAACAGTTGATAACAATGTAATATAATGTGAATACGTGTTTGGATGTAGTGACTAGAATTGAGGAAAGGAATTTCGGGTTGGTTTGGACTTGTGGAGAGGATGAAGAATTAAAGAAAGACTGACCAAACAAATTATCGAGCAAATCTTAGTGGAAGGCCCGGTAAGGGATGCCCCAGGCAGACAGACTTCGACCAAATAGGGAATGTATTGGCAAAGGGCAAGATAAAAAGTACCCGAAACCGGCGTGCGTGTATGCGACGACTAATGAATGTCGATGAAGCGAAAGTGATTTGTCAGGATCGTGGCAGGTGGCAGTCCCTATGAGTTGTTTATTCAGAAAGATTAAACGGAATATTTGTTTCTGAAAGACGGCCCATAAAAATTCTTAGCAGGATCCTCTCCAAAAATAATAGGGCCCTTGTTGAAGCTTGCATAATAATATAATAATCACATCATCATCATCATCACCGCTGCTCATCGGTGGGTAGGCCTTTTCCCTCAAATGCCATTTCACACGGTCTCTCGCCATTCGAACCCACGGACCTTCTGCCGACTCGACTCAACGACATCTTCCAACCACCGGGCCGCACGTCTGCCCACTGGATAAATCTCATGTATCAAATTAATTTTGTAGATGTCTTTTTGCGAAGATCTTCTTAGAGAGAGTGACCTTCATAGAATCACCCATTCGTATTACGTATCGTATATTGAATAAATCCGTTTTACTTTTACTTTACAAAAGTCGTTTTGTACCCATTGATATGATATTGAATGTTATGGTGAGTAATTGTTTGCGGCAATTTAGTGCCGGAAATGATGAGCCTCGCGAGAATCCGCGTTTCTTTCAAGTTAATTGGTGGTTACTTTTATAGTTTAAGAGGCTATAATTTAGTAAAATTATATAAATACCACGGTAGTCAGACATCTTGGCTGTACTCTTACTGCGCACTTATAAGAGCGAGTTCAGAACGAAAATGCTATCGCCACGATCACCTACATATTTATTAAGCTTAATCGTTGGGAAAAATATGTAGCTCCGTGACACGGCCCTAGATTAAGATTCAATTAACCTAGAAACCAATGTGACCACAATCAATTCATAACAAAAATTAGTAACGATCTCTCCAAAAAACAATCGGAGTAAAAAATAAATGATTGAAAGCAATGATGGCGATGCGACACCCGTTGATGTCTTTTCTAGGGAATTGATAACTTTGAACTTTTGATTTCGGATGAATGAAAGGTCGAGCTTTCTAACTTTCAGAACAAGTTTTGGGATTGAGCCCAATAGTATAATATATAGTACAATAGTACAATATAGTATAACTTCCAACTTAGTACTTTCAAAAGTTTTGTCTGACATGAATTTTTTTTTACGTTGTTATTTGAATTTTTTTTATGCGAATTATGTGAATTTATTTATTTTCATTTGTATATTTTTTCCGTTTTTCGGCTTTATAGCGAAGTTATTCTAGATATTTACAATAATGAAATTATAACATCCTAAAGTTACGAATGGTATGCTAAGTACATTTTTCTCGTCTATCCCCTCTAATAATATTGTCCCATCTGAAATAATCTACCCTGTATACATTCGTAAATATTATTCTTCCTGGTTCGTCATGCAAGCGCTTGCGCATGGCTTCGGGCAATAACTTATACAGTAAATTGAAACATTATTAATAATTTACTGGGTGGATCTGTCACCGTAATAAGGTCCGAATGACGATCATTTAAGTTCAAAATGTTCCATGGTGAATAAATTTCAACTCTTACGTGGGGCTTACTCCGAGTTGCGTACAAAATGAAATTCTTAACTTTGAATCATCATCATCTTTGACATAAGCGATTGACGTAACTTCGCAGAGCTTAATCAATGGTTGAGCTCTGCGAATCAGAGCGAAGTCAGGGCCCCGATTCTGTTAGTGCATTATAGTACGATGACAGATACACGGTCGGATCACGTGACGTGTTTTTCATACCATTGACGCCTAGATTGTTTGATATGTGTGCGCGCGTGGACTTGACGCGGCAATGAAACTAAATCGCCATGTTCATACAGTTGTCATTGTACAACAATGCACTAAAATAATCTCAAGTTTTTATTGAAGGAGAAAAAACGCAATTGACAAACTTATCCGGTAATAGTACATTGTTCACCGAGAGGAGAAAGTTACCGATTACCGTCGAGGGTGTCGTTTGAAGCCCGAGCCGTAGGCGAGGCTTTAAAACACCTGAGATCGGGAATCGCAGTTTCTCTCGAGTGATACATAGTGCTTTATACTACACCTACAAGGAAAATAAAAAACGAAATCTTTACTAATTGAAATTTATATTGAAATTGTTGCTAGTGGCCAGTGTCATTTTGCGAACTTGGAGATAAAAACTCACTGTAAAAACTTTTTGGCTTTTGATATTTAGGTTACCGGCGCATAGTCTTACCCAAAATTAAAAAAGAAAAACCACGTAAGAAATGGATTTTCATACACTTTTCTCTCCCGCTCAGATACGTTTTCTCCCCGCATATTTGTTCGATATGCAATGACGTACTTTCTACCGTAAATTTGATAAAGTATCAAGGTACTTTCCAAGCAGGTGTAGTATAAACAATATTATACAATCAACATAGTATACTTTGCTATTCTTAAGCTTTTCCCACAGATAGGTGTGACAGGTTTATGATGATTAGCGATATAAAATTAAGTATGTACTTATTTCAGTACAACTCATGGTAAAGACGATTGAAATAACATCCCATTGTTTGTATCCGTGCTAAAATTACGACAAAGTTTCTTTATCGTATAGTACGTTTAACAAATAACAAGGAGCTTATCGGCCTTACTCTGATCCTGAGAGGTTTATTATACCGCACTATTAAGATTAACTCGAGTAAGAAACAGTGTAAGAAACACTGTGAGCCGGTTTCTGATTTCAGAATTTCACTAAGTATAAAAATAATATTATAACTAATATATAAAACAGAAATATTAGACTAAGCTGTCACTAAGAAAAGAATCGCTCGTAGCCTGGGCTGCCTGAGTGACTTTAAACGATCGCTAAGGTTAAGCAACATACGGCGCGTTCAGTCCATAGATGGGCCACCGTCTATGACTAACGCTAGTCGCATTTTTTCGAGCGATTCCGTGCTTTGCAAGGTAGATTAAGCAGTTGGTGCCGGCTGCCGTCGATAGATGGCAGTCGTTAAGCCAAGTCAGAGGCCCTAGAGCAGCTTGAAAACTTCTGACAGTAAGACCAGCCACTAGTCTTACAAGCCTCCACCAATCCCCGTGGTGGAGTATGGCCTATACCTTCCTCAGGGAAGAGACCCGTGCCCCTCGGTGGGGACATAATGGGTTGATGATGACGATGAAGAAAAAAATAATGTGAAGTTAATTTAGTTGTTCAATCATTATAAGTTGTAGAAGAGCGAGTTTCCCAGTCACAGTTATTTCATACTTAAAAGGGAATCCCAGCAAAAGTTTTTGTTTGGTTATATTGGTTGTTTAGGTATTAACATAGTTTTATATTTAAGTCATAATTATTTTTAGTTAGTTCAATTATTAATATTAAATATTGCGTTAAATACCTATTATTTAATAAACCATTGTTGTATAAATAAATATTTTGATTTTGTAATCCGACAACCTCTGTGGTGCTGTGACACAGGGTATCCTAGTGTGGGGCCAGAAGCAATGTTTGTGCCTGTATGTAAATGTTTATATTTTATGTAATATTTTAATTGTTGACTAGGTACTTAAGTATTCTGGAACGTTCTGTCACGCTCTTTTCTGAGAAATTTGACGAGACAGCGCCACAGTTCCGTAGCGGCTCAATTCCCACTGGCGCAGAGTCGAAGCGTCGCGTCGCGAAGCGAAGCGTCACGTTTTTCAACTGTTCTAAATTCATTTCTATTTATCTATTAATACGGTACGAATTTCTGTTGCCCTCTGACTCTGCGCCAGTGGGAATTGAGCCTTAGCGAAATTCTCAATTCAGAAACAGGCCTTTAAAAGCGCCCTTTAACACTTTGCCGAAGTTGGCCAAGTATGTACCTACACGTACCCCCAGCTTCACATACCCTGCTAATCTGTTAATCTATATAAATTTGCACTACCATTACCAGCGGTTTTTCTAAAGCTAACAGTGTGAGCCGGTAGTATTTGGCAAAGTGCTTACAAAAAAAACAAACAGCTGTTAACCGTAGATTAACCTGCCCGCCCCCTGCCCGTCTCTTTTACCTTCGGCAACCTTTCCGTCACAAGGTTCTCTGGAAGAAATTGCTGTTAGCGATAAGGCCGCCTATTGTATATAATATTTTTTTTAATTGTAACTTTATTTGTCTCTTGTTTCTTATGTGCAATATGTGCAAATTATTATCTTATCTGTAATACCCTTATAATAGGTATACCTTTTGCTTATATATTCAGTATAATATGTGTAAGAATTATGTGTTTTTGTGGTTAAAATAAACTATTTTGTATTTTTTTTTGTATCTTATCTTATTAACGGACTAGCGTTCGAGCAACCGGGGGTTAACATTCTATTGTTATTTAAGCTGTTGGTTCTTAAAATAAACGTAATAAACAGTAGGCGTTTACGCGTATGTTGTCAGACCACTCACCTTTTGAAAATATTTTGTAGACGACATTTTATAGAATCTACATAACAAAAAGGACCCACCTCGCGATACTTTAGTGCTTTGGATATTCTCGCTATAAAATTAGATATTAACAATGTTGGAGTCGAAGATTATATTTTATTGTCGTGATGAGTCCGTTATACAGCGTGTCCCAAAAATGACACGTCACAGTGACACTGGAGGTAGATCTGCTCAAGAGGCATCGAACCAACCTAACATGACCTCAGTAAAAGTTGCACGGTTTTTGAGATATGGCCAATTTAAACTTACTCAAAATTTTCACTTTTTTTAACAACTTTAGTGCTTTAGTACTTACGCTAAGTTAGTAAGTTCGTTACCAAGTACAAATAAAAAAACCAAACACGAGGGCTATCTAACTTTATGCTAGCACTAAACTTGTTAAAAAAAGTGAAAATTTAGAACAAGTTTAAATTGGCCATATCTCAAAAACCGTGCAATTTTTACTGAGGTCATGTTAGGTTGGTTCGATGCCTTTTGAGCAGGTCTACCCCCGGTGTCACTGTGACGTGTCATTTTTTGGACACCCGGTGTATCTAGTATATTACATGGTATTTGACAGTGGGCATTGGTATACAATTCGTTCATCGTTGATGTCAGATGTCATTGCCGATAAATTGCCAATCTGCGGAGAGCATGCGTGGTAATTAGCCCCATACTCTCTCTTTTAGCGCAGGGCGTGCCCTGTATTGGGACGTAGATAGACCACATAAAAAAAATATACAAGACGCGCTTAGGTGTTTTAAAACACTTCTTTTCCTCAGCGGTGAACTTTATGTAGGAAGAAATATCCAATCAAATTAGATTAGACTTTCCGAAATCTTCCTTCGTTTGGGATACCGAAATTAAAACCACCAGAAGCAGTTCACTGCGAATGAGTTAGTACCTGTAGGTACTCACCCCGGTGTTTAAAACACCGAATACTAATTGAATTAAAAATCGCTCCACATAACTGGTTCGTTACTTGGCAGGCGCATATAAATCACATACAGGGTGTAATGTCGTGCGCTTAATTCATGAAAAAGACGTACTTGCAGCGTAAACTTTAAATACTGCCTAAACTTTATTAACTTTATTTCGGATACAATTACTTGATAAAGTTAATAATATTAACGAAGGTCTTAGTTTAAAAAGGCCTAAATTTTGGCTGAGATAAAAATACCAAGATGTTAAGATCCGAAAGGACGCATATTATTTTTTTAACGTGCCTGGCCCGGGCGCTTACGCAAATATAGGGTAAGATATAACAAACAATAAATGTATTCTTTGGAAATAAAACTTTCGTAAGCACTACACATTGTAAATTTTTGGTCCGGATTAAGTTACGTTTATTTTTATCGGACGAGCCCGACCAGGCTTCGCTCCGATTCGCAGGTCGGACTCGTCCGATATAAATAAACGTAAGTTAATCCGGACCAAAAATTTACAAAATGTGAGTGGTTGACCAAAAAGGGACCTGGAGGGATTGGAAACTGTTATTTTTTTATTTGAATTTTGTGATCTGTGGTATCTTAGCTTTGTTTTGGTTCTAACCAGAATATTTTTAGGTGCCGTAGTTACTATTTTTTTTTTTTTTTGTGAGCCGAGCCGAATCGAAACCTGTCTGTCTATACACGAAACTTCAAACGCGATTTTCTCGAAATCAATTATTTTCCCTTGAGGTCCCTTTTCGGTCAACCACTCACAAATGTATTCTTATGGTGATTCATGAAAAAGAGATGTTTTAACCTGTAGAGTTTTTAGTGGGCAAATCGGCTGACCGTAACAATGGTTTCAAGATCGTAACGCAACTGATTAATCAAGGCTACGAGCATTTTTTTATGAAGGCATCCTTACATAATCACAAAAAATATCATGCAGAGTGTAATAGCTCTATCTCCCGTCCTTTTCCTTCCCTAAATTTTATTTCAAAAGAAACCGAACAGCTTCTAACTAGCGAAGGGGAAGATGCTAATTTTTTTTCGGAATAGTCCTAATTTAAAAGTTGTTCGTATAGAATACCAATCCGGACTTGGCCTCCGTGGTGGAGTATGGCCTATACCTTCCTCAGAGAAGAGACCCGTGCCCCTCGGTGGGGACATAATGGGTTGATGATGATAGAATACGAATTTGTATGGTCAGGAAATTTGACCACCCTGTACATTTCGCATTTTCGTTGTCCAGTTCAAAGGCTCACGCAAGCCAGTCTGAAGCCTACACAAGGCCGGCTGTAGGCTTTGAAATCATATCGAAAGAAAAATACTTAATTATACAGTTGTATGATAATTTATTTGGTCCTTGCTTGGTTTGTTTTTAGGATACCGCAACCGCTGAGTACTATGTTTACCTACGATGTATGTCTGTCTGTCGTATGTCAGACACGTCTGATCTTTAAAGCTTTATATCTTGTAATAGGCAGACAGTTGAAATGGGACCTATGTAAGACTTACATAATAATCTAAAATTATGACTCTACACAAATAATATAGTACATACCTACGAAAAAAAATTAAATTGCAATAAATAAATAAATAAATAAATAAATAGATAGATAGATAGATAAATAAATAAATAAATAAATAAATAAATAAAATAAACTACGCGAGTTTCTGAATTTGTAGTAGCAATACTATCTGGACCCAAAACGCAATTTGACAGTGTGAAAAAAACAGTGTTATGTATTCGTATAAAGTTGAGTATTAACCGCTTTAGGGCATTTTAACTCAAAAAAATCATTATTTATAAAAAAAAAACACAATAAAATTGGACAATTATGTATCTGCAGCCATTTTATCGAAAACGGCTTTTGGGTTTTGGCAGCATATTTTAAAAATAAATTATTGTTTGCTTTTTTTGGAGAAACGAAAGAATTTGAAATTATCACTTACTGAGGACTCAATGGACACCAAAAAAAATATGAGATGGTTATCAAAAATCTGTCAAATTCTGAAATCTACGCAGGCGAAGACGCGGGCAGAACCCAGTACAATGTCTCGAAGGCTTCGCGGCATGCGAGGGAGCCCTCCAACAGCGGATGTTTGATCGGTACATGAAAGCTATTTTTATCAGACTGTTGAAGGAAAGGAGTGTTGTTTGTAAAGCTTGGTACAGACCGAGGTGAACGAACGAACGAATGCGAAACGAACTAACAGTTCAGAGTGCCAATCAGGATGAAGCCGGAAACACACTATTGAAACGCGACGCGACACCACGTAGCGCCACCCGATGTGCATCGTGCACATTACCAGCAGGCGATGCCTAATATGATTCTGATCATCGAAAATAGTAGATTTGATTTGACTCAACACGCATCCATAATGTGTTTTCCGCCTTTAATCGATGGCTCAGCCTCTTCCAAACCTGTACATACACTGTCTTGGGTTTTAATCTTGATTTTTCCGAGGTGTCAAAATAATTATGTAAGGTCAGTGAGGATTAAGTTAAATCGGAAGACTCCACACAGTGAAGAAATTACGTGGTAACGCCCCTATCTAAAATTACGACGTAATTTCTTTACTGTGCCGTGCCGTGAGCCATATTATGCCGTCGTGGGCCATAATCCAAACAACTATAATTCATCGTTTACTATGTCGATTCGATGTACATTGTGTATTAATAACTTTAAACCGGATACACTTATTTGACTTCTGTCAGAAGAGTCCGATCAGGTTTCGCTCGGATTGTGTTTTATCAAAATAAACGGTGAAAGAAAGAAAGAAAAGAAAGAAAAGTAATTTATTGTCATGCAAGAAATACAGTGATTATATTACAGCTCGTAGTACAGGACTCGACTATAACAAACTTAAAACTAATATGGTTTACACAAGGTCCTATCAGTCGTAATGCATGACAATCGGACATACGCTCAGCATAATGCTGTTGGATAGATCTATCCTAAATCAGCGCTGATTTTCGGTGGATTATAGTTACGGAACGCCACTCTGATTGGCTCACTGAGCTATTCTTCGCTTTGGTCTGTACCCAGCAGAACACATCTTGCATGAAGTTGCATCCTTGATATCTAGGCCTTGTATTTTTGTTTTTTATTTTCATATATCAATTTAATAAATTACAGTACATGTCAGTATAAAAACTGTTTAATTAATGATATATTATTAATAATTTAGACACAACACAATCACTTGTTGTCAACACAAACACACAATTATGTAATCTGTCTTTTTATGTAAGCTCTGTGTGTTTTTGACAATAAATGTTATTTCTCTTTCATTTTTAATCCCACTTTCTATAAATTTAACAAAATGGCTTTATGTATTCTCTTAATTTGAACTTATTTTTTCCATATCCTTATCATATTATTATGTGACAGTGATCAAGAAATGCGTTTTATTTTATTAGTAAATAAAAAAACAGTTACAAGTTTTTCTCAGTTTAAAATGTACAGAAAATTCTGCGTCCTTATACATTCCGGTTCTCTACGCACGCATCCCGGTAGATATGTCTCCCTGGTCGGTATACCCGGGAAGTATATAATCAGAGTTTGCCGCTTGACAAAAAGAGCCTGTAGTAGCCTGTGTTGAAGATCACTTGAGAATCGCCCAGCTTTGGAGGTTCTAATTTTCAAACCATGATAATAGAGGAAAAGTATGCAGGGGCACCGCTAGACGCTCACACCTTGACCTTATAATACACTTGAAAGATAGTATTTTATAATGTTGTTGCAAGAAGAAAACGCCTGTTGACACGACTTTTTAAATTATTATAATCGTCGAGAATGTGGACGGATCGCCGTGCCTACCGCAACGAGGCTGCTACGAGTATGTGGGAAATTACTTTGACTTTGTGCTCCCTGGCGGGGAAGTGTTAATGAGGAATAATTACCTATGGCCCACTTCACTGTTTTTACAAAAACTTTCGCCTCTAGTTCAAAATATTCACGTTTACTCCTACTTTAGGTTGTTGACAGATTGTTATTATTTGCATGCGAGCAAAACTACTAGCTTATTGCCGTGGGTAATGATGGCTCATTCAATTCATCGAAGTGTACGGTTAGCTATGAAAATTACTCGTCACTAAATAAGTCGACACAGACTGTGTGTCTACGGGAACATAGTACGATACGAACTTCCAATAATAAGACCTATTTGGAGTCTACAGTTTTACAGGTAATTATTAAAACACTTAAGCCACGTCCTTCGGCTTTAAGGTTGATTAAACCTGGTTTTTATAGAGCCAGAGGAGGCGCAATACTGTAGACAAGAAATACCGAGTGCAAGTAGGTGTATGAGTATTGTTTGACCGCATAAATGAATCCCAAACAGGCTGCTCATAAAAAATAGAGTTCATCAGCCTTTAGTGGCGATAGAATTTTAATCAGCGGCCATAAATCAAACAGTTACTTTTATCTTTTTCCCGCGTATTTTCATGTCAATTCAACTTCGAAATTTTTTTTTAATTGATTTGTTTGAAAACGTCCTTGGTTATTTATTGCGAACACACAGCTTAGTTTTTTTTTTCGGTTTTAAATAAAGCCTACAAAGTGGCCAGGATCCATAACTATGTAGGACATAAATGAGCATAAAATTGCAATCTGATTATGCAGCGGTGTATTTTTTGTTGGCTGAGGGGTTTTTATTGCAAATCTTGCCATTTTCATATTTTTCTTTGATTGGTCACTCTAGTTAAGCCAGTTTCTTGGTTAAGGGTACCGGTTTGAGATTCTTTGTTTATTGACTATCGACCTATTGGTCGCTGTTGACTTTAAAATATTCGCCCGTTTGATCTGGGTTTAAAAGTAGCTTTCCTGTTTTGAAGGGTCTTAAAGGAGCCGCTGTTGAGGTAATAAACAACAAAGCTTTTAAAATGGTGAGGTAGAATGTATGCGTCTGTTTTTTGGACTTTATCTGAGCTTTGCAGTTCACGACTTTGATAGTAGGTAAATGTTCTTTTAACCTGTAAACATAAATATTTAAGGCGAGCTTTTCCACCATATGGGAAAGATTTGGAAAAATTCCGGAAGTGTCTACACAGTGTTGTTTTTTTTTTTTTTTGCACTTTTTGACGAAATTTGTGTGTATTTCAAAGTTCGAAGTAATTTAAATCGGAACAGTCCCTAAAGCACCGCAAATAGACAAAAAGCGTTCAATGAGAATTGTAAATTAAAAAAAATACACTCACCTCGTCAAAATACTCCAAAAATGCAAGCAGAGTCCAAAAATCCCTTCAAAAATATCACCAATTACTGGCACAACAATATTAGATGAAAACGAACCGAGAACACGCAAAAGTAAAAAGAAGAAAACAAAATACAACTAACGTTCTAAATTCAAACGGCGCGCGAAACAACAGAAATGTGTCAGTGGCGCGTCGCGGCGGCCTAGGACCCGCGTGAATCGAATCGCTAATTCTCTAACCAAATTCGATATTTTTACTCATTAGACTTTTTCGAGATTTTTTCGGCGGCGATGGTTGCTGGCCGGCGAGCAAGCTTTGAATGGCGCAAAGACAGGCCGAAGGCGGCAGGACATCGACTTTATAATTGGGCTTGCTCATCGACGCATGGTTAACTGTACCGACCATTCAGTGGAGGATTTTGTGACGGCGACACGGTTTCGGTAACGCGCCGGGACATTATGACCGTGCTAATTTAGATACAATAGCTGTATTTATTAGAGTTAATGTCACATAATATGTTGTCATTTTGACATGTTGGAGAATTGGACTCGTAACTTCCGGAGACAAGCGATTCGGTTAAATTGGTCCTTAGGGGCCATAACACGTTAGGGGGGGGTGGAAGGGGTCCTAAATTTCGTGACGTCACATTTCAAAATCTATTGAACTCTAAGCGTTAAAACACGAACTTTGAACTATTAACGAAGAACTCAAAAACATTTGCAACTATATCTGTTCCTAACTCTATATGCCACTCTATCGGAAATATGTAAACTAATTTTGGAACGCCTGTTTTAATTCAATAATGTCTGGATGTAAAATTGCAAAATATGTGACGTCACACTAGGAGGGGGAGTCTCACAAATGTGACTAGCTGTGACAAGGACGGGGGGAGGGGTCGAAAAATCATGAAATTCGTGTGAAATTTGGCAAAAATAACCAGCAGAATTTTTCGTGGGCTGATCGGTTCACCATAAAGGTTCCCGGTTCACGGTACCCTTAACATGCATACATTTACATTTGAAAGGGTATCTCAGAATCGAAGTTCTGCAAGGAACGTGTTTTGGTACGTTTTTTAACCGAGCCAAACAGAAATAATTACTGGTGTAAAAATATTAACACATAGGTAATAAGAAATTGAATTAGTTTCAGTTCTGGATGGTTCCTCACCTGAGTGTCCCGAACCGAACGAAAGAAAACACATACCAAGACAAACATTACGTGTTGGTCCGGAACGGAACGCTCGGTGCCCGAATACCTCGCGCTTGACCGGTTTTATTTACCGGACACTTCATGCCCAAGCACAAGCTCACGCCTATATCTCAGAGGGGTAGGCAGAGACCAAGATGGGCCACGATTCGGACGAACATCTTTCGCTTCGTCAACCACGTTTCACTAGTCGTTCATCCACGCACGCCGGTTTCGGGATTTTTTTATCCTACTCTTCGCTTATACATCCCCTATTTAGTTAAACGAGACCTCTACTTTCAACAACCTCTGTGGCGCGGCGGTTAGTGCATCTGCCTACCATGAGAGTGGTCCCGGGTTTGAACCGCGGCTGCGGATAAAAAACAAACAAATCCTCAGGTCTTGGATGCCTTACTGACCCACCGTTCACACTTTACATTTTCATTCGATATTTTTCTTCGACTTTTGCAAGCCCAAAGCTCCTCGATAAATCAATGAGCACCCTTCAAACATGACACCGCTTTGCCTACCGATCTTAACAGCATACAAAACGATTGTCAGCCAGTCAGTTCGTTGGTGGGACATATTTAAAACCTTTATCGCGCTGTCGGGCGCACTAAATCATTGCCGACGACGTGAGGCTCGCAAAGATATGCAGCGTGTAACTTCAGCAATGGTAAATTTAGCGGAGGGCCGGCCCAGTTAATTACATTATTCCTTTTTAATGGGACACCCTGTACCACATATCAAAAATCATAAACTGTATACCGGATACACTCACCATAAAAATGGTGATAAGATTACGCACTAAAAGAGTTCGACGATTTTCTTTTCAGGGATGCCACCAACGGATCTTGAATCAATGATATTATTACCACCGTTGAAGTAAGATAAGATAAGAATATTGTTTCTAAATAAATGGAGTCGTCAATATCTTACGAAACGTCTTTTATGAGAAATATGTTTCAAATATTTTATACTATAGAATGTATAGGTACATTACTATTTACTTCGTATTTTTATGATCTCTTTTTCGAAAATCAACTCTTTACATTGAGTTAATGATTCGCTAATGATTCGCACATAAATAAAACATGTCTGGTTTACACCCGAAGCAAAAGCCTAAAAGATTCTCCGTATAGAGCAGGGGTTCCCAGTCTGAGGCCCGCGGACCAGGCCGGCCGTGAGAGTTAAGTTATGATTATTAAGTTATTATATGTAATCAATTGTTAATTAAATATCGATAATTAAGTACTTTTCAATCAATCAGATACAAATTATTTTTCAAAACTTTTTTATCGAACTAACACAAAATCCAAAATAAATGATAATTCAGAATCAAAAATTATTAACTATTCAGCATTCTGATATAATTAAACTGGTTCCCAAGTTTACCAATTTTAGTTTTCACTAACCATCTTATTAAAAGTTAACGCGACGAATTTGTATAAATAGTAGATTAGTAGCCAAGGGCTGTAAGGCATCAATTGCAGCCCGAGATATTTAGTTTAAATATATATGTAGTTCGAGGGTGCAATTGACGCTTACACCCGAGTAACTACTCTGCTTTACATCTCGATTGTGAGGTAAGTAGAAAAAAACCGACATTACAAGAATAAAACATTTACTCGTTTTTCTTTTCGCCACTTCATGACTCGTCGTAAGTTTTCAAATATCTCTCTTTAGAACTTTCAGGCAAAATATTGTTAATTGCTGCTTCAGCTTCCATTTTCATTGAATCGGGAGTGCAGCTTATATCTTCATCAATTGCAGAACTCATGTTTTTCTCTTACTTAGCACGTAATTATAAAAAAAATCCCAAAAACAAACAATATTTAAAGAAAAAGTTTTCTATTCCCGCCTTTTTCTTTTTTTTTTCAAGAACGAAATTGAGCTTCGCCGTTCGATATTTAAAATTGATGACTATTATGCTCATACGAAGACAAGGCTGAATAGCGAAGCGACCTCTTTTGTCATTGGGCTGAATGCATGATGTCTATTGTCAGTATCACAGAACAAAAAAAAAGAGTAGAAATAGTGACATGACCTATCAGTAGGTAGGAAAACCAGTGTGACCAAACTCACACACACAAATCAAAAGCACACTGTGAATGCCAAGCTGCCATTGGCAAATAAAGTCAATTCTGAAAAGGTCTACATCACAAAAGTTCCAAGTAAAATATGAACCTTTTCAATCATATAAACAATGATCAAAATCAAATGATAATTATGAAATTAAGTTTGACATACGATCTTTGCTTTGTAGTACCGCTACTCTACATTAGATAGAACTACCGCCGCGTGTGATCGTCGAGAACCTTTAAGTTTCATGCCATAAAGTCGAATATTGAAAAATAACTATCTGCTATGTTGCTACTCAGGCTAAGGATGGGACATATCGACAAATTATAGAACTGTTTCATAAAGCGACAGTTGAAAATGAATTTGTTATGACAATGTTTCTTAATCATTTATTTTTTTTAGTATCTACATTGACAAAGTAAAATAATTTATTCCCTTCTGCCAAACTGTACCACAGGTCGATGGATGATTGACTACGCAATGTTGAATATTTAATTTAAAGATGTCCCTGTAAATGCTCCAAAATGTTGGTAATGTAGGTGTCTTCATAAACGTAATATTAGTTTCACCTTTCACCGTGTGGTGGCGGTGGCGCTAGTGTGTCTTCTTCTTCTTGTGTCAATGAGCCTGAAAGTGTTGTATATTTTTGCAAATAAAAAGCATCATGTTTTTCGTAAGAAATCTTATTCAGTTTCATTGAAATATAGCAATAATCCCAACACGCAATGTACCTATAATGGAATTCTCATAATCTAACCATAGTCGCTTTATGAAACGAAGCCCAGCAAACTTATCGTATGTATAGTTTGTTTATTTATTTATTTAAAATGTCGTTATCCATCAACGCTTGTGCTTCACTTATATTATGGAGATGACATTTGCCAACGAAAGTCACGAGACTTCCCCATAGATTTATCGAGTAAGCGTTGATTAAATTATCTAGACCCCCACCAGATGATTTTACTACACGAGCACATAAAATCATCTAACTTTGAAATTATGCATGCTGGTTTAGTTTTGATGACAATACGCCAATCTATACTAATAAAAATGACATGTTTTTTGAACTAAAACTTTCGGCACAACACATTGTAAACATTTAGTCCGGATCTACCTACTTACGGGTGTTGTTTTATCGGACGAGTCCAACTAGGTTTCGCTCCGATACGCAGAGCAGTGAGTGGGTGGTGAGCAGAGACGGAGCTTGCGTCGTTCGGTTGCTCGTCTCAAAATGGGATGGGTAAGTTGATCCGCATTAAAAGTTTACAAAAATGACATGATACTGCAGTCAGGACCACATTCTCGCAAAGGAACTAAACAGCGTCAAGGAACATGATCAATAAATTTTGCACAGTGTCAAAAATAATTGCAACTAAAAATGTATTAAATAATAATAATAATAATAAAAGATGATAATAAACACTTACAGGCACATACATTGCCCCTGGCCCCACCCTGGGATACCCTGTGTCGTGGGCACCAGAAACAACGACGTCACAAACATGTAAACATACAAGACCTGGGATTGTTTTTTGTCCCCAGCCGGGATTCGAACCCGGGATCTCTCGCATGGTAGTCAGATGCACTAACCACTGCGCCACAGAGGTCTTCAATTAAAATAAAATAACGACAATTATTTTCCCAAAGTACCTAATAAGACGCAGGTACTCTACCTAAAGTACCGATAATTATTTATTACTGCTAAGTCATAGACAAAATATTATCGATAGATTTTTATAATGTTGTGTCCCAGCTGAATTGAGTAGCATTTGAGTAGCATTCAAATGTTGACAGAAATTTGTAGAAAAAGTACACAGACTTCGACGAAAATTGAACATTATATTCCAGTAAATAAAGGTGGTTTTACTTTCTCACTTTCGGATTGCTTTCCTTGTTCATGTCATTGCAAATTTAATTTCTATTAAATTAAATACAATGGAAATACTACTTACCGATGGAATGTTACGGCATGATCGGTACATTTTGGTCCCCAACTTTTATTTTTGCACTCTAACACAGCACAATAAGGCATTTTAGTAGAGTTTTCACAATTGTTTTCTTTACTAGAAGCGCACGGCAACTGAGGTAAGAAAAACTGTCATAGACTACGCTTAGGCAATACATTGCTAATTTGAGGCACGCGGGCACCGCCCACTTACGATTTCTACTCTTTTTTTTTGTTCTGTGGTCAGTATGATGGTTAGATGTACGCGAACTTTTTGAAAGAGTGAAGAGTTTTTTTTTAAATTACTTACCGCCCTAGTCCGGCTTTTCTAGCTACACTATTACCTTAGAGCGCTAATTGGTCACCTACAAGCCCCATTTGGGGGTAATAAGGGCCTACTTACCGAATATGAGAGATGTAAAGATTTAAAATTGAGAATTTAAATCATGATCAATTTTTTTTTTTTCGTTTTTAGTGGCATTTGCTAGCAACAAAACAATCAGCGGTCCTCGGTCAAACGAAGGTTACGAGGCACTGATTCTAAAACACCGAGTGCAAATTCGTGATCACTAAATTCGTAACTCGTATTTGCTGACTGTAAATGGTTTCATTTTTCTTTTCCTTTTGCAGCGTTGAGGAGTCTGCAAGAGGATTTTATCTCCAGTGACTTGATTTTATTGTACCTACTGAGTATTGTTTAGTATTCGCACGATAATGACTAACCAAATTGTGTCCGTCCCCTTTAACTCTCGCCGTTATTTAACTTTAACTGCCTCGTTGGTCTACCCGTTAAGGCGCTCAGCTACGTCGTGGGTTCGATTCCCACTGGGAGCCGCCGTATTTGTACAATTGGCATCAGTCTGGGTTTTCTTCGATATTTGTAATGTCCTTCCCTTTTTGCCATAGCACAGGGTATCCTAGTTTGGGACCAGGTCCAGTTTTTGTGTTGAGTGGAAGTTATTATTATTTTTAAACTTGCGTCACGATTAAATACGATAGGTCCAAAAACTATGTAGGTACTCAGGAAGTGTTTTAGTAACGATACTCGGGAGCATTAAAACTTATTGAAACTTAGAGTGCAATTCGACGACCTCTGTGGCACAGTGGTTAGCGCATCTGCCTACCGTGCCAGAGGTCCCGGGTTCGAATCCCGGCTGGGGACAAAACAATGAAACCCAGGTCTTGGATGTTTACATGTTTGTGACGTCGATGTTTCTGGTTCCCACGACGCAGGGTATCCTAGTGTGGGGAGAGAAGACGCAGAAGCCTGTATGTACCTAAATGTTATGTTAATGGAAACTGTGACATACACAAACTCACGCGTGTATCGCAGAAGGGTAAGCAGAGACTACAGACTGTTGCCACGATCCTCACTTTCGCTTGATCGACATTCATTAGTCGTCGCACGGCGGTTTCGAATACTTTCTGTAAAATGGTAAAAAACATGCACTCATTTGTAACTTGTGTACAGGGCTCTAGTTGAGGGCAATAGGCTACTTGACCGTTTTGTAAAAACCAACTCATATTTTTTGTTGGTGTTCATGGAGTCCACAGAGAGTGGTAATTTTAAATTCTTTCGTGTATTTCTTCTAAAAAAGGCAAACGAAAATTTACTTTTGAAATAAGCCGCCAAAACGCTACCTTGGGGAATATGGCGTCGCACAGGCATTGTGACGTCACATCCCAGAAAACCAAGCAATGAACGTAAGACAAAATGAACGACGAACGTAGACGCCATTTTTACTGAAATGTGACGTCATCATAGAATCTGCCGATCCAGGCCGTTTTCGATCAATGGCTGCAGATACATAATATTAAATTTTATCTTGTTTTTTTACAAATCATAATTGTTTTTTTTTTAGTTAAAATGCCTTAAAACGGTTTTAATTTTGTTTTTTTCACACAGTCAAATAGCCTATTGTTTCTATGAACACCTTTCTTGTTCCCGTAAAGTAATAAACGATTCAACTTGATCTAATCTAACACAATTTGGCTAAAACTAGCGTCGAAAGAGGCTGAACAAAATGTAAATTGTAATAAACAATGTATAACAAAACATACACGTTCCCTTTTATTTCTATGTGAAGTTTCTTTAGTGCTATAGGTCCTATAATATGACGCCTTAAAATGTTTGCTAACTATTTTGCTATTTATCCCTGATACATCCACGTCAAATGTCGGATTATTTCTCTTCATCATCAACCCATTATGTAGATCATCAACCCATTATGTCGCCACCGAGGGACACGGGTCTCTTCCCTGAGGAAGATATAGGCCATACTTCACCACGGGGGCCAACGCGGATTGGTGGAGGCTTGTTGTAAGACTAGTGGCTGGTCTTACTGTCAGAAGTTTTCAAGCCGCCCTGAGGCCTCATGACTTGGCTAACGACTGGCACATATCAATGGCAGCAGGCACCAACTGCTTAGCGTGCCTTGCGAAGCACGGAATCGCTCGGAAAAATGCCACTATGGTTAGTCATAGACGGGCACCCATCTATGCACGGAACGCGTCCTATGTTGCTTAACCTTCGTGATCGTTTAAGATCACCCAGGCAGCCGGGCTACGAGCGAGTCCCTTCTTTTCATACTAAATGTTTGTTTCCTAGTTTCTTCTTCTCTACTATAGAATTCTGGTCGTCAGCTCCAAGGTCTTCTCATCTTTGCCGATCGAATGGTAAGCCTTAGGCGCGGTTTCTCAATTGAGAATCTCACTAAGTACTTAAATACTTAAGTGACGTATTGTCACGCTCTTTTCTGAGAAATTTGACGAGACAGCACTATAGTTAAGTAAACTACTTAGCGAAATTCTCAAATCATAAACCGGCTCTTAGTCATTAAAGGCTTTGATCTAAGTGGTATTGGTGTTAGTTAAGGGTTATCAGGAGCCAATTAGCGCCACCAATGGCCAAAGTTATGTATTTCCTTTTATAATTTTCCCTTTTTAACGTTTTTGCTGCAGCCATTTTCAGAATCTGCGATAAATTGGGTATTTGACAAAATGTCAAATGATTTACTTTTAAAACAGAATTTTGTATGAAAATACCAGCTTATGACGTCACATTTCGGAGCACTCTTTTTATGTTTTGTCTATTTAAAAATTGTAATACTAGTAAATGATTAAAAGAGAAACATTTTGTCATTTTTGTTTTAATCGAGCATAATATCAAATAATTTATTGTTGATAGTGTCAAATACAGAATTGGTTCCTGATTTGAAGAGCACTATGAAGAACCTTAAGGTTACTTATTTCTGGGTACTTCTGCTGGGTTCACACCAAGGACACCTTGGTTCAAAAACTGAAGTGAACACTAGCGCCATCGTCACTTTGTGTCAAATCATGAGACTACTTGAAGTTTATCTCTTGACCAATTGCAAAATGCTGCGCTACTGGACAACAGATGGCGCTAAATATTAAAAAACAAATCGGACAAAAAATAATACAAAAGTTTTCGTACTTGTAATACATTATGTATAATAAAATTCAAAAGATCTTGTTCTCATTTGTCATTTTAACATTAAACATTCTCTAACTATATTTACAAATCTCGCATCCATAGAGAAAAAAATACATAGGTACCTACTATAGTTTAAAAAATAATAATATAAAGTAAACTTGCTCAGAAATATATCCACCAAAATACAGTTTCGGTCTTTTAAATGACATTCACGACTTCTGATCACAATATTTTACACATCAACGAACTTGTCAATGTGTCAAACATATTTACAAGAAAAATACTGTCAAAATAAATTCATTCGCCAATCATGGACATAAACTATGGACTAGAATGTGTAAGTGAGACAATAACATCCATCACCTCACTTACACCTTTGTACACCAATAGATTTAGCCTATGATTATGTGGAGAAAGAGTGAACGAGACGCAAGACACAGATCACAGAGCGCTGTCTCACTCTTCAAATTGCGACGGCCCAAAATGCATTAATTATCAACATAACAAGAAATTAATCTGTCATATCACTACTACTTACCTTTTACAGGCCGGATAATTTCATAGAAAATTCATTAAATAAACGAAGATTTCTCTCGGAGACGCATTTAAATTAATCTTGATTCACAATTCCTGAAGGACGAGTTCACAAACACACTTCTAGCATCTAACCTGTACACATTGAGCAGCTGTCTCACTCACGCGTTCGCACAACGTATGGGTCTGAACGAGATAGCACTGGTTTTACGAGGCTCGTCTCTTTAACGTCACTTTACCGCGCGCGAGCTGCGACGTGTATATCCTTAGGCGGTCTAGGTTGCTCTTCTTTATCACAATCTGGAACAAAGGAACACATTTACATACAGGCATTTAATAAAACATAATATAGGTTTACTTAGTAGATTTTTTTTTACTGTGAATAGAAGACTCATGTGACCAAAATAAGACATTAAAATTTAATTACTCATAAGAGCAAAGTCTAAAAAAACACCTCCGTAGCACACACAATTTTCACTCGGACGTAAAATGGGGTTATCTGGTTTTTACGTACTAGCAACACTTAGAATGTCAACTTTTTTTTTTGTATATTTATAATATCTGCCATCGACTCTTTAGTCTTTATCAGATGGGTTTTTTGTGGGTTGTTTTTACATTGTAAATTGGGTGGCGATCCAGAATGTCAACATGACAGTTTTTATAAATAAATAATAAATAATAATAAATAATAAACTCACGCCCGTTATCCCCGAAGGGGTAGGCAGAGGCACCAGTCTCTAGAACTGGACCCACGTTTTGCCGAGTTTATTAGGTCCCAAACGTGACAAGTGGCAAGCCTGTCGCCGTTATCCGGGCACAATTTATCAGCGAATGGTGTTGTTGTACAAACAAATGTACGTAACTAAAAGTCATTGGTACATGCGTGGTTCGAACCCAGACCCTCATGATCGAGAAGCAAGGGTCAACCCCACTACGCCACCACCGCTTATTTGACAGTTTTCATTTGTATCGAATTAAAAAAACAGACTGTAGTCTAGGGCTCACCGCTTCGTCAGTGATGGCGTGTATGTGTCCAGCGCACCGCGGCAGCTCTACGCCCTCCACGTACACGCTCTGCCCCCGGTGGAACCAGCGCCGCTCGAACAGGAGCTTCCCGTCCTCCACTCGGGTCTCCGTCGTCGCGTCGACGGCTTCACGGATTGGGGAGTCACCTGCAGACGACAATAACAGTAAGTAAGTAAGTAAGTAATTTATTTGTGACATAAAAGTCTTATACTAGACTAAAACTAGGTGGTGACAAATTACATGTTTGGTTTATCATTTAAGTTATTTAGCATCCGCTGCTGTGCTAACATAAACTATAGAATCAGGCGTTAGTTTGCGGAGATCCTTATGCTATTATTAGCATTAAATTGAGAAAATTACTTTGCACCGCCGGTGCATTAACTAACCGCATGGTGCTTGTCGGATATTGGCGGAATTTAGCAGAGTTATTTTCTCAATTTAATGCAATAACATAAACATAACATGTAAGTTGGAGTGCACGTTTTTGGAACTCTTGCCTTAATAAAATAAAATTAAAAATAAACATCTACATACAGGCACATTGTATACATTGCGAAGCAGTCCACCAATCCGGACTAGGCCCCCTTGGTGGAGTATGGTCTATACTTTCCTCAGGGAAGAGACCCGTGCCCCTCGGTGGGGACATAATGGGTTGATGATGACATACATTGCTTTGTTTGTTAGTACATTGTAGATAATGTAATTGTATGTTGCAATACACTTAATGTTAATTAAACAATTAAGTAATTTGCAATAAAAAAAGGAATAAATTTAATTATTTATTTTAGTAGTACTAAGAAGTGCACATTTATGTAGATGAAAAATAAAGAGTACTTTAATGTATTGATTATTGTATTAAATTATTATTTTCTGTACGGCCTGACAACAATGGAGCTACATTTATTTGCCAGTTGTCCTTACAAAAGTTACCGAAAAGTTACTTCTCGTAGACTACAAAAGTTACCGAGATAGCCTGGCCTGGCTGCTAACTTTAAGTTACTCTACGGGTATGCTTTCTTTCTAAAAGTCGCAGTTGCCAAACCAAATGCGACTCACAGTTGCTGAACTTAAGGCCTCTAACTAATAATCTTGTCGTCTAAATAAATTGCCAAGCGAATTTGAACTCACAGCTGCTGGAGTTAAGGTGTTTCCTGGGCGGCTGTGCGTGCGAGTGCTTCGGGGGTGGCGGCGAGTGTCTCGCGATGGATCTGAGGTCCGCCTCGATGTCTCGCTCGTCCAATTGGAAGGTCAGAGTGGTCGCCAGGGGCTTCCGCCGCTTCTCCGGCGCGGGCGCAGGTTCGTTCGCGCGCCGCCGCAGGATACGCTTCATTACTGGTTTCACCTGGAGATATTGGTGGGGTCAAAAGCGGTAATGGAATAGCACCTACAACATTGGACTGCCTCGTTGGTCTAACTGTTAAGGCTTTAACAGAGGTCGTGGGTCCGATACCTAATATGAACTCAGTCTGGATGTATTTCCATGATTGTAATGTCCTTGGCTGGTTACCAACGCACAGGGTATCCGAGTTTGGGGCAAGTGATTGTGTTGTGTGTAAGTTATTAAAAAAAGCTTTTCAAAATACTTTTAATCACACGTCATGGTGCGTTGCTAACTCCATTCCAGGAAACGATGTCCCAAGCCTCTAGTTAGCCGCGCGCATTGGTCAATAAGAGCGAGTATTTGGTTCCTTTTTTGGAGCGACAAATGTAGAACACCCTTCTAGTTAGTGGACATTTAGACATTTAGGAAAAGTGAAAATGAGTAACTATTAACATAACATAACATTTACATACAGGCACATACATTGGTTCTGGCCCCACACTAGGGCAGTAAGGTAATAGGGGTTGTCCAAAACTAAGATAGCGACATGATACTGGTTACCAGGCAAGGACATCACAAACATGGAAAAACAAGCAGTCTGTTTGTCCTAATAAAGTACGGCGGCCGCCAGCGGGAATCGAACCCGTCTTCTATCTTGGTAGTCGGGCGTGTCACCGCTAGACCGACGAGGCAGTCAATGGCGAAATTATGTTACACTAACACTGTATAACATTTTAATTTTAACTGTAACATTATCTAAATTATCTGTCATTTTGGTGAAAACTGAAGTGCTGTTTTCAATGGGATGTGAGTATGAATTTAAGACAATATTTACTAAATATACATCGTTCAAATTGTGAGTTATACCACAGAATACATAATAGTACAGGTACAGAAGATTCACTCCGTAAAATCAATTAAAGAAAAAGGGGCTCTAGCAGTGATACAATTAGGTGCAATTCAGATCGCACGGCGCTAAAAAAGCTACGTTATATTCACCTACATGTTGCCTCTCTTTCTACCGCATAACTCTAACCTCTTCTGGCGCCTAAATTCCTACCTATTTGCCACTCCGGAGTGGTCGCCGCATGTACTTACGCGTTCGATACCGAGTTTACCAGGCCTGGTTATACACAAATCATTCTGTGATTGTAGGGAATCTGTCAGATCAGCTAATAGCCAATAATGATACCGCGGAGCTCATACATTCAAAGCTTTAGGGGCTAAAAGGGCTTAGTTTACCTTATTATCGATCCTTTATTGTACACAAAGATATAAATATTTGCGAAAAACGTAAGGGTAATACAGGCGAATAAAAACCTAATAGAAACCTTTTTACCTAATGCGTTTTTACACACTGCTACTTTTAGCATCGATTCAGGCGCGACGCAGCATCGATTCAGTCGCAAATGGTCCACCTTTACACACTTGCGTTATAGGTCAGTTAAACAAAGCTGGCACGTTCAACACATTTACACGTTGCGCTTGTGTAGTGTCTGTGAATAAGCGCGCGGCGTGACGTGTACTGCATGTGCATCATGAAAAGTCTGCCCGTCTCTCTTGCGCGCGGTCTAGCTTACGAGTGTGAAGGGGACAGTTATAGTTTTACTTTTACTACTGTTTATATATACAGTTTACATCTTTTTGGTACTCAACCGTATGTGCGTTTCAATGAGGGATTTTTCTGACAGCTAAGAAAAGTAGTTCTAAATGAGCCGCTTTCAGAAGAACTAAAAAAAAACGAATGGCTGTCAAAGGAATGCAATTTTGGACCTCAGTCCAATAGCCATGTGTGATACATCATCGAATAGGTCTCAGCGAGCTAAATAAAAGTTACTAGAGTCTGACAAGCGAGTCCTGGGACGCGATTTATTTCGAATTCTTCATATGGCCACACTCTGACTGTCAAACTTAGGTATTTCAGCTGCAAGTAGTACAGCTCAAACAGTTTGATACTCGTCCTAGATTTAAACAAGAAAAAACCTTTTGTTTCTATTCAACATAATTTTACCTATGTTTTAGTATATACATACGAGTAATAATGTTTTAAAACAAACATGAATTATTTTTTTTTGTAAGGTCTGTCGGATGACGAAAATTTACACGTCAGATCGAAGACTTAGTCAAAGGACTCAAAGATGTTGGAGAAAAAAGATATGAATCAGATTTTGATTATGGTTCAGCATTAATAAATGTTAATAAGTTTATGTGGTGCATCTTTATTATCCCTGTTTTTGGTGGAGTGGAAATGTTGGTTTTGATGTAGTTAATGTTTTCGTTTTGCTTATATTTATTTATGTTTGGACAAAATTCATTGGAGGCTCCAAACTAATTAAACAAATAATCAAGTTAAGCAAAAGTATCAAGATGGTTTATGGCATATAGATGCTGGGTTATCAACTAAAAAATTTTTAAATTTCCCGCCAAAGGCTTGTGCCAGGACCCACTTGTCGCACTCTATGACGTCAACAGCCAAATGTTTGTCCTTTCGGAGATTGAAAAAACTTATTGAAAAAAAAGTAACATTTCCAATTTAAAAAAAATAACATGTATACATCACACATGGCTATTGGGCTGAGGTCCAAAACTGCATTCCTTTGACAGCCATTCGTTTTTTTTTCTTCTGAAAACGGCTCATTAGTCAGTAGATGGCATTTTTAAGAGAGGGTTTTTGTTTTTCTAATGGGAATTGCCAGTTTATTCTGTGGTCTTTCCTTTTTTCTTTTGGCTCTTGCATTTGATTGTGATTGGACTTCGAACAACTGCTACTGGTGCTAAAATCATAGAAAAAACGTTGAAGAAAAAGAAGAAGAATAGGAGAACAGAACATTCGCGTAACCACAATAGAAACCGAATGATGTTGCTCAATTGATCACAGATTCCTTCCAGTTGATGAAATTACAGAACAGTAATAAAGTTTTTATCTGTGGCAAGCAATTCGAAAAAAAGGTAGGGTAATTCATCCAGTAACTTTGTTACATAATTAAATTATAATTAAATTGTTGAGGATTTCTGGGATAATTATTTTCTGTTTTGGTAAAGATTTTCTTAGGTGAAATTATTTTTGTTCATGTGAAAATTTATTGAAAATTAAAACTATTTTGTGACCATTGATTCCACCTTGTTTTTAATACTTTTCGCTCGAATTTGCTAAAAATATAATATAACAAGTAACCCATATATTTGTATTTATTTATCTACAACGCACCTATCTTACTAAAACCTAACTCTAATCTACACTTAAACTAGAGTCGCATTTTGAATCAAAATCATATATTTTTAAACATCCTGTATAGTGAAATTGCATAAGTGTGAGTACTGTGAACGTGCCAGCTTTAGATAACAGACCTATACTTTAGCATCGATATAGTCGCAATACAGTCGCCATGCTGTCGCGTTGCACAAGCTGGCCGATTGAACTGTAGCGATGCAGTATCGATGCAATCGCAATGCAGCATCGATGCACTCGCGATGCTGTATCGCGTTAGCATCGCGACTGTATATCGTTAGCACCGGCTAACGTGAGCAACGAAACGTATATTGTGATCAGTCATTCGTTGACTGCCATAGCGTGATGAGTTCGATTGAAACTGTTTTAATCACGCTCTCTGTATTATTACTTTTAAAAAAGAATCGTGAACGCAACAGAGGAAGTATTGGAAGTAAACACACGCGCGACAGCATCGATGCTAACGTGCTTAAGAGCTGGTACACACTAGGCGTTTTGAAGCGCGCGCTTTTGTAACGCGCGTTGTAAGAACTATGAGGTCCGATTGAAGTGAAGTGTCAGACCTCATAGTTCTTACAACGCGCGTTACAAAAGCGCGCGCTTCAAAACGCCTAGTGTGTACCAGCTCTTAGTATCGATACAGTGGCGCGTTAGCATCGATATACACGCGCGTTAGCAATGATACACACGCGCGTTAGCAAAGATACACACGCGCGACAGCATCGATGCAGAGATCTGTAACTGCTGGTGTCGCGATGCTGTCGCGCGTTTTTCGACTATGCTAAAAGTCGCAGTGGCCAAATAAAAAAAGAAAAAAAAAAGAAGACATTAAAATAAACACAATAAACGCTGTAATAAATGTTAAAATGTATCTGTACCTCCATCGAGTCGCCGTTCAGCTCCATACTGTGCCGTTCGTTCTCAATCATCTTCCGCTTGTCCTCGAAGTCACTAAGGAGGTTTTCCCTCAACTCGACCTTCTTTTCCTCGAACTCCTTGGCCGCGGCCTTCTTTTCGGCAACGTACTCGCGCTCAACCACCTCGTGCATGTGGTCCCTGGGGGAGACGCCACTACAGTTAGGTTAGACTAGTCTGTGGGAGCCGGGGTATGGTTAGTAGGGGATGAGATGGAGTTAGTGATGCGGTGAGAATTTTTTTTAAAATTAAATCTGACCAACGATTGACCCCGATCTCACCTGATGGTAAGTGAAGATGGAATCAATGATGTTCCTCGTTGGTTCAGTAAGAGCCTATTCACTCTAGCCTTTCACTCTAGAATTTTGAAATGGTACGGTTTTTTTTTATTTTGGAGAGTAATGGCTGATTTTTTTTTGGAATTATCTCTTTTTTTTTCATCACACTGTTTTTTTTAGAATGCTGCCTGAATGTTTTAATGTAACTGTTTTTTTTAAGAGTACTGGCTGATTTTTTCAGTTGGCTAGTGACAGCCAATTCTTCCAACTTCTCCTACTAATTATTTACATCCTATCGAAGTCATTCTAGTCACGTGGTACATAACGCGCCATACAAATCGGGCCCTAACTATAACATCCTAAATTGAACGTAACTTTTTACAGTCCTATCATAGTATTTGCGATGAAGAGTTTATCACTTGAATTGAAAAATTCATTATTCCACAAGAAAAGAGCGAGCTTAATACTCAAAAGTATTTTCAATGTTTCAAGTTACCTCATAAATTAACATTTTTATGCATCTACACTTTTATTAGAATACAATTAAAAAAAGTACTTTTTTTAAGGCCAGTAAAAACCTGAAAAATATATTTTATTGCTTTCATTCTTTATTTTCTGAGCTTTTCTACATTTTCTATGGTATAAAAACAATATCGCTCCAAGATAAGTTTCATGAGTTTGATTTATCCCTGACGGGGCAGGCATCGTCTAGTGTGCTGGTCCGTAACTTACATGATGTGATAATTTTATAAGGCAATAAACATAAACATAAAACAAACATTTTCATACAAGCACATACATTGCTTGGCTCACACTAGGCATTTTGAAATATTTTTATCTTTTTTATTTGAGTTCCCCATTCCTATGATCCCAACTAACTTGTATATCCTGTTGAGCCGCAGTCTCTCCTGGAGCTGGTGTTCTAGCCTCTTGACCCGACGCAGGAACTCCGGGTGGATACCTTCTTCTAACTGCTGCAGCTGCTTCTTGAGGCTGGCCAGCTTGTCCTGGTACATTCTGGGGACACAGTTCAGGTGAGATTAGATTACAATAGAATTTTCTTAATTTTTTCACGTATTTACAGTTTTAATCTGTAACACCAATTGGACATCATAATAACAAATTTAATACAATAATTCTTAATTTCAGAATTATCATTATCTTTTAAACTTTAAATAAACCTTCACTTTGTTAATTAGTAATCTTTTATTGAAAAGTATATTTTGTGGTGTTACTCACTTTCTTCTCCTGAACCTGATACAACTAGGATTATTATTTATACTGTATAATGGAGTTAATTCTTTATGCTAATAATATTCTGTAATTTGTTAAGCCCCTACTCTCTTTCTGAGAGAAGGCCTATGCCCTTTAGTAAGACATTTGGGACACTTACACGTAACATAAAATATGTTGAAAAAATTTAATATTTTTCAATTTAAAAATGTGATCGAACATTTGATTTGCTCTACTCTGATAGAAAGTAGTCTAGGGAGTATACTAGGAAGTATTACTTAGATTGTTACCATCAAAATAATTAACTAGAACAACATTTGTGGAGCTGTGCTTCAACACTAACAAAAACTTAAATGGAAGCTGAAATCAATCTTCTTCATTCTGAGATAAACGTTTATCTTTCTACTCTCAGAATGAAGATTATAATTTCAATTGAATCTGTATCTTGAGAATGTTATCAAGTTTCATGTACCAACAAGAATTGAGGACAGTGGCAAATCATTAGCTGTCCACTGATTCTGTGACTTATTATGTCTGTAATTTATTGGCTATTTTTCATGAAGCATAGTTGAGAAGTTCACCTTTAAGATGTGATTTATACTGGAGCACATGAGATAAAAACTTGCAAGGAATTGCCAAATTTAATTCCTGTTTACATATTTTTTGGAAAGTTAGGAGAATTTATTTATAATGTAAGACAGTATGGGGAGGTCTAGAACTAACAAATCTTACTTGTTCTTATTTGATTAATTGAAATAAGACTTTGTTTTATGTTCTTATGTATGGGGCACAGGGGGTCAGCCACTATTTCACATGCAGTGAATCCTGATAGATTAATGACATATGCTACCTCAATAATCAAGGAGTCTAGAATTAAGCCATTTTGTATCCTTCAGTATTTGGTGCTGTAATTGCAGAGTGGAAATGTGTAACCTTTGATGTGCCGATAGCCTTATAAGAAATATGTGAAAGATGAATAAATTTGGACTGAAGTTAATAGAATGTTTGTTGTTTTACTTACTGTTCTTTGATCTCCAGTGGCTCATCGTTGTTGGGGATATCTGTCTCGCTGGCCTCTTCTGTATCTGAAGAAGTATAACATAACCAAATTAATATCGACGGTTAAAAGGTAATAGGGCATAAGCGACATTTTGGCCCAAAATGACTTCTGAATGCCATCTTACTTAAAAAAAAAAAACTGCGTCGAATGCGCTTACTCCTGCGGCTCTACGATGACTTTTTTGTATCGTAGAGCCGCGGGAGTAAGCGCATTCGACGCAGATTTTTTTTAGAATTTTTTTTTTAAAAGGTAATAGGGCATAAGCGATTAAAAGGTAATAGGGCATAAGCGACATTTTGGGCCAAAATGTCGCTTATGCCCTATTTACCTTTTAACCGTCGATATTATTACTTTGGTGCAAGATTTTATGATACAAGTAGTTTTTTAAAACAAATGTTGTAGAGCTTACTGCTGTATTTATTTGGCCAGATCCTACAGAATCTTAAATTAGTATGGTAGACAGTAAAGTTTAGAATATGTCACTGTAGATTATATGGAAAGCAGGATTTTAAATCCAGTGATCCATGAGGTGAAAATAAAAATTGTTTTGTAACATAGTGAAATTACAAGATATGTTCATAGAAGTGTTCAAATGTCAACCTTATTACCCTAGACATAAGATCCAAAATGCCAACTTTCACACCAAATGGATACTAATCATCTCCATAAATCCAAAACATGCCTTTTACTGACCCTCACCACTTGCTCATGGTACATACAACCGAAACAATCACTCATTACGTCACTGCCAATCATTTCGGCGGGAAGACGCCAGGCGATGCCCTGCTGAAAACCCCCCATAGCAACAGCTTTTAGAGCAAAAAACATTGTATCGTGAAGCGAATATGACCATTATTAACGTGCCAAGGACAGGTTTTCGACGATTTTGACACACTTCCATTCAAATTAGGTCCGCTGACTGCGATCGTAAACAAACTCACCTTCGTCGCTGTCGTCCACTGTCGGCGGCGGGGGGGCCTCCTCCTGCTCCCGGTATTCGTCCAGATCCTCGTACCCGTCGTCCTCGTAGTCATAATCTTCGCCGTGGCCCGAAAATGGTGATCCCTGGTAAGACATAGCGGATACGACGCGTAGAAGTTGCATACAGAATGCCTGCTGTTACGCTCTCAAACATAAACTCCCGACATATAATGTTCAGATAACCGCACACGCGTAAAATGTGACACAAACGTTGTAATACACATAGAATGCTAGGTAAATTCTAATTTGATGAAACACGAAACACCAGTGAAATGGATCAAATCAAATTCAAGCTGCTTGTCAAAATTGCGACTGAATGCATCATATTACGCGGCTTATTTGTATAGGACACAGTACACCCTTACTTTACGCAGGTGGCGCTAGTATTGCGTAATTCGTATTAAGAGCGAAAGAGAGATCAGAAAGTTTCATGTTTCCTTCTTCCCCTTTTTATTTAGACGTATAATATCGGCCATAGCCAATGTAAACAACTGACCGAACGAACATCCGACAAAGATTGAACGAATAGTTTGCCATAATCGAATCGATGAACCGAAAACAACATTTATAAAATAATCAAGCAATATATTTTACATTGCTTGGTGGATCACGAGACAATGATTTGATAAAAGAAGCCATTTACTGTGACCGGTATAATTTTTAACAAGAAAAAAAACAGCAAACTGATTGCTGCTTGAAACGGCTTGAGTACTGAATGAAAAGGCTTAAAAAAAATATGGAGACTTTGTCGTTGAATTTTTTTTTACGTTACGAATGCGGACGTCATCTTTGTTGAATGAACATTTTATTTTATTATTTATTTTGCTGAAATCCACTATATGCTGTAATGGTTTCATGTCGCTAACTAGTTAACGATTTAAATTGAAATTGGCGTAATAATGATGCGCTCTTGATTCGATTGTGTGGTGTGTGCGGCTGGCAGTGCGGAGCTATTGTGCGCGGTGATGTAATTTGGTGGCTTCCCTGCCGTGCTACAATGGAAGAATCCTCGTTTACTATACCCGCGGACGACAATGGTGATACTGAGCTCGATCCTAGAATACAGGTCAGTGAGTGACTATATTTTTGAGTAACTATCGTACCCGTCGCCCCTTAGCTGCAAAGATGAGTGTCAACTTTGTAGATTACTTCGCCAACGAGCACAATGGATACGACATTCTCTATCAAAACATGAAATACGGACTCATAGCCAGTAAAGAGTTTTCCGAGTATCTGAGAGAGAGGTCCAACATAGAAGAGTCTAATTCGAAACTATTAGCTAAATTGGCAAAGCAGGCCAATAGTAATTGTGCGCAAGGCACATTCGCCCCTTTTTGGGGCGTACTCAAGTGTTCCGCTGAGAAGCTGTCGAACCTTCATCAGCACATGTTCCAGAAAGTAAGTGAGCTGGTCAAGGATGTGGCCCGTTATGCTGATGAGTTACACAAAAAGCATAAAGCTGTGAAAGACTCTGAATCCAGCACATTGGAAGTTGTACTCCTCATCCAGACTACTAAACAAGCTCTGCAGAAGGCTAAAGATGTATACACAACCAAGTCTGCAGAGCTAGAAAAACTGAAGAAAGATAATGCATCGGCCAAGGATCTTGAAAAAGCTGAAGTAAAACTAAAGAAGCTACATGAAGACTACAGACAACTCGCAGAGAAATATAGTGGAGTCAAACATGACTTTGAGAAGAAAATGACACAAACCTGCAAACACTTTCAAGATGTTGAAGAGGCACACTTGAAACAGATGAAACAGTTTGTCAGTTGCTATGCAGAGCTAATACAAAGCAATCATGACCTCATGGGACAAGTCCACAGAGATTTCAAACACCAATGCCTGGAGTTAACAGTTGAAAAGCTTCTCGAACAATTCCTTCTTGAAAAATACACAGCCATGGAAAAAGCAAACCTAGTTGAGTTACCAGCATCATTACCCAAACCTGGGTCGGCTAATAACTCAATATCAGAAGCCGACCAGATCTCTACAGTCTCGAATGGCTCACATAAGCCAGCCCCACCTCAGAAAGCTGCCAAGAAAGATCAGTCATTTGTCAGTAAAACGTCAAGGCGAACCACATCGCTTCTCAACTTGTTCACCCCAAACTTTCAAAGTAAGGATGAGCCAAGTAGTAGTATAGAGGGTGCTGCGCCGTGCTCCGCCCCGTCCAGCCCAAGCGGCACTCCGGCGACGCCCGTAGCACCCGAAAAAGACGACAACATCGGCCGCACGACGACACTGCGCGAATCCAAGTGGTTCCTCCGAAGCAAGCGAACCAAGACTAACAAGAAAAAGTCCAAGAAAAAGAAGGACGAAATATCCGAAAACTCGAACCCTGGCGAGAAGTCAGACCTCGACGAGAAGGAAGAAGACTTGCCGGTAAAAGAGGATCTGATGAACTCTCCGGAAGTAGACGAGGAAGGGTACTGTGTCAGGCCTAAAGACGAAAAGGGCAGTGTCTACTCTTCGTCGGATTCTGACTCTGAAGAAGAAAGGGAGCAGAAAATCCACGTTGAAATTAAACCGCTTGGCAACGGTGACCCACCTTTTTCGGCTAGCGTGGATGACATCCGAGCGACCATGGAGAACTTAACGCTGTTTAAAATAGGGACGACAGCTAGGCGTGGCTCGAACGCCAATGCTAGCAAAGCGAGCAGCGACCTCTTAGACTTCTTCCAAAGTCCCAACGCCAGTATCACGACTTCCCCCCATGGCACTGCGTCCAATCCGTACGCTCCATTACAGGGTAATCAATCGCATCTTTTGGAAAGTCCAACCCCAGTTTCGACCGCCGATGTCGGCGATCTCTTCTCCGAAGTCGGCGAAATGTCCCAAGCCTTACGCACATCGACGCCGACAGCAACCTCCTCTATCTTACTCCCTCGGCCTCCCTCCCGTCGTTCTGAGGGAGACTTCCGCACCGCGGGCTCTTCCGGTTCGCGGGGGCCGTCTCCGTTAACCATAGGAATGGCGGACACTATACCCCTAGCCGTCGCGTTCCATGAGATTATACATTCCTATTTCAGAGGCACAGACGAAGCAAAATGCCAAGTGAAAATGTCCGGTGACATGATGCTGTCCTTCCCGACAGGTATAGTAGGTGTTCTCGCTAACAACCCCAATCCAGCGAAGCTATGCTTTCGGCTAAAAAATATTCATAGACTGGAAAACGTCCTGCCGAACAAACAGCTCGTAACTATCAACACTCTGATTTCCACGCGAGACAACACTGTTGTGGAATTCAACATGCCTGCGCTAACCTCTTTGTTGAAGCGGCAATCGGAGAAGAATCCCACCGCAGCCTACTTCAATGTAGACATACTTAAGTATCAGATAAAGCCGAAAACGGGTGCGGCGTCATGTCCATTCCAGTTAGTCTCCTATTGGAAGTGCGAGAGAGACCACACCGACCTTAAAATCGACTACAAGTACAATCTACACTCAATGAGCTCACCGTCGCCTCTATTGAACGTGTCAGTCTGTGTCCCGATGAATGGTGGAGTTAAGAACGTCATAGCGATGCCGAAGAATACTTGGAACGCAGATACGGAGCTGGCGATGTGGCGTTTCACGGAACTGTCTCAGCACTCTGAGGATAGGGGCGTAGGGTCTTTGAGGGGACGGTTTGAACTGAAAGACGGCCCGTCATCCAAAGGCACCCTTTCGGCACAGTTCAACTGTGAGGGGGCAACACTTTCTGGCATAGAGTTTGAGCTGGTGGGTAGCGGGTATCGCCTGTCTCTGGTCAAGAGGCGATTCGTGTCCGGGAAGTACATTTGTGATAGTGAGGCACACTAAATGGTCCAATCCCTTATGATTTACTCTCACTCTGCGCCAAATTCGCTAACGATAATGACGATAGTGGTGTATTGTTAACCGAATAAGTCACAGCTAAATTCGTTCTTCAACCCTGGGCGAAAGTCCATAGGGCACTATGGTCTATTTTGTTAGCGTTTGGTGGGCTGGGTGGATATATTTTTGTGTCTAGGCAATTAGGTATACTATGGAATTTCAAAATTCTTTGTAAATTGACGTCCTGTATGAAACAGATTACACTTGCCATGTTATTACGTTCAAATTATCATGTTTGCTGCAATATCTTCTTTGTTTATTCTGAAACTGTTTTATAATTTTAATGAGTTGAAGTATTTTTAACAAGGTAGCTGAACTATTTTTGATAACAGAATAGTAACATGGCCACTAATATTATTACATATGTCAACCCTGCATAACATTCTCGTTTACTCAATAATAAGTAATGTTGTATAGTGTGGGGCAATATGTTTGGTACCTTATATTCAAGGAATGTTTCCTGTCCAAGATGTTAAGTATTGTATCGCAATTGTCAATTTTTAATGTTCTATGGTTATTAGCGGTTATAATTATTATGTTTAAACATAGGGGGCTGCTCATTTATGAACCAAGACGATAACACAACCTGTTAGATCCCTTGAAACAAGGCTTATTAGCACTCCATAAATAATAAAGTAAGAAAAAATAAAAAAACACCCTTATCCCTGAGGGAGTAGGCAGAGGCACCAATTTCTTATCTATAAAAGTAATCCACTCGTTTTTTGTCTTGCAAAATAAATGAATAGTCCCTTTAATATTCTCTAGTTACTAACTTATTTTTGTGTTTTTCAATAGATTATGTGCCATTTGATTTGTGGATGACTTTTTGACCTGTTTATGTTTTGGGTTAAGTAATTGCTTGTGTGAATATAGGCGTAAGTCAGCCAATCGGGAACGTCGACGATAGACGCCGACCAATAAGAGAATTTAAATTGGAACTTGCAGCTATGTTCACAATGGTAAACTATGGAGGATGATTTGATTTTTTATTATAGGGGTAGAATGTAAAAAATGCATCACACAATTTTAATACCTAAGAGATATCCAAATTTTTTAAATGGACTCATCTTACTGTGTATAAAATTTGAAATTACATTATTGGGCCTTGTTAAATAGGAGAACTTTAATTAATAATTTTATCATTAGTAGTATACACATTTTTGTATGATAATTTAATATTAAATACTTTAATATCTTATGTCCCGAGTTGCGCACTACTGACTACAATCTGCAATCTTTGAGATAGCTTTAAAATATTATGAGTATTCCTAATTCGACACAGAATTGGACTCTAGCGTAATAAAAATTCAATTGTTTTTATTGAATTAGTAGTCTTGATAATTAGCATTTATTTATTATTCAACTTAGTTGAATATGTTTTTCTATTATGATTTAACTAAACTAAAATATTATTATGTTGGCCTAAAGTATGAGTACGACAAAGAAACTGCAAAAACCCGTATTAAGATGGAGAGAGGTAAGAAGATGAGAGCTAGATGAAAGAAAATACATCTCAAAAAAAATATCTCTAGAAGCTGGATGGATCTCCCATATGAGATTACAGTGCTTTCAGAGGTTGCTCTATATTAAAGGCGGTGTTTCTTTTTTATGTTAGTGGTTCGATTTGTTGATGTTTTCATAGAACTCACCTTGTATAATTTTTAACTGAGTTTAGTGCAGGAATTTATTTAAAATCAAGGCTCTGTCACTTAACAACACGAAACAAATTGTTTATCAGTATAAACAATTAAAAAGGAGGAAGGTGTTTGTTTTCGGCTGCTTTGTTAGTTTATTTTATTTGAGAAGAGCAGCAAGGATTTTTAGTTTGAATCTCAATTTTATACATAATTTTTTTTATTTAATTTTATATCAAGTTTTGGTACAAAATTGTATTTCTTTTAGCAGCTTTGAAGCTACCATGGTTAAGGACCTCTATTTTTATTTTTATTGACATTGTATTACTCAGTATAAAATCTCATTTTATGAAAAATATGTCGTATTGCTGTCGGCCTAAACTTTCATCGTTTCATACTTTTACCCATACTTTTACCCATACCCAAAGTGAAAGGTGTTCACCATATTATGTGTAAAATGTTAAGTTTATGAACAAGCTCTGTAATATATTAGTCCTACCGAAGAACCATTCCATAATCAATATTAAATTAAACTTGAAGTGTAAAATATTATAGAATTAAGTTTTAACGCAACTTATGTTACTTGGCCCTGATATACATTTGCTTTATTTTCATGCTTTACGTAGAGCTACAATACAATAGAGACGCGAATTCCTTGTTTAAGTATGTAAGCAAATAATAAATCATTAATGGTTGGTTGTTTACTCTGTATTTAAGATTTTTTTTAATGTACTTTTATAATACATCCATGATACCCATTATGTCCCCACCGAGGGGCAAGGGTCTCTTCCCTGAGGAAGGTATCGGCCAATAATATTAATATATACATATATGGTGAGCAATAAAAACTATGAAACGGCATATGTTTTTGCCTTTTCTATTTATTCTACCTTTATGGAAAGCATGCTTAATCATGAATATAAAGTAAATGTAAATCAGGCTTTACTATCCGTTTGGTGTTCGATTCGGCAGGAGGAATAAGACCTACTAATACAAGAACTATAGATTAGAATACCTTAGTTGAAAAACTAAAATTGATCTTGAAAGAGAAAGCAATTTATGTAATTCTAAAAATGCAAATATTTTTCTATACTAAAATTTATCGCATGTGTATTACTAATTCTACGTTTAACAAAAACTATTGTGTAATTGTATCTATTACTAATGTTTACAATTAAAAACTTTATTGTAAATTGTAATTTTTAGCATTAAACGAGGAATCGAGCTAATATTCCGCGATGTTATTTACTCGGCGTTAAACCTTACAAAGAGTTCTATTAATACGTAAGTAGCTTTTTAATTTTTTTTGTACGCTTCCTAAATGTAGTGACAGGAAACAATCCTCCCTATAAGGTACATGTTAAGATAAGAATTTATCTTTTATCTTTGTATATTGCGATGAGAGACAGTCAGCGGGTGGACAGTTACTCAGGCGCGAGTTATCGGAACCGTTTTCTAGAGCCTAGTCCACTAAAACAAACACAGTTGTTAAATAGAATAATACTAGCACGACCATAGCTGTTATTCGCCACTATTTCGTAGTCTACTAATCAATAGCAGTCAATGTAACTTCAACGGTAACTCCAACCCGCGCGAGTTAAAGATCTGGAAGCGCGAGAAGATCCCATCGCGCGTAATTGCAGGAGTTACACCACTGAAATGCGATTGGTTAGTAGACTACGTAAGTGTCAGTGAATCCACCATTGCCGTACTAGTATGACTATTGAACAACTACGCGTTTAAAGGACTCGGGCCCCATGGCAATGAACTTAGCATGGCTCCGTTGTTTCCCGTCGCTACCTGTTGCTTACTTCTGCCCCACGCCTGGTTGGGGCCGGTCCAGGTGGCCTGCGATTGTCTCAAGTACTTCCTCAACTTCCAGGTGGAACTTGAGAAGCTGAACGCGGCCACGGACGAGATCAACAAGCTGGAGCTGGAGTTCGATGTGAGTAGACCTGTTTTAAGATTTAGGATGTGAGTAGACCTGTTTTATTATTTAGGACTAGTTAGACCATACAGAGTTCAATTACAGTTAGATTGTCAGGTCTCGTATTCCATCGACGCCTATAATTACTTATTAATAGATAATTAAATTACTTCCTGGTATCGCTATTATGATCGAGAAAATATTTGAAAAAATCACGTTTGTTG
Source organism: Yponomeuta plumbellus (assembly GCA_947310845.1). Taxonomy (NCBI): domain Eukaryota; kingdom Metazoa; phylum Arthropoda; class Insecta; order Lepidoptera; family Yponomeutidae; genus Yponomeuta; species Yponomeuta plumbellus. The sequence goes on along the minus strand of OX371199.1, from coordinate 3,190,615 downwards.
TATGAGAGCCCCTCTTAAATTTTAATTTTATTTAAATTTAATAATTTATTTTTAAAGTGTATGTATAACTAAATATTCTGTGAATATTTCAAGCGTCTACCTGTTTCCCTTATCAATATCGAGCGAAAACGAGCAAAAATAATCACGTTTGTTCTATGGGACCTTCCTTAAATATTTATTTTATTATGTTTTTTTAGTATTTTTTGTCGTAGCGGCAACAGAAATACATCATCTGTGAAAATTTCATGTGTCTAACCATCACGGTTCATGAGATACAGCCTGGTGACACGGACGGTCTCAGTAATAGGGTCCGTTTTACCCTTTGGGTACGGAACGCTAAAAACAAAAATATCGATATCTATAAAATTGTTATTTTCAAAACTGAAATGTATCCAGGTACAACTACCTAGTGACTGTTAGAGGAATCGTGTGTTTATAAATATCGCTGTCCGTATTATCTCTCTCGTGAATTCGTCCCAGACCTAGATTAAACAGCAACAGTCTGTTGTGTAGACTTAAATAATTTAACGCCCACATTTTATGTCAGTTATACAACCGCTCCATTGTTTTATTGATTTCTCTTTATTAAAGAAAACAAACAATAGTACAATAATCATTATCAACCCATTATGTCCCCACCGAGGGGCACGGATCTCTTCCCTGAGGAAGGTATAGGCCATACTCCACCACGGGGGCCAAGTCCGGATTGGTGGAGACTTGTAAGACTAGCAGCTGCATGCATGGTCTTACTGTCAGAAGTTTTCAAGCCGCCCTACAGCCTCTGACTTGGCTTAACGACTGCCATCTATCGACGGCAACCGGCACAAACTGCTTAACGTGCCTTGCGAAGCACGGAACCGCTCTGAAAAATGCCACTAGCGTTAGTCGTAGAACGGTCACCCATCCATCCGTTGCTTAACGTTCGTGATCGTTTAAGATCACTCAGGCAGCCGGGGCTACGAGCGATTCTACAATAGCGTAGTACAATAAGGGACTTCACACACGGCAGCTATAATATACATTACATCCCAGGGTGTATAGCTTAGAGACCGCTCAGTACCTTTAAGATACGAAGATGTAAAGATCTATATTATAGCTGTCGTGTGTGGTCTCCTAACGATTTCTATGGAAAGATGTAATGTGATATATCGTGCTATAATATACATCTTTACCTTATAGCCGCGTGTGGAGTCCCTTATACTTTACAAAAAAAAAAAAACACAAACAAACATAAGCTCACTTGTGTCATCACAGGCCTTCACGTCCGTTACGGATGATTCAAGCAGTGCCTGAGGCTTTCACACTGTTTTGAGTGAGTAATAAGTCCGATTCGAGGGCGGAAGCCCCTACCGCATGTAGGACATACAAAGGAAAGGTCCGGAGTCGGGTCAGTACGGATTTGGTGCCTCCTGGCTCTTTTGTCCGCCAGTGCCGAGCACCATATTATTATGATACTTCGTCGCAGGTCTTGCGGCCCTCCCGAATCCACACTGTCCAGGCTTCTCTATCCACGTGTGTATCCCATTTACAAATCTGATAAATAGAAATTGTACATTTTTCCGTTTATGTTAAATAATGTAGCATGACCATTGTTCATTGCATAATCTAGCAGGAGGCGACGTTGCCATCGATTTTGTTTTCACCTTGGGCCTGGAAATAAAACGCCTCCGAAGCATCGTTTACCGAATAAATTATTGTTTGCTGCAGTAGTTTGTACCTAAAAAAGTTGTAGATCGATTTATAGAGTACCTTTATGTAGATAATTCATCATCATCAAACCATTATGTCTCCACCTAGGGGCACCGGAAGGTATAGGCCATACGAAAGACTTAGCTGATCTTACTGCCAGAAGTTTTCAAGCCGCCCTAAGGCCTCTGACTTGACTTAACGGCTGCCATCTATCGACGGCAGCCGCCACCAACTGCTTAGGGTGCCTTGCGAAGCCTGGAACCGCTCGGAAAAATGCCACAAGCGTTAGTCATAGACGACCGTCTGACCGGGTGACCACCCATCCATGCACTGAACGCGCCCTATGTTGCTTAAACTTCATTATCGTTTTTAAGATCACTCAAACAGCCGGGGCTACGAGCGATTTGTTAATAATGGTTTTAAAAACCTAAAATTCAATTAAATGTAGATTAATTTAATTGAGTATTTCGTAAAATAAACGTGATAGATGGATTTAAAATACAGGTTATCATGGGTTCGATTACCACTGGTGGCCGCCGTACATTTGTACAAATGGCCTCAGTCTGGGTGTTCAGTGTTTGTAATGTCCTTGCTTGGTTACTATAGCACATGGTATCCTAGTTTGGGACCAGGTCAAGTGATTGTGTTGGGAGTTATTATAAATATTACTAGCTGACCGGGAAACGTTGTTTTGCTAAATAGGGCATGAAAAATAGAAACAACCTATTGTCAGACCTACCGAATATACACATAAAATTTTATCAAAATCCGCCAAGTCGTTTCGGAGGCGTATGCGCACTAACATTGAGACACGAGAATTTTATATATTACAAGAAAAAATAGATAACAACTTATTCTCAGACCTACCGATTGAAAATTTCATCGAACTCGCCCAAGCCGTCGCCCAACATTGACACACGAGAATTTTATATATTAGAAGATTATTTATTTGTTAGTGTTTCATAGCTTCACAATCTAAGGAAACACTGCCTAACGTTTATTAACAAAGAAAAAGCAGGCTTTCTTTAGCATTCCGTTAAGCTTTTGTTCTCGAGACAATAGGCGCGCAAACAATCACGAGCGTATCCTGTAGTACTAGAACTAGATGATAGCTGGTTAGAAATAGGTGTATTCTACTATATGTACTCTTGGTTAAATCTAAAGTAATAAGCTAATTGTTTTCGGGTAAAACTAGGTCTAGCCGGTATCATTTCGCCTAGACCTAAATACTTTTGAGATTAAAGACTGCTATACTATGGCAAAACGAAGCCCGTCCACGTGCGACCGAAGAGCACATCACGGGAACGGGCGTTCCTTTTTCACTTGTAGACTTTAACGTCATAAGTATTTAAGGACTATTTTAGATTGAAATACTACGTTCCTACCGGTCTGTTGTAGGGTGGATAGACTTTAAAAGCGTTCACTGTATTTAGCGAGGCCATTGAAAACAGGTCGGCGAAGGAAATGCAGGCAATCTTGTTAGAAGCTCGGCTTACCAACTTAACCTGCTCGGAAGGTAAATGTATAATAATGATGATGTCTGAAGTTTTCGCGACCGCTATAGGTAACAGGTCGTAACAAAATACATACCGGTGGCTTATAGTGGACACCTTGTAACTGTAAAATACTTAATTATTCAGGAGGCACAAAATACTGCATACTGAAAAAAAAACGCGCCGAATTAAAAACCTCCTTTTACATAACATAACATTTACATACAGGCACATACATTGCTTCTGGCACCATACTAGGATACCCTGCGTCGTGGGAACCAGAAACAGCGACGTCACAAACATGTAAACATTCAAGACCTTGGTTTTTTTTTGTCCCCAGCCGGGATTCGAAACCGGGACCTCTCGCATGGTAGGCAGATGCGCTAGCCACTGCGCCACAGAGGTCGCCCTTTGGAAGTTGATTAAAAATAAATTTAGCAATTTCAAAAAAAACCTACACATATTTCAAACTTCTATCCTTCTAGCAATCTATTCTAGACCCCATGTTCTACAAAATAGAACTGCTTCTGACTAGGAGTCTTCGTGTATCGATCGACTCACAAGCCTATATTCGAAGAAATAAGGTTATAAATAGAACGCCATGTTATGTCAGACACCTGCGGCTTAGCTTGGTTATTTCACTCACATGTTCATCATTAAATACGAGGTAAAGGTCAATAATAACTGCAGGATCGGTCGGTTCTGTTATTTATAAACAAACCAGTGGGGAGGGATCCGTTGAGGTTATTTTTAAAAGTTTCCACTATTGAAACTGTTCTATTAAATACCAGTCAAGTCTACTTTTAGGGTGCCGTATCCAAAGGGTAAGAGGGACCCTATTACTGAGACTCCGCTGACCGTCCGTCTGTCACCAGGCTGTATCTCATGAACCGTGATAGTTATACAGTTGAAATTTTCACATAATTATGGTGTATTTCCGTTGCTGCTAAAACAAGAAATACTAAAAAACAGACTGAAATAAATATTAAGGCGGCTCCCATACAACAAACGTGATTTTTTTGCTCGTTTTTGGTCGATATTGATAACGGCAACAGGTAGACGCTAGAAATATTCAGTTATTAATTCACTTTAAAAATAAACTTTAATTCAAATAAAACAAATATTTAAGGGGGCTCCCATACAACAAACGTGATTATTTATGCTCGATATCGATAACGGCAACAGGTAGACGCTTGAAATATCTATTCACAGAATATGAGTTGTGTTATTCACTTTAAAAATAATTAATTAAAATAAAATAAATATGTAAGTACCCATACACGTGTATTTTTTTTTCAAATTTTATAATTAAATATTAATAGGTACGGAACGCTTCGTGCGCGAGTCCTACTCGCACTTGGGCGTTTAATATTTTATGTGGCGTGTAACTACGAGTATGTTTTTTATGTGAAAGTAATTTCTTTCAAAGTTTCTACGTTTTATAATTAGCGTTTTTCCTTATTTCAAATTTAGTTCTAAAAGAATCCCTAGGTGGCGCTGCCATACCGTAATAATAAACGTCAAAGGAAAAAATAATACTATGGTTCTGTGGAATTTGTGATGGTTGATTACGGAAAAACAAAAATGCTGTTGTCGCTTGGTGAAGTGCGATTTTGGATATTTTGGAGTCTTTGCTGTGGATTGTGGGTTTGAATTTTTATTTTTATTACGAGAAACGTCGTCCGAATAGCAACCCTCTTGGTTAGTAATCTGTGGACTAACTTTGACATTGATTGCTACGAATCACAATTTTGTATGTAGAAACGAATAACGCCATCTAGATTATCTCAAGGAACTAAGAAAAAAAAGGAAGGAAAACGCTCATTAGCCTAATCCCACGCTCATTGAATTAAGCTGTGCTATAGTGACTGAAGTGTAATATTCCATTATTCTAATAATAAAACAATATGAAACATACTACCCGGCCACATTACCCATGTCCTACCCAGGTCCCATAAAACAAACATGATTTTTTTCCCATTTTTATAGATAGTGGTAGGGAACCCTTCGCGCGTGAGTCCGACTCGCACTTTGCCGATTTTTTTTAGTTAGATTAAGACAAAGCATTAATACTCATACGGTCTTTCCTGACGTCATAGAAAAGTTATAAAGGTCAAGGCTTTTTATTGGATATCTTAAAAAATATAGACTTATTTACAATTCTCATGAATAGAAATTGTACTGAATTGAGTTTAACGTTCATGTTCAAAAATGTAGCATGGCTGATTATTTCGGGGTTTACCTGAACACAGAATACTACTATAACCTGGGAAGACCTTACCCGCTGATAAGTAGCGTCACAAATTGAAAAAATCACCATCACTTTAGTAACGCGTGTGTGGAAAAAGTGAACACAAATCTCAATAACTATTGATAGCTATTTTTAGAACCTTCCGACTAGAACCAATAATACAGGACTTTAAATAGTACACAAAGCGCGTCAAACACGTTTGTTTAATATATCTACAAGATATAATATGGTATAATACAATTTCATCAAAATAAATATTTGCCCGTTTGCCCCTCGGGGATAACGGGCGTGAGTTTATTTATTTATTTTTATTTTTTTAAATATTTGAGTCAGCTACCGTATTGAAATACACAACGTATTGCAACTCACAATTGCATTATCTACAATCAGTTTGTTTGATTGAATGTCAAGGTCCACAACTACATCCCGTCGAGTGATACTATCATTGTCACTCAATTATGTTTCAATAGAGTCAGCATTGTTTGTTACATACATACGTAAGCTCACGCCTATATCCAGAGGGGTAGGCAGAGACCAGGGTCTGCCACCTGAAAGATCACTTTCGCTTCGCCAACATTCATTAGGGGTACTTTATTTTGGGCGGTTTTGGGTACGAATCTTTGGATTCTTTTGAAGAGTCGTATTTTTTCAGCGAGGATTTACATACAGGCACATACATTGCTTCTGGCCCCACCCAAGGATACCCCATTTATTTTATGTAAACTAAAATACACATAGCGAACTTGATTGACAGCAACACGGCCTTGACTCTATCCAAATTAAGAATACCTCGTCAGACAGGAAAATTATTGAGATGTAGGTTTCGTTTTCACATTGGCGATTGGCGATCGCCTTGTATGCCATTACTAACGGCCGATTTCTGAATTGAGAATTTCGCTAAGTAGCTACTTAACTCTAGTGCTGTCTCGCTAAATTTCTTTAGGAAAGAGCGTGACAGCACGTTAATTAAGTATTTACTTAGTGTAAATTCTCAATTCAGAAGTCGGCTCTTAGTTATAAGAAACCCTATATAATTCTGTCTCTTTGTTGTGCAGTATGGAATCTTCTCTATCCATCTAATGCATAAAAGACCTTAAAAAAAGCGGTGGTAGCGTAGTGGGGTTGACACTTGCTTCTCGATCATGAGGGTCTGGGTTCGAACCACGCATGTACCAATGACTTTTAGTTACGTACATTTGTTTGTACAACAACACCATTCGCTGATAAATTGTGCCCGGATAACGGCGACAGGCTTGCCACTTGTCACGTTTGGGACCTAATAAACTCGGCAAACGTGGGTCCAGTTCTAGAGACTGGTGCCTCTGCCTACCCCTTCGGGGATAACGGGCGTGAGTTTATTATTTATTATTAAAAGACCGTACAACAAAATAGCAGTTCATTCGTCATCATCATCATCGTCATCATCGGCCTACGCTTGTCCACTGCTGGACACAAGCCTCTCCCATTGCACGCCACTGAGCACGGTCCTCGGCTACTCTCATCCAGATCTTCGCAAGGCAGCTGGCAAGAGCTGGATGAGAGCAGTTCATTAAAGCAATGTGTGTGCCTATATGTAAATGTTATGTTATGATGTATTGCTAAATTGAATGAAGGTGATTTTCACTAAAAAAAAGTATTTTTTATATTTTTTGTTTTGCTTCAGTATCATGTAAATAGCTACCCCTGAGTCGGATTTAACTACAAATCAACACCCAGTATGCACTTACTTGACATGAGCTCTCTGCTCACCATGATTAGCTCTGCGAATCAGATTAAAACCTGGTCGGACCCTTCCGACAAATAGTCAAGTAAGTGTATCCGGAATAAAGTATATAATGTCTCGTGCTTACGAAAGTTTTAGTTCAAAAAAGACTGTCAGTGAGTCTCTGCCACGCTGCTTTCGCTCACCTCTCTAGACCATAGTCGTAAATTAATACCACAATACGTACCATATTTTATGTAAAATATAATCTACTTACCTTACCATCTATTTACATATTAGAAATGTCAAAATTCATCAGACAATATAATAGTACATTGTTCACCGAGCGGAGAAAGTGACCGATTACCGTCGAGGGTGTCGTTTGAAGCCCGAGCCGTAGGCGAGGGCTTTAAAACACCTGAGATCGGGAATCGCAGTTTCTCTCGAGTGATACATAGTGCTTTATACTACACCTACAAGGAAAATAAAAAACGAAATCTTTACTAATTGAAATTTATATTGAAATTGTTGCTAGTGGCCAGTGTCATTTTGCGAACTTGAAGATAAAAACTCACCGTAAAAACTTTTTGGCTTTTGATATTTAGGTTACCGGCGCATAGTCTTAACCAAAATTAAAAAAGAAAAACCACGTAAGAAATGGATTTTCATACACTTTTCTCTCCCGCTCAGATGCGTTTTCTCCCCGCATATTTGTTCGATATGCAATGACGTACTTTCTACCGTAAATTTGATAAAGTATCAAGGTACTTTCCAAGCAGGTGTAGTATAAAGAACTTTTCACAAAAAATAAGATGTCACTATGACCCATAAGACACGAAAATGAATTGTTATTACCTATCTTTCGAATGCAATTTTATTACACTCTTCCCGTACATTGGTAATGGCTCTAAAAATTTATAACGAACTCCCACATCACCTTAAAGAATTGAATAACGATTACATTTTCAATAAAGATTTAAAGAACATCCTAATTTCACAATGCTATTATACCATAGATGAATATTTAAAGGATACTCGTAGTATAGATGAAATGAGATAAATAATTGTTTAAATATAACTTTTTAAATATAATTAACGCAAATTGCATGATTACTACTTCAATCAAATATTTTAATTTTATACATTAAAATGCATATTTCAAATAGCACTTTAAAATGTTGCGTGCCCTATACAAAGATCTTATCAAATAACTGTTAAGTTAAAATGTAACAACCCTAAAACTTGTGGAATGCAATAAAGTATTGATTAAAATATATGGGTGTGGTATGTAGGTCACTAGTCCAGTTATAAGACCCCGCGCGGACTGCATTTGACCTTTAGACGATTTATTAAAGCGGGTTATGTCATATCCTGCGCCGTGCAGCGCGTTACATACTCATGTAAACCTGTGTATTGTTAAAAGCACAGCACGGCAGTGCACCGTGTCATGACAAAACACTGCAATTTGAAAACAGGGTTTTTTGAGAAAACGCCAAAAACATTTTGTTTCTAAAATTACGTATAATTATGTTAAATTGTAACATATCACTTTGAAATTTTGATATGTGTTTAACAATAGAGATCGTAATCAAGCCGTAACAGAATTATATTAAAAAGTATGTTAGTTTTGAATTTAATAGCATAAAACGTTTTATGTCACGGCATAAAGTTCTAGCTAAATTGAATAATTGTGTTGACAAAACATTGTAATTTTAGATGCAGTGTTTTGCCAAAATAATTGGTATGGAAAATAAGTGGGCTATGTTTGTTAAATAAGGCAAAAAGTTACCAAGATAACATAACTTTTAATTAAAAATAAAAATAAAATACTTAAAAATCAATTTCTCTTTCATTAGATAAATCTGGAACATCACTTATTACCAAATCTTCATAGAACTTTCTACGCGATTGTGGCATTGTTTCACACAATTTAAGGAGTTCTATCTTCTTTGCTTCACAAATACCATAGACCAATAAGTAATTGGTCTATGCAAATACTAATAAGTTTGTTACGTTCCCTGCTCATTTTAGGTATTTTTTTATCACAACGCAAACTTAACTGGATAAAATCACAATAGACTCTAATTGAAAAGAAATAATCTTCACACCAAATTCCCACTTTCATACATAGCCAATAGGTAAACGTTATGACTGCATCTAAAGTCACCTGGCATCAAATATAGCGAGTTTGTTGTGACAAAACACTGTAGGTACCTATAGAAGTAGTATTTTGTCAAAACAGCTCTCTAAGATTTTGGATATACAGTCTAAATTGCTATGAGCAACTACCGTGTTAATAATACTTTTTAAATATTTTCTTGATGCCATATCATGTACCCTACGTCGAAGAATCGATTTATTCGTGTTACCACAAAACACTGTATCTACACTTACAGTGTTCTGTCATAGCACGGCAGTGCACTGATTTACCTAAACGGGTTCCTCGTTCCGCAATAACATAACATTTACATACAGGCACATACAGTGCTTCTGCCAAGACCTAAGCTCCAAGATCCAAGACCTGGGTTTTTTTCCCCCAGCCGGGATTCGAACCCGGGACCCCTCGCATGGTAGGCAGATGCGCTAACCACTGAGCCACAGAGGTCGTCAATTCCCATATAAAACGTAGGTACTTTGGTTTTATAATTGACATACCGGATCGCAATGAAACTACCAACCAATATGATAACAGGACACGAATTAGGGTTCCTGAGCTATTCACATACGCACATGATACGTGATGAAAGCCCATACTCTCTCTGAGAGAAGGCCTGGGCTGGGCCCTACAATGGGCCATATGCAGGTTACTTATATTTTTTTGTTTAGAAATTTGACCGATTTCTGAAAACCATCTCATATTTTTTGTTGGTGTTCATGGAGTCCTCAGAGTCCTTCCTTTTAAATTCTTTCATGTATTTCTTCTTCTTCTAAAAGCAAAGGAAAATTTACTTTTAAAATAACCTGCCAAAACGCTATCTTGGTTAATGTGGCGTCGCGCAGGAATTATAGCCAGTAAACCAACCAATGAACTTAAGAAAGAATGAATGACAGACGCCATTTTTACTGACATGTGACGTCATCATAGAATCGGCCAATGCAAGGCCGTTTTCGATACAATGGCTGCAGATACATAATTATCAAATTTTATCTTGTGTTTTTTTGCAAATAATAATTGTTTTTAGTTAAAATGCCTTAAAGCGGATTTAAGACTTATAATTTATACGAATACGTATAAATAATACTGTTTTTTTCACACTGTCAAATAGCCTATTTGGTAAGTGAATTCCTCAATTATCTACGTGCATATTATATGCGATATAGGTATCTGCTATTCTCAGCTTATTCGGTTGCTTAACTAAAATACACAGAAAAGGTGCCAAACGAGAGTGGATTCAGTTTACTTAAATAAAGTGGCTTATTTCGATCTGGCAGCACGCCAAGCAAGTATGGAAGCGTGACAGTACTTGTAGAGTAGAAAGTAGCGATTTTCTTGCATATTTCTTTGTTTTATCCACATTAACCAGCATATCGAAAGTGATGTACGGAAACCGATATTGGGGAATGTTCTTGTCTTACGTTATATTTTTGCTGGTACTGTAAAACAAATGAAAAAATCCCTTACAGTGTTGGAGACTTGCATTTGGATCTTCCATAGGACTTGGCGATCATTTAGATATCAATTACGTGTATGTACGCTTTGATTGACGATCTAGATCTACACTATTACATTCTGTATGTGTTTGATATTTTTTCATTTGTTAGTCATCTTTTATATACTCGTACAAGAAGATAAATATAAATATGAAAATTAACGATGAAACTCCATGACATGGATGTAAAAAAATGTATTTATAGAATGGTTGGATAGCTTAAATTACAATATAACAGAAAAACTAACAGAGCCAGTAAAATATTACGTACACATACGGATGTATAAAAACACGCAACACACACACACAAGTTTATTTTTTATTTTATCTTTTTAATAACATCTCAAACTATGCTAGATTAATTCTATGGAAGAGCGGAGTCACCCAGGCATTCCAAGGTGATTCCAGCCACTATGTACCGAAAAATAATGAAGAGAATAAAATATTCTTGTATTTGATGTATTTTACACACCAATAAAGTTAAATTAAATTATAAATTGTTGGTCCGGATCAACTTACGTGTGTTTTTATCGGACGAGTTCGACCAGGGTTTCGCTCCAATTAGCAGAGCTTAATCATGGTGAGCAGAGACGAACACACAAACAACACACACGTAAAAACACAAAACACAAACGTACACACACGTAAGTTGATCCGGACCAATGCTATGTGCAGTGCTTACGAAAGTTTTAGTTTAAAATTAAATTACTTTCATAAGTGCTGACAATCCTGAATTTTCTATGCTTACGACCGATGCCCCTATTGCACATATAGGTACCTGTTGGTAGGGTTCTATCTGCGGTGGTTTCCTCATTCCTTTTGTATAAGTTTAATTCGAACTCAGTCCTATAGCTAGTCCTGTAACGTCACGCCTTCACGTCGGCAAAACCATAAAAATGTCAGCCGGGCCGGATATTAGCCGGGTATAAATTACCGTGGCGGATTTAGTTTCCTGCTACATAGCTGTAGGAAGGTACTCGTACTAAGGACTGTAAAAGGGTTTAGTCACTAAGACACAGGGCTTCTATGTGTCTGGTCTGATTAAATAGGTTTTCAGTTCGTGCAATCAATTTTGATCTATCTATTTTGTTATCAACCTAGCCTTTCTTCTCCCCAAAATCGCGATTCTCCGACAAGTCATTATCCTAAAACTTTGTAAGCACTACAAATTATTAACTTTGTTACGAATACACGAGACAATGACGAGAGTTCAGTCTCTACTTACCATGATTAAGGTCTGCAAATCAGAGCGAAACCTGGTCGGACTCTTCCGGCAAAAAGTCAAGCAAGTTTATCCCGAATTAAGTTAATAATTGTTATTTTTTTCTTGTACCACAGACGATTTAAACTGCATTTGAGAGGTATTTTAGAGCTACCTAGTTTTAGTGCATCTCTGCCTACACCTCCTAGATACGGCGTGTTTTAAAATGTTTTAGATAGAGAAGACTTTATTCCAATACCAGAAAAGTATTACAATACTCGTTTCATTTTTTTTTATTTAATTTCACTCGTAGAAATAGGAAATGTTTATTTGTATTCGAACAGTAAAAAATCAGAACTTTATTTCAACGTAAAGAATTTACATTAGTAAATTAGTAAGAATCTACTACATTAGTTGTAGATTTCAATGGTTTTGAAAACTGTTCACTCCCCCGACAGGAATCCACGAAGACGTTCCACATCCTGCTGGGCGAGACCTCGCGGCGGCTGCAGACACTGGGGCGGCGGCTGGGCGCGTGCGTCGACAAAGCTAGGCCCTACCACGAGGCCGTAGCCGCGGCGGCGGCGGCCCGCGCCCGCTGTCAGAAGGCCGCCGTGCATTTCCAGCGGGCTAGCGGTCAGTATAATCGTCATCAACCCATTATGTCCCCACCGAGGGGCACGGGTCTCTTCCCTGAGGAAGGCATAGGCCATACTCCACCACGGGGGCCAAGTCCGGATTGGTGGAGGCTTGTAAGACTAGTGGCTGGTCTGTCAGAAGTTTTCAAGCCGCCCTAAGGCCTCTGACTTGGCTTAACGGCTGCCATCTATCGACGGCAGCCGGCACCAACTGCTTAACGTGCCTTGCGAAGCACGGAACCGCTCGGAAAAATGCCACTAGCGTTAGTCATAGACGGTGAACCATCCATGGGCTGAACGCGCCGTATGTTGCTTAACCTTAGTGATCGTTTGAGATCACTCAGGCAGCCCAGGCTACGAGCGAGTTGGTGTACCCGGGATTGACTTTTACGGGTGACTTTAACAAGACAAAACTTTGTTTTGTTAAAATTTTACGTATTTTAAAGTACGTAATTTGTTAAGCATTGCGTAGGTGGCATCTTCTAGCGCGCTCAACGTATTGCCACAGGCTTGCGAGGAGCGAGTGATTTAGGGCCGATTTCTGAATTGAAAATTTACAGTAAGTAAATGCTTAAGTAACTTTCTATCACGCTATTTTCTGAGAAATCTGATGAGACAGCAGAATTTACTTTGTGAAAATTTTCAACTCAAAAACCGGCCCTTAGTAATGAAAACCGTGCCTAACCTAGCTTGCTTTATGGAGACTGAACCTGCTTATATCTAGGTCTAGTATAAAATGCTCCAAGGCTACATGAATAATGTTTAAGTGGATCTGCATCGGCGTAGTGCAAACGTGCTTCAATAATGCGATTGAATTAATCAGAGAGAATTGATGTATCATTGAATGTATCCTGTATATACATATTAAAATAGTAAACATTTACATACAGGCACATACATTGCTTCTGGCCCTACACTAGGATACCCTGTGTCGTGGGAACCAGAAACAGCGACATCACAAACATGCAAACGTCCAAGACCTGTAAATGTTTGTTTAATTATAATAAACTTGTACGTGTAATGATTAAACCAAAACCGGAATAGCAAACTTATCATGCTATCCTTACTCAAAGAAAATTAGAACAATTAGATGGGATTACTGCGCGCGCGCACTGCTTGCCTTGCGTATGAGTGCAAAAGTTAACACTACTGTTATGCTCTCAATTGTAGTAAAGTTAGCACTCAACTAACGCGTGTGTACCTACGGGGTTAACTTTGCCTTGAGTTCGAGTTATCTTTTGTACGTTTGTTTGTTTTTTTTGTTACGCTTTATGCACAAAAATTTTAATACAATTATCTTTTGAACTGTACTTAAAGTAATTTTCAAACCAATGCCACTTGTTTAGTGTAGAGGACTCTGTCAATCGCTCGTAGCCCCGGCTGCCTGAGTGATCTTAAACGATCACAAAGGTTAAGCAACATAGGGCGCGTTCAGTGCATGGATGGGTGACCGTCTATGACTAACGCTAGTGGCATTTTTCCGAGCGGTTCCGTGCTTCGCAAGGCAAAGCAGTGCCGGCTGCCGTCGATAAATGGCAGTCGTTAAGCCAAGTCAGAGGCCTTAGAGGACTTAGTACATTGGCATTCTGCAAATTAAATTTCTTGAATAAATTCTTTACTTTGAAATAAATTATTGATTTCTGGTTCGTAGAAGCTGAGGCCTAGAGGCCAGAAAATAATTCAATTTTAGCTCTTTAATAAGTTGACATACGATTTTTATCTCATTGGTGCCGCTGGTTAACTCTGGGTGGCCAATTAAAATGACACAGATAAAATATCGTTTGACAACAGAGCTTTCACTTTTAGAGGGTAAATGATAAGGTTTTTTTTTAGATATGAAATGTCTATGTCGTATTGTTATTAAATCCGGTCGTATTTTACAGTTTGCGATATCGACATTCTGTGCTGTTGTAGGTAAACAGATTTTTTTTCCATTTAGGCCGTATTTTTTTTATAAAACAAGAAACAATAAACATTCAATAGCAATTAAGATTGTGAAATAATAATACTCCACGAAAAACAGTTTTTTTTTCTAAATAAAAATATTTGGAAACTCTAGTTTCAGTAACTGTTTTCTGTAACTAAACCGTTTTCATTAATATAATTTTATAATTTATATTAAATCAAAAACTATGTTATAATTAATGTTTTGACATATCAAATGTTGATTTCACTCATGGGTCTTGAGCTTTTTAGGTAGATAGATATTCGTAGGTACCGATTTAAGGTGATTTGAGAAAGGATGGTCAGAGTGGAGTTTTTTTTTTTGCAGCCTTTTTCTCCACTACATTCGGCCCCAAGGCAGCTGCTAAATTTGTATGTACATTGGAATTCGACAAACAGAATGTATTGTATTGTAATACGGTATTTGACACTATCAACAATAAATTATTTGAGATGCTCGACTAAAACAAAAATTACAAAAATTTAATCATTTACTATATTCTATTTACTGAAGCGAACGACTAAAGGTAAACAAAGACACAGCATCTCTCAAACTTACATCTCACTCAAAATAGCTCATGCACGCAGCTTTGCTTGCATCGTATACATCGGTTTGGCAGAATCAGCGTTGGGTCTGGCTCGCTCGCCCATATTTTACGTTTCGTAATAACAAACACAAAAGTATAACAACAACTGGACGATGAACCAAAAAACTTTACCAATACCTTATTTACAATGATGAACAGACTAAAGAAAATAAAATAACTTCGAGAAGTTGCACTCCCATCAACAACAACGTCAATAGTGAGTAAATATGGCGTCGGGGTGGCTATCTTACTTTTTTTTTTCTTTCATTAAAAAAGAGGTTCGTAGTCAGCTCTCCATACTTCTTCCTACACTTCGCGTAGCCCATTAGCTTATAATAGTCGATCATAATCGGCCTTTAAAAAAAAGTCCGTCATCTTTCCTAGTTGCGAACATATTTGGCAGCAGTAGGATCGCTTTTATTTGAGGACCACTGAAATTTTAGGTATTTTTTGGGGCATAGATCTCTTAAGCAAATGGTATTTTCATTATAAAATAAAATATTTAGTTAAATAAACTGCCTGTGGGGGATAAATCAGGTAATAGCAGTGTTATTGTGTTTATTGCTTAATGGTATTTATTAGGCATATCGTTTTGTTTAACTTTGCTAAATATTATGCAGTGTTATAAATGTGGCATATTGAAAAACCAAATTTTTGACATGTTGACACTTAGTCGTTCGCTTCAATAAATAGACTGCAGTTATTACAATTTTTAAATAGATGGAACATAAAAAGAGTGCTCTGAAATGTGACGTCACAAGCAAGTATTTTCATACAAAATTCCGTTTTAAAAGTAACTTATTTGACATTTTGTCAAATACCCAATTATCATTATATTGTTCCGGGAGCCAAAATAATAAAATAAACGGTTCCAACTGAAAACCAATCTTGCTTGCGTTTTGCTATTAGCAGCACGCACCAGCAATGCATGCTGAGTTGGTGACCCTTTCTTTGCCACGGACTCACAATCACATTTGTATGCTTGTCCTATTGTCATTTTTTGTTGTCATTGAGTGAATTAATTAATTTTTAGTGTGTTTTTGTGGAAATGTGAATTTCTTTATTTTTCTCTCTTTTCTTTCTTTCTAAATTCTTTACGTTAAAATAAATTTCCGTTTTTTTTATTAATAAAAAGTGACCAACGATTGACCCCGATCTCACCTGATGGTAAGTGAAGATGGAGCCGGCGATGTTCCTCGTTGGTTCAGTAAGAGCCTATTCACTCCAGGATTTCTGTCTGTTACCAGAGAATCATGAAACTCGTAACGTAATACCCGCCACAAACATTACATATTTCTGTTATCGGCGCGTGACCTTGCCAATGGTTACCGCTCCCGCCCACATTGTGTTAGTGTGGAGATAAGATAAGAGAGTTCTGCTTTTGGCCGCGAATTTGCTCACAGAAGCGCATTCTCGTGGAAAACCGGCCAAATGTGTGCAACATTAATCGCGGTGCACGTTTATCGTCATCGACCCATTATGTCCCCACCGAGGGGCAAGGGTCTCTTCCCTGAAGAAGGTATAGGCCATAATCCACCACGGGGGCTAAGGGGGCGTCCATTAATTACTTGAGGCATTTTTAAGGATTTTTTAATTACAGTGATTAAATTATATAATAAAAACCTACTTAAACGAATTTTAATAAAATATTCTTTTCATTCAACTTTAATTTAACTTTATTTTCGCGGAGTTTTACACCATTTTATTTGCCAAGACATTTGCGACATGGTACCTAAAAAAAATTGTTACTAAGTCCTTGGCACTTCTTGGCAGCAAGTGTTACATTTTTCAAATAACTGATAACATGAAGAAATTAAAAAAATATATTTCACTTCAAACAAACCAGAACATAGGTTTTGCAGGACGATTTCCTAAATAAAAAGTGAAGTTTTCGGATCGACACAAGATGTAAAATTGAAATAAATTTCTTAACGACGCTTAATTAGAATTTAAAAACGCTTAAATATTGTAAGTACCTTTAAGTAACAATAATCATAAGTTTTGTCAGTCAACACTAAATACTTTTCTCACAGGATATTTTTTAATATGTTGCGCTATTGTAACAAATTTACGGAGTCAGTCTAAACGTTGAATTATAATTTGTGTTAGCTGAAAAACGCGTGACGGTAGGATAAAAATATTGATATATCGAAGTACCCAGATCATTAACATTGTAAATAAAATTTACCAGTCGCAATCGGTGACTTGTAAAAAAAATAATTATTAATTCCTAGATCATTCAAATCGGCCACTGTGCGCCCCCTTAAGTCGGGATTGGTGGAGGCTTGTAAGACTAGTGCCTGGTCTTACGTCAGAAGTTTTGAAGCCGCCCTAAGGTCTCTGACTTGGCTTAACGACTGCCATCTATCGACGGCACCCGGCACCAACTGCTTAATAAAATATAACGGCAATGTTCAAAGTAGTTTCACTTATAATTCAAAGGTTAATAGGTATTTTTAGAAGAAGAAGAAAACACGTTTATTGCAGCAACAGTTACACAGAACATTAGACATAGACTAATTAATACATTGAGACACCACAAAATAAAATACTTAACAAACAATCATCACGGTGTATCTCTCCTGCTGCAATAGGCAGCTGACTCAGCATACTGCCGAGGGTATTGTTCCTCGGCACTGATTTTCAGTCAGCGCCTTTCCCATGAGGGTTCCACGTACGGCACATTATCATAATTTTATTAATTACAATATTATTTCATACACACCGATAGTAAAAAACATTTTGTAACTACGTACACTACATAAATACCTATAGGTACAAATACAATTGAATTAATAATAGTAAAGTTACAATTACATAGATATATAATTAAAAAACATATACATACACTTACCGAGATTAAAATACTATAACCAATTACACACATAAATATAATCTACATAATAATAGTAATAATAAATGTAAAACAACGGCCTTACAAAAGTTATAAGTCAGAGTGATGACGCGATCACTTCGTCTTTTATGTAATACTTGACCGTTTTTTACTATGTTTTGGTATACTATGCCACCACGGTAAAAAGTATTTGAAACCATGGCTGGATGCAACGGCTAATGAATGTCGATGAAGCGAAAGCGATCTGTCGTGGTCGTGGCAGGTGGCAGTCCCTGGTCACTGCCTACCCCTCTGGGATACAGCCGTGAGCTTATTGTATGTATAAGAAAAAAAGCGTGCAAACAAACGGCCCACCTTCAAAGGCTGGTAAAACTCTTTTGGATTTTTTTTTCGTTGCCAGACAGCTGCCTAAACACTCACGATCTCGAAGTCTTGTCGAGAGTGTAGACGCGGCCCCAAATACCCCGTTTGTTTGCAATCCCGCCTTCTCAGATATGTCAACAGCGACGCTCGTTTCCCTGTTTGAATTAGCTCTGATCGTAACGATTCTGATTGGCATGACGCTCGTCCTGAAGGGAGTGACGTTATACCAAACGGAATTTGGGCTTGTTATGTCAACAATTCTGTAGTTTGTTAGTTAGCCTTGGGCGCGTGGCCATAAATCCTATTTTAATTTTAATGAAGGGCTCATAACTTTGGGTCTCACTGCCTTGGAATATTAAATGGGAAATAGAAATTGCTTTATTCATTTTTGAACTGAAACTTTTGTAAATACTACACATTATTAACTTTATTCCGGTATCACTTAGTTGATTTCCGTCGGTAGAGTCCGACCGTGTTTCGCTCCGATTCGCAAAGCTTAATCACGGTGAGCAGAGACTGAGCTCGCGTCGTCGGTTGCTCGTCTCTGGCAGTGGTTACGAAAGTTTTAAGACGATTCATGTTTCGTAAGCACTACAAATTATAAATAGTTTTACGGATAGGTACACTTACTTTTTTAACCGACGACGGGAACTACGTCTCTGCTCACCATGATTAAGCTGTGCGAATCAGAGCGAAACCTGGTCGGACTCTTCCGGCAAAATATCAAGTTTGTAATTGTATCCGTAACACAATTTACGGTCAATCAGATCCAAAAGCGTATAATGAACATAAACATTTACATACAGGCACATACATAGCTTCTGGTCCCACACTAGGATACCTTGACATCACAAACATGTAAACATCCAAGACCAGGGGTGTTTTTTTTGTTCCCAGCCGGGGTTCGAACCCGGGACCTCATGGTAGGTAGATGCGTGAACCGTCGCACCACAGAGGTCGTCAAACAAACAAACAAGTAATCCTAAGGTTCTTCCTTCCAGAACTCCACGCGGCAGCAAAGGAGACAGTGAGCTTGGCCGAGCAGCGCTTCGTGAGCAAACAGGACGAGTGGCAGTTCGACAATAACTGGCAGGAAGTTCTCAACCATGCCATTATCAAGGTAATAATAATTCATTATATACCTTCCTCAGGGAAGAGACCGCCCCTCGGTGGGGGCATAATGGGCTGATAATGATGATGAATAATTTATTGCACACGAAACATTGAACTGGACATTGCATAAGAAACAACACGTACAAAGGCGAGCTTATCTCTGTAACAGATTTCTTCCAGCAAACCTTGGGGAGTCGGAGCCGCGATAAAAAACGGGTCTGTGTACACAATAGACTACATAAACTACAAAAATCATACACTCATCATCATGAACCCATTATGTCCCCACCGAGGGGGTTCTCTGTCTTGACTTAACGACTGCCATCTATCGACGGCTGCCAGCACCAAAGGCTTCACGTGCCTTGCGAAGCACGGAACTGCTCGGAAAAATTCCGCTAGCGTTTGTCAAAGAACGGTCACCCATCCATGCACTGAACACGCTCTATGCTGCTTAACCTTCGTGATCGTTTAAGATAGCACTAAATCCTACACTACATAGACTAAATACCTGTAAAAATTAATAAAATACATAGCTCGAAGTTACGATATAGATAGATAATGCTCTTTCAGCTGCTTACATTACAAAATGAACTATAGTAAGCAGTCTGTACGTAAAATCCAACGGTTGAACTTATTTTTTTATTTTATTTTATTTATTCAAGGAGAAAAAACAGAATTGACAAACTTATTACGTAAAGAATATTAAAGTCAACATAGTACATTTTGTCAACTCCTAAGCTTTTCCCACAGATAGGTAAACACATTATCATAAATCTAAGGCGCAATACACGTTATAGTACGAACTAAGAATAAGATAAACAGATAAATAAATGAAGCAACTGTTTCGGAAAGAGACAGGTAAATGTGCACATACTTACATTAGATTAATAATATTGTTTTTGCATTAAAAAAATTAATACTAGTAAGCAAAGGTGTATTTTTTTTTATTTTATTGTGTCAACAAACAGTCATTAATTGTGAGTGGTTGACCAAAAAGGGACCTCAAGGAAAAAAAAAATATTTCTAGTAAATCGAGTTTGAAGTTTCGTGTTTAAACAGGTTTCGGCTCGTGCTCGGCTCACAAAAAAATCATAAAAAAATAACTACGGCACCTAAAAATATTCTGGTTAGACCAAAACAAAGCTAAAGTACCACAGATTAAAAAATTCAAAGAAAAAAAATAACGGTTTCCAATCCCTCCAGGTCCCTTTTTGGGCAACCACTCCCAATTACAAAAAAATGTTTACACAATACTTCAAATTAACTAATAGACCTATTAGTGCCGAGATGTGTAATCTGCTGCTATCATTCAAACAAAATCGTGGTGCATTGCAGGTTATGGATGCCGAGAAGCGGAAGGCTGAGAGCGAACGCGAACATCGGCGGACAGCTGACAACTACATCGCCGCTGAGAAGAAGGTAGATAAACATGAACCCGTAATAGGGTTCATGTTCATGTACCAGACTGGGAATAAAGACAAAAAAAAAAGTCCTTACTTCGGAAATATTCTCGTTCAAGTTTTTCTCGAAAACCTTTAGTCTTACGAAAAAGAGTAAATGAGATGTTTTTTTGTAGGCAATTTCTTGAGCTACAAATTTGATTACTACTATTTTTTCGATAAAAGTCAGAAAAATCCCTCATTGAAACGCACATACGGTTGAATACCCAAAAGATCAGGCTGTATATATAAACAGTAGTAAAAGTAAAACTATAACTGTCCCCTTCACACTCATAAGCTAGACCGCGCGTAAGAGAGACGGGCAGACTTTTCATTATGCGCATGCAGTACACGTCACGCCGCGCGCTATTCACAGACACTACACAAGCGCAACGTGTAAATGTGTTGAACGTGCCAGCTTTACTTAACTGACCTATACCTACATTATGAAAATAACAAAAAAAAAATCGGTATTAGTCTAGGTCCTAAGATGTCCATCTGCCCACACTGCGTTGTCCGATCCGCGGTCCACTACAGAAGTTTTTCCCCCTAACGGCTATATAACGAATTAACCGTACTTTCCAGGTTGTGCACCTCGAAGACAGCCTCAAACGCAACATCCTCAAATCCCGCCACTACTTTGAGGAGAAGAAACTGTGCGACGAGCAGCTGCAGGCTCAAAACGAAAAGATTATCAAGCTGCAGCGCCTCATAGCCGACGCCAAGTACCGCTACTCAAAGTCCCTCAAAGCTCTAGAGGAGATATCTGAAGACATTCACAGAAGACGCGGGGACTTCCTTGACAAGGATTCTATACCGGTCGGTCCAAGAGAACCGGGTGTTGGCGCAGAACGCGACCCGGTACACGACGAATCTCAAGCAGACGACTCACCTGATCATATCTTGGAAAAGGACGAAGAATCCAGCTTGAAGGAGCTAAGGCTGAGAGTCAGAGAACTAGCCCTGAAGCCTATAGACAAGAAGGACGTGGAAACTGACGACGCTTGGGCAGTAGAACTGAACGAAACCATTTACAAACTAGACCAGCTACTGATGATGAAGGAAACCAACCAACAGAAGAGATCAAAGTTCACAGCCAGCTCCCCTAGGAATGCCAGCGCTCCCTCCACGAGCTCCAACACAGGTTATAAGTCTGACCAGATGCCGCCGAGTGATAGCTTCAAAACTGCGTCCAATCTCTCCAGAACGAAATCCAGAAGTCGCGAGGTGGTTTACGAAAAATCCAACCCACCAATGGCTAGGACGGAGAAGTCGAAAAGTATGATGTCCTTAGATGTACTAGCCTTAGCTAGAGACACGACTATTTTGGACAGGGAGTCCTATTTGAAGGCTGTGATCGAAGACAAGTCGCCAACTGGGACGTATACGGAGAGCAATTCTGATAGGAACGATAGTCCCGATGATATTCTGATGGTGGAGTGCGACTCTAGTGATTCCACGCAAAATCCAGTCATAAGGATGACCAGTTCCACCTTGAGTGATAGTGATAATAGTTAAATTTATTAACTTTTTGTATTTCGATGTCGTAAAGATTGGTGGATGTTTCGGAAAGGGCCGGTAAGTTGTTCTCATGGATACAAACATCTTTCGTTATGAGACCATATCGGAAATATAGAAATCAGCTGTTGAACGATGAATTTTGGGTAGTTTCAGAACCGTAGCAAAATTAACGTGCCTTAAACAACAGTTATTAAATAATTTTATACCGGATACACTTACTGGGTTATCAAAAAAAGAAAAAAGTTATAAGAAAAATAAATATTTTTTTTCCTTCCATAATAAAACATGTTTGTATGGTCTTGGATGTTTACATACAAATGAAAAAAAAAAATTCAAAGAAAAAAAAAACATTACACGCGTGTTTTACGTTGGATGCCACACATGCTTGTGATGTCGCTGTTTCTTGTTGCCACGACACAGGGTATCCTAGTGTGGGGCCAGAAGCAATGTGTGTGCCTGTATGTAAATGTTTATGTGTCTGTTTAAGACTAGAATCATCGAACCTTTCTGAAACAACCTGTCGTGAAAAAAAATTGTAAAATAAAAATAATTACTAATTGATTTCTTTATTGGTAAAGTAAACTACGGTACAGGTTGTAGGTAGTTGTTTGATATATTGGAAAACTTTTAATTACGTTTGCTTTGTTGGTCTAGCCGTTGAGGCGTTTAACAAAACACCAAAACAGTTGGTGTGGGTTCTATTCCCACTGTGGGCCGCCGTACATTACACATGGCCTGGGTGTATTCCCAATTTTCTTATGTTCTTGCCTGGACGCAGGGTACAACAGCGCAGGGTATCCTAGGTATCCTAGTTTGAGGCCAGGTCAAGTGATTGTGTTCGGTGGAAGTTACTTTTATTTATTTATTTACTGCCTCGATGGTCCAGGGTTTATCAGGCTTGGCTACTAAAACAGAGGACATGGATTCAATCCCCGTTGTAAGCATCCC
Source organism: Yponomeuta plumbellus (assembly GCA_947310845.1). NCBI lineage: Eukaryota > Metazoa > Arthropoda > Insecta > Lepidoptera > Yponomeutidae > Yponomeuta > Yponomeuta plumbellus. Next base: position 3,167,222 of record OX371199.1, on the reverse strand, counting down.
TGCCTGACTTGCGCAAATGCTTCGGTATGGGTGTATTTTTATGTTTGTGATGTCTATTTATTACTTGTTGGTCGATTCGCCATATTTTGCATATAGCTGTGTGAGCTGGTAACCTTATTATGGTGCAAAGGAAAATGCCCTGTATGGTAACACGTACAGACGTCGTGTGCATTTTAATGGGTCTCATTGTCCTTATGGCCACACAGCATCATCATCAACCCATTATGTCCCCACCGAGGGGCACGGGTCTCTTCCCTGAGAAAGGTATAGGCCATATTCCACCACGGGGGTCAAGTCCGGATCGGTGGAGGCTTGTAAGACTAGTGGCTGGTCTTACTGTCAGAAGTTTTCAAGCCGCCCAAAGACCTCTGCCTTGGCTTAACGACTGCCATCTATCGACGGCAGCCGGCACCAACTGCTTAACGTACCTTGCAAAGCACAGTGCCGCTCGGAAAAATGCCACTAGCGTTAGTCATAGAACGGTCACCCATCCATGCACTGAACGCGCCCTATGTTGCTTAACCTTCGTGATCGTTTAAGATCACTCAGGCGGCCGGGGCTGCGAGCGATTCCACACAGTATATTCAAAGATATTCTTTTATTCTATTAATTATTCGGGGACTGCTACTTGCCACGATCCTGATAGATCACTTTCACTTCATCGACATTCATTAGTCGTTGCATGCACGCACACCGGTCTCGGGTACTTTTTTTCGTGGTAGCATAGTACTTATACTAAAACATACTAAGGAACGGTTAAGTATAAGACATCCGCTTCGCTTCGCTTATTGTAAAACATTTTCTAAATTGGACGTCCTCTGCGGCGCAGTGGTTAGCGCATCTGCCTACAATGCGAGAGGTCCCGGGTTCGAATACCGGCTGGGGACAGAAAAAACCCAGGTCTTGGATGTTTACATGTTGTGACGTCGCTATTTCGGGTTCCCACGACAGAGGGTATCCTAGTGTGGGGCCAGAAGCAATGTATGTACCTGTATGTAAATGTTATGGTATCTATGTAAATAAAATTCAAAGTCCTGACTGACTCACTCATCAACGCCCAGCCCAAGCCGTTGGACCTAGGAAGCTGAAATTTTGCACAGAGGGTTTATATATAATGTAGGCAAGGAATAAGACCGGATTTTTTTAAATTCAACCCACAAGGGGGGCGAAAAGGGTTGCCAAAATTTGTATGGGAGGTATAAAGAATGTTGTTTAATTTTCTTGAAACTTAAAATAAATAACATGTGTTCCGCCGTTTTTCTAAATTTAACCCTTAAGGGAGTGAACGGGGTTGCAAAATTTTGAACTGAAGTCCACGCGGACGGAGTCGCGGGCGAAAGCTAGTGTTAGATAAATAACTTTTTTTTTTTATGGTACGGCTGGTTCCAGTCGCACTTGACCGGTTTTTTACTTACCAATGTCAAACGTACCACCTACGACTGTACCTTTTTTAGCTCTTAGTATAGAGTCACTTATGGTTGTTTCCTGTGTTTGTACGTTAAGTATAGGGGTGTCCCAAAAATGACACGTCACAGTGACACCGGAGGTAGACCTGCCCAAAGGGCATCGAACCAACCTAACATGACCTCAGTAAAAGTTGCACGGTTTTTGAGATATGGCCAATTTAAACTTGTTCTCAATTTTCACTTTTTTTAAATTTAGTGCTAGCATTAAGTTAGATAGCCCTCGTGTTTGGTTTTTTTTTTCTTAGCGTAAGCACTAAAGTTGTTAAAAAAAGTGAAAATTTAGAATAAGTTTAAATTGGCCATATCTCGAAAACCGTGCAACTTTTACTGAGGTCATGTTAAGTTGGTTCAACGCCTCTTGAGCAGGTCTACCTCCAGTGTCACTGTGAAGTGTCATTTTTGGGACACGCTGTACATTGTTTAATAATAATTGTATTTCTAGAGCACATGTCATTCCACCGATAGACCTCACAGAAATATTTATTTTCACATTGAAAACTCGTTTTAAGTAACTTTAGGCTGTCCGCGATGCTCACACTGATTTCGATATTAAACGGGTTCAAGTTGACCTAAAATGGAATGTCGATTAGAGCCGTCAAATTTTAAGATGAACTTAGTTTTAGTCATAGAAACTTTCCTATATGGTGTGGGGTAAAAACAATGGCTACAACATTACATTTGGTGGACCGTATAGTACCTATAGATGACGTATATTTATTTACGTATACGTATACATATATTTTTGTATTTTAAAATGGATTTCTGTTCGTTAGTCTCACTAAAACTCGAGAAAGGCTGGCCCGATTTGGTTTGTTATATTTGTGGAATTCCAGGGAAGGCTTAAATGTTGAGAAAATATAGAAAAATTACTAAAACTTTGGAGGGACAGCTAGTAAAGAATAAAGAAAAGAACAAATCCCTTTATTCAAACAAAAAAATGCATACAGTATAGAACATAGCAAAACCATCCTTTCAATCGCAGCCTCTTTATTCCTCAAGAATACGATCCTGCATTGACTATTTACAGCTGATTTTATTAATTAAATAAAGATTACACGTAACGGACGACGCAAACAAGTAAATCTAATCGAGCGCACAGATATCAAGAGAGAGAGAAAGGCGTATATAGAGTACTCCCTCTACGGAGAAAGGAGAACGTAGCACAGAACATCTCTTTTTAGTCTGTGGGAGGAAAGGAAGAAGCAAGGACGTTCTAGTGCTGTGCTATTGCTAGGGTTGTGTAATCAATAATTCAATACATTTCCAAAGAAAACATAAGGGTTTAATCCCTTACGAACAAGTTAAAAGCGTAGTCCAGCCTACAAAAAATATATCACACGTTGACTTGTGGCCAGGACATTAGGACTGAACTGCACTGTCAGTTTAGTCTGAGAAATCGAAAAGACTGGCTCATCGGCTTAGTAGTATTAGAATGTAGTCGTAGGGTCGGGGTATGGATCTTGGTTCCAGGTGAGGTTCCACCACAGAACATAAAGTTCCACACATTTATTTATGTATTTATTTATTTATTGACACATGACGCGACCAGTTTGAAACCGGTTTGAACTGGTCGCGTCATGTGTGGTCTCTCAAAGGAATCTATGGCAGAAACTTAAATGCAACTCAAAAGTTACTAGTAGTTGCAGTTTCGTTGCATTTGCGTTTCACCGTGTGTTCTGTGCCTAACAGGTTGTGTTTAAGTTGATAGGCTCGTAGTCTAAAAAAAGAAAATTAATATTGGGCGGAAATTTAATCTGGCTGGCTCAATATTCTGACTTCTGACATATCTATAATAAGTACCTCGCCCCTATTGTGTATGGTTGCGGATTAGAATAGATTCATAGTTGTTTGTGGACACTATCAAAGTTTATATATTTTTCTGTATATGTCTATAGATTTGTTATGTACTTGAATTGAACGACGAAAATTCTCTAAAACATTTTATAATTGTGAAGGAGTATGTATTTGTATTTCACACATTTTTGTGTATTGTATATTCAAATAAGGGCACACACCAACGCGGTGGCCGTCCATACATGTGTCAGTTACTGTAGTAGAATTTATATGGACGTGTATGGACAGCCTAACACCAACCGCGTGTTCATCCTTAAATAGTTTGTTCAATGATGTTATTCAGTAAAATTTCAGTAGGAACAGTATGTTCTTTTTTTAGCTTAAATGTTCCTCTGATCTAAATGTCTACCAAAATAAGAGCACTAAATCTATTACATTTTGCACTATATAAAACTTTTCAAAATTGACTTTCGTCCTGAATTTTACAAATACTGTCATTTTGTAAGTCGTTATTCTAATTGAACTTATCTTTATACACTTCTCAATCGAAACTAATAAAGATATTAACACAATTTTTCTTATACACTTTATTTCCTCCCAAAAATATTCCAATATGGATGCTTAACCCATTGTCTCAACTCTGCAAATGATAAATTGCCTTGACCCAAGGGACTTTAGAACGACGGTTAATAAATACCTTCAAATAATTATTCGCACCCCTAGATGAAAACCCCACTAAGTCGAAATAATATGTGAAAATTTAGTTGGCTAGTAAGGTGACATTTTTGAAGACCGAAATAAAAAATAAAGTAAATTTTTTAATCCATTTATTTTCAGAGAAGACGGTGCTCCCGAATATAAATAAACAATAGCTTATCCACCTAAAAAGTAACCATGGATTACCATCACGTAACATAAATCATCATTCTTTGTGGAAGGCACTTCTAAGGAGTGGAATAGATTTAAATAGACTCTTCTACTTGGTAGTTGCATTTAAAAATATAAACCGAAAAATACACACAGATACAAATAAAATAGTTGAGGGCATTGTACAAAACAAGATATGTTTCTACTTAAGAAAATTTGGGACAAAGATATTCGGGAATTGACTATCAAGTTAAAAAAAACAATGTACAATGTCGTTTAGTTTTCTTATTACTAAAGTGAGTTCAAAGTAAAGGAGAGGGAGAGTGCAGGCTTCATACATTAAAAGCGCCATTACATAAGTATATGTAGTTAGATATAACATCTATTTAACTAAATAATGGCGCTTAATGTAATCTACTGAACTCTTACTACTATGGGCAGATTTCTGAATAGAGAATTTTGCTAAGTGATCACTTAACTGTAGTACTATCTCGTCAAATTTCTTTAGAAAAGAGCGTGACAACATAATACTTAATACTTAGTGTAAATTCTGAATTCAGAAATTGCTAACAGCAATTTCTTCAAGGCAACTTCATATGGAAGAACCATTTTCTGAATGTTAAAAATTATTTAAAAAAAATGTAGATTAAAATCCTTTCGACGTAAGCCACTTAAAAAATCCCTATTATGCCCCAACTAGACATGAATATAATATACAAAATATAGGTGGAATATTCATTGAAAATTTTTGATTTCATCAATAATTATATATTTACAACATTCCGAATTTAGTATCCTATCTACACACGCATTATCCTAGTTACACCATAAATACAATGAAGTTAACAGTTTCTTTTTATCAGAATGATGCGACAATTTTAAACTTATTTACGAACCCAGCCAGAAAATTCAGTCCGAAAATACTCATAAACAAATTTCCATATATTTTTAACAATAAATCGTTGAATAATTGATTTAAGCCCTTTTAGTGAATTCCAAATAATTTCATCTCAACAAACAATACCATTAATAATACGAGGCGATTAGTAAAGTCATAATTTCAGTATACATAACCACATAATATACCTTATCTTAGGATTTGCCATACAGATGACCGGTAAAATACCATAGACGAAACGTAAACACACCAAAAAGTGATGGAATATAATACTATCAGAAAAATATTTAAGGCCTTTTTTATATAAAAAAAAACACGAATTCTGTAACGCTAAATAATCTGTTGGAAACGTCATATAGTCTGTGGTTACCACAAACTATTTAAACCGCCTCTGAGGGGGGTTTTATGGAATCGTGTCTTTTTCTTTAAATAAGGCTGTGGCTTTCTATTTTCCTAGGAAATAGTTAATAGTAAGTCATACAGGGTTACTTCAAAAATGCGCCAAACACTCTAGAACTAGAGTTTTAAACTAGAGTTTGTGCTTCACAACAACTTTTATTTTATGAGATTTTTATAAGATTTATTAAATATTTTACGAAATATCAGGAAATACATAATTAATTTAAATTCCCGATCAGCAATGGGCGTTATCATAAAAAATCAATAGTTACTCGTACAATTTATACTGCATTTGAAAAGGTCAGTGAATATAATGCAACAATATTTGTGATTAAATAAATGAATATGTAATATCTATTGGATTCCTGTATTTTAGTGTACATATTTTCGGCTTTTATTCGACCTTCTAAATATTCATTTCACGCTTTATGTCGATGACATACTTCCGGTTTCGTAGACTACTTTATTTTTACTTTCTTTACACATTAATTATTAAAGTGGCCCAAATCGGAGTATTCGGCCCAAGCTTTACCAATATTCTCAAAAAAAAGAAAAAAAAATTATACGAAACTGCCCACGTAGCATTTTAGATTTAACCCTGTAGACGTGGCTAACATCCCACCCAACCCATAGGAAACGGAGATTGTGAGAAAGCCTATACCCGAACGTTGAGTAATGTACCCTGATTCCTTACAAGAATTGTTATTTATGAATTATATTTTAAAATGAATGGTGAAAATTGAAAAGATGCAACATTCACTCTATTTGATAACTTGATTGAATTAAAAAGGAATGGTCACCACAAAATGCTGTATACAATTACAATTAAACATCAAAGCGTATAATATTAATCAAAATATTAGTTATTGTACAAGTAAATATATAAAATGCCTGTCACCTGACAGTTTAATTACAAAAAATAATGTTATAATAATACTTTTAGTTAGAGATAATAATTACATTCCAATTTTATTCAGTAAAATACAAAGAATTTCTTCAGCATATTCACGCTGAAGTAATACTTACTGACTGAAGAAGAATTGTGGAATGTCTTAACTAAAACTGGTATTAAGTAAAATAAATATTATTCCTACTGAGGTTACCGGTTTTGGTAACAAATACAGCCCATTGCAAATACAATTTCTTACAACTAAGTAAGAAATAAAAAATCAAAATATTAAAAAAATATACGATTATCTTTGTACCGAAAATATTTGGGCTAGGTTAAATCCTACGTCTTAAACAAAATTCTAAGAGCCGGTTTCTGAATTGAGAATTTCACTAAGTAAATACTTAAGTAACGTTCCGTCACGCTCTTTTCTGAGAAATTTGGCGCGACAGCACTATAGTGCTGTTAAGTAACTACTTAACTATACTTAAGTAGTTACTTAACGAAATTCTTAATTCTGAAACGGGCGCGAAGACCATACTTCATTAAGTACGGAAATTATCGATTAAATGCTTAAAAAAATTAAGTTCAATATTTCGTTTCCCCACAAAATTAACATAGCAAAGACCACCCGTATAATATTTTTAAGTGAGATTTTCACACAACTTCAAAAGTGCGAAAAATTTCTAAGTATGGCTGGTTCCTATGACATGACAGTTTGGCACGACTCAATAATATGATTATAATAGTATCAACTCTTTCTGTTACTCAGATATAAGCTCTCCTTTGTACATACTTTATCTTATATCCCCCACGAAATTTCACGAAGCCTAGTTAGATTCGGCGTTAGCGTTCGTGGAAAGTTGCAAATCCTGGTCTCTGTCTACCCCTCTGAGAGACAGGCGTGAGTTTTTATACATGTAAGTAATGACATTACAAAATAAAAAAATACCGAAGAAATTTTTTTTACAAATTTAATAGCAAAAAGTTTCTTACAATGTTTTTAGGATCCATGACGGTAATCATAGGGCAAAATGTAACATAAATGTAACATGGACGCGCTGAAAATTAACGTCGCCAGTTTTTTTTTTTTTTTTTTTTTTTTTTTTTTCATTTAATTCTGGCGACACAACTGAGCGCGCGAGTCGCGCTAAATTGCCAATGTTATTTAAATAGTCTCATAATGTATTTCTTTTTTTCTGGTGTGTACAATAAAGAGTTCTAATGTAATGTAATGTAATATAAATTTATATAAGATTTATTTTCATGTTTTGCATGCAATTTTTGGCATTAAACCTTTTTATTCTTATTCTTTATTCAAAATATTTAGGATTTGATACCATTACTGTTGTTTTGGTGCGTGATCGTAAGGTTTCGAGTGTGGGTCCTTAAAACTTAACATGCCATACCTCCTGTGCTGAACAAATAAATGTAACACCTCAGTAGATTATGTTTTCAAATATATTTTCGCAGTTGTACTTTAAACAAATCTTGATATTTTGAACTGTCAAAGACATTCTTCCAATCCAGAGGTATAGATTCGATTTGATTAAACATCTTTATTGCACACCGTACGTAGTAAAATACTACATATATATAAACTCACGCCTGTACAACGGAGGGGTAGGCGGAGACGAGGGACTGCCACCTGCCACGATCTTGACAGATCATTTTCGCTTCATCGACATTCATTAGTCGTTGCATGCACGTACACCGGTTTCGGAAACCTTTTATCTTGGACAAGTCCTTTGCTAATACATCTCCTGTTTGGTCGAAGTACGTCCGCCTGGGACTTTCCTAAAATTATAGCACGTAATACTTATTCACTGGATAGAGTCTACCTAAGGTTTAAACAGTTAGTCTGTTTTTTAATTCAACACAAAAAAAACTGTCACGTTGACATATCAATATCAAGCCAAAGGCTGTCAATCAAGGATGTTATAATCAAAGAGGATAGAGCACTACGAAAAACCTTCCATAGAAAACTTAACTCTTTGACTTCTCAAATAAAACATAAAATCGTAGAAGTAAGCAACTAGAGTAAAGTGTCCAGAGCGAGAGCCACAAACTGAAGGAGTGTGTCTTACTCTTACTCATTTTATGTGGAATACTATGACCATGATGTTGTAAAATGTAGGCCATGTGTTTGATTACCCAATGGTCTCTTTTCAGTTTTACTAAAAACGAAAGCTTACGTTTAAAATGGATGGATGCTATATGAGGCTCTGGTTCGACATCACAAAATCCATCGTGAAGCCTGCATAAGCCGGTATTTTAAAAAATAAGATTTTAAACCTACGGTCTTACCTAGGTTGAAGGAAGATCCTGTACCGTTTGTACCTAGTGATGAGTAAAAGGCTTCAAACCTCTGTAGCATACCTAAAGTTTGTACGTTTATACATGAAAAGTTGCCGTTGGTGTACATTATGCCAATCGATAGAAAAAATAATTATCACAAACAACAAATACTCTTTGACAAAATGTCCCCAATTTATTACTAGTTGTAACGCAAAATACTTTAAAATGATGATAATGGACAATTGAATGAATTAAATTGTTTTTTTTAATATTTTATATTTTCAAACGGGAATAACTCAGAAAGTATCACTATAGTTTACTTTTTATTGACGTGCTTACCAACCCCTTTAGGTACGTTGCACAGGACATTTCTGTTACCTTTGCGTATTGTTTGCTAAGAAGTTTATTAGAAAGTAAGTAATAAATAAATATTTACAGCCTGTGGCGAAAAAAGTAATGGTACTAAGCGACTGAAGAAAATGTTGAACTGGAAGAACTACCAACGAAGCAACCACAGCTCGATGCAGGTGCCCAAACTGACTGAATGCATTCCCCAAAAGAAGAAGCTTTGAATATTATGTTTTAATAGGAAAATTGACAGGAGGTATAATAAAATATTTAATTTTATACTTAATAATTATATTCTATTTTGTAATGTATTTTAGCTTTTATGCATATTTTAAATGTAAAAAAAACATTCAAATGTTTGTCATCAATCTAGCTAGCTACATGAGTTTTATTCGTATTGGCAAGTTAGATTTTATTATCTGAATTTACAATTTGTACACTAAAATTTGTCTGCAACAACATTTTTAATTTTTAATTTAACCCTTGTCGAGACCAAGAGTACCATAATGATATAAAGTTCTAAATTGGTTCACTGAAAATAATTTGTAAACTTATGTAGATCAAAATATGATTAAGTTAATTCCGCAGAAAGAGTGCGATTTCCGCGATAAAATGTAGCCTACTGTAACTTATGATAAGAAATGTAAGAAAAGTTCACTATTAATAACTGTGAATATAAGTAAAGTTCACTATCTTGCATGTATCCATGTATCCATGCAAGATAGTGAACTTTACTTATTCTCAAATTAAAGGCCCAGACTCGAATCGAGCCATGAATGTATGCTAAGTAATTTTTGTAGCAATACCACTCAAGGTTTTAAAAACGTATTTTAACATGGTCGAAGTTGAGTTTTATCTTTACTCTTCTCTCTACTCTTCTTTTCCACTACAAACCTTATTTGAGGGCAGTATGTAACACTCAATAAGCAAGTTGTAAATTCTATACATTTAAATGAGTTATTTCTTTGTGTTTATTTTTGGATTAAAGCTAATTTTATGACTTGATTTTGGCTTTCATTTTATAATGTTAAAACTTCGTTAAATGCAAATATAAGTATAATTAAAGTTCTTCAGTCAATGAATATACCTACCACTAGGTACTGTGTCGCCCATTATGGAAGTAAATGCCCAAGTTACTCCTAAAGAGAGAACTTCGCTCGTTCCTTCCGGCTGGCTTCCCTTATGTTTCGTCCGGTTTTCATTGACATCAAGGTCACCCTACTTAGAAAGAGATGACATTCACTAGTTCGAGCCTCCTTGTCAGGACATTTTTTTGTCAGAGTACTCAATCCTCTTTGATTATTACATCTATGCTGTCAATTTCTGAGTTTTGCTAGTACGTAAAAACCAAATAACCCCATTTTACTTTCAAGTAAAAATTGTTTGTGCTACGTAGGTTTTTTTTTAGACTTTGCTCTTATGAGTAATTAAATTTTAATGTCTTTGATGCGATAAAGATTCTGTTCACCTGAGTCTACTATTCACGGTAAATAAAATCTACCGAGTAAACCTATATATTTTATAAGGGTAATACCACGTAATTTTTTTTTGCATTGAATTGAAAAACTGACTTTAGTGCTGTGACGATTCATTGGACAGTTATGATTTTCAGTTGCAGAGAGTCGATGGACGCTAGGACGCATTTCCATAGTCTCCTTTACAGAGATACCTTTTTATAGCTTGGACTGGGGCCTGTTGACCACATCTCTCCACCAGGTGGCGCGCTCCATCGCCCCGGGACCGTGGAAGAACAGCTTCTGGAGGTTCTGGTAGAGCTGTGAAGATGAGTTGGAGTATAAGAAGAAAAACCGGCCAAGTGAAAACGGCAAAAACATCACGTGTCTTGTATTGGACCCCCCTTAAATATTAATTTTATTCTGTTTTTTAGTATTTTTGTTATAGCGGCAACCGAAATACATCGTCTGTGAAAATTTCAACTGTCTAACTATCACGGTTCATGAGATACAGCCTGGTGACAGACGGATAGTAATAGGAGTCTCAGTAATAGGGTCCGTTTTAACCTTTGGGTAGGGAACCCCAAAAACCGGCCAAGTGCAAGTCGGACTCGCGAACGAAAGGTTCCGTACCATTATCTATACAACATGTATTTCAAGCGTAAACATGAAGCCGTTATTAATATCGGGAAAAAACGGCAAAAAATTACGTTTTAACGAGAGCTCACCTTAAATATTAATTTTATTCTCTTTTTAGTTAACTTTAAGTTTGATTCCTACTTGGTCATTCATTACAATAAATGTGATTGAAAATATTAATATGGTTTTAGGTGGCAAATAAAATGCACAATATTATAGCGAGTTAAGTAAGTAAGTAAGTAATTTATTTGTGACATAAAAGTCTTATACTAGACTAAAACTAGGTGGTGACAAATTACATGTTTGGTTTATCATTTAAGTTATTTAGCATCCGCTGCTGTGCTAGGTTTATCACCTGTATTACAGCAGACAGCGCCTACTTCCTCCGTTTACAAAAACTACTATCAAAATTCTTACATACCTAGTTGGTTTTAACAAAAACTGTAAATTACTGTTAAAACAGTTCGATTATCCCAATGAGTCGGTTAACCGAACACCCATTTAACACCAATTAGTTCTCATAATCGACGTTCTACAGCACTAAAGGCCAGTTTCTGAATTGAGAATTTGACTACGTAACTACTTACTTTTTTTTAATAACATAACATTTACATACAGGCACATACACTGCTTCTGGCCCCACACTAGGATACCCTGTGTCGTGGGAACCAGAAGCAGCGACGTCACAAACATGTAAACATCAAAGACCTGGGTTTTTTTTTGTCCCCAGCTGGGATTCGAGCCCGGGACCTCTCGCATGGTAGGCAGATGCGCTAACCGCTGCGCCACAGAGGTCAACTTTACTGAAGTGCTGTCTCGTCAAATGTCTCGGAAAAGAGCGTGACAGGGCATTACTTAAGTATTTACTTAGTGAAATTCTCAATTCCGAAACCGGCCCTTAAATAGGAAGACGTGAGTGGATGAAAGTGATATGTCGTATTTTCGGTTTTCGGTGCTTTTTGTGTGGGAAAAAAATTGTAGTAAAACTTTCAACTTCATTTTACTCAAAATCTAAAAAAAATGCACTTATCACCTTCATCCACTCACATAGATAGATAGAGTATTCTTTATTGTATGGAGCACGCCAGGAATACAAAAATGGATAATGAAAAATTAATAGGAATGCAAAAAAAAAAACTATCACATTGACATATTAATACCAAGCCAATGGCTGACAATATCCGAGTGTTGCTAGTACGTAAAAACCAAATAACCCCATTTTACTTCCAAGTAAAAATTGTGTGTGCTACGTAGGTGGTTTTTATTAGACTTTGCCTTATAAGTCATAAAATTTTAATAATTTTGATGTGATAATGATTTTGGTCACATGAGTCTTCTGTTCACGGTGAAAAAAAATCTACCGAGTAAACCTATAAAATATATTTTGTTATATAACACCGCGCCATATTTTTTTTTTTGCATCGAACTAGAAAACGGACTTTAGATAATACGGCACGACTCACATTGCCATCGCTCCTGCCCAGTACTGAGTTGAGAACGAAGTCGGTCGGCGCAAGCGCATCGGCCACGCCCACCGCCTCGCCCTTCAGATCCGCGCACATTTCCAAGATGGCCTCCCGCAGCAGCGTGGCTAGGGAATCGCCGGACGCGTAACCGCCTGAAATATTCCGAAATAAATTCAATAATAAGTAATGTGGCAGTGGGCGGGGCACATAGCACGCAGAACTGATGGCCGATGAGGCCAAAAAGTTCTTGAGTGGAGACCACACATCGGCAAGCGCTGCGTGGGACGACCAGCCACAAGATGGACAGACAATCTCATCCAAGTGGCAGGAAGACGCTGGATGCAAGCCGCTTCCAACCGGTCTTTTTGGTAAACGGGGAAATAATTTAAACAAGTATGGCATTTGAAAACAATCCATATTTTGTAGGAATATAGTTTAGAGCCAATGCCAAGTTAATGGGCTACCAAAACAATATTTTCCGAATTTTGTGCATACCTATCACTACGACTCCGCCAACTTGACTTGACGTGTGACTTTGAAATTTTAAGATTTCTCTCAATTGCTCCAGGATCCCATCATCACACCCTTGGTGACTACGGGACCACCTGTAAAGTCTACCCTTTCCAACAAAAAAGAACTTTCCAACCTCGCTCAGAGCACGTGACTCGCTTCATCGTGCTACCTATTCAGATATATAAAAATAAAGATAATAAAGTGATCTCCATCTATCTAAGGCTGACATTCAGAGACGAATCCTAAGTTCACGCTTAGATCAGTCTTAGCAAAGTAAACTAAAGTCGTACTTAGTAAAGCGCCGTAATTTTCGTATTCACAGTACTTATGAAAGTCATCTATATTGTCTATAATTTTTAGTGATGTAGTTCTTACCGGTTTTTAAAATTTGACATTGTTACACGAGAGCAGGACAACATCATACAATTTTATATATGTCAGAGTGAATAAAAAAATCCCACAGATAATGCTCGTAGAACATCAGTGAAATGACGTTTGGAGTAGTCTGTGAACAAAAGGGTTAGAAGTGACAGTTCTAAGTTCACGTAAAGTCACCGATATTGACTACTTACACTTAGCTAAGCACCATTTCATACTAAACTTGCTAAGATTCGATTCTGAATACGAAATATTTCTAAGTACGTGATTTTGACATTTCTGAGACCGGTCTTAGCTTAGTTTTCGTCTCTGAATGTCAGCCTAAGTAGACAAACCTTGATAGAGTTCAACGCCATGCGCATCCAAGGACCAGAGGCCGTACATAACAAACAACTTGTGTAGCACCGGATGGAGTTCCCGGTCTTTCCGTTCCAACAGCTGGAGGCTGAACATCAGACTCAGGTACTCTGCGTAGACAGTCGTGAGCGTCCGCCACCGGTACACCTGGGATCTGGCAGATGGAGTAAGGTAAAGTTGAGCAAACGTGAAAAGTTCATTGCAACATCTCAAACTGTTTTTCCGCCCGTTTTCACAGACCACACACAGGGTGTCCCAAAACTCATCGTCAAGCCGGAACCGGGTGAAAAGGCAAGTCATACTGGTTATCAGAAAAATAAAAAATAAAAAAATTGAATGTATGCAAAATTATAGGCATTTAAAAAAAATTGAAGAATCCTGTTGCCACAAATCCTTACTTTTTCCAATTTTTTTTTGTTTCGTAACTCTAAATAATGTTTCTTTAAACTGTTAACAAAATTTCAAAACCAGCTGCTCCAGCTAGAAGAAAAGACGTTTAAAAAAATAACTTATTGCCCATTTTTAATTTTAATTTTTGTTTTAATTATGTTTGTGAAATTTATTGAATAAATAATTAAAAAAATATATATTGTACTGAAAATAAAAAAATGTATTTTTTAATATTTTTCTGATAACCAGTACGACTTGCCTTTTCACCGGGTTCCGGCTTGACGTTGAGTTTTGGGACACCCTGTTTAACCTCTTTAAAACAAGATCCGTCCGCTTTCATCATCATTCAGCCACAAGAAGTCCACTGCTGGGCATAGGCCTACTCCATGGATTTCCAAAAAGACCGGATGGAAGCTGCTTGCATCCAGCGTCTTCCTGCCACTTGTTTGTATCTGCCGCCATTGTATCGAAAACGGCCTGGATTGGCCCATTCTATGTTCTATAAATTTTCGTTTGCCTTTTTTAGAAGAAATACACGAAATAATTTAAAATGACCACTTTCTGAGGACTCCATGAACATCAACAAACAATATGAGATAGCTTTCAGAAATCGGTCAAATAGCCTATTGTCACCCTCAGCGATTCGGGGCAAACCAATGAAACGTTCGTCATAGTGGACAGGAGGGGAACTATTTTTTTTTTGACCGACTTTAAAAACTATGTTATATTAATCTCGATGAAAAGTTTGTTTTTCTTTATTTTAAGTCACGCTAACGGCACCCTGTAACTTAGAGCTACGAATACTGCGCTGCGCTATCGCTTCACACGTCACAGATGAACGTAAACTTAGCTTCTCACCTGGTTTTGGCTTCGTTCTTGGAGAGGCCCTTAGCGATGAGCGCCTCGTATTTGTCGTGCGTCTGCTTGAGTAGCCAGCAAAGCAGCCATTGGTATGTCGATATGATGACTGCGGAAGGGAATTCAGTGGTTTACCTATCTACAGACAGTTTTTGGACCACAACTTTCGTAAGCGCTTCTTCTTCTTCATCAACCCATCATGTCCCCACCGAGGGGCACGGGTCTCTTCCCTGAGGAAGGTATAGGCCATACTCCACCACGGGGGCCAAGTCCGGATTGGTGGAGGCTTGTAAGACTAGTGGCTGGTCTTACCGTCAGAAGTTTTCAAGCCGCCCGCCCTAAGGCCTCTGACTCGGCTTAACGACTGCCATCTATCGACGGCAGCCGGCACCAACTGCTTAACGTGCCTTGCATTGACATCTATTGCCATCGTAAGCGCTACACATTATTAACGACGAGACGAGCAACCGGCGCCGAGAGCTCCGTCTCGACTCACCATGATTAAGCTCTGCGAGAATATAGTCGGACTCTTCAAACGAAAAATCAAGTATGTAAGTGTAAGTCAATACAGTAAGGCTCTGTTTCACAATCTGCAGATAAAGTTCCGGATAAGCTATCCGCAGCCAGGGCTGCCGTTTGTTCTAAATTTAAATAGATTTTCCTATATTGCGTGTGTTCGTTGTATGGCTTCAAAGGAGGACCAGACAAAACGGTCCTTGATACCAATAACCACGTGACATATCTCATTAGAAAGGTATTTCTATACTCTACAATAGTTACTATGGGAGCTCGATTCAAAACACTGTGTGAAAAAGTTATAGCGATATAAAAAATATTTTTTTCATAGACGATTTTAAGCAATAAAAAATATTTTTTCACTTTTTAACGGCATTGGCAGTCGCTTTGTGAGTACAGCCAACAGCACATCATGGTACACACGCATGCACTCTACTCCGTTGCATTACGGGCGACTTTGCAACTAAAATGTGAAGATTGACGTGCTGTCGACTGTACCTACGTTACAAGTGAATTTCTTTGTATTCTTGATTGCCGTGACTATTTTTGACCCGACTTTGATATTGGACTTTGTTTGCTTTTCCGTTGACCCTAGGCTTGTTATTGGAGTATCGTTGCTTACTACCTATTGAAAACGGTATTTACCTATATTAGACTCGATATCATAATCTGTTTTACCTTTGTTTATCTAAACATAAGAAACCGTTATTAGTTACTCACTTTGATATAATAATAACAACAATGATATGATACCTTAAACTAATGAAGCCTTATAATAATAATTATTAAGTAGATAGAACTTCCCGATAAGGCAAGCTAAGTTTCGCCCCACACGAGCCACTCGCCACAGCCACAAACCCCGCCACAAGAAGCTAGAAGCAGCTATAGAGTGGCTGAAGCGCGCGACAGCCACTTGTGGCCGGTGGCCGACACTTGAGATCGGTGGCCGCTACTTTTTTATTTAACCAATTCAATCGCAGGACGGGATTGAATCTCTGATATAAATAATTCTATGTCCATATTTATTTAAATGAACAACAGACTACGTGGCGTTGCCGTCGACTCGAACAGGTTCACTCAGGTAAGGGAGAGAGGGGTGCGGAATCGCGCGAGTGGCATGTGGCGGCGTTTTGTGTCGGCGAAGAAGCAAGCAGCGACGATTGTAGCGTGTTGCGGTCACCGGCGTCAAGCGAGTCGAATAACGAATAGCGCCCGGTCTTCAGCTTGCTGCATTCAGCATTTGCCTGCAGTTTTCCGCAGATCGTCATCCCACCTGGTCGGAGAGCGTCCTACACTACGTTTGCCGAGTCGCGGTCTCCACTCAAGAGCACGATTACCCCAGCGGTTGTCGGTCTTTCGCGAAATATGGCCAGCCCACAGCCATAGCATAGCTCCCTCCATAGGTCGCTGAGCGACTTTGAACTGGTGGACCAACCCTTTCGTGAGTGTCCATGACTCGGCTCCGAAGGTCACGACAGGTAGGACACACTGGTTGAAAACTTTCGTTTTCAGACATTGTGGTATGGATGACGAGAAAACTCGGCGTATTGTCCCAAACGCTGCCCAGCCCAGCTAGATCCTCCTCTTGGCCTCCTTCTCGAAATTGTTTTTACCTAACTGCAGAATGCAAGGTAAGTGTATTCGTAAGTGGCAGTGGGCCGGCCATATCACCGAAGAACTGATAACCAATGGGGTAGACAAGTTCTTGAGTGGAGACCGCGGATCGGTAAACGTAGTGTAGGACGTCCTCAGACTCGGTGGAGCGATGATCTTCGCAGGAAGCCTGGCAAGAGCAGGATGAGAGTAGCCGAGGACCGTGCTCAGTGTCGTGCAATGGAAGAAGCCTATGTCCAGCAGTGGACAACCATAGGCCGATGATGATGATGATGAAGTGTATTCGGAAACGATTTCAAGAAGGTGACCATGTACGACGACCGGTATTGGATCAATGTGACCATTGATCATGACTTTGGTTTTATCTTATCTTATTTGGTTTTAGAAAACTATATTTTATCAAAACTTGTTTTATTTTACGTTCTGAGAGAGATCGACCATCACCCTGCACTCTACATCTCCAGCAATACTCATAAACATGTTTTAACTTGCACTATAATGTCATCGAATACGAAATAATTATTTTTATTGCTTAAAAATCGTCTATGAAAAAAATATTGTTTATATCGCTATAACTTTTTTCACACAATTATTTGAAGTGGGCTCCCATAGTAACTATTGTAGTATATTAAAAAATCTTTCTAATGACATATGTCACGTCGTTATTGGTTCTTGGACCAGCTTCCATACATGTTTGCCGGTTATCCTTTAGAACAAACGGCAGCCCTGGTTGCGGATAGCTTATCTGGAACTTTATCTGCAGATTGTGAAACAGAGCCTTAGTTTAATTTGAAATATCAGTACAGATACTTAAGAGCTGTAAAATCAGTTTTACCCCCGGTGCCTCGAACGTTAACAGTCAGTTATCCTATTGTCAACAGCTGTCAGTTATCACAATTGGGTATTTGACAGAATGTCAAATGAGTTAATTTTAAAACGAAATTTTGTATGAAAATACTTGCTTGTGACGGCACATTTCAGAGCACTCTTTTTATGTTTCATCTACTTAAAAGTTGTAATAACTTGTAAATGATTAAAAGAATACATTTTCCGAAACATTTTGTAATTTTTGTTTTAATCGAGGATCTCAAATAATTTATTGTTGATAGTGTCAAATACCGTATTGCTTAGGAAAACACTTACAGCTGTTGACAGCGGATTAAAATACTGTTGGCGTTCGAGAAACCGGGGATTAGTAACATGAAAGGTGTAGAATCGACTACCAATATCACACACGCCTACGCCATATCATACATCATACGCCATAAGCTCGCCTTTGTACATATTGTTTTTAATGTAATGTTAAGTTTAATGTCTCGTGTGTAATAAAGTATATCTTACCTCTGTATCGCACAGGGGTAGGCAGAGACGCAAGGACTGCCTCTCGCCACGATCCTGACAGATGACTTTCGCTTCATCGACATTCATTAGACGTTGGATGCAGGCACACTATAAGAGCCATCGCAAACAGGGCGACTTGTCACCGCGTCAAGTCGCCGCCAAGTGTGCGGAGATTAAAACAAAATATTTGAAAATTTACGGCCGTAGCCTGTCGTCGCGTCTAGTCGCCGAGCTGTCGCCTGTCGCGTGTCGCTAGTGTACGCCTAGGCTTAATCGGATAATTCGGATACTATTAGTCCTGCCCTTCGTTAATAACCTATTTGGTCGAAGTATGACCGCCTAGGGCGTCACTTACAGGCAATTCAACTCACATTCGCTTGTCATATTTGTTTCGTCTTTCTCCCTTAATCCTCTCTGTTACATAGATTAAGTACGTCACCACATGTCACATCACTAGCGCCTTCCGCCTTTATCTGTGCCTGAACCGTAATGGCTGACAAGTCTGTATTTTCTAATTCGAATAAATAGTGTCTGGTAAACCCGAGTAGTATTTTTAATAAATCCACCTAATGACGAAACACTCTCCACATGTCCAAACCAACGCAAAATACCTTTCTCAATAATTCTAGTCACTACATCCTCTTTCAATCCACAGCGTTATTTAATCAAACTATTGCGTATTCTGGGCCGATTTCTGAATTGAGAATTTACACTAAGTAAATACTTAAGTAACGTGCTGTCACGCTCTTTTCTGATAAATTTGACGAAACAGCACTACAGTTAAGTACGTAATACTTGAGCCGTTACAAACGTGTGAACCGAGTCATCAAACATTACGCAGAAGGAATGTGACAATACCGCGCCACTCATTATCGATAAAGGGATTCCGCTTGGATGCAGGTAGCTTATAGGACGACGCGGTCGTTGATGACGAATGCAATTAGGTAAAATGCAGAAGTTTGTAAAAATCGTGTTAGTTGTCATTAGATAAATTTACATGAAGATGACAGTGAAGAAGAAGAAGGTGACACAGACATAGATTAATATTCTATTAGCAATAATTGATTAAATTTTGTAATATTGTATGTTTTAGAAGCAGAAATAAAAAAATCATGCTTAGAAATATTTTGCATCATTTCCTAAACCCTTCCCCCATTCATTACCTGCTATTGACTATCGACAAATCCCTTTTTTGTTGTTACACACAACACTAGAAAAGCGAGCGAGAGTTCCGATATGCCTATAAGTGTGAGAGAGAGGTCTGATAAAAATGGCTCAAGTGTATTGTAAATTCTCAATTTAGAAATCGGCCCTCCGTCATTCAAAGTAACACCACACATATTTCTCAAGGACCTCATGCAGACATATTATGAAAGTAGGATTAATGCAATGACATTAATCCTACTTTCACGATTATTCTGTCATACCAAAGTCTCACTACCAAATTAAATTAAATTACCCATTTGGTGTCAACAAACTAAACGATTTACAAATAACAAAAAATATATTCTAGAATTAAAACCAAATGACGTACAAATGACGACTTGAAAAAGGATTACGCACGTTAACAATATTGTTTGTTATTCTAGAAGAATGTATTTATTATGTTTTTTGCTCGAATGCGTACGATCGTAAAGATGATTTAAACATTGCCATAAAAAGTAATGTGTTTTTTATTATTTATTGATATGCGATCCCTTAACGATGGCTGCGACCTCTGGTTAACGTCATGGGGCTTCCTTTACTAATGACTACGTTAGTGGATGTTGCTTGATGATTATTCTGTGTCAACATTGCTCTATTAAGAGGAGAATGTTTACAGTAGGGCGTCGATATTTCGTAGTAAATGCTGCTTATTTTTATTATATTGTTTTTCTAATTTATTATGAAAATATCGACCATTTTAAGAAACTAATTTCGGCATTTTTGCATTGTATTCATTGTCTATTTTTAATATTTTTCTAACATTTTGGTGTTAATCACGTCATCAGAGTTTATCGACATCATCGACATACTAAAAAAAATGTCATTTGTAATTATTTTTTTAGTGAGGCAAAGGACTCACATGTACCGTGTTTACTGACGTCATAGAAAAGACATTCAAGGGCAAGACTTTTTATTGAATATCTTAAAAAATATACACATGTATTTACAAATCTGATAAATAGTAATTTTACTGAAAGCGTAATTCTCTAAATGGTCTTGAGATTTCCATTCCTGTTCGAAAATGTAGCATGACCAATGGAGGACAACGGTGTTCGGGTGACCAGTTTTTCGCGTAATCGAACTCGCTACAATGTTAAGACTTATCAACAAAACCATATTTACAATAATTCGAATCACATGTATTGTAATGGCAAATAGGAATCGCGCTTATGTCAGAAATGGAGTGGTGTAATAATATATGACGACCTCTGTGACGCAGCGGTTAGTGCGTGCGTGCGATGTCCCGGGTTCGAATCCCAGCTGGGAACACAAGAAAAACCCTAGGTCTTGGATCTTCACATGCTTGTGATGTCGCTGTTTCAGGTTCCCACGACACAGGGTATCCTAGTGCGGGGCCAAAAGCAATGTATGTGCCTGTACGTAAACGTTCATGTTTAAAAGATCACAATGGGCGGCCTTATTGCTGACAGCAGTTAAATCGTCACGTTACGTCGATTGCTGGACGAGTATGTCCGAAGGCCTTAGCACTTTTAGTGATAAGGCCGCCGTCTCTACTCTTTGTTTGAGAAACACCAGTGTAATCTCCTTTTTTATTTACAATAAGGCGGGCACTAGCGATACGCGACAGGCGACAGCTCGGCGACTAGACGCGACGACAGGCTACGGCCGTCAATTTTCATATATTTTGTTCAATCTCCGCACACTTGGCTTCAGAGTCGACGACAAGACGCCAGAAGCAAATGACAACGTCGCGTCGTACTGTTTGCGTTGGCTCTAAAATGTTCTCTATAAATCTATCTACTTACACTTGGCAGTCTTCAGCTCGGCAGTGTTAGTACACGCGAACCTCATCTCAGTAATCTCCTTCGTCCTGGTCAAAAACGCGACGGTCCCGAGTGGCGAGTCGACGGGCTGTCCCGATATCGCTGTCTCGTACTGTCTCAAGAGCCAGTTGCCTGCCTGCTGAGACAACACGCTGTTGTCGCCTTCGTACGTCACTGTGGGCTCGTGGTTGCAACGGAGCTCGCCGAGGTTCGCCGCCTGTTGGGGTAGATTAAATTAGATATATCTACTCATATCTTCATTATCCCATTATTTCCCCACCGAGAGGCACGGGTCTCTTCCCTGAGGAAGGTATAGACCATACTCCTCCAAGAGGGCCAAGTCCGGATTGGTGGAGGCTTGTAAGACTAGTGGCTCGTCTTACTGTCAGAAGTTTTCAAGACGGACTTGGCTTAACGACTGCTATCTATCGACGGTAGCCGGCACTAACAGCTTAACGTGCCTTGCGAAGCACGGTTACCGCTCAGAAAAATGCGTCATAGATCGGTATGTCAATGCAGGGATAAAATGGCCTCGAGGTCAGTATACGCTGCTGATACTCACATTTATAGAGTAAATAAAAGCGAAAAGCCAAACGTAAAAGCTAAACAAAAGAGCAATAATTATATACTTATATGTACATTCACACATGCCAAAATGTTTATAGATATGACAAAATCAATGGAAGATCTTTTGCGTGTGTGTGTGTTGTGTATTATATTTGTCGGTTTGGATGTGGAAAGAAGATGGGATAAAAATAAAAATAAATAAACTCACGCCCGTTATCCCCGAAGGGGTAGGCAGAGGCACCAGTCTCTAGAACTGGACCCACGTTTTGCCGAGTTTATTAGGTCCCAAACGTGACAAGTGGCAAGCCTGTCGCCGTTATCCGGGCACAATTTATCAGCGAATGGTGTTGCTGTACAAACAAATGTACGTAACTAAAAGTAATTGGTACATGCGTGGTTCGAACCCAGACCCTCATGATCGAGAAACAAGGGTCAACCCCACTACGCCACCACCGCTTTTGAAGATGGGATCTCTTCAATAAAAGTTTAACGCTAGTACCTTGAGGTAGCCATGACCGCCGCAAGCCTCCCTGCACTCTTGCACGGCCGCTAGCACCCGCCACGTGAGGAGGGGCTTACTGCACGAGACTAGAGCGTGGATCTCCGCTACAGCGCCGGTCTACAAAGTGAAAAATTAACTGAGCCTACATCGGATATTTCTAGATGGAATGATGGGTGCTAATACCACGCCTCGGATGTGATCATTTTGAGAGCTTTCTGAGAGCGAAAACTTTAGCGCTGCAGTGGGATATAGATAAGGTAAAAAAAATGCTCTAGAGGAATATTCTCACTATAAAGATTACCGTCTAGTGTGGGGACCAGCGGTAAACCCTTGATTGTCAATATCAACCATTTTCAATCTATACCAATACTAATCATACTAAGTGGTTTAATTTCTTTTTTTAAATAAAAAATAATTAAACTCACGCCCGTTATCCTCCAGGGGGTAGGCAGAGGGACCAATCACTAAGAACTGCGCCCACGTTTTGCCGAGTTTATTAGGTCCCAAACGTAAGTTTTTTTTTATATTATCTTTTTTTATATAAATAACAATGTCTTACCAAGTTTTCGACCTTCATTCCGGCGTGTGACTGCTCCACCAAATTTAGGTATACCCGGGTGAAATTCTGCAGATACAATTTCATCACGACTGCTGCCGAGACGTACCCGAAGAGGCGCCATTGCTGCGGGAAAGACATTTTTATTATTTTGTTATTGCATAAGATCTGACATGGGCGCCAGGTCAGGTCAATTAGGTATTGGATGTTTACATGTTTGTGATGTCGCTGTTCCTGGTTACCACGACACAGGGTGTCCTAGTGTGGGGCCAGAAGCAAAGTATGTGCCTTTATACATAAGCTCACGCCTGTATACCAGATGCCTCTTCCCTGAGGAAGGTATAGGCCATACTCCACCACGCGGGCCAAGTCCGGATTGGTGGAGCCTTGTAAGACTAGTGGCTGGTCTTACTGTCAAAAGTTTTCAAGGCGCCCTAAGGCCTCTGACTTGGCTTATCGACTGCAATCTGTCGACGGCAGCCGGCACCAACTGCTTAACGTGCCTTGCGAGGCATGGAACCGCTCTGAAAAAGCCACTAGCGTTAGTCATAGACGATAACTCATAGACGTTGCTTAAACTCCGCGATCGTTTTTTTTAACGTATATTGTTACCAACAGAATTAAATAAAAACAGTCATGGTGTAGCGTGTAACTTAGGTTCTACATAGCGTAATTACTACCATAAAATAAGACTTAAGTGAATGGCACCAAAACGGCCGCCGCTCAGCATTTTGCCATGATCCTTTAAGATCATTCTTTCCTTCAATACATTGTTCTAAACCTCTTTTTCTCTTTCAATCACTGTCCCTTTCCATTTGTAAAGGGGCAGTGATTGAAAGATGATTGACGGATTTCCCCACTCTGTCTTTCTACAAGAAATCCAGTGTCCTCTAGCGGAACGTTTACAAAGACTATTATGTACTCACGTGTAACTGATATTCAAGCAAAGGCGTCTCGTTGTCTCTTGTCCCGAACTGGCATCTGGTGGCCGCGTACCGTATTGCTATAGCGACAGCGTTTGAAATCGTGTGGCAGCTCTCCTGCATGATCCCCACTCGACCTGAAAACGAAATTTATGATCACAATTCAAAGTTCTTCATCTGTCTAGACTAAGTCCTTGGTCTAGCGGTATCACGTCTGATTAACATTTGGAGCTTGAGCTAAGTGATTGTGTTTTATGAAGTATTTTTTTTATAAACATTTAAATAATACAGGCATATACTTTGCAACATTTAAATAATACAGGCATATACATTGCTTCTGGCCCCACTCTAGGATACCCTGTGTCGTGGGAACCAGAAACAGCGGCATCACAAACATGTAAACATTCAGGACCAGGGGTATTTTTTTCTGTCCACAGCCGGTGTTCAAACCCGGGACCTCTCGCACGGTAGGCAGATATTACAGTCGAAAGTTAATATTACATACTTTTTGACGACCTCTATGGCGCGGCCGTTACCACGCGAAAATCCAGGGTTCGAATCCCGGCTGGCCACAAAGAAAATCCCCCAGGTCTTGGACGTTTACATGTTTACGATGTCGCTGTTTCTGGTTCCCACGACACAGGGTATCCTAGTGCGGGCCAGAACCAATGTGTATGCCTGTATGTAAAGTTCGTTTTTTCTTGGGTATATTTCTGGTTAATGGGTATACCTGCAGATAGATTCTCCAGCGCTGCGCCCAGTATTCTAGAAGGTTCGGAGAAGGAGCTCTCGTATGTTCCGTCCTCGGTGACGTCAGCCGTCCGGTTTAGGAGATTCTCGCGCGGTATCCGGTACTGGTTGAACATTATGAAGCTGCGAACAAATAGCGACTTTGTGTTAGTAAGATTGGCTACGAGGGCTGCTACTTATGTATGCGGAATAGAAATATAAACAAATGTATATGGCTAAATATGCTTTTATTGTTTTTCAAAGTATTCTCCACTATGATCGATGCACTTTTGCATTCAATGAAACCAATTTGTAAAACACTTTTTCCACTCTGATTGAGGTATCTCCAAAACGTGCTGTTTGAACGCATCTACGGCATCTTCACGGGTCGAAAATCGTTGACCACGTAATTTATTCTATACATTTGGGAATAAATAGAAATCATTGGGAGCCAAATCAGGGCTGTACGGTGGATGACCCATCAATTCTATTTTTTGACCATCCAAAAATGTAGTTGTTTGGCATTGTCATGGTGAAGGATGATTCTGCGTCGTTGGTTGTTTTGGCGTATTTCTTCACATACTTCCGGCAAACAAATGGTCGTATACCACTCCGAATTAACCGTTCTGCGATTCTCCAGTGGTATTGTAGCCACATGGCCATTAATACCAAAAAAGCAGGCCACCATTTGCTTTACAGTGCTTTTTGCACGAGCCACTTTCGTAGGGTTCGGCTCAGTTTGAAACACACAAACTGTTGATTGTTGTTTAGTTTCGGGATCGTACGCGTAGATCCAGGATTCGTCACCTGTGTAGATATTATAAACAGATTTTGAGTCGCCTCCGTTGAATTTTGTTAAGGTTTTCTTGCACCATTCGACGCGAGCATCTTTTTGATCTTGAGTTAAGTTGTGCGGGATCCAAAGCGAACAAATTTTTTTACAGGCAAATGTTCATGTAATGTCCTATGAATGCTCGTCATACATATGCCCAGAATAGCCTCTATCTCGCGATACGTAACATGGCGGTCTTGCATTATTAGTTTTCGCACAGCTTCAATATTTTGTGGCACAACCACCGATTTCGGGCGACCTTCTTTAACTTCGTCCGTGAGCTTATTGCGCCCGCGATTAAACTCACTAAACCAGTGATACACAGTCGTTTTTGATGGAGCTTCACCACCAAAAGTCGAAGTTAATTGATCTACGCACTGTTGTTGCGTTAAACCACGTCGAAAATCGTAATAAATCATGGCACGAATATTTTCACGAGTGAGTTCCATTTTTTCAGCGATATGACATTTTAAACCCAACAAAAACAAAACACTAACGTATACAGGCTGTTAATTTGCAAGCGTGCCATATTTTAGGACGTGATTATACTGCTGATTATAAACAAAAATCAATCATAAAAGAAGAGTCGATTTTTTTTCTTTTGTTCTCTGACGTCACATTTTTTATCGATAAAGAGAACGCCCAGCTCTAATATCGAATTATCTCGCACATCCCTAAACTTTCGTGTACTCGCAGAAGAATAAAAGGACGGCGGTTTGGCAACCACGCGCATCCACACAAACACACACATTCGCACCCCGAGCGGCATGCGCATGCGTCAATCGCAGATAGAGTACGCGCCGTCACTCATTACCGATGGAGACAACTTTGTCTATATTGAAATAAGAACGAAAATGTCTTAACTCATCGGCATTCAGTGGTGGCGCGGACTTTAGAACAAACACGCCGCGCGAGCGCACCCCCACCCCCAATTAGCCTAGCCACTCAGTGACCGGACATCCTTTGTGACGTGCGCACGTGCCGATATCGCACGCTCTTTCATTAGTACCTAATGTGCGCGTGCCGCCACCGCCGTGCGCCGTTTCGTAAAGACAATGACGGATAACTACACAAATATTGAGTTAGTGGAAATGGTGCGACTGTACGCCGTGAGTGGCGATAGTTTGCGGCAAGCTGTCGAAATGTTCGCCGAAATGTTCCCGAATCGGCCGAGACCATCTCGCCAAGTAATGCTAGCCGCTACTCAACGGCTCCGAGATTACCGCCAGTTCGACGTGCCCAACCATGCCCAAGGTCGAGGCTGAGTAGGACTCAGAGTGGAGCTGCAAGAACAAATTCTTGCCTACTTTGAAAACGAACCCCGTACCAGCACTCGTGAGGCAGGGCGTCACTTCGGCATCAGCCACGTAACGGTGTGGAATGTGCTAAAGCAGGAGGAACTGCACCCGTTCCACTTCCGAAGAGTACAAGATCTTGTGCCCACGGATGCAGCCCCACGTGTTGCGTTCTGCCGATGGTTGCTTGAAAACCAAAACATTAACATTTTATGGTCTGATGACATTTTATGGTGTTTACGCGAATCGGCGTGTTCAATGTCCACAATGAACATTGGTGAACCCACCGAGAATACAACCCCAATAAAACCAAACGAGACTCATTCCAACATAGGTTTAGTGTTAACGTGTGGGCCGGCATAATTGGCGTGAACCTGTTGGGGCCTTATTTTATCGAGGGCCGCCTCAACAGCGCTACATACTTGGAGTTGCTGCACCACATGGTTGATGAGATGTTGGAGGACGTGCCATTGAACGATCTTTAAAACCTATATTTTCAGCAGGACGGTGCTCCTCCGCACTACGGACTCATAGTGCGCGAGTATCTCAATGACACTTTTGGTGACCGCTGGATAGGATGCGGAGGCCCAGTGGCCTGGCCAGCGCGGTCCCCGGATCTTACTCCCCTAGACTTTTATTTGTGGGGAGAAGTTAAAAGACTAGTTTATGCTGAAGAAGTAAACAATGCGGCTGTGTTGCGTGAAAGGATTATTTCTGCCTTCCAAACTGTTAGGCAAAATGTGTTTGTGTTGCAAAATTTAAAAAGTAATTTGTGTCGTCGTGCGAGACTTTGCATAGCGCAGAACGGTGGCCACTTCGAACAATTGCTCCGTACAACTTAATCATTGTAAGTACCCTGTAAATAACGTCTCAATTAGTGTAAATAATGGTGATTTCAGACTTTTAACTACGCCGGATCAACGATTTATTTGAAGGTAGGTTAGTACTTGAGTAAGTTATCTACTTCGTACTTTTTTTATACTAACTTGTAAATAAACTAATTTGCGCAATATTTTAATACCTACTAACCTCCTACCAAAGAAATTGTTGTTTTGTCGGTCCTAAGCCCGTGAGAGTAGGAAGGGAAATCTGAAATCATCTGTTTCTTGTTATTATTGCTGTTTCTTTCACTCGGTGCCAACTTGGCAACGGGGCGGGGTCTCGGTCTTTTCCCATTACGTGCGTGTCGTAGCACCTTCCATCTTAGGTTATTCCTATTCAAACCCTAAAAATAAGTTTTATTTTTATCGACGGTTTCCTTGAATATGGGAGACTGTTAGTAGACTACATTAACTGGTAACATTAATTACTATTTTTTCTTTAAATATGGCACGCTTGCAAATTAACATCCTGTATAAGAGAAAAATATTAGCGGCCAGTATTTAAAAAAAGAACGAATTTGACCATGGAGGTCAGACATTGCGTTTAAAATTATTGGGATCCCAGATTCCGCATACATAAGTAGCAGCCTATGTACTTGGCTAAGTGTATGCTAAACGTGCATGTACGTATGACTTTGTTTTTTAAGTTATGTATAATTGTGAAATTATGGTAGCAATAATTTTCTATCCATTATGCCCCCACCGAGGGGCACGGGTCACTTCCCTGAGGAAGGTATGGGCCCGAATTGGTGGAGGCTTCTAAGACTAGAGGCTGGTCGTACTGTCGGAAGTTTTAAAGGCGCCCTAAGGCCTCTGACTTGGCTTAACGACTGCCATCTATCGACGGCAGCCGGCATCTTAGCGTGCCTCGCGAAGCACGGAACCGTTCGGAAAAATGCCACTAGCGTTAGTCATAAACGGTCAGCCATCCATGCACTGAACGCGGCTCATGTTGGGGCGCAAAAATGTTGATTGATTGTATTTTCATCATCATCATCATCATCAGGCTATATTAGTCCACTGCTGGACATAGCCCTCCCCTAATGAGCGCCATAGCGCCCTGTCTTCAGCTTGCCGCATCCAGCATCTGCCTGCAGTCCTTCGCAGATCGTCATCCCACCTGGTTAGAGGGCGTCCTACACTATGTTTGCCGAGTCGCGGTCTCCACTCAAGAACACGTTTACCCCAGCGGTTGTCGGTTCTTCGCGAAATATGGCCAGCCCACTGCCACTTCAGCTTGCTAATTCTCTGAGCTATGTCGATAACTTTGGTTCTCTGTCGGATGCATTCGTTACGAATCCTATCCTTCAGAGAAACTCCGAGCATAGCTCTCTCCATAGCTCCATAGCATAGTATTTTCATAAATGCATGTTATATTGACCAATAAACAATGACTCTGAAAGTAATTATTGGTTTTATCGTAAATAAATCAACTTGAAAAAGATTTTCTTTTTCTGCAATTAACTCTGCAACGTGACGTTTTCGGACCTTAGTATTTTTATGTTTGTAGAAGTGTCCCCAGCTCAGAAGAAGGAGTACCATAGAAGGAGGAATAAAATAAAAAGTGACAGTTGTATAGCTGTCCATGTTACTCTTACGATAAATCTCTGCGCCAGAAAGAGACAGCTGTAGTGTACTCATGCACTAAAAATGTTACAATCGTACACGGTTGCCACAGATTACTGAACAAAGCCAAAATCGATAGGGCTGGGACAAACACCATAAAGATGTCGATATTATTTATTCCGATCTACATAATCTGTGTATTTTTTAAAATTAATGTTGGTAATTAAGTATTAATATTAAATGATAAAAAAATCATAGCTCTTTTACACAATTTGCAAAAAGTATATTTTCAATCCCATCACCATATTTAATAGTGATTTTTCGGACCCATGGCTGTGTACCAAAAAACCTACGACTAAATTCCATTATTCCAATTCCAATTAATTTAAATGTGTGGTACATACCATATAAGTTACAATAAATATTCATAAGTAACAGTAAGTAATTCTACATCAGGTTTTCAATAATATAAATGGGACTAATAGGGCTATAGCGAATCGAAGAAAGATTTTACCGAGTTATGTGGTAACATGGCAAAATGTATGTGTACGGCGAATCTAGAACCTTCTTTTTAAATATGTTTGCAAATCATCAATAATCACCATATACAGCGCCACCAAGTTATCTGTTCAGGTGGGTAAAATTGTAACTAAGTAATTAATTGTAAATCCTGTTCCCCATTTTTTGTTTTATTCATTCATTTACTAAGATTTATAGATATGGTCATTAAAATTGAAAGATGGGTTAAAATATTCTCATTTTTCTAGGTAAATTTCTCAAATGTTACTACTAAATTCTCCACTAGCGCCGCTATCAACTGAACAGATGAGATGGTGGCACTGTAAGAAAGTATAATGAATAAAACAAGACCAAAATAGGAAAAACTATTTAATAACATAACATTTACACACAGGCACATAGATTGCTTCTGGCCCACACTAGGATACCCTGTGTCGTGTTAATAGATTACGTATTTGTTTCCAATAAATACCTACCACCTAACATAGTTACTCAAGGCACCCGTTGTAATAACATCATCAGATTTATTGGTACAAGATTATTTGGCATCAAATAAAGTACGTAGTTTCAAGCTTTTCACATAAAAAGTGGCAGGCTGCAGCTCAATAGAGAAGAAACCAACACGTATTACTATAATGTATATGTTTTTTATCCCTGACTTCTGTTTTACAAGTACCTATTAACGTTTTTTTTTTTCACATAAATGTGTCTCAGCCATAATGTAAAAGATAATATAATATTTTATGAAATTCAAATGAAATCAGCTTGGTCGCAGCTCACGAACGTTGTCCATTTTCGCGGAGGGCGCAACCTGAAAATTGTTTTTATTTAAGTACTTCACGTTGATAACTTCCACATAAAAAATAATAAAAATCACTTGCACCAGAATCAGACTATGATAGTATTAAACTAGTTATGACCTTTAACTGCTAAACGTTGTCCAGGATAGAAAAAAACACCCAGTCAGGCAATAATCAGGGAAAAATTCTACAAGTGATATACGGCGCCTTGCAGGTTGGAACTGACAACCTGTTTTATTATCCAAGTGGAGTAACCACTAGACCAACGAGACAGTCGGGTCTCATGTGAAATTCCTGATGTACATACATACAGCAAAACGTGCACCTCAGTCGACATAATTGTGCAGTATGTAGACTTTATTTTGTTGTAAGTATCATTATAATGTATAATTATAACCTTACCAATGATCTGCGGGCTAAGGAAAAGCGTAAAGTAGGTACGGCACTTGTTTCCAACCTACGCCACTTGCTATTGTTTATGAAACAGTCGCTTGCTGCAAATGCGGTGTAAATTTTTCCAAGACTACTTTGTACGTGATACTGCGTCATCGACATTTGTTATTTTGTGCTGTCTTCGGGTAACCTGCAATAGATAATTAACAATTAAAACAACTATACGAACGCAAGAAATAACTAAATATGCTCTACGAACTATCGATACTTTTTTTTACTGAGAAAGTGGGAAAGTCCCATCCCTATTCCCCTACAACAAACAACAAACTTGTATTATGATTTATATCGAAAATATCACAATAATCATGATGAAAACACCATTCTCTAATAGCTAATTTGCAATTCTAGTAGCCCATAGTTGAAATCTTAGAGAAAATACCCTTTTAGGTACACAAAATTGAGACTTACCGGTGGAAGCTGATGAATGTTGTTTCATTATCTTCTCGGGAAGAATGAGATATACATTCTAACACAACACACGCCATGCCGATGGTTACTTATACTATATACCATGAGAATCCACTATAATTCACTTCAAATGGTGCTTTAGTAAATATAAAATACACAAGCTTCTTGAAAACGGCGCACTCCCAAACCTCTTGTCAAACACACTGCCAAACACAGAACACCCTCTGCCAAATCAATGTCATTGGGCGGCACATTGCATGCCGTCATTTTCTGAGCCGTTCTAATTTGGTCGCGTAATGGTAACCAAAGGTAACCAACTGACGTTTAAGGGTTGTACGCTCGAAAAAAGCAACAAAGACACGACTATATTTTTCTCTTTCTAACACGTAGCTTGCGGCTATTTAGATTGACGAAACAGACTATGTGGCACGTTTTCATTTTTTAACGCTCCTTCTATGGTACTCCTTCTTCTGAGGTCCCCAGTCGATGTACATAGGTATTATTGTGCGCCGCCATTTTGAAAAAAAAATCAAATGGCGGCTGTCCTAGTAAGCCAAAACCTTCAAACCCCTTTAATGTCATTTGCATTTTTTTTTTGTAAGTAAGGCAGAGGATTCATACTCATACTGTGTCGTTGACGTCATAGAAAAGTCATTTAAGTTCAAGGCTTTTTATTGAATATCTTAAAAACATAGACTTATTTAAAAATCTGAATTAAATATAAATTGTACTGAAAGCATAATTCTCGAAATAGTTTTGAGATTTCCGTTCATGTTCAAAAATGAATCATGGCCAATTGATATTTCTTGCTTCGTAACACATGGCCTAAGTAGGCTACTTTCCGCTGCTTAACCTACTTTCAGACAAGCCAAAAACCCCTTACGTAATAAAAAGGCTGCTATTACGTCGCTTATCATGCTCCCGAGACAAAGATTACAATGACGAACGATGATTCAGGATGACGAGTGAGATTACAACCTACAACGACTGTCATCCTACAAATACTGATAAGGATTTTTGTACACGATGCCGATAACATGGGAGTGTGGTGAATAAACAGAAAGTTGACTTAGAACAACGATTTACTTTCGAAGTCTAAAGACAATAGTATAAACGTACAAGCTTAGAACGGCGATTTTCTTACAAAGCCAGTGACAGTGGTGTCATTATCATCATGAAGCCATTATGTCCCCAAGTCCGGATTGGTGGAGGCTTGTAATACTAGTGGCTGGTCTTACTGTCAGTAAGTTTCAAGCCGCCCTAAGGCCTCTGACTTGGCATAACGACTGCCATCTATCGACGGCAGCCGGCACCAACTGCTTAACGTGCCTCATTGTATACACCAGAAAAATAAATAAATTAGGAATCTTACATCTAAGTTTTGTCGGTTACAATTGGCGGTGTTATCGCTAAAAATATCCTTTTATTATTATTTATTTAATCTACAGCGATAGAAAAAAGTTCTACTTTT
The DNA here is from genome assembly GCA_947310845.1 of Yponomeuta plumbellus. NCBI lineage: Eukaryota > Metazoa > Arthropoda > Insecta > Lepidoptera > Yponomeutidae > Yponomeuta > Yponomeuta plumbellus. The sequence continues at coordinate 3,134,245 of OX371199.1, read as the reverse complement.
TTCGAAAAAAGTAGAAGTTTATTGCACAAGTGTGTGCGTGAGTGTGTGTTTTGTGTATGTCTATAGGTGGGTATGGGTCTTTACTGTATACAGCCATACGTCCTTCGTCTTGGGATCAGCTGATTGCGGTTTCTTCTGCCATAGTGAGTTTATACACCGATGCCGATAGAGTTATCGGAATCAATCAAAATACCGCGAGCAATTGTTAAGCCGGTGTTATCAATGTTAGTCAGCCGATAGGGATATGCTGTATTACTTCCTTATAGTCGAAATGTTGCTTTCTGCTGTGCTTTACATATACACACTGCCTAGGACGATAGTCATCTGAAGTGGAAAGAAAGAGAAAAGGTTTCCGAGGATTGTGGATAACTACATTATTATTAATGATAAGTTTTAATTTATTATTGATAATTCTGACATTTATTATTTTTGACATTCATTTTTTATTATTTTAATCTAATTAATTAATTATTTTTATTATGTTAACATTAAATAGTGAATTGTATTTTTAAATTAGATGTAATTAATATATTTGCAATCCAATCGGTAAATCATAAAGGATCTTAACTATATTTTAAGAACTTAATGTACCCATGTTCTGGCAAATAAACAACTTTTATACTTTTACAAACCGTATCTTTCTTAGGGTTCCGTACCCAAAGGGTAATTCGGACCGTACTACTGTGACTCCGCTGACCGTCCGCCTGTCACCAGGCTGTATCTCATGAACCGTGATAGTTAGACAGTTGAAGTTTTCCCAGATGATGCATTTCTTTTGCCGCTATAACAAGAAATAGATAAAAAAACAGAATAAAGTAAATATTTAAGGGGGGGCTCCCATACAAAAAACGTATTTTTTTCCAATTTTATAATGGTAGAACCCTTCATGCGCGAGTCCGACTCGCACTTGGGCGGTTTTTTACGTTAACTTAGAAGTTTGTTTTTTTTTCACAGCTTCAAGGACGGTCCCTTGAGTATTTGGTTTTAATTTAAAGTTAGGCGTCCTCCACCCACCTCCCCCCACTACCAAGCGTTCCCGAACGAAGGGTCTTGCTTGACAGACGGACGGACGGACGGACAACTGTTATAACTCGAATTTGAAAACCCAATTTGTTGTATGACTGACATCTATATTTTTAAGTATTGTATTGATATGTTTTTTAATTTCTTTGAATTGTGTCTTATAATTAAATGAATTGAATTTATTTTATATACCTAATATTAATTTTTATGGACATGTTTTAATTACTTATTTTATTTTTAATTATTTTTTTATTGTTTATTCGAATTCAGTGTTACTACATATACGTAATATTGTACAATTGTACATACTTCGCTATCGCAATAGGGTCTCCTGTAAGGATAGCTCAAGTTTGTGGAAATAAAAAAACCAAAGATGATCCTACATAGTGATGATGATCCTACAAAGATGACCACCTTTTTATAATTAAAATATTAGAATTGGGTATTTGAAAAATGTTTTTTAATTTTTTAATTTTTGTTTTGTTAATCGAGCATATCAAATAATTTATTGTTGATAGTGTCAAATACCGAATTGACTCTACGTGTACATACTCTATTTTCATCTCGTTGTAAGCGGCTACTGAGAAGCGAGATCGGTCGGAAAATGTCCGGGTTAGATTTGACAAAGAGTGCTACATCTAAACTAACTCGGATAACTCGGATTCTTCGGCGTCTGTCCTCATTCCTGATTCGTTCACGCAGTAAAACTTCTCACATAGCTCTTACCTGCCTAATTATACGAAGAGAAAAGTCTCGTTCACTATTCTAACAGTTTAAACCTTGAATATTCTTCGCTTTGGAATAATATTCAAGAATAATAGTCAATTCTTTTGACAATTCATTACGTTCCCGAAGAGAGGAGGCTAGCATAATGTAATAACAATATACCATTATGAAAGCCCTCAGTTGTATTAAGGCCTTGCGTTTTTTGCAGTAGATAAAAATAGACGGACTAACGTTTGCAAAAAATCGGCCAAGTGCTAGTTGGGCGTGTCCAACGGCGTGTACAAAGGAGGGTTCCATACGACAATCATAACATAACATAACATTTACATACAGGCACATTATATTGCTTCTGGCCCCACACTATGATACCCTGTGTCGTGGGAGCCAGAAACAGCGACGTCACAAACATGTAAATGATGTAATGATGTTTACATGTTTGTGACGTCCCTGTTTCTGCTTCCCACGACACAGGGTATCCTAGGTATCCTAGTGTGGGGCCAGAAGCAATGTATGTGCCTGTATGTAAATGTCTATGTTTATGTTATGTAAACATGCAAGACGTGGGGTTTTTTTGCAATCAGTGCAACATTAGACGCTATACTAGAAGTATAGTGTTGTTAGTTTAGTTGTTATACGTATTCCAGAGGTGTAGGCGTAGGGGTATACTATAACCTTTTTGTTTTGTTTCATTCATCTTATTATTCTAGAATATTATCGGACTCTTTCGACAAAAATCGAGTAAGTGTATCCCGACAATGTTCTAGAAAGAATGTGTAGTGTTTACGAAAGTTTTAGTTCAAAAATAGTCTTGTTATTATACAATCGGTTGCCGTTATTATTATCGAGCAAAAAACGGTAAAAACACTACGCTTGATCTATGGGAGATCCCCTCATCATCATCATCATCCAATTATGTCCCCTCCGTGGGCCACGGGTCTCTTCCCCGAGGAAAGAAAAGGACCCACTAATAATTTTTATGTTATTTTAATTTCTAAAGTGAATATACAACTAAACATTCTGTGAATTCAAGCGTCTACCTATTGTCGTTATCAATATCGGGCAGAAAAGTCAGGTTTGCTGCACCCATACAACACCCCCACTTAAATATTTACTTTATTCGGTTTTAAGTACGAGTAGATAGGTATTCTCTTTTAGAACGGCAAGAGAAATACGTCATGTGTAAAAATGTCAACTGTCTAGCTATCACGGTTCATGACAGGTTGGCTGACACGTACAGAACACGATTGGTGACAGACAGACAGACGGAGAATAGAGTCTTATTAATATTGTTGGGGATGAGCTTCAGCAGTGGACTGTAGATAGATTAATTTAAAACTCACACAAAACTCAAACTGATTTGCCTCAGTTTATTGCAAATACATCAAAAAAGGTATTTTACAGCAGATACGTCACCGTCTATTCGAACGCACAATTAAAAAGTTTAGGAGCCAGTGTTGCTATAGTTAGTATTGCCAACAAATCATCATCATCATAGGCCTTCGCGTCCGTTACGGACGATTCAAGCAGTATCCTGTGGGACTTCGACACTTTTTTGAGTGAATGAAAAGTCCAATTCGAGAGCGGCAGCCCCTACCGCATGGCAACAAATATGGTTCCAATTAAACTGAGACTGTTTCGAAAAGAATAAATGTGGAGTTTCTTTGTTACTTTCTTCTCCACGAAATCTATTAATTGTGAAACTAACAACTTGTCAAAAAAAATCAAAATTATTTATTTATAACAGTGAAAAAAAGTAGTAGGTGTCGAATCCTCCTTTTAAGCTTACACCTGTGTTAGGAGGAATTCGCTCCTCCAGCCGAGTATTTGTACTTATGTTATAAAAACATTTGGGCCGACCTGCATTACCTCTCAAATGCTACTCAAGCAGCCATTTAAGTCGATTGTCGATCATAAGGTAAAAACTTTGTTTTAATTGTGAATAAAAACATTTGAATTTTAATTTTTAACCTTTGAGTACGGAACCCTAACAACAACAAATACGTTCAATGCCATTTAAAGAGTTTACTAAAAATATAATCAAATGCCCGTTGACACGAAACGTGACAGCGTATAATACTGCAACCTTTAAATGTAGCACAGTGGGGCACAGGCCTTCTCTCAGAGAGACAGAGAGACAGAGAGAGAGAGAGAGAGAGAGAGAGAGAGAGAGAGAGAGAGAGAGAGAGACGTAGAGGGAGAGAGTATGGGCTTAATCACCACGCGTGCCCACCGCGGATTGGCGATTTGAAACGCTAAGCTATTTGAACACCTCCGAACTTTCCTCACGTTTTTTCGATGTACATAACTTAGAATACAAAGAAAACAAAACTAAGGTTCAAAACCCCCGACCCTCCTGAATGCGAGGAAAGTGTTCTATCGATATCGTTTGTATGTTTTTTTTTATTTTAACTTCAGTGTCTCTTTAACATCTGACTCTTCTTTCTATTCCAGTGGACAGAGGAATCGCAAAGACTCATGAAGACCATGACGCCTCCCGACATCCCATCCTTCCTCCTACCTTCCTTCCATCCCTCCCTACCTTTTCCTTTCCCCTCCTCTCTGTCTTCATGTGGACAGAGTAGTCGGAAAGGTGTGACACCAATCTTCTCGCCCATGTACCCGACCATCAGGCCGGCATACGTCTTCAGCGTCACCGATCCCTGATGGGGACCACGATGCTGTTCTCCTCCCTTCCCTCCATCCCTCCCTCTCTCTAACAGTATCTTTCTTTCCGTTAATAAAAAATAAACCTAGGTCTTCGAAGTTTACATGTTTGTGACGTCGCTGTTTCTGGTTCCCACGACACAGGGTGTCCCAGTGCGGGGCCAGAAGCAATGTATGTAAATGTTTATGTTTGTTAAATTTATATTGACATCTGACTCCTCTGTCCACACTATTCCGATTCCTCTGTCCACATTAAGACAGAGAGGAGGGGAAAGGAAAAGGTAGGGACGGATGGGAGGAAGGTAGGAGGAAGGATAGGATATCGGGGGGCGTCATGGTCTGCTATGTTTCCAACAGTGGACGAATGTGGACAAAGAAATTAAATAGGCTCCACACTCACCCGTTGTCAATGCCGTTGACGCCGATCTTCTCGCCCATGTCGCCGACGATCAGGCCGGGGTACGTCTCCAGCGTCTCCGGATCCCTGATGGGGACCACGAAGCCGTGGAGGCCGTGGTTGGTCCCATCAGGTGTGATGAGCTGGGCGAACAGGAGGGTGTGCGTGCAGGTCCGACCTTGGGGAAAATTTATCGTCATTATACGAACACAAACTTTCATATGCCCTACATATAAGAGTAAGGTAGAGACCGAGTTTGCATAGCGACAAACCAAAAAATCACGTCTGTCCCCCTTTTTCCGAGCGGTTCCGTGCCTCTCTAGGCCGGCCTTAAGGCGGCTTGAAAACTTCTGACAGTAAGACCAGCCACTAGTCTTACAAGCCTCCACCAAACCGGACTTTGCCCCCGTGGTGGAGTATGGCATACCTTCCTCAGGGAAGAGACCCGTGCCCCTCGGTGGGGACATAATGGATTGATGATGTTGAACAAGGGGCAAGATAATCACGTTTGCTGTTTGGGAGCCCTCCTTAAATATTTATTATTATTAATACTTTTATTGCACTTACATTTATAATAAAAATATAGTACAATCCTGCGGACTTAATGTTAATTGGGTATTTGGCAGGATGTCAAATGAGTTACTACTCTTAAAACGGAATTTTGTATGAAAATACTTGCTTGTGACGTCACATTTCAGAGCACTCTTTTTATGTTTCATCTATTTAATAATTGTAATAACTAGTAAATGATCAAAAGAAATACATTTTCCGAATCATTTTGTAATGTTTGTTTTAATCGAGCATCTCAAATAATTTATTGTTCATAGTGTCGTAAATACCGTATTGTCGATGTTAAGTTGTCGTAGCGGCATCAGAAACACATCTGTGAAAATGTCAACTGTCTAGCTATCACGGTTCATGAGATACAGCCTGGCGACAGGGCAGTAGAGTTTGTAATAGGGTCAGGCCTGTTTCACTACGAGTGTCGGTATCGAACGCTTAAGTACATGCGGCGACCGCTCCGGAGTGGCAAATAGGTAGGAATTCAGGTGCCAGAAGAGGTCAGAGTTACGCGGTAGAAGGAGAGGCAACATGTAGGTGAATATAACGTAGCTTTTTTAGCGCCGTGCGATCTGAATTGCACCTAATTGTATCGCTGCTAGAGTCCCTTTTTCTTTAATTGATTTTGCGGAGTGAAACTTCTGTACCTGTACTATTATGTATCGGAAACCGTGCCCGTAGTTGTGAGCATCCAACTCGCGATTGGCACACTTATTATTAGCCTTTATTAAACCATGAATTAATACATTTATTTGATTTTAAAAAATAATTAAAATAAGAAAACTAAAACGCTGTTAGAATTCACGGCCCCTTTCGGTTTAAATGTTTTTTTAGTTAAAATGCCTTAAAACGATTTTAACGCTCATGATAACTATAATTGAACATTAATGGATTAACATAATCAAAGTCCTGAGGATATACTACGCTCGAGTACTACCCTTGAACCTGCTTATCTGCCGATTTAGTGACCAATGTCACGCTTTTTACGTGACATTGGTAAAAAAGACTGACTTTCGGCGATAGATAAACATAAACATACAGGCACATACATTGCTTCTGGCCCCACACTAGGATACCCTGTATCTTGGGAACCAGAAACAGCGACGTCACAAACATGTAAACATCCAAGACCTGGAGTTTTTTTTTTCTCCCCAGCCGGGATTGAACCCGGGACCTCTCGCATGGTAAGCAGATGCGCTAACCGCTACGCCACAGAGGTCGTCATAGATGGATGACGTATTTCTATCATTCGGCTCACATATTTTTATCCGATCCGCTATCTGAGAATACAAATATGTGAAGTGCCTACGGAAAGGACTGTGAATTTGTACGCATTCGGTTTTACAATAGAATTCCACAACACGTTCTATGTATTGTATTGTACTATGTTATTGTCAAATTTCAAGTGTAATTCGTGGTGTACATACAATAAAGAATATTCCATCTATCTATCCTTCTCGGAAATTAAATTAAAAAACATTCATTACTGCTGTGTAAAAAAGCCTATATAGAAGAATATGTATATTATTATGAACGACGTAAACCAAAAACTAAGCCCTTAGTAAACACTGCGATTTCATTGTTATTTAATAATTAATATTATAATTATTAACTTTATTCCGAATACACTTACTTACGTGAAGTCTGGATTCAAACCTACGACCTGTGCGGATGGCGTTCTACCGCTGCGCTACCAAGTACTACCAACGCGAAAAAAAAACTTTTATTAAATTAAACTTTTTAAATTTTGCTATCAGCAATAGCTATTTTAGAAGCCGAGGTCAACAATATTTAACTATAAGCCTATGCGCGCACTAGCGACACGCGACAGCGACAGTTCGGCGACTAGACGCGACGACAGGCTACGGCCGTCAATTTTCATATATTATGTATTTTGTTCGAAGCTTCGCACACTTGGCGTCAGAGTCGCGGAGTCGCGACGACAAGACGCCAGAAGCAAATGACAACGTCGCTTCTGACGCGGCGACTAGACGCAGCGACAAGTCGCCCTGTTTGCGATGGCTCTAAATCGATACCTACAGCTTAGACCGCATGACAACAAAGCATTCTTGCAAAAAAACCGCTATTTTAGGGGAAATGCTAAACATTGCTATTTTTAGGACCTCTTTGAGGGCACTTTGCATAAGCTGATTAAAGAACAATATTTTTTTTATCATTGGTGCTAGGTAGCACTTGTTTCAACATGAGCATTAGTTTGACGGTCATATCTGATTTGATATTAGGAAAATTTATGTGCGTTAGTTAATACTTCCTTGATGGGGCACTGTATGAGGTTCTACAACAAGATTCCCCAAGATATATTACAGGTAGCTCTGACGCGGTTTAAAATGTGTTAAGCACACTCTGTGCCAAAAAGTTAATTAGAAAATCAACGGTTATTTGGATAACAAAGAAATCCGGTGTTAAACAGTAGATTAATATAAAATGTATTTAGAGGATAATTGTGTCTAGTGTTCAACACATCCATGAGTAATAATTTTTAAGTGTGACAGTTTGTTAAATAAGCTAAAACTTATAATTATGGTTTTCCTGAATGTAGGTATGTCTTTTCTTTTATCCTCTGGCTAGTAGAACTTTATGGTATATTATGTAACTTTATGTATGTTTATAATTATTATACGTATAGTATGTAAAGGTTTATGTATGTGTATTATTATTAAGTATAAGTATTTATATCAAAGTTCTTATTTGCACCGACTACCCGTCTCACTTTTCCTTCAGCAACTCTCCATCGTCGGTTGTCTGGAAGAAATTGCTTTAAGCCATAAGCCCGGCAATTGTACTGTAACTTTGTAAATGTGCTCCATACTCCACATTTATTATTTTCTAAACTTCATTGTTAGTATCTTCTCCACGTAATCTTTTAATTGTTAAACTAACAACTTTGACGTTCCTAAAGGAAACTATTAGTTTTTATTGTGAATAAAACATTTGAATTTGATAAATTTGATCCAGGAATTTGTTTTTATCTATCTATATATATAAAAGGAGAAGCTGACTGACTGACTTAGAATCAACGCAGGGCCCAAACTATAAGGGTTAGAAAGTTGAAATTTTGCACAGGGGTTGTTTTTGTAACATAGGGGAGCACTAAGAAAGGATTTTTGAAAATTCATCCCCTAAGGGGGTAAAATGGGGGTTCAAAGTTAGTATTAAAGCCCACGCGGACGTAGTCGCGGGCAACAGCTAGTAATAAATAAATAACTTCAAAACAACACAATCCTCCAGAGCGTCGATTCTGTTAGCCCATTTTAGTTCAATTACAGTTGCATGGTCGGGAAACATGACACGTTTTTAATTCCATTGACGCGTAGTGATCGCGTTGACATGAAGCGGCAATTACATTAAATAGACGCGTTCACGCAACGGCCATGGTACTACAATGAATCATTAGCAGAATCCAGCCCAGGTCCTGGGTCCAAACTAGGATTAATGTGCTATGGCACAGAATACATAATAGTGTCGCGGTCCTATCCCGAACCATCTAAACTAGAGCCTTCTAGAAGCCTATCGAATAGTCGCCGCATGCAGCGTTTTAGTAAACAATAAACGCTGCAAGCAATAATGACTCGTATGTCCACTAGCGTAAGGTTCAAAACTCTTTGAATGCGTTACTGTTCGAGCGACGTTGCCTCGAGTAGGCACGTAGGTACGGGAATGTTCTAGAGCCCTTGCCGCCGGATATAAATAGCGGCCGCCGCGGCGCGCAGTCAGTTCCGTTTGGAATAGCGAAGAGTGAACTTCGAGCGAACATACCTGCGATACGAGCGATAACCTACGACCTCAGCGATACTATTGGACTTCGATTGGACCTGCGATTGGATTTTCTACGTGTGGACTTCGTGTCGTGAAGACCTGCAGACCAGACCCTGCGTGAATAAATCCTAAGAAGTTGTAATTGGCGTTTTACATCCAAATCCAGAACCCTAGCCCGTAACAATAGTACAGGTACAGAAGATTCACTCCGCAAAATCAATTAAAGAAAAGGGGACTCTAGTAGCGATACGATTAGGTGCAATGCACGGCGCTAAAAAAGCTACGTTATATTCACCTACATGTTGCCTCTCTTTCTACCGCGTAACTCTTACCTCTTCTGGCGCCTGAATTCCTTCCTATTGGCCACTCCGGAGTGGTCGCCGCATGCACTTACGCGTTCGATACAGACACGCGTAGTGAAACAGGCCTGGCTATGGTAACCAAGTAAGAATATCACAAACATAGAAATGCGGGGTCCTGCTGTTTGACCAAAAGTCATTTGTCAAAATTACACTTGACATTGTAAATGACACACAACATTGTTTATGTTTGACAAAAAATGCTTTCGCCAATTGATCATTTTACTACTAATCATTTTACAAATGACTCACTTATCCAAATGATCAACACTTAAATTTACATTTTACAAATAATTATTTTACTTAATGAACATTTAACAACTGAGTTATCAGACAAAACTACTATTGGTCTAAAAACGTTTGATAAAATGTATTATTTGACAAATGTTTCGTTTATTAATCAATCTTACGAACGGGGGGTCGGCGCTGTAAAGAATACGTGACAACAGAAATATAGGTGCGACGACGCGCGTAGCGAAGCGGAGCGCGTCGGAGCGTTAGGTTCTCTATGTAAGATCGAAAACAGACTCGACTTTGATGCGTTCAACATTTTGTTAAATGACATTTGGACAAATGCTTCATTTGCGAAACATATTATTTGGTGAAATTAAAAAAGGTCAATTGACATTTTAATATTCAAAACATTTAACAAATGTAGTGTTTGCTAATGGATCATTTGCTAAGTGAGTTTTTGTAAGATGATACTTTTGTCAAATGTCTCGTTTGCCAAATGAACATTTGGTTAAACGTTGTTTGTCGAATGACCATTTGTCAATAATTTTTTGGTCAACCATTAGTAATCCTAGAAATGCACCTAGACTGAGGGCATATGAACAAATGTTCGGCGGCCGCCATTAGACCGTTTGTCCAGACCAGCCCTTATATTAGCTTTCCACTCCATCGGGTTAAGCATTTAGACAACTCCAAAGAGTCAACATAATAATGTATATGACAATTCGGAGTAGGAGTATGAGATACCTACTGGGAAAAAAGTACCAGAATGTAACAGTGTGACATAAAGTGGTGTGACATACCGGTAACAAAAGGGCTAAATCAGACCACTTCATACAGTGGAGTCTTACGTAATTGGGTATTTGACAGGATGTCAAATGAGTTACTTTTAAAACGGAATTTTGTATGAAAATTCTTGCTTGTGACGTCACATTTCAGAGCACTCTTTTTATGTTTCATCTTTTTAAAAATTGTAATAATTAGTAAATGATTAAAAGTAATACATTTTCAGAATCATTTTGTAATTTCTGTTTTAATCGAGCATCTCAAATAATTTAGTGTTGATAGTGTCAAATACCGTATTGCACCCCAGGTATACACAGTGGTCGACAACTTCGAGGTCAGAGTCTGGTGACTCTGTAATGCATAAACATTACGAAAAAAATACCAACAGCATTAAAAAGTACTTGTAGTAAGATACTGTTATCGGCGATCCTTATACGAGTGCGCGTATACACGCGCAATATAAAGCAAGCCAAAACGAAGTTTTTTAGCGTTCCGTAATCAAATGGGTAAGGAACCTTATTACTAAGTGTACGTCTGTCTGTCGCCAGGCTGTATCTCATAAGCCGTAACAGCTTCACAGATGATGTATTTACTGTTACGAATACTAAAAACACTAAAATAAATATTGAAGAGGGGCTCCCATACATGATTTTTTTTCCCAAAACGTATTTGTTTTTTTTTTGTTTTTTGCCCGATATTAATAACGTCAACATGTAGACGCTTGAAATATTCGCGGAATATTTAGCGGTGCAACTATTAGTCAGAAATAAAATAAATATTTACTGGGGGCTCCTATACAACAAAAGTGATTTTTTGGCCGATTTTTGCTGGATATTCCCTCCGGCGCAGTAGATTATATTCGCTCACTAGCATATTCTAATAACGGCAACAGGTAGACGCTTGAAATATTCAAATATTGTACTGGTAATAGTACGGAACCCTTCGTGCGTGAGTCCGACTCGCACTTGTTAGCACGCAACTCCTCTAAAGTATACCTCAGGGACGAATTTATTATAAACTAGCTTTCGCCCGCGACTCCGTCCGCGTGGACTTTAGTTCAAAATTTTACAACCCCGTTCACTCCCTTAAGGGTTAAATTTAGAAAAAACGGCGAAACACGTGTTCAATCAATTGTGTTGAAGAGTATTTATTTCAAGTTTCAAGAAAATCAGACAACATTTTTTATACCCCCCATACAAATTTTGGCAACCCTTTTCGCCCCCTTAGGGGTTGAATTTCAAAAAATCCGTTCTTATTCCTTGCCTACATTATATATAGATCATCTGTGCAAAATTTCAGCTACTTAGGTCAAACGGCTTGGGCTGGGCGTTGATGAGTGAGTCAGTCAGTCAGTCAGGACTTTGAATTTTATATATATAGATAACAGGGTTCTTTAAAACACTTCTCAGAGTCAGTTCAGTGTTTGATATATACACAAGTTTTTATAGGCCAGACGTAAGCAGACTATCTTGATGCAATCAGATTTCCGATAAAATTTACTACTGATAACCACTACCGCCACCAATCCGGACTTGGCCCCCGTGGTGGAGTACTTAATGTCTTAAATTAAGATAACGAATTTTTATTTTTAAGACCAGCCAATAGTCTTACAAGCCTCCACCGATCCGGACTAGGCCGCCGTGGTGGAGTATGGCCTATAGTTTCCTCGGGGAAGAGACCCGTGCCCCTCGGTGTGACATAATAGGTTGATGACGATGATTTACTATAAAGAAATTTGCGTAGTCACCATACTTGTGGTATAATATGCACTAGACTCTAATTCTGTATAGCAGAGACCTTGTGAAACTTACTGAAATCATTTTCGTTAAAACAGCCAGGCGATGCTGGCGCTGTCATTGTTAATTTCACTACTGACTTCCAAGTACGGTCAGACACTTTTTGATTTTAGCCAGGCTGTATAATGGAGCCATAATATTCAAATGAACCTTATCACTAGTGGCTGATCTTACTGTCAGAAGTTTTCAAGCCGTCTGGCCTCTGACTTATCTTAACGACTGCCATCTATCGACGGCAGCCGGCACCAACTGCTTAACGTGCCTTGCGAAGCACGGGACCGCTCGGAAAAATGCCACTAGCGTTAGTCACCCATCCATGGACTGAATGTTATCACACTGAAATAAAATCCAAAAGCAATGAAAAAAGCATACCACCCGTGCCTGGCAAAGGCTACACCGTGTACAATCAGATATTATAGTTCAGTCATAAAATGTTGCAGCGATTGTTTTTATCAAGTGCATTTCTTTTTTCATTTGCTTGATTTTTGTTTTCGAAGTGAAGTTAGTGAACTAAAACTTTCTTAAGCACTATTATAAACTTTATTCCGGATACACTTACTTGACTTTCTGTCGGAAGAGTCCAACCAGGTTTCGGGTTTCGCTCTGATTCGCAGAGCTTAATCATGGCGAGCAGAGATTGCGACCGCCTGCAAGCGCTTCAGTTGCCCAAATGCATTTTAGTTTTCGAAGTAAATCGATTTTAGGTTTCGAAGTAAAGTGAGAGTGGTCCGTTACCTAGGTTACCGACCCAGCACTTGGCCGCCTTGAAGTCCGGCGTGTGTATGACGAACTGCTTCGCCCGGGCGTCGTACGTGGCTGTCGTGCACATGAGTCGCGCGTCGCTTCCGTGTGCCACCTCGGTCAGGGCGAAGCTCGATAATATCTGGGGGAGAAACACAATAGACTATTTGACAGTTTTCTGAAAACCATCTCAGTTTCTTTGTTAGTGTTCATTGAGAACCAGAAAGTGGTAGTTTTAAATTCTTTCGTGTATTTGTTCTAAAAAAGGAAACAAAAATTCACTTTTAAAATAAGCCGCCAAAACGCCATGACGTCACTGGTCAGTAAATGAAACACGTAAGAACGACATGAATGACAGACGCCATTATTACAGAGCTGTGACGTCATGATAAATTCGGCCAATCCAGGCCGTTTTCGATAAAAAAATAATTTATACAGAGTGTCCCAAAACTCGACGTCAAGCCGGAACCGGGTGAAAAGGCAAGTCATATTGGTTATCAAAAAATACAAAAAAAAATATTGAATGTATACAAAATAATAAGCATTTAGAAAATAAAATTAAAAATCCTGTTAACACAAATCTTTACATTTTCCAATTTTTTTTTTACATACTGTATAATGCTTCTTTAAACTGTTAACAAAATTTCAAAACCAGCTGCTTCTGCTTGGAAGAAAACTTGCTTTTTCACCCGGTTCCGGCTTGACGTCGAGTTTTGGGACACCCTGTGGACCAAATGAACTACGGGTGGACTGTATAGGAAAACTGAACTGAAACTATAGAAAAGGCTAATAATAAATTTAATGGAAAATGTAGGCGAGAAAATGGTATGAGACAATGACGTTGACAAAATATGACAGTAAAAACGATATTATAAAAAAGGTTATGGCACATACATTGGTAACCATAAACCGCCACATCACAAAAATGTAAACATCCAAGACCTGGGGTTGTTTTTGAAAGCACTGACCTCTCTATTAACTATGCTGGCCTCGTAGAACTTCAAGTGGCGTTCGGTGCCCAAGGAGAGGAGTGCGTTGGAGAACAGGTAGATGCCGATGGCCATCTTTACGGAGACGCTGGGGTTGAGGCTCTGCACTGCTTCGTTGATGGTCATTATGGCGCGTGTCTGGAATAGGGGGGAAAGGTAACTAAATTGGCATGGAACGTTTGAGGCCAAGAAAGAAAGAAAAGTAAGAAAAGAAAGAAAACAAAAAAAGAAAGAAAACAAAGAAAACAAAGAAAAGAAAGAAAAGAAAGAAAAAAAGAAAATAAAGAAAAGAAAGAATATTGTACACCAGGCATTACACATGAGATTTCATAATACATAGTACATAATAATCGGCGGCCTTATTGCTAAAAGTCATTTCTTCCAGACAACCATTGAAGGAAAAATAGAGAAGCTAAATATTGCCAAGCAACGTTGTTGTTTGGGTTCATCAGCTAAAAAGGAAAAACGAAACCCTATAGGATCAGTTGTTGTGTATAAAAATGACACTTCTAAGTCAACGTAAAAAAATACAGTCGTTTATGCCGCAAAAAACGTAATTTCGACATTCGAGGGAATAAAAAATTTATAGTACGAAATTTGGCAAGTAATATTCTCTTACATTAATGAATATTATTTATAATTTTTAAATAGTTCAGGATTTTTTTTATGATTTAATTACACATATCTAGCTTTCCGAGTAGAGTAAGAACTCTATGCGGAATTCCGGTGGGCGAGTCGGGGCGCACTTGTCCTGTTTTTTTTTTTAATAAAACCCTTACTTTTAAACTGGGACAAAAATTATATATAAAATCTAAATCCAATAATTTAGTTTATATTTCCCTAACCTCGATAATAACAATGTTTTCAAGATTTATTTTTTTATTTTTAAGATAAGATAAGATTAAGATAAGATAAGAGTATTCTTTATTGTACCAGGAAAAACAAATACAAAACATTTACAAAGATACAGTACTATTGGCGGCCTTATCGCTTAAAGCAATTTCTTCCAGACAACCGACGATGGAGAGTTCCTGAAGGAAAAGTGAGACGGGTATTTTCCTACAACCACAACATTTTTAAACTGCAAATTCTATGATAGTAATTACGTCACGGAGTGACGTCACGGACGTTTTGTTGAGCGGACACGTACTGTTCTTTCTTGACCACATAAATAAAACAAGCGATCAGAGTTGCATATAATAAGTTTTAATCTGTGCGCGAAGTGTAATTACATAACATACAGTGTTATCCAGACGTAACAGTGTGTGAGTGAGGAGATCCAGCGGATTGTTTGGGTACTGAATAGCCTGGCTTGTAAAGTTTATTTTACCCTACCCACCACCGCCACCTTCTGTGACGACAGGGTAAACACCACATATTTATCGGCGAGCACCATCCATTGTCTAATAGCCCTACTACAGAGAAAATAAATCAATAGGTAACTACAAGTCTCACTGAAAATATGGCAGTGAACTGCAAGACGTGCGTGCGGTCGCTTCGTGAGCCATGCAGATGGCGTTAGTTGTATCAAGTGTACAAGCGCTTTTCATCGAAAGTGTGTCGATGCTCCTGATAGCATGCGGGTTCTGCCAGCCTGGTTCTGTCCCCAATGTAAGGAGGCCAAGGAGACGAGTTCGACCGGCGGAGAAGCAGCGGCAATGAGTTGCGAGGGAAACTCAAGTCTCGAGGGACCGGCTGAGGGCCCGTTGAATAGTACCGCTAACAATGTGACAGAGGAGTTTAATTTAGATCTTGTTATGGAGATACGGCTCTTCCGAAAGGAATTACAGGCCGTTAGGCAAGAGATACAGGGCTTCCGGGAGGATGTGTCTTATCTGAAAACAGCTCTGGCTTGCCAGAACAGCCTTGTTGAGGCCATGGGTTCCCGTATCGAGGCCTTAGAGAAACATCTTCTGCGGAAAATCCATATATTTCGGAGCTGGAAAACGCAATTATTGAGTTAAAGCTAGAAATGAATGATAGGGATCAGGATTTATTTGCCAACGATTTAGAGATCACAAATATCCCGGAGGAGGCGGGCGAGAACTCTCTGCACGTGATGAAGCTGGTGGCCACAAAGCTGGGAGCGAGTCTGGACGAGCGCGACATCGTAAGCGCGGAGCGGGTGGGCGTCCGGCGCGGCGGCAGCGGCGGCAGCGGCGAGGACGCGGCTGGCCCGAGTGGTGCGGGGAGGCCCCGCGCTCTTGTGGTCCGCCTTACGCGACGATGCCTGAAAGCCGAAATGCTGCGGAGCGCGCGAGCTCGTCGAGGCATTACCACGGAAGGCTTTGGCCTCAGCTCAGCAGCTTCAGAGGTGCGGGTCTTCTACGTTAATGAACGGTTGTCGAAGATGAACAGACGTCTCTTCTATTTAGCACGAGAGTCCGGCCGCCGCCATGGCTGGAGGTTCGTGTGGACAAGAGACGGCCGTGTAAATGTACGGCGTGAACCCGGCCAGCCCTCTTATCGCATCCGATCTGAAGAAGATATTGCCCGGGTTTTTGGCAGCGAAAGCGTTGGGTCCTCGTGAAATCATGCTTAAAAATAATTGATTTCATTTGTTTTTATTTCACTTCTTTTGTCTTGTCATTATGTCCTAGAAGAAAAAAGAAACGATATTATTTATTGTGAGTGTTTTTACATTTGCACTAACATATATTTCCGAAAGTTTCAGTTTAAAAATATGATTTATGTATTTATTACGCTTGTACATGTATTTTCTGGTAGTATACTTACAATATTTGCATCACAAAATGTAAAATTGCTGTTGTATTCCGGTGCAATGATGGCCATCAGTACTTGGGTGTTCAGTACTGTATTGTTGTTCAATAAGGAGAAGAAGGAAGCTATTCAAGAGGATCAAGCTTTGGCTCTTGCTACTTCACTGGACTTGTCAAAATGGAAATATTTGGCACTAAGGTCTACCTTGTCAGGAATCAAGGATTCAGCACAGCTTCCTTCATACTACAAGTTATTAAAAGCTAAAAAGAAGTGCTATCCGGATATATCTAATATTGAAATAACTGAAGATGGTGCAAAGGTTAAACTGCAAGCGTTACTTGATTTTACTGTACAGAGGATCTTGCAAGTGGTTGGCGAACCTCTAGATCTATCAACTAGAGAATTGAAGATGACCAGCAAATGAGGATTCGACGGATCGTCAGCACAAAGCAACTACAAACAG
Organism: Yponomeuta plumbellus; assembly: GCA_947310845.1. Taxonomy (NCBI): domain Eukaryota; kingdom Metazoa; phylum Arthropoda; class Insecta; order Lepidoptera; family Yponomeutidae; genus Yponomeuta; species Yponomeuta plumbellus. Next base: position 3,117,011 of record OX371199.1, on the reverse strand, counting down.
AAAAGCGAGTTGCCAGGCTTTGACGACTCATCTGTGTTCATGACGAGCCTTGTACCAATGAAGCTGGAGTCTGGTTTGTTGGTAATATGGGAGAATCCGAAACCGTCGTCTACGTTTTACTGCAGGCCTGTCCAGTTTAAGTTTGCAAAAGAAACCAGCGATTTCGTCAAACAAGAAGAAGCTGCGATGAAGGAAGAGATCCAAAACTTACAGTAACCAGATGTGGGGAATTCGAGATAAGTCATGATCTCCACATGACAATGATTGACGGCAGGATAGCTACAATTATCACCGATACTCCATCTGCAGCGACTTGCATTATATGTCTGGCAAAGCCAAGTGATATGAATAATCTCTCTCAAGTATTCTCAAGACCTGTTCGAGATGAGGTATGCCAGTATGGACTCTCTACACTTCACATGTGGATCATGGAGCATGGAGTGTCTATTGCACATATCTTATAATTTGGACTTTGAGATGTGGAGTGCACGAGGTGAAAACAAAGTTCTTAAGAAGGCAAGAAAGAATTTAACCCAACAGGAATTCAAAGAACAGATGGGACTCTTGATTGACATCGTAAAACAGGGATTCGGGACTACCAACGATGGAAACACAGCCAGAACATTTTTTAGAGAGTACGAGAAGAGTGCACAAATCACGAAAATTGATGATAATCTCATAAGGCACTTCGCTGTTATTTTGCAAGTAATATCTTCCGGGAACGTAATCAAAATTGAGAGTTTTCGGGAATACTGCAGAGAGACAGCTGAGCTTTTTGTCCACCATTATCGCTGGTACAATATGCCAGCTAGCGTACACAAACTGCTCATACATGGGGCGGATATTTGCAGACATTTCTCATGTCTTCCCATCGAAATAATGTCTGAGGAAGCATCTGAAGCAAGAAAAAACGAGTTCAGAAATGCAAGAGAGCAACACACTCGGAAAATAGGGAGGATCCAAAATAATGAAGATATTCTTCATAGCTTTTTAATAACTTCAGACCCCTATTTATCTCACATGAGGCCAAAGTATACCAAATGCAAGAAGCTCAATTTATTTGCTGAAGCTATTGACCTACTAGAGAAAGCGGTTGAGGAAGAAGTAGCCATGAAGTTTCAGTAGAAATGGCAGATCCTTTGGCATGATTACCACAACAGCTTTGCGGCTCTATACAGCTCATCAGAGCTTAGCAACAGCTCTTTTCGGGGCTATCATATATACCTATGTATGTTTCTTGGTTAATACAGTCAATATGGTATCCATTTTGAAATAATAATATGACACAGACTTTATCTTTAAAAAGAGAAATAATATTAAGACAATCGAAATCAAACACTCACAAAAAATGTTCACAATAATATAGTTCGTATTTTGTGACGATGTCATTAACACAATATTTCTTTGTAGGTATTTCAATACAGATTTTGAGAAATATTTTTAACGTCATTCTAGCTAAAAACTCACTATAATCATGGGTGTAAGAAAATAAATCCGCTGCATAAACTTTTTTTGAAATATTGATACTTTCATTTTGTATTATTCTTTGAGAATCGATTAAAGATTTTAATGGGTAGTGGGAATTATCGCGCATCCAGTCGCTTTGATAGTATGATAAATAACAAATACTTAGGTAATAGTGTAGTTTCCAGGGTCAAAATAATTTAATTCTATTTAGTCCGTATTTTAGATTATAAAAAAATATTGGATACGTATTTTTAATCTAAAAGACGGACTAATTACATTTTTTTAGGAAACTAGCCTATTACTTCGTATTACATTTCGAGGAATTCGGTATACCCAATGTCGTTATAACTACAATATTATTACAATATTAGTGTGGTGGGGCCAGAAGCAATGTATGTGCCTGTATGTAAATGTTATGTTATGTTGTTAATCAAATAGTCAAGATTCTAAGGACTTAAATTACACGTAGCTCGAGTCAATGGTCATGAAAAATGGTCGCTAAAACTAGAGCCATGAGATATTAAAGATAAATTCTTTGTTTTACAAATCAGTACTGGTGTTCATAACTATTATTAGTGCAAAAGCTAAGGTAAAAAGGTTTGAAATGCTTCACACATTATACATATTAAAATAATATTTAGTATGGAAAAATGCAAAGTGCTTTGGAAGCCAAAGCGGCAGACTTATGAACATGGTGTCAAGGCATGAAATACTCAGAATTACGCGTACTATAACGCCTACTAGCCGCTTTGCCTAACAGTATTACCATTGGAAAGATTTTCTTTATAATATAGAAACAATTTTTATTCTCCAAAAAAGGGCTATTAGAGGTATTTACAATTTACCTGCCAGACACTCATTACGTGAGTTTTTTAAGGAAATAGGAATTCTTACGCTAGCTTGCCAATATATATTCGATAACATAATGTATGTACGTAAAAACATAACTACACTTAAGCTAAACAGGGATATACATAACGTTAACACCAGAAATCGAAACAAAATTGCCTCATCCAGATTCAGATTAGCCAAGGTAAATACATCATTTGTAGGATATAGTGTACGTTTTTATAACAAAATTCCTGAAAGTATTCTATCCCTGCCAGGAAATAAATTTAAATTTGTTATTAAAACTGCGCTGTGTAAAAAGGCATACTACAGAATAGATGACTTTATAGATGATAAAAACCCTTGGCAGTAAACCAATTCCACAACGAGCTAGTTATTGGTATTCTAATAATATATAGGGTTTAATAAATTTCATACATATGTACAGACGCTGTGATTGCATATCAAAACTATGCTATTATTATAGATAACTGACAAGAACTTTATCACACAAGTTTGTCAAAGGCCATGCGAATGGTGGCGCGGTGGCCGGGTCGCCTATCTCCCTCTAATATGGTTGAGACTGGTGATGGCTGACCTCTGCGTTACGCTCGTGAACGGGTGCCGTCCGTGTGTCTGGCCGCAGCATTGGTGTTTTATTACCTTTTAAGAATATTAAATGTTTGACTTTGCAAGTATTGATTGCACTCGTGGATCTTGAGATTCTTGGTATACGAACACTCATACCTAATTTGTATTAGCTTTAAGTTGATTTGAAAAAAGATGGTCAGAGTGGAGTTTTTTTTCGCTGCCTTTTTCTCCACTACAGACGGCCCTAAGGCAGCGGCTAACATTATACATAACTGTATGTACATTGACATTCAACAAGCAGAATGTAAATTCTTTACGTTGAAATAAAAATTTTTGAATTTGAATTTCGCGTTTATAACTTTTTCTCCATACAAAAAAAATACAATATTTTTTTTCACTATGAAAACGCACTTTTAACCAAAAACGCTAAATAAAAAAGTTGTTGCTATTGTTACCAACAGTAAGTAAAAAAAAAAACAGCGTGATATCTCAACTTTGAACCCTAAGTCCACCATATTCGATTTTCGGACCACTGTGCGGCGTGGTCTCTCAGCTCGGACCTGTCCGCATCCGCCTGCCTCCTCCGTTGAACAAATGTGGCTACGCACGAATGTCAACGGGAAACGACTTATTATAGGGACTGCGTACAGGCCACCATGGCTAAGCGCAGACACGTTCTTTGATGCTTTGACTGACACGGTGACTTCTTTCACTGACTATGACCGACTAATTTTACTGGGAGACTTTAATATAGACTATTTAAACCCTAATGACCGTTATTACAAATCATTGACTCTATTACTAAAGACGTTAGGTTTAACTCAAGTTGTTCGGGACCCTACTCATTTCACTGACCACAGCGAAACTTTGATTGACCTTGTTAGCACAGACGCTAAGGTAATCAGTGTGAATGTGCAACATAAGCCTGACCTTGGACAACACGCTTACATTACTTTGAAACTAGACATAAAAAAGATGAAACCTAAACCAAGGACCATTACTTATCGACCGATAAAGGACATTGACTTTTAATAAACACCTGGATAATATTGACTGGGACATTATTGACCGCTTTGACCACGTTGACGATATGGTGAGGTGCTTCAATGACTGCGTCATCACCCTTTTCGACCTACATGCGCCGGAAAAAACCAAGGTGGTAAAGGAAGCACCTCTCCCATGGCTGACTAGTACTGTAAGACTTATGATGAGATTACGGGATGACGCACATGACCGTTACAAGAGGACCAAAAAGGAAGAACACAGACAGTACTATAAAGATTTAAAACATCAAGTTAACGTTGCCATACATAACAAGAAAAAGCATTTTTTGACTTGGACATAAATAGACATGCGCACGACTCTAAAAAATTATGGGCAAACTTGAAGCGGACTATATTACCAACTAGAAGAGACTCCGACTTACCTACATATTTACAAGATCCAGACGTTATTAATCAACACTTTCTGACTATACCTGGCAACCCAAATGTGACAATATCTGACTTGACTTATTATGAGTTCCATAGACACTCTGACGCAACATTTGGACTTAAAACAATTAGGGCGGACCAACTTTATAAAGTTTTGAAAAAAATTAAAACATCTGCATGCTGATCATGACTTTACCGCGGACTGTTGACATTATCTTGACTATTATAAACCGAAGCATACTGACAAAAACATATCCGACTGACTGGAAGATTGCGAAAAGGACTCCACATCCCAAAAAGCCCAATCCTGCACACGTCTCAGATCTAAGGCCTGTGAGCGTTCTGCCTTGTATATCGAAGATAATAGAGAGGGTGGTATGTGATCAGCTGTCGGAGTACTTGGACAGGGCAGGTATTGCTGCCGGCGTTGCAATCAGGGTTCCGTAAAGGGCGAGGTACTGCGACAGCGCTTCTCGATGTGGTGGATAATGTTCTTGCGGAGCGGGATCTGGGCAAGAGTACCTTACTGGTATTGCTTGACTTCTCTAGGGCTTTCGACTGCTTGAGCATCCTTGTTATCCAAGATGAGTTACTACGGCTTAGACAGCGCCGCTGTGGAGTGGTTTGGCAGTTACCTGTCTGGTCGTGCGCAGATCGTTGCTCTGCGTAAGGCTGACGGGAGCACTCTCTCCTCGGCTCCCTGTCTTCTGGCTAGAGGGGTCCCGCAGGGTTCAATCCTGGGCCCTTTGATGTTTATCCTTTACAGTGCTGATATAGTCTCATCAGTAAAAAACTGCAGATACCATTTATACGCCGATGATCTTCAACTATACATATCGTGTCCTCCAGAGGAAGTGGCTATAGCGGTGAGCAGATTGAATGAGGATCTGGAGAGAGTGGCAAACTGGTCTGAAAAGAATTGCTTGGCCCTTAATCCCAATAAGTCCAAGTGTCTGATATTGGGGTCAGCAACTCAAATTGTCAAAACTAAGGATCGGCTAGCCCAGATAGGGCCTATCTGTATCCGAGGTGAGCCGATTGAGTCGATATCTGAGGTCAGAAACTTGGGCTTACTGATGGACGGTCAGCTTCGTTTCGAAGACCACGTGGTTAAAGTTGTAGGGAATTGCTTTTACCGGCTCAAAGTACTGTACAGGATACGGGACTACCTCAGTGTAGACATGCGAGTCAAGTTGTGTGAGTCGCTTGTGCTGTCCAAACTAAACTACTGTGACGTTGTCTATGGAGGCTGTTTGCTACGCAGGTCTGAAAGGTTGATACAACGTGTGCAGAATGCGTGTGCTCGGTTCTGCTTCAAAATTCCCCCCCGAACCCATGTCACGCCGTATCTAGACGACGCGAATCTGTCGAAGATGTCTGCACGCCGCATGCTCCACCTTGCTGGATTGTTGTTCGATGTTGTCAAATACCGGACGCCTGAATATTTGTTCAATAAGATTACGTGGTCTCGTAACAAGTATCTTTGTAAGTCGAGAACGGTAATTCCGACGAACCGAACGGTAGCCTTCCGAGGCAGCTTCAGATTCGCGGCGTCCAAATGCTGGAATGACATTCCTCCTCCTCTTAAGGTCCTTACTAGCAGATATACCTTTAAGGTAAAACTTAAGGGTTATTTGTTATGTACCCAAAAAACCTGAACCCTCATTTTCTTTTCCAGCATTATGTTCTACTCCTTTTCTCTTTGTCCTGCCCCTACACAACTGGAGATCCCCTTGTATATTGTGTACTCTTTGTTTTGTGTTGTACGTTAGTGTATTGTATTGTATTGTATTGTATTGTTGTTTTGTTGGTATTTGTCTGCCTCGATGGATCGCTCCGTGGGTCACTTGATCTGGCCCTGGCAGAAAATCAGTGCTGTGGGTGACAAACCTGCAGCAAATACTGAGCCTGAGGCCGTTTTACCGCCGCATGGACATAGCCCGTGCCCATTTCTAGTTTTTAGTTTTTGTCTTGTATTTTTGTCTTGTCTGTTTTTTTTTTGTGTCTTTTTTCGTCTGTGTGGCGATAAATAAATATACTTGTTCCTTCTTTCTTTCTTTCTTTCACCCAATAACCATATCTACAGCACTTTCCGTTCACCGAGAATCACAAAATACTCAGGGCACAAAAGGAACCACCAAGCAAAATATTCACCAAATCTCATTCATGGAAAGGATGCGTCAATGAAAATTTTCTAAATATCAACGTAATGTTTTTGTCATTCTCTATACAAAAAATAGTGGATTTGTTAGGTTGATTTTAATGCAGCAATTCATTTTTTTCACAGCGAGAAGCACCAATAACTCATGATAGAGCCATTTATTAGTGATGATTTCAATCATTTTTAAAGAGCCTTTACGTGGGTCCGTTTGTTTTGTATGACGTCATCTGTCTGAAGTCATTATCACTAAAATGCATTTAACCTTTATAGGCTCTTTAACATAATGCACATTTTAATTGCCCCCTATACTTTTTCATGTGCCTGCACTTATGATACTACGGGTCGGTAAAAGTTGGTCGTCCAGACACTTCCTAGATGAAATCACAAATTTATTTCAACGTGAGCAAACATAATGTACCATGTTTGTTGAACATTAATGAATGTACTCCCGTCTCCAGCTGTATCTTTGTCTTTAAACGAAGTATTTATTACTCAAATACTGTCCTGTCTATGTAGGTATATTATATAAATTTTATCCTCCTCTTACACATAGATATTATAATTTATTTATGTAGTAGTTTATAACATCTTTAAGTAAGATTTATGTAAGTTTATTATTAAGTATAAGTATGTATTATTCGTATTTGCACAAACTTTGTCTCTTTTTCCTTCGGCAACCTTTCCGTCACAAGGTTGTCTGGAAGAAATTGCTGTTAGCAATAAGACCGCCTATTGTATATATTTCTTTAATTGTAACTTTTATTTGTCTTTTGTTTCTTATGTGCAATAAAGAATATTCTTATCTTATCTTAATGTTAGGGGCTGCCTTGGGGCTGAATGTAGTGGAGAAAAAAGGCAGCGAAAAAAAACTGCACTCTGACCATCTTCTCTCAAATCACCTTAAATCTAATACGTAAGTACGAGCATCTTTCTACCTAAGAAGCTCAAAACCCATGAGTGCAATCAACACTTGCTACGTCATAAAATTAAAAATAGCATAGTTTTCGGTATACAGTCACAACGTCTGTATACAATGTGAGTCTTCATAAAGTGCACATATCAAAATCAGGGAAACTACACCCCATTTCATCGACGGAAAAAATAAAAAATTCAATAAAAAAGAATATTTGTATTTATTATGATTTTTTAAAAATTATGAGTTGCACCTGTTGACCCTATTTAGATAAATCGTCATAATTTTTAAACTAAGTTCGTTATCGCAGTGAAATAAATTTTGTGATGATGTCTAATAATAAGCCGTACCCATAAAGTAAAAATATCCAAGAAAACTAACCCTATAAATTTACAATTAAGTGAAACTTGAAGAAAATCTGTATTTTTTTTCATCATTTTTGCATTTGTTTTACAATTTCTCCTAAAATCATGCTATTGACCCTACTTTTTTTTCATTCTAGCTTATTTTACATGGCATTAGCTTTCTAAAAGTAAAAACTGCACGTTTATTACTCAAAAACAACAGTTTTTATGACCGTTTGAAAAAAGCCCATGCGCATCGTTTTGCTACACACCATTGTTTATCACCTTTTTTACAAATATTTTTTTATTTTTTATTTTATTTTTTCCGTCGATGAAATGGGGTGTAGTTTCCCTGATTTTGATATGTGCACTTTATGAAGACTCACACTGTATTTATAAAAAACATATTAACTAACTGACTAGCTCGTTATGGAATCGGTTTAATGCCAAGGTGAGTGATGTGATGACTGATAACAACAGCAATCACCACCATCCAATCTATGGAGATTGGGTGAGTCACTCTCAATAGAGCTACGAATATATCGCGTAATGAATGAGTAAGTCATCTGTGGGACACTATAAGTAAAAAGTAAAACCTAAGAATAACTGATAATCCGCAGTGACCTCGGTTGTTGTGCGGTTGCCATCTAAACCCTCTATCTCTATTCGAGATTAAAGAGAAAAAAAAATCAGATAGGCAGGACATGAAAGTTCGCTCAAGTAATGGTGTAATACCTACGTGTCACTACCACAGGTTACAAATGAAATGTGTTGACGACCTCTATGGCGCAGCGGTTAGAGCATCTACCTACCATGCGAGAGATCCCGGGTTCGAATCCCGGCTGAAAGGCAGCGAAAAAAAAAATCCACTACGACCTATGGTACTACGGGTCAGTAAAAGTTGGGTCGTTCAGACACTTCCTAGATGAAATCAGGAATATAAATAAGTGCAATCAACATTTGCAATGTCAAACATATTGATAATTGCGTAGCAGTCTACGGTAGACTTGAACGAAATGCACAACAAAATTATTTTCATAGTAATAATTTATCTTTCTGTGTAACGGGGCGTTGCGATACTTCCGATTTTAGGTCAATGTCACCAATGTTGCGTTGGTGTCTAGTCATCAAGTGTCATAGGTATAAATTGTGAACTCTGAGGTCTAATTTGTCGAAATGAAAAAGCAAATGGATATGTAATTATGAAAAATACCAAAAATTTAATGCTGAAAAAAAATGTGTGGTCGAAACATCTATAAACAAAATTCAAAGTCCTGACTGACTGATTCACTCACTCATCAACGCCCAGCCCAAGCCGTTGGACCTAGGAAGCTGAAATTTCGCACAGAGGGTCTATATATAATGTAGGCAAGGAATAAGACCGGGTTTTTTTAAATTCAACCCCTAAGGGAGCGAAAAGGGTTGCCAAAAGTTGTATGGGAGGTATAAAGAATGTTGTCTAATTTTCTTGAAACTTAAAATAAATAGTCTTCAACACAATTGATTGAATGATCTAACATGTTTCGCCATTTTTCAAAATTTAATCCATAAGGGAGTGAACGGGGTTGCAAAATTTTTAACTAAAGTCCACGCGGACGGAGTCGCGGACGAAAGCTAGTGTGGAATAAAATTATGAGACCGGGTTTTCATCTAGTTATTTAATATTTTTCTCCTGATATCCGATGGTTTTACCACTAACCCAGTCTAAGTACTGGTTAACCCGATGATGTAACTAATTATCCTTTACATATCACCTCAGTAATATCCCTGTAATGGATGTACGTAGGCGATTAATATTCATAATGTCAGCAGAGGGCAACGTCATAACTTTTTTATTTTATTTATAGCCATTATGAAACCGATTTGCAATCAGTGATAGGATGTTGGTTCACTGTAGCCTTCGACGATTATTACTTTTCTCTGAATAATCAGAACGCATGTAGGTACGTTCATCATCATCATCATCATCAAGCCATTATGTCCCCACCGAGGGGAATGGGTCTCTTCTCTGAGGAAGGTATAGGCTTTGGGTAGGTACATTAGCCAAGTTTAATTTGCTTCGTTTTAGGTCACACTGTTTTTAAATATCAAAGCTAACAAATTACGTACAGGGCTGTCTCCAATTTCATTACAATGATATAGCAACAGTACAAATACGAATCAATCCTTAAATACTCCGCGCGACACGAGGCCCCGCTTCGTTTTGCTTTGTGGTCTATAACTCTAAAAGAATAAAGTTTATTTTAGCTTGTGTCGTTGCCTTATCTTTGTAATGTGGATAGCACTTCACTTTTATACGCGAATTCGCCTCTTCTGTATACGCATTGTCCCTGATAGGTTTTCCCGTAATTAGCAAAAGTAGTACGGCTCCGGTAGTGAATCGCTCGTAGAATGGGCTGCCTGAGTGATCTTAAACGATCACTAAGGTTAAGCGTCCATGGATGGGTCACCGTCAATGACTAACGCTAGTGGCATTTTTCCGAGCGATGCCGGCTGCCGTCGGTATATGGCAGTCGTTAAGCCAAGTCAGAGGCCTTAGGGCGACTTTAAAATTTCTGACAGTAAGACCAGCCACTAGTCTTACAAGCCTCCACCAATCCGGACTTGGCCCCCGTGGTGTAATATGGCCTATATCTTCCTTAGGGAAGAGACCCGTGCCCCTCGGTTGGGATGTAATGGGTTGATGATGATGATACAATAATTATTACACCTACAAAACGGTAGAATACAATCATCCAAATGTTTGATTGTATTATTATTATAATTATTTAATGCACAAAAGACGTAGGGCAGAAAATGTGAAGTGCGAAAAAAACAAGGTAGTAGGCTATATGTAGCGGTTAATCCCCCGAAATTAATTTTCTCTAGTATTTCAATTTCCATTCTTTTTTCCCCATTTTTTCTTTATACTAAGCGGAAATTTTCTTATAATATTTTGGTCCCATGCTCATAAGTTCTTAGTCGATTTTCACACTGAATGATATTTTAACCACTCCATTATATTGCCAGTCACTTTTCTTGTCATTGGTTCTTACTTAAAAAAAAACCGTAAGAAAGGAAGGATATTTATTATTTCCTATATTGTATTTAAACATTTTTTTCTGCCGTGCATATAACATAACTTAAAAATAACTTCTAAAGATTTATTTCCACTTACACTAAGTAATCGTAGCATGTTGTTTATTCAAATATTCAAAATATTTGTTTGTTTCTTTATTATATTTCAGAACAGATAGTAGGTAGGCACATTTTTCCAGTGTGGTGATTCCTTTGACGACGTGGCGCAGTGTTTAGTGCATCTGACTACCATGCGAGAGGTCCCGGGTTCGAACCCCGGCTGGGGACAAAAAAAAACCCAGGTCTTGGATGTTTACATGTTTGTGACGTCGCTGTTTCTGGTTCCCACGACACAGGGTATCCTAGTGTGGGGGCAGAAGCAATGTATGTGCCTGTGTGCAAATGTTTATGTTTATGTTTGTAAATAATAGTTAATGATCTAAAGGGGTTTCACTACCATTGGACAATCGGTATTCAGAAGAAAACCAATCAGTAGATAAGGTCCTATTTAACGATAATTTCATAGACTGACAATACAGGGTGGCCGGGGGATTGACGTCAAAAAAAAAAAATTTGGTCCCTCTTGTCATGGGGTATCCGAATCACCCCCATGTATGTTCCGCGATTTTTCATAGTTTCGGAGTTATGATTTTTTTTCTGAATTTTTATGAATTTTCGCCTTATCAATTTTGAAAATTTCTAAAAAAAAAACTAGAAACTTTTTTCAATTACTTTTTTTTGTAACTGAATCTTCACAAGTTGTTCTTCTATGCATAAAATAATCAGCTTCGTAACTTTGATAAAAGTTATTAAAGTGTTGGTCTAAAGTCAAAAATTTACGTTCGGTGAATTATGACTTGAATTTTCAAAAATAAATTAAAAATCCAAACAGATGTTTTAATGGTTTCTTAGTTAGCCTCAGAAATGCGCAAGACTCTCAGATTTCATAATCATTAAAAAAAAGTACTGCTTAACGAGCTACTTTGTGTACATTCGGCCTTCGAAGACAGCGAGGTGAAGAATTATTAAAATTAACATATTTTTTTTCTGCCATTTCGTCTTTTCTTAGGTTATTAATGAACGAGTCATCATCATCATGATGAATAAAAGTGGTTTTGTCAATAAAACACAGATTAAAATGTAAAAAAAATGTTTATTATAATAGGTTTTCAAAGTTGCCACCTCCAGCAGCAATACACATTCTACACCTACGTAGGAAATTATCTTTTAATCGTCTAAAAGCTGCTCTGTTTTCCTTTACAACACGTTCGGCTTCTGTTAATTTCTGCCTCAGCTCTTGTTCACTCCCACTTTCTCTGGCGTATGCTATCCTTAAAATAGCCCCAAATAAAAAAATCCATGGGGTTGAGGTCAGGTGAGCGTGGAGGCCACGATATTGGTCCGCCGCGTCCGATCCATCTATTGGGGTACGCCTCATTTAAATAATTTCGGACTTGCGTTGCGTAGTGACATGGAGCGCCGTCATTTTGAAGAACCATGGTTCGTCTTAGTTCAATATTCACGTCTTCTAGCAACAATGGAAGTTCATGTTCCAGAAAGTGTCGGTATCTTTCTCCATTTAATCTGGACGGCAATTCAAATGGACCAATCAGTTCGCCATTGAGAATACCAGACCACAAGTTAACGCTGAAACGATTTTGAAACGTCGACGCTCTCATTTCGTGTGGATTTTCAACCGCCCACGTGTGGTAATTATGAATATTGAAAATTCCAGTGCGCTCAAAACGTGACTCATCTGACCATAAAACTTTATTGAAAAATCCAGGATCTTGTTGTTCTTTTTGTAGCATTGTTTGGCAGAAATCAATGCGCAATTGGTAGTCTGTAGGCAGTAAAGCTTGGACTCGATGGATATGGAACGCATGACATCCTTCATCGTGAAGTGTGTCTTGGATAGAAGTTCTTGGGATGTTCAGAGTACGAGCCATAGCTCTGGTACTCGTGGAAGGATTTTGTTGAACTTCTTCGAGCACAACTTCTCTGCGATCCGGGTCAACTCTAGGGATTCCTTCCCTATCGCCTCGTTGGCCAGGAATGCGGCCTGCCATTAAGGTATTGTGCGTGTTAATAAAAACGCGATGGTCGGGATAATGCTCAGGTTGCGGCCCACCACGACGTTGAAGTTGTTCGCGATACAGTCGCGGTGCTTCAAGGCCGTTTCCTTGTGCAACTCCATAAAAATAGTGCATTTCTGCGTATTCACTTAACGTGTAACTCATCTTTTACACTTCCAAGTAAACAAAGTCCAAATCAGTATGCAAGACACAGTCCAATTAACGAGCAAAGTAGTCAAATAAGTAGGCAGCGGAATCCGCGGACAAAGCGAGACAGTGAGGTAAAACAAAATGAAGACACGTGTAGCAGTAAACACAAAGTGAGAACGACTGAGGTACAAACTTTTTTTGTGTTCGCTTCTGCTGCGCTGCCCCTCTCACTCTTACCGCTGAGAGTGAGAGAGATAGCAATAGTTCGGCGGCCTCCTATCCTCAAAGACTATTGTTATTACAGGTAAAAAGTTGCGTCTGCATTTACAACCCATGACCCACGAGAACGGACCGCGCAAAATTAATTACTGTAAAACGGAAAATGCCTCCAAATTTTTTAATCTGTGTTTTATTGACAAAACCACTTTTATTCATCATGATGATGACGACTCGTTCATTAATAACCTAAGAAAAGACGAAATGGCAGAAAAAAAATATGTTAATTTTAATAATTCTTCACCTCGCTGTCTTCGAAGGCCGAATGTACACAAAGTAGCTCGTTAAGCAGTACTTTTTTTTAATGATTATGAAATCTGAGAGTCTTGCGCATTTCTGAGGCTAACTAAGAAACCATTAAAACATCTGTTTGGATTTTTTAATTTATTTTTGAAAATTCAAGTCATAATTTACCGAAAGTAAATTTTTGACTTTAGACCAACACTTTAATAACTTTTATCAAAGTTACGAAGCTGATTATTTTGTGCATAGAAGAACAACTTGTGAAGATTCAGTTACAAAAAAAAGTAATTGAAAAAAGTTTCTAGTTTTTTTTTTAGAAATTTTCAAAATTGATAAGGCGAAAATTCATAAAAATTCCGAAAAAAAATCATAACTCCGAAACTATGAAAAATCGCGGAACATAAATGGGGGTGATTCGGATACCCCATGACACGAGGGACCTAATTTTTTTTTTTTGACGTCATTCCCCCGGCCACCCTGTATAATGGACTGGTTAAAACATCATTCGGTGTGAAAATCGACTAAGAACTTATGAGCATGGGGCCAAAATGTTATGGGAAAATTTCCGCATAGTAAAAAGAAAAAAATGGGGAAAAAAAGGAATGGAAATTAAAATACTAGAGAAAATTAATTTCGGGGGATTAACCGCTACAGTCGCTTATTTATTACGAACACATTACCAATTAAGTATTTATTAATCACTCCTTTTCTGCTCAAATTAGTATAATTTGGACTTGATTGCTTGAAGACCAATTTATTTATAATTCTCTGTGGGGAAGGTGCTGCTTGCTGAAATACAGGTTTTAACCTAGTTCGGCAACGGAGGCCAACTCTGTTTTTTTGTAATTTTAGCCTAGTGTAACTGTACTTGTGACTCTGTGTAACTTTTTGAAATAAAATTTATTCTTATTCTTATTCTTATACTGATTTTATCAGCGCCCTGGCTTCTTCAGAGTGCGTTAACGCCAAAGCACTGCAGAACACACCAACCTCAGAACTATCACAACAAACAGAAAACTCACAAACTCACTATCACAGAAAACAAAGTCGCTTCCCCCTATGTCTGTCTGTCACTACGAGTATGTATGCTTAGATGTTTTAAACTACGCAACAGATTTTGTCGCGATTTTTATATATATAATACATACATAATATAGTAGAAAAACACTGATATCGTTTCTAATGTGATTGTAATGTAATAACCTTCGAGATTGATTAAAATAAATGTACCGTAAGATGTACCTTAAGAAAGTCTACAAAAAAAATCTGTATTGTCTATCTCACTCTCTCTCTCTCTCACTCTCTCTCTCTCTCTCTCTCTCTCTCTCTCTCTCTCTCTCTCTCTCTCTTCTCTTTCTAGGGATAACCCACAAAAACCATTTTTACCGTAAAGTAATGAACTTAATATTGTGGCCGAAGGGTAATTTTGTATTAACTGTATTACTTTCATAAAATCATAAATTAAGTTCGGTTAATCTGTAATACAACATTTATTGACTGTCAGGCGGTACGAAGTTCGGCGGGTCAGCTAGTTATTACAAAAATGTCTCCAATAGCGTCCTCAATGGCGATTTCAGCAGTTTGGTCAATCATCTTTTTGAATCATGAAAGCTTTGTTTAGTGGAAAATGTCCAGAAAAATAAACTATTATAAGTACTACTTTATGTTTTTGAGTTCATAGTAGACAACCAACCCAAGCTAACATAATGTACAATATCTTTGTTATACAATGAAGTGTAATAATTACACTTGTTTATAGGAAAACTTGTTAAATAAATGAAAATAAAAGAAAAAATAACTACATTCATTCAAAATCTTATGTAAAAAAGATCTAGTATCAAGGTAATTTAGACCGTTACCTGTTAAATGTATAACTATGTATAAACATGTAAATAACTCAAGTCATTAACAAATAAAACATATGAAAGAAAGGATTGGAAAACTATTCGCCTCGGTCATACAATATTGACGTCCTTGTTGTGTGAGCAAGAAGCTTACAATTACAATCCCTTTCTTAAATTAGCGGTGCTACACTAGACCAAGCTTTACAACAGAAATAGAGACGTACCTTCTTACTATAGCTGGCTTTGAGCATCTCTTGGCTAAGGAACTTGTAGCTATTGATCTTCCGGAGCTGGAGCTGAGTAAGGCGCTTCTGCTCCTCCACTGACGGAGTGACCATTGGGTGTGCGAAGAGAGGATCCTTCTCCAGTGTACGCCATACTTTGTACTGTAGGAGATAAAGATGTTAGTTATATGTTAATCAGTTGTGTTATGACCTTGGAAACAACAATCATTATGGTGAACAACAGATAGGCAAACAAGATGACTGACTGGTATCCCCGAGATGGGAAAAGAAAAGTGGGAAAACTAAGGCAAAGATGGGAAGATATTTTCAAGCAGAGATGTAGTCCAAACTGGAGAAGGCAAGCCAGAGACAGAGAAGTGTGGAGGAAACAGGGGGAGGCCTACGCCGAGGCGGCGAGTTCCATAAACAATGTTAATAAATAATAATTAATTAGTAAATAATCAAATTAATAATATTTAGATGCATGAAATAATAATAATAATATTGAAATTAATTTCAAAATTTTTTATGTAATTGATTTATTTATGGATATATAGGCTTCTTTATTTTATTTTATTATTATGGGTAGCCAATCGGCCCACCAAAACGTCTACAGGTTAAAGTATGTGTGTATCACAGTCAAGCTTTTTTTGAACTTCCAAAAGAATTGCAAATGGTTGACAATAATTAAAAAAAAATCTTATTATACATTTCAAATGAATAAATGATAAAATTTAAGAGTTATAAACACTCTTAAATTTTATTTTTGTTTTTAATTTTATTAAATTGCTCAACATTACTGTTTCTACTAAGTCCTTGTACAACAAAATCATGTGACTACCTATACTCTAGTAACAAACAAGCCTACTCTAAATTAAAAATATTTAACCTTGGACAAATGTTTTTGAAGTACGTTTTAATATCTTCTTCATATTTACCCAAAGAGCAAGTAAATATATAAATTTTTCCTGCTACTTTATCGAGGATTCTTGTTTTAATAATTGGGAAACCATTTTTAGGTTAAGATGATATAAATTAAGATTTTTAGATTAAGACAAGATAAAAGTTGTATGGAGGAATCTATACAACGTCTATTATGGGGGCAGAAAAATACCATGCCACATCCCCCTCACTAGTCACCCTCTGCAGGAAAGGCATTTCAGGAAAGATTGTTGATAAGTTTGGCAGAAAGCGTTTAATTTTTGTTCATATTTTGTAAGTTTTGATTTAATAGTAATAAATTCGGTTGATAAAAATTATGCTAAATATGCAGTTTGACCATAAAAACCTCTCTATACTTATGCCATAAATAAAGTCTAGTCCCTATAGCCGACCCCTGGCCATGTCATTATTATAAGATAGGTTAGTACCGCATACTTTCACTAGTTTTCATGGATATTATCAGACATACAGCAATACCAAGTACCACAAACTTTTGCAGAGACATAAATACCTAACTAACACAGAGATAGAAACTTACTTTCAACTTCAGCAAATCAATGTCTCCTTCCAGACTCAGTTTTAATCGCTTCCAATCAAACGATGCTGTGCTCCTGTACGGGTCCAGAGGCCCACTCGGGAGATCCGGAACAAAACTCAGGTCCTCCATGCTTCAACAACAGATTAAATCGTTAATATACGGGTTAGAACACCCATAACTCTATCTGAAGTGCCGGCGTATGTAGGGACTTTTGCCGTATGACCCAATGGGGATAACGATAACGGGATAGGATACTATTTGTTCCATGTCCATTCAAACTTGCACGAATTTTATTAATAGTACAATCGTAAAATGTAGGCGGTAACTGATCGGGTGATCCTCACCTTGACAGTAGAATTTTCTAAACACACAGCACTGGTTTTACACCACTGAAGCTAATCGTAGGCGGTTTAAGTTAACAACTAATTTATTACAATTTCAAGGATGAGTATTTGATTCGTATGAATTGAAAACGCCCCAAGTAACCAGCCTCTTTACTGACACAAGAAAATCTGAGCGCTGCAAAACGCGAAATGAAGTTCAATTTTAATCAAGAAGGAACGAATTGAAATCTGACACATGTCGTGTTGCCATTACATAAAGCTGCGTTTGTACGGTCTTAGATTTATTTTTATTAACTACTACGTGACGTAATTAGATGTGTTCTGTGAATTAGACTACGTGAACCTAGTAAATAGTGCGACTAGATATAATGTATTACATGCCAAGAAAGACCATTTTTTGCATTCATTAACTATATTTTTTTCACACGAAATACTTCACAGAACACTACAGAAGAAATAGCATGTACAAAGGCTTACCTCGCTATGCGATTTATTTCAGCAAATCCTTAGAGTGTCAGAGAAGTAGTTAGACGTGTGCAAAATTAACTATAAAATCATTAATAATCTGTAACAAAATCAACCACATAAACACTAAAGAAGAAAGAAAAAGATAAAATTACAAAGCTAACAGACTGTACGTCCTGTACATCCCCATCGGGACTGAAAAATATTTAGAGAGGGCACCATTGTTTGTCATTAAAATATATCTCTACTCTATTTCTAAATAGGTACTCTATTTTCATCTCGTTGTAAGCGGCTACTGACTAGCGAGATCGGTCGGAAAATGTCTGGGTTACATTTCACAAAGAGTGTTACATCTAAAATATACATTGACGGAAGTGTTAGATTATTGTAGTTTTGAAAATATAGTTTACAACTATCCGTCTTTTTCAATCCAAACATTGCCTTTATGCACCTTTTTTGTACTTTGAATTCTGTCTCTCTGTCGTGTGAGTTATCCCAAAAATCAGACCATACCACAACAATGAAGCTACAGTGCCATGATATGCTGTAATTAGAGCATCAATATTAGTGACAGGGGCAAGTTTATCGAGGACATAAGCAGATGAGCCAACTTTTTTGCAAAGCTCCGCAATATGCGCTTTCCAGTTTAAATTTTGGTCCACCGTCAGTCCTAAGAACTTTGTGGTCTCTACTTGTTGTATTTTTATATTTCCATAATGAATATATTATCCAAATTTGCGGTTGGTAACTTTTGGCTAAATTGCATAAAATTAGTTTACCTTCAAGTAATTATTGTTTTACCAAATTATAATGTATTATAGAGTCTGATTTATGTCACATTTGTAAAAAGATTCTTGGTCACATCGGATTGCAAAAGTGCTATCATCTGCAAATAGGGTCATTGGGTAGGAAGTGACTCTGAGAAGATCATTAATGTAGAGTGAGAAAACTAACGGTCCCATTCCCATCACACTGCTCTGTGGGACGCTATGGCGAACTACACGCTCAAGTGACCTGTAAATATCTTCACGTTTAGTTTTAGGATTGATTTTTGAGATTTCTGTACACTGTGTCCTGTTTTTAAGATATGGCTCTATTAATTTCCACACATTTCCCCTTATAGCGTAAGAAAGTAATAAAAAAAAATTAATAAATTGTTGCTTATTTTTAAGCAAATATGAATACAAAATATCGTTCAATAAAATCCAAAAAACTATTATGCCAATAGCCGCTCAGCATTTTCACAATTTTCATTGTTTTTTAGGTGCATACAAAAAGGACGAGACGTTTTCTTGCACTTCAAAAATTTCCCTAAATAGTGACAGACTCTCTGCTTCTGGCAACATTGACACTGCAGAGGTACGTTCAAATATAACAAAAATTCATCGAGAGATGTACTTAACGACAGTTCTGCAACTGGCTGGCTTTATCAGTTCCATTTATTTGCTTTAAAGTGGGTAAAAAAACGACTTGGAAGAAAACCCTCTTCCTTTTTTTGGAGTTTGTTAAAAATACTATCGTTCTTTTGACATCTAGCTGGTTTTCTTAGGCACTAGTACATTATAATTATGAGTCGCAGTCTTTTCGCATAAGTCTTTTCAAATAAAACACTCGTTAAAGCTGGTAAATGACAGGAGTATGTACTATAATAAATTAATTTATACACCGGCTTTTCAAGCCTTACTAGCCTTTGGAGTATTTAAGAAACCGGTGTGCTTCCATGCAATGCAACCTACATGCATGAATGTTGATGAATCGAAAGCGATCTGTCATGGCAATCCCTGTTCTCTGCCTACCACTCTGAGAACAGGCGTGAGTTTATGTATGTATTTATGTAAGACTTAGGACAGTATACTTTTCCTGGATTGATAATACAAGGAGTACTCCTTGATAACTACCACTAACGCCATCTATATTTACAATACGCAACAACTTCCAAAGCTATCGAATGGTTTATAAGGTTCAATAATTAATTTCTGTTTTACCAATAGATGTCGCTACAGGCACACAACATTTTAATAAAATGTGAAAAAGAGATGGAACTCATTCAAGAGCGTTCGTGTGAACGAGAAGCAGAGTCACCACTACAAGCCTAGTTAGCGGCGCACACACGCAAAAACGTTGTACAGTCACACAGTAAACAAGAAAAGAGAAGTCGTAAAACAACTGTCCGCTGGTTTTCTATCAGATGTAAAATGGTCGGGCGGCGGTGCTGTCGCGCGCTACGTTGACCGCGTGATGTTTATTCTGAAATCGATGTTTGTTTTATTGGAATCCGTTCGCGAATACGATTTTTCTGTTCGTCCGCCGGCCTGTCGCGGAGTACGGGCCCCGTGGCCCACAGTGATCTGTGTGGTGCCTCAGTTTTGACGTGCGATTTCGCTGATAGTTGATAGCTCACTTACCGGGCGAGCGTAAACCTTCATACGTGTTGGTTTTTTCGAGAGATCGGTTTAGTGGGTGTTTTACGTTTGTGAGCCATTGGCCATGCTGTGTGTGACATAGTGGACCCTGAGCGCTAGCACCATGTCTGGGCGATCGGATTGCAGGAAGTTTGCGCCCAACATCTTCAACAAGAGCAAATGTACCAACTGCTTCAGGCAGAAAGAGGAACACAGCGCTGAGGCTCTGGAATCGAATCGGGTGAGTTCGAAATTTGAAAAAAGAACCGGGGTCAGTCAAATCTGTCGATGATTGCAGTTGATTGATTGTTTATTAGACACTTTTGTACCTACCTACCCATTCTATGCTTTCGTTTTGGAATGTAGGTGTAGGTAGGCTCATCAAAGGCAAGGCACACATACGTCTGCGTAGGAAGGCAGGCTGACTGGCCACTTCACTTTTTTGCCCTAGCGTGGCCTGAAGTGTGTTGATCTAACGGATGATGCTTCGAGTTAATAAAATACTATTGAAAGAACGTGAGAATGCAATCCTGGGAGACTTAGATGAAGTTTATTGCTTACCTACTGCTTCTTTAGGTACTTACCCAAGTAGATAGAACCTACTTACATACTCTAATAAGAAAAATAAAATCATTAGGCATAGATTAAACTGTTACTTTTTGAACTAAAACTTAGGTAACCACTAGACATTAATAACTGATGAGCAACCGACGACGCGAGCTCCGTCTCTGCTCACCATGATTAAGCTCTGCGAATCAGAGCGAAACGTGGTCGGACTCTTCCGGCAAAAAGTCACCTACCTAAGTGTATCCGGAATAAAATGAATAAATTGTTACTTAATTATCTAATCGGGCGTCTAGGTAGGTAGTAGGTATTTCCGTCCAAAAATGACTCGCCTAAAACAATTAAGAAAGACCAAGTACGTAGTATTATCCTTGGGTGCGTTTGTAGTTCGAAATAGAAAACATGTTAGTTCAGTAAAGTTACGCGCGTCTGTGCAACTGACGACGTGTAAAGGTTGATTGGTTTTTGACTGTCCTCCCCTTAAAAATTACTAAATTAGGCATGTGACAGCATCAACATGAATACCAAAAATTTACATACAGGTACATACATTCTTTCTGGCCCCACACTAGGATTCCCTGTGTCGTGGGAACCGGAAATAGCGACATCACAAACATTGTAAACATCGAAGACCAGGGGTCTTTTTTCGTCCCCAGTCGGGATTCGAACCCGGGACCTCTCGCATGGTAGGCAGATTCGCTAACCGTTGCGCCACAAAAGTCGTAAAAAGAATAAAAGACCCAATTTCACCCTTATCTGCTGCGAATGTTCGAAACAGTCTTGGCTGATTATTTCATTACTCTTAGAGACATACAAAAACCAGTTCGTCATTTGGCACACATAAAAGTTTAATTTCTGTATTAAAATTATTACTCGCTGGAATGAAACGGGTTGTCCTCAAAACAAGATTCCGTTGACCCTAGAATGTAGTCGCTCGTGAGCACGTCCATATTTTCATGCGTGTACTGTACTTAGTTACGGCGATTTTGCAAGGAAATTGACAAACAAACAAATCACATACAGGCACAAACCTTGCTTCTGGCCCTACGCTAGGATACCCTGTGTCGTGGGAACCAGAAACAGCGACATCACAAACATGTGAACATCCAAGACCTAGTGTTTTTTCGTTGTCTCCAGCCGGGGTTCGAACTCGGGACCTCGCGGTAGGCAGATGCGCTAACCGCTGCGCCACAGAGGTCGTCTTGACGTAATGGTTCATTGAATCTGGTTTCGACTTTTTGCGACCGGCCTGGGCTTATATTCTGCTCTTGGATAGTACAATGACAAACTGCATGGCGATTCAGATTCATTGCCGCATCAAGTCTACGCGATCACAAGTATCAATTCTTCTAGGCGTCAATGGTAAAAAAACACGCCAAGTGACCCGGCCGTGTATAATTGTATATCTGTCATAGTACTGACGAACGAATGCTCTGAAGTATAATCACATCAATCTCACATGCGTCCACTCCACTCAGAACTGACGTTACAGTTGAATTTGGGATGAAATTGTAAAGTTAGGTCTCAATTGCAAATTTTAGTTGCTAAGGGCCGATATTTGAATTGAGAATTTCACTACGTAAAATACTTAAGTAACGTTCTGTCACGCTCTTTTCTGAGAAGAGCGACGACGAAACAGCACTGCAATTAAGTAGCTACGAGTACTTAGCGAAATTCTTAATTGAGAAACCGACCTTAAATCGCTTGTAACGCAACTGAATAGAGTACACGGATGTACAGAATGATGTGAAGTCAACTGTACTATAGAAACTTTAATATTTTGACGACCTCTGTGGCGCAGTGGTTAGCGGATCTGCCTACCATGCGAGGTGTCCCGGGTTCGAATCCCGGCTGGGGATAAAAAAAGAAAAAAAAAAGGAAACCCAGGTCTTGGATGTTTACATGTTTGTGTCGTCGCTGTTTCCTGATCCCACGACACAGGGTATCCTAGTAGGGGCCAAAAGCAATGTGTGTGCCTGTATGTAAATGTTATGTTATGTTAACATACATAATGTACATGGAATAGTCCAGCGAAGTTTTCCGACGTTGAAGAGGAATGTATTGACTGACAAACTTTACTTGCAATGCATCGTGACTTTCAAATCATCCATTTTATCCTGCTGAGTTTACATGACAGTACCTAGCATGCAGTTTATATAAGAAAAGTACTAAAGAACTCCTAAAAACCATGGGAACTTCTTCGCTGCCCTTTCCAACAAGGAAGTACTAGTCACAAGCAATAATAATTGCCCACTGCGGAATTCTATGAAAGTAAACACGTTTGCTTTTCCGATTGCTTGACCATGCGTAACTTTGGTTCCCATACCTTGTAATGTGTACAAGCACGCTGATTTCGAATATGACCATTAAAATTCCATCCTTGTCTTTATTTACATACAAATACAAATACAAAAATATTTATTGCCGTAAAAGAATTTTACATGAGCGATACACAGCGGGCCCCGCACTAGGTAAAACCTGTATCGCGGACGCCCAAAAACAGTTTTAACAAATATAAGGTTATACGAGCAAAACATGACAAAATTTAGAGACAAACATGCAATTGTCGTTATGATGAAAAATAATATAAATTAAAACTTACGTGTAAAAATGACATAAAATAAAAACAGGAATATTTCCATAAAATAACTGTTTACATTAGAAAATACAATTTACTTCGGGCTCCAAAGAAATTCGTCCATGCGAGCTCATTGGTTAGAGTGCGTGACCTTCAATAGAACCTTCATCATCATAGGTGATGTACATTGCTGGCTTAAAGCATAATAAGGATCAAGACCGTGTTGACACCAGCAATGGACATCGCCTAGGATCCTACCAATGACCTAGTGTAATATGGCCCTATGAAGCA
This sequence comes from Yponomeuta plumbellus, assembly GCA_947310845.1. Lineage (NCBI taxonomy): Eukaryota > Metazoa > Arthropoda > Insecta > Lepidoptera > Yponomeutidae > Yponomeuta > Yponomeuta plumbellus. The sequence continues at coordinate 3,093,281 of OX371199.1, read as the reverse complement.
GACAGTTTTCGCTTAGGTACTGCTTGAGAGTATTTAGCCCAATAATGAGCGTTTTTCCTTATCGTCAGTTAAGTTCTAACAGTGCGAAAGTCATTTTTAGCCGTTTCGACCTTTTGATGCCATTGGATGAAGAAAAGTGGCGCGCTTCTTTCCGACCAATCTTATCAATCAATCTTATTTTATCTTCAATAAGTTGATTATAAATACTTTTCCCAAATAATGTACATACACCTCTAATGTAGCTAATTGAAATTTTACACAGTTTTTTCGCTCTCCTGTAAAGTTGACATTTTTTACTTACGCACTGTTAGAACTTAACTGACGTTATGTCAAATTTAGTTTTAAAAGATTCGGTAGGTGGCGCTGTCGTACCTTGGTAATAAACGTCAAAGCAAACAAGGATGCTATGGTTCTGTGGGATTTGTGATGGTTGATTACCTAAAAGAAAAAATGCTGTTATCGTTTGGTGATAAGCGCGCTTTTGGATATTTTGGAGTCTTTGCTGTGGATTGTGGCGTAGACAGAGAATAGAATAGACTGGGCCCGCGCGTATACCTTTGCGATGGAGATAGAAGTAGGTATTTTTTGAGAGTTGCCAGCATAACACATAATTCCCGAAACAGAAAATCGGGAAATAAATAACTCAACAGATGCAAACATTTTTATTAAATTATAAACTAACAAGATTATGCATACATAAAACCTTATTGCAAATATCCGTTAAATGCCATTTTTATCAATGTACTTAAGTTTTGTATAAAAGTTTCTTATCCTTTCTCCATCATTGACTATTTCTTTGGAGCATGATGTAGTGGCTGTCAAGAAAGGATTGTTCGGCGAAGTGATCTGATATATCTGTAAACAAATTTAGACAGACACATTTTTTCAAGCACTTTTGTAAAACACTAAGGTGATAATTTTTCTGGCCAATGGTTTTGGATCTGCGGTACATTTCAACTAATTCGCAAATAGTTATTACGTCTTTAGTGGTATAATGAAGGCCCCCTTTATCTTTTTTCATCTACAGGCTTTTGTACGCCATCGAACTTACAAAAGCAGACAAGCAAAGTGTGAAATTTAATTTGTGATTCCATGTTCCATACAACATTCTGTCGGCAAAGTAGGATCAGCTCTTTAGCTTTAGACATGATCCAATTTCTTTATCAATTTGTTTTAGAGAGGAGAGACATACACCTGTAAACAAATTGTACTTATGTTTAGCACAACTTAGTCCACCTGTTAATTATTTCACCATATCATGTGTAGGTACATTTATTACTGCGCGTCTGTGACAGACATGTTATTCTAAATGAAACTTTCTACGCTTATAAGTAAGATATTATGATAGTAGACCGTTTTATTTGCAATGAAATGTCTGTCATAGACGCACAGCAATGTCGCCGTCCGTCGCCAGATACAACGTGGAGGACATCAACATCACCAGATATGTTAGACCTACTGACTGGCATTGTTGACTCTAGGTATATTCTGATTTTTCAGGCTATCCATCCTAGGAATATCAGCAGCACTTTTACTAGTACTCGCAACCGCAGGCATTGGAAAATACGTTGATGTAGGCTCATGAAGAGTCTGGAAGGAACACAAAAACTGCGATTAAAAAAACCATTTAAAGTATATTATAGTTTAGTACCTTAATTGACTATGCAATTACTAGAGATTGAATAAATAATAGACCCAGGACTAAGACGTAATTTTAAATGACGCCCTTAGTAATAATGCATTGAACGGTCAACTCGCGAATAGATTTGTGAGGTAAACTATAACATAACAATGTACGAATATACATATTAAATCACTGAAATACCCTACATCATCTACATACCCATAACTCATTTTCGCAGGCAAGTTCCTTAGAGGAAGCTTCCGTCAGAAAAGTCAAACTCTTTGTTTTTCAAAGACAATGGGGCTCGAAATGACGGGAACAAACACGGGTATACTTTGTCGGTTGCTAGTCTAAGTGACCCGTGGCTTCCATATAGCCTGACCAGATCGGTATGCACCTGTAAAATAATTTTGTACAATGTAATCATTATTTGGTACGTTTGGGAACTCGTCAAAACGTGGGCCAAGTTCTAGTGGTTGATTCCTCTGCTTACCCACCAGGAGATATCAGGCGTGAGTTTTATTTCATATTTAGCCGTCTTTGCCAACGGGATTTTTTATATCATTAGTCTGGTAACCCTAAAATTAGTATAAGCCCTCTAAATTAAAATGGTCGCAGTTAGATTGCGAATCTATCCGTACGAGCACCTACATAATTTAGACGGGTAACACCAAAACAATCAAATTCTCGATTTTGTTTTCACGACTAATTTAGGGGTAATGGTGGGCAGTAGATGCATTTTATGTGCGTTTGATTCCTTTGCATAGTCTTCCACATCATAAAAACAGCTCTAAGAGAAGAATTAAGGGCACTTACGAATATAACCTCTAAGTGGCGTCTTTTCGCTCATTGCGGCTTCTACAGCTTAGAATGCTGTAAATCTCCATTGTATCACTTTCGTTCAACTGCACCGAAACATAAAAACTACAATCCTATGGAGAAAAACACGAATATCTGCCGAAAATAAAATGTGAAACTGGATAAATCCCAGATTTGACATAAGTTTGTCTGCCACACATCGAGCTGTGGCAAACAAACAAAAACGCATACGCGAGTAAGGGACAGAAGATCATTACTGTTTCTCGCTTACACTTTACAAGACTCGTATTAGGTTATCTCTTTCTTAATTTTTTTTGTCTATGGTTATGTCTCGTCTATCTATTCTCTGTCTACGATTGTGGGTTTGAATTTTTATTTTTATTACGTGAAACCTCGTCCGAATAGCAACCCTGGTTCCTTCTCTTGTTTTGTAATCTGTGGACTCACTTTGACATTGATTGCTACGAATCACAAATTTGTATGTAGAAACGAATAACGCCATCTATATTATCTCAAAGAACTAAGAAAGAAAAAGGAAGGAAAAACGCTCATTAGCCTAATCCCACGCGGACGAAGTCGCGGCCACCAATCAATACATTAAATATATCATAGAAGCGCGGCAAAGCGTTTTAATTCATACAACCTGTCGCATTGGGGCCTCAAAAGTGTTACCTTTATTGTTTTATTTGCTCAACACATTATTGCCACAGGTGAAATTGTATACAGTCAACAGAAAATCATAAGCTCGAATATCGACCTTATTGTCAAGGAGGTAAAAGCTTGGTAACGCCGGATGTGTTCAGCGGTCAGAGTATGTCGTATTTGCGCACACAAACATACGTATGGGCGTGTCAGGTATCTTGGCTTATTATCAGGTAAATATATCCGAACGCCGATGACGATGGTGACGTCACGGCTTCTGGTTATTAACACCCGATTTCTCGAACACTAACAAGCTCTTAATCTACTGTTAACAGCAGTCAGTTGGCAAAAATGCATACGAAAAAAAACGTTTGACAGCTGTTAACAGTAGATTAACAGATTATTAGCGAACGGGAAACCGGGCGTTAGTACAGTCGACAGCACATCATGGTATACACCCATGCACTCTACTCCGATGCGTTACGGGCGACTTGACGTGCTGACGACTGTACGTGTTAGTTAAGCTACATGACAAGTCAAAGTCTAGGTTATTCTTTTTAGGCACGCGGAAAGATGTAAAGTAGCTCAGTTTTGCGACAAATTTACCATGGAGTTGTTACTAATGAAGAGTATATTATGTCTAATGCGGTGCGGCGCCATCATTGTATCTGGCGACGGAGATTTGAATTTCGAATGCTCATCTGTACTACAGAGAATGTCGTGCCATTTGGTAGGTGGATGGAAATAATGGTGTTTTGTCTTTGAAATAAACTTTGGAAGACAAAACACACAGAACTACTTCAAGTTACAAGGTTAAATACAAGGTTGTTTTATGTCACCAATAAAAAGAAAAGTTGATAAATAAAGAAGGAAACAGCATACAACATAATTAGTAATTAGAAAGTTTTCCATTCAAGATCTTGTCAAAAGGTGATGGAGGAAAGAATTCCATGTAATCTGGTAATGAATGAGTGACGTAATTTAAAATTTTGATTTAAAAATCATAGAATGTCACAAAATGATGTATCAGTCTATCAAAAGTACAATCAATGTACATTTTCACCAATAGGTGAAACCATTAAAAAAAAACGTATTCTATAAAGCTATATTTTTACACCGGAATTGGAAAAGAAAAACGTGGAATGAGAATGTAAAATTGTCTGTAAATACATACCTTATTGAAAGTGATAAGATAGTGTTAGAATTACAGTACCATTGTAGACCCTATGGGGCTTGGCTTAGCAACATTTTTGAGTATTCAAAAGAATACGTTCAAAAGAAGGCAATGAATGACTATGAAGCGAAAGTGATTTGTCAGGATCGTGGCTGGTGGCGGTCCCTGGTCTGCCTACCCCTCTGGGCTACAGGCGTGTGTTTATGTGTGTGCGTCTTCAAAAAGATCTACTGATCTACCCAAGTTCCTGTCCTTTAAACCTAGTTGAAATAGCGTTCGTAGTTAACAATAAAATGGCATTTAAATTAATTGGATTTGGTTTGGTTGCTAGAAATTAGTGGTTTAATTACCAATGCCATTTAGATTAAGATACATTTTTAGCTCCTTCGAAGGTGAGATGATCACTGTGTGTACCAAACCTTCAATAAAATAAAAGAGAAAACAAAGTTTTGTTAGTAATGTTTAACTTAGTATCAGCCGGTGTGCGAGGTATGTTGCGGTGAAAGTTCCACCATTCATAGGCATAATGTTTCCTGGAAAACATTTGAATATGCATGTCGGTCGTTATTATTTAAGTACAGCTTAGCTGTTAAGTGTGGTCAATGGCGAGGTGTCTTGGCTTGTTTCCGTGTTTCTCACATTGCCTGCCTGCCACGCTTCCTTATTAGATTTATAGCTTCGACTACGTAGTAGCTTATGTGTTTTGTTGATTCTAAAAGAAATAGTAAAGACACAAATTCGGATCGCTTTAAATTATTTCGTGTATTTAATTCTAAAGAGCAATTTTTTTAGGCCGCCGAAACTTAGCCTATATGGCGTCGCAAAGGAATCACGATGACGTCACGTCACTAAACAAACACCAATGAACTTAAGAACGACATGAATGACAGATGCTGTATTTACTGACTGACGTCATCATAGATTCGGCCAATCCGGGCCAGCCGTTTTCCCTAAAGTGGCTAAAGATACAAAATTTTCAATTTTCATCCTGTTTTTTTGGATAAATGATATTTTTTTTTAGTTACCTATGCTATAAAGCTGTATTTAATATTTTTTTCACACTGTAAATAGCCTATTAAAATGACGTCCCCGTTCGTCTTTTTTTGACCTATAAAATTAAGTATCTCGAGTTACATAGGTGATGCGTCTTTGCCATTCAGTTTCGAAGTATTTTCGATGAGTAATACAATAAATATCATCATCATGAATGAAGCGGAGTTTGTTTTAAAGTTAACACGGGCTCGTGTTGTTTTTACACCTGTTTTCACTTGGATATTTGTTTTTGTGGGCTTAACTTAAGCAAGTGGGGTTAAGTGGGTGTCAGTCGGGGCGGGAGTCACTTCAAAAATAACTGGGTCACTGGATAATCCATTGATAGCCCCTGGACCAAGATTTGGTGCCGGTATTAGAGGGGCATCTGACATAAATTGGATATCAGAATTCTGATTGGATTTCCGGACGTTGGAATCCGTAACAATTGAGGGTTTGTAACATTGTACCGAAAACAAAACAACATTTTCTCCTCTCAGAACCTCATTTGTTGTGGATGCCAGTGGCATTCAATTTGATTGACACCTACTCCACATTGTTTGCTTGCTTTCATTGTTTTTTAGCAACTTGTTTTGTCATTTTCGTCTTGTTTTAGGGTCTTTGGCAATAACTGACGAATCATTTACCTGGCCTCTATGATTTGCGACATCGCTGGAAGAGAGTTTCTAAGCAAGAATTGAACAAGGAATTCTCGAACTAAGGAATTTAAGACAGACCGTCAACATTTACTACGGAAGATTTCCATGTTGTGCCTTCCATTTCTTTTTCCATTTTTTTTTATATTTCATCATCATCATCATCATTAGCCCACTGCTGCCCAGTGATGGTTATCGACATTTTCCTTCAAGTACCATTTCACACGGTGCCCTTTTCCATTTTTTTTTTTATATTTACCAGAAACCATTGCCTATCAATCTTTCTGATTTAATATTATACGGACCGCCTTACGCGCAAGTAGTCTCGCACTTGCCGCTTTATTTGTGTCAGTGTGTCATCTCGAACCAAGAGCGCGTGAAGGAATTATTTTTTTTAAGACAACAGTTTTCTTCCAAGGCGGCGTGGTTAATACGCATACAAGCGGTAGTAATGTTTTATTTAGCACTTTGACATACTTTGACTTGACACCGCACACAAAGCCTTGAAGACCCTTAAGTCGTCGCTATAAGGCCTACTTCGCTGTGTCACGAGATTTAAGTCAACTTCACTACACACGGCTTTTTGGCGCCATCAACAGAGCGACACAAAAACAGGAAAATCAACTACTTACAAATGAGTAAACAAACTTAACGTGGAAAAAAGTATTAGTCGGTAGATTAGTCGGTACGTAGTTCGATAAACGCTCGGGCCGCATTTGTAGGAGTCCAGAGTGCGTATACTGAGTTTTGTAATTCACTTTCGATAGCGAGAGCGTTTGCGTTTTGCATAGGAGTGACAAAGCGCGCCATCTAGTTGTCTCTCTGTCACTCCTATGCAAATCGCAAACGCTCTCACTATCGAGAGTGAATGAAAAAACTCAGTATACGCACCCAGAGTGCTTAGTGCGAGTTTTTTTAACTACTCGATTGCGTTAACGTAAACTCATATTCTTTACGAGTGACAAAGCGCGCCAGCTAGTTGTCTCTTTGTCACTCCTATACAAATTGCAAACTCTCTCGCTATCGAAAGTGAATGAAAAAACTCGCACTAAGCACTCGGGTCCTAGTGTGCCATTGGGACATGTTTACTTTTCGAAAAACTTCATCTGGGAGATACTTTACTGCGACTATCCGAAACTATCTTCCATAAAGGCGACAAAGATCAATCTACCGTAGACCATACTTTTTACCCAAAGTGTCGATAAATTAGCTTTTCAAGTTAACGGTAACTTAACCTGTGTTACGATAGGTTGTGTTGTACAAAGTAGCTAACTGACAACGGTACCAAGTAGGTAGGTACTGGCAGTATCAACTTTAGGTGAAGAATTGAGAAAAAAAGAAAGAAACAGCTGAGCGAAAATCGAAAAAGTTGTCGCTTTCTTGAACGAATCGTCAATTTTTTTGTTTTGTGTCCAGGCCGCCGCTGTTCGCTTTGCTTAAGAAATATCTTGTCATTTCCTTTTTTATGTACAACAAAGTGGTATTTATCTTTCTGTAGTCGACATAAGCGCAACCTTTACATTTTACGTGCACTAATATGTCACGAGGGGAGAACATTGCAAGTTATAGCTAAAATGGGCAGGCTATATTGTGCTGTCCACTGTACTTATAGGGCATTTGAACGTGCATCCCGCAGTAGAATAAGTACCCAACATGACATGTGTCATAATGAGTGAATTGACCAACATTCTAAAATCTATTAGAAAAATGTCGTGTCTCTTATCGCCTTCCTCCAAAACGGAGTCACGGATTTTTATGTTTTTATTATATTTGTTAGATCTAAGAATTAATATGGCAAAAGAACGTTTGCCGGGTCAACTAGTATAATAAAAAATTCTCGTGTTTTAATCTTCAAATACCTCTCCACTTCAAATTGACAATAGTCTACTTGACCGATTTCTGAAAGCCATCTCATATTGTTTGTTGGTGTTCATGGAGTCCGCAGAAAGTGGTAATTTTAAATTCTTTCGTATATTGCTTCTAAAAAAGGGAAACGAAAATTTACCAAAACGCTATCTTAGGCAATATGGCGTCGCAAAGGAATTATGACATCACAATGACGGCAGATACAAATTATCAATTTTTATCTTGTGTTTTTTTACAAATTATTAAAATGCCTTAAAGCGGTTTTTTAGACACAAAATTTATACGAATACGTATAAATAATACTGTTTTTTTCACACTGTCAAATAGCCTATTCGCTGTGGGCACGCGTGGTGAGTAAGCCCATACTCTCTCTCTGAGAGAAGCCCTGTGCCCTGCAGTGGGACGAATATAGGCGCCATAACAAAAATCCCATCATACCCCAATCATGCTTTGTCCACCAAACATACTTCACTTTTCACAATTTCGAGATCACTTTTCGTGATAAGGCCGCCGTTCTGTACGCTTAGATTAAGAAATACCTGAGTAATTTCCTTTTTTATGTACAATAAAGTGTTCTCTATCTCAATCTATCTATCATACATACGTAAACTCACGCCTGTATCCCAAAGGGGTAGGCAGAGACCAGGGACTGCCACCTGCCACGATCCTGACAGATCACTTTCGCTTCGTTGCTTGTCATAGTCGTTGCACGCATGCCGGTTTCAGGTACTTTTTGTCCAACTTTTTTCCAAGTGTTTTTATTTCGTACTAAAGTTATGTTATAGTTACTTACTAAAATTTTTAAACCATCACGTCCACGTCAGACAACAAGTCGACCTTGCCAGCCGGCTGTCAACAAATCACATGCGTTGACAATCGATTTCAAATCGGCCCCTCCAAAACGAGCCATGAGGTGTGTCAATTGATTTTGCAATCGCCGTAAACGTACGAGTTTATTTTACTTTGGCAAACTTTCGTCGTAGTGTAGGTTACACTATTACAATAATCACCTTTAGATTCCAAAGGGAGTATTTCACTAATAAATCGTCGAAAAAGTCAAGTAAGTTAAATACTTATTTATTGCACAAACATAATCTCTGTCTCCTGCAAGCCTAGTGTGCAAGGGACGAATACGGGCTGATTCATTTTAAATTCATTCATTCATTGATGATGAGCATTGATGATGATTCATTGATTATCGCTGAACGGAATAAGTGGTTTTAGAAGTCAAACTGTCGTAATCACTGCCCATTATAAATTTTAATCGCACACATTTGTACACATTTTCGTAAGCACTAGAAATTATTATATTTATTCCGGATACACTTACATACTTGACTTTTTGTCAAGACGAGACAGATACAAGCAACCGACAACGCGAGCTCCGTCTCTGCTCACCATGATTAAGCCCTGCGAATCAGAGCGAAACCTGGTCGGACTCTACCGAAAAAAAGTGAAGTAAGTGAATCCGGAATAAAGTTAATAATACTTGTCGGAAGAGTCGGAAAACAGAACCTAATATGGTAAGCTTAGACTGCGCTGCTCATACTTTTTTTTTCACTGCACTGTACACAAAAATAAAACAATTGACAGCTGTCAAGAGTAGATTAGCACATTGTTAGTGTATACCAACGAAAAACCGGATGATGCTTCACAAGTATTGAGTGTGAAACCCAAGAAAACACAGCTTGTTTATATTTTTTCGTTGAACTAACATAGCAGGTAGCCCAACACAAAAAAAAAAACGGTCAAGAGCGATTCGGGCTGGCCCACCGAGACTTCCATACTCGTAGCAATTTCCGACCTTTTCGCGAACTTCAAAGACAATTTTATTACCTACGATTTAGTTATTCTCGGATTTTCCCCTGTATTTGTAGTATAAGACAATATTGCTTGCGAACCGTGTGAGGTACTAGAACATCCGTACCAATTTGTACTGTTTAGGCCAAGAATGTAGAGATGTGGTAGACGTAGAAAAAGGGACAGCAAAATTATGAATATAGTAAAAACAAAAGGCACTGAATGTAGAAGTAGGTATGAAAAAAAAAAACAACAATTTGCTTGCCTTTTATCGCTCTGCATAGGTAGTACGATGACGCAAGTCACGCGTTTTGTGGTGCTAAAACGTCAGAATTTGACATTCTATGTACTGTACTTAATGTACTGGAAAGTCGCGACTTTTGACGTTACATTGGCATAAAACTTTTTACCTTTTTTACGTTAACTTAGATGTTTGATTTTCCCACAGCTTGAAGATTTAGACTCAATAGTTGACTTTAATTTTAACTCGATACGTCCTCTTAATCCCGTACCCGATGGTACGGAACTCTAAAAACACAACAATCTTCTATCTATCACACCTGATCATAAAAGCCTGTTACAATATTTCTAACACCGAACACCGAAAAAAAACACCCGAATCCTAAACAAAACCAATTTAATCCACATTGTAACCAAAACCAGTTAAGCAAGGCCTCCTGCGTCGCCCTCTTGATCCCCTTTTTCGTCCACCTCGTAGGCGCAGAGAGGGGTGGCAAGGGTCGCCGGGAATACAAGTCGTCGTGTGTAGAGTTACCAGGTTACAGAGAACCGCGGATGTCGGAAATTTGAACCCTCTGTCTGGAAATCAGCTTATTTTTTTTAAGAACTTTGTCAGAATCGTAGCCAATGGCAAACCCTGTTGTCTGCTTATTTATTTATTTATTTATTTATTTATTCTTAAACAAAATCTTACAGCATTACAGCTTAAACTAATGCGCTTTAAGACTAAACGTATATGATTGTACTTTACACAGTTAGCACAACATGAGAATAAATAGAAACAGTATACAATAACAGAAACAAGACAGAAACATTATCATGTAACTCCATCCTTTCTTTCGCAAAAACTCAAACACTCACTTCGTACAGCTGGCCATTCATCGTCAAACACATCACAGTCAGGTCCTTCGGGACACAAGCGTGGGCTTATATTATGTAATGTTTGCAACGAGGAATTTATTATTGATTGGTCACAAATAGATTAGTCACCTGGTTAGTGGCTTTAGGGCGGCTTGAAAACTTCAGACAGTACCAGCCCTAGTCTTACACACCTCCACCAGTCCGGACTAAGCCCCCATGGTGGAGTAAGGCCTATACATTCCTCAGGGAAGAGACCCGTGTCCCTCGGTGAGGACATAATGGGTTGATGATGAGAGATTAGTCACTATATCTAAAGAGGAGGGCAACCCAGCAGTTGGACACAGAAATGGCTAATTAAAAAAAAGCACAAAAAACCGTGAAGAAATATAATCTTAGAAATGAACTCTGAATAAATACTCTAGTACTAACTGAGATGTATTGCATGACACATAAGAGAGCGTTTTTTTACATATTTTTTGACGAAAGTCGTGCCAATTCGCAACGAATTTGTTTTGTGGGCAATTCCGCTCGACGTCGCTAATGTACACAGTTTCATAGTCGAATAATAGCAGGCAAATCTTGGCTTTACAGTAAATTGCAAATACATAGATAAATATTGTACATGAAAATGGAGATCACACAGGTATTTTGAAGTCAGCTATTTGACACTGTGAAAAAAAAACAGTATTATTTATACGTATTCGTGTAAATAATGAGTCTTAAAACCGCTTTAAGACATTGCAACTAAAAAAACAATCATTATTTGTACAAAAACACAAGATAAAATTTGATATTTATGCATCCGAAAACGGAAACGGAAACGGCCTGGATTGGCAGATTCTATGATGACGTCACATGTCAGTAAAAAAGGCGTCTGTCATTAATGCCTTCTTACATTCATTGGCTGGCTTTCGCTTAAGATATTCGCCAAGATACCGTTTTGGCGGCTTATTTCAAAAGTTCGTTTGCCTTTTTTAGAAGAAATAAATACACGAAGGAATTTATAATGACCTCTTTCTGAGGACTCCATGAACACCAGCAAAAAATATGAGATGGTTTTCAGAAATCGGTCAAATAGCCTATTGTACATTGTCACATAAATGCTGAACAGCTGGAATTTTGTCCGGAAATGTTAGTTTTCGCTCTGGTAACCCTAGTCGTGAGTGACGTAAAAAAGTATGCGTGTGGAATGCGCCAGCGCAGCCCAGCCCAGCCAGGTGCAACGGCCGCCAGCCACGCCCCCTCGGCTCGATCCTTGCGGAGCCGAAAAAATTTTGTCCTTTCGGTAGAGAAATATGTAGTTATGTTGAAACTTTGGGGCACTGTCAGGTTACAGTGGTTTAGTAGGTAGCGGGTGCCATATTTGGCGAGCGCTAATGATAGCGATTGGGCTGAGATATGGCCGAGTAACGTGCTACAGCGTAATGTAGGAATGATGTCTCGTTTGCTATACGTACGTCATAGTAGTAGAGATCATAGCGCCACCAATGAAAAAAAATCTGTACAAGGATGACGACCTCTGTGGCGCAGCGGTTGGCGCATCTGCGTACCATGCGAGAGCTCCCGGATTCGAAGTCTGGCTGGGGACAAACCCCCCGCCCCACCACGTCTTACATGTTTGAGACGTCGCTGTTTCTGGTTCCCACGACACAGGGTATCCTAGTGTGGGACCAGAAGCAATGTATGTGCCTGTATGTAAATTTTTGTTTAAAATGGACAATATCTATTTTACATGTCGCTATTGATAAAAAATGTTACATTCTCAATCATGTTACTAGTGATTATTAGGACCCAAAGACACGAACTTGTGGCGCAAAATCCTAACATTAAAAACTGAGTTACGTTTTTTCTTTTTCATTTAAGCGCCGGCGGAGTCTTTTTAATGTCGCCACTTTTTTTTTTAAATGACAACTCTTTTATTTTTAAAATTAGAACAGTCGGTCGTGTTCGAGCAGCCGAGAGTGTAAAAAAAAAAGAAAAAAAAACACCATTGCTTACTCTCGCCGAGGTGATAAAATGATTAAATTTTAAGCAAATATTTGTAAAGTTAGACTTCAGATAGGTTGGTCAAACAATAGAGTATTTTTATCGCGCTGACGTAATTTTAGCTGCAACCTATGAGATTAGAGTTACTTTTCGAGAAACTTTATCTTTCTTCAGCTTATACCTACATAGTTATGTCGGTAACTCTTCTATTTAGAAAAAGAAAAGAAAAAAAGAAAAATATATTTATTTGACGACACAATACTCAAAAACACGCAACATAATACAACATACAACAGAAAACACAAACGGGTGACGGTAGAAATACAAGTAGTTAACAATTAACACAAAGACAAACCTACAAAAAATATCTAACAAAATATTGGGAAGTTTTAAGTATTGAGTCTCCAAAATGGGCCCGACTCAGCATAAGGTTGCAACCGAGAAATCAGTTGTAACGCTGATTTTCAGTCGAGTACTGCGGTTAGTAATGTACGTGTACATAACTTTATTAACTAATCATCATATACTTAGGCTCTGATGTATCATCATCATAGATAGAATATGTAAATAGAATATTCTTTATCATCATTCAGCCACAAGAAGTCCACTGCTGGACATAGGCCTCCATGGATTTCTAAAAAGACCGGTCGGAAGCGGCTTGCATCCAGCGTCTCCCTGCCTTGTATTAGATCCTCTGTCCATCTTGTGGCTGGTCGTTCTACGCTGCGCTTGCCGATGTGTGGTCTCCATTCGAGAACTTTTCGGCCCCATCGGCCATCAGTTCTGCGTGCTGTGTGCCCCGCCCACTGCCACTTCAACTTACTCATCCGCTGGGCTATGTCGAAGAGTGTGACTTTGTCTGAAGTGACTTTTCAACCAACACTAACCGCCGGTTTCTTGAACGCTAACAGTCTGTTTTTATTGTTAACAGCAGCTGTCACTTGTCAAAAGTGCATACAAAAAAACCAACTAACAGCTGTTAACAGTAGATTAACAGACAATCGTGTGACAAAATGTGTGTTTGAAGTTGAACGAATAAGCAAATATTCGTTTTGTGCAGTCCATCTATGTGCCAAATGTTAGTTATACTTGACTAATGATAATTTACAAATTAAGTATTTATAATGGTTATAGAAAGCAATGACTTTTTTATTAAGAGTTAATAACTAGGTATTTTAATCCAATGACATATCAATTTATTAGTAAATTTAATTTATTATACTTAACTAAATAGATTGTACGTAATGGTAGTATTTAATGACTGTCCAATTTTTACTTAATAGACTTACTTGATTTATCGTCGGAAAAGTCCGCCCAGGATTCGCTCTGATTCCCAGAGCTTAATCATAATATAGTTAATAATGTGTAGTGCTTACGAAAGTTTTAGAATACCTATAGGTTTCTGAATTGAGAATTTCACTAAGTAAATACTTAAGTAACGCTCTGTCACGCTCTTTTCCGAGAAATTTCACGAGACAGCACTACAATTAAGTAGTTACTTAGCGAAATTCTCAGTTCAGAAACTGACCCTAAATTTCCAAATGTATCGCCTTACATAGCGGTAATTTAAGGCAACGATTGAATTCAATTAACCTGTTTTCCCACATAATCCAAAGGAACCTGAAAGTGTAATAATAAACAGTCATCGTCACCTATTAAACGCAACAGGGATCATGTGGTTCGTGGCTCGGGATCATTTTATAACGTACAGTCAAAAGCACAAGTACCTTAGGGCCGGTTTCTGAGTTGAGAATTTTCACTAAGTAAATGCTTAAGTAACGTTCTGTCACGCTCTTTTCTGAGAAATTTGACGAACCAGCACTACAGTTAAGTATTTACTTAGTGAAAATTCTCAATCCAGAAATCGGCCCTAAGTCTCACACCTACCTACCCGGTCCTTAATGAAGAGAAACGAACACAAACATTGCTGACATAATTTCAGTACAAAAGTGTACGTATTATTGTCGTTATTTTATTTACTAAAACTTTCGTAAGGACTACACATTAAAAACTTTATTCCGGATATACTTACTTGACTTTTTGTCTGCAATACATGTTGCCAGTCTGTTCAATAACAAAAGTTTGTGGGAAAAGAACGCTGGCATTAAGTACGCCCTTGTACATTTACTTTTGTAATTAGTGCAATAAAGAATTAAAATATATAATATGTAAAGCTAAGTATGAGCTCTTTTGACTTCTGGGTTCAATCCTTCTCTTAGAGAGAGTGGGAATGAGGTTGACTTTGTACGGGGAAAATTCTATATAATAATAATAAGAACAAGTTTCAGATTTGGCTATTTCAATTGACCACGCTACTTATTTTTAAAATATGTTTTTTATAAGATGATTATCCCGACAGTCTTTGCCAGTTAATTTGGTTTGGTTTTTTTTTAAAGTAAGGCAAAGGAATAACACTCATTGTCTTTGCTGACATCATAGAAAAGTCATTTTAAGGTCAAGGCTTTTTATAGAAGATCTTAAAAATATACATTTATTTACAAATCTGATAAATAGAAATTGTACTGGAAGCATAATTCTCGAAATGAGTTTGAGATTTCCAGTCACGTTTATACGTTGTATCAGGTACAGATTATAAACTCGATGTGTCAATAGCACTTTTTTATGCACCTGTACCGAGTGTAAGGTATCAGTACGATGCCAGTCTAATGACTGCTCTTGATGTGGCCCATTCAAGGAGGGCTATTGCATTACAGGCCCTTAATTCAACACGATATCGTTTGAGGCTACGGCATAAAATTCCCATTGTCACTTCGGTTATGTAATGTACGTTGGTAATTAATTATCTCAGAGAGAATTGTGATACGTCTAGTCCAGTGGTTCTTAAAACTAGTTACAGTAATGAATGAGTAAATACTTTAAGTAACGTTCTGTCACGCTCTTTTCTGAGAAATTTGACGAGACAGCATTACAGTTACGTGGTTAATTTTTTGAGCATTGATGCATTGTAGTACAATGACAACTGAATGAACATAGCGATGCAGTTTCATTGCCGCTTCATTTCAGCGCGCGCGTCAAACGATCTAGGCGTCAATGGTACGAAAAAACACGTCACGTGGCCCTACCGCGTAACTGTCATCGAACGGTAATGCACTAGCAGAATCGACGGCCTGATTGTCTAGTGCTTACGCTACCTGGGAGTCCTGGGACTCTTGCGACAAAAAGTCAAGTAAGTGTAATTAAGTGTATCCGGAATACAGTCAATGAAGTAGGTACTTCGCGAAATTTTAAATTCTTAATCTGGCCCTATTTGAATATTTTTTGTCAGTCCGGTGTATAATAGACAATATTGTTACTTTTTACATGACACAGTTACATGATCAATGAAAAAAAAATCTAATTAAAATATTTTTATTGAAAGTTATGCAGAAACTGATACTTTATGAGCGGTGTAAGTTAAACTAGGTGTCAATTTCAAATATAAATATTCGAAATCTAAATAATTTAGGAGAAAACGATGAGGCAAATAATTTGGCAAAACAAGGTTTGCCAGGTCAGCTAGAATTATTTTAATGCGTCATGTATTTAATTGTCTTAGGATGACTTAATTCTTGAACCACTTTTGGCGCTTTGGGGATCATCGGTTAGGAACCACTGGTTTCACATGTTAATCAACCGACCAGCTTAAAAACATCAGAGTATTCATTTTATTATTCTGTAGACGAATAATTCAGCCGATTTACTTGCTTTGTTGCAGATGAGATAATATCTCATTGAGTAAGTAATTAATTAGGGCTATTTAAAACATTGTTGTCAATTCAGGTTGTCTTAATGTCTGTGGACCTCGCGCTTCGCGGCTGGCTCATGATATCTACCTTGCTTATCTGAAAAGAAATATACACTACTGCATATTGCTGCGATAGACTGTTGATGCAGAATAAAGTACCTACATTACAGAAAGACAACTAGATGCGTAAATTCTCATTTGAAAAAACAAAATGTCACTACTGTGGACTATATTTCACGCGTTCCAAGCTTGGTCAATACTAATTATTACTTGACTATCCGAAGCCACATATGGAAAAAAAATCATAAAACTTTTATAAAAAAATAAGATAGATGGATATCACTTTATGTCAATGTTTATGTTATGTTTACTTTATTGCTCTACCAGCATACAGAATTATTGTACTTTCCTTATATCTAAGTAATGGTATACAATTGGCGGTCCTATCTCTTCCAGACAACCTTTGGATGGAGATAATTGCAGGAATATCTATGATAACATAGCTATCGTAAAAGTAGTGGAAACTTTCACGTTGATGATTACCCAGGTAGAGCCGATAAGAGTCTCGCTTTTTTGATGCAGCTATGAAGGTAAGGAAGCGAGATGACTATAAATTTTAAGGGTTCCGGAAATTACAATTGCATCATATTGAGACAAGCTTCTGTGCACAACATACTACATTACATTGTGCCATTAAGCTTTTTGTTTACAACAGGCCAACATACATGCCGAGTAGGCAAAATTGCTTTTATGACTCACGAAGAGATTATTTGCCTGAGAGATAACGGCAGCTAAGTGCATCTTCGTAATTAAAACATTAAGAACGCTACTTATGCGTGGAGTTTGCGATTTCTGAACGCACTTGGGCAATATGGCGGACGAACTTGGCGCCATTTTTATTTTTAAATGTCTAAAGTTTGCTTTTCTTTTTTCAAGTGTTCTACTATTTTTCTGACGGCCAGCATTTGCAAAACTAAAAACCGTAATTTTCCGAGTTGACACCGCGAATGATTACTGCTGCAAAAGAACAAGTCGGACCCTTATGGTAATATTGTAATTGGGTGTTTATCACAGTCTATATTCCAAGAGATCGGCCGCTTATCCCATTGTAGCTATCTGTTGCAGCATTGCATTGCGTTTTTTTCTCATACTAAAGTTGTCGAGTTGGTATAACATAGCAATGTTGCAATTGCTCTCTCGTATATGAAAATTGTTTATGCAACCCATTCATTAAACTCGATCGGAATGGCGATTCGCTAATAATACACCCTGTTGTTTTTATTTCGATTCTTTCATTCCACAGTTTATTTCATTCATTTACGAAGAAGGTGGGTCGAAAGAGGTTTTCGTTATACCAATATTTTTGTACGCGATTCTCTAAATATGGTATTTCCATACTCAGTTAGCATCCTATCCTAAAAAAACTCTCACAAGCTAGAGGGCAAAAGCCTCTAAGTACTTACCTGCGAATGAAAAAAAAAACCTTTGACGGAACCTGTAGGCGAGAGCCGGTCGTATGATGAACGTCGAAGTCGAACCAAGCCTATCCGCGCACTCATTTCAAAATTGAATTAACCCAGTGTAAACCGTGCTTTCGCAATAAAATAGATGAAAATTACATACAATTAAGAGCTTACGACGGCCCCAGTCGGCGCCGGCTAAAACCGCCTAGATGAGTAGCGTTGACTATGAAAATGTTTAATTATGTAGTAATTTACTGCTTGGAATATTGAATGGCTCCTTTATGGCCCTTAGTAGCCTTAGGGACGGTCGTTTGCGGCCTAGTGATGGGTGTTGTTTATGATTGATTTTAGAATCCATTACTGGCCAGTCTCACTACTAGTACGAAGTCTACGTCCTTTTTACAGCCTTGAAAAAGAAAACTTTAAAATTCGAGTAGAATGTACGTATTTTTTTTTAGTTTAGGTTGGAGCTTCACTGACCTCTATGGTAGGCGTGACACTTTTTTTTTCTAGTTTTACTTTGCATTTATTCCGCAATTTTGTCATCGTTCTTAGGGTGACTGTAGGCCTGTAGTTAATTTGTTCAGTAGCTTGCTTTCAGTGTCTGGGTACATTTCAATGGTCATAACCTCTAACTGATAATAAAATAGTTCCTGTTATTAGCATTTTATTAAGTCGTTGGGCGGCTTTCGTATGTGACAACAACCTACACGTTAAACAACCGAAGGGCATTCTCGGGTTCGTGCATTGTAGTTTAATTTATCAAACTGTCCGGGCCGCATTTAATAAAATTACAATTCAAAGTTTATTATTACGTAAGAGGACCCCTTGGAGTGCGAAACATCGCCGATAAAGTACCTAAAGGAGATTATGCTAAGACTAGCTGTGCCCCGCGGTTCATCGATTTTCCCGTAGGAATAAGATATTTCCCCGCGGTAAAACGTAGCCTATGTTTTAATCCAGGGTATCGGCTAACTCCATACCAAATTTTATTAAAATCCGTCCAGCCGTTTCAGCGCTAAAGACTGACAAACATATAAACACACACACAAACTTTCACGTTTATAATATTAGTGTGATGGTTTTCGGGCATGGAAAAAGAAAACCCTCTGACTATGTTGGAAACGAAGCGCTACGTGTGTCCGTACCCGAACGGAGATCCAGAGGAAAACCGAATTAGTCACAGGTTCGGTGGACCAGGATGTCCCAGCCATGGGCATTGGGCCAAAAATGCTCGCCTTTTATACGTGAGATAACTTCCACACAGCAAAATCCTATGTCGTCGCTCCAAACTAGATTATAATCTTTGATATCCAAGCGAATACATGACAAACATGAAAATACACCCAAACTGAGGTCGTTTGTACAAATCAGCCTCCAGTGGAATTCACGACCTCAGCTTTCGTAATCAAGCATGTAAACCGCTAGACCTACTAGGCGATGAAAAATACTTAATTTATAAGGCTTCATTATTGTTCCTCTGTCCGTGTATAGTTCGTCAAAGCGCAGTACATAATTCCCGTGTCCCATTCGCGACTGGTGCATATAAAATCAGCACTTTATGTTATCTAGCCCGATATCTTTATTGTCGTTATTAAGTAGATGATAGCTTGCCCTATTTGCAAGGTGGTTGCCATTAAGGTTTTCGTTTATAATGCGTTTAGAAAAGCCTCCGCCGTCGTTATCGTAAATTGATGGTTAGCTCGTGTCATTTGGAATGTCAAGATCCATATAAAAGTATTCAGTAGCATCATTTTAAGTTGCTTACTTACTTACTTCTAGAGTTGGCTGCTTACAACTTTATTTAAGTACCTATTCTTTATGACAAGCGGCGGCCGTTTTTCTGTTTAAGTAAGTAAGTAGGGCATAACCTATTTGAATAATGTGTTGCTAAAACAACACAAATCCATTGAACCAAATTTTTGGGGAAGAGGAAAAAAGGATATAAGATTCAAAATCCTGCTGTATTTTTACTTTTTTTGTCGCTAAACCGTTCACGTAACTACCACTTACAATTTTGAGTCACATTTTGTAAAACTATTTTAGTGTGAATGTTTTTTTTTTGAGCATTTTATGAACTGGATATGTGTTGTTTTGCAACAACACTACTTATAATTGAAAGAAAAGGTCACAAATTTATTACTAGAAACTAGAACTTAAGAAATAAGTATGTACTTTAATTAAAATCTAAGACACCTCTTCATCGTCTTTCTCTGTGGTTGGCCAGTTGAAAATTTCTTCATAGAAGTTTTTAATATGGTCCACGTCCGGCATGTAACTCTTTAATTTTCTGAAATTTTAATTTTTTTTTAATCTTTAATGGTTTCTTACCATCTGGATAGGCAGTCATCAAAACTTGCGGCAGAAATTTTGGTTTTGCCATGTGATGGCAAAACACAATGGCTCGAGGTGTGTTGTTTTGGCACAATTCTGTGCTAAGAGCAACACGTTTCTACTATGAAAACCCCATGGGATTTGTGTGATTTTTGCAGCAAATGTGGCTTTATGGTCATACAATCGAATACCGTTGAAAAGTGAAATTTGAAAAAATGGTTGCTTGTGTTGTTTTAACAACACATGATTCATTTATGTTCTTTCGGGATAATAATATTTAGAGTATGTATATATTTTTTGTTCTCGTGCATAATGTTGTTTGTCTAAATAGAAAGTACCTGGGTGACCTGGGTACTTTTTTTGTAATATAAAATATGTAATATAAAATTAAAATAATCCTTTTTCAACAAAAAAAGAACTTGGAAAAAAAACATCATGACTCGAACCGGGTCTCTGGAAATCGGCCCGAAACGGGTCGCCCGTTTTCCCGTCAGAACTATCCCGATCTTGCAAATAGACGCGAAATTTACCTCTGTATGTTATTATAGCAAACAGTTGCCTTAAAACACGGATAAAACAACGTTTTCTAAAAATGTAACGTAAAGTCTGATTTTTAATTCCGTAGAATTCTGACAGTTATCATTTTTTGACATGTCGGAGATTAGAAACCTTTTTTGGCCGGGCACATTTTTCAATTTCAATACGAGTGTGAACATTTGAGTCTACACATTTAATTTGTTAGTGAATGTATCCATTTTATAAAGTGTGGAGCTCCAAATTAAAAGAGAATTTAAGGCAAGTGACAATTGTGTCCCTTTTCACCACACAAACAGTAAAAAGTACAAGTAAAGAAAACATATTTTTATTAAAATATCTAATCATCATGAATACTAACATCACTATCTTCATCATCATCATCATCGCTGACATGAATTATTAAGAGAGCTAACAGTGGAATACTTCACTTTTCTAAAAAGGTTTACGAAACCTTGAATTCGTAGGCAGTGATGCCAGCTAAAGAATAAAATAAAGTAATTAAAGCTAATTCGATATATTGTTCGTGATATTGAAATATTTGTTACTTTTGTATTAGGTCACTTGAGTAAGTAAATATTTAGATTAACCTTTTTGTAGGTAAAACATAAAAAATACGTAGCATTTTATTTTTTACTGCCCTCAAATGGGTCAAATTTGTCTCTTTTTCGGTGGAGAACTTTTTCAGTAGCAACACTTATAAAATGTCAGAATTCTACTAAATAAAAAATCAGAGTATAGTTAGATCAATTAAACGCCCCCGAAAGCATCTGCCTACAAAATTTCGTGAAAATCGTTGGAGCCGTTTCCGAGATTCTGATTATATATAAATATTTATATATATTTTTTTTTTTGTTTTATCAAAATAAACCGTTACATTTTATTTATAACTAATGTCGCCAAACTGCTTACGATTTGATAAATTGGATTTTCGCAAAAATCCTAGGTGTATCGCGAAAACACGGATTATTGGATAAAGGCTTGACATTTCTCAACCTTAATAAAAAAAGATAGGGCTTTTGCAAAAACGCGAGTTCTTTTAGTAAGATTGAATATCTTGAACCCTGATTGGTTTGATTTTGGTTAACAGGACAACACTCTTTGTGATTGGTCCCTAGTTTTCCTTGTTGGTTTCAGCTATTTTGTCATAGAGTTATAAAGACTAAGAAAGGACAATCAAAACTATAGTATCTTTACTTCTTATTGAACTAGCTGTTGCCGGCGACTTCGTCCACGTGGGCTTTCGTTGAGAAAAGGGTTTGCAAATTCTTATTTTGCCTAGCATTCATTGAATAATAATATTTTTATTGAAATAACTTTTTCATACTAACTTCGCACCCCTCTTTTACTCCCTTGGTGATTGAATTCATAAAAAGGGATATCGGCAATATTCATTTTAGGAACTTATAACCCAAATACATTTTATTGAAATAACTTTAACGGTCTTGCACAAGTTAAGAAACATTGTTATAATTGGTACCGGTATCAAATATTTATATTTTATTACTTATATTTTATATTCATTTTATCTCGACCCCCATGTCCAGTAGATATTCCTATGTGCTTGCAGAATAATATCATAGTACAGTCGACAGCACATCATCCTATACACCCATGTACTCTATTCCGTTGCATTATGGGCGACTTTGCAACTAAAATGTGTAGGTTGACGTGCTGTCGACTTTACTCATTAGTTGGAGGTACTCAAGTACCTCACCTCACCTGTTATTCAAATAACAGGTGAGGTGAGATGTTGTCTTTTCAAAATCTGAATTTTTCCTCACCAACATCTTACATAGGCTGCTACTTATGTATGCGGATTCTGGGATTCCAATAATTTTAACGCAATGTCTGACCTCTATGGTCAAATTCGTTCTTTTTTTAAATACTGGCCGCTAATATTTTTCTCTTATATACGTTAGTGTTTTGTTTTTGTTGGGTTTAAAATGTCATATCGCTGAAAAAATGGAACTCACTCGTGAAAATATTCGTGCTATGCTTTATTACGATTTTCGACGTGGTTTAACGCAACAACAGTGCGTAGATCAATTAACTTCGACTTTTGGTGGTGAAGCTCCATAAAAAATGACTGTGTATCTCTGGTTTAGTGAGTTTAATCGCGGGCGCAGTAAGCTCACGGACGAAGTTAAGGAAAGTCGCCCGAAATCGGTGGTTGTGCCACAAAATATTGAAGCTGTGCGAAAACTAATAATGCAAGACCGCCATGTTACGTATCGCGAGATAGAGGCTATTCTGGGCATATGTATGACGAGCATTCATAGGATATTACATGAACATTTGTCTGTAAAAAAATATTTTCGCGTTGGATCCCGCACAACTTAACTCAGGATCAAAAAGATGCACGCGTCGAATGGTGCAAGAAAACCTTAAAAAAATTCAACGGAGGCGACTCAAAATCTGTTTATAATATCTACACATGTGACGAATCCTGGATCTACGCGTACAATCCCGAAACTAAACAACAATCAACAGTTTGGGTGTTTCAAAATGAGCCGAACCCTACGAAAGTGGCTCGTGCAAAAAGCACTGTAAAGCAAATGGTGGCCTGCTTTTATTGGTATTAATGGCCATGTGGCTACAATACCACTGGAGAATCGCAGAACGGTTAATTCGGAGTGGTACACGACCATTTGTTTGCCGGAAGTATTTGAAGAAATACGCCAAAACAACCAGCGACGCAGAATCATACTTCACCATGACAATGCCAGCTGTCATACATCTCAGGAAACAACTACATTTTTGGATGGTCAAAAAATAGAATTGATGGGTCATCCACCGTACACAGCCCTGATTTGGCTCCCAATGATTTCTATTTGTTCCCAAATGTAAAGAATAAATTACGTGGTCAACGATTTTCGACCCGTGAAGATGCCGTAGATGCGTTCAAACAGCACGTTTTGGAGATACCTCAATTAGAGTGGAAAAAGTGTTTTACAAATTGGTTTCATCGAATGCAAAAGTGCATCGATCATAGTGGAGAATACTTCGAAAAACAATAAAAGCATATTTAGCCATATACATTTGTTTATTTTTTCTATTCCACATACATAAGTAGCAGCCCTCGTATCACGTCGTATTTTTTTCATTTCTATACTTTTGTTGTGTTTTCGATTGCTAAATAATCCTTCTGTTGAAGCAATCACACTATTTATCCGTTCTTTAGTCCGTTCTGGTTTAGTTGTTCCGACCTGTCTATTAGCGTAAAACTTTCTTAATTCTATGTTGAATCTTTCCTTATCAGACATAAATTCAAAATTGCTTTCCCATTCGGTATTAATTTCACTTGTATCTGTCATTTTGCACTCACAAACACACCTTATATTACTTTGCATACTATTTAGTTCGCAAAAACATCGCAAAGTAAAGCCCGGGACAGAATAAAATAACAGGTGAAGCGTCAACTCGTCAGCCAATCAGAAAAGATGTTGTTTTGAGCGATGCGATCGACCAATCAGTGTGCTTAGGTCATAAAATTCAACGACTCTTTTCGCAATATTTCTAAAGGAACACGCGTTTTTGCAAAAGCCCTATCTTTTTTCAGTAACATTGAGAAATATGAAAGCCATTATCTAATTATCCGTGTTTTTTCGATAGCCCTAGAATTTTTGCGAAAATTTTATTTATCAAATCGTCCTACGACATATACAAAAATTGCTCGTTTAAAGAGATTAGATAGATATGTCGATGTCTGCAATACAGGACAGTCAGGGCTTCCTGCAATGTTTTACTGCTCTGATTTAAAAACACATTTTATACGTAACCTCTCATTATTCTGTCCCACTGCTGGGCAAATGTCTCCTCCAGTTTAGTCCAGAGTTTTCGTTCCTGGGCCACCACAGACCACTCCGCAAATATCACATAGCTCAAATAAACAATTTACCTGAAACAAACCCAGTTTTCATCGTCCCCCGCAAGTACGTACGTATACGCTCGGACGGCCGCGGCCGCCATGTTTGTTTATTGTTTCGCCTGACGTTTTCGCGGGAAACCGGTAGCTATTGTTGTTCGTACGGCACCCATTGTCGCAACGGCGTATCGCGTTTCGGTGTCATCAGGATCGTATTCCGACACCGTGTCCTGTCAACACTTACTAGGGAGGATGCGAAGGCCAGTCTCTACTTGGTTGCTTTTAGATTGTGCAACGGTCTAGCTTCTGTCTATTAGATTTTTCGTTGAAAGACTATCACATTCCACTGGGACTCTAGGAGTCAACATACATGTGGGGCTCTTTCAAAATTTGAACGATACTCTTTGAATAATACTCGGTAGAAGTCGTTGATGCACGGAGTCTGTCGTAGTATACAGAGTGGTGACCGAGTTAGGATAAATGACCCCCAGGCAGACCGGTTACCAGATGGGACGATAATATTACTGAAACCGTCAGAAAGCAAGATTGCCAAGAGACTAAGAGGGTTCGCCCGACAGGGAGAGGCATACACCCAGCAGTGGCCACTATTCGTAAGAAGGATAGACAGAATTAAAAGGATGACACACACAAATACAACGCGGTGTTAGTAGCGGTCCAAACATAAGTCCATATAAATAATACTGCAGTGAATGACGTATTTATGACGTAATATCGCCACCGCGTTGGTGAGTTATCCAGTGGTCAGAATTAAATAAAAAGGTTTGGGAATACATATTTAAGTTTCGACTAGAAGTTACTTTTCTGTCTCCCTTGACCGAAGTTTTCTCCTTTTTAGATTTCACTCCCTTTTGCTCTTTTCTTCTCTTGTAAATCAGAAGTCCAATAGAAAAATTGATAATATAGATTGGTAGTCTGGGTTGACTCAAATTAGCCGGAGAATTGGGAGCTAGAGAGCCAAATTAGGTCTTCTGTTTCTTATATTATGTTTCCCAGCATTGTTTTGTTATGCCAGTATTGTCGGTTCACATCAGTTTTGCTTGATGTTTGCTTTCATTGTTCCAGTCCAGTGGTCGTATTGGCCGAATTAGTCTCCGCCTTATTAACTTATAAGGATATTTCACTTAGAGCGATTCTATTCCAATGCCAATTAAAGGTTGAATTGCTATTTTGTCTGGAACACCTTTCTATTGGCTCTAAAGAGCAATCTCAAAGTTAATCGCCGTATTGATACGACCCACAATTCCAGTAGGGTATTGTTTTGACTTTCTAAAGAGTATCATCAGAGAAATTCTGTGTTTCTTCACTATTAGAGCACAAACATCAGCTGTGTTCAGATTCAGAGCTCTTCAGAGAAGAGCAACGACGTTGCGAGCTCTGTCTCACTCAACTCGCCTGAAAAAGCAGTATAGTCAGTGTAATAATATAGCAGGCGAATTTTTGAAATTCGAGTCGGCGATGTTTCAGCCAGACTTAACACTGATGATGCATGCTATGAGGGTGCAACGTCAAGCGCGAATGGCAGGCGGAGTGTTTCAACAATCGAACGTTGGCTGGCACCAATGTAGTTTGGAATTTGCATACTGGATGGCGGAGTCGGCCTACGCGCGGGTTGGGCAATCCATCATATCCCGGCTGCAGTAGGCAAGGCAGGTGCAGAATGCCTATTTCAACGATACTTGTTGTGTGATATTATAGTAACGTTGTTAATTTACCTACATGTGTCGGAGGTCAATCCCCATTCCATTATCCATGTCACCGTACAAAAATAGAATAGAATAGAAAAACATTTATTCATGTACCACAACACAAATTAACTATGTACGTTTATTGTGCAGTAAAATGCATTTAAATAATCAGATACCAATCAGAGAGAGAGAAAGATACGGTGGAAAACATTGTGACTGTTTGAATGACTGATGAAAAAATTGCTGATCCGATAAAAAAGCAGATGAACGGAATTTCTTACTTTATTTAAATTTTGGTTATAAGTTCCTGAAATACCTGCAATGTGAGTTAATTATAAGAAGCAAACTTGCCATCTCTCCAAACCTGCCACTGCCAGAATAGGGGCACCGTAGCCATAAAAAAGAAAGAGAATTGAATTCTTGTCATAATGGACTATTTGACGCCAGGAAATATAGTTAAGTGTTTCTTGTAGACCTTATACATTTATGTATTTGTTTTGTTAATATTTTATTAACACAATTTAGGGCCTGGTCTTCTGTCTGTACATCCATTCTACATCCAGTGTGCGTAGCAAGTTTATTTTACAAGTTTGTTCGTAGTCGTACCACACTATTATGTTAAGCCGCCACCACACTCTTGGTACCTTAGCACTTACTTGTGCAGAGTGCTAGCAATATGGGTGAGGAATTTGCAATTTGCTTAAATGTGTATGTGGGTGGTTACTTAAAAGCAGTGTTGTGTGGTGTTGCCTCTGATTCATGGTATTTTCCTGTAATTTCGTTATAGCTTTAATTAAAAAAAATGCATGTTTTTTTTTTTATGATTTATGGTATTTTTCAGCAATGCCATCACGGCATCAATTAAAAAAATACGTCTATTCTTTATTTATCTATAGTCTATTGTTTTTATACAAACATCGCGAAACTGCGGTGCAGTTTGTCTATGTTGCGTCCGTATAGGTAAGGTTTCCACTAACTCTTTCACAGCTTTTGTTTCTAGAATTCGTTATCGAAACGTAAAGTAGGTATGACTTCTCTTAACATTCTATCGTGTTTTTTATGGTTGCTGCGTTTATTCACAGCGGCTATCAGTACTTTCAGATTATGTATCGTTAAAAGGAATTTATTTTGATTTTAATGACGCAGATATGATACAGATCAAATTCAGCGATTACTTACGCTGACAATCTTAACATAATATCTGGTCCCAAACTAGGATACATAGTACGAAAGTTACTCGTTAAGGTTTGCATTAATAGTATTGAGATCGCTCTTGACTGCTTTGTCGAATTGTTTTGTTTCGGTGACACTCTCGTTAATACTCGTATGTTTAATTTGACATCCCATTACTTGGCTTGTGGATAGTTTAGAGAAACGTTCATACCTACTTAATACATGAAACACACAAAAATTCTTAGCTTTTGCAGTCAGGTAATACACGGGACTGGTAGCTATCAACAGATCTACATCAGAATCATAATTCCTTTCTTATTTTTAGAAACACTTAAGTTAAAGTTTTGAACGTACATTAAGACAGGTCATGAACTCCTACATACACATCTACCAACAACCTTGATCTTTTTAGAACATATTGTACAATGTACATGTCCAAACCCCACACTTATCGAATGTTTTTACTTAAAATAATTACATGTTATTTGCTAAGACCAAGCCAAGGTCTTAGCATCAATACCTAGGTAACCGTTACTAGAATCTTACATAACTTGCTTGACCATTGTCTGAAGAAATCAAATGTGAGTACTTGAAGTTAATTAACTTGATTGATAGTTGAGTATGGTAAAACAACAAAAGATTGGTCTTAATAAACAATATAGATTGACATAGGTAGAAAGTTTCAAAATCGCTCATTTGATTCCCATGCTAGAGGTGGGTCCGTGTTGTCTTTCAACGTTTATACTTTCTTTGTCTTACCTTTTCATAGGGTATTCTGGTTTGGGACCACGGTCACGAGTTAAAGTTTAAGTTAAATAAAACAGCTGATGGTTGAAACCTCAAAAACCCATAGAGTGCAACTTCGAATGAAATGGGGTATTGTTATTATTATTATAATACTTTATTGCACACGAATAACTATCGATACACTGTCGATAGATGCACTGTCGAAAGAAGCGGCAGTTATTAACCCAAGTTAGAGGCCTTAGGGCGGGCGGCTTGAAAACTTCTGACAGTAAGACCAGCCTCTAGTCTTACAAGCCTCCACCGATCCCGACTTTTCCCCGATGGTGCAGTACCTATGGCCTATACCTTCCTCAGGGAAGAGACCCGTGCCCATCGTGGGTTGATTATGATGATGATTGCACACGAAACGTTGAATAGGATTACATAAGATAATAAGGTATTGTTTAATGCACTACTACTACTACGCAGTAGCGTAAGTGCATCAAATATTCACTTCAATAAATGAAACAGAAAATAACTGGATTTTTCGTTAACTCAGCAGAATACTTGTACATTGGTGCATACATATACTCAACAGCAAGCACTAGACTGTTGCCTGCCACCTCTCATTAATCGCTTAAGGATCCCCAGTAAATGGGAAAGCCCTTAATAAAATTTAAGGAGTCCAAATAAATTGAGAGAGACTTTAACTGCTGATAATAAAAGTGTGATGTATTTTTTTTATTAACTCTTTCCTTCTCTTTTCAGGTATGTTACCTTTTCATGGAGTTGAAGTATTGGACTATACGAACTGAGTTCAATAATAAAGTGCCCGGTGAGTTGATGGCTGTAATCAGACTGTAATCAATTACAGCTTTAATGTTAAGGGTTCTTACATCTCGCATTTACAATACATTGTTGCCCGTGGTGATATTCTTGTAACTTTTGGCGGCCTTTAATGTCCTTCAATAAATAAATGAACAGTCGCATGACTTGACATTTTATGCGAACTGCAATAAAGTTTTAAAATGTATGTTCTTACTATCCTACTTTTTTCATTTGGCATGTGACGTATTGTAGAATCGAATGAAGTCATACGCCCGATTAGCATTCGTTAAAGAACAAGTAATACGTTTCATTCACAGTACGTAGGCGCAAGGCCTAGATAAGAATGTATGAATTAGTACGTAGAGTCGACATTGAGCTTGCGCTTGCGCATCGGCGACGCTCACACGCGCGTTGGCGTGCCTGCTTATGTCACTTCGGCTAATAAACACCACGAAAAGCCGTTAGTTTAGTTTATACTGAAAACCGGCCATACAAGTGTTCTATTTATTCAATGATACGCCAAAGTCTCTGACCAGACTCGTCGAAACGTTGACCTCCATTTTAAGTATCAACTTTTGACTTCCGAAATGCACAACTTGATGTTGATACCCCAAATAGTTTTTATAGCCCATGTTAAAGTTTCTCGAGACAAAATCGTGTCCACGGCTCCGCGGTTGTTGTGAAAACTATATTACGTACCCACCGGCGCAGTCGGTGCTAACGTACTCAGTCAACACTTATATCGGCCACCATTTATGGCGTCAAACAGGCCGAAAGTAAACAAAGGCCATTGAAAAATAATATTTGAAGAGTTACATGCGCGGCAGGCTGTCAACGGAGAAACGTCACTCACTTGACGTTTAATTTCCCGCCAACGCACGGCAGCCCACTCGCGCCCCCCAGCCGAAAAGTTGTGTTGCCAGATCTGGTGATTTATTGCGCCGCGTTGGGCTGTCTCGACACGTACCAAAATTGCAATCGGTTAATAGTCGGCGGCATTTGGGTCATGCTCAATGCACAATCTTGTACTTCTACTTAGTAGAACAAAAACGCTTTTTAGCTTAATCGTGTGTTTAAATTTAAAGTCAGTATTTTACTATTTACATTTATCCTGGGTTTTCTGAATTTAAAATCTAGCAGATTTTCAGAACATAATGACGATAATATTACATTGTATTATGAAAAAAAAAAGGTAAATTGTAACATTGTTTCAATATGTATCTACCTGATACCTCACTCACTCATCTGAGTGAATCAGAAAAAGTAGGATTATGTATTAAAAGAATGTTACCCATTAACTTAAAAAGCCATTCTTTAAAAAAATATCTCACACAGGGCAATTTAGGCTTCATGGCTGGTGGACTATTGGTTTGAGCTAAGTCAAAACATTGGCGACTTTAGCCGGCTAGAATCTGGCAACACCGCTCATTATCGTAACTACAGCAATTTATAATCCTAGTACTGAACCTTCTATGGTTCACAGTTCATCATAGCCAGAAGAACGTGATTTTCTGACATATTTTGCGAACAGTTTGTCCCGATGAACTAATGTTGGATATATCTACCGGTTAGTTCGATTTTATTTAATAATGCGCCCACGCACTAGTCAACAAATGGTACCGTGTCTGGGCAGTAACAGAAGGTATCTATTTGCGGTGTCCTAAAATGGTATAAATACCGCGTTGTCGACCTGCGACCTTGACCGTTTTGTGCAGTCCATCTTCTACCGATCATTTTGATTTTCAATGTAATCAATTGTGATCTCCTTATGACTCAATGGCTAGCAATCTAACCCACAATTTCCCGTGCGCTAAAACTCTTTTATATGTAACTGTAAACCACCTTTCAGTTTATGTTTTATACGCAACAAAACCCTAAAAATAGTAGAGTCTCAGACTGACAGTGTCTCATACGGGAAACCCGGGTTTCAAGTGTTTCATTCCAAATCCGAATTGCATATTGATCACATACATTATGCTAATGTATGTCATGCAGTAAACGAAATTCTGTGGTCGCCATTCCTTTCGACTTGAGAGGCCCTGTCGTTGTACTCTCCCTGCATCTCCTAAAATGGCGGTACAGGATATTACCACATCGTAAATAATTCATGGATTATTACTAAATTATGTTTGTACAACGGTGGATGGCCGCGGGACTATTTTTTGCTTGAGCATCCAACTGTTGCGTTTTTCCGTACGCATTGTCCTGTCCGTCCCAGTCAGCCCAGGGAATGACGCGGCCCGGAATATGGGAATGATGTCGAGGAGTCTTAACATTACGTAAGTAAGCCCAATCTCGACAAGACAAAAAGCATTTGTCAAAGTTCGAATTTCGAAAGAATTCGAATTCCCACTGGCCACTAGTGGACTTTGGACGCGAATCAAAAGGTGTATAATTTTATTGACTATGATGAAGCATTCGGAAATCAATGGACGAGATTGGAAAGTGACCGAGCAGGCACTATTCATGGTAATAATCACGCCGTCCACACAGTACAATCACTTTGTTGATTCTAAACTGGGATACTCTGTGATATAGCAACCAGATAATTAAAAGATATGTAGTTCGATTACGTAAAAAAAATTATTTTAATAGAAAAGTTGCCCACCTCTCTGTGATACGGGCGTGGGTGTATAGATACTCGTGAATATAGATGGGGTTAGCGCATCTGCCTACCATGCGAGAGGTATCGGGCTCGAAACCCGGCTGGGGACAAAAAAAACCCCAGGTCTTGGATGTTTACAAGTTTGTGATGTCGCTGCTTCTGGTTCCCACGACACGGTATCCTAGTGTGGGGCTAGAAGCAATATATGTGCCTGTGTGTAAATGTTTATGTTTACATGAAATATTTTATTTATCTCAAGAAAAAAATTACCACCTGTGGACAGTGGTGACAAATCTTTTTTTTTATTTACGCTGTACATTACAAGTTGTTCGACAGAAGCAAGGTCGGTAACCGAACTAAAAGATTGAGGGAGATAAGCATCGAAATATTTAACGCCGTCATCGGTGTGACCCGACGAAAAAGAGCGGACCAGCGCCGGCGCAGCGCGGCCGGTCACGCTGAGCGTCACAGGTGCACGTTCACTTTCGATTCAACTTGACACAAAAATACGACGTTTTTTCTTCTTTTGAAGTTTCGTAGTGTCCGTCTGATTGGGCTAAAAGCTAAAGATTGTTCAAATCTTTTTATTTTTTTATTATTCGTTTATGATCGTAAGCTCAACTTATATCATTATTGAAAACCTACTCTATTGGATTAAATATTGTCTGTAACTCAGTTTATGTACAGTCGACACTACGTCAACCTTCACATTTTAGATGCAAACTCGCCCGTAATGCAACGGAGTAGGGTGTAGGATAATGTGTTACCGTCTGTACATATCCCATCACTCTATTTCATGTACATACATTTACCTACCTTCTCTCTTAATTTTTTCTATCCATCCCAAGATTGTATGGAAGAGATCGCTTTTATCGCTTTTATAGGACCGCCAATCGTATACGGCAAAACTTAGATGGACAAAACTTAGATGAAAGTCCTTAAAATGTATTAATTTTTATGTGGTATGTGCTGTCGACAGCACCGTTCGTTTCGTCAACGTTCACATTTTAGTTGCAAAGTCGGTCGTAAAGCAACGGAGTAGAGTGGATGGGTGTATACGATGATGTGCTGTCGACTGTACAATAAAGAGTTCTAATCCAATCTAATCTAATCAACGAACTGACATGAGTAGCAAATTCCTACGGAGAAATTATACAGCTAAATAGCGATACTCCTTGTAAAACGCTGTATCGTTGTCTATCTATTACAAGAACTATGGCCTACAGATATGCTGACCCTGTTTTAAACATGGTTATCGAATTTAGTTTCGAGACCGTTGACAGAAATTAATCGATTGATTTTTGCAAAAGGCGCTGTTTCCTCGTAAACTTAAAAAATATCGAATTTGACATGGTTCTCATAATAATTAGTCGGATAAGTAATAAATAACCCACGCTGTATTTATGTTATTAAATTATTGGCGGGCGTATTTATTAATCAAAAAACCAGAACAGTTACATTTTCATTATGAGAAGGACCGTTAAAAGCAGGTTTAATTAATAAAATTTAGTAATCGGCAGAGCTCTTGACGTTTTGAACCAACTAGCGGTAGTGGCTTATGGGAAAGGAAGACCGTGTTTGCGACTTTTCTCGAACAAACAACACTTCAAGTAAGAAACTTAAAAGTTATTAAGTTACCTTCAATATTTACTCTATAAGATGGTAATCCTTCGTACTTTTTATTCCTTTTACAACGCTGTTTTCGCTTGCAAAGTTTTGTATCAAATTATTTAAATGTTGTTTAATTATGTATTAATTGCATTGATTTAATAAAATAACGTTTTATTTAATGGTCATCATTTTTTTGGATTTGTAGCTCAATTTATTTAATCTCCTTGCTAACGATTTTTAGAGCCCCACAACACACCTTCAATCAAACCGTAATTGATCAAGTATTTTAGGTTAATTTCCTCTTTTTACTTTCCAAAATTCGCTTTTATTTGCTTCACAGCCTACACATTGGCTTAGTTTCCTTTCCTTTATTGAGTTTAATATGTGCGGCAAGCTATTAGACCGCCAAAAACAACATTTTGGTCGTGTTCCAAAATCACCTGTCTGCTTTAAAAACTTTTAGGTCTTTTACGGTTCCTATTTCGGTAAAAAAAAAAGATAAGACCATAGACGACGACAATAGAGCTGGCACGTGCGGCGGGCGCGCGATTTTATTTCGGTAAGGAGGTCGCTGGTGTCAACGACCGCTTGAGACGCCGACGCTTGCGTTTTACATTTTGTGTGTATAACCGTATTATTATTAGACGAAAAATACCGGTATTTTTTATTTCACTCCGTATGGATATCAATCTTTTAGGTGCATAGTAATGACAAGCGTGAAACAAAAAAAATCTTTTATGTCATGTCAAAACACTGGACATTGAGAGCTTGAAAATTATATCAGTCGCCCTTTGTATTTTTAATCTGTGGATTTCCTCCATTGGGTGCTAAATCACTTTTGTAACCAAATTAAACTAAACTACCGACATATTAAAATATGGTCATTATTAGAACGCCGAACGCATTTTGTTACATTTTTATTGGGGCTTTGCGATTGCAATGAAACGTCTCATCGGCATTCTTAGGGTGACTGAAATGTATGTTCACTAGCATTAATTACTTACATCATTAGGCTTTACATCATTCGTCATCATCATTAGTCATTTGACATCCACTGGATGACATACGCTTAACTGATGGTCTTCCAAGTTTCCCGGTCTGCTTCGCTTTACATCCAAATGAACCTAATATTTGAAGTTAAAAGCTAATTGTGGGTGATACTCAGAAAATGGCACAAGTTGCATAATTTCTTTGGCGCATTTTTTTCATATTAACTCAATAAAAAGTAACAAATATTGTAAGTTTATTGGCACTGAAGATTGTATTGTATCATATTTTTACGTTTTCGTGGCATCTACTACAATATATATCACTTTTTATAGAGTTAATAATGAAAAAAAATAAGCCAAAGGTATTATGCAGTTCAGATAATACCCATGTATCCTCTTGCAAAGTCAAGCAATTTTAACGCTTAATTATCAGTAAAATAACTTAATGCATTAACTGTACAGGGTCCCCTTGACGTCCATGACGGTTTAACGTCCTTTTTATTGTCCGCTCGGGCATTTGCAATCGGCGCAGGTTAAGAGCTGTTTAATTCAATAGTCGTAACATTCCTCTTTATGACGCAAAATAGTACGGTAAGTTAAGTCAAACGCCTTTTATTCAAAGCTGTAAAGCTGTGCAGTGCGTGCCTATACTCCTTACTGCGGAAGTGTTCCAGCATCTCACAAACTGGTCAATAAGATTTAATTTTTATTTCAGTTGCAGGAATATAAAGACATGAAATCAAAAACCTCTTGAGGCTTAACCGTTGGACGATTTTTCATTGTAGGATAACGGTGGCGACAGAATAACAAGTTTCATACCTTTATTTCAGCCTTGGTCGAAAGAAAAGCTGCGTGCAATTAGGGCGTTAATATAGCAAGCGGAAAATCGTCGCCTTAGTGGTGAAGAGAGCTATGAAACACTTTTGACCGAATTTTGATCGAGATTGTATTGGTGCAGAGATGTAAG
Organism: Yponomeuta plumbellus; assembly: GCA_947310845.1. NCBI lineage: Eukaryota > Metazoa > Arthropoda > Insecta > Lepidoptera > Yponomeutidae > Yponomeuta > Yponomeuta plumbellus. The sequence goes on along the minus strand of OX371199.1, from coordinate 3,058,035 downwards.
TGATAGCTCAATCAACTAGCAGTTTGTTTTTCATTCAGATGTGAAGGGAGTTAAAATTATTTTTTCCAGGCACTTATTTATAAAAAAAAAATTCATTGGCTCTATCTCGGACCACACAAGTGTGGCATAGCTCTATTCACTTCACCGCTAAGGCGACGAAATTGGGGCGTGAGTATGATACAAAAATTTATGTAATAGGTGTTATTTTGTTTACCGGGTTTTTATTTTGTTTTTGTTATTTGGCCGCTTGCTATATCAATAGCCTTACAGTTCGGAAACCATCCGTTTCCAACTCTAGCGCCTCATTGGGAACGTTGCATAAGAAGCTATTTCCGAATTGCGTTTCTTTATTCTCCTGTTGGCTTAGATAGACTTTGATGAGGGCAAATCGATTTCGTGGAACCGATTCTGGTTAGATCAGACTTTTCAGATTTGTTTCGGATTATTTGGTCGATGTTCGATCTTCCGGTCTATTACTCCATTTGTTAAAAGATTTTAGTTTGAAAGGTAACCAATAACGCGATGTCATCGGTCTAGTGGTTTCATAAAGTTAATATTACTAAGGCTGCTGTAAGTACGTATATCTTATCTTAAAAATAAGATCGAACTTGCAGCGGCATGTTTTCCAGATTTCCTCTTTTAAGTACATTGGGCTTACAAATTAATATTGTTATACTCCCACATCGGCTGCCGTCGACAGATGGCAGTCGTTAAGCCAAGTCAGAGGCCTTAGTGCGGCTTGAAAACTTCTGACAGTAAGACCAGCCACTAGTCTTACAAGCCTCCACCAATCCGGACTTGGCCCCCGTGGCTTATACCTTCCTCAGGGCAGAGACCCGTGCCCCTCGGTGGGGACATAATTGGTTGATGATGATGACTCCCACATGATTCACGACGCGAATCACGGAAACTTCTAATTTTACGTGTTCTTTCTTGACTACCTCCATCCATTTTTCGCTCTCCCTCTGGATTTTGTACCAGGAATGAATGCAGCACTTCATTTCATATTGTGGTCTGAAAGCTTTCGTTTTACATGAGTTTAGTAGATACAATAGGTATTAATAACGATAAACTAGAATCATCTTGCCCACACGGCACGGTATTTCCTACAACTTTCTAAACATTGCTGCCAATAGAGAATAGGTTTTATGGTCGTACGTATTACGTGTATTCGGTGGTAAAATCTGATAAACATTCGCCTTCGGATTTTACTGTTCCATGCCAACACATTTTCTGGTTTGAATGTACTATTTCTTCCTTTGTGTCCGCTACAAGTTCCATTTTATTTAGTTCTTACTCAGCGAGTACAAGGCATACATTTTGCTGATGTTATGGTGAACGTTCGGCTAGGCGCTCTACCACCAGAGCGATTCTATTCTATTCCTCCAATCCAGCCGTCCAAATTCATCCCAGGGTTCGATGATAATTGTCCGTAATATGTCAATATTAATAGTATTTTTTAATCTCAGAGTACATACGGTGGTCTTATCATTAAAAGTGATATTTTCCAGACAACCTCTGCATGGACTCTAGCAAAACATTGGAGAAGGAAGTAGATGCACAAATGTAAATGTTTATGTTTATAAGTAAAGTAATAATTTCTGAGACATATCAAATTAAACATGCCTAATTAACTAAGTTATTTTATTGTAGTTTACTACTGCATTAGTGTCAGATGTCGCGATAATTGTTGTACAAAACGTCTCTACCCGCCTCGTCTCATTCTAACGTGATTGTGGCAGCCGATCCAACTTTACATTTTTAATGCAAAGTACGCCGTATCGTAACTAAATAGGGTGCACGTAACATGCTACGTGTCGACTATGTCAAGTCTCGACAGTTGTGCTATAAAACGGTGGTTATTTCGAGTTCTGATACCATCATTAACACTGCGTCCCCCCTTTTCCCAGTACTGGATGAAAAGCCTGGTCACAGTTCTCCGAAAACGCAGATTATGGCTGCCATATGGGCAGTTAAACGTCTGTGTCATATTTTATTTCCACGCACGAATTTAGGCCAATCTGACACATTTGGACCGTCCTGCGTACGCACTGATGTTTCATAACTTTAGTTCCAGACAGTTTTAACTGCGAGCTACTGATTTATTTGTGCAACTGCTAACTTGACTTATGTGGAGTTGTCAGTAATTTGGGAACTACAGGATTCCAAGTACAATAAGTGAGATTTAATGAGTGTCGATGTAACTAAAGTAATTTGTCAGGATCGTGGCAGGTGGCAGTCCCTGTTCCCTGCCTACCACTCTGGGATGTGTGAGCTTATGTATGTATGTGTAAGAGATTTCGAAACTAACTAAACAATTGTTAACTATTGTTTTTATGTTAACCTCCTTAGTCCTGATCTTGAAAATAACAATAGAAAACTACTAAGAAGAAGAATAATTCAGAATCAAATTGATTTAAATAATTATAAGTCGGTCGGAATCGCAGCTAACGTAAAAGGCAGTAAAAACATCAGCGGACACATGAAACTTATCTAGTGTGAGATACACAATACTCGTTTCAAATTCTCTAACTACACTAATATCCGTATTTCTCGCTTCTTATGTCCTTACATTAACATACTGGACAAGACAACCTGCCGTAACTATTACCTACATCCAAAGGTACCGTTCCTTTCACGCCTCCGAACAAAATTGTCAATAAACCTCACTGTTAACTTTATCGATTCGAAATCTGAAGGGATCCTTAAATACGTTACCCTCTCACAATCTGGTGACCTATCTATTCTCACAATTAAAATCTGGCTACAAGTCAACCAATAGTTTCCGCTTACTTTGGAGCTTGTTGTCTCAGTGCTAGAATGAACATCGATCGTAACTGTTAATAAATAGGGTTTATTTTCCGCCGTATGCCACAGAGGGTCCTATTCTAAGGTGCTAATTAGCGGGCAGTAACGGTGTCGACGACACCTATCGCGGTGGGGTATTCAGGGACATCTAAGATATATATCGGTATTTCGTCTGAGGCCAACTAAACGATGCTGGATTTATTGTTTGGAGGGAAAGACACTGCATCCGTGTTGCCGGGACGGGTTTTAGCTGGAGTTTAGGCCACGAGTTGGCTTTGGAACTGGTATTAGGACGTCGAAGTAAGAGGCTGCGAAAGAAATAACATAATATTGTCTACTGAAATATGATTACCAGATTGCATAAGAAATGAGCCAATCATCATCAACCCATTATGTCCTCACCGAGTGGCACAGGTCTCTTCCCACAGGAAGGTATAGGCCATACTCCACCACGGGGGCCTAGTCCGGATTGGTGGAGGCTTGTAAGACTAGTGGCTGGTCTTACTGTCAGAAGTTTTGAAGCCGCCCTAAGGCCTCTGACTTGGCTTAACGACTGCCATCTATCGACGGCAGTCGGCACCAACTGGTTAACGTGCCTTGCGAAGCACGGAACCGCTCGGAAAAGTACCACTAGCGCTAGTCATAGACGGTGACCCATCCATGCACTTAACGCGCCCTATGTTGCTTAACATTCTTGATCTTTTAAGATCACTCAGGCAGCCGGGGCTACGAGCGATTCCTAGTTCCTAGTTGACTTCATTGCAAACATTAAAACAGTTCTCCAATAGGTACCCTATCTTGTGTCCAGAGACGAGAGAGCGGAGTTTGTATTAGTCTGATTACAATTCCAACAGTTGTAATTACCTTGCATTGACACAGTCATACGAGCAAGTTACCAAATATGTATTAAGAGATATTACTTAAGGTATATCAACGGCCCATTCCGATAACATAATCAGCGATAAAAGTGGACAACAAGATAAGACGGCGTGCGTGATTGACTATAATACTGATACTCATGCACTAAGTAAAGCAAACAATATTTTAGAAAAAGGCCGAAATTGTGTCCATAGATGAATAGAAAAAGGTGAGTGAGATAAGATGGTTAGAGTGGAGTTTTTTTTCGCTGTTTTTCTCCACTGCAATTCGGCCCCAAGGCAGCGGCTAACAATAAATGTTTGCACATTGACATTGAACAAACAGAATGTGGATTCTGTACGTTAAAATAAATTTCTGATTTCTGAATATTCTTCATTGTATGTAAACCAGGAATAATTGCACATGAGAACATAATATGCAAAATGCTCTGGTAATTTGGTTTTAGAAAGATTACAATTACTTCTTATTTTGTGCATGCACAACTCATGAATGTCGATGAAGCGAAAGTGATTTGTCAAAATCGTGGCAGGTGGCAGTCTCTGGTCTCTGCCTACCTCTCTGGGATACAGGCGTGAGCTTATGTATATGTGTGTATGTCTTATTTCTAGTTGTACAATAAGATGGTCTCTATCAGACCCCTCCTGCTTTAGGACTCAAAAGCTAGGGTACAAAATAATCACACAAAATACAAACTAAAATCTAAATGCAAAAATCCTTTTAACTCTCAGCACTTGCATCTCAAAAGGGAGTTGTCCAGATTACACCGATCAACCAGCGGGTCGTAATTAATAGAAGGTCGCAGACACTGCCGTTATGTGCGCAGACGCACCTCGACTTATACAGGCAGCGGTCGGTGTCCGGTCGACTGCTTTATATAGAAAATCCCATTTTAGACATGCCGCGCGCCCTGGCGGGGTATACTCGAAGGCAGGTTGACGGAGAGTGCAATTGGTTCTGGTGGTGTTTTGAGAATAGTCCTCCACTAAAACAGGATTTTGTTTTGTAAATATTGCCGAGTTCGGTTTTGTTGCAAACCTACCGAAGCGAACGAATGAACTCGAAAAGATTAGCTATAAGTATTACGCGCACTAAATTCTGGATGATTCCAATTGTCTGTCAAAATCCATAAATATTGTTACCGCAAAGGATTTCGACAAGATTTGGTGCGCATAATTATCCCCTGATTAGGATTCGTCGAAGGGCCTGTTTTATAAACCGCTTAGGGCCATAGATCAATCCCGATCGACTCACTGAATCGTTCGTCGATATTAGTTCATTAGTTCACCCCTCGTGTTACCAGATTATAAAGATCCACGAGGGCATGGGTATGGAATGACGCGCCCAATCGCTGTCTGAAATCACCGCATCGGTCTAATAAAGGCATATCGCCAATCTCTCAATCGGAACAAAATATCTTCGAAGACCTAACCCCAAAGCTGGCACACATTGTAAGTTGTAACTGATCCGTTGCTGAAGGTGCCGCTACATGTTCACTTGAGGTGACGTGGGGTCTTCTAAGCTGACTTACTATTTCCAAATAGTTCGGTACACAATCTAAGTCCTAGATTCGTGTTTAAATAGCTATAAATGAAAGTTGATTATTACATTAATTGCAATATGAATCCAAAATCAAATAATGAACATGTTCATGTTCATCCTGGAACGAACATGACAAGAACGTCCATTATTTGATTTGGGTTTCGTTGCTAGATTGATTGCTGGGATTGTTGGCTAGAAATCCAACTAACAAATGACTGAAATGTAGGTCTCGCCAAAACCACTGCTACCATTTATATGCAAAAACCACAGACGTCAAGTGACCGTTGTCTTAGAAAACGAGGCGTCCACGCCTCAGCCCACTCTGTTCGTTCGCACCCTAACCAGGAATAAGGTCAGAGCGCCACAAAAGGCGAGCAATGCAATTACGTTTAGGCTCAGCGACCCGATAAGGCGCGCGCGCAGGCTATGTATCGGGACCGGAACGCGGACGGCTATAGTAGGACTTGTCATATTTGTTGGGACTTCGTTGGCTATCGGGCTTAGTTCAGTTATATTTGATGTTTCCACACTAACTCTCATGGTTTCTTAACCCAAGAGGGGCCTTGGACCGTCACCAGCTAGCCAAGAAATCGGAAGCTACCGCGAACGGAAGTCAGAAGTGGAAGTCTTTGGTTGAGGAGGCCCTATGCTGCCCTAGGAGTTAAAGGTCCGAATAAAACGATCCACATGACCGGGCCTTTGTATCAATTGATACAAAAGCCCAGTCATTTGAAATTGCAAAAACACAAACAACCTAACCTAACAAACCAATTCCTGGTGTACATACAATAAAGAATATTCTATCTATCTAAACCTCCCCGAAAAGGTTGTTATACTAATGAGCCAGCCTATACTTGCTGCGAAATCACATACTCTATCAATTCGCGAAGCGCGTCTTGAACGATCCCATCTACCTAATTATATGGCCCCCTGGGGCTACTGGGATTCGAAGAGCCTTGCTGAATGTTAGACCTTTCATGCTATTAGAAAATACTTTTTTTGTGACGCTAAAATCTCAAAAGTCACGAGGCTACGAATTATTGTTCGTATCGAATGGTCATCGTAGTAAACCCTGAATGCAGCACAATTACAATTTTCGTAACTATGGAATTTGAATTTGACCATCTTGGACTCTCTTATAAAGGCACATTTATCCATACGTGACTTGAAGCCTGGCAACCATTAAGCCCACCAAAGATATGGATACTCTCAAGTTCGTGTTTCAAACTGAAAGAAATAAACTATCAAAGCATACCATCGAAGTCAACTTGCCATTCTCTCCTGTATTTCCCTTTTACCTTAACACTTGTCACGGCAGCTTTTATTTCCTTTTGTTCCCGACTCTACAAACATCCAAATACAACATGTCTGTCTGTTTGTACTTTGTCGTGTTGGCGGTAGTGCGAATCCTGTAGAAGTCTTGTTTGTTGAAGACATTTACAGGCACCTTCTTACAGTCTATGGTTGTTAGCTCAAGCCGTTCAGGGCTTTTGTAATCGCTAGTTTGCGCTTTTAGCGGGGATTTTTCGTTTTCTTATGGCCGGTGGCTTTCTCAGAATGTTTGCAGTTTTGATGGTCAATTTTTCGTCAGGTATTACTATTCGATATACATACTTCTATTAGCATCTAAAGTCTGTGTTGCTTGTACCTAAAAACCAGATAACCCGATTTTACTTCCACGAATAAATTGGATTTTGGTCACTTGTGTCTTCTATTCACGGTAGAAAAATCTACCAAGTAAACCTATATTTAACCTATATGTCCACCGTGTCCTTTTTTGCATCGAGTTAAAAAACGGACGTTAGTAGTTTGACGTTTTTTATCGATTTGTCTTTGGTATTTCTTTTGATAATATATTATGGCTGTGATGACTGACAGTTAGTCGTGGCTCATCGTCATCGTCTGTTTTCCATCTATCTTCTATTGTTATTTTTAACTTTCCTTACTTACTTTTTTTTGTTTTGCTTCCTACCGAGTAAATATTTATTTTAATAAAATAATAACAGAATGGCTCCAGGATTCTGTTTGTTTACATCCGACGAGAGTGTCTTAGCACCTTAACGATAGGCTGTTTGTAAACTTTACCTTCCCTTCTGTAAGCTATGCTTCTACAAGATACACAACTGTGAGGATGTGCGGTCATCGTATCCTGTAGGTATAGCAAGCTACCGGTATATTTTGGTATAGTCTTCTACGATTGTGACTAATATTTCCCCCAATATAAGAGCCCATAGATCAAGGTTTTAGCTAACGCTACCTATATTTTTTTCACGTTTCTATACTCATAGATATCACCAAACAGCAAAATAGTTCCTGGTGAACTTTGGTGGTCAGTATCTAATCGATTTATTTGTGAAATTCAACGATCGGATCCTTCGTCAAACCGAAACACTAGTTGATAGGAGTAAGGGTAAGTACCTTCAGTCTCCGTGTGAAGTTCCTGGTCTCCCATCGGACGCGTCCCCGGGTGGCGGATAGGGGAACGCCCTCCAGATATGGGGGGTACCGGCTTCGGCCGGCGCGGACCAAAACCAGGGGAAGGGGACGTCCAGCAGCGCTTGCTGCTGGATGTCCAGCGGGGCCCACTTTGGGCTCCGCACTTGACGGACGGCTCGGTAAATGCGCTAGCGCGGCTACCGGGCCGTCGCCAAACCCGGAACCCCACACTGAGTGGGACTGGGGGCTTTCGGGCCGCGAGGAGACAACCTCTATAAAAAACAGGACGGAGGGCCCTCCTCTATGTCCCTCTGATCAGCAGAGGGCATAGAAGGTGGGCCGGGACGGAGCAGGAGGGGCCTCGCCCCTTGGTGATGAGCAGCGGGCGAAAGGCGCGGGGGCGCCCTCGCCCGCATTGCACCGCTCATCACCCCGTCGGACGAGGATGACCGGGCACTCACGGTCGTCCTCAGACCCCTACCCGTGCTCGGGAGGCGCGTGAGGGGCCTGCCGCGTAGGCGGGCATTCGCCGGTGGGGGTCTGGAAGTCAAGGCTGTGCCGGTTTCACAGGGCCTCGCCAACAAGGCGAAGAGGGAGTGCCGCTGGGTTGTTTAGTGGGTATACCGTTCGCGGGGAGTCCCACATACTCCGCCCGCCCCCCGACGGGAGGAGATGCCTAATTGCATTTTTCCCAGCGAAAAAAAAAAGTACCTTCAGTCAGCATCTCTTTAGCTGATTTGCTTTTAGACATCATCTTCCGAGCGTTTCTTTAGGATAGATCTGGAAATTGGCTACAACTTTCAAGACACGTATCCAACCGAGACGCTCTTACAATAGTTTTAGCCGACCTTAAAACAAGTTCAATTTGAACTTGTTAGTAAAAAGTACCACAAATATATCCACTGAATATTTAGTTTTAAATTCACTTAAAAAATATAATAAAAGAAAATAAATAGAAGAAAAAAAAAATATTATACCATCAAGACACATCGCAGAAACTAAATAAACAGACAAGTAATAATAATATAATATATTTAACGCAACAGAAAAAAAAACAAATAAATTAAAACGAAACTATAGATATAGTCTGTCGTATGTCTAGGTTGCCATAACGGGCAACTGACTCAGTGTTGTCTTGAGGGTGTGAACCCTCTGCACTGATTTTCAGTAAAGTAATGGTACGGAACCACGGGATGCGCGGTCCGACTTACACTTGATCTTTTTTTCCATTGTTTTTGACCTCCGCGTTACGAAAACCACACGGACCACTACACGGGTCAGCCTTCAGCGCCGGCCGTTAAAATGGGTACAAGTAAACAAACAGTGCAGTGACCTTGCAGCCGCACGCGCATTGTTCCGGTCACGAACTGCGCGGGCGCAACTCAAACGCGCTTGCGCCGGCCGCCTGACGAATGTGGCTTAGGGCCTAATCTTGTAGAAGGTGAGCCGTGGGCGAAAGTGACAATCCACCGAGAATTCGGAAAGGATACCCATACTCGGTGGGTTAAGTGGTTAATCTGTGATTCAGAAGTTAGACGCGCAGGCACTCGGGTGGGAAGTCCTGATAACACATTCGTCCAACAAAATAGTACCACGTGCTCGCAAAAGTACAGAGGTACAGTCTGTTAGCTTTTAGAATATACCTCGGCTACTATCGGATAGAATCGGATATATTCGTGTAATAGAAATATCGGGACTAATATGACACTTAATTTCGAAATCGGAACTAATATGACACTCAATTTCATTTATACAGAGCAGGAAGTAGTATTACACTCGTGTGGTTTCGGTGAAAACCGAAGCCTACTCTAGAACCCGAGGTATATGTATTCTAAAAGCTAACAGACTGTACTTGCGTTTGATAATAAACAATAAGTACCTGGATGACCGAGTTTTGCTCGGTATGTAGGTTTTCACACAAAAGAAGGAACTTGAAAAAAAAAAGAAAAATTATTATCAAGTCTCGAACCTGGGTCTTCTGGTTACGGTATCGTCCTATTTCCCACTTGAGCTATGACAACCTTACAGATGGTTGCGAAAGTTTCCTTCTTGTAGTGTAGCAGTTATTTCTTTGCCTTAAAACACGGTTAAAACGACGTTTTATAAAAATGAAACCTAGTTGGATCAATTAATCGCCCCCAAAACCCCCTGTATACAAAATTTCATGAAAATCGTTGGAGCCGTTTCCGAGATTCTGATTATATATAAAATAAATATAATATATATATACAAGAATTGCTCGTTTAAAGAGATTAGATAACATTCAACCTAATCAAGGATATTTCGAGCCAAGACAATATCTCTTTTGGAAGAAGTTCCATGTGCTGGAAATAGGCTTACCAGTTCCTGAAATTTGATTTCCTGAAATAATTCCTGATTTTCCAATAAAATTCCTGACATTGTAAGTAGACGAAAGTGCGAAATCCTCTAACGGTAGCATCTTAGAGCTCTTCTTTTAGTACACTTTAATTTCAAAACCACTACATGTGACGAATTTCATAAAATTATAATAAATGATCAACAGTTATTAAAAGCAGTATCGAGTAACAACAAATATGAAATTATTTACGTGTAGTGGTTTATTAAACGTTGATTTATTCACTTCTTTTTGTATTCCATCCAATATGTAACAGTACTTGTACTTGTGTATTGTTGTCTTTCCTTTAAAAAACCCTAACATTGTATAACTTTCCCTGTTTCCCTGATAAGTGGCTGAAATTCCGGACATGCCAGGAAAATGCCTGTTATCTGGTAACCCTAGTTGGAAAGATCTACAGCCATACGACAACGGCCGAAATCCGAAGCGCCGAATGCCCTTGCGCATTGTTCCGGTCACGACCGACGCACGCGCAGGTGAAATGCGCTTTCCTTTCGCGCTGCACCTGCACCTCTGACATTGGTCCGTGAAACTGGAAAGTGTAAAAGGATGACTGGTCGCGAATTCGAATACACTCGTGCGCATGGGGCTGATTTTAACGAGTTGGTAGTAGATTTTGAGGAGGTATTGAAAGCAGCTATTTGTTGGGAACTCTTTTGAGACCATTTGAGGTCGCTGGATCTGTTGTCTCGTGTTAATATCCATCTCTCTCTCTCTCTCTGAGCTATGCCTACCATTACTAGTTAAATTGTCCCCTCGTATTCGAATACTTGTCTAGAATGCTTCACTTATTACATAGGTGAATAATAATTCATAGATGTTTTTTGGTAGAGCTGGAATGATGTGAAGTTTTTTTTATTTTTAACTTATTAACATTTTATTTAGTTCCCTGATGAGTTCTTGTTTATTTATTGCAATCAGGAAGTAAGTACTGTTAACAGGGTGATTAGAAACTAGTGTATGTTTTTTGTCTAGCGATTTCCTACTGAACTTATAACTATAGGACGCATCTTGACAGATATTGATCGCAAGAGTCATCGCTATAGTTGTAAGTTCAGTAGGAAATCGGTGACAAAATAAATTTCCTACTTTTTGTTTCTATTCATAATCCGGGGCCCCGATTCTGTTAGTGAATTGCAGTTCAATTACAGTTACACGTGACATGTTTTTTATTCGATTGACGCGTAGCATTAGATAGATAGAATATTCTTTATTGATAATTATTGATTCCCTTGCTCGCGTGGGCTTTGTTGATAAAATGAAATCGACGCGTTCAACTGTCATTGTACTACAATACATTAGCAAAATGTAGACCCAGTTTATAATCACCCCGTTTTACTCAGCATAATAGTTATTTTACTCCAGCGCCCTACTCGAAAAACGACAAGTTTCACGAGTATTTGGGTTTTCGGGCGGGATTCGTTTGTGGTTTATTTAAATACAAAATCGAAGGCAAATATTGACTCGCCGCTTAACAGCTTGTTTGCCACTTGTTAATGGCGTTGAATCACTTTGCGGTAATGTATTTAAAACTGTACTTCATTTGGGTTGCGTTTTGGTATGGTGACCTGGATTTTAGTCGGCCGCCCTTATTCGTGCAGTCGACAGCACATCAGCTGTAAGCGAATTCTAGTTGCAAAGCCGCGCTGGGTAACTTTAGTGAGTACAGTGCATCCATGTAAAGATTATTGTGCTGTCGACTACACATGCCTAATACTCGTACCTACTCAGAATTCAAAAGACGATATTGACAAAAGTGTTAGCGGGCGCAGGCACTCTTGAAAAGAGAGTTTCGAGCTCATCGCTAACTGGCTTTATATTCCCTTTCATCATCATCATCATCAACCCATTATGTCCCCACCGAGAAACACGGGTCTATTCCCTGAGGAAGATATAGGCCATACTCCACCACGGGGGCCTAGTCCGGATTGGTAGAGGCTGGTAAGACTAGTGGCTGGTCTTACTGTCAGAAGTTTTCAAGCCGCCCTAAGGCCTCTGACGTGGCTTAACGACTGCCGTTAATCGACGGCAGCTGGCACCAACTGCTTAACGAGCCTTGCGAAGCACGGAACCGCTCGGAAAAATGCCACTAGTGTCAGTCATAGAACGGTCACCCATCCATGCACTGAACCCGCCCTATGTTGCTTAACATTCGTGATCGTTTAAGACAGGCAGCCGGAACTACGGGATATTCCCTTTACTTAACTATATTCATAAGATGGATAAACACTGGATTATGCTTATTTCTTCCTCTCCAGTTGTATCAACCCCTGTTGTTTATGCAGATGATACAATACTACGTATAAACGTATATTATACTAAGGATTAGTTAACAAAAATAACTGCAAGACACTGACCTCTACCCATCTGTAAATTATGCAAATTTCAGGGCAGGGAGCATAAAAGCAACCATGACCCACGACCAAGAAATCAGTGTATCTATCCTATAACGGTCCTCGGGCACAGTTACCCTATGTCTTGCCATCGGACTAAAGATGGAACCGATATATTCGTATTCGCTTAATATTTATATTGAACAGATTCATGCATTAGTAAGCCGACGAAGTCTAATAAGCTTAGCAATAAGCATAATAGATTTCGTCCATTCGCATTAGATATTACCTTGATCGGTACTGTGTCCATAATATTATAATATTGTAGTATAATATTGCCGTATCCCCGCGATACAGATATCACACTAATAGTATGACATTCGCGTATCGGTCTGTGACATGAATACATGAGTGGAGTTTTTTTGGTCAGAGTAGAGTTTTTTGACGCTTCCTTTTTCTGCACTACATTCGGCACCACGGCAGCGGCTAACATTAACATTATAAGGACTTACATTGATATTAAAAAAACCCAAATGTAAACTCTCTAAGTTTAAATCAATTCCGGATTTCATTTGATACGGATTGGTATTCATATCTAGCAATTATATTCAGTATCGGTGATATCACAATAAAACTACCAGGCTTGATATTCAGGATCAGTATTACTGGAAAATATCGGTATTGACCCACTACTACATTGGACTGCAATTAATTCGCAAGACAATACCGTTCGATGTGCCGCCGATAGAACTGGACCTAATTGGTTACCCCACACTATTGTATTGTTCGCTTGGGTAATTAGTGCAACGGTTACTTTGCATTGCGTGGTGAAAATACGCTGATGTAGATGTAGTGACCAACCTGGAAAAAAACCAAGTCAAGTCTGGCCCCAAAATCAGCCCATTTGTAAAGAAAATATTGACATTCTGTTTGTTGAATTTCAATGTGATGTCTTTGGGTGGAGTTGTAGCGCAGAAAAAGACACCACCAAAGGAGTTAATCCATCCTGACCATTTTATCAAATCATCTTGCGTGATACGTTAGCTGGGACAGGTCATGGTGATCCTGTGAGTCCCATATCAATAAAATAAACATTAGTCTACTCTTTTTTTGAACTAAAACTTTCGTAAGCACAACACATTTTACACATTTAATCCGGATCAACTTACTTAGTCTACTCTTACAAAAATAGAGAAACACTAACACTGCGGTCAGATATACGGACAGCATCCGTTCAGGAGCATAACGCAGCCCAGGGGTCAGGCATCAAGATATACGGACAGCATCCGTTCAGGAGCATAACGCAGGGGTCAGGCATCAAGATATACGGACAGCATTCGTTCAGGAGCATAACGCAGGGGGCAGGCATCAGGTTTAATTTAGTAAAGAAACACGCACTCATACCTACTAAATTCACGTATACATGTTCTCCTAAGTGCATATCGTCAGTTAAGTTCTAACAGTGCGAAAGTCGTTTTTGGCCGTTTCGACCTTTGATGCCATTGGATGAAGAAAAGTGGCGCGCTTCTTTCCGACCAATCTTATCAATCAATCTTATTTTATCTTCAATAAGTTGATTTTAAATACTTTTCCCAAATAATGTACGCCTCTAATGGTTGAAATTTTGTAAAATTTCAATAGCTAATTGAAATTTTACAGTTTTTTCGCTCTCCTGTAAAGTTGACATTTTTTACTTACGCACTGTTAGAACTTAACTGACGATATACATTCTATATCCTCGTAAGGCCCGAACTTGAAAATAACAATTGATTTTGTGATCACTTGAAGACATTGGGCCTCACGAGGATATTCTACGGATTGATTTTAAGTGAAAATAAGTATCCAGGGCTTTACTGTGATAACTTTCGGACAAAACGCGATGTGGAGTGCCATATTCAGGGGACATTCCTCGCCCTGTTTAGGTGTTATGTAGCTACGCTTTGGGACGTTACAGCAAAAACGTGTGCGGGTGCTTGGAGCCGCTGTTAACCCTCTCGTCTTATCTAGCAATCTAGCACCATACAGCATGTCGCAGTAATGGACAAAGATGACTTTAAAGTCTCCGGTAAGATGGATTTCAATAAGTTTTTCTCTTGTGGAGTTAGCGACAGAACACATCGTCAATCAACCCAGCATGCGTAGCACGAGTCACGCGTTTTGTGCAGGGCGGCGCGACAAGCGTGCCGCGCCGTGTTATACTTGAGCCATTACAAACGTGCGAACTGAGTCATAAACATTTATATCAGACCTCTCTCTTACACATATATGAGGCATATCAGGCATATCGGAACTCTCGCTCGCACATTTAGGTCTCGGTTCGCAAGTTTGTAATGGCTCAAGTATAGCACTTTAATGTTCCCCACGCACACACGGCAAATGAGACCATCTAGCGCGACAAAATTAAGAAAATACTTTTGTTCTTGCAACCCAAAACTATATTAATTCTTATTCATGATAGACCGCTTCACCAAATACTGACTAACTGACTATGATTTATTTTTCTTGAGGGTAGGTAAAGCGTAAGCGAGCGCGAAAAGAGAAGATTTTACCGCACAAATATTTCTGTTCGCTTACGACCCAAAGTCCGGTGAAGTAATTGTGGTTTATTTCTTATCTAAACTGTATATTGAAAATTATATCAAAGAAAATTATAGCAGTGTACTTGTTCATGGTAGTGAGCGTAGAAGTATCATCATGGATAGTTTTAATTTTCTTAATTTTTTTTGGGGTGGTCGTAAGAGCTAGATTGACTACCGGAGCAGCAGTCTTTCTTCCACTCCTGTTAAGACCAGATTCCGCTGCAAAACACAATTCTTCAGGCGATTTTTCAGAAGAAACTGATTTGATAATCCTTATCTTAGTCCTTTTTGAGCTTTCCTCAAAATTCTTCTTTGGTCTTCCTGGGTTTGGTGTGGGTGTTCGATTCAGATTCAGAGATGGATTAGGGAGAATAAAATAACCATCAAGCCCTTCACCAGCACTCTTTATAAATCTTTCTAGTATTTGTTTAGAATCCCTCCATTTTCTAACTAATTTCGATACGAAAATTTGAACCAAAGTTTTCAACCGTTTTTAGTACCCGGCAGATGGTTTAGACCAGGGATTCCCAAAGTGGTCGATATCGACTCCTTGGGGTCGATATCAGTTTCCTAAGGGTCGACAAAATCGAAAACTGATTTTGGGGGTCGACGAGGTCTAAAAATCGACCCCTATTAAACTACACAAGTTCTTATTTTAAACTTTCAAGATTGGTAGGTATGTATTGTTTATGTTCTGTTACGTGTACTAAGAATAATTAGTATTTTTGTAGGAAATAGCATTGTTGAAGTAATGTAAACTCTCAAGATCGTACAAGATGAAAAACTTTAAACTTTACTCACTTAACCAAGTGCAAAGTTTTCCAATTGGTACCTTAGTACCTAGGTATTTTGTATCAATAGGAAAAAACTAAAGATAGGCCCCCTTATTCATAATAGTCTGGTAACTTAAAGCAATGCTAATTCTCACTCTGTCTTTTTCAGTTGACCTAAGTCAGAATGAAAAATAATAATAATAATAAACTCACGCCCGTTATCCCCGAAGGGGTAGGCAGAGGCACCAGTCTCTAGAACTGGACCCACGTTTTGCCGAGTTTATTAGGTCCCAAACGTGACAAGTGGCAAGCCTGTCGCCGTTATCCGGGCACAATTTATCAGCGAATAGTGTTGCTGTACAAACAAATGTACGTAACTAAAAGTCATTGGTACATGCGTGGTTCGAACCCAGACCCTCATGATCGAGAAGCAAGGGTCAACCCCACTACGCCACCACCGCTTAATAATAAAATGAAATGAGTGAAATTAGTATTTATTGTGAACATAACACTCCGTAGCAGCTGTTTTAAGTTAGCGGACTATGAGGGGGTTGATCTTAAAAGTAGGTAATTTGGCCATGGGGGTCTAAGGTAACAGTTCATTTCGGAAAAGGGGTCACTTGTCCAAACTAGTTTGGGGATCCCTGGTTTAGACATACAAAATTTATCAATTAAATAATTGACTACTCTCTCAGTACACTTTGCCAATGATAATTTAAAAAAACTATCACTTTTCAACACCAAAAATAATTCCATTCTAATAATAGATGTTGTACTTGAATTTTCACTATCTCGACTTCCTGTAATGAAATGGACATAACTCAAAAAAGGATTCTTTGGGATAGCTGGAATTTATTTTACGGTTTGCCTAGATATCAAAGTTTGAACTAAAATAGTTAACAAAGTGGTAGTCCTTGGAAGTTTTTTTAAAGGCCTCTACTTTCAAAGCCTTTAACCAAAAGTAAGAAAAAAGTCTGAGTATCGTTTGTCACGTATTCTGGACTGGAAATATGGAAGAAACGTATGTAAAATAGTATCAATTTATAGTACATACCTGACGCTCCAATATTCATCACTAAACTTTGTTCAATATACAGTTTAGATAAGAAATAAACCACAATTACTTCACCGGACTTTTGTCGTAAGCGAACAGAAATATTTGCGCGGTAAAATCTTCTCTTTTCGCGCTCGCTTACGCTTTACCTACCCTCAAGAAAAATAAATCATAGTCAGTAATTGGTGAAGCGGTCTATCATGAATAAGAATTAATATAGTTTTGGGTTGCAAGAACAAAAGTATTTTCTTAATTTTGTCGCGCTAGATGGTCTCATTTGCCGTGTGTGCCACGCCTCAATTGATATTTCCACTTCTCAGGACTTTTCACCTAAAAAAATATTCTGCTGTAGTTTTGCCACTAATAGTGAACATCTGGGCCTACTACATTCTGTTGATGCATTGGACAGTCTGTTAGCTTTTAGAATAGACCTCGGGCTCTAGAGTAGGCTTCGGTTTTCGCCGAAAGCACACGAGTGTAACACTACTTCCTGCTCTGTATAAAACTTTTCTTCACTATTTTGAAAAGTTATGTAAAATTATAAATAACAATACAAAATAAACCTTACCTTATTGCAATATAATCGGTTTGCAATATAGTAGCCGAGGTATATTCTAAAAGCTAACACACTGTAGTATAATGATCACTGCATGAACATGGCGAATTACTTTCATTGCCGCTTCAAGTCTACGCGCGTACTCATATCAAACAATCTAGGCGTCAATGGTATGAAAAAACACGTCACGTGATCCGTCCGTATATCTATCATCGTAATCTAATGTACTAACAGAATCGAGGCCCTGTTTAGTCTCGCCACTGCTTCTTTTATACGGCAACACTATTAAGTACCCCATACAAAAATTTGTTCCGTTTTTGCAGTATTTTAGGCTACGATTTTTCCATGTTTTTCCTCATTTCCCCTTTTCATCTCTATCCCCTTTTTCTTCCCCTCAGGACTCTAATTTCTCCTTAAAAGGGAAATTTCCCCTCATTGTAGAAACACTGGTGCGGCGCGCTTTAACGTAGGGCGCGTTCAGTGAATGGATGGGTGACCGTCTATAACTAACGCTAGTGGCACTTTTCCGAGCGGTTCTGTGCTTCGCAAGGCACGTTAAGCAGTTGGTGCCGGCTGCCGTCGATAGATGGCAGTCGTTAATCCAAATCTTAAAACTTCTGACAGTAATACCAGCCACTAATCTTACAAGCTTCCACCAATCCGGACTTGGCCCCCGTGGTGGAGTATGGAATATACCTTCCTCAGGGAAGAGACCCGTGCCCCTCAGTGGGGATATAATGGGTTGAAGTTGATGTAGACTCTAGTATGAAATATGTAAATAAATAAGAACACGCATTTTTTTTGTTTTAGTTATTTCGCATGCGCAAAAGTATCCGTGACTTATTTACAAACACTTTTTTCAACTTAAGCCCACGCGGACGTAGTCGCGGGCAACAGCTAGTAAATAATAAATGGTTACGGTGGCAGGGCATCCTGCAGTGGGACTTGATGATATAACGCACCTTGATCCATTAAAATCTCAGATATTGCCGTCTATTGCTGAGACATATGTAAAATGCAAGGAGTTCTGGACGTAACGTTTTAGCAAGAGGAGGCGGGATCAAGCGTTGAAATAATTCGTGATTTTGTGACATCCATCCAAATTTCTAGTCTTGAAAATTCCATAGTAAAAGATACAGATTTTTTAAGTGTACCTAGTGTGTCGTATCGTATAGTGTACGTATCTTTTCTCAAACGTCTCTCTATGATAAAAATACCAGCATCAGCTATGATATGTTGGCTACCAAGATTTCTAAAAAAAAATATATCCATCATTTTCATCCCAACGCCCAAATGGGGGTGTAATCACCTTCTAGAGATACTTCGACAAACCGGGAGTTAGCATAATTACCTCGACGAAAATGGGTACAAAAGGCAGTGGAGCCATCCGCTTGCTGTTTATGGTAAAATAATGGTGACATTAACTTAGATTACCGATGTCCAACGGTTTTTGCTCGTTGGCCGCTTAGAGATCACTATACGCACAATATTCCATATTTAAACTGAGAGTTTTAGTAGATTATACACGGAATTTACGAGGTTTAAAGCGGGTTGCTGGTTGTGTAGTCGCCTCGCAAGTTCGTGATGGGAATGTGGGTTTGTTTATACGTATAAATGGAGTAAAGCGCTTCGCTATTAATATAATAATAGAGGAGGAAAACCGTTTATTATGCACCGTAATTGTGACTAATACAGAGGTTAAAGACTCTACTAAACACAAATACTTTGCTGTATGTTCCAATCAAATCGTTGTAGCAACACTTTTTGAGGTAGACACTTTATCTAATCTTATTTCCAATTTTGTACTCGAATTGGTTCACAACACTGAATGATAACCTGTGCAACAGCATACCGACCTATCAATCGAATGCAAATAAAAATAATCGATTGTCATCTCGGACCTTGGATCGAGACATTCGAACTGAGCTATCTATCAAACAGATTCAAACCTCGATTCCCACAGTCACGAAGTATAATGTTAACTATTACCTATGCTTCTCTCCCCCTCAAATATAAGCCAAATGAGAAAGACGTGAGACGGAGCGATTAAAGTATCGAATCGCGGGTTCACGTTCAAATCGATTGCGAAATCGAACAGCAACGGCGATGTTGCCAAACCGACCCGAATGCCGCGAGGTGCTACTACGATTTGTCAGTGACTACGCGGTTGCGTACGCGCATCTCTGATGAATGACAATGACAAGGACTGTATACCGAAAGGTGGTAACATTATTCTTTGACATTGAAGCTGATCCCCCAATTATGAAATTAGCTGAGAGATCGTAGGTATTTCTTTATATGACCGCTATGATTTCGACCATGTTATTCCCGTATTTAATGTTTTTTCCTACTTCAAGATCCTTACAAAACCTGAATGTTTGAGCGCTTGAAATTGAAGCACCTCAGACACTCAGGTTTCCTCACGAAGTGGTCTTTCACAGTTAGCTAGTGGTTTTGCTACTATAAATACATAATTTCACAAATGTACGCAACTTAGAAATCATAGTCATTGGTATATCCGGGATTCGAATTCACGAATTCCCGGATGACAATTCAGTGTACCACAAACACCGCTTACTGGTGCTGTCGACTGTACACATAAACTTACTAGTCTCCGTTGCTAGCTATTAAATCTAATAGGCCTTCTCTCGCCACGCTTTACAATAACCAACTAAATTCCCCAGATGTTACAATAAAACAGTTTAGGGCCGATAAAGAGCAGAATTCCCAGCGGTGATCGCCATAGAAGCCGATCGTTATCTCCGATGTCGAAATGTTTGTAAACGGTATCGATGCGGCCGGTCACGATGCCGGGAGCGGGCGAAGCGGCATGCTCTCATCAGGTTTAATATCACTTTGGTACTTGGTTCCATCTGTCTGGTGAGGACCACATACCTTCATTCATCATCACCAGCTCCTGTACCTACATTGCTTCTGGCCCCACACTAGGATACCCTGTGTCGTGGAACCAGAAACAGCGCCATCACAAACAGTAAACATCTAAGACCTGGGCTTTTCACTTTAGTTTATTAAAAAGATACATATTATTATGTACATAATCTTACGCCTGAATCTCAGAGGGGTAGGCAGAGACCCGAGATTGTCACTTGTCACGATCCTGACAGATCACTATCGCTCTATCGACATGAATATAAAAAATAAATCAAATCAAAAAACAAGTAATACAGATAAATCATCTACTGTTTCACGAAGATCCGTTCATTGTTTCAGATTATTCCACGCTCAAAATACGATAGACAATATAAATTCGACGTGAACAAAATTTGCTCGATTTCAAAAATGGAATCTAAGAATCACGTGTAAAATCTCAGTAAACAATAAGAAAGGATGACCAAAAAGGAAAAGCCTCAGGGTCGAGTGAATCGAGTCACCCGAGTCGCGGCCGCCATTGTGCGCAACTGGGTCGCGATGAGCGCCATCGATCCGATAACGAGACCGTTTAATTCGATTAATTGTTCGCTCGAGTCGCGCGGGAACATCTCGCGCGGTGTACTTTTTATTCTCATTTCCGAACGTCCGCTTTGAACTTTTTTCGAACGTTTATCTTTTTCGCGCCCTTTTTGGGAGAATATGGCGGCTGTTTTTGTTGTCGTAAGCGAAATAATTTCCGGTCTTCTTCCTTCAGTACCTCTCCACTGTAGTAGGTTGTCCCTCAGCTCAGCATCTAGGTAGGTACCTCTCTTCTCTTTGCCAAGCGAAGCACTAGTCCATTCCCAGATATTTTGCCAAACTTCTATCTCAAGCGTATGTTTTAGCCACCTAAAATTTGCTTCGTATATTATTGCATAAATTAAAAAATATATAAATGTATTAAAAAAAATGTTATATGTACTTAAAGAATTCTGTACCGATACCGTACCGTTTCGAATACCTACGTAAGACGTTGACTTTGAAAAAAATGTTGAAAAGACGTTGAAGAAACCAGTTTTTTTCTATGGTCAATGTGGAGTTCCCAGGATCGATTGACAATATTTCAGTTAATCTGCACGAATTGGGTATTTGACAGGATGTCAAATGAGTTACTTTTAAAACGGAATTTTGTATGAAAATACTTGCTTGTGACATCACATTTCAGAGCACACTTTTTATGTTCCATCTATTTAAAAATTGTAATAACTATTAAATAATTAAAAGAAATACATTTTCCGAATCATTTTGTAATTTTTGTTTTAATCGAGCATCTCAAATAATTTATTGTTGATAGTGTCAAATACCGTATTCATCTACTTACCTATTAGTTTTATGATCTTGTGCTCAATACAAATACAAATACAAAAATTTTTTTTTTTGTTAACTATTAAATAATTAAAAGAAATACATTTTCCGAATCATTTTGTAATTTTTGTTTTAATCGAGCATCTCAAATAATTTATTGTTGATAGTGTCAAATACCGTATTCATCTACTTACCTATTAGTTTTCTGATCTTGTGCTCAATAATTTTGCCAAGACAAGGGCCTGGCAGTTTAGTAAAAGCTGTGTTACTAAGACCAAGAATACCTAGGTATAGATTGCGATGGCATTTCAGGCAAAGGCAAAGTGAATGGTTAACAGATATTAGTTCCAAGATAGCAACGCCGGAACCATAAATGCCTGTGTACTTACTTCAAATACCTCATTTAAGCTCATTAATAATCGCGGATAAACAATCGGAAATAAAATACTTATAGTTTTTTTTTATTATTTACAAGCGCACTGACGTGGATACTAAGCCGACAGCCGAGGTTACTTCCTATAGCTCCAAAAAGGTTTGTGCGATCGATGTTACCTGTTGTACTTGTTTGTTGTCCGTCTCTCATATACAGGGTGTCTCGGTGAGTTGTTTTTCTCATCGACACAACATTGCCACTAAAAATGATCAAAAGTTTTTGTTTTGATGGTGATACTCGTAGCAAGCAGTGACAGTCGACAACACATCATCCTAAACACCCAATGCACTCTACTTCGTTGCATTACGGGTGACTTTGCAACTAAAATGTGAGGGATGAGGTACTGTCGACTGTACGTAGCAAACTCTAAGGTATATAAATTCATCAGATACTAGGGTTTCCTCACGACGTTTTCCTTGACGGTTAGCGAGTGGTATTGCTACTTTAACTTCACAAATGTACGTAGCTTAGAAAACATAGTAAGTGGTACATGCCGGGATTCGAACCGACGATCTCCCGAGTGGGAAGCCGGCGTTCTACTACTTCGCTACCACTGAGCTTAGGGAACACATGCTGTGGGCATTAAACCGGGCGGGAAATACCTATTATTTTATTATATTGAGCGACAGCCAGATGGTTTTACTGCACACGGACATTCCCCGTTTCACTTTGCAATTTTAATGTTTTTTCAATCATAAGATAAGATAAGAATATTCTTTGTTGCACAATGGAGAAAAAAACACAAAATATTTACAAAGGTTCATGGTACAATCGGGCATTTGACAGGATGTCAAATGAGTTGCTTTTAAAACGGAATTTTGTATGAAAATACTTGCTTGTGACGTCACATTTAAGAGCACTCTTTTTATGTTTCATCTATTTAAAAATTGTAATAACTAGTAAATGATTAAAAGAAATACATTTTCCGAATAATTTTGTATTTCTTCGACTTAACACTGTCAAACTCAGAGGGATTTGTGACGTCATCGTCAGCGCCATCTTGCACGTCCCGCGAAAACCCCCATCACAAAAGCTCGTGCCACGAAAGAAGTCCCATGAGCTAATGAATTTTGGCTTTTATTCTAATGGTAATAAGGACCTCACCGTGGGTCTTGTGTGACACGATGTTTACAGGCAAAAGTCAAATGAACGACATCGACATTCAGATGGCCGGACTTGTACAGCTGACAGCACGTCAACCTTCACAATTTAGTTGCAAAGTCGCCCGTAATGCAACGGAGTAGAGTCCCTGTTTGTATAGGATGATGTGCAAGGCCCCTATTAAGAAGACCTTTCTCTTGACACCTTGTAACTAGTTGCTAATTGTACATGTAAATCTATGGAATTCCATGTCAATCAATACGCGTAACTACTTAAAACTTGAGGCGAAACGCCCGCCAGCTATTCTAAAGGTCGCATAGGGTTGCTCCAGAATAAAACTGTTTTTAGAAAACCAGAGAGAAAAAAATCAAATTTTTTTTTTGCGAATGGAAATATGAAACCAAGGAAAAGTCTTCGTTTACCTTTAGGGTCGCGTTTCATTAAAATACAGTTCGTAGTTTATTATTACAATTCGATGTACATTGCGTAGCTGCCTTCCTACGTATTAATCTGTGGTTTAATCGACTTTGCAATCTTTGAACTAAAACTTGTGTAAGCACTACACATTATTAACTTAGAGTCCGACCGGGTTTCGCTCTGATTCGCAGAGCTTAATCATGGTGAGTCGAGATGGAGTCGGACTTTGAAACTATAGGTAATTGTTTTCAGACTTTTCGGTTGAATGTTCTAATAGGGGGCGTAGGCTAGGCTTGGATTGTCTAGGTGAATTGGTCTAATCGGGCTTAAAATCTTGCCGCAGCCGCTTTTGCCATAGATGAGATAAAGCTATAACCTCTTTGGATCTTGAACTAAATACCATGGAAACTAGAAAAAATGCGCAACAGGTGTTCTGTCGGCGGAAATATAAATAAATGTACATTTATTGTAATTCTATACCCGCAATAAAATATGCCAGCCGCTTATGGGCATTTTCTAAGGCTCTGACCGATTTTCCATTGAAAAGCGCAAACGCGTGGTGTTCTCTTACAACTTTGTCACTTAGTGACGTCCTTGTACAATTTCCTGCAACCGATGAATTACACAACCAAATAAACAGAATCTCACTGTATAACACAGTCAAGTCACATTCTGTAGGCATACTAAGTCCTGTAAAATGGTGGAAGCCCCGGCAAGGGACGCCCCAGGCAGACATACTTCGATGTTTTAGCAAATGGCAGGCTAAAAAGTACCCAACACCGACGTGCATGTGTGCAACGAGTAATGAATATCGATGACGCGAAAGTGATCGGTCAGGATCGTTACAAGTGGCAGTCCCTGCTTTCTACTTATCCCTCTGACATACAGGCGTGACCTTATGTATGTTTGATGTTTTAGTCGGTGGAAGATGCGTGGATGCAGATGGCAAAGAAATGAGGGTTGGTATTGATCGGAAAAGGCATACACTCAGCTGTGGGCTGACGATGACTGCGTAGAAGAAAATTCAATCCGTAACTGTCAATAGGAGATAATATGATCACTAGTGTCATTTCCTTGACATCCCGTTCTTGGAAGACGATACCCTTCTCACCCTAACCTAACCTAACATACTTAAGTATTTTATACAACACTCACTCATAGTCAAGTAATGCGTAAAGGCATTTTTATGGTACGTGATAAAACTGATGTCCTACTGATACATCCTGAATGCTTAACACCTATTGAACACTTATTCAGATGTGGTATTAATGGCCGCGTTAGGAAAATGAGCTACGGACGCCAGTTTTGTTCGATAGTGGCTTCTATATCGCATGCGTTAGAAGTTATCGGTGAATGGGCGGGAGAGATATGAGTGGTTTAATATATTGTTGGACGACCGTTCATTCCCTAAGCATAGACAGTTATTATGGTTTACTTTTTTTTTACATAAAATTAAAGGTATTTAAACGAATATTCTGCGCTCTATTTTTTAATATTTATCACGTGATAGCCACTTTCAATGTAATCGATATTTTTAATACGTCTGACGCTCATCCATCACAGAATAATAATTATGTAAACCTGGCAAACGTTTTTTTGCCATATTAATTAGCCTAAGATCTATTCTCAGAGCTACCAACTATACAGAAAAAAAAAATCATAAAAATCTTAATTATCATAAAGGGACTTTATGGGTTGATGATGATGATCAGAGAGAAGGCCGGTGACCTGCAACGGGCTACTTAAAAAAATTGTGAACTTAAAAGTCACCCAGGAGTACCTACGCTGTCAATTTCTTGTACGCAACTTAAAATAGGGGTATAGCTATGCGTTTTCGCCTCATACTCGTAAATATTTACACCTCGATCATTGTTCGACTTCGAGTAACCTTCAGATACCTTTTTTTATCACCGCAGTGTACTTGTATCGAATTTCGCTTTTTTTAAACGGAGTCGGCGGGCGAGGTGAGGACGACAGGTTTTGGTAGAGACGGGCAGAAAAGACGAAACAAAATTCTTACGGACTTAATTATAAAAATAGGTGCCAGAAAACACTGCTCAAATCGTTTAAACAGTCAGTGATAAAAGCAGAAACACTACCATAAATTATTAATTTTTATCATAGATTTTTTTTCGGAAGAGTCCGATCAGGCTTCGCTCTGATTCGCAGAGCTTAATCAGGGTGAGTAGGTAGAGATCTGTCTCACGACGTCGGTTGATCATCTCTCGTCATCAAGTAAGTGTAATCGGAATAAAGTTAATAATGTGTAGTGCTTACGATAGCTTTTGTGTCATCAATGGTGTTACTCATGTAATTCTCGAAACGAATTGAAAATCGAAATATTCTCAGGCATACTTCAGACAGCTTGAACAAGGAATTTACGCAGTCAGGATGTGCTCACGCGCAAGAGTGAAAGTAAATTACGACTGATAGGACCTTGTCTAAACCATATTAGTTTTAAGTTTGTTATAGTCGAGTCCTGTGTACGAGCTGTAATAATATAATCACTGTATTTCTTGCATGACAATAAATTACTTTTCTTTCTTTCTTTAAATGTTTAGTTATTTTCAATTTCACTAAGCTAAAGGCTAGAGAAGAGTAACATGTTTAAGGGAGTGAAAAAATACTTTGCACATACACAAACGTTCCTACGATATAGTAGTGTGGCCAGAAACAATGTAGTGCCTGTATAAAATGTTTCTTTCAATCCACCACCTCGAGCGAATTTTAATGTGATTGTGAACTTACAATGTATTTAACACTTTTCTAGTCGACAGTACCGATTGATTACCCCGACACAAGGGTAACGTGATCCGTACTCGATACGGGCTTAAGGAAGTCTTTTTAGGGTTTCGCCCTTACTAGTTTGCACAGAAGAGACTTTAGCTAACCTGTGCGGTTTACAGCACATCCATCTTAACATAAACATAACATAAACATTTACATACAGGCACATACATTGCTTCTGGCCCCACACTAGGATACCCTGTGTCGTGGGAACCAGAAACAGCGACGTCACAAACATGTAAACATCCAAGACCTGGAGTTTATAATCCATTTATTTATACTTTGCATTTTTTTCAGACTTTAAACGACACTAAATCAAAAACCTTTAGCGGTAGAAAACTCGAAACAGTTTACAAATTTAGTGCTAGCTAGTACTAAATTTGCAAACTGTACTCGAAACAGTTTGCGATTCCAAGTATAGATAAATGGATAGTACTTACAGCTTCATAGGTACTTATTGTATGGGTCTAGTTGTATAAAATATACCTTAATAAGGGTCCGTAAATTAATTTCGAGAAACTACCAAACTAATCTATCTACTAATCCATAAACAAAACTGTCGGTAAATATTCGATGAATCGTTCAGTAGAAGAAGCGTTTGTCGACAAAAAGTTGTTTCAATCGTTCAGTCGACTTTCCATTAATCGAACATTGTGACTCGAAATTAAATCAAGTGAAATCTATTTTTGGCTTTATTGTAACGATAATTGATTGCAGATATTTATGTTATTTTGTGTTGTTGGTTTTCCAAATAAAGAATAATAGTAATAAATTGCGGGCTTCCTTAATAAGGCAGGCTGCATACGTCTCACTCCAGGGAATAACCCTTCCTTTCTAGTTAATGTACTTATCTGCGTGAAATTCTGAATATATGGCACCTCAATGATATAAACATAAACATTTACATACAGGCACATACATTGCTTCTTGCCCCACACTAGAATACCCTGTGTCGTGGGAACCAGAAACAGCGACATCACAAACATAGTAAACACCCAAGACCTTAGGGTTTTTTTCTTTGTCCCCAGCAGGGATTCGAATCCGGGACCTCTCGCATGGTAGACGCCTTAACCGCTGCGCCACAGAGGTCGTCAATATGCATCTACCATCAAATAATTAGATATAAATATTCCGTATTCCTTTATTTTTATTTACATTTCGTGTACCATCCTATACACCCATGCACTCTACTCCGCTGCATTACGGGCGACTTTGCAACTAAAATGTGAAGGTTGACCTTCTGTCGACTGTACATTCGGAGAACTATCAGTTTCGGATTGAATTGCATGAAAATAAAAACTATAAAATTAAAAGCTCTAACATTAGGAATGAATGAACTCAAAACACATTTTGTAAGAGACGCCTAAAAAGTATCGGCGTTTACTTCACTGGGGCACACAAACTAACTTCTTTATCTCTTTTATTGGGCATGCTGATTAGTTGGCCGCGTTGGGGCCGAATATGGGCCACTGAGGCCAGTTGTCGCTTTCAATGCTTGATCAATCGGAAATGAGGCGTTTTTTTTATCATTTATGCCTTGTTTACTCTAGTTTAGTTAACCGAGTTAGTAGTTTATATTTTGTTTGTTTCGGTGTACAAGAAAGAATATTCTTATCTTATCTTAGTTAAGTGATTTTGGCTGTCTGATTGTAGCATTAACGATTAACATTACATTAGGTACATAATGTTACCCCTGTTTCACAGAGGGTTAGGTGGAGGCAGAAATCCGGACAGATCTCCTTTGTTTTAAACAGAGCTTTTGTGTAAAGAAATGTACGACTTAGATCAAATTAGTCAAGCGTTCACACAAAAAGAAAAAAAAAAACATTTTAAATAACATTTACATACAGGCACATACATTGCTTCTGGTCCCACACTAGGATACCCTGTGTCGTGGGAACCAGAAATAGCGACGTCACAAACATGTAAACATCCAAGACCTGGGTTTTTTTTTCGTCCCCAGCCGGGATTCGAACCCGGGACCTCTCGCATGGTAGTCAGATGCGCTAACCGCTGCGCCACAGAGGTCGTCGAATTACTGTAAGTACTTGTTCACATACGGGTACTCCCACCGGGTAACCAAGCGGTTGCTGGGACCGAGGATATACAGAAAAATATACTCGATTCTCAGGCTAAACTGAAAAACGTACTAGTTTTTACACTTCTCGTTCTGTTGCACTTATAATATTATAATACGCTACAATAAAGTTTATATTAAAGTTACTTGACGCATGTAAACGGGCCATGATGTTTTCGACACGGTTTAGCTATTGTTTGGAAAAAATTACCAGCGGTGGCAATTTATTGCCGACTATCTTGGATTGTTTAAATGAACTAAATGTTGGAAGATTGGATGTCACCAGATAATTAAACCAATGGCCGAATTGTTTGCGCTGGTCTGGTCGTGACAAAAAAGACGAACAATCGAGAGGTGGTAGGTAGCATCCCAGATTATAGCAGTTTACTGCTTGAATCGGAAATGAGGAGATACGCAGAAGAAGCCGAGTTACATGTACAGGGTGTCCCAAAACTAAACGTCAAGCCGGTTCCAGGTGAAGAGGCAAGTCATGCTGATAACCAGTATGACTTGCCTTTTCACCCGGTTCCGGGTTGACGTTGAGTTTTGGGACACCCTGTTTAGCTTAAAAAATTTTATAATGTCCAATGCTTACGAGAGTTATAATAAGATCATGCTATTAAAAAACTGTTTGTACTAAAAACAGCTCTTTGTTACTAACAAACTAGGATACATAGAAATGTATCCTAGTTTACAACGAGGATAAGTGACAGTGTTTGACTTATTTATTTACTGTGGAATTGGAATGACATCGAACAGTACAGTCGAAAAAGGCTCGCCTGACTTTCTAGCAAACAAGACTAAATACATCCCACATAGCTAGCTAATCCAATACGACTTTATACGACATACGAATGTGTCCAGCCGGCCCTCTTATCTGGACGCGTGAGATCTAACACGCTGATAATCGCACTTGCGCTGCGCACGCGCATACCGATTTGTACGTAACGACAGTCGTATTGGCGTCTCGGGGTAAACGTCGCTCGTGTGGCAAAATTATGTGCTTTTGGTGGAGCCGACTGCACATAAACCCATAAACTCGTGCGTTCTATTATGAGCGACATTGCAACAAAGATTTATGAGCCGTCTAGTATCGATGGTTGGTCTTTAGATAATAGATTTTTCACCTCACTCGCTCGGAAACCCTCGTTTTATAGCGCGAAATCTGCTAGCGTGGAAAGTATTTTTTTACTAATATATAAAGCTGCAATCCGGTATACTCACTGACTGACTGACTGATTAATCATCTATATGTTTTCTCGGAAACGGTAGGTGCTACGTAAAAAAATGTATGAGAAAGTGGTAGAGAAGGTGCGATATACAGCCATCCTATGAAGCCGATTTTTTAATTTCGAACGCCTTCTCTCATACAAATATGCTAACTCTGTTGTTTACTGACCGATTTTGACCAAATTTTGATACAATCTTCTTTGTATGATCCGATTGAAAAAAAAAATATTTAATGTTTGAAATTCAAAATGGCGGCCGAGCTATAGCCTCCCGAAAATAGGCCATTTTTTAGACCTCTGCGCAAAAAAGTCGGCACCCAACTGGGCGCATGCTGGAGACATGCTCTCAACGGCATCGTCTTTTCGAAGGACCGTTCTGTTCCCATACTGCTTGACAAGATGAAACAACTAGGAGTGAGGGGTGTTGCCTTGGATATTTTTCGGGACTATCTCTGTAATCGTACCCAATGTGTCCTGATTGATAACCTGACTAGTGCTGAGGAGTCATTAAATTTTGGTATTCCCCAGGGAAGCATTTTAGGTCCGACCCTTTTTTTATTATACATAAATAGTCTCTGTAAGCTTGATCTTCATAATTGTCAAATATTTACTTACGCTGATGATACGGCGCTTTTAGTTCATAGCAAAACGTGGCATAAAACTCAACTGCTGGCTGAATCGGCTTTGAAGGAGGTAATGAGTTGGTTCCGCCACAACCTATTGACCTTGGATGTGGAGAAATCTCAATTTATAACATTTAGTCCTCTAGCTAGATCCCAGCCTACTCAAGATTATTGCATTAGAGCACATACTTGTGGACATCAAAGATTTAACACTTGCTCCTGTCTTATCCTGAAAAGAACTAATGAAGTGAAGTATTTGGGAGTAATATTGGATAATACATTAAGCTGGCAAACTCATCTAGACTCATTAAAAACTAGAACTAGAAGACTAATATATATCTTTAAGAAACTGAGGACTTCGGCTGATTTTAAAACCTTAAAAACAGTATACTATGCTTTGGCTCAGTCGGTGCTAACGTACTGTATCCCTGTCTGGGGTGGGACCCACCCTACGTCTCTTCTTGGACTAGAACGAGCGCAGAGCTGTTCTCAAGGTTATGGCTTGCAAGCCCTTTAGATACGAGACCACAATGATTTACAAAAATCTTGAAATACTGACCGCAGTTAGACAGCTTTTTGTACTAAAAACAGTCCTGCGTAAACATTTGTCTATTCCATATGACCCTGAGTTTGTCAAAGTTACCCGACGTAATGATCTTGTGTGTCCCTTACCCAGACACAAACTTGCTCTTGCCTCGCGACATTACAATGTATTGAGCTGCCGCCTATACAATAAAGTAAATGAAGAGCTAAATATTTACTGTTTAAATAAACAATTATGCTAATTGTCCATACAGGGTTGGCTTCAGAATCTTACGTATGAAGAGACGGAATTGCTCTTGAAAGTAATAACATAAGTTATTGTTTTTTAAAATATTTATTTAAAACTCAACAATGAATTGTATTATATTAAATAGAATTATAATAAAATAAAGTTATTGAATTAAAAAAATAAAATAAATCTAAATTATTAAATTAAGTTATAAATTTTAATTTAATTGTTAAATCCCATTAAAATTTTATAAAATAAAATTAATACATAATTTTTTATATACATTTTACTCAATCAAATTGGAATATATGTAAATCACCTTTTATTGGTAAGACCGCTGGTTATCATCATGTTTATATACACAACGTCAAGCGGAATTATGAACTTCAGCCAAAGTTAGCCATAGCCGCAGGATAATTTTGATTTTATTTGCGCAGTACCTGCTGAGCTGTGCCAAAATGACTATCACTGATCAAGTTAGTGACCTCGGTAATCGAAAGTCTATTCCTACAAGTAGGATCTGTATTTCTGTAAAATAAAAAAATGAAAGTCAACTTTTTTTGCTTGCTTAGCGCAATAGTCCCATATAAATATATGTGCTCAAAGAATCCAGCCAGAAACTTAATTTGTATCCTTTTGATAATATATATTACATAAAATAGGTACATTAAGATTCTGCATGCTTTCCTGAGGTGGCAAATTCGCTGATTTTAACTTTTCTACTGTTCTGTATTGTATTCTAAGGAAATTGTTAGCTGTCTTATTGTTGTTATTACTTAAAATCAATTATTGAACTAAAAAATGGCGGAGGACGCTGGTGCCTGTAATACAGTAAAATTTATCACTAGAATAGGCACCAACGGACCATCCTTATAGTTAATTAAACTAGATTTAATTTTTGTTACGCCCTTTAAGTTTAAGTAGTAAGGAAAAATTGTACTTTGATTATGAACAATAATCGTTATTATTATTATTATTATTATTAAAGGACCCAGGTATACCAGAAATTTGACCATTTGACATTTAGAGATTTCAAGATGGCGGCTGAGATATCGATGACTGAAGTTGACGAAATTTCTATGGAGATTTTTCACTGAAAATCTACTTTCAATACTGATTTCAGTACAAAAAATGGGACTAACTTGCGAGGCTAAAGGCCGAGCTCCGCGAAGCGGGCACGAGACACCCCGCCGCGGCGAGGCCGAAGGCCGAGCTCCGTCCAGGCCGATGCCGAAGGCCGAGACGTTTCGGGTTCCGGCGGAAAAGTGACAACGCATAAGCCAGACGGGAGAAACTTGTGAGGCCGAAGGCCGAGCTCCGCGAAGCGGGCACGAGAGACCCGCCGCGGCGAGGCCGAAGGCCGAGCTCCGTCCAGGTCGAGGCCGAAGGCCGAGACGCTCCGTGTTCCGGCGGAAAAGTAACAACGCAAAAGCCAAAATGGACAAACTTGCGAGGCCGGAGGCCGAGCTCCACGAAGCGGGCATGAGAGACCCCGCCGCGGCGAGGCCGAAGGCAGAGCTCCGTTCAGGCCGAGGCCGAAGGCCGAGACCACACGTGTTCCCACGCGTCAAATATAAAACTCCTTCAACGCGTGACTGATTTCCTAATGCAATCAGAAACCGGTATTTTTGTTACAGATTTTAAAGTTTTTTTATCTCCACTTTATTTTATGTCGAATAGGTTTAATTATAAATACTAATAGTATTTCAGTTTAAGTTAGACATTTAGACTAATTAATCAATTAAATAAAACACAAATTTAATGTTTATTTGATATAGAAATTGAAACATAAGAGTGTGATTTCTGAACGCAACCGGAAAAAAAAGAAAAATTTAAAAGTTGAAAGTTATCACAATTCACGTAAATTTGTCGGATTCGTCCTGTGCTAAGCTGTTTTGAACTATAAAAATGAGTGATTCTAGCAGCGATGACGATATGATTTCAACACCTACAGAATTAATGGACGTTTACGAAATGCCGAGTTGAGCTTTCTCCCTGAAAAATCAAGCGATAAGTATTTATTTTTATTGTTTTTCTTGCCTCTCGCATTTTCCTCGCTGTAGTGAGGTGAAAAGTTGTGTGCTCCGCGTGGCTGCAAAATTATTTGTCGTCTCGAGTCTTGACTTGCTACGCTTAGGAATCTATTTTTGAACCATTCGCTTCGCTCATGGTTCAATCTTAGATTCATTCGCTTGCTCAGCTTTCAATTTCGACACTCAAACCACTTTGCAGCCTTGCATAACAAATAACTATTATAATAAGTTAATAAAATAAAAATAAAAAAAAAGTTCAGCTTGATTTAAATTTGCTTTATTTTCATGCTATTTAAGCATGCTTTCCATAGTTGAACAGAATAAAGTAGGCCAAAACGTATGCCAGTTCATAATAGCTTTTATTGCGCACCATAATAAACATACACATAAACAATTACATGCAGGTACATATTGCTTCTGGCCCCACACTAGGGTATCCTAGGATACCCACGACACATCGTGGCAACCAGAAACAGGCATCACGGACATGAACATCCGAGACCTGGGTTTTCTTTGTCCCCAGCCCGGGGGGATATAGTGCTATAAAACATGTTTAATGCAATTCATTACGCAATAGTTTTAACTGTAATGTAATTATTTTTCTTGTAATATATAATATAATATATCTTAAATACATAGTGAACAACCAACCATTACTAATTTATTATTTTCTTATGTACTTTTTTAAAAGATACGGCTACTAAAAATTCACAATATACATACATATGTACATAAAAAACTTAGAAAAAAATCAATGGTACCCCCACTAACGAAGCAACGAATTATGGAACGAGAAGAACTTCTTATCTGCCTGTAGGCAATTTAGTATTTCATAACAAAACAAACAAATCGGCTGTAATGTGATTCTGCGGTCGCAAGATTTGATCTCTTAACTAGCGCGTGGCCGAATATTTTTGTTTCTTTCCTTACCCACTGTCTTAACGATTCGGAAACGGTAGGATGACCATAATAGGAATAATGATACTAATCCCGCGCCCCTGTAATCCGACATATTTATATAAAAATACAAATACAATTTGTGGAATGTAGGTGGATATATAAGTTGGTAAATACATTTATGTACTCTAAATTCTGCTAAAAAAAGCATACAAATATTTTCATTACTTATAGTCTAACATGCAATACTAATACTTGGTCAAATTAATGTCTTTAACAAAATCAAGTCTAACAGCCGGTTTCTTGGGCGCTGTTCAAAGTTGTGATTTATTAGATCAGATTAGCCAAAAATTTACTAATCAGTCGATCATTTTAACTTAACCATAGGAACTGTCAAACACACTTTTCTAGCACGACTAGCACAGAGCACATTGATGACTAGCATGCTAGTTTACAGTTTAAAAAGAAAAACAAGACATTTTAATGACAGGACTAATATCAGTTGAAGTTGAAGTTTTGGCTCGCGCCGAAATGAAAAGTTTTTCTGTTCAAAAGTTATTATTGAGTTGGTCTAATCTAAAATGAATTGCAAAGCAACCCGGGGCAAAAACTGCACAGAACGTGAAAAATGCTTCTGATCATTGCAGAATGCTTCTGATCAATTCCGAATAAGGATCCACAAGACGGCAATGCAAAGTGTATATTGTCCGCCACAGTTATCTGGAAGGCTCCAGTTGCTTATATGTTAATTGTAAGCAGAATTTGCTCCACAACGCTGATGGCATTACGCCTGATTGTATAGTATTGGCCCACAATCACTGCTTTTGGGACCCGGAACCAAGTTCGAAACTACTCTTTATCAAACTATTCCATAGGGTTATCCTATGGAATAGTTTGCGTCTAGTTCTAGCAGCCGTGCGTCACCATAACTAGGTGGTCCCGAAAGCGAAGACATGCAGATTATTACAAAACTTCACCAGTTTTCAAGCAAACAAATTATGTTAATTCGTCGATCTCCTCCGATTAGTTAACAAGGGGATTTGACACTTCAAAATTGATTTTGAACAGTGATTAGTGCCTAATCATTCCCCAGGAAACTCGAATACAGTTTGACATGTCCTTTGACGTTTCATATGTTAACTGGTTTGATCTGTTGGTCAACTGAATTGATTGGCGCTCAGGAAACCCAAATCGTGCTTAATCATAGTTTAATTTGATTGTAACGATTAATAAATCTAATCAGCCCCCAAGAAACCGGCTGTAAGTCTATTACATGTTACAGAAAGTGGCTCAGTGGCTCTCTAAAGTTATTATGTTATCTTAGTATGTATTGAATATTTTTTGACAATCTTCAATCTCTATTATGTTGTTTAATTCGATATACACATTGATGATACATACATTATTATGTAATGAAATATGATTTGTACTTCAGAAACAAAATTAGAATCTTACAATTGGATTTGTAATTTGTGGGGTTACAAAGTACTCTTTTATAAAAAAATCCGGACTATAGGGGGGTCTTAGGCAGTACTCTATAATCCGACAAATGTAATAGTTCGACACTGTCGACACCGACGACCTCTGTGATGCAGCGGTTAGCGCATCTGACTACCATGCGAGAGGTCCCGGGTTGGAATCCCGGCTCGGGACAAAAAAAAAAAGAAACCCAGGTCTTGGATGTTTACATGTTTGTGACGTCGCTGTTTCTGGTTCTCACGACACAGGGTATCCTAGTGTGGGGCCAGAAGCAATGTATGTGTTATGTAAATGTTATAAAATGTTATGTTACTGTTCTGCAAAACGTTTTACGGATTACCAAGAGTCCCCTGTATATTAAACTGGGTCTAATCGCGATTATTCAGTAAGTATAATTAAATCACCTTGTACTCCCGACGTTTCGGTAACGTTATAACTGCGACGGTTATGGGTACAGGCATGTTAGTCGTTAAACCAACAGAAGCTCGACAGATTTTGTCCAAAGCTACCGAGGTACCACATAAATATTGCAGTGTTACAATTAACACATACACGATTAGTAGTGTGCAAAAAGGATCTATCAGAAATCAGAAATTTATTTCAACGTGATGATTTACATTCTGCTTGTTGAATGTCAGTGTACCTAAAATGTTAATGTTAGTCGCTGCCTTGGGGCCGAATGTAGTGGAGAAAAAGGCAGCAAAAAAAAAAAATCCACTCTGACCATCTTTTCTCAAATCATCTTAAATCTAATACAAAGTTTGGTCCATCTACCTAAGAAAGTCAAAATTCAAGACCCATGTCACGTATTGGCGTTTTCCCACCGCCCGAAGTCCCTGGTCACCCTACGCGGTCTGCGCGCGCGCCGAAATGCATCCGTTTTTTCCCGCCGACAGGTTCTGTTAAACTAGCTGTTAGGCGGTAACGGTAACGAGCGGTTTTTGTACCCGACACAGATGGGAGTGGACTGGGCCTAGCGTCTAGTCCATGCCTGTAATAGTACGTACCTACCTATAATAGCTTTTCTGAAGAAATTTAACCAAAATAATAATCTTCACTTCAACGTGAAACGTTTGTAACTAAGTATGCGTTAACTTTTAGCTCTATTTGCGCATTGTATCAAGAAGCACCAGTCAAGAAGATCTGACGGATGTTTACTTGCCTCTGTTAAACGATATACTCGTAATGTAATGAATTGAATGAATGAAATTAATTTACAACGTTACGTTTACTAAGTTACAGCCCTGAGGCGACATGTTTTCGTTGCACTCCGTTGTGACTATTGATTGAATTAAACTGAAAGACGTTTCGTTAAAAAAAAGTCTTACATAAACTAAGTAATTTATTAGCGTGTCCGAAATGCTATGTCACGAACTCAGATCATAGAAAGAATTCTTCCTATCATCTGAGAATTCTTTCTATGATCTGAGGTCAGGAAACATTGATTCGCCGTCGCTAGCCTAGTCTAATCGACTGTAGGTATGACTGTATGGAGTCAAAACAGCGGCAGATGAACCTTTTCTGTTCTATTACTTCTTAATTGACTCAAAAAGTTAGGTGAAATCAAATAATATTCTGTGTTACACCCCACGTCCCCCGAAAGTGAGTCCATCAATACATTCATGCCAAGTTAAAGATCTTTGTTCGAGTTACTTATTACATAACATTATCGAATCCAAATATTGTCTAGTTATACCAACTACCCGTCATTTAGTTTCGCTGTTTTTTTATCCGTTCATGGTTGTCTGGAAGAAATTACTTTTAGTAATAAGGCCGCTAATTGTACTGTACCATGATATTGTCAAATATCATGTGCAATTCCTGGTACGGTCGACAGCACGTCAACCTTCACATTTTAGTTGCAAAGTCGCCCGTCACGCAACGGAATAGAGTGTATGGGTGTATGGGACGATGTGCTGTCGACTGTAGAAAAGATTAACCTAATGCTAATGGCATTTTCTACCTATGTCTAGACGTAGGTGCTTACATACTTACGAGTATATGTATATCCAACCAAGCAACTTATCAAGAAAAAAAAAAAAAAAAAAAAATAAACACATGGGTTTGAATCATTGACAGCTCCCTATTTTATCTTGTTTTGGTGAAATTAAGAACCAAAACACTTAGAAAACAGTGGCAACAGCACCGCGCAATAACGACATGGCCGGTCCTCCGTGGGAATAAGCCGCCTGTGCATGGAAGCATCAGAATCAGGTGTTTAAAATACAATACAATCGACAACTGACAGTCGTTAAGGCAAGCGAACGTGACAGCCCGGCGTTGCTACGGCGAATACTGGCGTCCTAGCGACGACATCAACACGACAGGGCGGCGGCCAATAGGAGTGCCCGTCTGCCATGTCACCCCTGCGCGCGCGTGACGTTTTGACAGCCGTCATTGTAGCAGCCTATGTCGAAATAGAAAATATTTTATGTATGCCGAACCATGCAACACCTGAGACTTCTAATCTGTGATAATTTATAGATTTTAGTGTGTACATTTATGTTACCTACTCTGACATGCCCGGCTCCCTCGCAGACAACCTCCCAAGGCCACTCCGGGGTGTCGTCATCGGCGCAAGTTTACGTGCAGTGTCCTGAATGCTCCCAGCCACGCTATTTCAGAGGACAGAGGGGTCTTAACATCCACAAAAGTAGATGCCACAAACACCGTCATGCGTCTGCTCCCCAAACACCAACAACTGTCACTCTTCCCCCTCAGCCGCACAATATACTTCCAAACTCTCCACCTGTCTCCCCATTCTGGCAGGAAATCAGTAATTATAAAACTTCCCTCCCGCTAGTAAAAAGAATCCCACGGGGAGCAAGACGCAGTGTGGCCACCTCTCTGTCCTCACATATTAGAACAGCAGTAGAGAAAAACGACAAGAGTAGCTGGGAGAGTCTTTTGACCTTCTCATATCGCACACTGCACGTAAACAAAAGAGAAAGTTGTAGCGGCTCCTTAACGCAAAAAATTAAAAACAACTGCTCAACCCCCTTTAGGCCCAGTTTAGATAATTATTCAGGAGTGAGATCTACCGCCAAAATTTCCAAAAAGGTCGAAAATAAATTTAATGATGGTGACATAAAAGGAGCTGCCCAACTACTTTTTTCCAGTGACGCAGTCGCTCCAGATACCCCGGAGACGCTCGCCGCATTGGAATCAAAACATCCCCCTCCAGCGGCCACTCTTCAACTGCCGGATGCCCCCGACCCGTCGGAGCCCACTCCCGAGGCCACCGCAGAGGACGTGCAGGCGGCGATCATGTCTTTCAGAAACGGCTCCGCCGGCGGCCTGGACGGCCTCACGCCACAACATTTTAAAGATTTAATTTTGGGTGTGACCGGGGACGCCGGCGCAGCCCTTCTGGGAGACATGACGCGCCTTGTGAACCTCATGCTCTCGGGTAAGGTTTGCGCCAATATAATAGATACTCTATACGGCGCAAACCTATGTGCGCTCCGTAAAAAGGACGGTGGCATCAGGCCCATTGCTATCGGCAATACAATCCGCCGTGTGGTCTCGAAGATCTGCTGCATGTATATTTTACCAGATTTAACAGCACAATTTCAACCAGTACAACTGGGCTTCGGGACCAAGGGAGGGTGCGAAGCCGCAGTACACGCGACTCGCACCTTCCTGAAACACGGCGGAGGGGAGGTGCTTCTGAAGGTGGATGTTAAGAACGCCTTCAACTCAGTGGACCGGGGAGCTTTGCTGACAGAAATAAAACAACATATACCTGCGACATACGCTTATTTGTGGCAGTGTTATAGCAGTCCAACAAATATAATTTATAACGGCCACTTACTTCACTCCGCAGTCGGCTGTCAGCAAGGCGACCCGCTCGGACCGGCTATCTTCAGTTTGGCAATTCACTCACACATTAAATCTTTGGCCTCAAAATTCAACGTTTGGTATTTGGACGATGGGACCCTAGGAGGCGACGTGAATTCTGTACTTTCGGATCTCCAAAATTTAATTGATAAATTCAAGTCTATTGGTTTGGAACTAAATTACTCAAAGTGCGAACTGTACACAAGTGTTTCACGCTCCGATAAGAAACAAGATTTGATATCAAAATTTAATTATTTGGCACCTAATATCAAAGTTATTGACAGTGATTCGCTTCGCCTGCTAGGTGCCCCAGTTCTGGACGATTCTTATGCTGGTTTCATTTGTGATCAAATATATAAATTTAAAGAGTCGTCTGGTCGTCTCAAAGAGATTAGTCCACACATGGCTTACTGGATAATAAAATTTTGCCTTTTTGTCCCTAAATTTACGTATGCTCTCAGGTGCTCAACCCTCTGGAATCACCTGGATCTTCTACTTTGTCTGGACGAACTTATCAGAACCACTTTAACAGAAATCCTAAATTGCCCGTTGCAAGATAAGAGCTGGACCCAGGCCACACTTCCGATCCGTCATGGTGGCCTGGGTATAAGAACTGCCTCAAGCGTAGCCCTTCCGGCGTTCCTGTCCTCAGTTCATAGCACGGTCGGCCTCATTGGTAAAATTGTTTCCCCGTCTCTTGGAGATGTAGAGGTCGCGTGCTTGGCTGAGGCCAGGAGCGCCTGGTCTGACGCAGCCGGTCCGAGCCAGGACGTACCGACAAATACGGCATTGCAGCGGCTTTGGGACGAGCCGCTCTGCATCCAGGTTCGTAAAGACCTCATTGATACTGCAGTGAATGATGCGGAGCGTGCTCGTCTCCTAGCGAGCTGTGAGCCAGAGTCGGGCTACTGGCTGAGGGCCCTCCCATCGGCGAGCATAGGGACGCTTTTAGACCGGACTACCTTTAGCCTGGGAGTTAGTCTGAGACTGGGGGCCAGGACCAACGAGCCACATCGCTGCCGCTGCGGTGGAGGCGTCGACGAGTTAGGTCACCATGGCCTGGCTTGCCGCCGCAGCGCTGGACGTCTGTCCAGACACGCTGCCCTGAATGACGTCATTCGTCGGGCCCTTGTCAGCGCAAGCGTGCCCGCAGTATTAGAGCCGAGTGGGATAGTACGTGACGATGGCAAGAGGCCCGACGGAATGACGCTCATCCCGTGGAAGAATGGGCGGTCGCTGGTCTGGGATGCAACGTGCGTCGA
Source organism: Yponomeuta plumbellus (assembly GCA_947310845.1). Taxonomy (NCBI): domain Eukaryota; kingdom Metazoa; phylum Arthropoda; class Insecta; order Lepidoptera; family Yponomeutidae; genus Yponomeuta; species Yponomeuta plumbellus. The sequence continues at coordinate 3,017,515 of OX371199.1, read as the reverse complement.
TACCCTAGCACACTCCCATGTCCAAGCGACCGCCTGCCATGCGGGCGCGGCGGCAACTATCGCAGAGTCCAACAAGAGGCGCAAATATGCAGCTCTAGGTCAGGGCTATATATTTGTGCCTTTTGGGGTAGAGACTCTGGGGCCATGGGGCCCGGAGGCGCGACTCCTCTTTAAGGAGATCTCGTCGCGCCTAGTTGACGCCTCTGGAGATCCGAGGGCTGGTGCCTACTTTGGCCAAAGGCTAAGCCTCGCCATACAGCGAGGTAATGCCGCCAGCCTTCTCGGAACTCTCCCGGCTGACAGCGATCTGGCTCCAATATTTTATTTAAATTAGCTTTAGTTTACTTTTAAAAAAATAGTTACTGCCAAATTAATTATTTTTCCTGGTTGTGAAATAAAATATGTATTACCTTACTTATCAAGATATCTTAGATCGAAATATTAATTAGTATCCTTGATGTTACATTTTTGACACTCATCTTTATAATCTGACAAGCGGCAAGCGGTAGCTTAGTCAAGCAAAAAAACAACACTGCAAAAACTCAAGTACAGTCTGGCAAGAAAGTGCAGAAATAAATCGCACCCTTGCAAGAACAACGCGATATTTCGAAGAACAACCATTTTTAAATTAATAGAAATTGTTTTATTTAACGCGATCTTATTTCCTCCGAAAAATCCGGAATAATGAGCAAAAGAGACACTGCATCACGTTATAGCGCTATCTCTTTCGGCCATTACTTTGAAACCTTAAAAAAAAATGCTCTCATGTAACGTAAGGGTTCCGAAATAACACGTTGTTCTTGCAAGTGTGCGAAATACATACGTAGTTAAATAAGCTCACGCCTGTATCCCACAGGGGCAGGCAGAGACCAGTGGCTTCCACTTGCTGCCACATCCTGACAGATCACTTTCGCTTCATCAGCATGCATTAATCGCTACAACTGCATGCACGCACGCCGGTTCAGGATACTTTGTATCCTGCCTTTTGCTAATACATCCCCTATTTAAGAAAATAAAATAAATGAATAAAAAAACTTCTTTAGTTTTTTTATGAAATGGCAGAACGAGTTTTTACTAATTATCTACCTACGCTACCGACACGACATCATCAACCCATTATGTCCCCACCGAGGGGCACGGGTCTCTTCCCTGAAGAAGGTATAGGCAATACTCCACCACGGATTGCTCCACCACGGGGGCCAAGTCTGGATTGGTGGAGGCTTGTAAGACCAGTGGCTGGTCTTACTGTCAGAAGTTTTCAAGCCGCCCTAGGGCCTCTGACTTAGATTAACGACATGACAACTAAAGCAACAACATGACTAAAGCACATCACAGAACAAAATATAAAAAAAACGATACAATTGGCCATACCGTACATCTTTATTCCAATTCTTTTTGCCAAGCTGTAGTGTAGCTAGTATAAATATTTGCTCTACGCTGCGACTTCACAGTTAGAGGTCAAAAGTGATTAAAAAACCACTAGAATTTGTGTCACAAAAACGTGATCCAATTTACCTTTCGCTCTGAGGCAAATAAAATCGTCGCCGTGTTCAATTCCATTCGTTAATTATATTGTTAATTATACGTATTCTATGGCTGGCTATTCGCTGGTAATCTGTTGGTAAGTAATGTGTCTTTTCTATTTTACTTGGACTTCTCTACCACTACCCTTTACTATTTGCATCACCTTTGCATTTTACATCACCCATGGTTAGCTAGAAGAAAATACTTTTTAGTATAGCTTGCCTTTGTGTAGATCTTTTCTTATCACTGGCAGAATTGCCCGTCTGATATAATTCGTGACGTAGACCACCTCCCATACAGTAACGCCATCACGGTCACGGTTACTTCCATAACAGAACAATAAATAAACAGTTCCATTATAATTTGCGGTTGTCCGATGGCCCGACCTAGTTGCTGGTAAATGGGAGTTTGAAATAGATTTTTGTTTGTTTGTTACAGGTAAGAACGAGTCAATGATGCGGTTTGGGTCGGTATTAAGGTTTAACATACGGTTTACGTTTGAACTGTGGTCGCAGACCGTTAATGACAATAATACACCCACTGTGGGGCACAGACCTTCTCTAGCTGGAACGAAATACTTTTTAGTATTAGGCTCGCCTTTATGCAGATATTTTCTTGTGCAATAAAGAATTTTCAATCAATCAATCAAATGCACTAATACTGAATCAATCAAATGCACTAATACCTATGTTTTTGTGGCCAAACGCGTTAACCGCTAATCCAACGAGGCAGTCGCAGTATTGAAAGCTCGACAGTTTCTATGTGAAACGCTGACATAACTGTCGGCGTTCCTCATAAAATCTTGCAGTACTTTCCTCAATAACCCTGTAATTTAAAAGACAAATGCGCGAGCGACTGTTTCAGGTACCGCTGTCCGTTGTTATTACCCTCGTCATACTAATATAATAGATCCAATAAAAACATTGCTGCCTGCCTCCAGCCGTATAAGGCTCGGGGCCCACAGGAAGGACAAAAGATAAAAGATATTTATTTGTCAAACATGTGTACAGAAAGGTGGAATCAACAATATTTATTTCAGCATGTATTGCCATAACAGGCGTACAATTTTTTGTGATTATCATAAAAATAGCATTATACATATTATATTAACTTAGGGCGGCTTGAAAACTTCTGACAGTAAGACCAGCCACTAGTCTTACAAGCCTCCACCAATCCGGTCTTGGCCCCGTGGTGGAGTATGGCCTATACCTTCCTCAGGGAAGAGACCCGTGCCCCTCGGTGGGGATGAGGCGTTGATGATGATGATGATGATTACTTGAAAAATGATAACTTAAAAATATGTCACAAATACAAAAAAAAACAAAACCATTCTATGCGATAATAAAGTAAAATGTCAAAGTGGACAGGTCACGAGGATTTTCTTAAATATAATGTCATTGTTAGGCATACTTAGTCAATATCGGTCAGAAATTCAATTATTTTATAATAGCCGTCCCAAATGGCCGTCCCTCATCTCTGCCTACCCCACTGGGATACAGGCGTGAGTTTGTGTATGTAGGTATGCCGTGCTAATATCTCTATTGAACAGCTTAGCGTTTAGTTGAATTGAGATCCAGATCTGTGATTACTCTAATCGCTTCTCTTCAGTACAGTTAAGGAGTGGTGGTACTCCCATGAAGCATAAAACCACAGATGACCAGACCCTCATGTCAAAACTGTCACGGGATTGTAGCCTTTAAACGTGAAGCAATAAAGGCTAATAAGGCGGCTGCGTGTGCACAGGCGGCCGCCATTGTGATGGGACTGTTACATCAATTGCTTACTGTTAACGGATAATGCCCGTGATTGGTCCAGGGCCTTACCACGGAAATGGCAAAGATTGTCCCCTGTAAGACCTGTCACACACCGGCGCGGTCGCCTTGGCCTATTCTTCTTCGGTCCTTTAACTCCTTGAGGCCTCAACCTCAGATTTCCACTTCAGAGGGTCGTTCGCGGCAGCTTCCCATTAAGGCCTCATAACACACAAACACACACACGCACGCGTACGCGCAAACGCATACGCACGCGCACGCACACACACACACACACAATTGTAAAAACAGTTTGTTGGTGCGTTGCTGTCTTACTTTCTTACTTTCCATTAAAACTTGAGACAATGCACCCGGTTTTTTTTAATTGCCAATTTCAACAAATGAAGTGTCAACAATTCCCACACTAGGAACAAGACAGTAGATATTGAGTTTATTACGTTTGGCTTACGGCTTTGGCGCTTAAACTTTTCCATAGTAATTTATGTGGCACAGTGTGTGTGGGCTTAAATTGCCGCTCATTATAGTTTTTTCTAATAAATTTATCGCGATTTCAATGTTGAATACAACATTTTCCCGTGGCAGAAACCAGTTCCGTTACGTTGCGTCAGATCACTTTCTTTCTGAGGTTTTTTTCCTTACTTTTTTTGTAAGGTAATTTGTATAATGATTTAGTGGTGTTTTAGCGTAATTTTATTGTTCGAAAGTATATAACTGCTTTTAGTTTAGTATTCAATTAACTAATTTGAATCACAATCAAAATACTTTTTTTTAACTTGAATTGACACTCTTTTAGTTAGGAATTATAAAAATAAAAATAATTCGCCATGGGCATCGTCAAGACAATAGGTCACATTATAAAAGTCCAATCGCTCGTAGCCTGGGCTGCCTGAGTGATCTTAAACGATCACTAAGGTTAAGCGACATACGGCGCGTTCAGTCCATGGATGGGTCATCGTCTATGACTAACGCTAGTGGCATTTTTCCGAGCGGTTCCGTGCTTCGCAAGGCACGTTAAGCAGTTGGTGCCGGCTGCCGTCGATAGATGGCAGTCGTTAAGCCAAGTCAGAGGCCTGAGGGCGGCTTGAAAACTTCTGACAGTAAGACCAGCCACTAGTCTTACAAACCTCCACCAATCCGGACTTGACCCCCGTGGTGGAGTATGGCCTATACCTTCCTCAGGGAAGAGACCCGTGCCTCTTGGTGGGGACATAATGTTGATGATAAAAGTTCAAAGCAAAGCAATATTTTTAGTCACTGATATGCACGGTTAAAAAAGCAATTGTAACTTTTATTTATCTTATCTAAGGCAAGATAAATTCTTATCTTTTTGAACTAAATATTTCGTAAGAATTACACATTTTCGTCAGAGACGCGCACGCGCAACCAACCACCATGATTAACCTCTTCAGTCCTGACCTTGAATATAAGTAGTTTAGTAGTTTTCTATTGTTATTTGGTCGACACGGGACTGAGGACGTTAAGCTCTACGAATCAGAACGAAACCCTTAACGTGCCTTGCGAAGCACGAAACGGGTCGGAAAAATGCCACTAGCCTTAGTCATAGAACGGTCACCCATCCATGCACTGAACGCGCCCTATGTTGCTTAACCTTCGTGATCGTTTAAGATCACTCAGGCAGCCGGGGCAGCGATTCGAGTGGATCCGGATGACATTTAAAAAATATTCTTATCTTTTTTATCAAACAAGGTATGACATTTCCCATTGGTTGCGCTCGCCAACCATTGATCCTTCAAGTGGACTGCACTGAGCGCATCCGCGCAAAAGCTGCGGGCGCTTACGGGTGTCCCCCATAATTGTGCGCAAGCGCCGTACCGAATCGATGCGGGGTGTGAATCGAATAAATCATTCGACCGAGCGACGGCCGTACGAGTCGATCGTGATCGAATGCGGTAAATCGCGCCCTATTTGCCACCAACGTACGAGGGGAAAGCACAGAAAGCCTGGTTGTGGAACCACAGCTGGAAGTTAAGACTTTGTAGTATTTTGAGGGAACTAAAACTACAGACACCATTAGCTGATAAAATGTGCCCGGATAACGGCGACAGGCTTGCCACTTGTCACGTTTTGTTGCCTCTGCCTACCCCTTCGGGGATAACGGGCGTGAGTTTATTTATTTTATTGTATTTTTTATTTAAAACTACAGAGTTAAAATCTTAGGAGAGTACATCCTAAAGTTTTCTTCACTTCAAACGAGGATTTTCGAGATTTCTTCATGTTCAATCGAAGCTTGTCTCGTTGGTAATCCGAAAGTAGATTAAACAACACACACTCATGCTCAGACACGCACACACACGCACACACACACACACACACACACACACACACACACACACACACACACACACACACACACACACACACACGCACACACACACACACACACACACACACACAATCTGTGTTTTTGCGTCCAAATTTCAGTCTGAATTGGGGCACCTAATAAAAGTGGACAGATGGATCGATTACAGGTTTGATTACACAAATAACGATTTTGAAAAACTTCTTGACAAAATTACATTAAGCGAAGGAGGTCCCTGCCTACCCCTCCAAGACCTTATTTTATACCTTCAAATCAAGTCTACTTACATGTCATCTTCCTATACCGATTGATTCTTCTACCACTCCATGCCGTGTCACACCCGAGCTAGAATGACGGATCCGTTTTCTCCAGTGCTTTATTATTTCTACTAGCCAATGAATATGCTAATCGTATCGGCTCACCGGTGGAATGCCAATAGCTTTGGTAACGGGATATAATAGAAAATCTTTTTTGTGGTCCTGCAGTTTGGAAACATGCCATAGTGGATATACGAATACATGGATTTTTCTATCGACTTCAGCGCACCTGTAAGGTTGATGAGCTCTTGATACGATATTTTTGGCATGTCATCAAGGATCTGCAATCCCCTGTGGCGGAGCGGTTAGCGCATCTGCCTACCATACGAGAGATCCCGGGTTCGAACCCCGGCTGGGGACAGGTCGTCATAACTGTGTGTAGTGTTCAACACATCCCGGAGTAATATTTTTTAAGTTTGAAAGTTTTTTAATTATTCTAAAACTGTTTTGAAGAATAGGTACCTACAATTTGGAGTTTTTTTTTCCATCTAATATTTTAATTGCGCAACTGACAACTTTGACGTTTATAAAGTAAACATTTTGGTTTTTATCTTCTTCTTCTTTTATAACATAAAAATGGATTCCTGTTCGTTAGTCTCACTAAAACTCGATAACGGCTGGACCGACTTGGCTGAATTTTGTTTTTTATATTTGTGGAATTCCAAGGAAGGTTTAAATGGTGAGAAAATATGGAAAAACTACTAAAACTTTGGCAATACGAAGTTTGCCGGGACAGCTAGTTATGAATAAAAACGTTTGATTTGAATGGGAAATTTACATAAAATATAGTCTTTGCAGTTCACGGTACTCCCTGCAGTTTATCAAGAATTTACACCAAAATGGCTGCGCAAGATTGCCCCGGGTTTCCTGCCATAGATCTGCGATAACGCGCGCTGATTGGCCGCTCTATCGCGCGGACTTAATTGTGCATGCGTATGCGCATAGTACTCCGGCGCCAGGGGATTAGCATGGACTCCTTCGTCGTGATTTTCTTTCGCCGATGATGGAACATTCCGCATTTAAGAACAAAATAGTTCCGAACTGCCAGTAGGTCACGCCCGTAACCCGGAGGCATTGACAGAGACTAGGATCTGCCCACTGCAATAGGGTAGTTTCCAGGGTCAAAATAATTAAATTCTATTTAGTCCGTATTTTAGATTATAAAAAAATATTGGACACGTATTTTTTCTTTTTTCGATTAAACAAAAATAACAAAGATTATAGCCCATTAAAATTACGTGTGACGTCACTCCGTGCTAAAAAATGCAGCACGGCGTGACGTCACACGTAACTTTAATGGGCTATATCTTTGTCATTTTTAGTCTAATTTACAAATAAAAAAATACGTGTCCCTTATTATTGAATAATCTAAAAGACGGACTAATTACATTTTTTAGGGCAACTAGCCCATTATTTGGCCTCAAATTATTCCTCTGCGCCATAGGAAAAGATGTCGATGAACTAAAGAGCTGCTGCTTAAAACATGCAAATATGTAGTACTTACTGATAAAATAACGTTACAATTTTTGGTAGTTGCTTTAACATCATCGTTATCAGTCCACCGATATACAGTTGAAAGTAGCCGCAGATGACCTCTGTAGCGCAGCGGTTAGCGCATCTGCCTACCATGCGAGAGGTCCCGGGTTCGAACCCCGGCTGGGGACAAAAAGAAACCACAGGTCTTGGATGTTTACATATTTGTGATGTCGTTGTTTCTGCTTCCCACGACACAGGATATCCTAGTGAGGGGCCAGAAGCAATGGATGTCCCTGTATGTAAATGTTTATGTTTATTTATAAGCCAAAACAATCCTATCTTTCAATATTTTGGCTATTTTGATTGAGTCGACTGAGATTTACTAGGCGTCCGTAGCTACCCCGCTGATCGAAGCAATGCATCTATGGTGACTCGGAAAGAGATAAAGAGTGATAAGACCGCTTGTTGTCGGTAATTCAGTTACGGCTTGCAGGAAGTCATTTTACGGGGGATGGTAAACCTTGTGTTTGTTTGAATGTGTTCCAATTAAAGTTTCAATGAAAATATTCAGGTAGTAGAGAAGCACTGGCTGCCCGAAAGAATAAAAAGACAAAGAATATGTTTGAAAATGGAATGCGAGACGAGATGTTTTTTTATTTTTTATTTTATGGCCCAATATGAAAATTAGAAAGTCAAAAAAAGCGCGGGAGACGTTAAGCTTACCGGGCGTATTATTTTGCTTCCAATTTCAAAATTTTTTTAGCATATATTTTTTTATATCAGTTTCCTTCTATTTTTGTGATGTAAATTAGTTTCTTTTATTAGTTTGTATATTATCTTCTTGATATCTGTTAAGTTTTTTTTTCTGATATGGCCGTGGAGAACCCTTCTCACTTTTTAAATAACTTTTTGTTAGCGGCCAGTGGCAACAAAACAATGTGACCAACGTTACAAAGTAGTTCGCATTCGATTCAAACCTTTTTCTAGCGCTGATTCATTTAGAATAAAATGCAATGTTTTCTCTACAATGCTTTCTAGATAAACAAAATCAACTGACCACGCTATTCTTTGGTGATCTCTCCTTTCGTACTTGAGGTGTAAAGTAGGCGGGACCATAAAATGGCACTGACCGATCTAACTATGCATCTGATCGCGTGTCTTCCGCATACTCGTAGCTGTAAAGAGTTAATTTATCGTTTTAATAATCTAAGATTATTGCAGATTCACTATTAATCCGTGCCTAATGAAATCGGCCTTTATTGTACGGTAAGCTGCAGAAGTAATGAGGAAGGGAGGCATAGGTTTATGGGGAACTATTTAAATCACTAACTGTTCTGTAATTATGAAATGGTCTGGGTGCTGCTATTAAATTCTCTAACGTCTATTAGGAATTAATTAAACGATCTACAAAATTAAATTTAATAAGCAAAATTGCAGAATCCACTTCCAATGCAATTCGTTCGAAGATGTCGGTCTTGAAACAGTAAAGTCCTGTTGTTATATTTTTTTCCAAGAAAATAGGTAAATATGAAAGTGTGGATTCGACAGTATTTTTATTTAAGCTGCTTTAATTGATTTTCAAGCATAGTCATGCACGGAAAACGTCTTCAACTGAGATCCCAAGAGTTGTCATTTTCTGTGATACCATGGCTCGATAGTAATATTAGATTTTTCACGGAATACCGAGATGGCCATATTTTTCTTTATTGTGTCCATATCTTACATTATTCTTCCAAAAAATACTAAAGTAATTATGCGACGAATTAGCCACAAAATTTAGTGCGAGTGAAGGTGCCTCTGGACGCTGTAGCCAAAATTGTTTTTTATTCGCACAAATTCAAGAAATCAGTTAATACTATTAATTATAATTGGGTATTTGACAGGATGTCAAATGAGTTACTTTTTAAACGGGTATTTAAATACTGGCTTATGACGTCACATTTCAGAGCACTCTTTTTTTGTTTCATCTATTTAAAAATTGTAATAACTAGTAAATGATTAAAAGAGATACATTTTCCGAAACATTTTGTAATTTTTGTTTTAATCGAGCGTATCAAATAATTTATTGTTGACAATGTCAAATACCGAATTATATTCACTGACCTTCGCACCTTTAAAATGAAGTATCTTTGTTCCTTACTAATGTAATGATTTAATGTTTACTAGTAAACTGTGTCAGGCCGCTGAAATCAAAGCGCCATACAAAAAAACTCGAATGAAAAAGAAAACAGTCATCACCTAGGGATGGCCAGTATGCCAAGGATGCTTGTTAAAAAAAAAGCTTTGCAGGCGCGCAAAAAAGTTTTCACCCAAATAGTATGTATCCTAACCAAATTAAAAGAAAGAAAAGCAATGCAGATTCCAATAGTACAAATCTAGAAAGATAACAGACTCGCTAAGCAAAATTGCCCTGGCTACTTCATTCACACAATCTCTCCCATTGAACTGCATCGTGGTCAAGGGGTATGTTTTACTTAACTGTACGTCTCATATTATTTATTACCCCTATTTTACGTGCTCTGGTATGCAAGCTGGTCACTGATTAGTAGGTTACAGAAGGCAGATTTTTCCCCTTATTTCTGCATCGCGCTATGGAAATTTCTTTCCGAATTGGCATAAATACAATGAATGGGCTAGTTGCCCTAAAAAATGTAATTAGTCCGTCTTTTAGATTATTCAAAAATAAGGGACACGTATTTTTTTATTTGTAAATTAGACCAAAAATGACAAAAATATAGCCCATTAAAGTTACGCCGTGCTGAATTTTTTAGCACGGAGTGACGTCACACGTAACTTTAATGGGCTATATCATCATCAACCCATTATGTCCCCACCCAGGGGCACGGCTCTTTTCCCTGAGGAAGGTGTAGGCCATACTCCACCACGGGGGCCTAGTCCGGATTGGTGGAGGCTTGTAAGACTAGTGGCTGGTCTTACTGTCAGAAGTTTTCAAGCCGCCTTAGGGCCTCTGACTTGGCTTAACGACTGCCATCTATCGACGGCAGCCGGCACCAACTGCTTAACGTGCCTTGCGAAGCACGGAATCGCTCGGAAAAATGCCACTAGCGTTAGTCATAGACGGTGACCCATCCATGGACTTAACGCGCCGTATGTTGCTTAACCTTGGTGATCGTTTAAGATCACTCAGGCAGCCCAGGCTACGAGCGATTCTTTGGATAATGGGCTATATCTTTGTTATTTTTTGTTTAATTGAAAAAAGAAAAAATACGTGTCCAATATTTTTTTATAATCTAAAATACGGACTAAATAGAATTTAATTATTTTGAGCCTCTAAACTACCCTAATGCTTTTATCAATTGTCATGATTTTGATAAATTTGTGGCAAAGGTTCTATTTAATTTAACATTAAAACATTATGTTAGAACGACCGGTAATTCATAAGAAGTATTTAATATCATTTTTAACAGTTCATTATTTTACAAGTGGCCATTTTGAATAGAATTACATTTTAACGGATTTGTCAGAAAATGGCGCCAAGACCAATACCATGTGCTCGCCTTCAGTCTATAAAAGGGAGGGCTCGACGATAAACCGGCAGTCTTGTTCTAGAGTTGTGATCGGGCGGAAGCTCTGCCCGATTTAAGAGTCTTGTTCTGGCGCTGTGATCAGGCGGAAGCTCTGCCCGATTTAATAATTTATATTTATAACTTATATTAAAAGTTAAATTGTGAAGTGATTATACAGTGATGTGAGATTTGTGAAGTGAATTGAGTTGTTCGTGATAATACAGTGAGGTAAAAGTGAGATCTGTGAAGTGAATCGTGTTGTTCTTTATACAATCGTATGCAATCTGGCCGATGATTGATAGGCTGATTGAAGTCCTGATTCTTACTATTTTTATTAAAATATTTATTGCGCAAAACTTATGTCTGGTACAAAGGCGTCATCATCATCATCATCATCATCAACCTATTATGTCCACACCGAGAGGCACGGGTCTCTTATTTGAGGAAGGTATAGGCCATACTCCACCACGGAGGCCAAGTCAGGATTGGTGGAGGCTTGTAAGACTAGTGGCTGGTCTTACTGTCAGAACTTTTCAAGCCGCCCTAAGGGTTAACGATTAACGACTGCCATCTATCAACGGCAGCCAACACCAACTGCTTAACGTGCCTTACTAAGAACGGAACCGCTCGGAAAAATGCCAATAGCGTTAGTCATAGAACGGTGACCCATCCATCACTGAACGCGTGTTGCTTAATCTTTGTGATCGTTTAAGGTCACGATTGACAGTTACAGTGAAAGAGTTGAAATATCTTAAATTATATGTGTTGTTAGAAAATAAGATGCGCCTTCTTCGACGATCTTCTGTGCGTTCTCATTGCTACTGGTGTGTAAGAAAGTTTTGCGTGACGCACGCAGAGTGGAAAACGGAGGTATTAGACCGTGCAGTCATACTTATAGACTTGTGAGGTGAGGATTGTCTGCCTTAGCAACCGGTTAAATTCTAGTTCTAATAGTGGAGACTTGTAATTGACCTTCTGAATGTTTAAATATTTTGTTACTCTTTGTATGTGCTGTTAGTTTTACCAATATGAAATAAGTCAAAAAAAAAATACGTACAACACATTGCAAAGAAAAGTGACGTTGGGATTTGTTTAATAGAAATATCATCAGCAAAATCACCTCTTATATCGTACTCTAATAGGAGTTTTAATAGATAGAATATTATTTATTGTACGTACGCAAAAAATTGCATAATTATGAGATTTGACGATGACTTAGTACAAATGGGTACACTTTGAAGATGAGCTACGGTCAGTACTAAGAGAATAAAATGCATCGAAGAGCTGATAGTTTTCCCAACTTCAAAATTCACTAAGATTTTTTATTCCGTTTTTTTTTTATTTCGCGCCAAATTTTAAAAGCGGATGATGCCAACTGTGCGCGACAATATTAATTGAGACCATTGCACGTACTTCAGCAATAATTTGAAAACATTCAGAGTGTGAAGGAAATGCGCGCACGCACGCTTAGCAGCTAGATAAATTGCTAGTTATCTGCAGTTGTAAATTATAATTTAACTGGACGGACGGATGGCTGAGTTACAGTTACAGTTACTGTTACTGTTAAGTAGGGAGAATTGAGCGTTTTACCACTGAACCAAGGCGATTCACTAACTATGGCTGGGCGATTTCAAATGGACGCCCTCATTCGCTTACAGAAACGCGATTATCACAAGTTATTAAAATTATTTATTTTGGTTTTACATTTGGAGATATAATAAAATATTGACACAAAAAAGCTACGGGTCAGTCTCGCAGATAGCATTAAATTTAACCCTAGAGTGGGCGCGCTATGAGCATTTTGCCGCCTGCGCTAAAAAAAGGTTAATAATTCGTAAAAAAATGTCCGTCAGGCTTGCGCTTTTTAGTAGCTGCCCCCACTTTCACTCGCAACGAGTACCAAAAAGCTGGACATCATCAGTGTGCGGGGGACTGCTTGAGATGAAGGTTGTTACCACCAGGTATCACCAGGCGGCGAATTGCTCACCGCGCGCCCACTCATGAAAGTAAAAATTGTTGCATTGATAATTTTTTTTTTCCAAAATATCCTCAAAACGGGTTACAATATTAGGTACTATGGATTTACTATGAACTTTTTTACTTCGATATCTATTGCTAACCAGTTACTAACTGATCATAGAACGACCATCGTTGGAACTTTCCGTAAAAATAAATAATAAATTCCACCTAATTTTACAAACACCAAAGATCGGTTGGAACCGTCTTCGATGTTTTGATATGGCGGGAATAAAGTTTTACTGTCTTAGGTCCAAGCAAAAAAAAAAAAAATAGTATTCCTCTTATCAACTTTCTACGAGGATGATAAAATGGGGTCTGCTGCAAAGCCTAAAGTTAAAAAAAATGATAATGGATCTAAAGGTGGTATCGAGGTCGTTGACCAGATGAAGGAAGAATATTCTGTTGGAAGATTGACTCGAAGATGGCTAGTGAGGTTATTTTTAATGCTCCCCACGCGCCCACTGACGTTTCGCGGAAAGACGCGCCCACTCTAGGGTTAAAAGAGGTTCTTTTTTTGTCGGGTTAATTATTTGTACTTCATTGTCATCATCAACCCCTTATGTGCCCACCGAGGGGCACGGGTCTTTTCCTCGAGGAAGGTATAGGCCATACTCCACCACGGGGCATAGTCCGGATTGGTAGAGATTCTACATTACTCACAGGTTATGGAAAAAAGCCAGAGGAAAGAAAAGAGTTCTTCACAGCTTTAACGAAATTTTCAACCATAGATAAAGGTTAAAAGTATTTCTTGCTTCATCAAAATAAAATTCATAATAAATTAAGACTTAATTTAAGGTTGTGATATAATAAGGCAAAGGGTAATATTGGCTCAGCTGGTGCTGACCCGGAAGGCCGCGGGAAGCGCGGGCGTTCAGCCACTGCCTTCTGCCTGAGATGCTGTGCGGAAGTAATGTAAAGAGGGCTAAAATAGTTAACTAATACCAGACATCGATTAAAAAGAAAATAAAACAAAAATAATTTAAAATATGAGAAAACAAAGCAATTCTTCTTCTTAATACAAAAGAAATAGTAAACAATTTGTAAATTTTAAAAACATGAAAAATAACTTTTGACATAGACATGCCTTTTTAAAATAGAGGTTTGCCAAAACCCTATTTTCTCTTCCGAAACATGAATATGCGCACCAAATTCCCGTCGGAATAGTGATTTGTGATATTTGCAATAGCAATTAATATGGTACTTTCCTTTAGTTATGAAAAAGCCCATATTAGTGCAAGTTTGTATTCCCATTTTTCCTATCAATTATACAAGAAATGCAATTCAAACTAAAGTGAAATTATTTAAAGTAACTGACACATAGGGTCTCAGGTGCTTTTCCAGCTCTATGTAGCTGCTAAGGGAGCACGACATCAAGATATTTTTTGTACCGTACTGGATAACGCCATGTTACTTTATATCACCGCGTAAATCGAGATGCTGCTACCCGATAGTGGGATAAAACTTTTATCTTGACCTTATTAAGCTCAGCAATTATGCTGAGCCTCTGTCCTTTTCATCACAAATGTCTATTGTAAGTGTACCTTATACATTATTTTTAAACTTGTATTTCAATTTTAAAACACGTGTACAGTCTGTTAGCTTTTAGAATATACCTCGGCTACTATCGGATAGAATCAGATATATTCGTGTAATAGAAATATCGGAACTAATATGACACTCAACTTTACATGCCTTTTCAAAATTGTGAAGAAAAGTTTTATACAGAGCAGGAAGTAGTATTACACTCGTGGGCTTTCGGCGAAAACCGAAGCCTACTCTAGAGCCCGACGTATATTCTAAAAGCTAACAGAATTTAGTGATGAATAAAGTCCGATTTTTTTTATTTATTCTGCCCTAGCTGGCTCCCTAGTGTCACTTTAATAAGAGATCACCCTGTCTGCCTACACTATGACTATCACCAGCTGACCCATAAACTGTCCTAGAACAGGTCTCCAGATGGCACCTCATCATAAATGCATAGATTTTCCGTCGAAGGTGCAACTCCCTACCTATAAAGACAATTTATACATCCTCCGTGCTAAAATAACACCTGGTGTTTTCGTACAGTTGGGTAGAAGCGAGTGCCGTGGACGACTGGTCCGCGTTCCACAAAACTACAATTCTTAGTTTATTTTGACAATTCTGTGTACATTTCATAGCCGAGATGTACTACTGTTAATAGGTTCATCGACATCGACATCGTTAAGGCGATTGCAAGGCGAAAAACCATTTTAAAAACCTACTAATGGGTGTCCCTAGCTCTTATAATCTCAGTAAGGTATAGGCTCTAGAACCAAATCGTTTTTTGGCTCTTGGCTAAAATTTGTTTCAGGGCACTTACTAGGTTTTAAAATTGTCCAGCCGAAATGGCTTAAGCAATCTGACCGCGTCAGTACTAGAAGCAGTTAAAATTATTTCTTTACGACTCGTAAACGCGCAGGTCAAGCCCGTTTCTCGTTCTAAGGAGCTGTGGCGGAAGCTGCGCGTGCGCAACGTGTAGAGTATGAAACTTTTCCAGTCAACCCGACCGAGCTAAGTTTGCACCTCGCGTCGATTACGTCATACTGACGCTTAAGTTCGGTATGCAAAAAAGGATTCAATATGACTTTAAAAATAAACGAATGTTGGTTAAAGGTTGGCAATGAGCCAGTTTCTGAAATGAGAATTTCGCTAAGTAACTACTCAGTGCTGTCTCGTCGAGTTTCTCAGAAAAGAGCGTGACAGAATGTTACTTAAGTATTTTACTTAGTGAAATTCTCAAATCAGAAACCGACCTTAAGTGAACTGGCGATGGCGTGATTGAGCTAGGCGATGGCTGACCCCTGCGCGGGTGCCGTCCGTGAGTCTGGCCGCAGCATTGGTGTTTCATTACTTTTGTAAGAATAGCAAATATTTTTTTGATAATTATGCACTCATGGATCTTAAGGTTGGGTATGAATATTCTTTATAAATAAAAATAAAGAAATAAGTAAACTCACGCCCGTTATCCCCGAGGGGGTAGGCAGAGGCACCAATCACTAGAACTGGGCCCTTCTTCTTATTATACCTTATTATTCTTTATTGTACCAGAAAAAACATAATTATGTATTATACAATACATTTACAAAGATACAGTTCAAATTAAATTTAAAACTTAGTTATATAGGTACATAGACATACATACATAAGCTTGCATATGCTCAACGTATCTCTGTATCCCAGAGGGGTAGGCTGACACCAGAAACTGCCACATACCACGATCCTGACATCACTTTCTCTTCATCTACCTTGATTGATCATTGCATGCACGTACGACGGTTTCGTACTACTTTGCATAATTATGTTAAGCATTATAAGTACATAAATAATTACGTTAACAATATTTTTAGTTTTTTATTTGATGACACTTTAACGCGTCAAGCATATTAATTGTAATACATCCACATGGAGCGCTGGACGTCAGGGCTCCTAATTGGGCATATGCATTATTAATAATTATTAGCACTGAGAAAAATCGAAGACAAAAGCCAATCAACATGCGGAGTTAACAAAAAACGCCAGCACGACTAACGCCACAACTCGTGTTAAACGTGATTCGAATGGGGAACTTGTCTCAAACTAGTTATTTTTATAGTTAGATTTAAATTCAAATATTTTTAAATTAAACTCACAATAAAAACAAAATGTTTACTTTGTTGCGTCAAAGAAACTCCACATTTGTTCTTTTCAAAACAGTAAACATTGGACTGACGTAGTTTTTATAGTATAGAAATACTCAAAAGCATGAGCAAAAAGTTGAGTTTAATGTCAACTTGATACCTCCGCGCGTTCTCAACAAAGTCATCCTATAAGAGTTTTCTTTTTTTTTCTTTTGAGGCGGGTACGGAAGGAACCCTCGTTCGTAATTTCTGAGGCGAGTTCTGCACGACGTAACTAGAATTTCGACATGTTATATTATAAAAAGTATAAGTCGTAGAAAAAAATAAGAGGTCTGTCAGGATCGTAGTACATAAGTGACAAATCCTGCATCTCATCGTCTCAGCCTACCCGTCCGGGATACAGGCGTGAGCTTATCTAACGCAATTTAAAAAGGATAACAATCATTTATCATTTAAAATTATGACCTCTTCAATGAGATTTAAAAAAAATATTTGCAAGTTCTCTATCATTAGGTACATTCCTCTAATGATAAATAATTACTGTTGTACCCATAGCGATTGATTGAGCAGGTGTATAGTAATTGTAGGGCTATAAATAATATCATCAGGGTCTAATTGCACTTGTAATATCCTTGTTGCATATTGTAAGTAGCGTGTGCGAATAGCCATGCATCGATTAAGACTTTTAATGTGACGTCATCTGCACAATCATCTGTGTATGAAAATGAAAAATATTTGTTTTAATACCAGTAAAAATTGAGACCACATATCGGTAAGCGCAGCGTAAGACGACCAGCCACAAGATGGACAGACGATCTCATCCAAGTGGCAGGAAGACGCTGGATGCAAGCCGCTTCCAACCGGTCTTTTTGGAAATCCATGGAGGAGGCCTATGTCCAGCAGTGGACTTCTTGTGGCTGAATGATGATGATGAACTATGGTTACAGTCTAAATTTCCTGGTCCTAAACTAGGATACTCTGTGCTATGGTAAGACACTTGTACTAATAGGTGCGGCGGTCTCACATGGGAATCGAAACCAAGAAAAACATCATGAGGAATCCTGAGTGTCATTGTGTAAACTTGACTAGTGGCTGAAAGCTCTTGGACTGCCTCACTGGCCTAGCGGTTATTCTCTTGACTACCAAGTCAAAGGTGGTGAATTCGAATCCCACTGAAGCCTCCTGTACGTACATTTGGGTGTATTTCCTTGTATCGCTATCACAGATGTCGATAATTGTTGATTTAAATAAAATAAAAAAATTACATGTCAAAATTACAACAATCGTTTGGTGGTATATCAATTGTACAATATTCTTGATGTTACATCCTCTCTCCTTAACTAGGCGAAAAACCAGTATCTTAGGAGAAGGTGAAATTAAATAAAAACGTTAAAAATGTGCGTACATACCTTCATCATCATCATCAACCCATTATGTCCCCACCGAGGGGCACGGGTCTCTTCCCTGAGGAAGGTATAGGCCATACTCCACCACGGGGGCCAAGTCCGGATTGATGGAGGCTTGTAAGACTAGCCCTTTCAGACCTAACCTTGAAAATAACAATAGAAAACCATTGTTATTTTTAAGGTCAGGTCTGAAAGGGCTAGTGGCTGGTCTTACTGTCAGAGGTTTTCAAGCCACCCTAAGGCCTAATCGAGATTATACATACAATACAGTCATACATAGTCGAGATCTTGGTATAGCTCACCCGGTACAGAGGCTGCAGGGCCGTCATTACCGCGCATCTGTCTCTGTCGCACCGGTAATTACCTGCGCGGGCGCATCCACGATTGCTTCGAGGCGCAAGTGCCTAGGTGAAGGCGGTTGGGGAAGGTATGCGTACAAACGCCCCTTCTTCTATGCTGGGCGATTTGTTCCACGTCTAGTTCCAAACTGTATTAGATTATGTGCAGATATGACCAACCCACTGCCACTTCTGAGGGCTGCGTTGCGTTGTTAGTTGTTAGGACTGTGGCCAAAATTTTCAAAAAAATAATATTCTACTGTCCATCCTACAAAATTACTTTAGGCGTTATCCATAAAGTACAAGGATACCCGGGTATCCTAGTTTGGGAGCCAGGACAAATACTGTAACGTTTAGTACAAAATAAATATTTTTCATTTCATTTCATTTTCATACGATGTGACGAGGATAGGGGATAAGTCACGAAGTTTGTGTAACGAACTTTGTTATGAATTATATTTTTCCCTTGTCACATTTTGTTGCCCCCCCCCCCCCCTTTCCACCCCTCCCTCCCTTCCCCTCGTTCTTCCCTCCCTAACGTGCTAACAAATTGTGTATCCTGTGTGTGAAATGTCTAAATTGAAGTAGAACTTTGGGTAGTTCATGATTACGACTTTTACATTATACTCACACCAATCGATTATATTATAATCGATGCAATAGTAATCTTAGCATTCCTATAATCGTTTACACACAACCAGGAACAATAATTACAAAATGTTTCTTATATTTAAGTCGTGGTATGCATTTGGCCGTCTTATCGCTTGGAGCGATCTCTTCTACCTGAAAGTAATATTAGTAATAAACTAACAAATGTTATATAACCTTTGTTAGTTTATGAACTATCTAATAACATAATATAAACATTTACATACAGGCACGTACATTGCTTCTGGCCCCACACTAGGATACCCTGTGTCGTGGGAACCAGAAACAGCGACATCACAGACATGTAAGCATCCTGTCTGCAGCCGGGACTCGAATCCTCGCAAGGTAGGCAGATGCGCTAACTGCTGCGCCACAGAGGTCGTCATGCGGCTAATCCAAGCGGCGTTGCTTAAGACGTCGTCCATCTCTCATCTTGTAGCACACACCTCGTGCAAATAGCTTTTTTGTCACCCAATCACAAGAGACAATGCTCGCGCAGACGTCTAGCTAGAGGGAAATCCGGCGCCGGCGGTGATCTAACGAATTTCCTGTGTTACATACTCGCTACAGATGGCCGGAGGTAGATTGTCAGTGGATGAAATAGTACCAATGTATGGACATAAGCTCACGCCTGTGGCCCAAACGGGTAGGCAGAAACCAGGGACTGCCACGAATCTGACAGATCTTATGCTCAGATCCTGTCATTTCAGATCTTAGTACAGTCTGTTAGCTTTTAGAATATACCTCATCTGAGCAATCAAAAACCGATTAGGTATATTGCACTAAGGTAAGGTTTATTTTGTATTGTTATTTATAACTATACATAACTTTTCAAAATAGTGAAGAACAGTTTTATACAGAGAAGGAAGTAGTATTACACTCGTGTGGTTTCGGCGAAAACCGAAGCCTACTCTAGAGCCCGAGGTATATTCTAAAAGCTAACAGACTGTACTAGTGGTACTGAGAGATTTAAAGTGATTTGAGAAAAGATGGTCAGAGTGGATTTTTTTTAACTGTCTTTTCTTCACTACATTCGTCTCCAAGGCAGCAGCTAACATTATAAGTACATTGACATTTAACAGAATTTATGTAAATTCTTTACGCTGAAATACATTTCTGATTTCTGATCACTTTCGCTTCATAGCATTTCGCTTCCTTTTGTGGCAACTTAGACACACTACAGACTATTGTATGGTTTTGTTTTAATTTACTTGTGTTTCTTTGTCTGTTGCCCTACTTATATTACGTTACTTGTCTTTTTAATCTGTTCCTGTGATGTGTCTTGTTGGGGGCCATCCATAAATTACGTCACACGTTAAGGGGGAGGAAGGGGGTCGACGAAGTGTGGCATTGTGTGACAATGGGGCGGGAGGGGGTCTTACATTTTGTGACGTCACATTTCAAAATCAATTTTAATCTAAGTGTTAAAACACGAACTTAGAACTATCAACGAAAAATACAAAAACCTTTGCAACTCTAACTGTTCCTAACTCTATTTGCAACTTTATCGGAAATAAAACTAACCCCGAAACTGCTGTTTTAATCCAATAGAAATCTACATGTAAAATTGCAAAATATGTGACGTCAATCATGAAATTCGTGTGACGTAATTTATGGATGGCCCCTTGGTATAATAAACGTTTTTTCTTTCTTTTTTCGTTATTTATTAGTCGTTGCATTCAGACATGCTGGTTTAGGGCCATTCGCGAATATCCGCTATTTCTGAAGGTTCTCGGACATACCCAATAAAGCTAGACCACACTCATCGTTCACTACTGTACTAATATCTGACTTAGATGACGACTCAGCGGTTGTGATGGAAAAAGTCACCTTCCTCGTGTTACGGTGGAGTTTTACGACTGTAAGTCACGCGATTTTATGTAATAATGGAGTGAAATGAAGCGTTGTCACGGCGTCGTCGTAATGGAGTGCTCGTCGTGCCATTGACAATACGGATGACATGCATCCTGCCATCTTGGTGCCAGACTTGGCAGAAAGGTCAAATAATTTTAGAAAGAAATAAAGCATTTTATTTTCATTGCCACAAAAGCACACACCATCATCATCATCATGCCATTATGTCCCCACCGAGGGGCACGGGTATCTTCCCTGAGGAAGGCATAGGCCATACTCCTTCACGGGGGCCAAGTCTGGATTAGTGGAGGCTTGTAACACTAGTGGCTGGTCTTACTGTCAGAAGTTTTCAAACCGCCCTAAGGCCTCCGACGCCATCTATCGACGGCAGCCGGCACCAACTGCTAAACTGCAAAAGCACACGTAAAAAAATAATGAATTCACACAATGCCAACAAAAAAGAAACAATACGGCAAACATACAGATGCGTCATAGTGCCTCCGTGGCAAGAAAAAGGGTCTCCAACTCAGCATGCATTGCTGGTGCTTGCTGTTAATAGCAAAACACCATAAAAACTGGATTTCAATTGGAACCTGATTTCGGCCTGTGGAATTTTCGGTGACTGAACGGCTCACCGTATCAATAGTTTTTAATCATCCATCAAAGTCCTGACTAACTGACTCACTCACTCATCAACGCCCAGCCCAAGCCGTTGGACCTAGGAAGCTGAAATTTTGCACAGAGGGTTGTAGGCAAGGAAAAAGACGAAAGGGGCGAAAAGGGTTGCCAAAATTTGTATGGGAGGTATAAAGAATATTGTCTAATTCTTGAAACTTAAAATAAATACTCTTCAATACAATTGATTGAACACGTGTTTCGCCGTTTTTCTAAATTTAGCCCTTAAGGGAGTGAACGGGGTTGCAAAATTTTGATCCAAAGTCCACGCGGACGGAGTCGCTAGCGAAAGCTAGTAAACTATAATGAAGTAACAGAATCAACGCGCGAGACCACCGCAGTATACACTCGAGACGAGGGCCACTTGACTCTAGCCTCACTCTGGTTCTTGAGGAGATGACGAAGGGAATTCGAAGGTAAATATGGGGCTCCGATTCACATCTCAGGGTCATTTGTCACTTGTATCCGATGGGTGAATGGGATTTTGTTTTGAGAACTAATGGAGTGCGTGATTAACTAAGAGGCTGTTCATAAATTTAAAGGGAGGGAGGGGGTGGACGAAGAGTGATATTGTGTGACAAGGGCGTGGGGGTGTCCTAAATTCCGTGACGTCACATTTAATATCTATTACAATCTATGTCAAAACACAAACTTTAAACTATTAACGAAAAACTGAATTTTGGAAGTGTTGTTTTAATTAAATAATGTCTAAATGTAAAATTGCAAAATATGTGATATCATTTGAGGGAGGAGTCTCAAAAATGAGGGCTCAAAGAATCGTGAAGTTCGTGTGAAGTAATTTATTGATGGTTCCTAAGAGACAGGTTAGTAGATAGATTTATGAGGGATAATAAACCGCGAGGTAAGCTATGTAAGTATTTATTGATTTTTACAACTTTATTCTTTATTTTTATTCTTTATCTTAAACTTATCACGTTTCAACTAAAACTGGGAGGAAGTAGCGATGTTTGTAAAGCAGGTTTGCTAACGTAGAGATGAGGGACTTTACAATGTAATCTTTTAAAAGTTGTATGTGAATAAATACTTGTTTTATTCAAACTATATTATGGAGAAATTGGAATTCAGTTATGCATACATGGCGTAAGAAAACCCGTGCAATTCGGGAAGGTTTTGTTTGATCATTACTGTCATTCTTGACAGACTGAAAACGAGATTTATGATCAAAAAAATATCTCCATGAAAGTGTTTGTTACAACTACCTTATCTATCAAATTTGTGAGCTATTTATTTCCTTTTTTTTTTTTAAATAAAGTGTCCTCTACTCAAATTAGGCGCACTTAATACATACAAAAGTCAAAATTTTAACTCTTTAAACAAATTACAATACGCGTAATTTTAATACTAATCGTATTTTTGCACCTAAAAAGTCTAGAAACAAACTAAAACATTTATCTCCTAGACATTACCTAACCGTGTGGCAACCCTAGCGCACGCACGTACCGCGATAAGGCGAGTCCGTTAGTGTCGTCAGGGCTGTCACAACGTGGGACAAAACATTCGCATTCTGCGCCGATAACCCTGCGCGTTTGACACTAGTGCACGTGGGGCTAGTATGGACAGGTACTGGCGGAGACCTTTGAAGCGATTTTAATATAAAAATGGGGGTTATTTAAATGATCAGCAGTTAGGTATGGTCAGAAAAAGTCACTTCAGCAGTGGTCGTCACCAAATTGCAAAATTATAAAATTGATCGACAGAAAATTCCGAATTGAGAAAATTCGTAATTCTTTAGTAGAAAAATCCGATACGATCAGATTCAAACTGTGTTATCAAAATTTGATAGTATAATATGCTGTCGATATTAAATTTGTTTTACACGCTCACCACATATTTCCACCCCATTGATTAGCGTTCCGTACGCAAAGGGTAAAGGATCCTATTACTACTTGCTTAAGGCGTTTTTTGCTCGATATATCAATAGCTAAATTTAAAGCGTAAGATCTGTTACGCTTTAAATGTTCAAATGTTGTAGGTATAATTGTTACGTTATAATTGTCGACGAAAATAATTTTTGGCTTTTCAGGAGCTTTTTCTTTTGACCATTTATATCGTGGAGGAAGGTTACAGCGCCGCCACGGTAAGCTTGGGCCCTATTCTTTTTACCATGTATGTTTACCAAAACTTTACAGACAGGAATCGGAAGTCTCGATCTCTGTCTACCCCTCTGGGATACAGGCGTAGCTTATGCGTGTATGTATGTGAGAAAATCCGCTAAAAATAGGTTTAAAAAGTGCTTGGTCTGTAGTAACTCCGCAGTTTTTATCGCTGGCACGCTGATGGTATGCCCTGCGCAAGCGCAGGTTGACAAGACGGCCACGACGGAGCCACGCTGCAGTTTGCCTAATGACAACTAATGGCAGTGTCATTTGGCACCATCTGGATACATAAATTGCGAGCAAACAAATGTGGGTTTTGTCATTGGAGAACATGTTAACATAAAATCCCTGTTCGGGAGTAAACGGCAATTTGTAAATAATAGGTATTTTAATCTTGTACTGCATCTTATTGTTAATGTTCTGTATTAATGTTTTTCCTGGTACAATAAAGAATATTCTTATCTTATCTTATCTTTAATAAAAGCAAGGTGCTGGACAGAATAATGATTCAATTCAATTCTGTTTTATGGACTCAATGCACTGATTGTCCAGTACAACTTCGCCAATATCCCGTGTTAGACAAGACTATAGCCAGTCACAAGCAAACGAGGCTCGGTCAGAATTTTGAGTAGGTAAATCAGAACTGTTCCTTTTTTTTTAAAGTTTTTTTTATATTATTATTTAATTTTTAAAAGACATAATAATGATGTAATAATGGAAAATGTTCACAGATAAAAAATAAAAGAAAACACAAACTCTTTATTAATTAAACCAAGGAGTTTTAAGACTCCTTGCTTTAACTAACTTTATGGTGCGCTACGTTGCACCGCGTTTTAGCGCAAACGCTTAAACAATTCCCATTTATAATTTATCTTCTACACTAGAAAATCACAACTTACTAAAACTTCCGTAAGCACTAGAGGCTATTAACTTTATTCCGGATATACTTACAAAAGCGGTGGTGGCGTAATGGGGTTAACCCTTGCTTCTCGATCTTGAGAGTCTGGGTTCGAACCACGCATGTACCAATGACTTTTAGTTACGTACATTTGTTTGTACAGCAACACCATTCGCTGTTAAATTGTGCCCGGATAACGGCGACAGGCTTGCCACTTGTCACGTTTGGGACCTAATAAACTCGGCAAAACGTGGGCCCAGTTCCAGTGACTGGTGCCTCTGCCTACCCCTTCGGGGATATCGGGCGTGAGTTTATTATTATTATTATTTATTATACTTACTTGACTTTTTGTCGGAAGAGTCCGACCAGGTTTCGCTCTGATTCGCAGAGCTTAATCACGCTGAGCAGAGACGGAGCTCGCGTCGTCAGTTACTCATCTGTGTCGGTAAGCACCACTCACCATTTACCTTAACTGCGCGATTCAATAAGCCGCAACTGTTACCACATTACTTACAGTTTCTCATTTTGTCCACGCGTTACGTTACAGTTTGCGAAACAGGATACGTACCGTGTCGTAATGATATTATTATAAGTAACCCAGTTTTGGTTCAGTGCCTAATACAAATGCCTGCTACGGGTCCACATTGCCGACAACATAACTTTGATAAGTACAGCTGTGGTACACGTATGGTTCTGTGATGGCGTCTAATTCAACATCACCCCATTATATCCCCTTCGAGGGGCACGGGTCTCTTCCCTGAGGAAGGTATAGGGCATACTCTACCACGGGGGCCAAGTCCGAACTGGTGGAGGCTTGTAAGACTAGTGGCTGGTCTTACTGTCAGAAGTTTTCAAGCCGCCGCTAAGGCCCCTGACTTGGCTGTGACTGTGTCTAATTGAATGGCACAAAAGAACTGGAATATTGATGGCATCCAGACAGACATCGCTGGAAGGATGAAGTGGCCAGGGACTGGCAGGAGACCGCGCAGGACAAAGACAAGTGGCGACTTCTTGTGTCGGAGGCCAAGCAAGACCCATTTGTGATCGCTGAGCCAGTAAAGTAAGTAGTATTGTTGGCATGTGTCGGCCAATGTTTCGACTTAAAACATGATATTGTAAGGTTCTGTAACCAAAAGGTAACAACGGGACCTTAATGACGCAGACTCCACTGTCCGTCTGCCTGTCTGTCAGCTGGCTGTATCTCATGAACATTGATAGATAGTTCAAATTTTCACAGATGATGTATTTCGGTTGCCGCTATAACTTACTATTGGAGGTGATATATGCACTCATGTATTGGCCGGTTATAATCCTATCCCGATACATGACTGACACCAATTTTAATATCGCTAGGTTACCATTGTTTGTTTGTTATGATGTGTGACGCTTGCAGAAAATATATCAACCGAGCAACATCTCTAGCGTTTTACTATCAGCCACGCTAGTAGGCTAATAATATAGGCCTCCACAGTTTTTTCCAATAATAACAACAAGTAATAAAAAGTGAATAAAACAAGTATTTGAGTATAGTAAGTATTTTTCGTCGGTATCCATGTAAATTGTACAGCTCTCCTTAAACAACAAATGGTAGATAATTCTTTAGATACATAGAATAATCTTCATTGTATTTACACTAGGATAGATTTAGATGAGATTTTTGGTTAGACTCAGTACAACAGCTGCGCCCGCGCAGCCCGCGCCGGCCAGTCAGTCGCTCGCGCATTTAGCTTTATGATTTTCGCGCGTCCATATTTTCTGCGCGTGCGCGGTAACGGGCCCGCTAGGGCTGCCCCTCGCTATTTTATTACAATTTATTGTAGCAGCTCGCTTTGTTAAGCCCGCGGCACACGGTGCGAGTTTCACACTGCAAATAAGAATGATTTCGAACTGTCATTGTCGATTACGATTGTCAAACCCCGGCTGGGGACAAAAAAGTGAATCTTTAATACGTTTGTGATGGCGCTGTTTCTGGTTCCCTCGACACAGGGTATCCTAGTGTGGGGCATAAGCAATGTATGTGCCTGTATGTAAATGTTAATGTTTATTAAACAAAATTAAAACATACTAAACAAATAAATAAAACCAAATATGTAATTCTTTCGGGACAGTGATGCATAGTTGTTAGAAAAGCTTACGCTGTGTTAGTAAACGTAAAATAACAGTTTTTTTTTATTCTAGTTAGATACCTCTTAATATTTTTTTTCTTTTTTTTAAATAATTATTTAACTAATTATTAAATAACATTATTTAGGGCAGCGGTCTAGAGACAAATTTGTATTTTTAGGCTTAGGTTTAATAATCATCAACCCATTACGTCCCCACGGGTTTCTTCCCTGAGGTTAACCTATATTCGGTTTAATAATTCATTTAAAGATATTTAGTAATTAGTTGTAAAAATATTACTTTCAGTAAATATTGCCTAAATATAAAACAAAATGTCTCTAAACCGCTGCCGTTGGGTAGAATTCCCAAGATACATACTTAAGTTCTAGTTGGTAGGTATGTATCTATATTATTTTCTGAGATACTTCATAATTACTTTGCAACATAAATGTAAACAATGACAATGTAAAAACTCACACGCAGCTGTTATTATTTAGGCAAATATTTTAAGATTTCTTCTAATAAAATATCGAAAACTTTCATCTAGCAAATACGCGTGAAAGTCCCACTTTTTAGACAGGAATGTAAACAAACCATTTACAATTTAGGTTTACAATGTTTCCTTTTGGAGGCTCGTGCGGCTGTGGGTTTATTGCAGCGAGTAGCTTTATTACTGCCTCTGATAGTCCCGTACTTAGTACACTCGGCGAAAGAAACTTCTAAAAGTATCTCTTATAGGCCTAAAATTAAGAGCCATTATGGTGCAATGCTAATTGCATTCAGGACCCGTTAGATGTAGTCAGTATGCTTTGTCGCTGCTGTGGTGTTACAGTGATGTTTTTATAGTAGATGAATTGTCACCGAAGTCGATGTGCTGCCGAGCTCGGAATGTTGTGTTCATTTCCTAGTTAGATCAGATTGCACCTTAAGTGGGGTGTGTCTTATTGCTCGCACTATTTGTCATTTTTGGCCCTTGTGATAAAATGAGTTTAGTTTTGGTGATTGTGCTTTGAAGGTTTGGTGGATATTTAAATTGTGCATATTTGGGGCGTATTTCAGTTATCATGTAATAAGATTTTGATAGAGAAAAAAATTACTAATTTTGAAAACAACTTATCCTTACAAACTACTTAAAAGAAAACAAAACAATGTGTATTTAAAATGTCCGCAATTTAATTATGCATCAAACCCCTAAATCAGATCTATCAAAAGTTGCGAATTAGAGCGAAACCTGGTCGGACTCTTCCGACAAAAAGTCAAGTAAGTATATCCGGAATAAAGTTAATAATGTTTGCAGTTACGAAAGATTTAGTTTAAAAAATCGTATTTTTACCGTCACAGCCACAGTTTCCTACCTATGTGTGGAAATATTGAGGAACCTGTGTGACAGTTTCCGTCTTCGTTTCTCAAGACCGTTTTTTCTCCTTCATAAGAGAAACAAAATCACCCTTGTCCACCGGTGTACAGTCGACAGCACATCATCGTACACCCATGCACTCTACTCACGTTGCATTACGGGCGACTTTCCAACTAAAATGTGGAGGTTGACGGGCGACTGTACGTCTGGCTGATAGGTCTTACCTTTTTTGTCCCGATGAACTATGACGCTACTGTTTGCCGCCGCTACCTCGTATACCTATTATCAGCAGGGTGCAGCAATGAGGTTGGTCTTGGGTCGTTACTTTTGACTGCGGAGCCCCCTACCGTGTTCCCATGGGCTTTGTCACCGGACCGAGTTCACAGCTCCATGCTTAGCCCGTTTATGGGCAGAGGGCCTTGTAAAAATGTCCTAACTTAATTCAGGAACTACGAGAGCGTACAAGTCAGAGTTCTGAGTCACAGTTTTTATTATCCTAAATGGACGTAGGTCAGCAAAAAGGTTCCAACCAACACAAAGTGTGTTTTGAGGACCTCTGTGGCGTAGTGGTTAGCGCATCTGCTTACCATGCGAGAGGTCACGGGTTCGATCCCCGGCTGGGGAGAAAAAAAAACTCCAGGTCTTTGATGTTTACATGTTTGTGACGTCGTTGTTTGTGGTTCCCACGACACAGGGTATCCTAGTGTGGGGAAAGAAGCAATGTATGTGCCTGTATGTAAATGTTTATTTCTATGTTTTAGGTTTTTTTGTTTAAGCTGATTTACGCTCTCCGTACAAGTGGGTTGAACTACCATGTGACATAACTTATCAGATCGCTATGAAAAGTCTGCGATTCTTAAAATATAGAGCATAGTGATCATCTTGGTATATTGAACTAAAAATGACCATGTTGTGTGTTGGAACCTTTTTGCTACGGGCTAACTACGTCTAAATGGCTCCACTCCGGTTTTTATTTATTATTTTTTGTTTGACAGGAAGACGGCAGATGAAAATGGCAGTACTAAGTTTTTGCTAAATAAAATTGTTATTTTTGAACTAAAACTTTCGTAATCACTAGACTTTATAAACTATTTTCCGGAGTCAGAGACGAGCAACCGACGAAGCGAGCTCCGTCTCTGCTCACCATGATTAAGCTCTGCGAATCAGAGCGGAACCTGGTCGGACTCTTCCGACAAAAACTCAAGTAAGTGTATGCGGAAAACAGCTTATAAAATTATTATTACCATCTACCTAGTTACCGTCGTGTTGATGCAGCGAACCAACAACTATTAATTTTCGAACCGTACCTCCTTAATTAAGTACATGGTGGTGGCTACAATGTAAGATTGACAATAATCACGAGCAATTACCGTAGCGCACGACACGCGGCGCGATTAGCAATTTATCTAATCAACGGGCGAACCCGGGTGCACCGACTAGCGTCACTGGTTAAGGAGGTGTAGAAGTAAGACTCGATTGTTGAGCTACCTAGAGCATAAACTCACGCCTCTATCCCGGAGAAGTAGGCAGAGACCAGGCTGTAGAGTCTAAAAAACCTCAGATCTTGGATGTTTACTTTTTAGTGATGTCCCTGTTTCTGTTTCCCACGACACAGGGTATAATAGTGTGGGGCCAGAAGCAATGTATGTGCTCGTAAATGCTTATGTATGATACATAGTTTATCAACAAAATTATATAAACGGAACTATAGTTGTTATTTGCCTCTAAATATATTTTGTTTGTAGACTATCAAATGGTAGTCTACAAAAATTGCAAAAACATGTCATTCCTACGGTAAAGGCTACGTAAAATAGTCTTTAGGCATTCGTAGGCATCTCTCGCGAAGAAGATAATAATAATCATGCGAGGCGCCGAGGTAAGTTTCACGGCGTATACCATTGGTTACTAGTGGTTACTATCCTGCCAAAAGTGTCGATGTATCAAACATTACCGTACTAATATGGCTCGATTGAACAAAATAGATTTTAGCGGCTAGAAGAGAACTCTTTCACTTCATCGACATTCATTAGGCATGCACGCATGTTTCGAGTACTTTTTGCCCTTGTGACCGACCAGCCATTCTCAGCCATCAACTCATTTATTTCTCAGTTGAAGGGTTCTTCTGTCAGCGTCCCACCTAAATATAATGTGCACTAATTAAAAGACAAGGTTAAAGTGATTTGTCATTGCCCGGGCTGGTGCCGACTGAGTGAAGGGAGCTACGATGGATTTGAAAATCTGACGTCGTGAAGGGCACCCGGCTACTCTTTGTGACTTAGTGAAGAAGAAGAAAAAATATTTATTCAACCCCACATAGACGTCTTGAAAACTTCTGACAATAAGACCAGCCACTAGTCTTACAATCTCTCTCAATCAAACAATCTCCATAGTCTTACACCTCCACCAATCCGGACTTGGCCCCCGTGGTGGAGTATGGCCTATACCTTCCTCAGGAAAGAGACCCGTGCCGGAAAGAGATACGTGCCCGTATTTTGTTTCTCATCGGTCGTTGGGGACAAAATGGGTTGATGATGATGATGATGATATTACTAGCCACAAGATGGACAGAAGATCTCATCCAAGTGGCAGGAAGACGCTGGATGCAAGCCACTTCCAACCGGTTTTTTTGGAAATCCATAGAGGAGGCCTATGTCCAACAGTGGACTTCTTGTGGCTGATGAATGATGATGATTATTAGGTTAATGATGAATGATCCTAATAATATATGCGCCTTAATATTCTGTTTTTTTTTAAACCGGACATAGGGGATGCAGTAACGTTAGCATCGAACCATTCACGACTATTTAGTCCTCAAATACCTTCCACTAGCCAATATTTCAGGGCTAACACAGACATTGCGCATACGCAGTCCAGTATACCTAGCACGCACTCTGAATTCACCGATCGCACGTAAACTAGGCAGTTTGGCAAACTAATGTTGTTGTAATTTCGCACTGTTTTTATTGAATGAATAAATAATAATAAGACATTGTAACCAATTATTACTTAAGCACTGATAAATGAATGCGGTGGCCGTGAAAGGGTCTATGTGTATTATTTGTTTTTACACCGATATAGCATTTATTTTATTACTTTTTTAACGCTTTTACAGCTGACTTACACGTACTTATAAGCATAGCGGTGTTGCTATTTCATAAAAAAAATTACCAATTCGCTTTTAGCTGCGACAGACGCTTAATCCGCTAAAAATGTGCTTAGAGCACAATCTATCAAATAGACCCTTTTACGGGTAAAGAACTCAATTTGAATCACTTTTAACTTCGTGGTAAAACGAGTCGCGAGTATTTCTACCGAGTGCGTGCTAGGCACTCTGTGAGAAAAATCCTGCCGCATCCGGTGCCATTTGTCGTGCGCCGTGCATGCTAGCGATGCGATTTAAATTTTAATGAAATGTCCCTTTGCAGTGTAGTATATGGTGGGATTTGACTATGTTTCTTTATCTCTCTACTAACAACTAGTAGTATTTGAGCCTATTTTGTAGTTCTTACTTGGGCTTGAGCCTTCTCTCGTAGAGACAGTTCATGCGTATCATGCGTGCCCAACTCATATTCAAGACTTTGTTTTCTAAGGTCCATATTACACCTTTCGTAGGAGCAGTTCATAGGTAGGATCCTAGGCGATATCCGTTGCTGGTGTCGACACGTGTCTTAATCCTTATTGTGTTATAAACCAGCAATGTACATCACCTGTGCTCAAAGTTCTATGATATTATAATATGGGCCTAGCCCATATTATAATAGCCGATTCTGGGGTGCAATTTCGTAAGACTTTTTAGCCCTTTTGTTCCCGGTATGTCACACCAACTCATGTCTGTTACATTCTGGGACTTTTTCTCCCAGTAGGCATCACATACTCACTCCGAACTGTCTTAAACATTCTTATTTTAACTCTTTCGAGTTGTCTTAATGCACAACCCGATAGAGTGGAAAGTTACTTAATATGAGGGCTGAATTGAGAATTGCGCTAAGTAATTACTCAACTGTAGTGCTGTCTCGTCAAATTTATTTAGAAAAGAGCGTGACAGCACGTTACTTAAGTATTAACTTAGAGTTACGTGAAGTTACCATACCACTCGGGTGAATGAAATCCACAAGTGTGAAGAAAATCATCGTGAGGAAACCTGAGTGCCTGTGGTGTTAACATGCCTCAGCGCTTGAAACGGCAATCCGCGGTGGGCAGGCCTAGTAATTAAGTCCATACTCTCTCCCGGGGCATAAGGCCTGTGCCCCGCACTGGAACGTATAACCATCATCATCATCATCATCATTCAGCCACAAGAAGTCCACGGCTGGACATAGGCCTCCTCCATGGATTTCCAAAAAGACCGGTTGGAAGCGGCTTGCATCCAGCGTCTTCTTGCTACTATACATATAACTGTATTCATGTATAACTATAGCCTACATTAAAAAGTTACACCTGGTAAAAAAAATATGTATAAAAGAAGATCGTGTTAGTGTTTCTCTGTCAAGTTAAAATTAGTCCATGCAACAAAAGAAAGAAGAATACAATGCCGATCTTCCGAACCTTGACATTACAAACTAAAAAGAGAAATAAAACCGCTAAACATTTCCACTATTGAGGAAAAAAAAGACACTAACAAGCCCAAGGAGGTATCAAGTTTTTACGACTATTTTATTAGGTGGCCGTTTGCGAGCTTCGAGCCGGCTTCAAACATTGTTTCCTTTCATAATTTTAGCACGGATTAACAGCAGTTTATTAGCGGATATCGGCCGGCGTAAAAACCAAACGGGTAAATATTGCGAAAATGCTCAAGAGGCTGGTAAAGGTACGTGCACACAGTGGCACGCAGCAACGTTATGCAAAAGATATCCTATACTGAAAATCTTCAATCGATTGTGAAATTAAGGATCGCTTAAAAATGTGCAATTGCTGAAACAGGTATATAGAGTTTGTATTAAATAACAACTCATGCGTACATGAGTTTTTTTATGCTATTTGAATGAATTCATTCTGCAATCCAAGGTTCCAGCGACTTCTAAATAAGAAGCATTCCGTTATCCTACATAGAAGAAAGTCTGAAACGCCTGGGACATCTATTACCGCTCTTCCACCGAAATTCGGTCAAAATATTTCGTTCGTCAATTATTCTTCCTTCGTCCTCTCCTTTGTCAGTAGGCCAAACTTCATACAAAAACGACACAATCGTCGACAGTCCGTTAACAGATTGTTAGCATACTAGAAATCGGGGGTTAATCTCCTTCCTGGGCCACGTAAAGTGAAGGAAAAAGTGAAAAGATAACATGCAGAAATCGTTTTACTGAGATGAAACACAACCAAATGCAGGAGTAAGACTAGTTTTAGATCATACCAATGATAAAAATAGTTTAAAAAAGTTATTTACAAACTTTTTACGTGTGATGTTTATGAATAAATTATACATAGCTTATCTCTACTTTGCTTCGCTTAATACTTCGCTCAGATCCAATGGGCAGGCACCTTAAAGCAAACGGTTTTCGCACAACATGGAGTAAAAAACTGAGTAGGTCACAGTACAGACAGACGGGCCGACGGGTTCCGAACGTGATATATTGCGAGATTGCCGCACAGGTGGCGTGGAATTATTGTACGGTTTTATTATACTATCGAGTGTAGATATTAAGGCTTTTTTTATGATTGAACAGTGGCAAACCAATGGTGGCACGTGAACTTGTAAAAATTTCGTTGATTTCAAAATGAAATCAAAAATTCATCGAAATAAGGATCGAAGGTTAGTCTGGCGTCATCGGGACAGCGAACTGATGAAGAACATGAAATAAAACATTTATTATAGCAACAGGACTCATCACAGAAGCAAAATAAACAGACAAGTAACACGATAAAAAAAAACAAATAAATAACACCATAACCTTAGATATGGTCTGGTATAGCTGGTGGGCTTCCTACGTAGCATGGGACGCTCACTAGTTCGGACCGCCTCCGGTCCGTAACGACTAAATAAAAAAACCTCTAGGTTGGGACATAATGGGTTGATGATAAATTACATAGAACATCGATAACTATCGTTATTGAAATTCATACAATGTATCCCGGGGGTAGGTGGTGACCTGGATTCTTTCGCTTCATCAACGTTCGTCACTCGCTGCATCAGTTTGAGAATGTACATTAAGTAAATACTGACAGCACTACAGTTATGTAATTACTTAGCGAAATTTACAATTCAGAAATCGGCCATTAGATAGATAGAAAACACTTTATTTCTCAACCAGGACAAAGAATTATTTTAGCGAAGCTTGCCCTTCGCTATAAAGGGCATGATATCAAATAATAAATTGCTGTTTTGAAAGTGAAACTTTGAGATCGTCACCGGCGGCCATTGAAATAAGCTGCGAACGGACAAGTAGCCAAACCAGAACAATTAACATTTCGAACAATACAGGTGGATTAAAACTTATGCAATGAACTAGTACGACATCTGCAATATGCCCAGTAGGTACCGGATTAAGACTTTTTCATGCCTTAAGAAATCTAAGCCTGGGCACATCTCGAGGCATACTTATCAGACTTAAGGATTTATTTTAATGTTTATTTCAGCCATACTCGAAGTGTGTTTCGCGATACCCCCTGTAGGGGTTCCGCAAGAATTTAGAAATAAAACACTTCTCTCTGGTCAAACGTAATCAATCATACAGTTATTAACAAATAATAGTTTTCTTAAAAACAATTGTTTTATTGTAGTGTTCCGTCAAGTAATTCGCTTTCCAAAAGGTTACCAAAAAAGTTTGAGAACCACTGTCGTAGGTAAACTTTAAAGTTAACACAGTGGAATAATCTTAATCTTAAACATTGTCTCCGTAACATCAGAGAGTGGACTGGAGTTGCCAGCGTCGACATCTATTTCGCTTGGCAAAGAGAAGACAGAAATATACAGTACTAACGGATGGCCAGCAGTGAAGAGGCAGTGTATAAAGAAGAAGAATTATTAATATTGGGCACCCATAATACGGATGCACAACAAAACAATCTTAAACACGAGGCCCCTGCACTACTACTGCAAAGTTATCTGCCTTATCGTAGTTGTTTTTATTAATTGCAACTCAACCGAAATCGACTCTTGCGCAGGACTGTGCTCGGCGAATTGGGTCGCGTGAGACTTGTCCAAGGATTAACAGCAACTCATCTCAGACTGAGTAGCAGGGTGCTGCCTGTGCGGTGCTTGAACACTTCCAAAATGCGACTTCGTGGTCTTTTACACGCGAGACTAACAAAATGTGATTTCGATACCAGATTGAGGCCGAAAAAAGCTCTTATATTTTAAGAGCGTGTACTATATATAATGAAAAGAAAAAAGCTACAATAGACCAGCACGAATGCAAAAAGGGCAAGGAGGTTGCCAAACGCAAAAGTGGAATGACACTTTTAAATGTTGCTAGAATTTAAACAACTAATTAATTACTACGTTCTCATAAGTTGTTGAAGGAACTTTAAAAACAGCGGCTAAATAATGCTAGTTTGCATTGTAAAATAATTTGTTTATAAAATGTAAAATAATAATTACACCAGAGCATATCATTTTTGTAAATTTTCGGCACTATAAGTCTATTCATCTCTACGATTGTAATTGTTATTTATCGTACAAACATGATTCAAAGAATATTCTATCTAGGTGTATTTTCATATTTATATTATTATCATTTTAATACCTTCACCGTCACCTCAATGGATAAACCTCGACGCGACAATTAATATTGAAATGTACCAAACGTCAAAAAAGGGTTAAAACAAACAAACATTTACATACAGGCACACACATTGCTTCTGGCCCCACACTAGGATACCCTAAATAAATAAAATGCCAGGCAAAATGTCCAAAACTCAAAATATGCAATTCTTTGAATGTCCTCTAAGCAAAATTCAAACATTTCGTCGGTGGGTGCGTATATTTTGTCATGTCACCGCTATAGGATGGATGGCCACTGATGGAGAGCACTCCACATCTATCCTCGTTATAGTGGCCACGATCCTCAGCGTCGAGAGAAGACTGGTAAGATTGAACCGCTATGTATTACAGATCCTATTATATTTTATGTCGAAGGGGAACCAAAGACAGACTCTTGTGTGCTGCATTACAATCTGTAGTTATGACTACAATAAGTAACTCTGACATTTCCCTACAACTGTCGTTGCGCTGAATCCAATTACTGATGGAGAAATTCTCAGGTTTTCTCACGACTTTATTCCCAGTGCAGTCCAGTCGGGCAGCCCCCGTGCCCTCGGCCGCCAGATGAATCAGAGCCGGCCTGACAGGTGGATTATTTATCGCTGCGCAGGCGCAGGCGTAAGCGCGGGAGCGACTCACGCGCAGGCTAGCGAGGAGGTCCGTTGAAACTCTGTTGTAGCGGTTGTAGGTCTAGGTGTGATACGCATGTTGTATTTGTAAAACTTAAACTTTTTTTTAATATATATTTTGAAGCTACCCTAGCTTAAAAATATATACTTAAAAAACTTGCTTTACACGAGAGAACTTTAGACAATCATATCACTAGCAATTGCGGCGTTCGCCGATGTAGATAAAAAAAGATTTCGAGATGTTATGACCCCCTATTACCATCACAAACTTATAAAAATGTTCACAACTAAATCCGTATTTATTGGTGACTTAATTAGGTGACAATAAAATATATTTTTTAAACAATCTACAAATGAAAAGAGACGCTAGCGCTGGTCTCTTTTCACTTGTAGAACAAAAAGCGAAAGCCAGATTTAAACCAGAGTTTGCACCGGTGCAACTGGACCGCTTAACTGGCCGGTGTAAAGGTTAATGCGGTGGGGTAATTAAAAAAGAAAGTTCTGCCGTGGAAGGACAAAGATGACATTTCGGGTGATTTATAATGTCGATGGCGGCAAACAACTGGCAGCTGAGGGACCAAAGAGGTTATAGTGTCAACTAGGTCGAATTACATACAGAACTTTTTTCTTTTTAATATCCGGCATCGAAATGTTTGGCCGCTAAAAATTATGTCCAAAGACAAAGGAAGCCATATCAAAGGAATTTTTAAATTTGGTTTTGATCAATATTTGTTCGTGTTCGGAATTCGAAGCCGTCAAAAACATACACAATTTGTCAAAAAACGGCAGATTTTGTATGACTTATTACGATCGGCGAGTCTATGGGCTGATATCTGGGTTGAGAATTTTTTCACTTTAGTGACGTTCTGTCACGCTCTTTTCTGAGAAATTTTACGAAACAGCACTA
This sequence comes from Yponomeuta plumbellus, assembly GCA_947310845.1. Classification (NCBI taxonomy): domain Eukaryota; kingdom Metazoa; phylum Arthropoda; class Insecta; order Lepidoptera; family Yponomeutidae; genus Yponomeuta; species Yponomeuta plumbellus. Next base: position 2,980,291 of record OX371199.1, on the reverse strand, counting down.
CAGTTAAGTAGGTACTTAGTGAAAATTCTCAATTCAGAAATCGGCCATAATATGTGTATCTCTGATAAAATATGTTTAAAAGTGGCTTTGCCATGCTACTTGTATGTTTTGTCTCTTATGAAAGAGTTATTTTGCCGAAGAAAAAAATGGCGTCATAAAATACGCTTTACGTAATACCTTGTCATACACAGAAAATATGGACGGCGGTTATGTTAAAGACGTGTAAAACAATAAAAAAAACAATGACGATGAAGCTTTAAACAAACAGACTCGTTGCATACAATAGGTCGTAACCTCCTTGGTTATTGGTGTCAGAAAACAAAATTTACCTGAGTATTCTGTTTTATTTCCATGCGAACAAACAAGAAAAGACTAAAAAGGAGTCAACTTCACAATCAGTTTTCCACGTGAATAAAATTTTCGTTCCTAGGGGAAGCATAATAAATACTACATTATGCACATTGAAAACTAATTACATTTACGTATTTGTAATTTCATAAAAACACTGGCTGGACAGAGCCGTCTTAACAGAAAAAAAACTTGATTGATACTTAAGTAACTGGGGAGGTGTCATCCTGTCCTAATTAAAAAAATAATAATTTTATAGGTTATAATTTTTGTAAACAAACACCAAAAACACATTTCTATGCATCAACTTTAGTCATAGAAATACATATACGCCTTATTTATTTAAAAAACACTATTCCTCTAGTCTAAAGCACAGCTCCGATATGCAGTTTCTTTATTCTGTGATAATGTCTTTCCCTTAACCTCAACCAAAGGTTACACTTTGGTTAGTCATAGCTTATCAATGAATCGTGTTTTTATACATTAAGATCGAATCAAACAACGACAATTTTTATGGCCAAAACAAATGTCAGCACTAAAAGGGAGTATTTCACACACTCCAGCGTAAAATGTGAAATCTCAAACCAAGTTTAGTTCAGATAGGCGGAATGATCTTGAGGCGCGACGTCTTTAAAGGTCTCTCAAGGAATCGTCACAGTCCTCAAAAGGGTTACTTGCACTGCCACCGTTGTGACCGTTTTTAATGTAAAAAAATCTATGAAACAGGAATTATGTTTATTATTCGCAGTATCATGCCTTATTTTTAATTTGTTACAAATATATTTTTATGTAATTAATACGTGAGTAAATTGTCCAAAAAAAATTGTTGGTTCTATTATTTTTTTCGGAAAAATATGTAATTTTGAGAGCCTGGGCTGAAGATTTCGAATAGGGCTGCTTTATTTAATTTTTAGAAGCACAACCTGCATAGGTAGTACGATGATGCTAGTCACGCATTTTGTACCGCTATAATGTCAGAATTTGACACTTAATGTATTGGAAAGTCGCGACTTTTGAAGTTATGGCACGCGACTCGTGTCGTCGTACTACCTAGGCAGAAGCTGTGCTTTAAAAAGAAAATAAGAACCAGATTCTACGTAACCGGGGAAGTACGTCGTTTACGGAAAAACGTCATCTCGTCAAACGTTTTTTTAATGGAATACTGAAATGTTTATTTAAGAGTGAAACGAATTTCAGAAGGTCCAATTAGTGACACACTTATTCACAAAAAAAAAAAAACAAGAAATCAGCTAACGCTAATTTATATTTGTAGCCACTTGTTGTCAAAATTTAGGACAATGCCTATTATTTTTCGGTGGCTAAGTTTACAATATTGTAAAAATAGGGTGCAGATTCACAATTAACAAAAGAAAACTTTTGACCTAAAACTATACACATTATTAACGTTATTCCGGATACACTTCTTGACTTTTTCGGGTCGGGTCATTACAGTACCCATTTCACATTTGAAGGGTAATGTTTGCTGTTCTGTAAATTTTGCCACGTTTGCTGTGTACACAAACCCGTACGCAGTAAAATGACGATTTCACACACCCATTACTGTGGAGTGGAGCACAAAAACTCTTTTCTTAGACATTTCTGCGGACAGTTCTATTTAGTTTTGCTTTTTTTTATGTAGTCTCCATAACATGATAAAGTTACTCTTAAATAGTTTTTTTTTTCTTATTATACTTGATAAGTAAATATGGGAAATAAAACTGCCATTAATATGGGCTTTCTAGTAACTTAAAAAAAGACAAAACTAGATTAAATAAAATATGTGGTTAAGCGCGTCGGATGCAATGTTTTATTTATAAGCAATAATACCAGCTATGTAAAACAGTGCAAAATTACATCAAATTAATGTTAAAAATTAAGTATTTTAAGCATAAATTAGCATAAACCAGCATGTCTCTTAACCCCTCCCCTGGTGTTTAAGATTACTCCAAATCTTCTAAGTTACGTAATAAATATTAAAAAAATATTGACTCAGAACAGAAGTCCAAATCTGGGTTACCAAATATAAAATGGAATGTAAATTGGATTTAGGAGGTTAACATAACATAACATAACATTTACATACGCACATACATTGCTTCTGGCCCCACACTAGGATACATGTGTCGTGGTAAGTTAGTAACATTAAGTTGTCAACAAAAGAAATCATTTGTACTAAAACTTTCGTATTCGGTTGCTCGTCTCTGACGCGAGCTCGGTCTCTACTCACCATGATTAAGCTCTGCGAAACAGAGCGAAACCTGGACCCAGATTCTCTTCATGCATTGTAGTTTAATGATAACTGCATGAACATGGCGATTTAGTATCATTGCCGCTTCTAGTCTACGCGCGCAAGCAATATCAAACAATCTAGGCGTCAATGGTATGAAAAAACGCGTCACGCGACCGTCTATCTGTCGTCGTACTATAATGCAATAGCAGATTCGAGGTACTGGTCGGACTCTTCTGACAAAAAGTCTATCCGGTATAAAGTTAATAAAAGAAAACTTCGCCAACTTTCTTATCAGGAATTTTCTTGACGGAAGCGATCAGTCTCCGCTTTGTCCACTGTCCTTACTGACTTTCCAAGGTGCCCATAAATCAATTTTACTAACACAAAACAACGTGTTGAGGTAAGTAAATGGTAAAAGTCGTTTCACACGGACTATTGTGCTTCCATTATCGTCCATTTTATGTCACTGTCGTAAACGCACCCGCACCAATGTGCCACAAAAGTGACATTTTATTTATATTTTACTGCTTTATCTATTATCGAACTAAACGTCGTAGGCTTTTATTGCTTAGAAAGCAATTTTGAAGCGATTTTGTTAAATAGAAACTTGGAGATTGCGTTGAAAAATAATCCTTTGAAATGTTTTTGGTTCAGTGCTATAATCTCTACGCCAAAAGCATATTATTATTATGGTCGTATGTTCGATTCTGACGAAAATTAATCCACCACGGGGGCCAAGTCCGGATTGGTAGTGGCTTCTAAGACTAGTGGCTGGTCTTACTGTCGGAAGTTTTCAAGCCGCCAACCGACATACTTTTTTATACATTTAATCTCAGCTCATCGAGCTCTTTCTAACTGAGAAACATATTACTTCTATCTTATCCGATTGCTGGGATAATTTAGTTGCATAATGTCGTTTGTAGGCTTGTAGTAACTTAAAGGGTCGGTCTTCTGTTCAGTATAAAAATGACAAATCCGTTCTTCTGTGACGTTGAGATATCATCATCAACCCATTATGTCCTCACCGAGGGGCACGGGTGTCTTCCCTGATTAAGATACTCTACATACTCACCAGGGGCCAAGTCCGGATTGGTAGAGGCTTGATATAATATACGAGTCGAGATATAATATACAGGACATTTTTGCCTATATTATTCATGTCAGATCTAATTTATTCACTCTAATTGATTTTTCACTCCAGCGCAGCGTTAGGACGCCGTTTGTAATGTAGTTTTTGTCAATTTATTTTGTTTCCTAATGGATCATGCTAAAAATCAGCGTGGCCCCTGTTGCATGTAGGTATCTCCGGCGGCATATTGCTGAGCATGAGTTTATTTGCCAAAACCTTTAAGTTAAGATTAGAATATTCTCTATGGTACACACAAAAAACTAACACCTTTATGTTATTATTTTTATTACGTAAACTTCTATATTAATAATTTCGTTCGGGTCTACGGTAGACTCGAACGATATGCACACCAAATGAAAGAGCGTAAAAAAATAGTTGATCTGAGTCGACAACATATGGGCGGAAAATTCGTATTATCGAGCAGCATCAATATAAAAATTATAAAATTCAACAATGGCGTTGCTAAGTAAACATGTCAATGTCATCATTGTTGTGTTAGTGTCACAAGTTTTCATTGTGAACTGTTATGGCCGGTTTACATTATTTTAGTGTTTAGGAGAGTGCTATAATACAATTAGAGAGGCAAGTGCATTAGTACATTACTAGACGTTCGAGTGAACGTTTATATTTCTTCCAGTAGAGTGTCACTTCGTCGACGTCGCGAAATATGCGCTATCCTACTCAAAATACTATGAGTTTTAATGGAACACATAAGTAAGTTTGATAATTCGAGTTAATGAAAACAACACGCACCCGTCACGAGTCACTTGCGCACTCTCCTAAAGTTCTCACTAAATTTTTAGTTTATACACAGATAAGTAACGAGGATAGTAACGCGCTCAGGTGTTACTGGATAGAACAATAGAAACCAATTCTATTTTGATTCTAATTGAAAGGCAACTAGAACCGTACTATACCGTAAAACGTACTAAAGCAAGTGGCGCTTACACGTTTCTACAAAAGCACTCTCAATAAGAAAGAAAGAAAGAAAAAAAGAAAATTTATTTATTTGATACTCAAAACAAAACAAAAAAACACACACAGAGTGCGTACAATAATAAAAAAAATAACACAGAAAGCATAAAAAACGTAAAAATAAATAAACTGTACAACATGAAAATAATAATAAAGTACATTAAAGGTTGAGCCCCCAAAATGGGCCCGATTCAGCATAATGTTGCAACAGAGTGTAAAGTAAGCACTCTCCTAAAAACTAAGATAATCTAAACCGGCCCTTTGATCTAATTTGTTAACTCCATGGTGTGTGGAATACCGTGGCATCCAAGAAGGTTATTATAATCTGTGCCAACTGAGAAGGTGTAGTAAGTAATCTGTGGTGTTTTTCATTAGCGGGAAGACAATAATTGACATTGAGTTTTGGAAGGGTCTGAAAAATAATTGAAAAAGGAAATCAAAGTCATAAATTGATCTTTATTGTTTTCCTTAGTTATAGGTAGCAATAAACTTATTGAAATGAAAAAGCCACTAGATAAGAAAAATACCAAAAATTAAAATGATGAAGAAAAACATGTGGTCAATACAAAACTTTTTTTACTTTTTACTTCTTTAAAAAAAAGCTGTAAAGCCAAAGAGGGGGAGCTGTTTTTAGTTGATTAGCCAAGTGGATTCTACGTCTCATTGAATACGTCATTAGATTCACTAGCTGTTAAGTTTATGAAGGAAGCTCATTTAGTTAGTAATTTGTGATGAGGTACCCATGACAAAGTTATGATGCGTATCCGATTTTCGCCTTGCATTCCTTCGTGAGTAGCCAGAACATGTCCAAAAGAGCAAGATTGGCTATCCGTAATAGTGTGCTGCTTCCAATACTGATGCAAGCATGGTAGCGATATTTGGGTATGGCAGAAGAATCATGAAAGTAGGATTAGTGCAGTACAAATGAGATCCTTAACCCTAGAAAGATAATCATATTTACAATGGTGTTAAAGATAATCATACGTCCCATAGACGTAGAAGTCTATAAATAATAATTCTTATAAAAATATGTATTTTTTTAGTAATGTTGAGGGCTTGTGCGATCAATATACATATATTTAATGAATTAAAAAGCAATTATATATATATTACGTTTATTTATTACAAAAAAAAATAACAAAACTTAATCATCTTGAAGAAGTAACAAAATAACTGTCTTCCTCTTAAATAGGAAACAATTAACCGTTAACAGCCTTATAGGGTCTTTTTTTACATTTTTTGCTTAATATATGAACAAATAAGCCTATTAACTGTATTAGGACTATCATTTTACAATACTTTATACATTTATTGCAAACGTCTTTTTTGTGGTTGCCACAAACAGGTTTTTTACACTCACTACATTCCATTTTAGACATTATTCTTATTTTGGACGGACAATACCTTTTTTTTTTTACTACAGGCTCTTCTTGTTTTTGGTTATTGTTTGCAGCATTTTCGGGTAGTAATTATTTGATATTTTGGCCCAGGTACTTTTTCAAAGTTGGAGCCTTCAGCCGTTTTTCTATCCAAGCTGAAGTTAGCTCTGTACTCATTTATTTCTGAAGTTTTTTTCTGCTCAGTGGTTTTTCGTTGTTAGCAAGTATGTTATAATATATCACGTAATAAAATATAGCCATCGGCCATCTATTGTTCATCTGGGAGCTAAACATTGATGAACACATTTGGGCTTTAGTCAGATGTGTTCATCGACGTCTTATCGATGTTGAACTCTGCTTCATCAGGCCTAGTTGTAGACGCAGCTTCGAGAGTTTCGTCCACTAAGTCGTCTTCGGTATCACTCTGCGGAGAACCACCTTTCAGAAGGTAATGCTTCTGAAAGGTGGTGCTCTTCTTCGCTGTTGATTTTCACTAAATAATCGTTGTTACCCTTCTCCAAAAACTGCTCCATATCTTCTTCATTTAATCTTCTTTGCTTTTCCATTACACTTTTATTGGTAGACCTTAAAATAGATGAAAAAATCTCAAAACTCAAAACAATTATAAGTTAAGAATTTTGCAAAAGTTTCACAAAAGATAATCATACGTCTAACAGACGTACGCCACATCAGTATCTAAGTAATGAGAGTACTTACCTATGGGATGCAGCCGTCTCGAGTTAGCCCTAGCCGACTCCTGAGTTGGTTGAGCGAGACAACGCGCTAGCTGTTGCGATTAAAAAGAAATGACCATATATCGCCACCGCGCACGTCTCGCGGACGTAGATTATCTTTCTAGGGTTAAGAAATATGTGTGGTGTTACTTTGAATGACAGAATACGCAATAGTGATCAGAGACCGAGGATGTAGAGAAAGAGGATGTAGTGAGTGACTAGAATTGAAAAAAGGAATGTTGCGCTGGTTTGGAGATGTGGAGAGGATGAACGAAGAAAGACTGACAAAGCGAATATATCGGGTGAATGTGAGTGGAAGAGCCGGTAAGGGACGCCCCAGTTGGACATACTTCGACCAAATAGGGGATGTATTAGCAAAGGGCAAGATTAAAAGTACCCGAAACCGATGTGGGTACATGCAACGACTAATGGATGTCGATGAAGCGAAAGTGATTTGTCAGGATAGTGGCAGGTGACAGTCCGTGGTCTCTACCTACCCCTCTGGGATACAGTTGTGAGCTTATGTATCTGAATGTATTAAGAGATTTATATTACTGGTGGTTGATAAATACAGAGGCGTCACCATATAAAAAAAACATAGTGGAATATTATTTTGCGTCTACATTTTACCCGAGCGAAGCCGGGTTTTCGTCTAGTATGTTTATAAAATGTAGGTATATTTTGTTTGTGGTTTGGCATTAAATGAATATTCACATTCAATATTCGATTTATACAAATTGTGTAAATGTAGTTTCTGTGTACAGTAAATAATATCTATATAATTATATGGGTTAGAGCGCATAATCCTCCGAAACAGCTTTTATGTACATTCGGTATATTATGTATATTCGGTAGGTTTGACAATAGGTTGTTATTTATTTTTTATAGCCCCAAGTGGTAAGAGTGGTCCACCCCACTTTTTAATTATAATCCCTACAAATAATTTATATGGCGAAACAACGTTTGCCGGGTCATTTAGTCCTATGTAATATCCTGTAAAGTTTACTCTTTCTGAAACTGTCTCTATAATTATCTCTTCCCCATACCTTTCTCGTAAAAAAACAATGGTTCTCAATTCTTAGTGCCAAGTTTTTTTTAATCTGTGTCTTAAAACGAACACAATTGGAATGTTTCTGCGTGACAATAAAATAATACGTCACTTGCGAGAAAATCGCTTTTAAATCAATTACTCTTTCTGTTCAGACGTTTTATATTTGTAATCAGTAGAACATAAAACACGTTGGAACAAAAACATGGAAGAAAAGGAATGTAATACGTATAAAAGCGTTTGTCTCGAAAGTGCCGTAATAGGGTTTGGAATTTTTGTGCGTAGCACGGTTGAATTTTGATACAGAAACCCAGAAAAAATGTCAGGAACTTTAAAAGGCTTTATATTTTCTTTTTAGTAGATAACATTAATTAAATAATTCAATAAACTAACTAACATTAAATAAAAAAATAAAAATATAACTTAAATATAATAGCTTAATATATTTACAATATTTACAAATAAAAAACCTGCCCCAGGTCACTGTCCCGCGGCAATGAGCCCAGAATGCTGGCGACGTTACCTCTTTGGATGGCCAGGCTTATCCTTTGGCCGAGGTACGCGCCAGCTCTCTGGTCTCCCGATGCGTCGATTAGACGCGCCGCTAGGTCTTTGAACAGCAGGCGCGCCTCTGGGCCCCATGGGCCCATCGTTTCGACCCCAAACGGCGCAAATATGTAATTATGCCAATAGAACTGTATTTGCGCCGTTTGAGGCTTTCGGCCGCGCCGGCCGCTGAACCAGCGGCTCTTCCACTCTGGGAAACATGGGAGGGCGCCAGTGTATCAACGCACGTAGCGTCCCACACTAGCGGCCTCCCATGTTTCCAAGGAATCAGAGTCATACCGTCGGGCCTTTTGCCATCATCCCGGAAGATGCCTAGAGGTTCCAGCGTGGCCGGAACCCCGGCTGTGGCAAAGGCCCTCCGGATGATGTCGTTGAGAGCCGCGTGGCGGGGAAGGCGGCCGGTGCTTCGTTGACACGACAGGCCATGGTGGCCCAGGCAATCGACGTCGGTGCCGCAGGGACAACGATGGGGCACGGTAATGGGGCAACCCAGTCGCAGTCCGATGGCGGTGCTAAACGAGATATTGTCCATCAGGGTTCCTATTAACGCTGAAAAGGCTTTTGACCTCAATTTTCTACTTAAATAATAAATGAATTGTACCTAAATTTTTTTTACACTTTAATTTAATTTTCGAGTAAAATATACAAATAAGTTTATTTAACATGATAAAAACTTAAATATAACACTATTAAAGTAATCTATAAACTAATTAATATAACTAATACTTAAAAAAACTAATATAAACTAATGGGTAGGGTATTTACAAAACTATTCTAATACTAAGAAATAGAAAATATAAATAGGCAAATTATTATAGGTGAATTTTGGAGCAATAATATTGTACTTTATTTATTGCATTACATTCTTATTATAAATTCTAGCTAAATTAAAGTTAATTCTAGTGTATCCAAATGAATTTACATCACTTTGAACTATTCAAATACAGAATCTCGTTTAGTCGTTGTCACCTAAATTTTATGTTAGAATTTATGATGCACGACTGAATATTATTTAATCATTATTCCATTGTTTTTTTTTTAATTTTGAGATTATTCATTAGTTGTTCTATGTTATTTTCTTATAAACAGCTACTCCAGATCCCACGATTCAGGTCCGCTTAGTATGGGATCTGCAGTTTTCTGTTAAATATGTAGAATTTACTTTTTCTTTTCTTTTACCACATGTCTAGTCCTTACGCAAAAAATGTTTTTAAATTAATATTTAATTTCCTTGTTTCAGGTAAGAATGAATGGTCGTTTAGCAGCAAGTCGGCGTCAGTCAGATTCCACAAATCATTTGCGTTGTTTACTTACTTTCACCGGTATGGTCTCGGTAGCGGTGCTTTTTTCATGGAAGCCATTTTTTTCTTTACCTACCTAGTGAATACTTTCTGCTTTTTTAGGTTTTGTAAGTACTGCTCTATCGAAAAAAAACCGGAAAGCGGGTATGATACATACTAGAATATAGGGGAAAATATTCAATATAGAATATATTTGAATACGGGCATTTAAATGACAAATATGACGTCATTACAGTGAATTTTACTATAATCACATGCCATATTTGGCATTTTTTTAAAACCGGCATCGAATCTAATCAACAAATTAGTGCGAGTTAGCTAAATGTGCCGAATTGGATAGAATTGTTTACCTGTTTACTCCCTCGGTGTGCGAATAGCCGATTTTGGTGTTCCGTTGTGACCAGGGAACCCTCGTAGTTTCGCCTTGTTGCTGGAATTTGTATGTAGTTTTTCTTGTGACTATTCACAAAAAAAAACTATTTACAAATTCCATTGAAAGTTACTTTGGTGAAGCTGTTCGTTAGTCACTTAGAGCAGGTTTAAGGAAAAAAAACAGCCTCGTAAGGCCCAATATACTAAAAAAAGTATGAAAACAATTGTTATTTTCAAGGTCGGGCCTTACGAGGTTATATAAATCAATAACCCCTCCTTCGAAGTTCATATATTTTGACGAATTTGTTACGGAATTCTACAATGCGCCTGGCCTGATATTTATTAAGGTCCATCTGTCTATACTTGAGTATTGCGGTAAACAACAATGGCGTATCAATAAAATTTGACACTTACAGGGTTGGGAAACAGTGAATGAACTATTTGAGATTAGCAATATTTATTGGTCAATGAATGAATTGGGTTTTAAAAATGTTCATGAATGTGGTGATTGTTGCTTGGAGATATGTGATTGATTATTATGATAGTAAAAAAAAAACAATCTTTAGCTTGCTATTAGCAGAAATAACTAAAAAATACCCATAATTTAGAATACCTACTACAACTTCAACGGTACCGAACACCACCATATTTCATAGTAAAATAAAAAGATCTAAAAGTAACATATAAAATATTATTTCATATTTTGTTTATAAATTAATAAAATTTGCGACTTTAGACCCGTTACTATTCAGGATACAAAAATAAATCCCTATTAAGAGGTGCACTTATGTGCCAGTTGAATGACGTCAGCTTAGGCAACTTGTACTATCAGATACATTCATTTTTTACTGTTCGGAGTCTTCTAAGTAGATAATTTGTCACAGTGGAGATTTTCATAATCAAGAGGACCATTTTCTAGTCTAGTCCTAATTAACAAAGTTACAAAGTAAAGGAGGTTCACAAGGTTCACTGGCGATGTAAGTGAAAATAAAATTATTCCTTCTTTTCTTAGACATTTTTACACAAAGTGGTTTTTAAATCTCTCAATCGTCCCAATAGCGATTTTTGGGGCTCGTAATCGAAAAATGGGGCTAGTCTTCTTAGTCACTAGTCTAGTCTTAACTAGACAGCAATTCCGCAAAAACTGGCGTTTTTGGCTTATATGCTAGTCCCAAGTCCTTGGCCCTAGGTTTTCGGTCATAGGACCTAGAAGTCTGTGTCAGATGTGCGTGTGCGTGAGCAGGTTCGTATTGCCATATCAAATTACAAAATAGATGGCGCGAGAAAAAAGTTGTCTGTGAAAAAATATGGTAGACATTTATTTAAAGGATATCTTTGCTGCAGCATAATATATTATTTTTGTTTTTTTTTTAAATTTTAAGTCATGATTTATGAGCGCAAACTAAGAGACGAAGAACATTAACGGTCTTATTAATAACTCTCTAAAAAATATTAAAAAAAAAATCTAATGTTGAAAAGGCTTAAAAAGGGTTTAAAGAGTTGTAATAACTGAATCGGTAGTTTCAGAAACAACATTAGTCATAATCTGCTTACTTTTCAGTAGACATAAAAAACTGATTTCATAGTGGGACTAATGTTGTTTCTGCGTCTACTGAGATTTTCAGTGCCACGTAGTTCATTGATATTCATTGGACTAATGTTCTTTCTATAGTGATCTGTAGATTTACACTCAAGGATACCATAGACAACAATAAGTCAATCACACAAAATTTGGACTAATTTTTTTTTTCCGAAACTACCGATTCAACTATTATAAGTTATTAACCCATAGTCGTTCTGCTATCAACACTTTTACATACGTTTTTTCATTCACTTCAAATTGTTCTTTCATTCACTTGCACCCATCCCTACAACAAAATATCAAAACTAATCTGTGTGTTTTGCTAACCTGTGTCCTGATTTTATACCGAATTACGATTTTGGTTAAAAATCACATATTTGAAGGTATTTTTGAGCAGTTTTCTGATTAATTAGACGCGTTAGTGTTTAAACTAGTGTTTAAAACTTATTGTGGTTATCTACGATGTGTTATGTCTTAGGAATGTTGTGATTTGTGCTAGTGTGAGGTTTGTTTACCGAAATACTCAAGTATAGACAGATGGACTTTACTCTTAGCACTAAGCCGTAAGCTCTCACTGATGAATTCGGCGATCGCGCAAGTTTTTAAGTGCCGTGGGAGAGGCAGGTGTGTTGCAGACAAAAGGGCTCACTTTCCTTCGATCCGTCATAAAAACAAAATGGCGGCGGTAACCTGACAGTCGTTGCGTCACGGTTGTTAATTTTCACTGTGCGTTGAGGTCCACTTTCGCTTTTACACGATTTTGAAGATATGCCAATTAATTAATTAATTTATTAGGGTTTTCGGCAGACGTATACGGAACAAATACAAAAAACATTGCGCTGTAAATCAAGGCACAGTGTAAGCGTCTTATTTTTACATACACTATTACTTAAAACTATGTTCAAATGCAGTTTAAGTTGCTATTATCTCTTAGACTGTTCTTGTTCTTTCGTGTCGAAGAGGTAAAAAGGGAGCCTTTTTGAAGGATTAGGTTTTTCCTAAGGGGCGATGACAGAACTGCAGGTTAAACACACCACAGACTACATGTATGGTTTTTTTTTTTTTTTGTTGCGTTGCATATTATATGTATTATGTTATCTAAGTTAGTTGTCTGCTTATTTTGTTTCTGTGGTGAGTCTTGTTGGTGGAATAAATATTTTTCTTTACCTTCTTCAACTGTAAAAAGATATCAATAAACTTAATCGGCTCACGAACAATTGCACTGCGCTATAACGTTTATTATAAAAACTTCGCAGTAAGGTAAAAAAAACTCCAGCGTCGAAACAAGTGCTGATGGTTGTTCGCACGCGCTTAGCCAGTTTTCTATTTTTAGGTTATGCTTATTTATTTATTGCTGTCCGCAAATGTCAGTCAAGGATGTTTTTTTTAATTGTTCAAGTTTATATGGATGCGTTGTCCAGACAGCTGTTGCAGTTTTTTTATTTTATTGGACAGGTTCTGACAGCCCTGCATCGTTGGTTTGCATCTTTTCTGTGTGTATAACGTAATTCGTTTCATTCAGTTCCATCTACATGAAAAGAAATCGTTCTGTATTGCTGAGACACTCGGGTTTCCTAACGATATTTTCCTTCACATTAGCGAGTGGTATTGCTATATAGTTTGTGTAGGTATATCCAGACGAAAGCGAAAAGGTGAATACTAATCAAACATCAATATGTTTTTAAAATAAGTACATATTTTTCACATTAATATTCTTTTCAAAACAGTTTTAGCTTAAATAACAAAATTTCATCATCATCATCATCATCATCATTCAGCCACAAGAAGTCCACTGCTGGACATAAGCCTCCTCCATGGATTTCCAAAAAGACCGGTTGGAAGCGAATAACAAAATTTAATACCTAAAAATTATTACTCATGAATGTGTTGAAAACTCATTCTCTAAATACTTTTAATATTAATCTACTGTTTATAGAAAGATCTATTCCCTGGCCGAAGGGGCATCCAAACCCGCGACTCTAGCATACCGTGCCAGCTTTCTTACTAACGATACCGTTTATATTTTTAAATTTGTAATAACTTACCTATATTCATACTGCTGGTTTCCCTATCACAGCATACGGATTCCAAACCCTGATTTTCTGCGAAACCCTAAATCAAAGCCAGAATGAACTCCGGACGGGCACAGAGAACATACCTGGCTGGAATGACCACAGACCCGCGGGAAGACTGATGAGGCGCCATTATCCTCGCGGACCGCGGGATAATTCCAGGGGACGCACCATGAGTAGGTACGCGATGTCAGTTGATGAATACAGTTTTTCGTCAACTTCCTCAGCTGTGAAAAATTATCAAATTCAATTGTTTCGTTGTAACACAGACAATTAAAAAATTGGGAAATGGGATGATCCTAGAGTTATCGACCCGTTCTGCATTCGGATGCATTCAGTTAAGATAGATAGGAGATTTACGGCCCACGATCTGACATGCTGATGGCTATTCATCATCATCATCATCACTATGGCTATTTGTAGACTAACTTTATTCATTCGCGCATTCTGGATGCACTTTAATCGTCCTGTTAATATGATACCAAATTTGAAATGAAGGTACGAACTGTGTGCTCTCAAAATTTTGGTATTACCAAAAAAATCCAATTGCGTTCGAAGTTAATGTAACTTATGGTAGGAATTCCCTTCACCACTCGTGGTGAGATCTTGAGGAAGGCGCTCGTGGCATGCCTTTGGTTGGTTGGTTAATTTTTGTGCGCTCCTACGTGCCTGCGTCCTGGTATCCCGGACACCCACGGGGATAAGCGCTTAATCTCCGCGCCAGCGTCAGTGTGAGGTATTGACTTTGATTTAAAAATGTAAGAACCTGATTCGGTTTCGGGAAACTGGTTCGCCAGTGTCACAAAAACGAACTGACTGAGGTGTATATGTTGATAGATATGAGGACGTGATTAGCTACAGTTGAGAATACTGATGAGCTGGATATCGAGAGTGACGAACCGGAAAGCAAACCCTTGAAAAACTTGGGTTCGCTTTCCGATTTCCTTTACTTTTCCATAAAACGCCCTTGAAACAATGGCGAGGAATACAACAAAGGGAGAAGTGATTATATCCTGTAGTCCTTATCAGGAGCTTCGAGGTTTTTGCATTCCAGAATTTACAGACTTAGTATTGTCCCCAATATCACTGATCCGTAGAAGGTTGTTTACCTATAAAGATTTATCTTATCATATTACCTGAAGAGTATGCGCTGTGATGTCAAAGGGATGGGAATTCGCTTCGAAAATTAACTAAAAGGACGTCTGGTGGATATGTCATGATTCATCATTGTCATGCCAATATTTGAAATATACTGTCTGTGATTGTCTAGTTTCGAATAGACAGAGGTCTTCGAAGTCAACAATTTTGGAGGGCCGTGGCCTTCAGGTCTATCAAAATTAAAAAAATTCAAAATTCAAATTCAAAAATTTTTATTTCAACGTAAAGAATTTACATTCTGCTTGTTGAATGTCAATGTACATACAGTTATGTATAATGTTAGCCGCTGCCTTAGGGCCGTCTGTAGTGGAGAAAAAGGCAGCGAAAAAAAACTCCACTCTGACCATCTTTTCTCAAATCAACTTAAAGCTAATACAAATTAGGTATGAGTGTTCGTATACCAAGAATCTCAAGATCCATGAGTGCAATCAATACTTGCAAAGTCAAACATCATTTAATATTCTTAAAAGGTAATAAAACACCAATGCTGCGGCCAGACAGACACACGGACGGCACTCATAACATAAACATTTACATCATATCGATATACAGGCACATACATTGCTTCTGGCTACGCGCTTCTGGGTACCCTGTGTCGCGGTCCTGTATCCTTGGTATCCTCAGTTCAGACAGGTCCGTTCCCATGCAGTCCGCAACAATGCGCCCGCGCGCGCCCCCAGCTGCAATTAGTTCTCCATTAGCCGGGAAGCGCCCGCGCACGTCACGACGGCGCAAGATTATAGAGGGGTCCAGAGGGTTGACTCGAATTACTCAAAAACCAGAAAACCTACTCCGTAATGGTGCATCTGTAAATGAGCGCTTTGATAATACAAATTCGACAGACTACCAAAAAAATTTCTTTACAACTAATGCCAAATATGAACTATCCGGTATGCTCATATATTAGGATTGTTGTAGGAAGAAGCCATTTGCGATTGGACAGTTAGGTACAAGTTCAAAGGCTACATATTCAACATAATTTACCCTTTCTTCTCTCCATTGTCTAATAACAACTCATCAACTCGAATTCTTCCAGTCTGTGCTCGTTCTTCTAGTTCGATGTCTCGCATCGATAAAGTGTCAAAATCTTCTTCGATGTTTACTTGTGAATCACAGGACTGTCTCAGGTCTCCATATACCTCAGCGCTTAAAATCTGCAATCAGCGGTGGCAACGATGGTATGTAAAGCCCTTTCTCTGAGAGAAATGTATATGAGCTGTCTATGTTCTTCAATGTTCTTATTCAATGACTGGTATTTCTGTCATATTACAATGCCGCGCTATGTTATCAGACAGATCGGGCGTGATCGGGCGCGATCGGCATCGCTCGGTTATCTATACGGCGATGATGATGCGTGTGGTATGTTTTGATGATAATATCGAGGTCGGGAGGATGATTCGAGGTAATTACAGGTTGTGTGGCTTCGGTCCTTTTGCAGCGGATGTGGAGAGGTTGTTTGATCGGAGAGGCATTGATTTTGATGTAAAGCTTGGTCTGTTGGATGTTATTATTATGTTACTACGTTGCCCGACTTTACTTACTGGGTTTGTATTGGCATGCTTTTGGTGTTACCCTGAGATGAGATCATAATATAAATTCTTTCCAGTTTTATATTTTTGTCTTTTAAGACATAAAAATAAATTTTAATTATCTGACCTTTGTAAATATTTTGTTTTTTTTTTTGGTGCACAATAAAGATCATTCTTATGTTATCTCATTTTAGAAATAAACCCGCCATGTAACAGAATTAATTACCGGCTAGTCACCAGTTCCAGCCAAGCCCAGCTACTTGTTTTATTCCAGCCCGAAGCGCATCCAAGCATCTCAATAATGGGATGTTCAGTAATGAGTACAACTGACTGCCTGTTGCATTTAGTTCCTAGAAGCGGTGATTAGCCATGCGGTCATCCTTATGTAGAGTTAACAACATAATAGATATATATATCTAGTACATATATATATATATATATATATATATATATATATATATATATATATATATATATATATATATATATATATATATATGTACTAGCTGTTGCCCGCGACTTCGTCCGCGTGGGCTTTAGTTGAGTAAAGTATTTGCGTTTGCAATTAAGATTGGGATACTTTTAGCGCATGCGAAATAAATAAAACCATACTACTCTCTCTGAGAGAAGACCTATTCCCTGCAGTGAGACATATACTCGTATAGGCTGTTTACTATGGGTTGTATTTTAAAGAACTGAGAAATATTTATGAACACATGAACGGAGAAATAATAAGAAGAATTGAGAAAATTTATTCAAGAGTTAGAACGACCAATATGAAAAAAAAAGAAAGTAAGCAAGTATTTAAGGTGGTATTTAAACACATGGAAGAACAAAGAAATTCAATTCAAAAATCGCAGCGAAATGTTTAATAATCGAAGCGACTATACGAAGTAAATACGAAGAACTTTTATACCTTCTAAATTTGCAACCCCCATAAGTATTGAATTCACAAAAAGGGCTGTCGGCAATAATCAATAACTTTATCAGGAACTTATAACCCAAATACAACATTTTATTGAAATAACTTTGAATATCAGAGATCTTTCATTCTAACTTTGCACCCCCCTTGGGATGATTTTCTTAAAACTACTTCACACAATGTTTCATGACTTTCAATGAAGGACCTACATACTGCATTTCATTCGAATAATTTCAAAAACGGCAGAGTTTCATACTAACTTTGCACCCCCCTTTTACCCCCTGAAAGGAATGATTTTCGAAAAACTATTTTACATGTATTTCATGACTTTTAATGACAAACCTTCATATTGAATTTTATTCGAATAACTTCAAAAACGGCAAAGTTTCATACTAAATTTGCACCCCCTTTTTTCCCCCTTAAGGCATGATTTTTGAAAAACTATTTTACACGTGTTTCATGATTTTAAATGAAGAACCTTCGAACTAAATATCATTTGAATAACTTCTAAAACGGCAGGTGTCATACTAACTATGCACCCCCCTTTTATCCCCTAAAGGGATGATTTTCGAAAAACTATTTTACACTTGTTTCAAGACTTTTAATGAAGGACCTTTATTCTGAATGTCATTCGAATAACTTCAAAAACGGCAGGATTTCATTCATACTAACATTGCACCCCCTTTTCCCCCCTTAAGGGATGATTTTCGAAAAACTATTTTACACATGTTTCATGACTTTTAATGAAGGACCTTCATATAGAATCTCATTCGAATAACTCGGATAACGGCAAAGTTTCATACTAACGTTGCACCCTCCTTTTTCCCCCTTAAGGGATGATTTTTGAAAAACTATTTTACATATGTTTCATGATTTTAAATGAAGGACCTTCGTACTAAATATCATTTGAATAACTTCAAAAACGGCAAAGTTTCATACTAACTTTGCACCCCCCTTTTTCCCCCATAAGGGGTGAGTTTAGAAATACTATTTTACACGTGTTTCATGATTTTAAATGAAGGACCTTCATAATGAATCCCATTTGAATAACTTCAAAAACGGCAAAGTTTCATACTAAATTTGCACCCCCCTTTTTCCCCCTTAAGGGATGATTTTCGAAAAACTATTTTACAAATGTTTCATGACTTTTAATGAAGAACTTTCATATAGAATCTCATTCGAATAACTTGGATAACGGCAAAGTTTCATACTAACTTAGCACCCTCTTTTTTCCCCCTTAAGGGATGATTTTTGAAAAACTAATTTACACATGTTTCATGATTTTAAATGAAGGACCTTCGTACTAAATATCATTTGAATAACTTCAAAAACGGCCAAGTTTCTTACTAACTTTGCACCCCCCCTTTTTCCCCCTTAAGGGATGATTTTTGAAAACCTATTTTACACGTGTTTCATGATTTTAAACGAAGAAACTTCATACTGAGTTTCATTTGAGTAACTTCAAAAACGGCAGAGTTTCATACTAACTTTGCACCCCCATTTTACCCCTTTAGGGGGTGAATTTTGAAAAATCCTTTCTTTGTGCCCTACGTTATAAAAGGAACTCCTGTGCAAAATTTCAAGTTTCTAACCCTTATAGTTTGGGCCCTGCGTTGATATGTCAGTCAGTCAGTCAGTCATTCAGTCAGTCAGTCAGTCAGCTTCTCCTTTTATATATATATAGATATTTTTGTAAAAATCGTGAAGGAAAATACCGCGAGGTATTACAAACAGGCATATTTTCAGTGACACTAAAATAGTCAATTCGCAGTGGGCACACGCAGTGATTATGCCCATACTATCTCTATTTCGCTCGCTTTTATTTCAATCTCTCGTAGCCCCGGCCGCCTGAGTGATCTTAAACGATCACGAAGGTTAAGCAACATAGGGCGCGTTCAGTGCATGGATGGCTGACCATCTACGACTAACGCTAGTGGCATTTTTCCGAGCGGTTCCGTGCTTCGCAAGGCACGTTAAGCAGTTGGTGCCGGCTGCCGTCGATTGATGGCAGTCGTTAAGCCAAGTCAGAGGTCTTAGAGCGGCTTGAAAACTTCTGACAGTAAGACCAGCCACTAGTCTTACAACCCTCCATCAATCTGGACTTGGCCCCCGTGGTGGAGTATGGCCTATACCTTCCTCAAGGAAGAGACCCGTGCCCCTCGGTGGGGACATAATGGGTTAATGATGATGATGCACAATAAAGTGTTCTCAACCAATCTATCTATCTATCTACCTTATTAAAGAGAAGTAGGCATAGGCCACTCAACAGGTTAGAAAGTCACATTTTTATTTTGCTAGAATCACATTCCGAGTACAGTGGGTTATACACCATTGCCTTAAATTCGATTATCATACGCCTTCGCGTCCACAGGACTTGACACTTTTTTGAGTGACTGAAAAGTCCAGTTCGAGAGCGGCAGCGCCTACCGCAAGAAAGAGAAGGTACGGTGTCGGGTCATTACGGATTTGGTGCCTCCTGGTTCAAATTCGATAAATATGGCGATTTTTATGGGTAGTTTTAAGCTAATAGCAAGATCGACTTGATTTATTTTATTAACAAAGTGCATTAACTTTATTTGTTCCTTGAATTGTTATTTAGGTTACAAACTGCTCGCTTTTGGCCGAATCAGCATAAGTTTTTAGCGCGAATTTAATGAAGAAATCCGATAAATCGATGCGAATGTCTCGTCACAGATCGAAGTAATAAATTGCTTCAATATGTTTATTGCTACACGAGAGGTGTCGGTTTCTAAGATTGGATTTCGTATAAGTGCGTTTTGATGACCTATTATAATTTATTATTGGCGTGTTATTCAAGGATTCCACTAACGCATTTATTTAGTTATCTTAATTCGAATAAGGCTCCTACGATGAAGAATAAGAAGAAGCAATGGTATGTACGTAGTCGTAGTGGTCTTCGTAGGAGCCAGAAATAGCGATATCACAAACATGTAAACATCCAACACCTGTGGTTTCTTTTTTGTACCCAGCCGGGATTCGAACCCGGCACTTCTCGCATGATAGGCACAGGTTGTCGTTATTTATTATATTTATTTCAAATATCGTGAGGAAACCTGAGTGTCTGAGCTGTACACATACCTCAGCGACTGAAATCGCAAATCCGCGGTGGGCACGCGCGTTGATTAAGCCCTCTCTCTCTCTCTCTCTCTCTCTCTCTCTCTCTCTCTCTCTCTCTCTCTCTCTCTCTCTCTCTCTGAAAGAGAAGGCCTTTGCCCTGAAGTGCGAGGTATATAGGCGACTTATTTACTACGTTTCATATTTATTTGTGCGGAATACATAGTTCCATCAAATTATTCATAAAATTAGTTTTGATGACGAGTTTACTCGCGTGTGGCAAATGTGTTAGTTTCCTTAATTCGTCATTAGTTTTTTTTTTCAATACATTCAGATATTTTTAAGTGGGGGGCCGCCGGTGCAAACTGCACTTGACCGCTTTCTCGAAATCAGCCAATTTTTGCAACGTCTTTACCCTTTCAATAGCCTAGGGCTTAGACGGACGAGCTATGTAAAATGACGAATTATGAAAACTGACGAGTGAGGAAACTGACCAGTTAACGAATAACTCAAAACTGACGAATCATGTAAATGACGAATTAATGAAACTGATGAGTGCCTCCCCGTCTCTCAATAACCTGTACCCTACCCTATGAAGTGAAGAAGACCGTCTTCGCTTATTGTTTTGCTGAGTTCGTCCATTCGGATCACACAAACGGATCACAGTCGCAACGGATCACATCAAAACAAAAAAAATATTGCAAACATCGGGCGTGCGCTCTAATGTACTGTGCTGTCATATAATATTCTGCTAGCTCATAATTTTTACCTGGTGTGTTTACTACGTTTTCCAGTTACGACGACATTTTGGTATCGACATTAGAGAGCGCGCGCCCGATGTTTGCAAGCCCAGCCCAGTTCCAGGTTTAATGAAATTGAAGGTAGATGTAAATATTCTCTTTGGTGTTGACGACTTATGTGATCCGAATGGAAAAAATATGGTGAAAAATGTAGTCCACTCGGATCATATGATCCGAGTATTGAATATTATTGAGTAGTGAATATTTTTTTGTTTTTATGTGATCCGTTTGTGTGATCCGAGTGGACGAACTCGTTTTGCTTATCTCAAGCCGCGCGCATTGACCAATGAGATGCGAGTATTTTGTTCCCTAGGAGTTCGACTCGTGGAACGGAGTATAGTCATATCTTTTGATTAAATTGACACCTGCCGTAGAATCGTTGCAAAGTCGTCCGTACCGCAACTGAATAAAGTGCATACATAATAAATTAAAGTCTTAAGTTTTATGAATGACCGTATGTGCTGTGCACTCTATTTAGATACGTTACGGGCGATTTTGCAATGAAGGTTTCGCCAGTACGTGGTTCATACAAGGCGGAAAAAAAAATCTATAGTCTATGCCTCAGTTCAACATGCAAAATACAAAACCAGCTTGGATAATCGTTTTACCGAAACAAAAGGATCCAAATTAAAAGCATGAAAGACTCAATCAAGGATGTAGTTGCCAAAAAGGTAAGAACGAAAATGCCTTTTTAGAATTACCCGTCAAAATCGATTGGATACGCCAATAAAGATGTTTTGAATTTCGAACGCCGGCAAAAAACGACAAAAGTTTGGGTAAAATATATCAATATTTTTTTTTCTGTAAAATAATTGATTATTTATCGACTATTCAACGTTAACAATATTGTCTTAAGTTTAAATGCGATTTTTATTGCGATATTTTTGCATTAATGCACGTAAAACTTTAAATAACTTCTCTATTGTGTCCGAATCTTACTTTAAAATTGTGGTATAATTTAAGCATTGTTTTTGTTGTTGTTGTTACATTTTATTCCACGGTAAACAAAAATACGTAATATAATTTAAATAACATGTTTATGAATAAAAATTCGTGCAAAGGCTGACTTTTTATGATTAATTTATAATTTAAGATCGTTTTGAAGTTACAATTGCATACTGTGTGGTAATATCGGTTCGGTAATTAATTTATCGATATATTTTACCAATTGCCCATCTCTAAAGTGGCTTTTGGAAAATGGCGCCATTTTTTTCGACGGATACGTAGTACTGCCTCCACGTAGCACAGTGGGCCACATTCCTTATTTGTGATTTCATACTTCGTTTGACAGCAGTCTCTACCATGAGTTGAATTTTAAAACAGTTTGTGTCATCATTACCAACTTACGGAATGCAGGTATTTTAGCACCTGTATATGGGCTGATTTTTGAACTGAAAACTTTTTTATGCGCATTTTTTCCACATCCAACGAAACTGAACAATCACACGATTGTGGTGCTAAACCAGGATTCCTTGTAATATGGTTACCTGGCGTGGCCATCACAAATGTGGAAATATCCGGATTTATGCCATTCGCACCGATGCGTTTTCTTCCGTTAGGTTAACCCGTGAATCGCCGGTCCCTTACAAGACAAGTGCTACTCGTGGTCTACCTCCAAGATATAAGGCACGAGGCAAAAATCGTCCAGCACACGTTTTACTATCAGCCGTCACAGCCGAGGCTCCAATACGCATAACGGTTGCACTATTCTTTACCGCCTTTTCTAACGTCACGTCTTTTAAGGCGCCAACTTTGTCCCTACGTGCCCTAGCGGCACCAGCTAGTCTGAGCTCTGACAGTGAGCTACTTGCAGGCACAAAGAGGTAGCGGCATCTGGTTGTGTCACCAGCGTAGCGAGGTCTCTGCTTAGAAGGCGTTTTAGACAACAGTAAGGTCTTTTTACAGCGGTGTATTGGCAAGTTTTCTCGACCTAAAGAAAATTATGAATGTGGTGTGAGCGGCACGCGTTGCATTCCAATAGGCTGCCACCATTCTTGTGGCATGAGGGCTTCGTTGAAATAGTTGATTTGTACGTTGTTGTAACCTGTTCGGTACCTCAACGCGACAAACGTTTTCATCGCGCAATATTCGATTGGAAGATACAATATTTAATCGAGGTCTCGTGCCTCAGAAACAGATTTAACCCGTTGGTTTGTTTCAGCCTGGACGTTAGTCTGGAACAGGCCGTATTTTAAGGAGAACTGTGAGCTGCAATATGTCTGCCTCATACCATAAGAGGAGTAAATCCATTGGACCAGAATTGCTGTAATCATCGTCATCGTCACCATCATTCAACCACAAGAAGTCCGCTGCTGGACATAGGCCGCTTCCATGGATTTCCAAAAAGACCGGTTGGAAGCGGCATGCATCCAGCGTCTTCCTGCCACCCGGACGAGATCCTCTGACTATCTTGTGGCTGGTCGTCCTACGCTGCGCTGCTGTAATAAATTTATTATACTTTGAAAAAGTAATGACGTAGAATAGAGTCAGTTTTATACCAATAATTTACTATTCCATGCGAAATTCTAGAGAAGCACAGTGGGTCAACTATTAAACTTGCTAAAACTGGTGTTACAGAGGCTTACTGCAAAAGGTCGTAAGTGAATTCCTAAAAATGGATCCGAAGTGATGTCATTTCAGAAACGACGCATTTCCATATCTTAATTGACGTCGATTTGTTAGGACGCCCGCCCATAAACAAACCATTTATTAGCGTTGCTTTCTCAAAAGGACCAATTGTGTTTTTTCAAAAGCCATATATCACTGGCTAGCTGTCAATAAACCTTATGGAATGACGTCATAAAACAACCGTTTGGTGGCGATTAAGAAAGCCTTGTCAGTTAAGTTGGTGCTTGCGGGCCCATTTAGTGTTATGGCTTCAACTATTGTTTGGTAAGACTCTGCTTTAATGACCTATTTTGCAAGTTATCTTCGGACGTCGCGACATTGACATTTTTGGGCATTTTCTTCAATTTGTGATTCCGAAGTACTCGCTGCTCAAAATTTGTCTCTTATACAGAGTTTTCACGAGTGCGCTATCCGAGTAAACTCATGCTTCTGATTGGCCATTTTAGTGTCGTGACGAAATACCGTCCAATCAGAAGCATTTGTTTATTCGGATGCGCACTCGGTCCGAGCGTACTAAGACCGTGAAACCGCGGCTTTATGGGATAGGGAAGAACTCGCTACAAAATTTGTCCCTTACGGGGTTAGGGATTTGTTTTGTTAAGTATATCCACGTAACACCAATAAACGTTAAAGCAAAGACGAGTATAGGCTCCTTGAACATAATTCAAAGCACTGGCGCGATTCTTCAGCAGCTAACTATGAACGCGGCTTCGTCCGGATAGAATTTCAGAAATTCAAATCAACACTCGTGGTTTGCGTCATCTTTATTTAACCACACAAATAGACTGTATGTACGTATGTATTACTTTATTCTTAATAAGTTGCGTTGTGACTTTGAAGGGAACAATTAAAACCATTGGTATTGTGAGCCAATCGACTCCCCAACAATTCTACAGGTTAAAGGTTTACAGCTCCGTTTTTGCTCCTCCCGTCTGCCAAACATCTCTGTTACTTTTAACCTTGAACAAGAGTTCAAACCTCAGTGGCAACATGGCGTAACTGGTCCACGTCGGGTGTTGCCAAGGACTCGTTAGCATCGGCGCCTGCGCATAAAAACGGCACTAAATATAAAGCCGGCGAGGCGATTTATCGCGGCCCCACGTGACACAAATCCAATTTGCTGATGATGGACCAGGGTACAGTCACATTAAAATATCTTAATGGTTTGGTTAGGTAAAATTTCCCTTAATCTTCGCAAAGGTAAATCACGCCAATTTATTTAGGTACCTTGTCTATCCCGGATTATATCGATAGTAACATCACCACATATTCAAATCGTTTGTGGTAGAAAGTAGGAATGGATAAATACGTACTAGAGCTGTCATCCAAAAATGCTACATTGAACATTA
This sequence comes from Yponomeuta plumbellus, assembly GCA_947310845.1. Classification (NCBI taxonomy): domain Eukaryota; kingdom Metazoa; phylum Arthropoda; class Insecta; order Lepidoptera; family Yponomeutidae; genus Yponomeuta; species Yponomeuta plumbellus. The sequence goes on along the minus strand of OX371199.1, from coordinate 2,955,093 downwards.
TTTATTTATCCACTGAAAATTAATTAAAACACAAATATAAAGTAAACTCTTTAAAGAATATACAATGTTTTTTCGCAACGTAAACAATGTATGTTTGTACATTTATTTTGAAACAAACAGTCATTTAAATGCTAATATGAATCAGATCTTATGTTAAAATATGTAAACCTCTAGTTTCTCATAATTTCAAGTACAATCGTTTTTAAGATACATTAGCATGAACTCCGAATTAGAAGTTCCAACTATGTATAAAAACAAAAATAGAAAATAATCATGTAAACTTCTTCTTCTTAAAAAAACCCAAACGTGTACAAACAACACTCTAATGAAGTGCTCGCAACACCATTGCCCATTTTTTTCACATTAATAATGAAGTTAATCCATTAGATAAAACATATTCGTTTTGTCACGTCGCCATTACCTTAATACGAAAGGAGAGGACAATTTTTCCACTGATCGTACAAAAAAATTGTTCATTTCGCACAAACATTAATGTGGCCTTTTTATAAGTGGAAGGGCCATAAAAGTATCGTCTTTTAGTCTCGTTAATCATTCTTTATTGTTTTTGCATTGTGTTATTTATTAGCTCCGAACCGTTATTGGGCTTTCTTAGTGGGCTTAGGCCTCAGAGCCGCGTATATAGGTGAACAATATTCATGTCTTGTGTTTTAGAACCTGGTGTATTTGAGTTGTCTTACCTTACTTGATCACTTCTGACGCATTTATAATAGCCTTTTCATTAAAGAACGGTTTGAGTTGAGACCTTATGTGTCTAAATACCTTAACACGTGTGAAATACCAAAATATTTTTTCATATACACAATTTACTGTATTTAGAAAATATTTATTGTGGCAAGAAGACACACAAAAACAAAATAAACAGAAAAGTAAAGCAATCAAAACCATAGATGTAGTCTGTGGTGTGTCTAGGTTGTCACAAAAGGCAGCTGACTTACTGTGCTGATTTATTGCTCGCAACTTCTATCCCATCTTCGCATAGAATTGGAATAAAAAGCCCTCACACCTAACCCAAATAATCCATGCTTTGTGGTCCGTGTTCTGAAAATACGTTCTAGCATGTCCTAAATATCAGAGTAACTTAAATAAACCTAACATAAACATTTACATAGGCCCCTATATTGCTTCTGGCCCCACACTAGGATACCCTGTGTCATAGGAATCAGAGACCAGAAACAGCGACTTCACAAACATGTGAAATGAAATTAACAATATTTATTTTGTACTAAAAGTTGCTGTATTTGTCCTGGCTCCCAAACTAGGATACCCTGTGCTATGGGTAGCCATGATGTAAACATCCAAGACATGGGGTTTTTTTCTTTTTTGTCTCCAGCCGAGGTTCGAACCCGGGACCTTTCGCATGGTAACCGCTGCGCCCAGAGAGGTCGTCAAATCTGCATATCTTGCATATCCATAAAATGCGCTGTTTTACCCAATTTTCAGTTACTGCCTTTTCCACCGAAGTCACGTGTGCACTTTTGAAACTTCTACCGTATTTTTGGACCGTTTTCCCGTTTTGACGTAACTCAGTGTTCGTGTCGTTTCATCATTGTTTGCCTGCGGTCGCGGTGGCTGACCGTATCGGAAGAAAGGCGTTATTATGTATTGTGTCTTTCTTTTTGAGATGTAATCCGCCTTATGTAACTGCCGCCATTGTTAGACACATTTTCTGTAGAGACAGCTGTTCAAATCTGAGTCAAAATCTGCGGTTGCCGAGAAAGTCACAAGTCGACACTCGGAGAGTTATACTTAGTCCAGTTTTTAACATGCTAGTTCTTCTGCTATGCCGCCGGCCTTAGGTATTATAAATTATTGTGAAATAGTTTTTACATAACATAATATTTACATAACATTTACATACAGGCACATACATTGCTTCTGGCCCCACACTAGGATACCCTGTGTCGTGGGAACCGGAAACAACATCACAAACATGTAAACATCCAAGACCTGGTTTTTTTTTTGTCCCCAGCCGGGATTCGAACCCGGGACCTCTCGCATGGTAGTCAGATGCGCTAACCGCTGCGCCACAGAGGTCGTCAATGTTGTCGTAGATACAAACCTATTGATAGTTGTCTACGTCCACGCCTGTATCCCAGAGAGGTGGGCCACCAGCGACTGCCACCTGCCTCGATCCTGACCAATGAACATCACCATCATCATGTATATTAACATGGTTAATTAGGCATCTATCTAATCAGCCCGTACGTAGAGCCCACAGTTGGACATAAGCCTCTTCTTCAATTTCGTCCCATCGGGCTGGTACTTAGGCATATATAATTAATATATCTTAGAAATTATTGTTTTCCTTACATATACTTCCTTCTCCAATGTTTTGCTCCAGTCCACCCAAACGTTGTCTGGAGGGCATCACTTTTAGCGATAAGACCGCCGTCTGTACTCCAGATTAAGAAATAGTGTCTAATCTCCTTTTTTATCTACAATAAGAGTGTTCTCTGTCTATCTATCAGAACACCTCTTATATTCAGGATTCTTCAGGTACTCATCTTCAATCGCTAGCAAGTGATATTGCAAGACAAAGTCTGTGGCACATGATGGTGTCGAATTCAGATCCTCTCAAATATTATGCCCAGTGTTCAACGACTTGTCAAACATCACGTTTTTGCGAGAATTGCTTAGAACTCCGTTTGGCTAAAAAAAAATTCAGTCCCATAAAAGTAGTAGACGACGACTCCCACAGACCTACCAAGCCCGCTGCACTACTGTCATCCAGTTATAATTATGCGGCCATTTGCAATTTGTACAGCCAGCATGATTTAATCTGTGGTTTAGTCACAAAAACTGGCGCGTACGCATGTACGGGCTGGCTGTAGATCTTTTTCCGCAAAGAGAGCTGTGTGCCTAGAATCAGACGTGACATATTGCGCATTTTGACAATTGAATAGTTGTGGTGTCTGTAATTTAGAAGAGGATTTACTGCACTTAGTAATGGAATGTGACCGTAGACAAGAGTGATCATTATCAATCCATTATCTCCCAACCGTGGGGCACGGGTCTCTTCCCTGAGGAAGGTATAGGCCGTACTCCACCAAGGGGGCCAAGTCCGGATTAGCGGAGGCTGGTAAGACTAGTGGCTGGTCTTACTGTCAGAAGCTTTCAAGCCACCCTAAGGCCAAGAGTAATATGGTCAATGTTATAAAATCACTGCAACTGAACATGTAGATGATGTAGGCTTATTCCAGAGCATCCTAGCTGAACCTTTGTCAAGGGCAGCTAGAATGTTGTAAACTTTGTTGTAATTTGCAGTCGTTCATCATTAGACCACCTTAGCCTACTGTTGGGTATAGGCCTTTTCCCCATCACGACTGATCTCGAGGTCTCTTGCCATTTGCTTTCACGGGCCCAGATTTTAGTACTATAATAGATAAGCAAAACTTAGTACAAGGAACGATGGGATTGACATCGTCACTTGTAGCGTACAAAATCCTAGTGTGGTGCAAGAAGCAATGTATGTGCCTGTTGTAAATGTTATTTTGTGTTATGTTAAAAGTCCCTAATAAATAAAGATAAAAAAAAAAGTTTTGGGAGGAGTCGCTTTCGAGACGAAAATATGTGCGCTATACGTCACCGGCATCGTACAACAAACATATAAAATCCTTCCTAATAGCAGTGACAAGTGGGATGCCTTCGCGGAAAAACAACTATAGCATAGCGCACGAGACGGCCGCCATTAACATTCCCGCCTGCGCATGCGCTCTATTTAGAGAGGGATGCGCTCGCGCAGCTATAATGAGAGGGAATGTCAGGAAAAAAAGCTGAAAAAAAACTCAACTGACACTTTTTTCGTTAATAAGCTTAAAGGGCGGGGAATTAAAATGCTTGGGGCAAATAAGCGTTAAACGCTCTTATTCCACGGGCTACTGTAATGTTGTGTGGACTATGGGCCAGTTTCTGAATTGAGAATTTTGCTAAGTAACTACGTAACTGTAGTGCTGTCTCATGAAATTTCTCAGATAAGAGCGTGACAGACTGTCTACGACACACCAGCGCGCGGGCTCGTGCACACGTTGGCGTATGGAGGCTGCTGCGGCTTCCCGAATAATTCATTTACCGTCTCCCGACGAAGAGACAGACATGTGATACAATATTGTCGATTTATTTCTTTTTGCTTATTAAAACCAGTGAATACAGTCCACTCTTCTTTATTGTACCATCTGGCGTATCTACAGACCGTTGCTTAAGTGTTCACTTAGTTAAATTCTAAATTCAAAAACCGCCCCTAAGTGCTTCGATTCGGAAACTTAAGCTTAAAATCTTCTTAGGTTACAATTGCTCTTTAGAATATAATGGGTAAATTCTTGTTCATAGTTTAAACATCAAATTTAATGTATCTGCAATCCAATCGGCTCATATTCGTCCACAACTGGACTTAGGTCTCGACCAAGTCACGCCCCTTTATTCTACCTTCGGCCATCCTTGTCCAACTCACAAGGACAACGTTCCTTAGATCAACGGTAATATGGAACTAATGCAAAAATAAATTAATTCGCAGCCTTCCCGATAATTATTGTGTATTACATACATCTTGTAACAAAGATGCTTTCAGCTGTTGCTGTTTCTTTTAAAAACAGCATTGGTTTTAGAATAGCACCTTCTTACGATACAAAAAGACACACCATGCAGGTAGGACTTACAGCTATAGAAAAAAACTTAGCGCTACAAATAAAATAAATAAACCAATACCATTCCATACCACAGTTCCAATTTTGAATATTACAATAATAACAGTCTATGTCAAAATATATTATTTAACATTGATTATACCTAATAATATTATCACTAATGCACAATAATATTATCAGCACAATTAATACAGCTAAGCCACATACAAGCTAAGCTCACGGCAACTGATTGTGGAACGGTCCTTATTTGGCCAGTCAAAGAAGTCCATCAAATCACGTATAATTATTATCGAAATTCCGGGTCCGTCGGTCTCCTCAAATGCGATAATAAGTGGGCATCCGACCCTTGTCTTGTCTAAGCCAGGTATTAGAAAATAAAACAAAAAAACATACTTTAGATCAAGCGTTAAGCCTCACTGTGAACAGAGTTAATAAATCGGGAACACTCAAAAAGTTGACCGTCTCTTGTGTTGGCAACACTAACTATAGCAACACTGGCTCTTTAACTTTTAATTGTGCCTTCGAATAGACATATTTGCTGTAATTCCTTTTTTGATGTGTTTGCAATAAACTGAGGCAAATCAGACCCTGTGAGTTTTATATTAATCTACAGTCCACTTCTGAAGCTCATCCCCAACATCTTGCTTAGTTTGTGCTTAGTTAAAAGCATTTTTCGAACGAGTATTTTGTGTTTTGTGAAACACTCTAAAGTTAAGTATTTACTCAGCGTCTGATATAAACTCAACTGATCAAACCTAGAATACTCAATTCAGAAATCGGCCGTGTATAGTTCTTTTTAAATGACAATAAAATCTTCGATTACAGAAGATGGTAGTATCATAACAAGAATTTTCGAGAAATGGGTCAATGTTTTGCGAGCGGCAATGTAAATAGTCGCTTAATTTAAATTTTGATTTAGCGTAGATATAGGTTAAACAATATGTTGTTTAACCTTCGTGGCCGCGTTCAGTGCGTGGATGGGTGACCGTTCTATGACAAACGCTAGTGGCATTTTTCCTTGCGGTTCCTGCCTACCCCTCTGGGACACAGACGTGCTTTTTTCCCCGTCGCAAGCTGAAATCGACTCCACGGAGTTTTGTTTTAGTTTATCAGGCATTATTCCTGGAGATCCCGCCTCTGATCACATTTCGGAGTAGGTCCCCAGATCAATTTTCACCTAGATAACATCAAACTATCCGATGATTTAATGGGTGTTGGGTTCAAAGCTGTAATTTCCTATATCACTCGCGTAAGGATAATTAAAAGGTAGAGCACACCTACGCTGGAATTCCTAAGTGGTGTCTTAAGTAGACAATGTGAGTTGCAGTTAAAGGTGTTTACACACTTGATGATTTAGTAGTTGAGTAAAACGACCACTACATTGTTGAAGGCTGGAATCGCATAAGTCAATATAACGTCCATCATCATCATCATCGATCCATTATGTCCCCAACGAGGGGCACGGGTCTCTTCCCTGAGGAAGGTATAGGCCATACTCCACCACGGGGGCCAACGCAACGGGGGGTAATATAACATATTTTTTTCTAAAAAACTAATAAATAACTAGTCTGTCTAAAAACATTCGCCATTTTTAAACTCTTATTTTTTAAGCGAGAAATAAACATAAACATTTACATTCAGGCACATAGACTACTTCTGTCCCCACTCTAGGATACCCTGTGTCATGGGAACCAGAAACAGCTACATCCAAACATGTAAACATATACCTGGGGATAGGTTTTTTTTTAATAGACTGACGTTCAAATCCTCATTTGGGAGCTGTCCCTACATCTAGCGGAATCGATAAATAAAACCGGGAACGGCCAGCAGACAACGACACAAAGACAATTCAAAGCAGGCAAGCCAGGATGCGCAAACGCCTTAGCCCTGACAAAGGCCGCTCAATTCGGACTAATTGCCGGAGATCTGTCATTGCGCTGCGCCGGCGCAGCTCAAATGCGGCTCTGTCATTTGTCACGCCGACTGGCGCATTGTTGTCACTGGCTGGTGCGTGGATGTCTGAACCAATTAATGGGCTTGAACTCTGGTGGCTTAAAAGAGAATGTTAAATGTCAATTGTTCTCCAGATTTTGATGCGGAGTTTCATTACAAAGGTGGGAAATAAAAGAATTACTAAAAGGATGAAGCATGAATGAATAGATAAACGATAAACGAAAATGATAAAAGACATTTTCCATGAATGAATGGAAAAATACTGCCTTTTGAATCGAATATCTCTTTCTGTCTCTGAGCCAGCGGGGACGAATGAAAGAAGAGATGGACGAATGAATGAATGAGTGAGTGAATAAGTGAATGAAGGAATAAATGAGTGTGTGAGTGAGTCAATGAATGAATGAATGATTATATATTTTGTGGTCACGATTTTCTTAGTAACTTGTTTCTCGATTCACTCGCTTTTTTGTTGGAAGAGTCCGACCCGGTTCCAATTAGATACCCAGAAGTTAATCATTGTGAATAGAGACGAAGCTTTCGTCGTCGGTAGCTCGTTTCCTACTGTCACTCAGACAAAACCTGATCGGACTCTTCCGTCAAAAAGGCAAGTGAGCGAATCCGGAAATGACAGTCGTGTGTAGTCCTTACTAAAGTTTTAGTTAGAAACAAAAAAAAAACTGTTTGAAAGCTAATCGTGAACTTAAGTTTAAAAAACAAAGGTAGGTACATACTTAATAGCAACGCAGAAAAAGACAATCAGCACTCGACATCACATCAAGCTTTACAACTGTTCACGCCACTCACTTAAGTTACGGGCGACTTTGCAACCAAAATGTGAAGGTTGATGTGCTTTTGAAACTGAAAGTGAACTACATTTTTTGCCAAAAAACAAATAATACGTACATTTTAATATATGTTTATCTAATAAAAATCACAGCATAAAGGCATGTTTCTATATTCTAATATTATCTTAAAAATTTTATCTAATGGATCCATGATCAGGAATATCCGCCTCTCTAGGTGCGACATTTCTGATCAAGCGGGTGTTGCATACTCGTCGGCGCTAATTTTCATCATGATCTTTAGGGCAACAAATTCATACACAAAAACTAAATTACAAGCGGCGTCGTAACGCTGGAGTGATACACAAATATTTAAAGATATCCAGCGTTACGACGCCATGCTAAATCATTACTCCTCTCCCTCCAGACAAAAACCGACCGACTCACACTCTCTACAAAACCTGTGCCAGAGGCGTCATAGACAATAGCGTCGCAGTGATTTTCCAACGCGTCGAAAGTGAAAATTTACAATAGAGCGAAGCTTGGTTCCCAAGAGCTGAAGAAATCATACTTACCTCAAGGTGTTTCATTGGGATGTGAAAAACTAGAGGTACTACTCTGTCAACGTTCGAAATATAAAGATTCGGAGAAGAATAAGGCTTATAAACACTGACAACAGAATCGCTCGTAGCCTCAGGACTCCGCCGCGGAGAAAAGTCCGTCATCTGCGCAGGCCATAATGGTGAGCCGATCGTCCTCTAAAAACATGACTAAAGCAGATTATGACTAAAGCCGAACATGACACCCACCTAACAACCCTAAAAAATCAACATGTTAATTAAGCCGTAGACATCCAACGCCCAGCTCAACGCTAAGAACTTTTATTAGCAGAAATTATGTATAGCCCAACTGAAGTTTAACCCTAGAAAGATAATCTTATTTAGATGTACGGAAAAGATAATCATACGTCAAAATGACTCCTTAGTTTTAAATGGCTATTATTTCAAAGATTATTTACTTAATTTGATGAACTATGGTGTGTATGTATTTCTCATATAAGTTGAAATAAAAATACAACATAAATATATAAGTACTGTTTACTAATTATTTAAAAAAGTAACGACACGTAATGGCCATCATTTTAAAGTAACAAAATATAGGAACTTCTCTTATAATTATGAAATTACATTTTTTATACTAATCAGTCATTTCTAGTAATTCTGTTAGTTTAAAACAATAGACTCTATGGATTTTTAACACTTTATCTTTAACACAAATCTACGGAGATCGATTAAATGCAGACGAACGAGAAGCTGTAGATGGTGGCACTTGTTCAGCATTACCTTCAGGTGGTAGACTGGATGCTGTTAACTCTTGGTCCCTCTCCACGTCGACGAATGCCTTCCCAACGTCACTCTGCACGTCGACTTAGCTCAGATGGTCCTCAAGCTCGCTGTCAGTGTCGGCAGATGAAATATCCTCATCGCTCACTAAAAGAGCCGCCAGGATGCTTTCATCTTGTAAATTCCAATTTTTTATTGCAACCGGATCGCTAAAACAAAGAAAAGTTACCAAAAAGAACCCTAATTGAAACGCATACAAAAATCCTAAAAGTCACGTAAAAGATAATCATACGTCATTTTGACTCCAACACCTGTTGTATTTCGAAAACGGGAATACTTACTTCGGTGCCGCGACCGCCACTCGATAGGAGCACCTGGGGACGGAAATGTCCGTAAAGCACTGCGCCGGATTCGCGCGAATTAAAGAGAGACAGCAATATTTCGAAACACACGGAGTCATTTTGACGTAGATTATCTTTCTAGGGTTAATGTAAGGGATATTGGTACATTCCAGAGCGTGTTGCACGACCCTACGTCAAGTGCAGTTTTATTAATTTCCATGCTGGAAAGTAAAGCAACTTGATTAAGTTAATTATATTTAGAGTAAAATACCTTATGTACTTATGATAATATTTAGATAAGTTCGTTTAGGAGTACATGTTTTGTTATGGTCCGATGGGGCTGACATGATCACATGGTGATCAAAGCCTCTAAATAAAATAATAATTAAAAAAAACTCTTATTAATACGGCCCTAGAGTCACACTATCTGTGTGTCTTGTTCTGTCGCTCTACATACAGAAGACGAGGTGGTTTCCATATTGTGGAAAACGCATTTCACTTATGCCCGGTTCCAATATCCACAAAACGCTTCGTTTTTGCTTACGATCGGTTACAATTCCTACGAAATTCCTACGAACCGTCAATAAATTGTATGGAAAACGGATCGTAGCCGGTAGGCGTATATTATAGGAACCGGGCATTAGTGAAACGCAAATGTTGATTGCCGTTCAGTGCGCACGTCGCGGTTGGTGACGATTTGTAGAAAATAAAAAAATCTAAGAAATGTATTGTTCGGAAATATTCTCCGGTTACAGTTTACTTGATTTTTGCCGGAAGAGTCCGACCAGGACCTAGATTCTGCTAATGCATTGTAGTACTATGACAACTGCATGAACAAGGCGATTTAGTTTCATTGTCGCTTCAAGTCTCCGCGCACACACATAGCAAATAATCTAGGCGTCAATGGTATGAAAAAACACGTCACGTGACCCGACCGTGTATCTGTCATAAAACTATATTGAACTAATAGAATAGCTATAGACCGTCAAAACTTAAAACACTAGGTGGGCCGATAGATGTGTCCGGGAGTGTATAATCCTTAGCATATCAATTGTCATGGGTATGCTCCTTGAGTCCCTAGTTACAACAATACATTTTGTCGGAGACTAGCAACAGACGACGCGAACACCGTCTCTGCTCACCATGATTAAGCTCTGCGAATCAGAGCCAAACCTGGTCCAGTCCAGGTAAACACATATTTACCTGGAGCATTTAAAAAATAATAAAAAAAAAGAAATGTGATTTTATTTCGCTGCCTTTTACGCAGTTTGTTTTTGAGACCTATTCACTTAGCGACTGCTCTCTTGATTAAACAGTTAAGTCGTGGAAACCTGTACATATAATTCGTTATTTAAATGTCATGTTATCTAATTATTAAGATATTTGTTGTACTGGTTGGTTTTCCTAATAAATAAAATAAAATAAAATTGTAAAGGCATAAAGTATTTGTACAAACTTAATTTACTTAATTGTACATGAAGATCTAATAAAAGTCATTTCTGACTTTAGTTATTTTCTTTTAAAAATATTTCTCTCTTTAAATTGACCACATACACAGTAAATTGTGAGGAAGAGAAGAAATATACGGTCGTTGCAATTCCAAACTACTTCGCCTTTATCAAAATAAAACATGATGGAGACTGACACCGGACAAGGCAATAAGACCAAAGGGCAGAGGAAATAAAAGGAACTTTATTTGATTACAAGTTTGGAGCCTCGGCTTGTATTGTAATGTCTTATTTTTTTCCTCCGCGATACCAAAGTTCTCTCGATGCTAAAAATAGCTCGACTCTTTTTTTTATTTCTTGACCTCTGTGCCGCAGCGGTTAGCGCATCTGCCTAGCAAGCGAGATCATAGTCCCGGGTTCGAATCCCGGCTGGGGACAGAAAAAAACCCAGGTCTTGGATGTTTACATTTTGTGACGTCACTGTTTCTGGTTTCCACGACACAGGGTATCCTAGTGTGGGGCCAGAAGCAATGTATGTGTCTTTATGTAAATTTTATGTTATTTTTCTTCAAAATGAAAATGAATTAAGCTAAACAAATAAGCTTAGCAGATGTCCGCGATCACAATTTTTTAAGTCAACTAATGAAACAGTTAAAATTCAAATGGTAATATTGACAGCTTTGTTATAATTTTATCTGTGCTTTGGTGATGAACCCAAGCGTAGTCAGTCACCGCTCTGTGTTCCTGCGCGTGCGCATCAAATGTCTGTCGGTAGCCTTGAGGCCAGTTCACAATAGGATAGTTTCCAGTCTAACTCTGCTTTGTACAATGTATACTGCGTGGCAGATCAGATTTCCCTGGATGTAAACAAACCCTTCAAATGTTGTCAGGGAAAAACAGTGCAAGTATATGGCTTAGGGCAAGCAAATAACTCAGCTGCGGATTTCCTCACGATATTTCCCTAAACAATTAGCATGTTTTTGTCATTACCGAGTTATTAATATGATGATAATGATAATGGCAGTCGCCAAGCCAAGTCAGAGGCCTTAAGAGTGGCTTGAAAACTTCTGACAGTAAGACCAGCCAATAGTCGTACAAGCCTCCACCAATCCGAACTTGCCTCCGTGGTGGAGTATGGCCTATACCTTCCTCAGGGGAGAGACCCGTGCCCCTCGGTAGGGACATTGTTAATGGACAGTTCAGTTTTTCTTTTCTTTCTTAACATTTTTGTCATATGAGAATTATGAAAATTCTCAAAGCAGCCTAGATGTTTCGAACTTAGTATTTCTATTCTAAGTATGTGTGCTCTTGTTCTCGCCAACATTATCATAACACTAAGTGTTCTCTTTCACCTTGCAACTAATGACAACCTATTTAGTATACACTGGCTATCTCGCTTTCTACTCCACATTTCAACTTTAATACCTTCTAATAGGGTCTAACTTTGCCCGTACCCTTGGCCATCTTCACATTGACTGAGTTGTCGGTATAGTGACAGCCAGACGTATCTGCTTCTTTTTATTTTTTGTTGGTTTTTTACAAAGATGATATCTCACATCTCACTCGCGGAGCGTTGTTTACTGATCGATTGTCAGATGCCATTTTCTGGCTCAGTGATGTTGTGGACGAAAAATCCTTAGGGTCGGTTTTTGATGTCTTAATAAGCTCTAGCTAGTTTCTCTGTTTTTGCTCATTTCTCGAAATCGGAACTAATATGACACTTGATTTCACTTATACAGAGCAGGAAGTAAAGCGCCACCAAGATATCTGTTCAGGTGGGCAAAAATGTAACTAACGGATTAATTGTAAATCCTGTTCCCCCTTTTTATGTATTACTAGCTGTGCCCCGCGGTGTTACCCGCGGTTCATCGATTTTCCCGTAGGAATAAGATATTTCCCCGCGGTAAAACATAGCCTATGTTTTAATCCAGGGTATCGGCTAACTCCATACCAAATTTTATTAAAATCCGTCCAGCCGTTTCAGCGCTAAAGACTGACAAACATATAAACACACACACAAACTTTCACGTTTATAATATTAGTGTGATTTATTCAATTACTAAGATTTATAGAATTGAAAGACGGGTTAAAGTATTCTCATTTTTATAGGTAAATTTCTTAAATGTTACTACTAAATTCTCCACTAGCGCCGCTATCAACTGAACAGATAAGATGGTGGCACTGCAGTATTACACTCGTGTGCTTTCGGCGAAAACCGAGGCCTACTCTAGAGCCCGGGGTATATTCTAATAGCTGAAAGACTGCAAAAGACTATGCTTTGCTGGGCCTCGATTCTGTAAGTGCATTGTAGTACGATGACAGATACACAGTCGGGTTACGTGACGTGTTTTTTCACACCATTGACGCCTAGAATACGGTATTTGACTATCAACAATAAATTATTTGAGATACTCGATTAAACCAAAAATTACAAAATGTGTCGGAAAATGTATTCAATTCTTTTATGCCCGGTTCCAATAACCACAAAACGCTTCGTTTTTGCTTACGATCGGTTACAATTCCTACGAAATTCCTATGAACAATAAATTGTAGGGAAAACGGATCGTAGCCGGTAGGCGTATATTATAGGAACCGGGAGTGCTCTGAAATGTGACGTCACAAGCAAGTATTTTCGTACAAAATTCCGTTTTAAAAGTAACTCATTTGACATTTTGTCAAATTCCTAATTGATTCACGAGCTCGCGTTGAAATTGATAAACCACTTTCGCTTCCTCGACATTCCAAAGGAATGTTGCGTTGGTTTGGCTATATGAAGAGGATGCAGGAAGAAAGACTGACAAACAAAATAAATATGTCGAGCGAATGTGAGTGGAAGAGGCGGTAAAGGACGCTCCACGCGGACATACTTCGACCAAAGAGAGAACTATTAATGATTATTTAATTGAACAGGCATGTATGTATATCTTGATTCCAATACGGAACTACAGCTAGCGATAACTATTTCTGTGCGTCCAAAATCAGAGACCACCTTCGGGGTACAGACCAAGCCTTGGCAGAGGTCAGAGCAAGTTGGTCAGAACGTCTTATCTTAAAATATGGCCTTTTCTAATTGCACTTTACGTTTTGAGAACCACTTAAAAACAAGTAAGTTGATATAGTTCGAGTCAGGGTCATTTGTGCATCTATTGTTGACAGAATATCGCTGGAGAGTAAAACGGGTTAAGATTGATTTTCCGATACCCAGAGATCGTAATTTAGCCTTGATCGCAGGTCAATGTCATTGTAGCGTAGCGTGAGAGGGATTGAAATCCGCTACTTGACTCTTTTTTCAAGTACGTCTTAAATGCTAAATATCTCTTCCATTAGACCAAAAAATATTTTAGTAGGTATATTTTTTGAGGACCTAAAACGACAAAAAGCAACAAAAACATTATTTTAAAACGTTGCTTTGCTAAACAGCCAAAAACGCGGCCCGCCATTTTTGTCTATGGTTTGAAGTCCTCTACGTTTGTAAACAAAGTTTGACATTCAACATAGGTAGAGTTCGTGCCACGAAAGAAGTATGAGTCACAATAGAACCTACGCACGCACGACTGACAGATGTTTGTTTACAACCAAAGGTGCTTTCGAGATGGCGGATAGTGTTTTCACCGTTCCGATTTAAAAGCGAAAAATATATTTTTTATTTGCAAATTTTGCAGCCATCCTGCATATTTACTTAGCAAAGTCAATATATTTCGGTTTCTTACGTTAGATACTACAGGAAATATCCATTTATCGCGTCAAATTTGATACGAGGCAAGTAGCGTATTGTTATTCAGAATTTTAGAAATTAGCTTGAGATGCCAAACTAGTCTCTATTACGTAGTTTATGCCTGCGATGTCTGTCTACATTTTTGTCTGTTTGTCCTTCCGACCAGCCCTTGTAAGTCACGTTCAACTCTATCGGGTTAAGCATTTGGACAACTCCGAAGGGGCCTTTGCCCAGCAGTGGAACACAAAAGAGAAGAGAGAGAGAGTTGTCCGAAAGAAATTACTTTTAGTGTTAAGACTGCCGATTGTACTGTACTTTATTATTGTCAAGTCTCTTATTCTGTATAAGGTTCTATACTATAATAAGATTCCCCAAGATATATTAGAGTTACCTCCTACGCGGTTTAAGAAATGTGATAAAAGCAGACTATGTGCAAAAAATCTTATTACAAAATCAACGGTTATTTAGAGGACAAGGATGTCTGGTGTTAAACAGTAGATTAATATCAAACGTATTCAAAGAGGGATCGTGTTTAGTGTTCAACACATCCATGAGTAGTAATTTTTAAGATTGATAGTTGGTTAATTAAGCGAAAAATGGCTTGAAAAGAATAAAATGTGGAATTTCTTTGTTAGTTTATTCTCTTGATTGTAAAACTAACAACTTAATTTCGTTCATGGACGTTCATAAAGTAAATATTTTGTTTTCATTGTGAATATTTTGTATTTGAATTTCTTTGTGATTAGTGTACATGCAATATAGAATGTTCACATGCGCTAAAGCAAATTATACATCGCACTATCCATAAATTAACTTATTAATTGGGAACCAAAGCTACCGTGTCTTAATTTGCACACGACACTCGTAAAATTCTAGATAGCCTGGTAAAGTCATCCGTCTTCCGGTAGCCTGAGGCAATTCCAAAGCTTCCACATACCAAACCACTTTTCTAGATTTTAGGAATGTTTATTTTACTTTTCTAAAATAAATTATCGCGTCATATTAGAACTCAAAAATTAAATCGAGAATTTGAGATTTGCAATATTATTGATACAAAACGCGATTCTTCAAAAACACTCTTTAGAGACACTTTAAGTAATTTGTGGTCACATCTTTAACCGCCAGAGACTATTTAAACCGCCTCTGAGGAGTGTTTTAAGGAAACATGTTTTTATATAAATTATAAAAAGTTAAACCTGAAAACCTGTAATTGACTCACTAACTAGTTTTATAAGTTTCATATACTGTTTTATCAGCTGTTGGTTTTCCATTGATAAGTAATAAAATAAAATAAACATTTTGTCGTTCGACGTTGTACGACTTACCCCCGACTTCTCATAAGCTAATAATAATAAATAATAATAATAAACTCACGCCCGTTATCCCCGAAGGGGTAGGCAGAGGCACCAGTCTCTAGAACTGGACCCACGTTTTGCCGAGTTTATTAGGTCCCAAACGTGACAAGTGGCAAGCCTGTCGCCGTTATCCGGGCACAATTTATCAGCGAATGGTGTTGCTGTACAAACAAATGTACGTAACTAAAAGTCATTGGTACATGCGTGGTTCGAACCCAGACCCTCATGATCGAGAAGCAAGGGTCAACCCCACTACGCCACTACCGCTTATAAGCTCATAAGCTAACCATCTGATAATTTACTGCTAAAATTATACAACAAACTGGGGGTTTTGGTCAGGTTTACTTTGTATCATTAAGACGTTGTAGACCCACCGGAAGTAAGCCGTCACTCCAGTCTCATTCACACCATCAATTACGTCAATGCTAATTCAAAGACAAAGTAAAAAACCTACAGCCACAAAAAAGGCGGCCAAGTGCGAGTTAGACTCTTGAATCGGGGCTTCCGATCTACGACATCATCAGTATTTTAACTACATACTCAAAGAGTACTATACTGCTTTTTACACACACATCAGACACACGCTCACACACACAATAAAAAAATGCATGTATTTTATATTGCAGAGTTGATAACATTTACTTTTTTAAACAAAAAAAAACACTTCCAGTTCGCGATACTTGGCGGGAGTCTGACTCACACTTGGTTGCTTTTTCTTGTTCCGTGCCCAAACGGTGTTATCTGAATCTTACTGAGCTTATACCATAGGGACTGAAGAACAAAAAAAAACATAAAATGTCACGCTTCTTGAATTAGTTTTCGTCTTGCATTACTTCCAGTACGTTATCAGAAATAATAATACAATGTTCTGTAAAATTTTCAAATACAACGCTGCTAATACACGGTAAGGCAGACCACATAGTTTTGGTGATAGACTACGAGGAATTAATAAAATGAAATAAACTCTTTTTAGCGTCGCGTCCTTACGGAACCCTAAGAAAATCAGAAACGCAAACATTACCGCTCACTAAGCAAACAGTCTTTTTTTAAAAAGAACAAAAGTTCGATTCATAGAGAAAGTGAAACGACTATTTCACAATTAGCGGCATATTGCCGACAAACCGCGAGGAATCTGGCCGATTCTGGGCACAAAATAAACGTCACAGAAGCCTCGATGCTCGGACGCATTGGGAGTGCTATCGCTTGGAATATCTTACCAAACCGCGAAATCGGAGTTTGGACTATGGACACTTAAGAGCAATCTCTTTCTGTAGTTATTTTACGAACTTTGCTTAGCCATCAGGCTGATATTCAGAAATCAGAAAACAGAAATTTATTTAAGGGTAAAGAATTTACATTCTGTTTGTTGAATGTCAATGTACACATATTTATAATGTTAGGCGTTGCCTTCGGGCCGAATGTATCTAGTAGAGAAAAAGGCAGCTAAGAAAAACTCTACTCTGCTTTTATAAAATTACCTTAAATCTAATACATAAGTTGGTACGAAACTCTGTAATGTAAGAAGCTCGTGACCCTTCAGTATAATCAACACAACACTTGTTACTCTGTATTCTCTGTCTGTACATTTATGAAAAACTTAATAATCCCTATATTAACTATGAACTTCCAAGGACTAGCTCGTTGTGGAATTCCAAACTATTATGCATTTGAGCAATGTTAATTGGTTGCCTTCTACTAAACACGACTGCCTCGACTGCCAACAAAGAGATGGCTTCGATTCCCACAAGGGCCGCCGTACATTTTCACAAATGGCCTTAGCCTCGATGTTTGTAATGTCCTTGCCTGGTTACCATAGCACAGGGTATCCTAGTTTGGGACCAGGTCAAGTGATTGTACTGTGTGGGAGTTACTATTATTACTACAAAGGGCTATCTGAGCCTATTTTCTTTAAAAAAATACAATTCATAGTTTACTATGATAATTTGAGGTAGGTTGCGTAGCAAAGTCCACATGTTTATCTGTGGGTTAATCGACAATGCAATGAACGTCGAACGTTAAGCAGTTGGTGCCGGCTGCCGTCCATGGATGGCAGTCGTTAAGCCAAGTCTTAGGGCGGCTTGAAAACTTCTGACAGTGAGACCAGCCACTAGTCTTACAAGCCTCCACCAATCCGGACTAGCCCCCCCGTGGTGGATTATGGCCTATACCTTCCTCAGGGAAGAGACCCGTGCCCTCGGTGGGGACATAATGGGTTGATGATGATGAATGAACATCGAATTGGCATTGTCAACCGAGAATAGTAGTTCTATAAAAGAGGCCCCAGGGGGTCTTCCAAATTCAAATAAAGGCCGGAGATAGTGGGTACTAGGAGACGCTGTAAGTTTGTCCAAAAGACCTGAGTCTATGTTTGTGATGTGCTTACCTGCTTAACAGAAAACAGAGTATCCTAGTTTGGGACCAGGCCAAGTGATCGTGTTATGTGGAAGCGCTTCCTCGTACGTAATGTTAGGACATTATAGTTACAACATCGATCCGCCCGACCCGTATTTCTGCCACATTAATTTCTCGTTCCAGCGGTATCCTCGTGAATCTCGATAAATATACACCTTCCTGTGCGTCGTTTCGAAACCGACTCTAAGCCCTCGGCCTCAGGGTCGCTTCTCACCCGCCCCTCGCGGCTTAAAGAAGTTAAGTCATTGGAAAGTGAAATGGGGGCGCGCACCTGACGCGGCGCGGGCGCAGCTTTCTTCGGCCGTTTGTTCTTTTTGCGCCGAAGCGAGAGTGTTCGAGATTCGATAATTGTGCCGGTAGCGTTGCCGTGACACGTTCCGATTGGCTGCCTCCGGCCACCAAGTTGCAGACGCAGAGGTACGAATCGTGAAGTAAATCACTTACGTGTAATGCTTACACATCGATTTTAGTTCACATCAAACATCTAGCATAGAACAAATCAGTAGGACCACGATAAAACGGCCCTAGACAGATATTTTATCACGATATCGATTTATTTATTTTTATTTTATATGGAGTATGTATGGAATACAGTATTTGTAACAAACACACATAGACACATTCGCGCAAACATACAGACACACATACAACATTCATTGCACTGATTGATTTAAGAAATTCTATTACATGGGTTCGATGGTATTTAAAATCTACTTTTAAAAATATGTACACAAATAATTTTAAACTTATTTTAAATTGCACTACTAAGTTTTTTCCACTTAATGGTGCAACTTAATTTCGGATTCACTTAAATTGAAATAAGTGAATCTGGAATTATATTAATAATTTCCAAGATTTTGTCTCCAATAATTAATAGGGCAAAACAGCGTTTGCCAGGCCAGGTAGTGTACGTATATATTTTATACCACAGCCAATAACCATTTCTCTTCCACACATGGTCTTTATCACAGACATCATTCGGATATCTATGGTCTTTACTTACAACACAAACACCGTTTCTGTCTTTCTGTTTCGTTAATTTTGGTTGGTGACACTCGCCGATATTTCGACTGCTTTTTTTCGAGGAAAACCGTCGTAACTGCAGTTACGGCTTTTTGTTGTGAAATGTTTGACTTTTGTTATGGTGCCGTTATGTTTAACTAACTACCCGACTACGTCATTCAGTTAAAGGTGTTCTAGCGAACTGGGATGAAACTTTTTGGATTTTAGAAGGAGATGAGGAGTATCTGTGCCGTGGAACTATATTGTATGTGTAAAGTGACAAGGACCTTCAGTTGAAATCAGTGTGTACCATTTACCTATAAATGGCACAATGGTATAAACACCCTATAGGTTGTAATAAAATGGTCACTTAAATACATGGTGCTTCTTATTATCAAAATCTACCATGACAGACTACTGCCGAATTTTCTTTATTCTTTCTCTAGTATATAAAATTTGGGTTATTCACCAACTGGACACACATGACTGGACACACCTGTGTCGAGTTGGTCAAACTCAAATTAGTATCATTTATTCTTTCGTCATCTGGACAAACAAAGATTTTTATGTGTGTCCAGATGGTGAAACGTATTTAAATCGTTTTAATGTTTTCGTCAACTGGACACACATTCGACTTTTACCCGAATTTATGACCAAGTACAGTCATGCGCAGAATGTTTTCTCTCACAATCATCATCCTCCATCAAACGTTCCACCGCTGGTAACGGGTAATTTTACAATACTTTTACAATAATTTTACAGTAAATAGTACAAAAGTACTAGGGTAGCAGAAGTATGAGTAAGAGATTGCGGCTAAAATAAAATCTCATGAAAAACATGCGGCTTAGTTCATGGTGTTGCTTAATACTGCGCAGTATTAAACAGGGTTGTTTACTACTACTATCTTCTAACTTTTGTTACCCTAGTACTTTTAACCGCTCTGGACTATACCATAAGTGCGACGGGGCGTACTGGAAACCACTGTGAAGCAAGGAGCGAAGTACTGGGAATTAAAGTAAAACGCAAAGCGACATTATGGGAATCCAGATTCAGGGAATAAAACTTATGATGAAGGTCCTATAGCAAGAAAAAAGATTGAAACTATCAGCAAAAACACTATGATCGCGACCATTGTTAGTGGTCAATAATTCCATGAGCGAGACGATTGTTAACCTGACTGTACCCTTTTCTGCAAGAAAACAGAGTGTGTCCAGTTGGTGAAAACATAAAAATTATTATTTTAGGTTTCACCATCTGGACACACATAAAAATCTTGGTGTGTCCAGATGACGAAAGAATAAATGATTCTAATTTGAGTTTCACCAACTCGACACAGGTGTGTCCAGTCATGTCTGTCCAGTTGGTGAATAACCCTAAAATTTTCGAGTCACCATGTTAGTGCGCATACTCCTCCGAAATGGCTTGGCCGATTTTGATGAAATTTTATTTATGTAATCAGTAGGTCTGAAAATACCTATTCTATGTTATCTATTTTTCATAGCCCTAAGTGATAACGGTGCGTGGTCCAACGGCGAAGCAACGTTTGCCGGGACAGCTACTATCTAGTAAATAAAATTATCTTAAATACGCCACTGCGATTTACCGCCAAATAGCCCGGCCATGTTGCATTGTGCGCGTGCGCATCAAAAGCGCAAGTCGCCCGGTTCCCACGCCCTTCCCCGCCGCCTCGTGCCCCGCCGACCTCACTCTATTTGCCAACTTCGGCATCGGCAGGTTGGCCATAAAAGGCGAGGCTTATCAATTGAAATATGTATTTTAATAGGGCGTTGGTAGGGCGGCCACTGAGGTTTCTTGTTGTGAGATTTGAAAGGTGGATTTATGGAAATATTAATGTTTCCTTATAAGTAGCATTTGATATTAAAGTGAGGTGCAAAGGTCGACTGCTGCTAAAAGTGAAACTGTAAACAGAGCAGTCTCTTTTTATGTGCAAAATATTTTCGTTCCTAGTTCATTCGTTCGTTTAGTTCATGATTGTTTTTGTAACTGATTTTTTTTTTATGGAGCAGGAAGCTCTGATTTTTCTTGTCCTTATTTTAACATTCGACAAGACATTTGACAAATTAACCAACAAAATATTGTTTTTATTAAATTTGTTTACTTAAAATCTGAATGAACCTGGACCTGACTATCTATCTACATTAAAGTGTTGCCATGATGTAAAAAACTAACGATCCCATTTTACTTTCAAATAAAAATTGTGTGAGCTGCGTTAGTGTTTTTTTAAATAATTTTCTTTTACAACTACGAGTAAATATTAATGTCTTTGATGCAGTTAGGTTTTTGTTCACATATGTCTACTTTTTAACAGTAGAATAAAAGTTTACCAAATACAACGATATATTTTGTGACAATGCCTCATTTTTTTGCAACGAATTAAAAAACAGATATACTAAGGTATAGACATAATATGAACTCGAAAACAATCACTTTCTGTTGGTCGCGGATCACAATAAAAACAGTCAGTTGTGCGCGGTTAGAATTAAACCATTCTCATCACCATCGACCATTAACTCCACACTTGAATAAATAAAGTGCCGTATGTTGACTTACGCTTTTTTTCCGAGTCATAAAAAGCGTTAACTGCATTACAGCTGTTCTTACATAAATCACCGAAATAAAGCGTCTTAATGCCATAAGTAAGGCTAATGAAAAGGCACCTTAATCTAATGCTGGGTTTGATGAAGTGGTGTGTGTGCCCATGTGTCGTAATAAAGTATTTTTAATGCCGCGCTTCACAAAAAGTACCATTAGGGTTCTTAACTCATGAGGGAGTCATGTCGAAATAGAATAGTGAAAAATGAAAGAACTGAAAAGTGAAAAAAGAATGAAGACCTCTGTGGCGCAGCGGTTAGCGCATCTGCCTACCATGTGAGAGGTCCCGGGTTCCAATCCCGGCTGGGGACAAAAATCCCCAGTCATTCTATGCTCAATCCTAGTCACTACATCCTCTTTCAGTCCACAACGTTCTCTAATCAAACTATTGCGAATACTACTAAAGGCTTAGGTAAGCCTAGGCGCCACGCGACAGCGACAGCTCAGCGACTAGACGCGACGGCAGGCTACGCCGGACAATTTTCAATTTTGCTCGAAGCTCCGCACACTTAGCGTCAGAGTCGCGGAGTCGGGCGACAAGACGCCAGAAGCAATCGACAACGCCGCGGCGACAAGTCGGCCTGTTCGTGATGGCTCTAATAAAGGCTCTGTGTTCTGTTTCTCTTTATGAAATAAGTAACATGCTGTACATACATTTTTAAAGAACGATCCAAAAAACGAATTACAAAAATGCTTCTTACCCCCGCCTGTTCAAGTAAACTATTTATTTTTCTCCGAGAGATAATCTTGAATTATGTCGCAGTCACCGACGTCTCTACTGTTGCGGCGTCTTAAGAAAGTTATAGATCGAAAGGGACCTTAAGTCCAAGTTAAGAGCGACTTAACACCCACTTGCTCTATGTGGGATTTAATTTATAACATTAAACTTAAAAAGTATGGGTAATCTCGGATCAACGAGATTATTTTGAAATGATGAAGAACTGTTGCCTAACGTGACGTTGCTCGATGTGGTAACCAACCTGCCCATTGCTATTAGAATTTTAAACATACACTAGCTGACCCGGCAAACGTTGTATCGCCATTTTTTTCACTTAGGGCTAAGAAAAATAGATAACAACCCATTCTCAAACCTACTGAATATACATATGAAATTTCATAAAAATCGGCCAAGCCGTTTCGGAGGAGTATGCCCACTGACACCATGACACGAGAATTTTATATTTTAGAAAGAGAGAGAGACAAGAGAGCGTGCCTTCAAGTCACTAGTAGCCTACATACGACATTATGCATCTGAATTAAGTCAGCGAAATAGTTTGAGAACCGCTAATCTAAGTAGCTAGTTACTGGATGCAATAAAGCATTTTATCTTCTTAAAAATTCAGATGTAGGAAGCTTAACATCGTATACTCGCAAATAAAAATATATAAGCAGGCAATAAAAATCATAAAAATCCAAGCCATTATTGGATACAATCAAACAGGTGTAAACATTTATAATACACATCCAAGCTACTATTGGATGCAATCAAGCATTGTACGCATCATAAAAATCTTAGCAATTATTGACTTGACCAAGCACTAACATCATGAACATCCAAGCACTTATTGGATACATACAATCAATCACTCATAAACATCCAAGCATTCTTTGGATGCGATCGCATTTAAAGCATAAACAGCAAACAAATTCGGATGTTTCCATTGAGAAAAAGGAATTCGTATCAAAATCCTGCAAAGAAAATCAACATGTGCAGAATTATCTTCATCATCAACCCATTATGTCCCCACCGAGGGGCACGGGTCTCTTCCCTGAGGAAGGTATAGACAGAATTATCTTGACTTTTAGGTGGATATTAAATGTGGCTCGTAGCTCTTAAACTACACTTCAATCGGATACTTTAAAGATGATTTTGCAACAAAAATTTATGGTTTAAGTGATCACGAAGGATAAACATCATAGGGCGCGTTCAGTACCTGGATGGGTGACCGTTCTATGACTAACGCCTTTCGCATTTTATCAAGCGGTTCCGTACTTCGCAAGGCACGTTAAACAGTTGGTGCCGGCGCCGAAGATTGATGGCAGTCGTTAAGCCAAGTCAGAGGCCTTAGGGCGGCTTGAAAACTTCTGACAGTAAGACCAGCCACTAGTCTTACAAGCCTTCACCAATCCGGACCTGGCCCTCGTTGTGGAGTATGGCCTAGACCTTCCTCAGGGAAGAGACCCGTGCCCATTGGTGGGGACATAATGGGTTGATGAAGATGTATAGTTTGACCTGCTGTCGTCCATACTAACGGAACATTGCTTCAACTTTTTGCTCCACGGCTACCAGCGCCATGTAACTCTATTTGGCCGATACTGATCTACAGACGCGCGCGCTGAAATTCGACGCGCTTTAGCTTCGCTCCGAGATTAGTCTGTTATCGCCCCAACTGCAAAACGGTCCCCCGGATTTATCGCAAATGGGCTCGATCAGTGGGGACCATAAAAGGTTGTGTGTGGACTTACCATCACTAGACTCTCTAACTTTGTTATATCTCCTATAAGTGATCGTTGGATAGATATGTAATGTACTGACAATTTAAATTTGGATAAAACCTAAAATGATGACGCATCTAATACGGCTCAGACCCTAAAGTCCCAAAAAATGTCACGAAGTTTTCTTTCTTACGTCAGGCATTCTTAGTCTACTAATTCTAGATACCCCTATTGAATTTCCCATATGATTGCGAATCTCTTTACCTAAGAACTTATGTGTGAATTCTGTAAAGTAAGTTAATATCAGTATATACTTTGTTAAAAAGTAAAGTTTTGATCCTAATAATGGTACCTATCAAATAAATATTAATAACTATTTATCTACCTAATAACGTTACATACGTGCGTGCAAGCAACGGCTAATGAATGTCGATGAAGCGAAAGTGATTTGTCAGGATCGTGGCAGGTGGCAGGTCCCTGGTCTCTGCCTACCCTCTGGAGTATAGGGGTGAGCTTATGTATTTAAATTATGCACTGCGATCAACTGTCGGGCCCAGACAGATTTGCGAACCTCACCTACTGTAAACGAAATTAAATATGTACTTATTTTTTTTACCTTTTCAAGAACCTGAATTAGAGCACTGTCTTGTTATTACAATATAGAGACTGCTGAGATTTTATTTTGGAAATTTTAATTAGCTTTATAGGTTCTGATTCCAACTGTCACACTACACAAGACGATTAATTGTACCTCTACTTGTTCACAGGCAAGCCGAAAGATATCCAAATGCGGCTATCTGTTCGTGGCACCAGGATGGGACTTCAGCAACCCGCTCTACAGGACAAAGGTACGTTTTTGACCTCATTTTGAACCGAACTCAGCCCAAATGTTGAGGTCAAACGTTAAAGCTCGTTAGCAAAGTGACGTTTCGTATCCTAATAAGACCTTGAGAGTTGAATAGGAAAAAAAAACCAAAAAGACTTGACGACGACGGCCGAAATGCTGGCTGTTTCAATTTAGTTTCTTGATTAAAAAGAGAACATTAGAACAAAGACATCTGGCAACCATGATTATTTATGGCCAGCATTCGAAGAGGTTTATTCTTTTATTTACAGGCGAA
Source organism: Yponomeuta plumbellus (assembly GCA_947310845.1). Lineage (NCBI taxonomy): Eukaryota > Metazoa > Arthropoda > Insecta > Lepidoptera > Yponomeutidae > Yponomeuta > Yponomeuta plumbellus. The sequence goes on along the minus strand of OX371199.1, from coordinate 2,929,911 downwards.
AAATGCCAGTTCGGTCGTTTTTTTTTTCGAATAAAGAAGAATAAAAAAGCTAACAATTTACGAACGCACTTGGAGCGTTTGGCGCAAAAAAGTAAACAAAGTCTTAAGGCATTAGCGTCCTAATCGGGATTTTTTCTCCGAACGTCAAAATTTATTACCGCCATAAAGGCCGTAATCGACACAAAATAAAGGCACCATTGAAAAATGACAGTCAAAAATCGAAGGTATCAATAAGGTACGGTGTTATCGGTAAATCTGGCGGGGTCTGCCAAATTATACAGCAACAGAATATCCGAGCAACTCATATTTTATGTTCAGGCTCAAATCTGACTTGCTGAAGCTTGATACAAGATCAAAATTATATCTTGCGCCATACATTGTCTTTTTTTGAGAAATCACATCTTCTTTTTTCCGCGGTATACGTACGTAAGCCCATCGTGTGATAAAAAATGTCTGCAAAATCAACTCTTTAAGTACCTATCAAAGGGAGAGCCATCAATTTTCACGAATTGGGACCAACCTCCGAAAAAATTATAAAATCCTCCGAAATCATTAAAGGCAAATAAAAAGTGTCAATATAATTAATTAGGCACTGCAAAATCATATAAAACCTTGCCAAAAATACTTTAGCTACATTGTTTTTGGCCCCTCGAGACCAATAAAAACATTTTGGGTCGTAACACCAAAACATTCAAAAGGCTTGATATATTAATGCACTAAAGATAAAAAATAAAACTTGGCGTATTAAAATTCGGTAGCAGATAATGGCGGTTCCAGACCTTGAGGGTATTAAAAATTGGCCTGAAAAAGGAACATGCGGTTTAATGTGTTGCATGCTGCAGACAACTCGCCAGAAATTTGGATTTATCGAAATGTCTAGGAAACTTCAACTTAAGGTGGTAAATTCGTACATACAGTTAGGCGTGCGCCACAGAATGCAGGATACAAAAGTACAAAGGGTTCTCACTGTTGAATCTCTTTACAAATTGAACGAAATAAAACTACGTATATTGAAAGATTTTCTTATAAAATGTATGAAAATAGCTACAATCCGGTATACTCACTGATTGACTGATGAACCATAGATTCTATCGAAAACTGTACGCTACGCAAAATGTTGTGTGTAAAAGTTGTACGAATGATAGGCATAAATAAAGCCGAATTTTTAATTTTGATCATGTTCTCTAATAATTATTTGCTTACCGGCCGATTGGGATTTGGCCGATCCAATTAAGAAAAATAAAACAGGATGTTCGGAATTCAAAATGCTACTATAGACCGACCAAAATTAGCCATTTTTCGACCTTCGCGCTAAAAAGACGACATCCAAGTAGATCCTATAGGTAAGCATTCCGTTTTTTCCTTTTGACCTAAGAAACCCTAAAAACAGACGGAATAAACTTGCGAGGCCGAAGGCCGAGTTCCGCAAAGCGGGTACGAGAAACACCATCACATGCCGTGGCAGAAGGCCGAGACCATACAAGTTATAGCGAACAAGTTCCAACGCAAAAGTCAGATGGGAGAATCTTGCCAGGCCAGGGGCGAGTTTCGCGAAGCGTTAAGCGGGCACGAGGAACCCCGCTGCCGAAGCCGAAGGCCGAGATCCATACATGTTCCCTCGCGTCAAATCCCAACCGAAAGTAAAACTCGGATCGGCTAGCGGCTGGGGGTCGGTGTACGTAAGAGCGCAGGGCGCTCGTCCACTGGTTAAATGTACACATTACCAATATCGTCCAATTAGAATCCTTATTTAATTGGGTAGGTATATATGTTTAAGTGCGGTGTTAAGTTTTCTACGACAAAAATGTGAGCGCAAACACAGGCAAGCCCAGACATTACTGGTATCATCGAATTTTTACTTTTTTGATCCGCCTACAACATTGTGATGAAAAATTTATCTGAAACTCGAATCTGCAAGATAAGAGACCCAGGGTGCGATGGCGGGCATTGGCGGCGCCAAAAAGTAACAAAAAAGCAGCGCGTGCGCAGCTTAAGGCGCGAATTTCAGTGTTAGAATATAAATTGATCATTATAAATGGAGGTACGATTTTCTCGCTTACATCGGTTATAATATCCTTGGCGATTATAATATCAAATAAAATTGCAACCTTTTGTTCCTCAACTTCGAAGATAAACGGTTTGAGTTATTCCTTTTTCAAATGTCGCTTTGTTTACGCTTAAAGTCCAAATGCCATTAACACTGTGTGCAAATGGGAAACTAATAAATTCAAACTATGAATTATCTCAGTTTCCCAAGTGACGTGAAACAAATTGTTTGCGCCGGCGCAGATAAGATCGCTTGTAAAAGTTCACTCGCTTTGTTTCCGAACAGAAACATTGGTCCGGTTGAATTACTTGTGAGTTCTGTACTAATTGGAATCGTTATGACGTTTTACGTAATTGTTTTACACGCTGTATAAAAGATAAACACTGCCTTACAAGCAAATCATCACATCGCAGCACCAAAAAGAAACTATTGAACTGCTGTTAATATTTTATTTTGGAATCACATTAAAAGAGCTATAAAATAATATCCTTGTGAGGCCCGACCTTGAAAAGAACAATTGATTTTGTGATCACCTGAGGACATTGGGCCTCACGAGGATATAGTGACTGGGTTCCGCAAAATGGACATCGACATCGCAGCAGACCAAGGCGAAGATAGCGGACGACCTTAATGCGTTCTTACCGGGATGGTACGAGGTGGCTGGGGACAGAGAGAGATGGAAAGCAGACGGAAGGCCTTTGCCCAGCAGTGGGACACGGAAGAGGCTATGTAAATACCACACATTTTTGACTTCCAAATAATCCTTAATGTTGTATGATTCTTAAAGATATGCATTGCATTTTTTTTATTGTAATATTTCTAATTCGAAACTTAACGACTCCCACTTCTGATGTCGCAAGTGAGCCTAGAAATCGATAGTCTATAAACGCAGTGCGGTACGACAACCTTTGTGACCTGAATCTGCGATGATGATTGAACACGGGGCTGGCTAGACTTTCCCTGGAAACATGATAGTCGCGGCCGATAGAAATATGTATGGACTTTTGCCGACGAGTCGACTTTGCCTCTGCGTGGGCGCAGTCTTGATTTTGTTCATTCTTTCGCGTTTACCCGCTAGCTACACATACATAAGCTCACGCCTGTATCTCAAAGGGGTAGGCAGAGATCAGGGATTGCCACTTGCCACGATCCTGACAGATCACTTTCGCCTCATCGACATTCATAAGTCGTTGCATGCACGCACGCCGGTTCGGGTGCTTTTTGTTCTGTCCTTTGCTGATTCATCTCCTATTTGGTCGAAGTATGTCCGGTTGTGGCATCCTTTACCGACCTTGAGTAGAAGGCTTCGCTCGATATATTTCTTTCGTCAGTCTTTCTTCCTTCATCCTCTCCACATGTCCCAAACCCACGCAACTTTCCTTTATATATTCTAGTCACTACATCCTCTTTCATTCCACAACGTTACCGCTAGCTAGTCATAGATAAATAGGATGTTTAGGATGAATGTTTGTTTAGGAGATGTTTAGGAGAATAGGATGTTTTCTGCGTTTTTGGGACTTACGTATCTATGTACTTCCTACTGCATGGGACAGCTCTTCTCTCAGACAGAAACAATCATCATCAACCCACTATGTCCCCACCGAGGGGCACGGGTCTCTTCCATGAGGAAGGTATAGGCATACTTCACCACGGAGGCAAAGTCTGGACACGATAACATAATCATTTACATACAGGTACATAGATTGCTTCTGGCCCCACACTAGGATACCCTGGTACCAGAAACAGCGCCGCAGCCACCGAGGGGCACGGGTCTCTTCCATGAGGAAGGTATAGGCCATACTCCACCACGGGGGCCAAGTCCGGATTGGTGGAGGCTTGTAAGACTAGTGGCTGGTCTTACTGTCATAAGTTTTCAAGCCGCCCTAAGGCCTCTGACTTGGAACAATCAGTGTGGGTGTAATCACCGTGTGAGCCCATAGTACCTGAAGAAATCGTACATACCCACGATCTAAATGACGACGAATTTGTAGCAAGCGTTCTGCCAATGCCTACCTTCGCTAGTGCCACTTGATACTACAAATTGTCAAAGTTTTCACTCGTTTTCAACAAACTGCATAAAAAGGCCCATTCTAACTTTAATAAGGTAAATACATTTGAAGCTGGTCATTAAGATCCTACAGACAATCTCCGAGCAAACGGCCACCTTTTCTTCAGTTTAATTCGTGCCACTGCAATCATAATCTGGGAAAGTGCAATAAAAGCTGAAACTTTAACTGCAGCAACCGTTAACTTGGCTAATTACACCACGATTACTCCTACAGAAGTGATAGTTTTGTTCTGCAGTAGCCAACCAGACTTCCTAACACAGAAGTATCATCATCATCATCATCATCATCATCATCAGCCTGCCTCTGTCCACTGTTGGGTTAGGCCTTTTCCACATTGCGCCACATCTCGCGGTCTCTCGCCATCCGGATCCTTGGACTTTCTGCCAAGGTCTTGGGACCTGGCACAGAACACAGAACTATGCATACATTACTATAGAACTATACATTAATATCACCTACTTATTAAGAGCTTGTTCTGCTTATAATATAAATTAATCAGCGACCCTGACACGGACATTGATATTGTAGTCCAGTCATTATTGACATTCGAAATCGAAAATTTAATTATAATTCCAAAAGTTTTCAAACTTCGGTCAAGTGAATGGTACATTGGGACGACAATAAATCTCATTTTGCAACCTTGTCCGCAGTCCGGAACATTGTTAAAATTGCAATTAAATTAATTTTTGCTGTATGGTCGTGAAAAAAATTCCAAAAGTTCTGCAAACTTAGGGAAGTTTTCGATACAATATTTCATATCACGTATCAAATTTGCAACCAATCTAAGTGTACGGAACATTTTTTGTTATTGAAAATTATTTTTTTTTTTATTAAACTGAATGAAAACGTTCCAAAAGTTCTGCAAACTTGACACATAATATATCGGAAAAATATACCGAACGGTTGTATAAATTTGCAACCTTTTTCGTTGACCGGAACATGTTTATTTATAATTCTTTTTAATTCGTGGTCATTTTTTCGAGTAAGGTGGTTTCGGAATAATTACAAAAGTTTTGAAACTTGGTTGCAAACTTCGAAAACATCTATTTTGATGCATTTACAAATTTGCAACCTCATACGCGATCCGGAACTTTATGCAATTTGCAAAAATGTATTTTTTTTTTAATTTTTTCACCTTCAAAAAAATTTCAAAAGTTCTGCAAATCGAGGGGACTGTTTAATTTTGTGATTAATGTCAGTATTTGAATTTGCAACCTCTCACGCAATCCGGAATCTTGTGTGATGTCGGAAATTTAACTTTATGGCATTTTTCATTTTCATGAGCCAATGATTGTTTCTTTGAGGTGCATGTCAGTATTAAAATTTGCAACCCCGCATGAGATCCGCAACTTTGTGTTCTTTGCAAAAATCGATTTTTCGCATTTTGCTATCCTTGAAAGAAATGCAAAAGTTTTGCAAATCGAGCGGATGGTCTTATTTTGGGATCGATACCACTATTCAAATTTGCAACTTCGCACGAGACCCGGAACCTTGTGTTATTTGCAAAAATCGACTTTTTTAATTTTATTACCGTCGAAAAAATAAATAGACATAATAAGAATTTCAAAAGTATAGAAAAAAAGTATGAGGATATCAAATATTCGTAAAAAAGGTAAGTAAACATTAATGGACGACAATGCGTAGGTGAGTAACAGTGTATTTAATCCCCAGATTCGTTTTATTAATCAAAAAATACGTACCGGCAAAATCCTACGTCCGGTTTAAATAAGCCCAACGGAATTTATTTTTGGCGTAATCACCTGTCATGTAAAAATAGTACTATACCAACATCTGTTAGAAACAAATTGTGTTACAAACAATTCCAATCATTAGCATGTGAATGGTATATTATTGATTTATTTGAAAGACGAATTTACATCAATAGAAAGATGAACTAGGAGGATCCATAATACCTTTAAAAGATAATGAAAAATTGAATAGTAGAAAAATTTGTTGATGAGACATGCTGAAAAATACTAAAGAAACTACCTGAAATAATTTCTGTATTACGTTTATGGTACGGCCACACTATCGCGATAACACGAAGATTTGCGTTGTCGCGACATGTCTGGCCAAAAAATTCGTCCTATCGCGAATCATCATCATCAATCATCATCATCATCCTGGATCACCATAATGTTCTTCCAGTTCCGTGGTACATTCCGATGACATTTCACATTCCACAATTGTATTATCCGGTGCACCATCTTCTGCATCTGATCTAACGTCACTGCTTTCATAATCAAGGAACGTATCCAGCGGTTGACGCGACTATTGGCCGCGTTACCATAGCAACGCAGGTATACGGAGTAAGTTCCGGATCGCGTATGAGGTTGCAAATTTGTAAATGCATCAAAATAGATGTTTTCGAAGTTTGCAACCAAGTTTCAAAACTTTTGTAATTATTCCGAGACCACCTTACTCAAAAAAATGACCACGAATTAAAAAAAATTATAAATAAACATGTTCCGGTCAACGTAAAAGGTTGCAAATTTATACAATCGTTCGGTATATTTTTCCGATATATCTGTCAAATTTGCAGAACAAGCAGTATTTAACACCACTCAAACTTTGCAGAACTTTTGGAATTTTGGTCTCAAGAACTGAGCAAATTATCATTTATTGCATTTTTAACAATGTTCCGGACCGCAGAACAGGTTGCAGAATTTTATAGTTTGTTTTATTACCATTCCCGACCTTACATCAAAATTTTAAAACTTTTGGAATTATAATGAATTAATTGTCTTGACTGACTGGACTATTGATAGTGACGGTATTGCAGCAGTTAGGCGACGGCTAACTGCGAACTTTTTTAGGAGTGAGTGAGTATACATACTCAGGTATAAATCTTAGCTATATATATTTCTGACACCCGTTTTTTGCAGTGACTTAATCGTTAGTTTTTCTTATCTACTATTTTTGATATTTTGTGGCTATCAGTGGAAGCCTGTTAATGACTTTCTGTTCTCATATTTTTAAATACTCGTAGTATTAAGTTACTTATATAATGTCAATGGCTTTCCTAAAACTGAATAAATAAAATTAGTCTTTTCGGAGATCCTTAGTACTAACTATACATTAAATATAACCCACAGGTAAAAACCAGGAAGACTTGGCCATACTTCATTTTTTAACATGAACGGAAATGTCAAAACCGTCTCGAGAATCATGCTTTCCGTACATCTATATTTTTTAAGATATTCAATAAAAGGCCTTGACTTAAACGACTTTCTTATGACGTCAGCAAACACAATATGAGTATGGATAATTTGCCTTACTTACAAAAAAAAACAATCATATTTGTTTTTTTTAGTATGTAAGATTATGTAGGCAAAGACTATCTCTTTTATCATGCTCTCATGACGACACAAAGACAACAATTTTAGAAAAATAGACATAATGAGTAAAATTCCAAAATACCGAAATGGGTTTCTTATAGTGGCCAATAACTTCAAAATAAGATAAGATAAGAATATTTTTGATTGTACCAGGAAAAACAAATACAAAACATTTACAAAGATGCAGTACAATTGGCGGCCTTATTGCAAAAAACATATTATATCAAAAATAAGTAGCATCAAGGAGAGGCCTATGCCTGCACTTGAGCTCTGTGGGCTGAATAGATAGATGAGTTGCCCAACGCAGAGTAGGACGCCCGCCAGCTCGCTGGATCACGAACATGTTATTTAAGTCAAATTCAAATTCAAAATTCAAATTTTTTTATTTCAACGTAAAGAATTTACATTCTGCTTGTTGAATGTCAATGTACATACAGTTATGTATAAAGTTAGCCGCTGCCTTAAGTTTTATTATGTTATGTTTTTTTATTGTGCACTAAAATTTAACAACAACAGGATTGATTGAGGTCCCTCTCGATCGCCTGTTATTATGAACAACTAACGACTACTAACGTTTCTCACACATTGGTCAACGACACCAATATAAATATAATATTACCGAACTGAATGTCAGTAGGTAATTCGGTCCTTACAGTCCGTTATGTCTGAGTTCTCTGACGTATCATTATATTTCGCTCACTCATCTGCCCAAGCGCGTTGTACTTAGCTCATTCCTGCTGCACCTTATCGATGTGTGGTTTTTATATTTATTTATTTTGCTTCTTTTATTGATCTTAATTTACTTACGTAATACGTCACATAAATTGTAACGAGCAGCATATTTTGTCACTGTGAAGGCGTACTTGTATCTGGAAAATAACATAACATAACATAGTAGCCTAGGTGGGCGAGACTTGCCACCGAGTAGGTGCCACAAGGCGGTCGTCGCAGGAGAGGTAGCCCAAGAAGACGTTGGCGAGACGATCTCGACCGACACATGCCGGAGTGGTCTGAGGTGGCACAAGACAGAAACATCTGGTCGGAGTTGGGGGAGGCCTTTGTCCAGCAGTGGGACACAAACGAGGCTACGTAAAAAAAAACATAACAGGCACATACATTGCTTCTGGCCCCACAATAAGAACGTTTTTACGAAGTACTTGTGAGTCAGCATTTGTCACTGTGAAGGCGTACTTGTATCTGGAAAATGGGCGTAACGGGCAAGCACCGTATGCGCAAGGGCATCGATTCGCACCGCGAGAAACCTAATGTCGCATTATTTATGCATTAAAGGACATCATTATATCAACATCAAGCTCTGTCACTTACATGTCAGTGTCAGGAAGTTTGCAAGCGGTGCGTTTTGAGGAAACCGGCGACTACGGTAAAAAAAAAAATTTTGTTATAATATAAAAAAGTGTTATTATAATTTAATGTAATTTCTAACTGATTTATTATATATTTATTTACCAAAACATAACGTAGTATTTACAAAACAAAAACAAATAATATTTATTAAAAAAATTGCCTAAGTAGATGCTATTACTAGAAAGTACTCTAAGTACCGCAAACAATCGTTATAATTTGCATAAAGCTCTATTGTTACTAACGAGTGCGAGCGAGACGGTGACAGTGACGGCGTTCTACTCTAATAATCACGTCACGGTGCGCGGGCGCAAGGTTCGCTCTAGAAATTATCGCACACGATCGTTTGGCCTGTGGTTTGGCGCCTGTGTTTAAAGCGAAAGAAAACACTGTGGGGAAAGCTGTAAGAAGCGTTAACTTGTTAATTAAGTACATATCGTTACTAATTTATGGTACTAGTCAGCTGTGCTGCACTGAGATGAGTCGACTGTTATTGGTTTTTGACCTAAATTCACAACGTCAAAAAAGCTTCATTTGCTTACAGCTATAGTTGCTAACGAAACGGTAGCTTATACCAACATTTAAGTAATGCTTAAGTCATTAGGACAAAAATACATTGACCAAAACTAAATTACAGACGGTAAATTACGTAACGGTGGAGTGTAACAAAAAAGTTTAAAAATATATATATGTAAAACATAAACATTTATATACATGAACATATATTGCTTCTGGCCCCACACTAGGATACGCTGTGTCTTGGGAACCAGAAACAGCGACGTCACAAACAATATAGGTTAATATTATTTCAGTTATCTCGTAAAATTTTCGCCGACAAATGGTTGATCTATGGTTAGTCTCTTCGCGGTTGTCTTGATGCACGAAGACTGAAACCGTCACAAGGCGGTTGTCTGGTCCGTCTGTCTGTCTGTACCGGCACGAGAGCGATCGTCCGACGCCGCGGTTGCGGCTTCCGCATTGCGTGCGCCCGCGGCTACCACGCGCAGCCGGCCCGCTCCCGAACGATACAAGTCGCGGCACATAACTCTAGCGCTGACCGTTTGGTCTGCGCATATTAAGAAAGAGATAGATGTATACAGAACAGATAGCGGCGTCCCCTTCGATACCCAATTTTTGACTTCTGCGCGTAACGGTCAACGCTAAAGTTACGTGCCGGGACTTGTACACGCTCGAAGGAACTGCAATGTCATACAAAAACAAATACAAAATCCTTTACTTGTTTACTACTTAACTGTAGTGTAGTTTCGTCAAGTTTCTCAGAAAAGAGCGTGACAGAACGTTATTTAAGTATTTACTTAGCGAAATTCTCAATACAGAAACCGCACTAACTTCTAAAATGTACAGTTGGAATAAAATAGTTTCTTTGTCACTTTTATCTTCATTTAATAAGATACGATAAGAATATTCTTTATTGTACACATTAAACAAGATACAAATTCAAAGAGATGAATTAATTCTACTTTGCTGAAACTAAATTAATATCTACTAGTTATTAGATTTTAGTGTCCATTAAGTCAGTGTGTATCGTGCTACGATGAATATAATACTTTAGGTTTGAAAAATCCAATAATTCGCTATCCACATATCAAGTGTATTAAACTGAGGTACAGTAGATATGTCAAATTGTTTGGTAGCTTCATTTCACCAAGAACAAGTTCTTGGTGTCAATATTCTCTGAAGTTACTTTACATAATACTCATCAATCACCTTCAAGATGATTTCAGCCAAAGTGAATCGCTTATACACGCCGCTCATAGAATTATCGGATCTTAAACCGTGGCCAAAGGTATTTTCTTTACCCAATTGCTATAAAAGCACTTACGAAGTACAAGTAAATAAGTTATAATAATAAAAATGCTCGCTCAATTTCCAACAAGCGGGAGCCAAGTGCAGGCACGCAACGGGAATGCGCCTGCGCCCCGTAGTTTATTGTTATGTTTATACGTTTCACTTGCAAACAACACTACCAAAGTTCTATAAGGCCTAATAGGAACCCTGCCTTTGAACTGACAATTGATATATCCCTTCCTTAATCCCCTACGGGCAATGGAATTTAATTTAACTCGGCCCTTCGGTTCCAGGTAACTGTTCTGCGTATTCCTTTGCTCTTGTGGCCGATAAAATTAGTAAGGAAGTGAAGATTCAGGGCCGGTTTCTGAATTGAGAATTCCACTAAGTAAATACTTAGGGGATGTATTAGCAAAAGCATAGTGCCCTTTTGGCAAATTACATTTTTGGTCCTCTTGTGGTGGAGGCCATGGGAGCATGGGGGGTACAGGCTAAAACTTTTGTTAGGGAGTTGGGGCGCCGTTTGAGGGACCGCGGGCTTGACTGCCGCTCTGGGGCATTTCTTGGATAAGTTGCCAAATTGCATATTTTATTGTCGACGAAACATTTGGTGGATTTTGTGCATGTTTATAGTTTTTATGAATATGTAATTGTATTGAATTAAGTTGAATTGAATTGAATTTACCAAATTAAATAAATTACTATTTATCTTGTCCTTTGCTAATCAGTCAGTGCCTGAAATCGACGTATGCACACGTCGGTTTGGTTTGAAGTAGTCCAGTTTGCGCACTCGCCTAAATAGCACCTGCACACATAGCACCTGGCCTAGTCCAGATTGGGCACCTATTGATATTTTTGGCAGGTGCTGTTAGTGAATTCAAATGTAGTAATTCTGCTTTAGTGAAGTTTTAGTTCAAAAAAATGAATGTCGATGAAGCGAAAGTGATTTGTCAGGATCTTTGCAGGTGCCAGTCCCTGGTCTCTGCCTACCCTTCTGGGATACAGGCGTGAGCTTATGTATGTGTGAAAAATAGCCAGAAACGCGCTGTGTTTGCATTAGTTCCGTTAATTAAATTCTGTAAAAGTAGTTAATGTGTACAATAAAGAATATTCTATCTAACTATCTATCTAATTCCGAACAAGCTGGATTTTTGTGCAGGTCTTAAATACTACATGGTTACAAAATACTGTGTCGAAATTCCCCATCGATCCCGGTTGTGCGTTGATTTTTATCCGGGGTCAAACGCCATAACAATTTTCAATTTCATAACTTATCGTCTTTTGCGTATATCTCTGAAACAGTGAGGGCTAACGAAAAAATAGACAAACCTGCAGTTTTGGTAATTATACAACCCTGTATGAGTTGAATACACGGTGATTTTTTGATACGGGACAGTAAGTGCAGCACATTAACCGTTATAGTCACAGGAAAACGGTTTTAGGAGACTATCCATAAATTTTTAATATATTCTGAACTGCATTCACAGATGTTGGATAAAATGTAGTCAGCAAGAAAATTGTAATGTTCAACACAAAAACTTTTTTTTGATGCCAATCGCTCCTGTTTCTTATCAGGATGAAGAGTCTACTGGACCGACTGAGGTTTGAGTACTGAAAATGTCAGAAACCGCGAAAAACTTTTCCCGTACAATTGTATGGAAATACAGGGATCTACTGGAAATGTCAGAAATCTCAAGAAAACAACTTTTCCCATACATTTGTATAGAAATACAATTGTATGGGGTCTTAGAATAATTACAGTTTTTGTCAAGCTGGCCTCGTGGCTTACTGTACCTTGAAGCAAAGGCGCCTACTTAACCTCGTGTGGCCCAATGTCAAATAAAATGTACAAAATCAATTGTTATTTTCAAGGTCGGGCCGCAAGAGGTTAAGTAGAAAATCATCATATTTCTTCTTTATCTGTTTGTCTAGTACCTACTTAGAGGTATATTCAAATAAGCTTCCATTTCCCGACTTGTAATTACTTAATTACGTAGGACTGTAGCTTTCCCGTTGCATTTCCTTATTTCTTCTGGCTCAATAATTAAGTTAGTAGCTGGCAATGATAATTTATGAACTCCCTAATAATATATAATTTAATTTTCTAAGTGGTACACGCGGCTGCAGGCTTTCCTTTTACGATTAAAAGTTTGCATATAGGCTTAATCAAACCAGTTTTTTTTCTTATCTTCAGTCCTTTTACACCTAGGGGAACTTAAAGTCTCAAGCCCAGATTTGGAGGATGGATCTCGGCGGCTTCCTATTCAGGCCAGCTGCCAGACGAACAGATTTGGATGAAATTTGGCACACATACTTAGACCATTTCCTAGATTGTTTGTATTCCAAATCCCACGTGAGCTATGTTAGAGTGATTACCTTGAGTATCGTCCTGTCGAGTTCGTTTTTGAGAAATCCGAAGTGACATACTGAAAGTGCAATTTTTGTTAGAATTTGAGTAAATTGAAGTTTAAGTTTTACTACAATTTTTTCCCACACAAATAGACCGAGAAATTCGACAATAACCTTCATCCACTCACATCTTCAATTGTTTCTATTCCATTAAAGAATATTTAGACTTTAAGTCATAAGTTCCTAACCAATGTGATTATAAATTATGCATGTTAAAGTAAATACTTAAATATGTATGTGTATGCACCTGAAAAGGTAGAACATGGAGATCCAGACGTAAGCAACTACAACCGCTAAATGTAACCTATGTTTTTGACACAATAAATTCATTCATTCATTCATAAGAGAAAGTCTGTAATCATGAAGTAAGCTCAAATAGTTAAATTTGTGATTCCTAAATCGAGAGAGATTATTAAAACTTGCTAATTAGTCGTAAGTATGTCAAAACTTACACAATACGTGTTGTGGATGTGTTTTTCAATCATAAGATTGCTTTTTAATCTTTCTTATTAAAATTATATGCTATAATCGCCCTTGCGTAACGCTTCAATATTATAAAAAGTATAATATTTTAGTCATTATTTACTTTATTCAGGAAACACTTACTTTATTTCTTGTCAGATGAGTTTGACCAGCCTTTACATTTTGTTAATCTATTGTAGTACAATGACAACTGCGTGAACATGGCGATTTAACTTCACTGCCGCTTCAAGACTAAGCGCGCACGCATATCAAACAGTCTAAGCGTCAATGGTACGAAAAACCACGTCAACATGTAAACATCCAAGACCTGGGGTTTTTTTTCGTCCCCAGCCGGGATTCGATCCCGGGACCTCTCGCATAGGCAATTGCGCTAACCGCTGCGCCACTGTCAGAGGTCACGTCACGTCGTTTTGTTCAATGTTTCCCAGCCTCTTTCGTCATGTCATCTGCCTACCTGGTTGCAGTTCTTGGTTTGTTTTGAAGAGTCTACAAGGTGTAAATTTAATGCGTGCATATTTTACTAACTACGTCGTTGTACTGTCATTGCATAACGCCAAAAAGAGAGTCGACAGACCACTTAAATTACCGGTTATATTTTATGCAAATATTGTAGCGAATCAATTGTGAACATAGAATGCCTAGCCATTTAGCGCTTGAGTTCCACATAATTACAGTTAACTAACTGAGTAAAAGTTAACACAATAAATTTTTGTTTTCAGAATATTTTTGTAGCCAAATAAGATATCATACATAAATAGCTTTAAGTGAGTGATTGGATCGCAGCAGGTTTCGGTCCCTGGTCTCTGCCTACCCCCCTGGAGTAAAGGCGTGAGCTTATGTATGTGTGAATGTAAAAGGCTTTACCGTTCCCCAACGAAGTAAATCCGCACCAGAGTGGATAAATGGTAGATAAATATTTTATATACAATTTTTTGTAGAATTTTTTGTTGAGAATTTGTGTTCCTGTAGCAATATTGTATTTTTTGGTAAACACATTTTGTTGAGAACGTATCTAATTTATCGGGGATTTAATGTAAAACGTTTTTCTAAACATTTTTAAAAGAAACTAAGCCGAGAAACCGACCCTGCATCTTAAGACACTGTTAGTTTGCGAGTTGTTACAAATAGAAAGAAACGGAATAAAATATATTTTACAAGTGGAAAGTGTAAAGGTGAAGCAGGAATGAATGTCAAATGAAATCTAGAAATGGTGACGTAATTTTGAATTTAGAAATGACAGAATGAAAAAACAAAAAAAATGTTGTAAAAAGGCTTACACCTGTACAAGTTGATAGGCAATTCAGCGCTTTAAGCGGCCCAACAGTGTTAGCTTTCCGCTAATATTGTATCAATAAAGCGAGTTGATTGCTCGCTGCATGGTTAATTTCTGCTCAACTCGAGTGTGAGAATGGAGGATGTAATTATGAATGGCGGATATTAACGCTTATGTAATGATGCAGAGGCTTTTTTCTGCCTTCTACTATGCTACTTATCAGATGCAAGGGAAAACAGCGTGTAAAGATGGTTTTTGTTTGGCAATTCTTTATGCATTGCCTTGGATCATCGATGTTGGTCGACAAAGACTGTTTGTGTTAGCGAAAAGGTGTCTGAATAGTTGCGTTTATTTAAAATGATGATTAAATGTTTGTGTGTTAGTTCATAAACTTTTGAATAAAAGTGTTTTATTTTATTTAGGACACAAACAGTCACACAGAAAAATTATAAGTGTGTTATACAAAAATAGACGTGGATGTCCCTTAAGCAGACAAAACAATAATGAAATAAGCATGCAATCTTAACTAGTCAACAAAGTTATTAAAACTTAGAATTTGCACTTAAGAATGTGCTTACTTAGTATAGATTTGGTTACAGTGAAATATATCATAATAGAAGTATGAGCCATTTTAACTCAGTTGTATTTGAGCAATAGGCTATCCGCCTCTTTTTGTTGTATGTAATGTTAAATTAAACTGTTCCCATTCAACATTGATTGTGTAGCTTGTGATCTTTTAAATTATGTAAGAACCGCATGGTTAGTTTCAGCCTGCGAGCCCTGCCATCGTCAACTCTACCCACGAAGGCATTTGGGGAAAAAGCACATTTCTGCGTCTCTAATTACCCTTCAGCTTGGAGAACCCGTCAAATACCCCACATTTCTCCCCAAGCTTGTCTCCAAGCAGCCAGGGAATGCAGTCCAGTTCCGCATTCCCCCCTCGGCTGTTTCATAACCAGAGTTCCGAAGGCCGAGTGTTCTACCTGATGTTATTACACTTTATTGCCGTCCATTATGGCCGGGATACACGAGGCTAGTTTTTCAAGCTAGGATAGCAAGCTAGTGTCAGTAAGCTAGCAAGCTAGTACTTCTGGATTCGTGTACACAAAACTAGCTTATTTCCATGTTCCAACTAGCATGTTCCAAGCCAGGTCAGCAAGCTAGGACAGTACTAGCTTGCTATCGTAGCTTGAAAAACTAGTCTCGTGTATCCCGGCCATTAGGGTACTTAGTTGCATGATTTCCCGGAATGTATTTAGGTCATTTCAAATGTGTCAATGGTACCCTCCTTCTATATCCTCTCCCTATGTCCACCTTGGTTGGTATCTATATGATTGATGTTTTATTACTCTTGAAAGAATACTACCTGACCCGGTAAACGTTGTTTTGCCAGATAGGGGTATGAAAAATAGATTACAACCTATTCTCAGAATTTTGAAAGAATACTACCTGACCCGGTAAACGTTGTTTTGCCAGATAGGGGTATGAAAAATAGATTACAACCTATTCTCAGAATTACCGACTATACATAAAAAAATTGTTTGGGTGAACCCAAATCGGCCGTTTAGGAGGAGTGTGCGCACGCACTAACACGGTGTCACGAAAATTTTATATTTAATAGTAGATTAGTAGCCAAGGGCTGTAAGGCATCAATTGCAGCCCGAGATATTTAGGCGCACGAGCGCAGCGCGGGCGCCTATAGTTCGAGGGTGCAATTGATGCTTACACCCGAGCTAACTACTCTGCTTTACATCTCGATTGTGAGGTAAGTAGAAAAAAACAGGCATTACAAGAATAAAACATTTACCTGCTCGTTTTTCTTTTCGCCACTTCATGAACTCGTCATAAGTTTTCAAATATCTCTCTTTAGAACTTTCAGGCAAAATATTGTTAATTGCTGCTTCAGCTTCCATTTTCATTGAATCGGGAGTGCAGCTTATAACTTCATCACTTGCAGAACTCATGTTTTTTTCCTAATTAGCACGTAATTATAAAAATCCCAAAGACAAACAATTCTTCTTGGCAACCAATTCGACTATGTTGTTGATATAAATAAACAAGGAACTGTTACTCTATTTAAACCATTACGAACATCATGAACACTGTAAGGCTGCGCATTCTAAACAACACTGCACTGAATATGAATAATTCCAAGAAGATCAACAGCGCCAGTGATCTTAGTCCGGGTCAATCAAGTAATCAGACCTAATTTCAATCATAGATCACCCAACGGGACTGCCCGTAAGGGTGGAACCAGTTACTTAACTGTTAAAAACTCGCGTGTAACTGTTGATGCAACACAAATAGGGTGGACAGAACGACATGTCTGTATTGGGACCAGAGATAGTAAAAACTATGGGACACTATTTTGCAATCCCAATTGGCAAACCAATCCAGACTAGACGCCCGTGGTGTAGTATGCCCTGTGCCTTCCTCAGAGAAGAGCCCCGTGCTCCTCGGTGGGGACATGATGGGTTGATGATGAATTCGCAGCTTGCAAGAGTTGGTTAGCCCCTTATTAGATAGTCTAACGATCTGGTTACGGTGGCAGGTAGTCGCTGTATGCAGGCGACACTACACTTGGAAACTTGGAAAACCATGAAAGAGGCCTATGTACTGCATTGGGCGTCAAATGGCTGATGATGATGACGATGATGAGTAGGTGATAAAAGTTGGTGACATCAAGCTTAGATAGATAGAGAACACTTTATTGTACATAAAAAAGGAGATTACACAGGTATAGGCTTAGGTACAGTTTCTTTCCACTGATCCTTCTGTCTGCTGCATTTTGATACAGTAGACCCAGTAATGTGCTAAGTGGCTAATAGCCGTCCAATCTGCTGGACACCAGCGCTGCCCAACTAATACTACTAAACTAGGGTCTACCAGGACCTCCTTCCAAGGCTGAGCTCGCATATTATTGAGTGGTCAGACTGCATAGCTCAGCTCCTGTCAGGACAGCGGATACCGTTTTATAAATGTTTGCTCAAGTGTTAGCGTGGGTGTCCCATACTGATTTGTTGAATTTGGAGAAGGTCAGTGAAGGCCCTACTCATTTATGCTTTATCCAGTAGCCTTCACCGCCCTTCAATATTGTATCTAAGCTGACTCAAATGATTGTTTTGCTGGCGCGATGTTAGAGATTTGTGCAGTTAGATGCGCGTGCTGACAATGGCACCTGCTTACTATATCCAGCATCGATCAAAAGATAATAGGTTAAATCTTGTCTTCTTTGTGGTATGTTTAGGTGTAGATAGATTGATATCAATCTATATCAATCTAAATAGTCTTTATTTTATGTACACCAAGAACAATAATAATAAACGAATCAATAATAATAATATTATTATTGATACGTTTATTGCACATAAGTAAAAATTACAATGGCGACGCGGCGGGCATGTGTCTCATTTAGTTCTCCATGCTCATGATTTCCAAGTTTCTTGGGACGTTGGTGTGGAAGTCTAGGTTTTGATTGTCTGTTTCCAGATTTATAAAGTTTTCCTTGAGCTAAGGCTCAGCAATTAGATAATCCGCCAAAGGATGTTACTTTCCATCTTAAACCTCTGCTTTACACAGCTTTTCCGTCGGTTTCACTGTTTCCTGTGTTTACCTCAACTTTGTCACAGAAGATTGGCTTGAAACAGACAGAGGCAAGCATCACCTCTTTGCCATATTGGAAAATATTCTGCCTTGTTGATTCTAAACTATGCTATTCACAGTTCACACAATAGTGGAAGGTTTTGATTTGATAGCAGATTTTATGTAGTTAATGTAGATGACTTTGATAGGCTATATTGGTTGCATGCAACACTAGCCGACTAGTAGGTGTTAGCAGTAGCTGCTTTAAGCACATTTGTCTACTACTGGATACAGATCTCTCACAAGATCATCCTTCCTTGTGTCGTTGGCAATTCTTATCCAGACCATTAAGATCATCGGTTGCGTTTGCCACTCGACAACCTTTTCACTTCTGTAGATGTGACCAGGCCATTGCTACATCAGATAGCTAATCTTACAGACTATATCAATCACCTTAGGTTTTCGGCGTATTGGCATATTTCCGATACGATCCATCAGACGTCTCTTTCACATTGCCACCTAAAACAGACCAGTCTTGGTGCAATACAAGACAGTCGCATAGGCCTTCGGTGTGTCCAACGTCATGTTTACGTGAAAGTGTTCCCACGGCGCTCCGTGACGAAGGCTTGACCGATTAACGACACGAGATGGAGAGATAGGCTTATTAGCCGATCATCTTGATGCGAGGGCCCTTGATAAGCTGTTTATCCTGAATAACTTAGTGTCTTTGCGTTGCTCAACTTTCTCCGTGCTTTGCCGGGGGCTACGGCACGGGATGAGGATGAAAGTTAATGTGTTAGAGGGAGGCTTAGACAGGGCCCTTAGCTCGCGGCAAGAAACGATTATGGAGGCTAAATTCGTCTCACTGTGGGTCGCATGCCTTCTCTCAGAGAGTATGGGTTTAATTACCAGACGTGCGGGCGGATTGGTGATTCCAAGCGCTGAGGTATGTGAGCTCCTCCGCCACTCAGAACTTCTCACGTTCTTTTCCTGCACCGTTAGCGAGTGGTATTGTTACTACGACTTCAGGAATGTGCGTAACTTAGCAAACAAAGTTTTTGGTACATGCTGGGATTTGAACACATGACATGTAGGTTTTTACATAGGCTGCTACTTATGTATGCGGAATCTGGGATTCCAATAATTTTAAACGCAATGTCTGACCTCCATGGTCAAATTCGTTCTTTTTTTAAATACTGGCCGCTATTATTTTTCTCTTATATACGTTAGTGTTTTGTTTTTGTTGGGTTTAAAATGTCATATCGCTGAAAAAATGGAACTCACTCGTGAAAATATTCGTGCTATGATTTATTACGATTTTCGACGTGGTCGTGGTTTAACGCAACAACAGTGCGTAGATCAATTAACTTCGACTTTTGGTGGTGAAGCTCCATCAAAAGCGACTGTGTATCACTGGTTTAGTGAGTTTTATCGCGGGCGCAGTAAGCTCACGGACGAAGTTAAAGAAGGTCGCCCGAAATCGGTGGTTGTGCCACAAAATATTGCAAGACCTATACTATACTAATAATGCAAGACCGCCATGTTACGTATCGCGAGATAGAGGCTATTCTGGGCATATGTATGACGAGCATTCATAGGATATTACATGAACATTTGTCTGTAAAAAAAATTTGTTCGCGTTGGATCCCGCACAACTTAACTCAGGATCAAAAAGATGCTCGCGTCGAATGGTGCAAGAAAACCTTAAAAAAATTCAACGGAGGTGACTCAAAATCTGTTTATAATATCTACACAGTTGACGAATCCTGGATCTACGCGTACGATCCCGAAACTAAACAACAATCAACAGTTTGGGTGTTTCGAAATGAGCCGAACCCTTCGAAAGTGGCTCGTGCAAAAAGCACTGTAAAGCAAATGGTGGCCTGCTTTTTTGGTATTAATGGCCATGTGGCTACAATACCACTGGAGAATCGCAGAACGGTTAATTCGGAGTGGTACACGACCATTTGTTTGCCGGAAGTATTTGAAGAAATACGCCAAAACAACCAGCGACGCAGAATCATACTTCACCATGACAATGCCAGCTGTCATACTTCTCAGGAAACAGCTACATTTTTGGATGGTCAAAAAATAGAATTGATGGGTCATCCACCGTACAGCCCTGATTTGGCTCCCAATGATTTCTATTTATTCCCAAATGTAAAGAATAACTTACGTGGTCAACGATTTTCGACCCGTGAAGATGCCGTAGATGCGTTCAAACAACACGTTTTGGAGATACTTCAATCAGAGTGGAAAAAGTGTTTTACAAATTGGTTTCTTCGAACGCAAAAGTGCATTGATCATAGTGGAGAATACTTTGAAAAACAATAAAAGCATATTTAGCCATATTTTTTCTTTTTTCTATTCCGCATACATAAGTAGCAACCCTCGTATTAGTCTTTAAGTGCCTCTGTTAGCTTTGCAAATTCCTGTATTTTTTTGCGAAGCGAAACTTGTATTCTACGCTAATCAATCCGCTAAATTTTTTTGGGGTACGGAGCTATGACTTAATCAGTACTTAAAACCTATGGCCATGGTTTTGCAGTGAATACTGCGCGTTTCTCTTTCCATAACTGGTCAACGCCTCATAACGATGTAAAAATCAAACGTTTACTTACCTACCATACTGATGAGGGGGCGTGAGTATACGCCACAGGAATTACACAGAGTTGTCAATCCACTCGATGTCAGTAACATGCCCTCACTTACGGTAACTATTGGAAAGTTAACTCAAGTACTGTGTAATAGACCTCAGATAAATATCTCGTAGTCCTTATGTCGTAGAGAATAGAGGTCTTCGAAAGGGGCGCCTGTGTATTATAGTTTACTGTCATCGACTTTCCTTTTCAATGGCCGCAACTGAGCATTTTAAAATTGAGCAATGTTAGATAAACACATTACCGTGTAAAGGTAGCCGGTGTGTAAACATGTAATTAGTCCGTCTTTTAGATTATTCAAAAATAAGGGACACGTATTTTTTTATTTGTAAATTAGACCAAAAATGACAAAGATATAGCCCATTAAAGTTACGTGTGACGTCACGCCGTGCTGCATTTTGTAGCACTGAGTGACGTCACACGTAACTTCAATGGGCTATATCTTTGTTATTTTTTGTTTAATCGAAAAAAGAAAAAATACGTATCCAATATTTTTTTATAATCTAAAATACGGACTAAATAGAATTAAATTATTTTGACCCTGGAAACTACCCAATTGAAAGTTGATGTGCGAACATTTGAGGAGAGAGTACTTTGAGAGTGATTCTGTTTGCGTTTGATTCTATCGTTTCTGTTGACTCCTAGAAGGTTTGATAAAGTGTGCGCGCGTAGATTTGCAGCGGCAATGAAACGCAATCGCCACGTTCATACAGTTGTCATTGTACCACAACACATTAACAGAATGTAGGTGCTGATCTCTGGCTATTTTGGGGTTGTACATTACATAAGGTTTACTAATGTATTGCCAAAAATCGTTTCCCAAAGTATTACTTCCCAAACTATTTTCCGCAAATTATCACTTGGCAAAAAAACATTTCTCAAAACCACTTAAAGCAAATAAACAGTTAGCAAAAGTTATTATGGCAAGTTATTGTTTACCAAATAAATACTTGGTCAAAATTCATTTTACCAAGCATTATTCAGTAAAAAGTATCGTTTCTGTTTTCGATCTTATATAGAGAACCTAACGCTCCGACGCGCTCCGCTTCGCTACGCGCGTCGTCGCACCTATATTTCTGTTGACTTGCCAAAATAAAACGTTAGCATAATAAACGTTTGTCTTAATAAAACTTGACGCAGTAAAATTATGCGAAATGATAATTTGACCAAATGAATAAAATGCGAAATGAAAACTTGCTAAAGTTTCATTTGGGAAATGAAACTGATGCCATAAGTTTATTGGGAAGTAAAATTTGGCGAAAAATACTTTGGCTAAACGGCGGTATCCCATTACATAAACTTACGCCATCACGGGTGGATTTGGGTCCTACACTCGGCCCCAAGGTAGTGGCCAACATTATAAAGTACCTACATTGATATTCAACAAACAGAATGTAAATTCTGTACGTTGAAATAATTTTCTGGTTTCTTGAATTCTTCACCAATGAGGCAGTCAATAGAATAGTATGCTACTTTCCGGTGAATATTTCCACGCATTTAGCCAGATACGCTATGAGTGCTCCTAAAAAGAAATTCACACCGAAAACCTGTTTCCGAAAGCCTTACGCAAGAAAACTGACAAGATGTAACTAATAGGAATGATGGAACGTGTGTTCGTATGTTTATTAAAATTTAATGAAAAAAAAACCTGTCGAACGAATGTTACGCAAATATGTATCCGCGCAGATATGAAACCAACAGAAGTATCGTTCTTTGTCGACGTTTAGTATCTCTTCACTAAAAGTGGTTGGTCGTCAAGTCTATTCCCTTTTCACCAACCATCATGTATACCAATTACATCGTGATGTTGAAATAACACAGAAGCTGTAAACCATTTTTATTAACAAGTTTCTCGTGTGTAAGCCAATTTTTAAATCACTGAACACTAATTCAATGCTTTGATCTTTGGAAGATTAGTCTAATTATAGACTAATCTTTCAAAGATCAAAGGCTCTTTATTTTGGCGTCCAACACTTTATTTTCCGTGGAGAAAACCTTGAACTTGTTGTAACGAATAAAATTATTACTTGTATAATGTAGTTGGATTTAGAAATATAGTTTTCCAAAGAAAGTATTTTCGTGGCAATGGTCTTGCCGTGCTAAGGATCATTACCGTTCTTGAGGTTGATGAAAGTTGATGAATGAGATGTTTATTTTCGTCAGGCAAATACGTAGTCAAATATATGAAGTCCATGAAGTCGGCTAAATTATCAGAAAAAGCAGGACCTTTTCGATCACACAAATGCTTCACTAATCTTGCCTTTTTTGCTTCTCCTTCCGATATTATCTTATCCTGCATGTAATCGAATAGCATAAGTTACTTTCACTTTTAACTTCTTTTACACGTCATTATGGACAGGATTATAGGGACGAGCTGGTGATCGTGCTCTCCCACTATAAAGGAAAATTTCCCGCCAGGCAGATCGACATTGTATTATGGTATGTCATGTGTAACACTGATTGAGCGATACAGGAATGTCGCAGTTTACAGTGCGCGTGCAGAGTTGACATGTGCTCGCCACAGGCAGGATATTTTTTTACAGTTGACAATGTTAATAACTTTAGACGCAGTGGAACTTCTGGTTTCTCTGTTTATGTCTAGAAACCGATTGATTACATTCTGAGGCCTTTCTCCGATGTCATAAAGATTATCATAGCCGATCGCAATTGCAAATAAAGTCGCAAATTAGTGTCCAAGGCTGATAACGCGTTAAATAAATTTAAATGAAACTTCGTAATTGGTGTAAATAAATTAGAAATGTTTGCTCTTCTTATGAATGACTTTATTTATATATTTTTGTTAAATGCTTCGATTAAATGATTAAATAAATATGATTTGTGAAGTCGAAGGTAATGACGACGCTAACATTTCGGGCACCTGTTTGTGTCAGGTGGTCTTTTTAAAACACTCGTAACATTATTCTAATGAATACCCAAGCAGCTTTAAGCTGTTGCGTGTCACTTGTAAAATATTTATTTAAGAAATTTTTTTTTACTATTCAGGTAAGTATTCGGATTTAGCATATTATTTGGTTAAAGAATTTTAAGTTGTAAGGATTTTAGCTATGTAGACATGGGTAAAAATAAAAACATCTTTTGGAACGCTACTGCATCGGGACCGGTGTCTGCACATCGCAGGCCATTGTACCCGTCTGGGAATAGCCGCGACATTTGAGGAGTCCTACTTTAGCTGCGTCTGCGCACCCAGGGGCTTATTCTCTTAAGTGACTCTACGAGGTTCACCAAGCAAAAAATGTGTTTTCTAAGACGTTTTCGAATATTACATAAAATTTCGAGAAAAGAAAATGGAGTTTAAAAAAAAATTGGGTTCCGAAATCTCAGCCATTTTATGGGAAATGTAAACTGAAAGTTTGTCTAGATCTCAGTTGCCTCTTACAATCCCTATAGGATACAGGCGTAAGACTATTTTTTTTGTGTGCGATACGATTTTCTAGATAGATAGATAATTCATTTATTAAAGTGCCTAAGCACAAAAAGATATATTATTAATAGGCATAGCATGCTAACATCCTAGTGTGGGGTCAGAAGCAATTTATGTGCCAGTATGTAAATGTTTACACTTACATAAGGTTACTAATGTATGAGTTCTAATGAAATATTTGTGACGTCGCGGTTTCTGGTTCCCACGACCACGGTATCCTAGTGTGGGGCCAGAAGCAATATATGTGCCTGTATGTAAATGTTATGTTATGTTATTTTTCAAGTACAGTGGCTCACAGAACTTTTGAATTAGGAGAATTGGGGACCTGTTCGCTGTTTACGACGCCCATTTCAGATGTTAGAGCTTGCAACTGGCGTGCAGTTGCGCTGTGCAGTTAGGTCGGTATGTTCTGTTGACAGTTTTTGCCTCTGCGACATAGTTTTATGCAGGAAATTGCGTAAACATCTACGTAAAGTGAGTATTTTACGATGGAGTCTTTAGAACACTCAAAACAGGACGATGCTTAGGCCGACTTGCATAACTTCTTGAATATCACTTATGTTGACATTGATATCGACTTTTGTCTGAAGAATTTTAGCTAAATGCTGTTTTGACCACATATAAGAAAGTAGTAGACTCGCACTCACCCTTGGAACAATTCATCATCAACCCATTATGTCCCCACCAAGGGGCACGGGTCACTTCCCTGAGGAAGGTATAGGCCATACTCCACCACGGGGGCCAAGTCCGGATTGGTGGAGGCTGGAACAATTATTTGCTTAATAACGTAACAAATCTGACTATTGGTTAAAAGGCAACACAGAAGCGGACCTACATACATACGAGCCAGAAACATTACCCTCCTTTTGGGCTCTGCTGTCGGGTAAAAGGCGAGTGACAGATGTCAACGAAGCCTCGCAATGATTACGCTGGAACGCGTCTAGACCTCGCACCACGAAAGAAATCGCATTTTGGGTCATTATTGAATTTTTATGCCATAATATTAAGACGGTATTAAGGACCTTATCGTGGGACCTCTATATCTGGTTTTCCCACAGACTGTGGGCACAAATAGGGAGATAATCGAGTGACACGGGTCGCCTTGCCTCATCAAGCGTGAGGTGGTCTGTAATTGGCTGATTGGCTGCCATTGAGATTTCCGCTGCGCCCGCGCATGACAGACGACTGTAGTCCGGCCGTTGCGAGAAGTCGCTACCACAGAACACCTTATACCTAAGGTTATTTATTTAACGCTAACCACGGGTTTTCCGAATAATTATGCCCAAAGGGCACACAAAACAATTCGTAGCTGTTAAACTGTTAATCTAGGGAGATTAATAGTTTTATAGTGTACGAGAAACCGGGGAGATAAAAACGTAAAAGTAAAAAAACACAAATATCCCAAAAAATATGCAAGTACTTGTATAACTAAAATTTAGTTGTTACAAATTTAAAAATAGATAGATAAATCATTTATTTGCATTTACACACACATGCAATAAAAACAATACAAAACTGGTTATACAGTAGTAGAAAAAGCAAACAACACATACAAAACACAGGAGGTACTTACTTAATACGACCATCTTTAACTATTAGGTTAATATGACCACCTTAGGTCGGATAATCGGATTAGTTAAAAGTAGCAGTGATTCGTACTGACAAATAGAATCCTCCATTTTTTAATAAAGGAAAACTTCGTACTGATTCCATACTATTTTTATTTGGTATTGATTATCTTATCTTATCTTACTAATAGCAATTTCTGATGTTGTTAATCAATCAAAAACCCTTCGCAGATGGCCCGATTCGCGCTTGACTCGCTTTCTAATGATCATCTTCTTTTGTTTCAGGTATGTCAGCCATATAGTGAAGGAAAACGTCGTCGTAAGGAAACCCAAAACTTGGTTGGCTCCGATGTATTGACTTTTCTTTCCTTAGACCGACTGAGCTGTTAGGAAGGAGTAGATGCTGGGCAACCCTATTACTCCATCTATTCAATTTCCAGGTACTCCTCTTCCCCGCTCCGCTCCGCCTAACTCCGCGTTAGAAGAAACGCACCTTGGGAAAACCCAGGTCCAAACCCTGAAACCCAAGGGGTCCACTATACACCTGTACGCCAAAGGAAGTTCAAAAACTTGCACTTTTCTGTTCCCTTTCTACTTCATTGATGGGGCGAAATTTTCCCTCGTTGTAGGTTGAGGCTCGTCGAAAGAAAACTGGTCTTACTACTGGAGATCTCTCGCTGCATACGATGTTAAAGAGCCAGACAGGTTTCCAGATGACGGGGCTGTGTTGTTGTTTTAACACGAATCTGCTTATGCAACTGCGAAAAAATGCCGTGTGATTTTTTTCTCGAAATCTTTTTGCAAATGACGGAGAACGTATTTTTTTACATCTAAGTACAGCATTAAGGATTATTTCTTGGCAACCTGGAAATCTCATGATCGATACTGATCGAGGTAATAATACTAATAATAAAAAACTGACTAAATTTTCGTGCACTGAAAACTTTTTTTCGGCACCCGGAACAACAAAATATATGATAATTATAATACAATACCATAATATTTCCAGATTATTACTGTATAAATACTGATAAAATCTCCGAATAAACAGTGTTTCAGTAGTAAAACAGTGAACGATCACGTATCACAGCAACAATGTAACGGTAGGAAACCGAACCGATTACCATTTTACGGTTCTTGTAAAAAAGTAAACAGAAAGCCGTCACTAAAATGATTACAGTCTTAAATCCCAATCGAGTGAAAGTGTATCGCAACGCAATCCAGTGACCGAGAGACAATGTTCACACTTTTACTTAAAATCCCGATTAACAGAAGGCTCGTTTTACAAATCTCGATGTCAGAAGCATTTGTTCGTATTTGTCATTTTTAAGCTTTACATAGTACGGCCTATACTATCCTCAGGGAAGAGACCCGTGCCCCTCGGTGGGGACATAATAGGTTGATGATGATATTTCACAGGAAAGGGTGCCTGGGTGAATCTACTCAAATTGACGGCGTCATTGTCCTATCGTCCTTGGAAGTGTCACACTTATATGTTGTCAGTGCAACAGGTTGTTAAAGATATTTTTATTTCTTTATTAGTTGGAGTTGACTGACAATCTTACATACTGTAACGACAATAACTTTATACTTATTACAGTATACTTATACTGAGAACTGTGAGAGATTAATGACAACAATGACGAATTAGCGACAATTCGAGGAGATCCACCCGCCTACAAGTTACTACAAGCCTACAAACGACATCAAGGTACTAAATTAGCCCGGCAATCGAATAAGATAGAAATATGTTTCTCAGATGGTTAGGAAGAGCTCGATGAGCTGAGATTAAATGTATAAAAAGTAATTTCGTCGAAACCGAGCATACGACCATATGCTTCTGATGTCGAGAAATGTTGAGTATAACATTTGCCACGTACTTTACTTAGTGTACTTTGTGTTAGAAAAGGGCAAGGCGTAAAAAGCTTCCTTAACAAAATGTCTGAGTAGCAAAACGTCCAACAGCGCGAAACGTCTAATGTGCAGTATGTCTATAGTCCATTTTTCTATGCTTCACATTTTTTCATACTTTAAACGACACTAAATCAAAAACCTTTAGCGGTAGAAAACTCGAAACAGTTTACAAATTTAGTGCTACTTTGCAAACGGTACCGAATTTTCTACTGCTAAAGGTTTTTGATTTAGTGTCGTTTAAAGTCTAAAAAAAATGTCAAGTACAGAAAAATGGATTATAGTCTAATTAGCAAAACGTCCATGTAGCGAAACGGCTAACTAACAGATTGTCTATACCGGTGTGCGTGCATGCAACGACTAATGCATGTCGATGAAGGTATATTTCAGGGTCTCGATTGTTTTAGTGCATTATAGTTCAGTTGCAGTTACATGGTCGGGTCACATGACTAGGTTTTTAATTCCACTGACGCCTAGAATTATTTATACGTGTGCTCGCATCGAAGCAGCAATGAAATTAAATAGATGCGTTCATTTAACTGTCATTGTAATACAATACATCAGCAGAACCTAAGCCCAGGATCGTGGCAAGTGGCAGTCCCTAGTCTTTGTCTACCTCTCCAGAATACAGGTATGAGTTTATGTTTGTCTGTACGCTACAAGAAATTTCTTTCTTTTATTGCATCACCGGAGAAGACAGTTCAAACAGACCTTTTATGCGTTCCCATTTATAGTTAACACTTTTACTTTAAAAGCTCGATGATTATACAAAAAACACTTGAAACCACTTTAGAGAACAATAGATCCGTGGGAGCGCAGCTTTACAATACAAGTGTGAATCTGCGCCTTGAAATTGCTCGCTATAAAGACGCCTGCACACACGAAAAAGTCATGAGCGTTTATTTTTATTGATAAATCACGTTTCTAGAGCAAATCTTAAATATCTTATTTATAATTTTGAATCGGTGGAAGGATGTGGGTTTGAATCCCGACATGTACCGATGACTTTGTTTTTTAAGTTAAATATTCAATCTTGAAGTTTTAGTGTTTAGAAGTTTTAACAGGTAATTGAGATTAATGTGGAGAAGAAGCTAGAAAAGAAACTCCACATTAATTCTTTTCAAAACAGTTTTGGTTAATAAACAAAATGTTTAACTTAAAAAATATTCCTCATGCATGTGTTGAACATCAGAAATCTTTGTCTTCTAAATAATCGTTGTGCAAAAAAGCTTATCATAAAGCTTTTTTGCACAAAGTGTGCTTAACACATTTCTTAACGTTCCAACATTAACTGTTAAGACTTTTCCCCATCGTGTACTTTCATAACAGCCTTATATTTGTAATCTACTCGTACTTAATAAGTCTTTTATTGACACAAAATTAGAGCACCAATTTGCATAAAGCAATTTGTTTTATCTAATGGAATAAAAAGTGAGAAGGTCGCTAAGATATCCCTCGGCTTGTGAACCGGGCTTTACTGTGGGAGATGAAAGACAATTTTCACTACAAATT
This sequence comes from Yponomeuta plumbellus, assembly GCA_947310845.1. NCBI lineage: Eukaryota > Metazoa > Arthropoda > Insecta > Lepidoptera > Yponomeutidae > Yponomeuta > Yponomeuta plumbellus. Next base: position 2,900,446 of record OX371199.1, on the reverse strand, counting down.
AAATAAAATTGTCAGCCAGGGTGACGATGCGTTCCTCGGCGCCATTCGGAATCGATTCTTCACGGTTTTGTGCGTACAGACAACGAGAAAAATCTATTGACTCTAATTCATTGTAGCTACAACAGCTGTTCCCGCGACTTCAGTCGCCTATTATTGGGGTAAATTAATGGTTCCTTTTTGCCTATTCAGAACTAAACGTGTTATCGATAAGTTTTTGTTTAAATACAGACGTTTGGTCAACTACTTATTAGAGCAATGTGCAGAGATCAGCCAAACCCGGTTATGTTAGGTCTTATCTTTTTCTTAAAAACTTATCTAGCACTACCCCTTACTCTTTCCACATCACCCATGGTTAGCTGGAAGAAAATACTTTTTTATTATTAAGCTCGCCTGTGGGCAGATCTTTTTGTGCATTATTCTAGTGCAATAAAGAATTTTCAAAATAAATTCGGGCTGACAGATTTTTAGAAGCATTTTCAGATTCAGTGGCCTATAATTTTTTGAACAATAACAATGGCTATACTCCTATTTATTGTCATAGGTTCATCAACCCACCATGTCCCAACCGAGGGGCAAGGGTCTCCCTCTCCTTCCCTGAGGAAGGTATAAGATAAGATAAGATAGATAGATAATTGTTTATTTGAACACAAATGAAATTAAATTTGTTTACAATACATCTTTGTGCCCTGACTTCTGAACTAGGTGGGGACCTGTATCTCAGGAGCCAGTGCTGTCCCAAAAGGTATGGTACAATGCTATTCTGTGTAAATTTATACATATAAAACAATCAAAATATAAATTTTTCTACACTTTCTTTGGAAAGAAAGTAAACAATATTACATTAAATTAAATTATTATTAATTAGAATGGAATTATCATCAGTAATACAATTATAGTTATAGGCCATACTCCACCACGGGGGCTAAGTCCGGATTGGTGGAGGCTTGTAAGACTAGTGGCTGGTCTTACTGTCAGAAGTTCTCAAGCCGCCCTAAGGCCTCTGACTCGGCTTAACGACTGCCATCTATGGACGGCAGCCGGCACCAACTGCTTAACGTGCCTTGCGAAGCACGGAACCGCTCGGAAAAGTGCCACTAGCGTTAGTCATAGACGGTGACCCATCCATGGACTGAACGCGCCGTATGTTGCTTAACCTTAGTGATCGTTTAAGATCACTCAGGCAGCCCAGGCTACGAGCGATTCATTGTCATAGGAATATAATTAAAATATAATAGAATGAACTGAGGATAAACGAATAATGAGAAAGATGATCACATTAATGTTTTATTAAAATAAATATAAAATAAATAAACTCATGCCCGTTATCCCCGAGGGGGTAGGCAGAGGCACCAATCACTAGAACTGGGCCCACGTTTTGTGTTTTTTTTGTTTTATTCTTTACTATAATGATTGTTCTGGTCAACTGTACTTGCAATCGTTACCTTTGGCATAGCCCGTGTGTGCTTTTACTCGTGATTTCTATTGGAAGGGAGTAAAAGGTGAAATTTCGCAGACTTAAGATACCTACAAAATTCGCTTGTAATCATAGATCTAACTACTGTTAATGCCCATTATAAAATCGAACGTCAAACTATTCTGCGCCTGTGCGCGTGAATTTCAAATTTAAAAATATAAACAATAAAAAAATAAATACAGATCATTTAGAACTATACATACATACATTAAGCTCACGCCTCTACCCCAGCGGAGTTGGCAGAGGACTACCACATGCCACGACCCTGACAGATCACTTTCGCTTCATCGACATTCATTAGTTCTACCTTGACATCTAATTAATAATGTCAGAATCACGCTTTTTTACTGCATCATCTAGATATTATCGCCAATACGGAAGCTTGCTTAAAACACTCTCTTAACGAGGGAAAATATCAACAAACATACATCTTAGAAGTAATAACCCTAGATCTGAAATGATAATTAAAAAAGAAACTGATCTTTACGGATAAGGCCTTAGCAAGCAATTAGAAAAGAAAAGTAGCTACAGCCTGTCCAGTTACATTAAAGCCGTTGACCACCTTACAAATGTATGTGCGGTGCGTGTCAACTTTTACTAGACGTGTACTAAAAGAGTCAACAAACTTATAAAATGATCTGTCAGGCGACTGTAGTCTCAACGCTTAGGGTTAATAAGGGCTGAAAAGTATAAATTACCTTGTGCAATATCGATAACGACTTTCGGAAACGAGTTGAGATGGAAAGTGATTCAGGTACTTTATGCTATGTTTAGTAACTTGTGATTTTTCTTATTGACTCATAACCTGTAATGCTGTTAATTTCCTCCATAGAGAGAGTGACTTGTCTGAATAGGTTTCTAAGAGCTATATTTTCGCAGCATGAGCATCCATTAGTCGCTGCGTGCACGCAGACACGTTTCGTATACTTTTTATCTTGCCCTTCGCTGCATCTCATATTTGGTTAAAGAATTTCCGCCTGGAACGTCGCTTACGGGGTCCTTTTGCACTAAGATTAAATCGCCATTTAGTGTTGGTATGAATCAGGAATGTATGATCAAACCCTATCACTATCTGAGAGGGCTCTTATTTTAATATAACGTTAAGTCTAATATAAAAAAAATCGTATCAAAGTGTTTGTAAAGGTGCCTTTAGGCGTGCAAAGCAGCGGACGGCACAGCGGCCGGCCGCGGTCTGCCGTGAATGGACCCCTTTAAACAACCTACGCTGGGCGCAGTTCGGCACGGCTTGGCAAAGTTCGTGCGTGCTATATTTGCTTGCACCGTATACGAGTAGGCTTGCGTTCGGATTGCTCTTTGCGGATGGCACGGCACGCGTAGGATCGTGCTACCAAGCGCTGTTTAATTGCACCTTTATCGAACTCCTGACCTCTCTCGGGGTCAGCTAGTAGGGTTTAACGTTTTCCTGCTCCTCGAGAATTCGTGATAAGTCGATACAAAGTTTATTTTTAATAACTTTTCCACTTTACCCGGAAGCCAGGCACGGGCGTTCTCAGAAATTTCATATCAACCCATCGAGTTGTTTTAACAAAAAGCCTTTTTCGCAAAAACAAGGTCGGCCCGCACAAAATGATGTAATTACGTAATTCGGCGATAAGTATACGCAATTTCTTTACAGGCTCGGGCGTCTGCTGAAGTCGCTCCATATATTACTAATATTGCTTCACAAACCGGTCGGTGAAGGAAATCCAGCCTGTTAATAACAGCTGCCTCCTATTTCGTGATTCAATTTCCTGAAATATTATTTCACGGTTTTCAGATCGCTAATGCTTTTAAGTTTGTTCGTACATAATTATTAAAAAAAAGTTCGACCAAGACCCCTCACCGATGGTTCTAACGTAATGCAACGGAGTAGAGGGCATGGATGGGTGTATAGGATGATGTGCTGTCGACTAAGGGGTGATTAAAAAATCATGTCTAAAGTCAATCGAAAAAAAAGTCTCATTATTATTATTGTACAATTTATCTTTACGTTATTTTATTTTTATTTTTTCTTTTATTTTATTAGATCCACCAACAAGATAGTACATTACACATTATATAATTTTGCTTACATGCTATATCATTTTTATGTACATCCCGATTACAGGTAGATACGTTTGCTTATGTCACGTGCTCTGGTGTACAATAAAGAATTTTCTTATCTTATTATTTGCGAAAATACATGTATAGTTTTATTTTAATTGTCTCATTAACATTATCTCTTAAACAATAGCTGGTTTCCAACAACCCGTGGTTAAGGCGGAAGGAACAAGGCGACTTTAAAAATACAAGAGGGCACAACGAAACGAGATTCTGCCTTCCATAATTACACACTGCCTCGCGTACATACTTATCTTTTCCCAGCTAAACTCTGGTCGTTTGTGTTGGATTTTTTCAACGAAATGGCGAATTAAATGCACGCAATGCGCCGAATGGGGAACTTGCGTCTCGCTTAGATTCGGCTCAGCAATCTATTTATTTATTTATTAAAGGTAAACTTACAGGTAACAACCAAAGAGGCATTAAAACTATTAACAAATCAGTCTAGAACTAGGCTGGAACCCAAATGCAGTTTACACAGCATGATAGCTTTCATTAAAATTATACATAAAGTATAAGAGTTAAAATAACATAAAAATAACATTAAAATGGTTATTATATGTTTTATTACTTTATAAACCTACTTGTTATTATTCAAGTAACGGTCTCCATATAACATTGCAAATTTACTCTTACAGATAACAGTGAAGTAATAAAAATTTAAGTGCAGTACCTAATTATAACGAAACAGAGCTTATAATTTTCTATGACTGTAATTTATACAATATGTATTTCCTATAACTTTCTCATACATCATTTTTACGTAGCACTTACCGTTGCCGAAAAATCATATAGATTATTAATTAGTCAATATACCCAGTATAACGGATTGCAGCAATACAATATTATTTACTATTGTACATTATAGTAAAGAAATAAAAACATTAGAAAAGTTTAAAAATTAAACTATATAAATATCTTTCGAGATCATAATAATAAAAAATAAAGTTACTATAACAATAAAAAAAATATATTAGATGCATAAAAACATTATTTTACGAGATAACTGTAACATTATAAGGCGTTGAGGGAGTGACGTCACAGTCGAAGGCCGATTTGTATGGCGGGTTTTGGTACCACAAAATTTGTGGTAATGAGTAATTTAATGACTTTAATAATATTGACTTTTCGACTGATCATATTTTGAAAAGTACTAGTGCGTAGAGAAAAAACACCAGGTATATTTTTCTTAAAGCCAACTTCGATGTTATGGCCATTTTAAGTCTAAATACACTTTTTTAAAGAGCATATTATCTGCTCTTTAGCCAAACATAATCAAATTGGTCAATTGGGCTACCACTTATGAGCCGAAAGTACACTTTTATTAGGCAATTCCGAGATAGGACGTTTCTTTTTTGATAACGTAAATAACGCCACTTTTACCAAGTTCAAAAGTTCGTTTAACAAAACGCCCGCTGGGGGAATGTTGCGTTATCTAAATTAATCTGGTTTTTCAAAGCAAACGAGGTTTTGTTGTAAAAACGGCCGTATGCGTCGCGTCATAAGGTTTTACTTTGAGTTGAGTTTGTATTCCAAACAGATCACCTCAGTTCGTTCCCATTGAACTCATTTGTACAATCGCTTTTATTCAGTTGTGATTGGTGTTGGTTAAGGATTGTTTTACGTTACGGTTTTTAAGTAATAAGACGTTAATGTTTTGAAATAAAACTCACGTTTTAGAAAAAATGGAAATTTATTACATCTGAATGATTAAGTGCAAACAAAAACTGCTTTTAAAAAACCCGTTACGTAAAATATGTTACGTTTTTTTGTCCAAAAAAATGATAAAATACGTAATCAACTTAAATAACAGGTAAGTTGTGTCGATGTATAAAAATACCACATGAACATTTGCATACAAGCACATACATTTCTTCTGGCCCCACACTAGGATACCCTGTGTCGTGGGAACCAGAAACGGCGACATCGCAAACATGTACTTAAACATCCAAGACCTGGGTTTTTTTGTCCCCAGCCGGGATTCGAACCCGGGACCTCCCGCATGGTAGGCAGATGCCCTAACCGCTGCGCCACAGAGGACGTCTTAGACCCTCTGTGCTATTTACCATGTCAGACCTTGTGGGTTCGATACCCATTGGGGGCCGTTGTACTTTTGTATACTCAGTCTGGTTATATTTCTGTTTAACATGGTATAGTATAGGGCATAATTATATTGTCGTAGCTATTATTATTGTTATTTAGGGCCAATCAATTTATGCAGTACCAGGGTAGTTCGAGGTAATAATGAGCCGCGTCAGTTGGGAGCAAACCTCAACGGGTCTCAAGTAGAGACAAGTTACGTAAATGGAGATTAATCGGCGGTAGGTTATTATGTGTGTTGATGCCCTGCGCTTACGCATCCCGTCTGGCGGCTCGTTGGGCAACCTCGCTTTTTACCTTTTTCCGAGCCATCTTTGTACTTTATCGTGGAACGAAAGTGGAATAAAAGCCGAATTTATGTTTCTTCCGTAAGTATGCGTTATGGGTCTTAGGGCGGTTTCTGAATTGAGCACGTTACCTAAGTTTTCTAAAGAAATTTGACATGACAGCGGTACAGTTAGTACCTAATTATTTAGCGAAATTCTCAACTCAGAAATCGCCCCTTACCCCACACACGGTCTTAGAACAGACTCCTTTTTCAAAACCATGACATGACACTTCGTCACACCCAGATTAAAGAAAACTTTATTAAAGTACTTTCCTAGTTATAAAGTAGGTAATAGTGTTTGAATGTTTTAATGTTTAGTTTTAATCCATGACCTGTTGGTTTTCTTATAAGCACCATCATCTTCATCAACCCATTATAAGCACGAAAATTGTAAAATGGTACAGTTATTGTATTATGTGTATTCTGTCTTTGGAATAAAACTTTTTCTATTAAAGCTTTTAATTCTATTAAATTTGATCAGAGTATTTGATCAGTACTATGCACTGTTTCTATTCCTTAATAAATAAATAAAAATAAAAAAAATCAGAGGATAACTGTGTCTAATGTTCAACATATCCAGGGGTAATAATTTTCAAGTTTTAAAGTTTATTAATTAGGCTAAAACTATTTTGAAAAGAATACATGTGGAGTTTCTTTGTTAGTTTCTTCTCCAAAACAACAGCTTTGACGTTCATAAAGTGAACATATTGGTTTTTATTTTGTTCTATTCTAAATTAAATGCGTACTGCACGCCTGTGTCCCGGAGGGGTTGTCTGAGGCTAGGGTAAGCCATATGCCACGATCCTGACAAACCTCTTAAGAAAATTAAAGTTTCATCTTTGGGTTTCACTGAGAAATCTTTTGGTCTGTAAATGTCACTAACTCGTTTTAGAAACTCCCACTAAATCTGTCACTTCCATGTTTTGGATTAGCACAGAATGGTATTAATGCGACTCTTACGCTTCACGGTCACAACTAGTCTTGTGATAAATATCTGTCAAATCTAGATGAAAGGTAATTAATTTGAGTTATCATGTCATGGATCGCGACCAAGATGTCAAGTAGGCTCTAAAATGTGGACTATCAGGTTTATGGGATATTGTACCGATTCGACGGAAAGTTGCTTGAATGTTTATACTAGAACAGTGTTTTTCTATCTATGGGTCTTGACCCCTAAAGGGGTCTTACCTTAGGGGATTGATACTACAGGATCGGCTTTCAGGTTTCCCTTATTTCAAAAACACTTAGTATGCATGGGGTAATACTTGTACCAAGAATTAAAATGTGAATAAATTACAAACTTACAGTTACAATGACTTAGTGTATGACGTCCTCTGTGGCGCAGCGGTTAGCGCATCTGCCTACCATGCGAGAGGTCCCGGGTTCGAACCCCGGCTGGGGAAAAAAGAACCAAAACCGTCCCACTATAGGACACAGGCTTTCTCTAAGGGAAAGAGTTCCAGATGTATGTATTTTAAGTATATGAATGAGCAACAAATAAACTTGTTCTTAAAAGAAAAGTTAATATAAGCAAATGGTAACGGCCGCGAACGGTATGTCACACCGGGTTAATGAATCTTCTTTAATTAAATTAATCATCGTTAATTAATGAACGATCAGATTTATGCGACCGTCGCGGTTTTCCCTCTTTAGGCCAAAGAGCTGTGCCAATAATTCACACACAGACGGGTGGCATCTATCAACTGGTTGCAAATAATAATATTATGTTAATTGAGTTAGACTGATTTATGTATATGAGTTTCTTAATTTTCGCCAAATAAATTTAAAGATCGTTATTAGATAATCGCCAGTAGCCCCGGCTGCCTGAGTAATCTTAAATGATCACGAAGATTAAGCAACATAGGGCGCGTTCAGTGCATGGATTGGTGACCCTTCTATGACTAACACAAGTATAATTTTTCGGAGCGGTTTCGTGCTTCGGAAGGTACGCTAAGCAGTTGGTGCCGGCTGCTGTCGATAGATGGCAGTCGTTAAACCACTGCCATCCTTAGGGGCGGCTAGAAAACTTCTGACAGTAAGACCAGCCACTAGTCTTACAAGCCTCCACCAATCCGGACTTGGCCCTCGTGGTGGAGTATGGCCTATACCTTCCTCAGGGAAGAGACCCGGTTGGGACATAATGGGTTGATGATGATTAGATAACAGAGATTTTTTTTAATACTGTGTGATACCTCACAGCCAAGACAGTACTTCAGCGCGAACCAAAACGAAAATATCAAAATCCAGCAAAAGAAGTTAAGAGTGAATGACACCTTTTAGATCTCGTAAGTCTCCAAGTTTTGGAACGATATCTCCAAGCGGAGCTCTGAATTTTAAAATATGTCTGTGATTAATGTATTAATTAACATGATTTAGATCTGTGATAAATCCTAACAGTTCTGTTTTGGAATTTCCATTTCGTTTCTGTTGCTCTGCATCGTCATTAAATGTTGCAAATCACATCTTAATATGGCTTCTTTCTAAGTAGCACGATTTTTTGCATAATGTTATAATATAGTCTATGTACGTGCCATTGTATTGTACCGATTGCGATAGTATGGCCACGTCATGAGGGGACCAGCAGACCACATGTCCAGAAAAGTCCTTGAGCTCGAGCTAGCGCCGAGAAAACGCGGGAGACCCCGACTCACATGGACAAAGGTCGTGGAAAGCGACCTGAAAAAAATCTGGCACTGCCCCAAGGACGACCCAGAATCGCCAGGCCTGGAGAAAAGCGGTTAGGAGAGCCGACCCCAACTAAAATGGGAAGAAGGCCGGTAGAAGAAGATGTACGTCCCACTTTAGGGTACAGACCTTATCTCGCAGAGGCGTGCCCACGGCGGATTGGCTCTGAAGCAGATATTATATGAACAACTCAGGAAGTCAGGTTTCCTCAAGATTCCTTTTGCAGGATCTTATTGCGTACGTTCACGCGCGATGTATTCGAAACATGGGGTTTTAAAATAACCGTAGGGTTGAGCTGGCTCTTTGCCCTTGGAACAGTGAAAATTACGCGTTCATTGGTGTCCATGGATTTGAGTTTGGATGAAAAGGCCGAGAACAAGACGACGGTCAGTGGGCAGACCAGCGCCCCAATGGTCGGACGATGTCGTTGAGTCGGCGGTAGGTCCGTGGATGCGAATGGCGAGAGACCGTTTGAAATGGCATTTGGGGAAGAAGCCTATTTCCAGCAGTGGGCAGCTGTGGGCTGATGATGATGATGATGATGAATGAGAGCAATATTGATGACCGTGAACGACCGTCAGAGGTGGAAATCTGATTGAGACCCTATGGTCTCAATCAGATTGTAGATTGCAAAGCATAGGCTCCGCTAGGAGTTAAAGGACCGAAGAAGAAGAAATTAATACTGGGACCTAGAGGAAAGTCTTTCGACGGTGAACACAGAAATAAATCACGCCGTATAGCGTAAGCCGTAGTAGCGTGGCTGACTTTCGAATGATAATGGCGCATCAATCGCGGGGGTTCACATGGCAGGCGCAAGCGCAGCATGACAATGCGACGCGTTTGTTGAACCTGCGCCTGCGTGGCGCGCATCGCAATCGATGTGATTGGCCGCGTTTGCAGAGCGCCAGTTGCGAGTTCCAGTAGCTGGAAAGCTACAGAAAAAGGCGAAACTGGACAGGGTTAATGGTTTGCAAAACTTAAGCAATATAATAAAAAAGGAATACGTGTATAATATCTTTCTTTTGTATTTTAAAGTGTTCTCTATATAACTTATACATTTTGTTTACTGATATTCATAAGTAAAGAAATATGCAATTTTGGTCTCGCCCAATTTCTGTCTATCATGGAATTCTAGATGAGTGTTAAAACTGATAGTCGAAATTGCCCGTTTTAATTGTCAAAGAAGGGGTATAGTATCTCACGGTACCAGCAAGTAACATAGCAGCGGTGGCCGACATGAGACAAATGAACGATCAGGGAAACAATGAGTGAGTGGGCCGGTTCCACTTTAAGTACAAATTATATTATAATGATTTTTAAATGTATAACTAGAGTTATATAATGATAATTCTACAAGTAACTATTGTTTAATTTCTTTGGATTGCTGTGGGACTAATTTGCCTAAGATCTATTATCAGACCATAAAGGTACACAAAAATTACAAAAATCGGTGAAGCAGTTTCAGAGGAGTTCCGTAACAAAAACTGACACGAGCTTTTTTATATATTAGATATTAAATTCAAGTAAAAAATCACCTTTGGCATTACAGTACTACGTACTGTACTAATAATAGTTAGAAACACTACAAACACGACTGCACGATATAGTAAACTTGTATTCTTCCGTGGCGTCGTCCCGTAGAAATCCAAAGTGATCTCTGCACTATTGTACTATGACGGGCAAGTAACTAGCCTGGTGTGAACGCTCCTCGGATATCACACACTGGTATGGAAGCGTAGTAAAGTAAGCTTCAATACAGGTCCACTGCCATGCTTAAACGCCACTTGTTCTTTTATTGTTCGTACTCATGTTCAGTGGACTTGTCTAAGCTAATTTACATTTTATAGCTTTTAAAATGCGCTTACATCCGGCTGTCGTACGTGATTCTGTGTGCGAACCGTCGACGTTTTATTAGGATAGGTTCGGTTACTAACAAAAGATTTGCTTTTCTGTTTTGCCTGTAAGCACTAACTCTTTGAATTTCGTAATCAGCTCTCTCCATTGCTCCATTGCGATCTTGAGCCTTCTTACGAGGTCCATAGTCAGCTACCAAACCTCAGAAGTTTTATGTTTACACAATTACTTAGTTACCCAATTTAGATTATTTTATTTTCTTTTATTTGCTGTAGTTATATTTCAAGGTTTTTTTTTGACCGATTAAAATTCTTCCTGGCCTATACCTTCCTCAGGGAAGAGACCCGTGCCCCTCGGTGGGGATATAATGGGTTGGTGATGATGATGGTGATGATGAAAATTCTTATAATGAATACCTACTAGTATGTATGTAAGAAACTTTGGTAACTCTCAGTGCGTGAGTACAACTTTGTATTTTTTGTTATTTTGGCATTCCTTCGGTAGTTATTCAAGCTCTATCGCGACGCAAATTGTTGGCCTTCACGAAAGACCCCGACAAGCTCATCAAGCGAAATGAATGGCGACCCCCGGCTCAAAACACCAGAAATGAATGGCAACCCCCGGCTCAAAACACCAGCTGCCACCACCAAGTAAAGTGGGTATTGACAAGCGTACCTCGCCAAACACGATCGGATCTAATCTATGCTAATTATTCAGCTTCTAAACAGCATAATTCATAACCTAACACCGCGCGCGGCGAGCTATAAATCCTGGTGCCTGCCTTCCCGGTTGGGAGGGGAACCGGTAAGAACCGGTGAAGTTGACCTTATGAATATTCTTCCGGATTCACTTGTTCGTTTTTTCAGTGGACGAGTCCGACCATTTTAACGTTACTATGTTTTCGAATTGAAATGTTCGTGTGTATATGTTTAAACTCAAGTCCGGATTCACTTACTGGAAATACACTTACCTACTTGGGATTGGTTAATATTTCTCAAATACGAAAATATTAGTGACCAAGGCCTTGTTTCTGTTAGCATTATAGTTTAATTATAGTTAGTAATTAATTAAATTTTTTGTCCCCAGCCGAGTTCGAACCCCTCGGACCTCTCGCATAGTAGGCAGATGCGCTAACCGCTGCGCCACAGAGGTCGTCAATCAATGTTGTTTCTTGTGTAGTCTTCTGTTCAATTATTCGTGTGCAATCATCATCAACCCATTATGTCCCCACCGGGGTGCACCGAGGGGTACGGCTCTCTTCCCTGAGGAAGGTGTAGGCCATACTCCACCACGGGGGCTAAGTCCGGATTGGTGGACGCTTGTAAGACTAGTGGCTGGTCTTACTGTTAGAAGCTTTCAAGCCGCCCTAAGGCCTCTGACTTGGCTTAACGATTGCCATCTATCGACAGCAGCCGGCACCAACTGCTTAACGTGCCTTGCGAAACACGAATTTGCTCGGGAAAATACCACTAGCGTTAGTCATAGAACTGTCACCCATCCATGCACTGAACACGCACTATGTTGCTTAAACTTCGTGATCGTTTATGATCACTCAGGCAGCCGTGGCTACGAGCCATTCGTGTGCAATAAAGTATTATTTTTAACCTATTTGGGACCTTGAGGTGCAATCCACTGGGTAAATCAGGTGGAGCCCTGCAGAACCCGCGTTGCAGCGATCTCAGATAAGATTTCAAAATGAGTTGTTTATATGGCTTATGCTCCTGGTGCCTGCTAATTGTCATTCGTTCTGTGCTTTCATGTCAAAAATATCTGGTCTACCATCTATCCAAATTGCGACAGGACGGCGACGTGCGCGCGCCACTTTACTAACTATGGTGAACGAAGACATCGTGAGTAAATCTGAGGCTTGAGTTACACACCTCAGGGCTTGAAGTTGCCAATTGGTCATGCTACATTTTTGAACATGAACGGAAATCTCAATACCATTTCGAGAATTATGCTTTCAGTACTATTTCTATTTATCAGATTTGTAAATACCCAAGTCTTATATTTTTTAAGATATTCAATGAAAAGCCTTGACCTTAAATGACTTTTCTATGACGTCAGCAATCACAGTATAAGTATTAAATTGTAATGAAGTGAACGGACGGTACGGTAGTGGCTGGGAAATATTGGACGAGATCACATACATTGCTTCTGGCCTCACACTAGGATACCCTGTGTCGTGGGAACCAGAGACAGCGACGTCACAAACATGTAAACATCCAACACCTGGGATTTTTGTTCCCAGCCGGGGTTCGAACCCGGCACCTCTCGCGTGGTAGGCAGATGCGTTAACCACTGCGCCACAGATGTCGTCACCTACACTGAGTGTTTTCTTGTACGAAAGAATTCGACGTGACATCTGTTAAAAGAACCACCTGTCACATTGATTGATGTTAATAAAAGAAATATAATTCGGTTGTGTTTCTCGCAAGGGTTAAATTATATCTCATTATTAGCCTGATTGACAATCACAAAATGTAATTTGTAACTCCGAAGTAAACAAGCAATTTGTTGCATTTTCGTTTTGTTTTTTCGGTCTGATTGGTAATTACAATTATTCAGTTGCCAGTTGATTTCAACGAAGCGCTGGAGGCATACATACCTACATGAGCTCAAGCTTCCTGGTCCTAAATCGCATTGAGGCTTTAAAAAGTACCCGAAACCGACGTGGGTGCATGCAGCGACTAATGAATGTCGATGAAGCGAAAGTGTTTTGTCAGGATCGTAGGAGGTGGCGGTCCCTGGTCTCTGCCTACCCCTCTGGGATACAGGCGTGATCCTATGTATGTGTATTTATGTTTCCTAGTGTGGGCCTAGAAGCAATGTATGTGCCTGTATGTAGATGTTTATGTTTTAATGATTTAGGGTGTCGAGCACCACTTTCTTAAATGGGGCTTTAGTAGCATTTAGCTACAATTCCTAACAATACAAAAGTAAATCCTTGCCTAGGCCTAGGATTACATAACTACCAATTGTGGCTTATTAGCACAACTCAAGGTAATTGTGTTGTAGAGTCTACTTATTAATCTGTGTGATTTTATGACAATTCGATGCGCTTAAGCAATGCGCATCGAATTGTCATAAAATCGAATCTATGTAATTCGGGTTTTATGAAACAGGCCCTAAGTTAGGGCCCATCCATAAATTACGTAACACGTTAGGGGGTGGGAGGGGGTCAAGTGACCCCCTAACCCGTCGAGGAAGTGTGATATTGTGACAAGGGGGCGGGAGGGGTCCTAAGTTTTGTGACGTCACAGTTCAAAATCTATAATAATCTATGTGTTAAAACACGAACTTATTAACGAAAAACTCAAACACATTTGCAACTCTAACTGTTCCTAACTCTAATTGTAACTCTATCGAAAATAAAACTTATTTCGGAACTGGAATTTTAATTTAATAATTTTTAGATGTATTATTACAAAATATGTGACGTCACACAGGGAGGGGGGGAGGCCCACAAATGTGACCAACTGTGACAAGGATAGCCCCTTACCATAATTGTTTTGTACCGTTTCTATATATTCTATTCTATTGACATTTTACTGATCATGATTTAATTTAATTTTTATTGGAATTTAATGTATTCTTATCTATTTATAATTTTGCTTCGCATGTTTAATTTATTTGATTATGATTCAATTTAATTTTCTATTGGAAATCAATGTGTCTACGAACTATTATATAAATTACTCAGCTACCGCAATAGGATCTCCTGTAATGATAGCTGTAAGTTATGGTAATATATAAAAATAAAAAAAAATAAAAATTATCTAATCAGCCCGTAAATAGAGCCCACTGTTGAGCATAGCCCTCTTCTTTTTCAAGCCCAACCCATCCGGTTCAGTGCTAGTCTCGTCCAATATTTCCCAGCCGCTACCGTACCGTTGTGCCGTTTACTTCATTACAATTTTTCGAGTATTTGATAGGTTTTTTTTGGAAATGAATAAAGGGCGGTCCAAAATTGCGGCTCATTTGCAACGAGAATTAAGCGTGGAGGTCCGTGTCAACGGAAAACAATCAAAGCCCACAATTTTAAAGGTGAACGGCAGCATAAAATTGAACGATGAAGTCGCAGCAACTGCAAAAGCGATCTTATCCCCCGTGAATAAGACAATAAAAATAAACTAAATGTTAATAAGCGGGGAAGTGGACAAAAACTGGAGAGATATATTGTGCTGAGACACTTCATAAATTAGTTACGTGAATGAAATATAATGCATGGAAGCAATAAGTCTTCGACCACTAAGAAGTGATCATAATAACAACGAAGGAGATGATTTATCATTTGGGTTTATACGAATAACCAATGCAAACAGTTTGGAAGTTGAATCACTTCTAACAATATCAAGATATAAACTTTTGACACGATCTGTCTTAACCGTTCTACATTATTCGTGTATCCAAGATCCGAAACTCCCGAATCTAATCGATTCCTGAACTATTTTCAATTTTTTTTAATTTTTGACTTGTAGTTCAACATGAAATTTGAGAGCATTTTTATATCTCTCCCCAAAACACAATAAGAGTGTAATGTTTCCAGTGTCTTTGGATGTATATTTTTTTATCCAATTCTTTAATCTACTAAAACTCAAAAAAAATTGAACCGATTTACTGAACAACTCATCCCGGATAACACAGCGCACCTAAAGTTACTGTTTGTAATATTCTGGTTTGGTTCTGCTTAGGAAGTATTAAGGTGAGCCTAGCTTGGATGCCTTACTGTTCAGAAATTTAATTACTCTAACGATTACATACAAGAAAGCGCGACGCAAGAGAAAGGCTACGAGTATCTAGTTTGGTGATTGTCTTGAATTTAAATTATATTGTACTAATTATACGCGGAAATTAATTTAATTACTTAGCTTTACATAAATTATTTCCGTTTACGTTACATAACTTTATGTATTGAATATTATATTATTTCCCAATATGCGACGCGACTTCCGCACTATGTTATTTCCTATATCACAGATCAATCTAATATCAACCTTACAGTAATAGTAGTTTGAGATTATTTTTATAAGGTAAGGTAAGGTAAAGGTAGATATTGATGTTTTCCTAAATACACGTCGAATTTGACAAAATGGAACACCATTTTTTAATATTTACTTTCAAATCGCATAGTTATTTTGACATTATCCTAAAAGACGTCTTTATACTACGCTAAAAGGAACAATTGTAACTGTTGACCCTAAAAGGGCAACTTAATGCAATTAAATGTAAATCCGACTGAATAGCAAAGGGGCGAGAGAAAACAGAAGTCAGTTTCGGCTACCATGAAGTTCTATCAAGGGCAGAGTCGCTTCACTTGTAGAATTTTTGGTGGACCAATGGTTTATAATTGGTATTTTTAAGGTCATATCATAACGCAACTGATTAAACTTGTGTGATCGTAATACACTTAATTAACATGTAATCTACACTCACTACAAACAGCCAATGGGCCGGTTTCCGAATTGAGAATTGTTCTAAGTAACGTTCTGTCACGCTCTTTTCTGAGAAATTTGACGAGACAGCACTACAGTTAATTAGTAACCTAGGGAAATCCTAAATTCAGGCCCTATAACTTGTGAGCGGGACAGGCTCTGTCTCAGAAAGAGATAACGGAGAAAGGCTAAAATTGATGAAAAATAATTCCAGCTTTTTGAAAATTGTAAATTAATTGAGTACACAAGAAAACATGTAAAATTCTATGTTTTGTCAATAATTAAGGAAACAAATGATTGTAATTTCATTTAATTTCATTTCCAATTAATAATCGAGAATTTAATCGGTACGAAAAAGGGTTTCCGCAGGATCTATCTTAGGACACTTGCTTTTCCTGGTGTATTCCTAAACGAATGATGTAAACTGTTACATCGTAATAATCAAACATTTTAATTGAATATGCCTTTTATTAACGTATATATAAAGTGCACCGTCTAGGGTCTCTAGTCTGTCGCAGGATCGTCGACTCCTCCTCGCATTTGTGTCAGGGGCGTCGCAATCTTAGCAAACAATCAGACTCGACTGCAGAGTAGACACGACTGATTGATGTAGTATCCTAATAAATCTTAATTCTGTAATACATTGGTTGAATTTATGCAATTCGTAGTCTTAGACAGTCTGCAACAAACGGTGACTTCAACTCGGATATAACATTTCATCTCATGTTTATATGTACGAGTATGTACCTACCAAGCCTTAAGAAAATAAATTAATTGCTATGCAGTAACAAACGTCAATAATTAAACTTTCAGGTTTCGTTGTCTGGTGGTTTTGCTAGGAAATACATCACTAAAAGATGTTTCTGAAAGCTCGTACAAAGACGGCTCCGCGCTTTACACAAGAACGATCCCAAACTCAGAACTATAAAGGCTGAAAACTCGATTCCAACCATGAGATAGGTAATCAATCAATCAATGAATAATCAATCTGAAAACAAGGAATAAATGCCATATTTTTGTGGCCAATTGTGGTCATATTGGTTGCCCTGCCTTAACGCCTGCACATTTGACGCGAGAAGATTGCGTTCTTAAATACAATCTCCACATTTCCCCCTTAATCCCCCCACTCTAGGCAGGGATGCGCCGGCACAGCCAGCTTGGCGCCCGCGGCCACTTTCACCTTTGGTCGTCGACCCGCGGAGTCGCGCCAAAATCGATCGCGGACGCGTCTGCGCGTGCGCCTATTGCGTCACGGTTTGATTGGGCTTGAGAGACGATTTGTCAGAGGTCCGCCAAAGCTTTTGACGGGTGATGATTGTACCTCTACTCAGAATGGAGGTCTGTGCCGTAGAGTTGCATTCAGAGACAGAGTTTTTGACCAAGGACCTGCTAGATGTTTACTTCCGTGCTTAATCCTTCGTGGAGCATATGATGTCTACTTCCAAACGCGTAGCTTTTTGTCCTTCGGTCTGCATTTTTTTGTAACCTAAATAGGTTGCAAGTGAAGAGGTTATAGAAAATACTCTATAGGAACGGTCCCACAATAACTTCTGAGAAACCCCTATAAGGTCATTCAATTTGATCAGACTACTCCAAATACTTTCCAGTTTTAAAGCTTGTCTCAATTTTCCTCTTGATAAGTCTCATATACAGGATGGCACTTACTCGCAGTGAGTTATGAAGACAGGTAAGATGACTGACTTGGACATATTTTAGTGATGCAAATCGAAGTAGATAATGAAGCAAATACAAAAACGGAAACCAATCTCAACCAATCGCTAGATAGCATAGTTCGATAGCTCTTAGCATTCCATCGATCAATTTTACAAGCAATCTAGCTCTTTATACTCTCCCTTTAAATAACTTCTCCGAGTGAAAGCTAGTAGGATGCTGGATTTATGCCACTAATGAGTAGTAGACATTGCATTGCGATATGCCGCGTTTAGACAGAACAAACTTAAGCTCATGCGGACCACACTTCAATATTCATTATTTTATGAATCTATCGATCGGAGCACATCGATTCAATTTTTCTTTTAAAATTTTATTGTACTTGTCATGGTATACACGCGTTTAGTTGATGGAAATAATTAATTTCATTGTTTATTCTAATCCATTAATCCACGAGCAGAGGAGAGCGTGTGCAACTCGACTCTGTCGCACAGAAGATGTTGGTGGTGGTTGAAGAAAGTAGAATATTGATGTTATGTTTTCATGTTTTATTTCTCACTGTGCACAGTTACATGTTTGTTGTTAATGAGAGGCAAAAGCCAACTGTCTGGCGCAGGCAGCAAGGCCCGTGAGCTCGACTGTGCGCGGTGCACAGTCAGCAATACGGCGACCTAGATATGTGTACGGTGCTAGCCGGTACAAATAGTTTACTGTTATTTAGGGCTTTTATGGTTGGGGCCTTTTCCTACATTTATAAAATTGATAGATCGCACTATCTATATTTAAACTAAATTTGAAAATAACTGTGTTTATCTAAAACGGTCTACATTTTGCTTGAAATTGACACATATGTATGTTAAATTACATTAATTAAGACATATTGTTTTTTTTTATTTTGATTGTCAGTTAATTTTGACACTTATTCTATACAACTTATGCCACCAATTTATTGTAGTCACTTTGCTAATCTCGTAGGGCATTTGCTAGGTGTAAACGCCCCTCCTCTAGGGTTGGGCCAGGGCCGGTGAAATGCAGTGAAAGTGTCATTGTTGCCCTCCGCGGGTTGGGCTGGCCTACTTGCCCTAGCCGCTTATGTGCGCACGCGCATTGTCAACAGATTGCCTTGCCTTTACGATCGGTATCTGCGCGGTAGTACAATCGGGATGACTATAACCATCCAGTTTTACTTCCATTCAATTCAATTAATTTTGTTGCGATAAATTACAGTACATTAAATACATATAGTATGATGTTATATGTATAAAATTTGTAGTTCAGTTGTAATTTTACCGAGAAGGCATAGAAATTTCGTAATTTAAAATTAATATTCAGTTTATTTCTAGCTGTTAAGGGCCGGTTTCTGAGTTGAGAATTTTCACTAAGTATATACTTAAGTAACCTTCTGTCTCGCTCATATCTGAGAAATTCGACGAGACAGCACTAGAGTTAAGTATTTCCTTAGTAAAAATTCTCAACTCAGAAACCGGCCCTAGTATCGTTGTATTTATCCAGAATTTGATCTTTCAAGATGGGTTGAGCGGTTGTGGTGGCGCGTCGGTAGAACGTTGGTTTCGCTTCGAGAGGTCTGGTCCTGAGTCCGATACAGGAATATAATTCCAATGACTTTGTTTATAATAATAATAAAATAATAAACGCAAACCCATTCGAAATTCATGAGTGTTCATACGCCCACAATGGGTAGAACATAGAATGAACTATAATATTTTTGAGACCTTTTATAGTAGCGCCTATGTTCATGAATAAATAATTCTGATTTTGAAGTCAAACGAAAGTGAATGTTTTGTAGAAAATGTGTTAACAGTAAAAGAAGACGATACCTGATTTGAAACTTACTTCTATCGTATTACGTAAAGTGGGGCGAGCAGGACAAAACTGAAGAAACTCTTATCGGCTTATGACTAAACACAAACATTTACATACAGACACATACAATGCTTCAGGCCGCACACTACGATACCCTGTGTCGTGGGAACTAGAAACAACGACGTCACAAATATGTAAACATCCAATACTAAAGAATGACTTAAAAAATGGGATTGGTACTCCTCATAAGGCTGTTTGCTTTATATTTGAATCTGTTAGTGAGATATTCTTAGTGAGAAAGTGATCAATCCTTCGTTGGAGTAATATTTTAACAACCATCTGGCCTAGGCGCAAATTCACAGTAAGATCGACGCACGCGCATGCCTCAGCCACCATTGTTGTATAAATGATCACTTGTCAGCGCTCGACAAATCGAGATCGATGTCGAAATCTTTAATTTGAATTTCACCCGTCTCTTTCGCACTTGCACATTCACTACTATCTCTCTTTTTCGTCTCTATTCTGTTCCCTCATTCATTGAGCTTTGCGTCAGAACTAGACTATATGAATCCGTAGGTGACCATTGTTAGTAGTTTCGTCAGTTGTAATTTGACGAACATGCCTGTGTGTAAAAATGTCATTTGTCATTGTGTTTTATCTCCCTCTTGATTGGTGATAAGAGAATGCATTTTGACACGTAAGTAATTGATTGGAGAAGTTATATCGTTAAGTAAATCAGCTAGTTAAGACGACATTTCATCAACATTTACAGTGCCACCATAAGTAGTCCTCTGTCCGTTCAATTATGTAGTCTGGGTCCCTGTCATAGTTCGCAAAAATGACTGTAGCCGGGGACTATGTATAAATTGTATTAGGTAACATTCCGTCTGTCAGTCAATCGTCAGAGTTCGATGATTTCTAAACGCTTTCGTCTCACATGCTATCAAATATCGTCGACATTTTCACGATGACATGACAGTCATTCCTATTAGTCACTTGATCGTCAAACTACATAGCATCTTTCTAGTCTTAGGTTTTTTTCCATTAGTTTCATGCAAGACCATCGATCCTAAAAATCACTATTAGATTACCATTATAAACTTTATTCCGGATACATTTAGTTGACGTCAGAGACGACCAACCGACGGCGCGAGCTCCGTCTCTGCTCACCATGGTTCATCATCATCATCAACCCATTATGTCCCCACCGAGGGGCACGGCTCTCTTCCCTGAGGAAGGTATAGGCCATACTCCACCACGGGGGCCAAGTCCGTATTGGTGGAGGCTTGTAAGACTAGTGGCTGGTCTTACTGTCAGAAGTTTTCAAGCCGCCCCTAAAGGCCTCTGACTTGGCTTAACGACTGCCATCTATCGACGGCAGCCGGCACCAACTGCTTAACGTACCTTGCGAAGCACGGAATCGCTCGGAAAAAATGCCACTAGCGTTAGTCATAGACATAGACATAGACCCATCCATGGACTGAACGCGCCGTATGTTGCTTAACCTTAGTGATCGTTCAAGATCACTCAGGCAGCCCCGGCTACGAGCGATACATGGTTAAGCACTGCGAATCAGAGCGAAACCTGGCCGGACTCTTCCGACAAAATGTCAAGTAAATTTATCCGGAATAAAGTCAATAAAGTCTAGTGTTTACGTAAGTGTTAGTTCACTATTAACACGATTGAGGGATTGTGCAGACACTTCAGACACTTTGTGCAATTCGATCTGCAAAGAAGATATCGTCGGGTGCAGTCGCAAACCTCTTAACAACATTAAGCATCCTTAGAAAGTAAATTACTGGACGCATCTTATAGCAAATCTCTTAAATTTGGAAAAAATAATTGGAGTTAAGAGGTTTCAGACTTTAGCCGACGATATGATCAGTTTTTCTTGGTGGCGATAGTGGTAGCCCCTGGAGACCCATAGACAGCAGAGTTCGGGAAACAGGGGGTAAGTTGCATAATGGCATGATCAACCCCGGTTTTTCGAACATTAACAAGCAGTTAATCTACCTTTGACAGCTGCCAGTCCGCCAAAGTGCATACGAAAAAAACATTTGACAGCTGTTAACAGTAGATTAACAGACTTTTAGCGTACGAAAAACCCCTTCAATCTCAGTAGATCCATTGACCAGATCCATTATGGATCTAGTGAGATATTTTTGTCTTGGTAGATCTATGTTTTACCAAACTGGATCTGATGAGATTTTTTATTGCCTTCAATCACGGTAGATCCATTGACCAGATCGGAGGTTAGTTTTTCCAATGATAAACTGGGTATAGGCAAACTCAGTTCTCCGTTTGCAATATTTTACTTTTTCCGGGCGACCAAATCGGGGCCGCGGGTCTATAAGGGCACTTTCACACAGTCCCGGCGTAGGGCGGAAGGCACGCCACTGACCTGGCATTTCGCTCGGAGATGCGCAAGCGCATCGCGGGTCACTCCCGGTGACGCAATCAATGGCGGCGCTGAAATATGGCGGGAAATATTTGCAGGGAATGGGAAGACGTGAAGGCTTGAAAAGTGCTGTTTCACAATGCATGCAATATGAGCATAGATGTGAGATAACTTAGAATGTATGGGTGCCACTGTAGAGCGCAGGAATTCCTCGGAGAGAGAGGCTTGTCCTCCTCACTCCATTTGACGAACTTCTTCCATAGTGAAAAGTAGCTTTCGCCCGCGACTCCGTCCACGTGGACTTTAGTTCACAATTTTGCAACCCCGGTCACTCCCATAAGGGTTAAATTTAGAAAAACGACGAAACAGGTGTTCAATCAATTGTGTTGAAGAGTATTTATTTTAAGTTTCAAGAAAATTAGACAACATTCTTTTACCTCCCATACAAATTTCGGCAACCCTTTTCGTCCCCTTAGTGGTTGAAGAGTATTTATTTTAAGTTTCAAGAAAATTAGACAGCATTCTTTTACCTCCCATACAAATTTCGGCAACCCTTTTCGTCCCCTTAGGGGTTGGATTTAAAAAAATCCGGTCTTATTCCTTGCCTACATTATATATAGTTGTTACATTATATATACATATATCTACCCTCTGTGCAAAATTTCAGCTTCCTAGGTCCAACGGCTTGTGCTGGGCGTTGATGAGTGAGTCAGTCAGTCAGGACTTTGAATTTTATTTATATATAGAAGATAGATAGATACAAGAAGATAGATAACAATAAAATCAGTCCGAGATGAGCAACCGTCGAGGCGAGCTCCGTCTCTGATGACCTTGATTAAACTCTGCGATTTCTGCGAATCAGAACGAAACCTGGTCGGACTCTTCCGGCAAATTGTCAAGTATGTATATCCGGAATAAAGTTAATAATAGTATACAATTGGCAGTCTTACTCATGTTACGAAAGATTTACATTTAAATCAAAAGGTTGATAACCCAGGCGTTGAGTTTCAGGCAGAGCCGTAAGATAAATCATCACATGAGCACGTCGACAAGTGTTTAATAACACAGCCTTCTGATTTATGCCGTATCGATTGACTGCCTTTTTTGGGGCGTGTGATTGCAAATATTTTAAAAGACCCGTTGGCTGAGAATATTTGTCATTATTTCCCTTTAAAAAAATTAAAAGATCCCAAAGTACCCGAATCCGGCGTACGCGCATGCAACGACTAATGAATGTCGGTGAAGCGAAAGTGATCTGTCAGTGGCAGTCCCTGGTCTCTACCCCTCTGGGATACAGGTGTGAGCTTATGTATGTGTGCACGCCTTTTAGTGGCCTTTTTAACTGCATTTTGTTTTTTATTTTAATGTAGCCTATCTACGTCCCACTGTAGGATTTTGCTCTTGGTAATACAACCCCTATGTGGTCGAATCATAATTAATCATAATAATTTAATAATAATAATTTGGGGCGATCGACTCACCATATGAATTGTTTTTAATTGTTCTCTTTAAGGTCATAACGCAACTGATTAGAAATTAATACATATATGTATATGTAATATAAAAACATTCATAAACTTTACGAGCGTGTTTTTGCGTCTGAAGTGAACCCATCAAGAGGTGGCGCTGCAATTACCGATTCTTTATGGAGTCACCGCGCATGCGCCCTTGACCATAAATCTTATTCAATTTGACGTCCAAAAAGTAATGTATTAATGGGATTTTTGACCGCGCCAAGTTCAAAGGAGGCGCTTTTGTTGTTAGAGGTTAACTTTAGTGCTGTATGTATACTGTGATTGGCAGCGGTTACAGACTAGTGATTAGAACAATCGACTCGGAAGTGAGAGACTCAGGTTCGATTTCCGATGCGGGGTAAGCACCTATGACTTTGTTTTCGAAGTTATGTACAAAAAAAAACGCAGGTCTGGATGTGTACATGTTTGTGATGTCGCTGTTTCTGGTTCCCACGACACAGGGTATCCTAGTGTGGGGCCAGAAGCAATGTATGTAATAACATACAGGCATTATGTAAATGTTTATTATGTTTATGTATATTTGTGAAGTTATAGTAGTACGTGGGCCATACTGAAAGTTTCTGGATTCTGGTATATAAGAAATAAGACTACCTATTATCTTTATAACATATTTATTGTTTTTCAGAGTATATACCCTCACGATTTACGAATTTTTGCATTCGCTGGAACTATTGTGAAAAGCAGTGGGTCCAGTCTTCCTTAGGGACCTCTTCGATGGCTTTGTGAAAAGCATTCACCGCCATTTCCGGGCTTGTAAAACGTAAACCTCTGAGTTTATCTTTTATATTCGGGAGCAGAAAGAAATCACAGGGTGCTAGATCTGGACTGTTTGGCGGATGAGTCATTCTTCAAATACGCATTCGTTGCCTTAGCGGAATGTGCCGACGCGTTGTCATGATGAAGGACTATTTTGCTGCCTTCAAATACGCATTCGTTGCCTTAGCGGAATGTGCCGACGCGTTGTCATGATGAAGGACTATTTTGCTCAGGGGACGCTTTTCGCGTGTTTTGTCAAACACTTCAGGCAAACACGTATTAACATACCAATCTGTAGTTACGGTTCTTTGGTTTTCAAGCGATACTGTGGTGTAATGGCCTGATTTGCCGAAAATCGAAGCAACCATTTTCTTGCCAGTGCTGCGGCTTTTTTTGACTTTCGTTGGCAACTCTTCAAAAGGAAAGACCCATTCCGCCGATTAACTTTTCCTTTCTGATTCAAAGCAGTACACCCAAGTTTCATCACCTGTTACGATGTTATACACAGCCATTGATTGTCCTCCGTCATATTTTTTTATCATTTTACGGCACCACTCTACACGCAGTCGTTTCTGATCTTAGGACAAATCATGCGGTATCCATCGAGTGCAAAGTTTCCGAACCTTCAGATGCTCATGCAATATCTTTTGCACTTGGCTCATTCCAATGCCTAAGGTAGTGCGGATTTGCTGGCAGGTAATTTTTTTATACGTTTCAATTAGTTGTCGCACAGTATCAATATTAAAATCGGTAACCGCGGTCGCCGGCCGGCGTTCATGTTTAACGTCATAGAGATGATCACGTCCTCGTCCAAATTCACTAAACCACGAATAAATAGAGCTACGACATGGGACTTCATCACCAAATGCTAACTGAAGTCTTTGACAACTCTCTTGCTGACTTAAGCCATAGCGAAAATCGTAAAAATCATAGTACGGAAATTTTCTCGACTTAAATTCATTGTAATAGCGACACACTAATTTCAAAACAACGCCACGATGAAAAAACAAATGACAGACTCACAATTTAAAAATAAATGTGCTGACAGAGAGTTCCTTGTTCAAACCCTATCAGTGTTTTTTTTATTTTCCTTTTGAACTAGTCCGTTCCAGAAACTTTCAGTATGGCCTAAGTAATACATCAATTTCGAAAGAAAACATCGTGGGGAAAGCTCTGCTTTAGTCAAGGACCGCTCTTAATACGGGAACAAAATATGGACCAAGTAATATTACGACATCTTAACAGACACTTACAGCCAGCGGTGTTAACATAACATAACATTTACATACAGGAACATACATTGCTTCTGGCTCCACACTAGGATACCCTGTGTCGTAGGAACCAGAAAAAGCGACGTCACAAACATGTAAACATCCTAGACCTGGGTTTTTTTGGTCCCCAGCCGGTATTCGAACCCGGGACCTCTCGCATAGTAAGTAGATGCGCTAGCCGATGCGCCACATGGGTCGTCAATAGCCCAGTGGTTAGAACAATTGGACTCTGAAGCCATCAGAGACCTAGCAACATAGGAATCTTCTCAGAGGAACTGTACCTAAGCAGCTTTGTAAACAAGCCTTATACCACGACTAAGCTCTGCAAAACAGAGCGACACCTAGCTTGCAATTACGTAAGACTCCACTGTATGGAGTTGTCTGATTTAGCCCTTTTGCTCCCGTTATGTCACACAACCTTATGTCACACTGATACATTCTGGGACTTTTTTCCCAGTAGGTATCTCATACACCGAACTGTCATAATACAATCTTATTTTGACTCTTTCGAGTTGTGTAAATACTTAACCCGATAGAGTGGAAAGTTACGTAATATAAGGGCTGGTCGGACTCTTCCGACAAAAAGTCAAGTATGTATTGTTTGTTCGGAATACAGTTGCTACAGCCTTATACCATTGTCAGAGGTTAATAAACGAACTTAAATCAGTTCTAACAACATTTTCTTTGTTCACAGGTAAACTTTCGCCCGATCAAGCATCCAACTGAGAGGATGGAAAGGCGGAATTCCTCACGGTATCATTTGACGCTATTTACGATCCGACTAAGACTCTAGACCAGTGATTCCAATAATTTTGCTCCGCGGAATCCAAGGGCTCTGTGGGAAAGTATCTGGAGTCCACCGTGATTCACATTTGTCACTGAATCGTCGACAAATAGATAGATGAAATATTCTTTATTGTATGTACACCAGGAATTACACATGAGATTTGACAATAACATAGTACAGTACAATTGGCGGCCTTATTACTAAAAGTAATTTCTTCCAGACCACCATTGACGGAAAAAATAGAGAAGCTGAATGAGAAATGAGAAATGAAAGAGAGTCGGTGCAATGTTATAACGGTTAGGTGTATCTATGTTAGGTGCAAATGTTAATCACGTGTTAAATGATTTCTCAGCTACAAATATTATCTTGCGGTAATGTAGTGGGACACTGGTGGTACCAATAGAAGCTTGAGCCATTTAGTTTCGACCTTGAAAAGAACAATTAAAAAACCATTGTTATGGTGAAGTAAGGCAAGGACACTACAAACACGGAAACACCCAGACTGAGGCTGTTTGTACAAATCTACGGCGTCCCTCAGTGGGAATCGAACCCACGACCTCAGTCTTGGTAGGTAAACGCCTTAGGGGCTAGACTATCGAGGCAGTTAAAATGTCCCAAAATGCGCTTAGGAACGGGTTAAGGTAGACCAACCCCTCCAAATGTCCTTCGTTGGCACTTCTTCTAAGTAGGCCTTGACGTCAATCGATTAATGCTGATGTTTCAATACTTTTATTATAAATAGTCTCAATACCTTAGAATAAGTAATATTTTATTTAGTGGTGGTGGCGTAGTGCGGTTGACCCTTGCTTCTCGATCATGAGGGTCTGGGTTCGAACCACGCATGTACCAATGACTTTTAGTTACGTACATTTGTTTGTACAGCAACACCATTCGCTGATAAATTGTGCCCGGATAACGGCGACAGGCTTGCCACTTTTCACGTTTGGGACCTAATAAACTCGGCAAAACGTGGGCCCAGTTCTAGAGACTGGTGCCTCTGCCTACCCCTTCGGGGATAACGGGCGTGAGTTTTTTTTTTTAAGTAATATTTTACATATTAGTATAGACCCTGGTGGTAATTCTGGTCGATATAAATAAATTATTTTTTGTCAACTCCTCGGTCTTCAAAACTTAATTAACGCAAAAGTCGCGTCGGGCGATGGCTCTAAAAGTTTCAGAACCGCTGGTCTAGAAAGCTCGGACCTTCCAGTCCAGGGCGGTGGATGCAATAATAAATATAACGAATTTAATTAAACTTTAGAGACGGTATCTCAGCTAGGGCGTGGGTCTAAGTCAGGAGAGAGTGGGGACGCTGGCTTTTAGAATTTTAGGCAGTTGAAGCCTTCAGGATTGATTCAGTTTTGTCAAATATTGATTCATAGTAACATAACTTTCAGAAAAGTCTTGGCTGTTTCGGTCAATAGTTTTGAAGTCATAATTAGGTCTATAACTAACGCTAGTGGTATTTTTTCGAGCGGTTCCGTGCTTCGCAAGGCACGTTAAGCAGTTGGTCCCGGCTGCCGTCGATAGATGGCAGTCGTTAAGCCAAGTCAGAGGCCTTAGGGCGGCTTGAAAACTTCTGACACTAAGACCAGCCACTAGTCTTATAAGCCTCCACCAATCCGGACTTGGCCCCCGTGGTGGAGTATGGCCTATACCTTCCTCAGAGAAGAGAGCCGTGCCCCTCGGTGGGGACATGATGGGTTAATGATAATGATGATTTAGGTCCCCAAAATTTGGGGTTTTCGTAGAGACTCGGGCTTGGCAAGATTTCAATTAAATAACTTTCATCCAATAAAAACTCACACTGTTCCCTGTATGATTCGGGTGATGTTTTGTT
Organism: Yponomeuta plumbellus; assembly: GCA_947310845.1. NCBI lineage: Eukaryota > Metazoa > Arthropoda > Insecta > Lepidoptera > Yponomeutidae > Yponomeuta > Yponomeuta plumbellus. The sequence goes on along the minus strand of OX371199.1, from coordinate 2,872,388 downwards.
GCAGTGAAATGATCATTGCATGAATGTGTCAATTTCAATTTATTTTCATTGCAAAAAAAGAGTCACGGGATCCGACCAATTATGACTAACAGAATCTAGATCCTTATAGGGAAGAGCGGGTGATCATGCTCTTCCACTATAAAGGGAAATTTCCCGCCAGGCAGATCCTATGCCTGGGGACGGCCGGTCCCACTGTAATCCGTTGGACGTTGTATTTATAGTCAGTCGTGTGTAAACTTTGATTGCGCGATGCAGAAATGCTGGAGTTTATAGTGCGCGCGCAGAGTTGACATGTGCTCGCCACATCACTCCGCTTCAAGACCGTAGCTACGCATAGCTAGGTCTGATAGGATTCGAAGTCTGTGCTCTAAAGCTTGCAAGTGCCAGGAGACGCTGTGTCAGTGAGTCGACTAGCGGTTGAGGGGTGTTCGGCGGCTAACAGTCATTTCACCGGCGACAATACCTATGGAGACCGCGCATGTGGTAGGAACCGGTGAAGGCTGTTGTACCACTGTCAGTGCGTGCTGCTGTGTGGCTGCCGTGCCGAGGGGAAAGGAGAGTCACCATCAGAACCAGCAGTCGGTGCGTTGACTGTAGTGGAACTGATGAAGTGAGAGGGAAGAGGAAGAATATGTACATGCTGGCTTGCTTGAGACTGTGTGTGGAGTATGCTGCGAGAGCGAAGGAAGGTTGACAGCGTTCTGTCAGGGGTCACCACTATAGGGAAGAACGGGTGATCATGCTCTTCCACTATAAAGTGAAATTTCCCGCCAGGCAGATCGTATGCCTGGGGACGGCCGGTCCGACTGTGCTTTGTTGGACATTGTATTTATAGTCAGTCGTGTGTAAACTTTGATTGCGCGATGCAGAAATGCTGGAGTTGACATGTGCTCGCCACATCCTCATTAATAAAGCAATCTTACCTCTGAGCGCTTTCAAGTTGCTGATTTATTTCGAAGAACTTCTTGAGCATCCAAGAGCTAATCTCAAAAGCAAGAGCACCTTATTAATACCGCTCTAAATCATCCAAACGAAACGTCGAAACTCTTCAAAATTAAGTGCTATATAAGAAGTGAGAACGCATTATTGATAATATCTTAAATCATTCGAAGAATACCTTCCTTTCTCATGTCCTTTTTCATCAATACTTGCTTATATCCTTTTCAATAAGCTTAATGGCACATTTTAGTGTTGATGGCCTTCTCGACGTGTCGGACGACAGAAAACGTCATTACTTCCTGTCGTCTGCTTTAAGGTGGCTGGCACATCAGCATGCCTTCAGAACGCTCCGTTTCGCAGTAATTTTCGCTTCAATGAACTTCAATTTCGCACTTGGGCCATGCGTTAATGCTCTCTGAGGGGCAGCAGTGAAAACTAGTCATAATTTCAAGGCAACCGATTTCCATTTGTGAACAAGAAAGACTGTTTTTACTGTTAGAAAACGGGCGCTCTTGCGCCTGCGACCCGAGCGTTTGATCCCGTTTTAGAACCGTTAGGATACTGAAAATTTGGATTCACTGCCACCACCAATTCTAAATGTGTGTTGTCAGCAGATTTTTGTAAAACTGCGCTAGTTTTTACCTCGGATATTCCTCAGAGCCTTAAATCACAAGTGTTCAACCAGAGCGTCCTGCCAGTTATCACCTATGCAGCCAAGCGTGGACGATGATGGTTGGACTAATCCAGCGTACAATGGAACTTGCTATGCTTGAAGCTTCTTTGATAGATCTTGATCTTGCCTTGACAATGCACCAAAGAACTAAGCATGATGCAAGCAAATTAAGACGCTTAAGTGGGAATGGGCTAGTAATAGAAATATTGACCACACTCCCTCGTTGGTCGAGTCGTTAACGCGCTTAGCTACCAAGACAGTAATGTTATGTCCTTGCCTGGTTACTATAGCACAGGGTTACCTAGTTTGGGACTAAGTCAAGTGATTGTGTTGTATGGAAGTTAATTAATAATATTCATAGCCGATGGCCATGGATGGCAGATACTGGCTGAACTTCAGCGCTTTGGGAGAATACCCTCAGCACAATGCTGAGCCAGCTGCCTTTCCCAACAACAGAGACACACCGCAACTTATGTTATTAAAATGTGTTTTATTTTTTCGTTTTCAGATTTTACGTTGTAACGTACCTATATGTTGTGTTTCTGTTTCTGCAATAATTGGTTTTCTTCTTCTTCCACTTCTTGTACGTAGCGTAGAGACTGGCTGGATGAAGATGGCTGAATTTTTACGGCAGATTGTTTTATTAGGATTTTCTTTAACTCAATTACTTCAGGGTATCTACTTTCGCACCTTCCTGTACTCGTTGAACCTCGCATAAGGGATCGAAACGTGAGATCTAGCGGCAATAAATAGCAAACGGGCCCCTCCGTTTTGTTTGTCTGTCTGTTCGGTTGCCTGTTAGGGCGTAATTTATGAAGCTAGATCTAGCCAATAACTTGGGAGTGGTCTTGAATAGTCATGTTCATTTCTGTTAGATTGATGTACCGCAAGAATCTATTGGACAGCCGCTAGCTCTTGGCAATATTGCTATAGAATTGTTCAAATGGGCTCCAGCGACATATTCCTATCTTCTGCACGTATGCATTTACTCAGTTATGTTACAGACCATTTTGACCTGAAGTTAAGAAGATCTGTTGTTTGTCAAAAGTTTTCATCGTAATGTTACTATAGAGTTGATATCAGTTGTAAGTTAAGAGTTGATAAAGACACTGAGGTTTGATCCTACATCGGATGAAAGTATCCGGAACTTAGCAACAACTCACTGCTTGTATACGTTTTGTGCCTCCGCTTTTTGAACGGAGTATACCTGTAGTAAGAACGCTCGACACGTTTGCGACATTTCGCCGGCTCGTTGGCGGCAATTTGTACCAGAAACACGCCGGATGACGGAATGTTACTACACGTCGGCCGCTGATTTAAATAATACCGTTATTACGTTGGAAAGGTTCGGGCTCTGCGCCGGAGACTTGGGGCCTGTATTAAGGAACCACAATTCATAACATAACATAAATAAACATAAACATTTACGTACAGCCACATACATTGCTTCGGGCCCCACACTAGGATACCCTGTGTCTTTTGAACCAGAAACAGCGACATCACAAACATGTAACATCCAAGACCTGGGGTTTTTTTTGTTTCTCCCCGGTCTCCCATATAAAAACCATGATTTTGTTGCCGTTTTTGCTGTTGTACAGATAATGGTACAGTTTGTCCAGAAACACTAGAAACAGGAAGTGAAAGTTTACTAATTGTTTTATTGAGAAGTCAAAACATTTGCTGTATTTATTGAAGCACAATACGTTATTTTATGTAATAGCTCAAGATTTTAATTTATATAATGCTTATAAGCGCAAGTTATTAATAAACACAAACAAAAAGTCTGAGCAAAACCGAACTCTAATTTCTACTCTTTCTGGACAAGCTGTACGGAACGCATCGTGTGCGATTCCAACTCGCGCTTGGCCGGTTTTTCTTGTTTGCGAAATTGACACTCTTTCGTCATGATTGGTCTCACATTATCCTTTCCTGCCGATGCAAGAGGCAAAGAAATATCAATAACAATGTTATAACCACAGAGCATTGAACACGGCTCAATGACGAAATCATTCATTCTCAGCATGGAAAAGAAGATTTAATAAGTCGAGGCCGGCCTAGAAGACGGCGCGGAGGGATGATCTCGACCAACATCTGAGGTGATCCAGGACCGAAAACTCTGGACTCAATTGAAGCTGAATTGGAACTATTACTATATTTTGACATACTTTTAATATATTTGACATACTATTAATATAATTTGACATAATCTAATCCGTTATGAAATGCATGATATTATGAGATTCTATTTTAATACCTGTACTGTTAGATCGTAGTTTGACCTGTTAATACTAAGTTATTGTGTTTAGTGTGCTTTATCTAATTATTATTTACTTTGTCAAAATTTGTACGCATAATGGGCAAAACATAGAGATACATATTTACTTTTAACTGTAACATCTCAACTCTGTTATACCTATGTTTTACAAATAAATGGATCTTATCTTATCTTATCTTAACTTGACTTGCTTACCATGGCACAGGGTATCCTGGTTGGTTTGGGATCAGGGCCTCGATTCTCTTACTGCATTATAGTACGATGACAGATACTCGGTCGGGTCACGTGACGTGTTTTTTCATACCATTGACTAGAAGGTTTGATATTGTGTGCGCGCGTAGACTTGAAGCGGCAATGAAACTAAATCGCTAGATTCTTGCAGTTGTAATTGTACTACAATGCATTAGCAGAATCGAGGCCCTGGACAAGTGATTGTGTTGTGTGGAAGTTATCAGGCTCGCCAAGATTGGTTGTCGATCTAAAAACTTAATTACTAATACAATTTACTTACCTACCTACTAAATACAATGTATCCACATGTATTTTTTTGTTCTACAGACGTTCGTTATACAATAAAAGTTCTTGCCTACCCCCTCGGGGATAACGGGCGTGAGTTTTTTTTTAAGTTTTTATTTTTATTATTCAATGATGAAGTGCGCCATTCAGTTAAGTAGGATTGAATCATCGAACTTCGTCGAGTGTTATTATCTCAGAATAATAAGAGAGCAAAGGATTTTCTTTCTCAAATAAATAACCCTTTTTAAATCGTTCGCAATTCATGCGCATACTCGTGTACTCGTGTTATTACAAGCGATCGTTTATTATGCGATCTTTTGTCCGATACACGGATTTCTGAAATATTTTGCGCGATTGATTCGATGCTCTTCGGTTTTGAGTTCAAATTCGTGTTGACGTTTTCGGCCGAATATTGACAGTAACGTCAAAGTTTAGCCAACTAAAAGCCAAGCCAACTAAAATAATAAAATTTATGTAGAGAATGACACAGTGGCCTAATTCCCTGAAAGCCCAGCTTAAGAAAAATTCTAGATGTTCCAGATAATAGTTGCAATAAAATGAGGAAGATAACAAAAATAATAAAAATTCGAAACTGTCGTGTGTGCATGCAATAACTAATGAATATCGATGAAGCGAAAGTGAACTGTCAGGGTCGTGGCAAGTGGGTCTGGTCTCTACCCACCCCCCTGGGATACAGGTGTGAGTTTATGTATGTATCATTTCTTAGCGCACGTGTTGACAAAAGTCCCGTAAATGAATAACTAGTACTTATATCAGCCTTTACTTTCCCCCGGCATGCAGATGATTGGACATTTTCTCGCGGCTGTTCAATATTGTGGATGTGAAACGGCTTCTTCTGCGCTCGTCCCTTGAGTCTCGACCTAGCCACGCTATTCATGTTGGAAATAGCAGAAAAATGTCACGAATTGTCCTACAGTTGATGGCTCAGATAAATAAACGTTGTTCTAATTTTTTTCAGTGCGTATGATAAATGGCGGGTAGGCGGATTTTAGCGTTGCGATGCGCCCTGGCCTGATCAGCCTAGTGGACGCCGGTCTTAAAACTTATCATTGCCATCATCAGAAACCGCAGAATCGGGCAGATGATCCGATCAGATTACTCGATTGGCCGCCCTCCGTATTTTGTGTCTTGAATCCCTTTCAGAGAGTACAGTTGGAACAGTTATGAAGGCTATTGCAATCCAGAGTATTTAATATTGTAATAAATATGAAAATATAGGATGGGTATTTATTTAGGACAATATCAGCTAGAAAATATTGCTACATTTTGTTTGTATATGCACTCATGATTTTTAATTTAGATTACCAGTTCATATTTTTTTATTGTGTTAGTAAGATAAATTTATATATTATTCATATTCCATCAGTATGTAATTTGTATTTGTTTGTATTGTGTTTCAAAAGTGTTCTCAAAATTAGACATAATTGATCGTAATTTGTTACACCTGTGTATTCGCGCCTTTGAAAATCTAAAAGTCGTGAAGATTATATGTTTACAGACTGGCATAAACATCATCATCAAGCAACGCCTAAGTGTTTGACACTTTTTCCAGTGACTAAAACCTCCAATTTGAGAGCGGTAGGCCCTACTGCATGTAGGACATTAAAGGAAAATTCCGAAGTCGGAGCTACTATGGATCTGGTGTCTCCTGGCTCCCTTGTTTGCCGGTGCCGAGCACCATACTCTCTCTTCAGGCGTCTATGTCCCCAGCAAGTTCATCCCAGCTATCGTGATCTATCCCAAAATCCGCCATGTCATGTTTGACGCAATCATGGGAAAATGGGCATGGTAGGCACACCTACATCAAAATTCAAAGACGACCTCTGTGGCGCAGCGGTTAGCGCATCTGTATACGAAGCGAGAGGTGCTGGTTTCGAATCCCGGCTGGGGACAAAAAAAACCAGGTCTTGAATGTTTACATGTTTGTGATGTCGCTGTTTCTGGTCCCCACGACACAGGGTATCCTAGTGTGGGGCCAGAAGCAATGTATGTGCCTTTATGTAAATGCTTAAGAAAATAAACAAACCGAAACGCCGTAACCTTCTTGGCTGGCTGTACTGTACTTATTACTTTCGGGTACTTCGTAATGGTGGGCTCTTATTTTGAATGCTCCACTCAGTTTTATACGGGATCGTATTGATAGCATCGGGCATAAAAGTCCTTTGCGGTCGCCTTCTTTATTTTTAGCTCAAAGCTGCAATTCCGAAGCTTGCGATTTGGTTTAAGGGCAACCGCAGACGGTAACAAGGTGGCTTAACTTGATGCGTCTTTAAATAAGGTAAGGCAAGGTGTAAAGCTGCCTGGTACGTCTAGCGGTATCACGTCTGATTACCATGCCAGACGCTTACCGGGTTCGATTCCCTCTGGCGCCGTCGTACTTTTATTACAAATGACCTCATCATCATCAACCCACTATGTTCCCACCAAGGGGCACGGGTCTCTTCCCTGAGGAAGGTATAGGCCATACTCCACCACGGGGGCCATGTCCGGATCGGTGGAGGCTTGTAAGACTAGTGGCTGGTCTTACTGTCAGAAGTTTTCGAGCCGCCCTAAGGCCTCTGACTTGGCTTAACGGCTGCCGTCGATAGGTGGCCAACCAACCAACCAACTAACTGCTTAACACAAATGACCTCAGTAGGGTCTATTTCCATGTATGCTAGTTTGGTATCAAGGTAAGTGATTGTGTTGTATGAGTGTGATTATGATTTACTCCGTATTTGCAGTGCGAGAAAGGCGTGAAAGTCCCTATGTCTCGATCGAATCGAAGGCTTTCTCTTAGTCTACAAACGCTAAGCATAATGGCAAATTATACTCCTCAGTCTTCTGTATAATTTGCCTTGCGAGCTGTGGCTTCCGTTTCTTGGTGCTCTGTTTTCTCCTTTATTCTGTGCAGCACGGTAGAACTGTGGAGCCTATCATTGTCATCATCATCATCATCATCATCATCAGCTCACCGCTGCCCTTTGCTGTCTGGGTGCCCTTTCTCCCAATGGCTTCTGTCTTGCTATCCGGATTTTCCGCCTAAATCCACTTCAGTCCCAATTTTAATTTCTATCTCAATTTGAAACTCAATTGTGATCTCCATCTCAATCTTAATCTCAATCTCAATTTTCAATTTAAATTTTAAAAGTCTAAGCTAAACTATCCGTATACATAAATACTTCGATGCATTTCTGTTACTACGTGAAAGAAGTACAAGTTAACAAACACACTCGCATTTGCAACATTGGTAGAGATTAATTGAATTCAAAGTTATCTCAAGATTGGGTACTAAATACTAATTATCCGGTCTCATTACTCGACGTAGGCGACTCCAAATCGATACAACTATTCGAATGAATCGATTATGAGATCTCGATTGTAACCTCAATGGTATCCCACGTTGACAGGTGGTGCAAACTTACGCGTCTATTGACAAACGAAATTGAACTCTATTTCTAAAACGACTAGGAAATTGTAGTCAGCGAGATTATCGAGGCAAAGCCCCATGACAGGTGTTACTTACAAACTCGGTTGTTCGTAAATGCAATCTAATTTGGTGCTAATTTCTTTTGTAACAAGGGTCATATTGGGTGCAGTGTTTAGTTTGTTAACAAGATCAATACGGGTGTATTAATTATCATTTCACCTCGCTCCACTTGGGGACGTGTGGGCCATACTTAGGTACAATCGCGTAAAAAAGGCAAAAGAACTTTTATTGTTACAAAAAGGAATTAATTAAATAGTAAGAAAATATCGAAAAATTCCCACAAAGCAGAATAGGCAGCAAAATATGATTTCAATGGTCTAGAGTGGTATTAGATTTGACTATCACGACAGACGTCACGGGTTCGTTTCTCACTGCCGAACTGTACAAATCCTATCCTTAGTTTCGATGATTTTCCCTTTTTTTAAGTCCTTGCTAGGTTATTATATCCTAATAAGGGACCGGGGATGCGCCCACATAAGAATTCCACTGTATGGAGTTGTCTGATTTAGCCGACTGTCTGACTGACTTACTGTCAAATACCTATTTTGACACTACGGAGTCGTCTGAATGCTTAACTCGATAGGGTGGAAAGTTACGAGATATTCGTATTACTGGCTTGACTATTTTTGTTTTATGTGGGTACTATTTCTATTACTTTCAATAGCCCTATTTGTTGATGCCTGTACCGCAGTTGAGATAAAATTAATGGCGGTTCCCGAATATGATATGATCCTCAACGTGGACAAGTATTTTCTATGACTGACCTCTTTAAACATGTGTAATTAATTTCCCTATCAAAAGTGACCTAGTAACGATACTTCGCACATCGTATCGTTATGCCGTAGACCAGGTACATTTTTTCAACTGTCTATTTCAAAGCTGTCGAAAAATTGTCCAGGCGATTTAGAATATATTATGATATATTATAATTATATTATGAACAACTCTGCACATGTAATTTATGACAATAAATATATGATTGATTGATTGAATAAGATGATCTGTCCAAAATGCTTAAGTTACTGGGTTAGCTATATGCAGAAAATGCGATATTGTACTTCAATTCTTGTATCTTCTAGCCGTTGATTTCCCAGCCGTGATTCCTTTGAAAAAAAGCCGGGGCTCTGGGATACAGGCGAGAGTTTAGTGATGGATGTATGTACAAATCAGGTACGAAACACCTTTATGTTGATTTCAATGGTCAGACAGAAGTCCCTTCATTCTCACGCTTGCCATGCGGATAGTAGACGTGGTACGTAATCTAAACCATGCCATAGCAAGGTCGATGCCATAGAGATAGTGTGAGTATGGTACGATGAAATTTATACGGCGACCTCGGTTTTAATGGACTTTGCGCCAAGTGTTTGGCCAGTGTTGGGACCAAAGGCTTGTAAAAAAAACCTCTGAAAAACTAGACGATTTCTAAATAGGGAATTTTGGTTAGAAAATACTTATAAGGTAATCTAATACTTTCTGAAAATACTCCGATTTTGTCATTCCCATTTTGCATGTACCCTTTTTATAATTGAGATTAGATCACAGTCTGAAAACTAACTTCAGCAATAACTCCATTTGTAAAGCCATATAAGCTCAAGCTTTTATTTACCACATGTTCTTTTATGGGACGTAATAAAACCGTTTCTAGGTCAGCCTTAAATGGTTTTTCTTTTCTTGCAGATAAAGAAGTGATATCGTGTGATAAGATCTGTAAAATCAAGGTCTATTTGGACTTGAGCTCCACTTAAGTGGAGACCTGATTGTGGTCAGCCATTGTTTCGCTCTGCGGAAGAAGATGGACGAGATAGGTTTTTATCCGACATCCTGTGTTTAACTTGTTACTGGAAATTGGTTTAATAAAACATAAACATTTACATACAAGCAAATACATTGCTTCTGGCCCCACACTAGGATTCCCTGTGTCGTGGGAACCAGAAACGGCGACATCACAAACATGTAAACATCCAAAACCTGTGGATTTTTTCTTTACATTACACACATCTTTATGTACCTGCGTACATAAGCTCACGCCTGTATCCCAGAGGGGTAGGCAGAGACCAGGGACTGCCACCTGCCACGATCCTGACAAATCGCTTTCGCTTCGTCGACGTTCACTAGTCGTTGCATGCACACACGTCGGTTTCGGGTACTTTTTATCTTGCCTTTTGCTTCTTTCTGTTTTAGATTGCTGTTTCATGAATTAGAGCTTAGGAGTCGAAGGTTCGTGGATGTGTATGGCTCGGGATGGCGTTTGGATGAAAATGCGTAATGCTATGCATATTGCTGTTAGCAATAAGGCCGCCAATAGGCTAGTTGCCCTTAAAAATGTAATTAGTCCGTCTTTTAGATTATTCAAAAATAAGGGACACGTATTTTTTTATTTGTAAATTAGACCAAAAATTACAAAGATTTAGCCCATTAAAGTTACGTGTGACGTCACGTCGTGCTGCATTTTTTAGCACGGAGTGACGTCACACGTAACTTTAATGGGCTATATCTTTGTTATTTTTTGTTTAATCGAAAAAAGAAAAATACGTGTCCAATATTTTTTTATAATCTAAAATACGGATTAAATAGAATTTAATTATTTTGACACTGGAAACTACCTTTATAAATATATTTCCTCGTGTACAATAAGGAATATTGTTATCTTATCTTGTACCCAGCGCCGAGAGGCCTATCGACTTACCAAAACAATTATTTTGAATTTTTCCTTTCATGCAACAACTGAATTACAGTGTAGTTTCTATATATAAAAGTGTTCTCATTACTATATTTTGTGCCACGGTCAGGGCCGCGTTTCATAAAATTAGAATTCAGTGTACATTGCGTAGCGGTCAATTTTCTTCTTAATCATCCCTTGCAAGAACAACGTGATATTTCGAAGAAAACCATTTTTTATTCATTGATTTTTTTAACGCGTTTTTATTTACTCTAAAAACGCCGGAAAAATGAGGAAAAGAGGCCATTACTTTGAAACCTTAAAAAATGCTCTCATGTAACGTCCCTTACGTTCCGAAATAACACGTTTTTCTTGCAAGTAAGCGATATGTGCAATGTACATCGAATGATCATCCCTGGCTGCCCCAGACCGTGGACTAGGTAATTGGATTTTCTTAATGGTAAATCCGCCTCTGCCTTTTTAAGGCCATGATTTCAAACCAAATTACCACTAAATACAAACAATAACGCAGTATTCATTATAAATCGGACAATAGTAACTAATAATTTCCTGGCAAAGACCGCACCCTATCAGAATCAATTATAACAGAAATTGCTTATCTCATTGCTGGAATTAATCTCAACTAGCATTCTCGACCCGAGTTGTCGAGCATTGGTACAAATAGGAAATTATCAGAGTTAGATACCGACATGATTCTGGAAAAGCCTGTTTGGAGAAGAGAATAAATGTGGAGTTTCTTTATTGGCTTCCTCTCCACATAATATAACAAACATAATTAACAACTTTAATGTGCATAAAGTACATTGATGTAATTTCGTACCGGACAGTACAAAAATTATACATTCGTAATTTGAATTATAAAAGAAATTTCTGGAAAGCACGAAAAACAGCGAAACTCCCTTAGAAATAAATAACACAATGTTTTTAAAAGAGAAATCTTATCGAATTGAATAAACTAACACTTCGTAATCGTAACCCCAAAACTAAGCCAGAAAACTCAAATTATCCACCTATGTATGTAAAAAAACTTCTCAAGAAATCGAATGTAGCTGATGACGAATAAGTTTTGCACAGAATAAAGTACTTAATATAGCCCTAAAAGGCGCCGAAATAATGTTAATTACCAACCCGTTGCCATGGAGACGCCGTCATTTTGAAAGGGAAGAATATGTCGGAACTCCCCGTACAAGGCTTCGAGAATTTATGAATAAAAATACCGACGGAACCAATTAAGGTTGGATTGGAAACCACAGTCGCTGGTGGGCCAGTGGTACTAGCAAGGATTATCTTTAAGAGGATCCCAAGTTCGAATCCAGATCAAAAACAATTTTGTATGCAATCAGTTTTTCAATATTAATTACCCGTTAAATAAACACAAAACGTCTCTTAGTAGGTGCAACGGAAGACGTTATTAACACTCTAAACGGATCAAAAGGTAAACGCTTTCCAAATTCAAAATTCCAATCTTCAACGGCTGCGGCCGTTAACGTGCGCCTACGCACCCACTTGTTATGTTTAGATCTGCGCACGATTCGATATTGAAGCCTACACGATGTTATTAACATAAGCCGCGTATCCCATTGAAAGGTTGCGTTGCAAAACTAACAATAAGCTAGGCTTAAGAAATGGCTGTCTATTGAATATTAGGTACCGGTAGAATCGGAAGGTTTGCGATCAAATCTGATCTTTTACTTGATATATTTCAGTTTAGTACCTACGCTTTTTCTTGTTGAAGGAAACCACCAGAAACAACCCTGCCGAAAATATTTAAAACAAAACTTTGCTGCAAAGGATTTTTAAGAACACACTGGTTTTATTACATTTGCATGAACATCATTTTTCATTAGAGTTCGATGAGATTGAAAGCTCAGTAAACTGTATCAAATCTGCAATTCTGCACAACTACAAAGTTATATCTTTATTTATTACAATAAGTTTATTTAATTTTTGTTAGCACCATTGATTTGCTATTACAAAAACTCATTCCCAAATATTTGGGAATATCGGAGAATTCCCGATAACATCCGAAGCAACCCGATCTCGCACGAAAGCGACACAAAAACAGTCACACATCCGAATCGGAATTCGAAATTCGAACGCGCGTGAATTCCCGACACGCGACATTCTATTGTCTCTAATTATGAAAAAGAAAGCTATGCATGTTGACGCTTGGGTGCCGTCCGCGGGACTCCCGACTCTATACAGGTAGTTTACAGTGTGATTTGGTTTGGAGATCCATGATGGTTCAGCTACTGGCCTGGGGCTGACTCGTGATGCACGCGCCATGTAAGCGCAAAATAGTTTATACAGAGGGTAGAAGTCTCAGCTCTTGTGGAAATGGCAGCAGTTTGAGCTGGTCAGCACAGTACATATGTCCTCTTACTTTCTCTTGGCAGCCCAATCCTCTCCTACTCTTAAGTCTCCCGTTGGACTCCGGCGTCAGGCTTTCAAGAAACGCAAGCTTTAGAATACTATTTGAAGCAAGAAGTTTGCATGGTTGGGCATGTGTTTAGTATACCAAATTGATTAATGATGCGAAAAATCGATGTTAAGAGACATTGAGCCGAGAAAATGAATCATATCTCAGTCCTATGATCCTTTATCACGTACGCGATAGATAGACGCAGAATCACCACATCCTGCGCTCACATAGAGATTCAGAGCGGGATGGCGCGAGGTTTTCCACAAGAAAAGGGTTGGTTGATAAACCCACGGGAGGGCACTGGACTCGCAAGCACTGGTGAACTCTTCCGCCTTGCAAGGGACAGAGAGATATATGCAGAGGTAATTGGCAACCTTCACTATTCAGAGCCGCAGCAAACAAAGAAGGTCAGGTTTGCGACTCATTATGTCATCTTCTCGTCTAGACCCTAATGAAGAAGGTCAAATAATAATAGTATTTTCCACTCAATCACTTGTAGTGGTCATAAACTAGGATACCCTATACTAAGATAACCAGGCATGGGTAAGTGGAAATTGAACTCACGCTCTGTTTTGATAGTAAAGTGTGTTTACCGCTACACTACGGGGGCAGTCAAATAGCAGCGACTGACGTTCTGTGTCCAGCTAGGCGGTGATGCCAGCAACAGGCTGCTGTGATAAGATTATCAGCTCAACAATGGGTATTTAGCGAAAGTGAACGTGGGGCCGTCGAAAGGGAAATTGTCTGATCGGACGCGCGTGTCGAGTTGGTAGGACTTTATAGGAGGGTTTCTTAGAGATTTTAGTGCAGGGATGCTGACAAACATCTTGAGAAAAACACTGGTCAAAACTGAAAAGAAAGTGCAGGGTCCAAACTAATAACTAATCGCGTGGCCAATACAATGTTCTCACGTCCCGCACCACCTTTAGCCAAATCTGCGCATTATTCGAGATCAAAAACTGTCGTGATTTAGGGCGTCTCTTTATTTGTGGGACCGTGCCAATTTAATACGGCTCTTAGGTATAAGTTCCACAAACCTTCTCTTCCTAGTTCCAGGTCTTAGCTTTTACCTTCGCACTCTCAGCCAACCTCGGCCTGACTTATCTGGGATGCAGTGAGTGTATGTATGTTTAAAATAGAACTGTTCCAAGCATATACTCCTTTTTCGTAACGATCTAGACCCGACCTAACGATCTGTAGAAGGACGATCAGTGGGCAGACCAGCAGCCTAATGGTTGGACAATATCGCTGAGTCGATGAAAAGTCCTTGGAGGTCAATGGCAAGGGAACTTGACAGATAGCGTTTGGGGGAACGCTCCTGCAGGGGGCAGCGATGGGCTGATGATGACGACCTCTGTGGCGTAGGGGTTTGCGCATCTGTTTACCATGCGAGAGGTCCCGCGTTCGATCCCCGGCTGGAGAGAAAAAAAAAACTCCAGGTCTTGGATGTTTACATGTTTGTGACGTCGCTGTTTCTGGTTCCCACGACACAGGGTATCCTAGTGTGGGGCCAGAAGCAATGTATGTGCCTGTATGTAAATGTTTATGTTTATGATGAGATCGCGCTGCTATGGTAGTTCGAAAGTGGCCTCTTCCGCTGAAGGGCGCTTGAAATTTCCACGTATTGCATCAGACTGAACGAGAGGTCCCGCGTTCGATCCCCGGCTGGAGAGAAAAAAAAAACTCCAGGTCTTGGATGTTTACATGTTTGTGACGTCGCTGTTTCTGGTTCCCACGACACAGGGTATCCTAGTGTGGGGCCAGAAGCAATGTATGTGCCTGTATGTAAATGTTTATGTTTATGATGAGATCGCGCTGCTATGGTAGTTCGAAAGTGGCCTCTTCCGCTGAAGGGCGCTTGAAATTTCCACGTATTGCATCAGACTGAATCACCCTCACATATGATACGCTCGTTCTGCAAAACGATTCCGATCGCAGATGTAAATCGAGCCGGGCTGCCTTCTCAGAAGCCGCCGCCGAGACTTGTGTGAGAACCTGCGCCGGCGCAAATTGCATCGCTGCGGGTTTTTAACACGAATCAATAACTTTCATTGGGTTGTTTCGCTGTGGACTCATTTGTTTCATCCTTTTGACAACGGGTAAATTTTCAATTTAAAGTTTTCAGTTCATAAGTACCTTAGTACTTTTATTTATTTCATTAATCTATTATTTGATAGTGCACTGCAAATATTTCAGTTTCGTTGTTAATAACTGTTAGAATAAAATTGTGATCTTGAAATTGAGTACGGCGAAAGAAAGCATCAATTCCATATAGGAGAGAGTATTCTATCTACGACTTCTACGAGTATCTATTATATCCGAATCAAACAAAATGTCATTGTGTCTATTGGACACATGTGGGTTTTTGAGTGACTATTTTAGTTTGTTAACGATAAATATTAAATTATTTACGTAAAAATGTTTTCATTATATACAATACGTAGATTCATAATACACTAAGGATATATTAGATAAAAGGTGGTTTCTTAAAAACGAATACTTTTGTTTTTATAACATCGCAAAAATGTTTCCAAGCAACTCTTGTGGGTTTAACAACCCAAGAGTTGCAAGAGGGCTAAATCCTGATATTTTTCTGCTATTTCCGACATGAAAAGCGTGGTTAGGTCGAGACTCAAGGGACGAGCGCAGAACAAGCCGTTTCACATCCACAATATTGATCAGCCGCGAGAAAATGTCCAATCATCTGCATGCCGGGGGAAAGTAAAGGCTGATATAAGTACTAGTTATTCATTTACGGGACTTTTGCCAACACGTGCGCTAAGAAATGATACATACATAAACTCGCACCTGTATCCCAGAGGGGTGGGTAGAGACCAGACCCACTTGCCACGATCCTGACAGATCACTTTCGCTTCATCGACATTAATTAGTCGTCGCCGTTTCCTAATACGCTATTTGGTCGAAGTATGCCCGGTTGGGGCGTCCCTTACTGACCAGTCCACCTGTGGGTGGGTTTGCTCAATATATTTGTTGCGTCAGCCTTTTTTCCTTCGTCCTCTCCACATGTCCAAACCAACGTAACTTCCCTTTCTCAAACACCCTTTTTCAGTCTACAACGTTCTCTAATCAAACTATTAAATTGAATTAAAATACCTTCATTACCATCCAATGCAATCTAACTTCAGCGTGACATAAATCCAACACCTCTAAATCACTCCCCTAACACCATCAGGCCTCATTACCACCGCCAATGACGTCACGGAACTTGCAGTGCGCTCGTTACGTCAGCGCTGTCAACTGTCACCTGACAGCTGTCACGCGTCGGCGGGAATAAGTGTAATGAAGTAGAAATGCGTCCGATAGGTGTCAACTGGCGGGGATTAAGGAAGTGGAATGTGGGGCGGGTCCAGGGTCTGGCTGATTAGATCGGCAATAGGGTAGTTTCCAGGGTAAAAATAATTAAATTATATTTAGTCTGTATTTTAGATTATAAAAAAATATTGGACACGTATTTTTTTCTTTTTTCGATTAAACAAAAAAAAACAAAGATATAGCCCATTAAAGTTACATGTGACGTCACTCCGTGCTAAAAAATGCAGCACGGCGTGACGTCACACGTAACTTTAATGTGCTATATCTTTGTAATTTTTGGTCTAATTTACAATTAAAAAAATACGTGTCCCTTATTTTTGAATATTCTAAAAGACAGACTAATAACATTTTTAGGGCAACTAGCCCATTGGATGCTTCAGCGGTCGAACAGTCGACCAGTCAAGTTTGTTGAGTTTGAGAAACGCAGGTCACCAAATGTTTTTTATGAAATAGGAAAACATCCGCCGAAAAGTTTTCAAGACTCGTTTCTCGATCTCAGTCTCAAAGAGATTGTCAAGATTGAACTTTTATGTCACCTTTTCTGTCACAATATTTCAGATCGTGTTTCGTGACGGTATTTAATTGAATATTTTTTGTTTTAATCAATAGTTTTAAATCAGATCCAATCATGTCCTTTCAATCAGATGACGAAGTCGCCGAAAATAAGGCAGTTCAATTGCAAGAGCTGTTCGTGAGTGCCGTGGAGGAATCCTCGGAGGAGCCCCCAATGAATGAATGGGAGTCCCTTATGATACTAGCTCAGGAGGAGAGTAAGCGGAAAAAGGGAAAAATCGACCCTGAAAGAGACGTATGCACGACGTACATAGAACAATCAGACAGCTACATTTTTAAACACCCTTACTACGCCTACCCGGGACTACATGACCCGGGGATTATGGAGGCTTTGCTCGAACCCATACCCAAAGCAATTTCCGCAGACGATGGACAGGAGCTGTACCTTGCCGTTTGTAAAGAAATGGACCAGACTCCCATCGGACTATTCTACAGGGGCCTCCTCAACACCGACATAGATCTTTCGTACTACTGCGTCGATTCCCAAGGCGTGAGAGCTATGTGCATGGCATTGCAAAAGAATAGGACGGTCAAAGCCCTCAACTTTTCACAAAACTATTTGAGTATCGATGCCTGTTTTCATATAGGAGAAATGTTCTTGACTAATCAGAATATATCGGAGCTGAACTTATCTCTGTGCAAAATTGGGCCGACTGGATTGCAACACTTGCTGGAAGGCTTGCGTTTTAATTTTAAATTAAGGACTCTCATATTAGAAAAGAATGACCTTAGTGATGAAGGTGGCGAGCATATGGCTAACGCTATAGTCAATGGTCTTCAGCTGGATGAGCTCAATTTGAGCTCAAACGGTTTGTCAGCGCGAGCCACAGAAGCGTTGTCTGAGGCTCTACAGTATTTTAATGAATTTAAGAAGTTGGACTTTTCGTGGAATAGTATGGTAGCTGCTGGGCCTACGTTCAAACTGCTAAGTTGTTTAGGATCCAGCAGCCAGTTGCTGGAGTTGAATTTCTCGTGGAATTCGCTTTACGGCGACAGGATCGGTACAGGCATCTGCAGTCTATTTAAAGGTGCAAAAAGGTTGAGTTGCTTGAATCTATCCAACAATAAACTACAAGACGATGCGATTCTAGCCCTTTCTCGGGGCCTGTCAAAAGCAAAAAAGCTGCACACCCTAAACCTTTCGTTCAACCCACTAACGCCAGACGATGCCTTAAGAATGATAGGTAAAATGAAGTTGAAAAGTGTTAAGATAAAGAATCTATTTATGGACAATATCGAGGTAACTCCTCAGTTCCTAGTAGAGCTGGAATCCATGCGGCAGGTGAAAGGCAAAACAGACGTTGTAGTCACCTACGGTCGGATAAAATCGAAGTTCACGGAGTTTCAAACGGACCCGAGAGAAATATTACTCAGACGTTTGGATTACCTTAGTCAGAAGGCGAAGAAGAACCGAATAGACATAGTCCTGTACTTCATGGAGTTGTATCATAGGCAAAATATAACAGGCATGACTGCGAAGGACCTGTACGGTATGATAAAAAACGATTGTGCCAAGATTGATGTGGATATTTTAGGTGAATTGGGAGAACTGTTTCCTGGCATCGCGTCGAAAAAGGAAGCAATAATAGATTTTGCTAAAGTTCTAGAGTATATGAAGCGGATGTGGCCTGAAAAAAAGCTGCCACCTCTGCTTCCAGCAATAGTTACGGAGCAGAAGGGAAAAGCCAAAAAAGGGAAAGGGAAGGGAAAAAAGTAAATAAATAAAGTTATTTTGCTAAATTATTAATATGAGTTACCACGATTAGACTACATGATTTAAGTCTAATCGTGGTAACTCATATTAATAATTTTTATTCAATGAAGTTGTATTTTCAAGTTTAATTATTGTACTTTTCGCCTGTCTTTTAATTATTTGTAAGTTAATCATTCTATTAATTTATTACTATATTTGCATTATATAATAGCACTTATTGTGTAAATACAATATAATATAATTGTGGTTTACAAAGTGGTATTTTTAATCATCAGATATTTTAGTTCATCTGGTTAGAATTTTATTGTGTGACCTGGCTTTCCATAATATTATCCACAATTTCACGTCTTGTCTGTGTTCCAATACTGTACAACTGTAATATTGGATTATTAATTTTCCTTCATGATACCACGATCACTGAGGACGACCTCCTTTGCAGTAGTTATTTGAGTTTGTTTGAGGTATATTTATTGGATTTATTCTGTGGCCAACTTCGTCAGACAACTGTCACAAACTGACACTAATTTCAATGCACAGATTAGAGATTTTTATGATTGTTCAATAAAATTGTTAGTCCATTCTATAAAACAGAATTGAATTGAATAAAATTGTTTTTTTCTTAGCAACAAACATAATATTTTGTGATCAATTTGCGAATCTGCTTATCCCAGACCATCCATAAAGTCGGGATGTCGTTCGACGTATTGGTAGAGGAGGAAGAACTGAAAACCGAACTCCTGTACGTGGCCAAACAAGAATCTTCCTCATCTGAGGAACCACCTATGGAGGAATGGAGTTCTCTTATAATTAAGGGTCCCGAAATTAATGAGAAAAAAAGGCTTTTCAATGAAGGTCTGTACGATCCAGGAAGTGGCGAAATATGCATGAAGTATTTGCCCGTATCCGACAGTGCGATCTTACAGCATCCGTACTACAAGTATCGAAGCGTAAAGGACCCGGGAATACTAGACGCCCTTTTAGAACCTGAGCCGAAAAAACTCTTCGCTATAGACGGACAAGAGTTATACATGACGATATGCGAAGAAATGGAGCTTTGCCCCGTGAGGAACTTTCACAAGAACCTACTACACTCCTGTATAGATCTCAGCTACTACTCTGTTAACCCTAACGGAGTTCGGGCTATGGCGATGGCGTTGCGATACAATTTAAACGTAACACGCCTAAACTTAATGGATAGCCATCTGAACGATGACGCTTGTTTCCACTTAGGCGACATGCTTACTGAAAATTTCACTTTGACCGAGCTAGTACTTTCGGGCTGCCGGATCGGACCTAGTGGCATGAAAAGACTTCTAATAGGCCTCAGAGTAAATCGTACGCTAAAGAAACTGGATTTAAGTCGAAACCAACTTGGTGACAACGGAGGCGAATACTTTGCCAAAGCTATTGAAAGTGGTCTTGAGCTTACTGAACTCAATTTAAGTTGCAACGATTTAGCAGCATCAGCTATCAAGGCACTCACAGTTGCGTTGGAGAGCAACAACAGCATTCAGATTTTAGACCTCTCTCAGAATCGTCTGTACGATCCTGTTACGACCTCAGCACTCTTAGTTAGATTGCGACAGAACAAAAAACTGAAGGAGATTAACCTGAAATGGAACTTTCTCGACGGGGAAAAAATTGGGGTTGGTTTGAGAAACTTAATGTACGCACCACAGCTTGAACACATCGACCTTAGTTACAACAAACTGACTGAAGACCCTATGAAGTTCATTATTCAAGGTATGATCAGAGGCAAAAAAATGAAGACCCTGGACTTATCTTTTAACCCGATATCCCCGAAGGACGCGTTAGGTGCTTTAGAAAGAATGATGTTGAACAAATGCAAGATACGTCGACTTTTGTTGGAGAATGTCTGCGTGCTGCCCCAGTTCGTGGAAACCTACAAGGAGCTAAAGGCGGACTCGCTGAAAGAAGACCGGGAGGTCACGTGGGGGGTTGTCCTTCACAACTGGCGAAATGTGGAGGGGCCTGACCCCAGGGACCTGGTTCTCAGGCGCTTCGACCGTCTCGGGAATAAGCCCAAGCGGAAGAAGAAGCGAATAGACGTGGCGCTCTTTTTCAAGAAGATGCTGAAGGAAGGGGTCGAGTTCATTAACGTCAAGGATTTTATGCAGATGATAAAGCCCTTCCCGAAAGTGAAATGGGACGAAAATTTGATCACGGAGCTAGCCGAGCTGTTCCCCTACGGTAGAAGCGAGATGTTGATGATAAATCTGAAGACACTGAATGATTATCTGAACCGTCACTGGCCGGAGCGCCAGCTACCTCCCACGCCGCCGCCGAAGCAGAAGACAAAGGGCGAGAAAGGGAAAGGTAAGGGGAAGGGGAAAAAGGGGGGTAAGGCTAAAAAGAATAAGTGAAACGCCTATCACGAACAAGTTAAAGAAGATTTTACTATCGTTTGCTTTTATGAAGGCATAAGGTTAAGGATTTCTTGCAATTTTAGTTTACATACTTCATAGAAGGATGGAGTACAGAGTAAAGTATTCTACATTCTTTTAAGAATATGATTAATTATAAGGTCTTTTTGTCATTTCTTAGTTATTGTAAGCATTGAGAATAACTTGAGCTAAGATTGTTTATCTCGTATTACTTGGTTATTGTTTTACTGGAAGTCTTTTTATTTTAATTAAGTGTAATTTATTTTAAGCGATTTTCATTACAATTTTAACTCTATGAAATATCTTTCTTATTTATTTATTATACGTACATATATTTTAAGTACCTACTGCACGGATGCGTAACTACTGGAAATCTTGTTCTTATCTTGGCCACGTCTTGGCATTGTCTTTGATCATGTTATTATATTGAATATTTATTGTTCTCGCCAGCATTGCGTCCGCTCGATATACACATTGTAATTCTACCACTGTAACTTGTAGCCTCTTTGACACGTTTCCATAGACGCCCAAAAGACGTCATCGGTGTACCTACAAGCGAGTATCACGATAATCGTGATTGGAGTTCTGTACAGTCGGTCACTAATTGTAAAGGGTTGGGTCTAGATGTTTTTCCATGTTTGTAATGACCGTGCCTGATAACCATAGCACAGAGTATCCTAGTTTGGGACCAGGTCGAGTGATTGTGTATGTTTGGATGTTTGTTACTCAATCACGGCTTTCAGATAGACAAATATCTGGATTGAGACATACGACACTCGAGATCCCGATAATGCGTTCTGGTTGGATAATATTCTATTGTTACCGTAATATTTTTTGAAGCCAAACTCTAACATATTTATTAATTGCGTTGCCATGGTAACTAGAATCGAATAAACTAATTCTGTGGCGGTTTGAAGTTCGCCGGAACAGCTAGTATTAAATAAAAATAGTAGTAACTTCGACATAATCACTTGACCTGGTCCTAAACTAGGATATCCAGTGCTACGGTAACCAGGGAAGGTTATCACAAATATGGGAACAAAACCAGACTGAGGCCATTTGATTAATGTACGGCCGGCCGCACCCAGTTATTCAAGTTGTATGAGTTAGAGTTAGAGAGTTAGGAATACCGTCATATCATATTTGATTAATATTTTCTGAAACCGGTGGTCAGCGCTTCATTAGTACTCAAATCAGAAACTGAAATGTTCATTGTATGCTGAATAATTTAGATTAAAACTTTTTGGGACGCGGCTTCAGTGCACTGCAATATAAGGAGTTTCGAAACAAGTTTAATGATCAAACTAGTTTGATCTTGACAGTGAATTTGGACCTTTGCAAATATTTGTAGTTTTGTTTGGACAGTTTAGGTTTTTAAATGACGATGATACTGAACACAAGTTTATTTTATTGCCAAAAACCCACGGAGGTAGTGTTCCAAGAAATTCGCCTTTTTTATTTAATAAACCAAAATTATTTGAGTAAAAAGAATCCACGCTCAGGAGACGCAAAAAACATGTCTAATTAACTCAAAAAAGGAAATTATAGTAGGTATGGAGATGCGCACGCGCAGCGCCGCCGACTCCTGCGCACAGTAGCGTGCGTCACGCGACGCCGCGGGCGCTGCATATAGCGGGCAGTGTTGCCAGCGCAGCTTTATTATTATTTATTGCCTTGCAATAATCTCTAGGCGGATGATAATGTTTTACTAAACCGAACCTTGTCCGGCGGCATTCCGACAGAGCTGTTAATGTACGTCTTGGTTCAAAAAAATAGGTTTTGGCTTCGAGATCAACGTATTCAATTGGGTATTTGACAAAATGTCAAATGAGTTACTTTTAAAACGGAATTTCGTATAAAAATACTGGCTTATGACGTCACATTACAGAGCACTCTTCTAGTAAATGATTAAAAGAGATACATTTTCTGAAACATTTTGTAATTTTTGTTTTGATCGAGCATTTATATAATTTATTGTTGATAGTGTCAAATGCCGAATCAAGGCTTATCATGGTGGTGATGGTGATGGTGAGCTGAAGTATTTGTAAAGGTACAGCCGGGTTCGAGTCACGGCTGGGGGACAAAAAAAAACAGGTCTTGGATGTGTGTGACGGCGCTGTTTCTGGTACCAGGGTATCCTAGTGTGGGGCCAGAAGCAATCTATGTACCTGTATGTAAATGATTATGTTATCGTGTCCAGACTTTGCCCCCGTGGTGAAGTATGCCTATACCTTCCTCAGGGAAGAGACCCGTGGCCCTCGGTGGGGACATAATGGGTTGATGATGATTGTGACACAATGTTTGTTATCAAACTCGTCCGGGTTTATTTGTTTATATCTATTTGGTAGGTCTGAGAATACGTTCGTAGGCTAATTTAAAGTGTTAAAATAATCTCTACTGAGTCAACTATTAACAATATGAACT
Source organism: Yponomeuta plumbellus (assembly GCA_947310845.1). Taxonomy (NCBI): domain Eukaryota; kingdom Metazoa; phylum Arthropoda; class Insecta; order Lepidoptera; family Yponomeutidae; genus Yponomeuta; species Yponomeuta plumbellus. Next base: position 2,848,944 of record OX371199.1, on the reverse strand, counting down.
CGAACTGCTCGCGAAATTCCTTATTACGAGCAACAACTATTATTCGTATAGAGTTCTTGGAAACCTCCGACGTAAAGCTAAAATAATTATAATTATTAGCTTATCATATTATTATTACTAATCCGGTCTTGGCCACCTTAGTGGAGTATGGCCTATCCTATACCTTCCTCAGGGAAGAGACCAGTGCCCCTGGGTAGAGACATGATGGGTTGACTTCAGACCCGTTTCTCCCCTGGTAGACCCCCTGGGGGAGACATCAGGATTTTCCAGTCCTGATGTTTCTCCTTGCTGGGGGAGACATCGGTACTACCTAGATTATGATGATTACTTTATTTACGAAAATTTTTATTAGAATTTTAAGAACATATTGAACACTGAAAATACGAAACCTATCCCATTACTACGAAAATATTAAAAGTACTTACGCCTTTACAAGCATTCTGCGTCTAGCGAAGGTGATGGCATAGAGTTTCTAAGTGTATTATTTTACTATGCTCTAGAAATTTCTACAATGAAACTTTATAACTTAATTAACATTGTAATTCTAATAATAAAAATCTCTTTGTTACAGGTAAATGTTCACAATAATCACCGTAAACCCAGAAAGGCGGCGTCACTATACTCGCTGTGAGCAGCCTTACGACGACGACAATGCCGCTACGGGTTTTGAGACTGCGCCTCTTGTCCCTGGCGGCTTCTCCGGGGGTATCGACCCCCGGGACTGTGCCATCATGGCGTGTCAAGTCAGGGTGGTGGTGAGAGTTCCGAGCTGGTGGAGTTCGGCCGCTCAAGGAGCTCCCGCGGTTCTTCCTTCCATCATCTGGCCGGTCGTAGTTGGGGGTGATCTGGTGGAGGTGCCGGTGCGGCCCGTTGTCAGCGCTGTCAAACATACGGGCGATTACGTCGTTGCGTACGTAACGCTTTGAGCAGCCTTTAGTATGCCCCGCTATAGGGCAGATGCGCTAAGCACCGCGCCATAGAGAGCCATTGCAAACAGAGCGACTTGTCACCGCGTCTAGTCGCGGCGACAAGACGCCATCATTATGCAAACGACAACGCCGCGTCTGCGATGGCTCTTAGCTTTTCGTCGCGACTCCACAACTCTGATGCCAAGTGTGCGGAGCTTCGAACAAAATATATGAAAATTGTCGGCTTTAGCCTGTCGTCGCGTCTTGACGCAGAGCTGTCGCTGTCGCGTGTCGCTAGTGTGCGCCTAGGCAGAGGGCGTCGAAAACAATACAAACAAATTAGTAAGTGACGACAGACACAAAGTTTCTAAATCATCGTTAGAATAATTACCTTAAAATATAACAGGTAACTAATTTGATGTCTTCCTGCAGATTGAGCAATACATTTGCATTATTTCTATATCAAGATACTTTCATTTTTCATGCTCAATGACTTTCACGGCGTCTAGCTAGACTGTGTTCAGCGACTGAAAAATTGCGTCTTTCTTATGGATAGCTCTTTCATGCTCTTTCCAACATTATGATAATGATTTATTTTCAACCCTAGCTCACTCTAGTTCTAACATCATCAACCCATCATGTCCCCACCGAGGGGCACGGGTCTCTTCCCTGAGGAAGGTATAGGTCATACTCCACCACGGGGGCCAAGTCCGGATTGGTGGAGGCCTAGTTCTAACGTCGTCAAATAAATACTCTAGCCCAAAACATGTAAGCTCTGCACGCACTCAAAATACCTAAGCCTCAAATTGACCCCCGGTGCTAAGTTACATAACGCGAAGACTTGCAAAAAGATTAGAAAGTGTCTTCTAATTCAAAATGCGAAATGATTGAGACCAAGCACTGCCCCGGGCGATGGAGTTAGGTGTCCGAATTTGGCGACTTTTTGTAGTCAAACCTCTGGTAATAATAGATAATGAATTATTATAGCAGAGGCGCTGAATGAAAATTCAGTAGGCCAGTATGTCAAAATTAAAAAGATCAAAATCAAATTATTGGAGTAGGCTTTGGTCCAGATCACGTATACATGTTCGTCATTAAATCATTATGTCCCAACCGATGGGCACGGGTCTCTTCCCTAAGGAAGGTATTGGCCATTCTCCACCACGGGGGCCAAGTCCGTATTGGTGGAGGCTTGTCTGGTCTTACTGTCAGAAGTTTTCAAGCCGCCCTAAGGCCTCTGACTTGGCTTAACGACTGCCTTCTATCGACGGCAGCCGGCACCAACTGCTTTAACGTGCCTTGCGAAGCACCATATCCAGAATAAAGCTCATAATTTCTAGTGCTTACTAAAGTTTTACTTCAAAAAAGCAAAATTTGCAAAACACCAACACCAATCTGGGTTTTTCTGGATTATACGATCGTTTATTCCGACAAACGTCTCACGAAATCTAATCTAAAACTACTGTTCCAAAGAAACCGTGACCACAGCCGACCCAGTGATCTTCTTTAGAAACAAAACAGTCAGTAAAAGCCACCATTTTGGGCGCAAATGGGCGACGATTACCATTACACACGTGGCGTTTATAGCTGCTCCGTAGGCGGATCGTAAACTTATCGGACAAATTAAGACAAGGAAAATAATGGAGTAAAACAAAGAAATATCAAATTAAAAACGCGCGCCGGGCTTTCGTCAATTTTCACTTATTTTTAGAATTCATGGTTTTGTTTTTAAAAAAATGAGTCCTTCAAGTGACAGTGAAAGTATAGAATTAACTCCTGAAAGTATTAGAACTGACGCAAGAAATGTGATGGATTACATTTTCGTAGTTGCGAAAATGTCTCAACTATAAGTATAACCAATCCGGACCAATCCGGACTTGGCCCCCCTGGTGGAGTATGGCCTATACCTTCCTCAGGGAAGAGATCTTTGCCCCTCGGTGCGGACATAGCAGTCGGTGCAGGCTGCCGGCTGCCGTCGATAGATGGCAGTCGTTAAGCCAATTCAGAGGCCTTAGAGTGGCTTGAAAACTTCTGACAGTAAGACCAGCCACTAGTCTTACAAGCCTCCACCAATTCAGACATGGCCCCCGTGGTGGAGTATGGCCTATACCTTCCTCAGGGAAGAGACCCGTGTCTCTCGGTGGGGAAATAATGGGTTGATGATGATGATGATGTCTGTTAAAAGATTTTAATGTATTATCAGTTATCACACAGTTAAAATTTATATTTCAAAAAGCCTTATTAGGTTTTTGCGTGAAGCCTATTTTGTGCTTAATTTTTAACATTCTTATACATGTAAATAACTAAATAGAACTATATTATTACTATATTAGTAAGAAACAAAGTAGTCTTTTTTGTTCACGTAGGTCCACTTTTAAATTCGAGATTTTTATAGAGATTCTGCGACAAAAGAAAGTGTTAGTTTAACATCACGCACGCGTGGGCGATTCGGCAGATGCGCGGGCGCACCATTAGGCTTACGGCGACCGTTAGATGGACGCATATACTTTTACTTTCCTTTTGGAGAATATGAACAACCCTAGGTCTTTGATCTGTCTTAAGACTGATCTAATCCTCACTGACCTCCGGTTTCTCGAACGCCAAGAGTGTCGTTTGTAGCGATTCCTCTTTATAGTAGCTGGAACAGCCGTCTAGTATGAATTTAAATATTTTGCAAGAGAATCGTTACGTTTTTGTTGAGATGTCAGCCGAGGGCTAGCTAGGCTAGGAGTTTCTGACAAAAATATAAAATAAAAGTTATTATCGCTAAATCAGCGTATTTCAATCAAATAGCTGCGCTACAGTACCTACGCACTTTTGCCAATTGACACCTGTTTAACAGACTGTTAGCGTTGGAAAACAGGGGTAAGTGTCGTTTTAGTGGAATCGTTTTTTTTTTATGAATAAGACCGTGAAAGCCTAGAAGTCTTTCTCGTTACTACACCTTTCTAAGGCTCTGTACCACATAATGGCCACCATAATTTGAACTTTGTTGCATTGACATAGAGTCCAAAACCAATGGAAATTTGAAAGGCCTTATAAGGGTTAATCTTCTTTTCAATGGTGTTTTTACATTACATTTACATACAGGGACATACATTGCTTCTGGCCCCACACTAGGATACCCTGTGTCGTGGGAACCAGAAACAGCGACGTCACAAACATGTAAACATCCAAGACCTGGAGTTTTTTTTTCTCCCCAGCCAGGGATCGAACCCGGGACCTCTCGCATGGTAAGCGGATGCGCTAACAATTACGCCACAGAGGTCGTCAAATGTCCGTTTTAAGTAATCGGGGTTTTTTTAATAGGACCGTATAGCTATGACACAATCTAGCATTCTCTTGCATACCTTGCATCATAACATGATAGATTATGATAGTTTGGGGCAGTACCTGCTATTAAATTACTGTTTCGCGTGAATGTTATCAATTTTAGGCCGCAGTACTAACGGCATTTGGGTGTAGTGGCCATTAATGAAACGGCAGAATGTTTGTGAGCGTGGTTGAACCATCGGCTGTGATGCCAGATTAAACAAAACATTAACATACAGGCACATACATTGCTTCTAGCCCTACACTAGGATTTCACACAACACAATTACCGGACCTAGTCCCAAACTAGGATATCCTGTGCTTTGGTAACCAGGCAAGGACATTACAAACATCGAAATACACCCAGACTGAGGCCATTTGTACAAATGTACGGCGGATCCCAGTGGGAATCGAACCCACCACCTCTCTTGGTAAGCGCCTTAACGGGTCGACCTACGAGGCAGTCAAATAGACTCTATATATATTTTTTAAACACTTTATTGATAAACACATTTAAATTTTACATTGTTACAACCTTATTAGGTTTTTGCGTGAAGCCTGAGCCGCTTTTGTACAACACTCCTTAATTTCTAATACACTCGTAATACTTAGATACAATAATAATATACATGATAAATGTTTCAATAATATTATTACTAGTTATAATATCATTATTACTAATAATAATATTATTCACTAAGATATTTCTTTAATAGCACTTTAATTTTATTTGGTTTTAGAGAAGCAAGATTACCCACCAACATATTTGGTAATTGGTTAAGTATATAATAGTCGGTAGCATGAAGTCTACTGTTCTTGTTCCGTAGTTATTGTATACGCACTATTTATTTATTATATTATTGTTAGGTTATATACGCACACGCAAAGGTTATTTAGTCAAGACATTAGTCGGGCATTATACAACATATTAGGCTTAAAATTATCATTCTAATAGAGCTTATAATAGCAATCAATGTGCTCATCCGACTTAGTACAGCATTTAGGACACCTGTTACGGCCCTGCCTTGCCATCTGACCTTTCGGGCTCTGCACAGACGAATTTGAACTCTATTCTCAAGCTGGTATTAACGGGATTGAAATGGAGACGCTAATTAGGACTTAACATTTTATAGCACCTGTGGCGACGATCGGTGGTAACTGTTCAAAGACAGCTTTTGCTACGCAAGAACTATATTTAGTCGTCAAAGAATTAATTTTTTGGTGTAACATAACATTTACATACAGGCACATACATTGTTTCTGGCCCCACACTAGGATACCTTGTGTCGTGGGAACCAGAAACAGCGACGTCACAAACATGTAAACATACAAGACCTGGGTTTTTTCTGTCCCCAGCCGGGATTCGAACCCGGGACCTCTCGCTTGGTAGTCAGATGCGCTAACCGCTGCGCCACAGAGGTCGTTTGATTCCCAATGGGCCACCGATTAATACAATAGCCTTAGAAGAGCTTTTTCAATGTTTGTGATTGTTCGAAGTCATGTAGTTATCGTTATTCAATCTCTTAATACCAGAATCGATTTATACAAAATATCCCCCTTCTATTTTACGTGGTTCCTAGCACGGATAGCAGAAATGAGTTGGTGCTTTTTCTTACCTATGTAGCCCTTAAGAGACAAATTGAGGTGCTTGTTATGTGACGTTTATTTGTTTTGTTGGGGTCGAAGAGAGGTCACAAATGTTCCTACAGGAATGTCCGTATGACTGCGGTGTGTAACCTTAAATAGCCGCGCGTGGAAAGAGAAATTCCAGACCTCGATTCTGTTAAATAAAGAAAGAGAGAAAGGGAGAAAGGGAGAAAGGGTATCCTAGTGTGGGGCCAGAAGCAATGTATGTGCCTGTATGTAAATGTTATTAAAAAAAAACCGCAAGCAAGTGTTACCGTTACACCAACGAGAAAGGCCATAGTTTGTGCGATCACGGGGGATGAAGTAAGGTTTCTACTAATAACACCTCGAACTTTTACATTATAAGTCATTGCGAAGAGAAACTGACAAAATATAGTACTAGAATCCCGAACTTACCTATTTTTTCAGTTGGGCTCTTAAGATTTAAAATCCTTGAAACTGTACCTTAAATATGCATTCTTCTCTCCTTAGGACCGTCTAGACAATCCATCACTACACCACGCACTTTATCGCAAAAGGCCCACTATCGTTTAACCCCCCCGCTGGGCACCGACGTCCAATTTGACCGCGCGGCCAACCCGCGCACTCTAATGAATTGAGTTATTTTTCATTGGCGACCATCGATCTTCGTCACCGGCCGCGTATTCGCAATTACTGACCGCGGTGTGGTCCCGAGCTGTTTAAGCTGCGAACTTGTAAAGCCGTTGTGTTCTTAGCTGGTGTCTAGGCTATCGATGTACCGTGCCAGTTTTAGCTTCCTATCTCTTGCTGGACTAAAAAAGAGTGAGAAAACAAATGACTTTCAGTCTACTTTTTGTGCACTTTTTTGTGCGATGAAGATGTATGTGTTAACAATTAAAAACCCATTGTTATTATTCCACCAACATTCTGCAGTTAAATAACGGCGATGAAAAATGATACGAAAGTTAGCTTGCCTATAGATTGACATTTGTACTATGTTCTTGATAGTAAATATATTGATAGTTCTTGATAGGAAGAATATGAGAAAACACCTGAAACTAGTTCTAGGTAATTTTCCTACGGAAATAATAGGTTAATTTAGCTATATTGACCATTGAAAATAACCTAATTGTTTCCATGGCTAACATTCCTACCTACCCAAGAAACCATTTATTATCTGCTACCGAGAAGCCATATTTATGTACATTCAGAAGTAACAAAACGATATCAGCCTTAACACAAGCCTCTCTTACACAGAGAGAGAGAGAGAGAGAGAGAGAGAGAAACAAAGAAACAAAGATAAATGTCAAAAACTTCGAAACTTCTTAGCCAAGTCCACAATATAACCCTCCTTCTGAGGCAGTTTAGCCGTCTGTTTGTTAGTGTCAGCGCATTGTTAAGTTAGATACGTCGGCCGGCTAAGTTTATAGTGAAAGTAAATACATTTGCCGTCAGTGCGGTCTGAAATACGGCCGCCGCCGCTGTGGGCTCCGCTGGCCCCAGCTATCAGTAACGGGTTAAGCTGGGGGCGGATGTTCAGGAAAAATCCGAGTTTTGCGCTAGTTTCTGTTTAAAATAAAAGTCAAAGTAAACCTAAATAACTATTTTTAAATCTGCAAAAAATTTGTATACTTATTTATGTCGATACTGTTTAGTGTCTTCATAATTTCTTAAATAACATTTATTCAATAATGCATTTTCTCCGACAAATCGTAACTAAACTGCGGCCAGCCTTAGTTCTGAGTTATCGCCGTTAACCCGCGATCGCCTCATGGAGTCTGAGTGGCCATAACTCTGTTGGCATAAAAGAAACTGAGTACCCAAGTTCACCAATGAGGAGGTCCACTACTTGTCAAGAAGAGACGCGGTCTCTACAACACTGTTTCCTATTTCTGATATTGTGTCGCGCAACTTAGTATTACGGGAAAATTGGTAACAAAGAAACATGTAGGTGAAAGGAAGTTGAGAAAATTTCGGGAGTGGACTGGAGTCGTCGGTGTTACCAAACTATTATCAGAGACACAGATAATGAGACTACAGAGCGGTCAACTTTCACTAGTCCAAGAGTACTCTGGAGAAGAAGAAAAACAAAACTATCAAGGATCACGAGGCGCACCTGTGTATTGAAATTCCTGATCCCCTGAAAGCTTACTTCGAAAGGAATAACCCGTAGGACGTGTTCCGAGCGCATGATCCTTCACCGGGCGATAGCAATTAGTGATTGGTGCAAGTTACGCGCTTCCAGACACAGCGGGCGGAGCTGCGCTGCTGAGCGGATCTACTCATCGCGATTCGCCACGGCTCCTGGCAGGAATTCGCTAGAAAACCCATCGTGGGATGACTGGAATGGACCTGGACCTCCTGATGTCACTACCACAAAGCCAGTTCAAGACTGTTCTTAAATAACAGAATCCCTACTCACAATCTCGAAATGCCCCTGTAGCCGGGAAGTGAGGTGATGAATCCATCTAACTGAACAAAAAATCCATACCATAGACAAACCGATGTTGTCTCATTGTCTACGCCAGGGATGACTTAAGGAAGACTACCGTCTACTTAACCGTTCACTGTAGGTATAAGCAAAGCAGCCTGTATACGCCCCATACGTCCCGTCCCGATGACCTCCGTGACGCAGCCGGATTCGAACCCCGGCTGAGGACAAAAAAAACCCAGATCTAGGATGTTTACATGTTTGTGATGTCGCTGTTTCTGGTTCCTACGAACCAGGGTATCCTACTGTAGGGCCAGAAGCAATGTATGTGGCTGTATGTAAATGTGTATGTTTTATCATAAGCCACAGACATTCTCTCGGAGAGAGAGATTAATGATCCTTCACTTTGTGTGTGATCACTTTGAAAATGTATGATATGTCCGGAGTGACTAAAAATGTTGCTTTGCTTTATTAGTTTTTCTTGCTTTAAGTAATTTATGTTGAACTTTTTAATTTCTTGACGATGCTCATGGTAATTTTTTGTTTTATAAGGTTATCCGTGGCATTTTTTTTTCTTTTGAAAGGAGTTATTCGATTCGACAACAAATTAAAGTGTATGACTTGCACCGCTTTTCTAATCGAGGATTAGATCCCGTCGGCGCCTTTGAGCTGCGCCCGCGCATCCTAATCGCAGCGCGCAACGCAATCAGGGCGCCGCAGTAATGGCGGGAAATATACGCGCCTGCGCGCTGTCCGTAATGCGTACACGGGTTATGCATGAGGATTGGGGGTATTTTAGGATGGGGCTGACTTGAGTTGCTTATCACGACAAGTTCGGGGGTTCGATTTTTGCTGGAGTTTTCAGCTTTGGTTTGTATAAATGGCCTTAGTCTGGATTTTTTGCTATTTTTATGATGGCCTTGTCTGGTTACCAGAGTATTCTTTGTTCTGGACCAAGACAAGTATATAATTGTGATTTGTAGATTATGAACCGTAGCGTAATTGGGTTTTTCAGTCACAATGCAAAGCAGTGGATATCTCTAAATAGATAGAAGTTGAGTTTACGCTTGCAATGTTACTGAACCAAGTGACCCATCTAAACTTTTGAGACTCAATTACAATACGACTGGCTCCATCTATTTTGGTCATTTTAACAATACAATGTGTTGTGTATCAATTGTCTCTCGTGAGAAAAACCTCTTCGGGAATCCACAGGACGCCCAGAAGTAGTTGCAAATGTTGCAATACAATTTTGAGATGCAATTGGACGAACGTTGGTTGTGGATTGTGGTAAATCGATCTCTGGAATTGTTCTGGGTTCGCTTCCGTGAGAAACTGTGTATTGTACACTGTCCGTCTCGATGATAAAATATATATGTTTACTCGGTACATTTTTTTTACCGTCAATAGAAGACTTGTGTGACCAAAATCCTTATCACATCAAAGGCATTAAGTTTAATTCCTCATAAGAGCAAAGTAAAACAAAAACACCACGTAGCACAAACAATTTTTACTTGGAAGTAAAATAGGATAATTTGGTTTTTGCGTACTAGCAACATTCAGACATTGGATTGTATTGAGATGTCAACGTGACTGTTTTATTTTTTTGCATTGAACTAAAAAACAGACTGTAGTCTTACAAGCCTTTACCAATCCGGACTTGGCCCCGTGGTGAAGTATGGCCTATACCTTCCTCAGGGAAGCAGTGTTGCCAACTTAGTGGAATTTCCACTAGATCTGGTGGTTTCGACCTTCGTCTAGTGGGCAAAAGATGTGTCTGGTGGTTAGTGGAATTTCTGGTGGTTTTGAGTCCAATAGTTAAAGTTACACTGTTTCATATTTTTTGGGTGGTTTTGAGACAAAAATACGCAAATGAAAGAAAACGGTCTCTCTACTCAGGAACAAAACTTTATGAGGCATCGGTGCATGCAGTTTATTATTAAACTGACGAATGAATTAAAAAATTGAATGCCTGGAAATCTAACTATTATGAGATAAATAAAAAAAAAACATGTAGGAGACCCACTATGGCATAACAAGGAGTAATTTAGTGGAGTTACTTTTGTTCATCAAAAAAGATCTTGATTTTGAGGCCGAAGTCGATGACCAATGGCACCACATCCACCTTTTAGGTTGGAATGAAAAAAAAAACTCGCCCATATATCCCTATACTTGGTTCGAACGAGATCTAATTTAGCTTACATTCAATCACTCAAATATAAAAATAAATAAACATTTGAGGAACCCTTCGGGACTAGTCATAGAAAGCGCCCGGGGTGCGCGCCCGAAACGCTGCGCTTTGGGCGCGCGTTGGACGCCTATTGCTCGTCAATTATGCTAGGTTGAGCAGACTTTTCTAATCCGTGAAGGATTTAGCGCGTATGACGCGCGCACCACGGACGCGGACGCTTGATGTAATCCGTTGCATAGAACTTCATGCAATTTTAAAGAGCGTCCGAAACGCAGCGTATCGTACGCGCGCCTCGGGCGCTTTCTATGACTAGTCCTGAAGGGTTCCTCAAATGTTTTTTTTATTTTTATATTTGAGTTGATTGAATGTAAGCTGAATTAGATCTCGTTCAAACCAAGTTTCGGTGTTTTTTTTTAGTTTTATCATTCGCTTATTTTAAAAGTTACAGGGGGGGGGGGGCACCTTTTACAACTTTGGAAGTGTCTCACACGCTAACTATGCAGTTTATAAAATTTATCCCACCCACACGTAACGGTTTGATGAAAAAAAAATGAGTTTCAGTTCTAACTTTCTAAGCTACCTTTCTAAGAACCCCCAAAATTCATTTATTTTTGTATTTTTGTGTGAAAATCTTCTTTTTTTGTACGTACTTTTGACAACTGACAGCTGTTAACGATAGATTAAGAGCGTTCTAGAAACCGGGGGTTAGTTTGTTTGACTTTGTAAAGTGTTTAAGTATAATGTTGTACTTCAAATAAGTACTTTTTGAAATATTTATTTGATCTAGTGGGATTGCTGGTGTATTTGTTACCGAAAAAAAAAATATTAGTGGTTTTCCTGGTGGTTTAGCGAGTTGAGTTTAGTGGTTTTGGAAAAATAAAGTTGGCAACACTGCAGGGAAGAGACCCGTGCCCCTCGGTGGGGACATAATGGGTTGATGATAAATAAAGCAAATAATGAGCAAATAAAGAATTGAATTAGAATTAGAATTGATGATGATGAATTGCCTTACCGTTACATTTAACGAAGCGATGTATATCAAGAATAACAACGGTCTGTCTAAAAGTATGTGAAGATGTTTGATACTCAGTCATGCAATAACGGCTGCAAGGATTCAGATGAAGTTTGGTAAGGAGCTAGTTCGAGTCCCAGCGAAGGACATGGGATACTTTTCATACCGGAAATTACTCAATTCATGCAGGCGAAGTCGCGGTCAAAAGCTAGTAATAAAACCACATTCGAACGTCTTGATAGCTCAATCCAATCTGCCATTAAGTTTAATCACTTGCATTCTGTTGGATCGCGCCGTTGCGCCAGCGCACCTGCAGCGAGTCACGTGACAAATGTCAAGAGATGCGCGCGCGCTTTGTGTGCTATGTTTACTATGCTTAGGTTAACTGTAAATGGTTTTCGGCGTTTGCGCAATATCCGTAGCTCGATTAATCGTCAGAGCAGGGTCTAGATTCTGTTAATGCATTGTTTTTTTATTTTTTTATTTTATTTTATAAGGAAAACTAACAGCTTATCACTAACACATTAAAATTTACACACATAGAAACAGAGAGCCAACAAAAGTTTTCACAGATAGCCATAATTTGAGCAAATAGTACATTGTAGTACGATGACAATGGCACGAACGCGGCGATTTCATTTCATTGCCGCTTTTAATCTACGCGCGCACAAATTCCAATTCTTCTAGGCGTCAATGGTATAAAAAACATGTCACGTGACCCGACCGAGTATCAGAGTGCTTATACTGACTGAGTTTTTTCATTCACTCTCGATAGTGAGAGCGTTTGCGATTTGCATAGGAGTGACAAAGAGACAAATAGATGGCGCGCTTTGTCACTCCTATGCAAAACGCAAACGCTCTCGCTATCGAAAGTGAATGACGAAACTCAGTATACGCACTCTGTCGTTGAACTAAAATGCAGTTACTGTAGCAGAATTGAGGCCCTGGTACACAAACTACTACATAATAATACTCCATATCATAAACCTAAACATTTACATACAGGCACATACATTGCTTCTGGCCCCACGACGCAGAGTAGTCTAGCTACTCTGCGTCGTGGGAACCAGAAACAGCGACATCACAAACATATAAACATCCAAGACCTGGGTTTTTTTTGTCCCCAGCGGGGATTCGAACCCGGGACCTCTCGTTTGGTAGGCAGAGGCGGTAACCGCTGCGCCACAGAGGTCGTCACATGGACGTCGTTCCACTTGGGCATTATTTTGACACTGCAATCCGTTCCTTTAGGGTACAAGGTAGAAGTTTGCATACAACCGTCAAAGATAACGATCCCCGTCAGAGTATCTGCAATTTTATTGTTTTACCGTCAGCCATCATGATCAGCTGATGCGCACAATCACGAGGAATCATCGCGGAGTGACAGGTTCCCACGCGTGTGTGCTGAAGGTCGATTGTACTTGATTGTGAGTATTAGGACTTGGGTTGTGAAATGCCTTGGCTGTGTATTGGGTGCCTGTTCTACGATAGGTCACCAGGAGAAGTCAAATTGTGATCTAATCTTTTAGCGAATTGAACGCAACCCTAAATCTGTCAAGCCGTTAAAAATATTTTTTTTTCTTCAAGTTGGTACCTCTGATAACTTCTCAACAACGTCAGAAGCAGTTAACCAGCGTTCTACCTCTTCGCTACTACCGCTTGGCTATTAGCTCATTCCAATGCGACCTGATCCCTGATATCTTTCTCTGTACCAGATCTTTTGCCTTAACCACGACCACACAAGATGGAAGCCGTTACGAATGATCTACTAGCAATTATTAACCTACCAAACCACCATGATGCCATCGAACCTCAGGCTACGGCGGCCATTTGTCAAACATGCGTGACGTGACAAGACAACGTTGCGCCCGCGCCGATCGCCAAAACTAACAGACAAGCCCGCCGGTCAATACTAGCGACATGATTGATTAAAAACTTCACCCTATTGTCTACGGGTACCTCTGACCAGAGCATACATTCTCAGAATCCCAGAAATTCGACCTTAAGTCTAAGGCAGTAAAAGATGTTGAAATTTAGTTTCATAGGACTGTAGTTAGAGGATTTCGTGAATCTAATTTACTTGTGGTATATTCTTGCTTCATGTTTTGTGCTAATAAATGGTTGGAGTTGTCAATAAATTAACTTTAACTTTAAGACACGTAATGCCTAAAAATAATCTATCCTAAAAATAATCTAATCCTAAATGGTCTAAAAATAATCCGACCTATTGCCCGACCCCTTTGCACTATTATGTATTCTGTGCCTTTGGATACTCATTTAGCTTTTGGTCATAATTTCTAATACTTTATTCACATTTTGAAGTTACCCTGATTTCGCGGGCAACTTACTTCTTCCAATTTATTCTTTCTAAGTGACACATACAAAAGTATTCCACAAGTTACTGAATTTCTACGCAATGTTTTCCTTAAGTAGCGTTATGCTTGAGATTAGTACAAAAAATGGAACAAGTAGAAATTCTATTGTCTCTTACTAATGACGGGGCGAAAGAGAATTAAAACCCTGTGTCTAGACGTGCCTGATGAGTTTTTCATTACGCTCCACAAAAAAAAATCACAAGATAATGACCCTCGGAAGTAGCAATTACTGTGACAATGAACTTGATAAAAAATCATGACACGGCGATGTCACACACGGAGTCTTTGAACTGCGAAAGGCATTTCAAGACGCTTTGTATGTAACATTCTTCTATAATTTGATGGCTTGTCTTTTTCACACTCTACAAGTCAGTGAGAGACAACAAACTAGTTTGGACATGCCTTGAGCATTCTCGCAATGAAATGCAACCCAAAAACGCATTCAGTTCATATTTGTCTTTTTTCAACAAAGCTTTTACGAAAGGTGACCTTGACTAAAGGTTTTTAGATTACCCGATTTGTCACTTAGCCCGTTGTTAGTTCGAATACCAAAATGTCTTGACGAAATAATGGGACCGAGTGAGCAAACAGACAAACTTAGGATTGAACAAATATTCGGTCGCCGCTCAAAGCTGATCAAATATTTTGAGAAAAAAAGAAAACGAATAAAAATACAGGCGTTAAGCGAGCAATTAAGGCAAACGTTTCTTAGAAACACCTTAAAAGATTCAGCAGCTCCGAGCTACCGAAAAAGAGTACCCAAACCGTCTAAAAGGGCATTCAAATTGACCCTGAGTTTGGCAAAATGGAACAAAACATCCGCACTTTATTAACGAGTGATCGGCAAAAATTCTTATCCATCAAAGGATACGGGAGAAAAAAACGCTTTATTTTATTTGGTCATGTCACGGGTACAGGCCGACATGCCTAATTTGCCCGGTAATAATTCCAAGATGGCGACTAACGCTCCTTTTCTCAACGGAGTGATTGGTGATGCCAGTTTTACGGGCCCCAGCCTTCTAATTGCTAAAGCCAACGACCTGCAAAGCGTGTGCTGACTTTTTTCACCAAAAAGGTGCCCTTGGCTGGTCCTTGATGAAAATGGAAAGTTTTATGCCGCGAAGAGAATTTGTTCCGGTAATCTTGCGTCGCATGTCGGTGTCCTGTAAAACTGCGTTGCGTCGCAAAAAAAAAACATGAACAACGGCGTGAAAGTGTTTGCTTTCTAATGCAGCCGGTGGAGTCAATCGTTGCCTATTTAATTAGCCGGAGATTTAATGTCACGAGCCTCGGTCGAGTTTCAATAATTACAGAGCTGCGATATCTCTCCAGTCTCTGCTGGCTCCGCCTTCTAGTTTTGATGGCGTAATGAAGGGTTCTTATTAAATCAACGTCAGGGGTCCATTAAAGACAGGCTCCTAACGCTCACCATCAATCAACTGAGATACAGATATACGCTACACAGAGACAGGAACGCAGCTTGAGTTTTGGTCGTTTTTCGGTCGCTCTAAATTTTCTGTTAATAAGACAGCAGAGACGGCTGCGCAGGATTTAAAGGATGTCTTGACACGGAGCATTAGTTTGAAACTTCAAGATGGTATGGTAATTACTTTGAGGGGAATAACAAATAATGTCAAGGGGAATTATTGGTTTTGGGGAGAGGTTAGATTCGGTCCCTTTGCTTTTGAGAATCCTTTTAAAGTTTCTCTCTACGCTTATCTGCATATGGAACGGCGGCGGTCATTAGTGTCGCGGTCGGGAAAAAATAAATGGTGCTCGGGACTGGTGGTTAAAAAATGTGATGCTCTCCAGTTGGACACGCTTCCATTCTGGGAAGTTTTCGTAAATTACCCCGAGACAAGGATTGATATGCGCGCTTGGATTGGCTTCTTTTGTGTTATTAGGCCTTGTTTTCTTTAAGACTTTAGCTAAATTGTCGTATTTGCGAGTGCTCGTACCCTGCCAACACGCGCCTCTTTTGGCACGCATTGTAACGCAAAATTCGTGCTAATAACAATGGTATGTTCATTATGACAGATGCAGGTTATAAAATGATTGAGAGCGATTTAGCGCGTTGCTATGTAGGTTAGCTGGCTTCTAAGTCGCGTAGCTCGCGTAGATTATTCATAATTTATTTCAGGGAGACTGGCCAGGGTTAAACACAAGTTCGCTTAAACAATAGAATACCGTATGTACTATCCACCTACTTCTCAGTTTCAAACCCGGCCCAACTAAAATAAAATCAAGGTCAGACTATACACGTCACGACCTCTATCTAAAGGTCTCCGCCCTATTAAAGAAAGGTATGTTGTGGGACCCTCCAGTTTTGGTAAATGGGGACCATTTGTGTGGAGATGGATCTGATAAGTCATGTCCTTCTATTTTGTTTCAGCTACTTTTTTGTTGTAATGCTCACTGCTTTAAGAATTTTAGGAAACTGTGAATTCAGTTTCTTTTTACCTTGGTCTCCATAACGTTGTGCTTCTTAAAAACGTGGTAAGAATCCCTTTGTTACATTAGTGCCTCGAGGTCGTATGCACATAATATGTCGAGTTCAAAATGTCAATAACTCTTCAAGTTTATACTTATTCTCCCTCGCATCTTGTTCCTTTACCGCTTCGTGTATTTCATCACCTATCATTAAGTCAAACCGGTCAAGTCCTGTTGACATCAGATCACGAGGTATACGTGCATGTTGGGGGTAATTGATTGTGTACAGCCTTTGGTACTCGACGTCGCGTCTAGTGATTGTTAGGGTCAGGGTCAACTGAGGAGGTACTTTGAGAGACAATGCGGTGGGTGGGGATTCAATTGTCGCGGTTCCGTTTTAGACTCTCTTGTAGTTAGGTTTATTGCAGTGTGGGTGTCATGACTGATTGATGAATAAACTAAAACCTTTTCATTTACTTACTCATGCCTTGAACTTTTTCGAACATAACTTATCGATTTTGGGGTCACGTTATCAAGACAGCGTTCTCTTTTCCTAGAATATATTTTTCCGCTTCATGTAGTTGCTGGGCTACTCCAAAAACAACTAACAATAATAAAGTGCCTAAAAAAACTTATTACACGTGGAAACACAAGGATTCCAACAAACGTTTCAATTATTTTAAACATTTAGATGTTTTGGTGGAATAAGGAAGGGCACTAAGAAATCCTGAAAAAGTTACATTACTTTTCTAACTTTGGCAGCCTGCAAAAGGGAACAGATTGAAAACACCTTTTGAGAACGATTTACTATCGTACCACATACCAAGCGTTATGTACGTGTGCCTTTTGGAACCGTTCACTCGGATTTACTGCAATGGACAGTTTGACGTGATTGTACGTGATGAAACATAGGAGCTGATATTTTAGGCCGGATCTTTTCCCCCTTAACCCTCCCCTCCTTGCGTCAACCAGCGCGTGCGGCGCGTGCGCAGCGGTCACGCACGCACGGCGAGCGATCTTGATCGCTGGGCCGTCACAATAAATTGCGGGTATGCTCTGTCGACGGCTGCTCATGCAAATTGTACTGTCATGGCGGCTTTTGGGTGTTGGCGATACTTACATTTTACGAGCTTTCGGTTTCTTTGACCATGGACAATTCGACTGCCTCTTGGGTCTAAAGACGAAGGCCGTGGGTTTGATTCCCACCGGTGTTGCTGTCATCATCAACTCATTATGTCCCCACCGAGGGGCACGGGTCTCTTCCCTGAGGAAGGTATAGGCCATACTCCACCACGGGGGCCAAGTCCGGATTGGTGGAGGGGGTGTTGTTGTACATTTTAACAAATGGCCTCTGAGTGTTTGTAATGTCTTTATCTGCTTACCATAGCACAGGGTATCCTATCTTGGGACCAAGTCAAGTGATTGTGTTGTCTAGAAGTTATTTAATTACAAGTACTTTTTGGGAGTGTCAAATTTTGGGTACAGTCGACTAAAAACCGTTTGCGGTGGAGTCGGAAGAGTGGGGTTTCGATTACGAGTTTAAATTTCAGTTAGGTCTACGATGAATAGTCTGCATTTACAGGACACTGTCTGCTCTTAGAAGTTTCCGACTTGATGTAGTTTAGTACAAAGAAAGTTTAGTAGTGTTTGAGTACAAATGAAGAGGTAACACAACGTACCGTAAACTCACGCCTGTATCCCGAAGGTTTAGGCAGAGACCAGGAACTGGCATTTGTCGTGATCAAGAAAGAGAGCTTGGCTTCGATTGCCGCTAAGGCTGTAGTTTAGAAACGTTTACGTTTGAATAAATATCTGATTTCAAACACACATCCATCCATCCAAACTTTCACATTTATACGAGATCGGTACGCTTTCCGTGCCCATGTGAATAAAGTGCCCGACTAAAAAAACCCATTTATTTTTAATCCAGCCCCGTATTAAACACATGAGATCGTGTAATCCCCCGACCGCAGCGTCGGACCGCGGGCGTCATAACGCAGAACTTCCTCCGAGGACCGCAAGGAAAAAACCGTGCAGGGCAAAAAATCGAAGTCGAGAAGCGTGGACCGATTCGAGGCTAGCCGATCGGTGGATATGATAATCGGCCCCGGTAACATGAGCTTATATCCTCCGCGCGAGAAAAAGACAATGAATCTCGCGCTGGCGTGGCGGATGAGAGCGGGATGGCATGAGTCTGTCTATTCGTCTATTATTAGGTATGAAATCAAATCAAATATTTTTTAAACTATTTTCTCCGGATACACTAAGTAAGAAGTGATTCGAAAAAGCAAGTATATCCGGATAATCTAGTAAAGAATGTGTAAGTTGTAAGTTACGTAAGGTGTAGCTCAAATATTTTTATTCGTAACAAAAACTAAATGTTCACTTAATGAACGTCAAAGTTGTTAGTTTGACGATTAATAGATGACCCCGTGAACTTCGTGTCATTTTTTCCCCACAAATACTCGTAGGTATAAGATTTTTTTTAGCCGAATCGGTCCAGCCGTTTTCGAGTTTTAGCGAGGCTTACGAACAGCAAAACATTTATATTTAAAAGAAGCAACTGCTCATGGCACCTTTTGGCACTGCTGCAGTCGGTTAAAAAAATGTCACTTGATCCGACCATGAATGTGACTTTGCAGTATAAATTATAATGTACTACTAACGAAATTACGTGTGTCAGCGTGCTATGGAAAGGGCTATGCTCGGGGTTTCTCTGAAAGATCGAATTCGAAATAAAGTGATCCGACGGAAAACCAAAGTCACGGACATAGCAAACCGAATTAGCATGAAGTGGCAGTGGGCCGGCCATATCACCCGAAGAACTGATAACCAATGGGGCGGACGAGTTCTTGACTGGAGACCGCAGATCGGTAAACGTAGTGTAGGACGTCCTAAGACTCGGTGGAGCGATGATTTTCGCAAGGCGGCTGGCAAGAACTGGATGAGAATAGCCGAGGACCGTGCTCAGTGACGTGCAATGAGAGAGGCCTATGTCCAGCAGTGGACAAGCATAGGCCGATGATGAACTGAACGAAATTACACTGAACAGATACCGTTGTAAAGAGCTGACTTCTAACCCCCAGTGATAGCGAGAAGAAGTAAACGCATAACTTTCCCAAGGTCGTCTCTTGACACGACCTGAAAACGACCTTGCTTTGCCTTGGCAAAGCCCTTCAAGGTCCTCCGAAATCCTATAAGTTTACGACAGTCGAAAGTAACAGAATCCCGTCCCACGAACAAGGAACTCGACCCGCGACTGCGCAACCGCAGGATGCGCGTCTATACGATCGTGCGGTGACAAAAAACCGTTTATAGGTACCCGAGGTGCCCCGAGGATAAAAGGATAATGATAGTGGAAGCGGGCGAAGCGAGTTGGAGCGGTGCGCTTTGCCCTGATGCAAAATGCGTCGTGTATTTTGTGATGTTTGTTTAAATAGATAAATAAATAATTTATTTGTACGTTTTGACACACATACACATACATATTTTGAAACATCATAAAAGCAATTCCTTTAAATTAAGTAAAACAAAAATTAAAATGATACAGACCAAAAGACTATGAAGTAAATGTACAGGATGCATATAATACATATGTTTATTAATTTAGCCAAAATACGCTTTCAGTTTCCGATCACTAGTAAAAAAAATCTAAGTCGTAATTTCTGACTTACTGCATTTAATTTGGTGTCTTTGCATTGTTACCATAGTACAGGGTATTTTAATTCGGGGCCAGGTCAAGTGATTGTGTTGTGTGGAAGTTATTATTATTATTATGATGCGATTCCAAAATAAATATTAAGAAAAAAAACGTTGGAACGTAGGATATACCTACGCAATAAGATAGAAACAGACAATCAACAAGCTGAAACGGATAGGGGTGAAATACACCACGCAGAATACTGCTTTACTTTTTCTCATCCTTCGGTTGATATTTGATAGTGGAGAGAAAAGCTTAGATACTGATGATTTGCGTGTTTGATTTTCAGTATTAGATTTCGTCACTTAATATTTTTTTGTACAGTTTGCTGTAGTGTCAGTTTCATAGCCACCTGTTGGATGAAAGATGATATCCAGTGGAAATCCGATAGTAGACAACTTCACGGTAAAGCTCTTGCTCAGCAAAGAGACGAAGAAGTAAAGTATATCAGCAGCAAGTATGTTAATAAGTATATAAGAAGTACCTACCCGAGACGTTGAGCGTGCATGCAGACTAATATTATAATACTAGACCCGGAAAGAATAAGCACCAAAAGAAATGGATGGCAAAATTTTACAGTAGAAATGTTATAGTGCAACTAGATTATTACATTAGAATTCATCGTAAACAAGAACTCTGAGCTAAGTCTCTGTTCACCACGATTAAGCTCTGCGAACCAGAGCGAAACCTGGTCGGACTCTTCCGACAAAAAGTCGAGTAAGTGTATCCGGAATAAAGTTTATAACCAGAGTAACAAAATTAGAAGAATATGTTAGTAGGGGATTGGCGAGGTTAACGTCTAAGAAAAGCCTATGCCTATCTGTGGGTGCCTTTAACGGTCGGTGTAAGTAGAGTTAAGTCTTTAGCTATGTGAGAGTTAAAATCCAGAACAACCAGCGCAACGTTGAGGTCACTACACTACACCATTATTGAAATCGATCGAGGACAATTATCAAGACTCCCACTTCAATCTCCAGAAGGGATTAATTAGTCTACCTGAGTGAATTCCTCAGTAATAAACTCAAAGGAGATAGGAAACAATTAATCGTGGCACGCGGGATTAGTGTACCGTTTACGCTTTGCCCACGTCACTGGAAGTGTAGAAGCGAGTCGGTGTGAACACTCTTATGTCTCCTGCTCGTGCTTACCGTGTAAAATTACGTTCTCAATACGCAATGTTAAAGTAATTTGATTTTTATTTTGAAGCACTAGCAATGAAAATGTTTTGCGCATCGAAAACGCATTGTTTATTGTAATGTGTTGTAGCAGGCGTGCCTTCAGACACACAAAAAAGACACGCTTTCATAGGTTATTGTTACGGAAAATCTGAAATCTGAATATCATGTAAGCTGGTACCGTGCTCTACCAAATACTGAAACATGTTTCCTCTTCTTATTTTTATTTTGGTTAAGTTAAAGAGTTGACCAATTGCATTGTAATCATCTTATTTGTCGGACTTGTTATATAAATGAAATAAATAACTAAGATATCCCATTTTTTCTTGTTCTATCTTTCTTTTCCCTTGTCATTGTCACGTAACTTTTTATTTTAATTCGTACTTATTCTCTTTCTGAGTATAAATTTTATAAAATTATATAAATTCTCTTTCTGAGAGCTCAACTAGTGTATTTGTGACGGAGCAACTATCCCCACTGCGCCGCCGAGGGACGGGCGTCTAAACGCGGCTGATGCGCCCGAGTGGGTAACTGTCCCGATTCGCCGCGCCCCACGGACGGTGATTATTATTCATCATTATTTACGTCTTTGACAGATACCGATAGAAAATGGGATTGTTAATCGAGAACGTCCATTTAGGATCGTTTTAGAGTTCCTTACCCGAAGCATGCTAAACGGGACCTATTATTATTATTTTATTATTTATTAATATTAATAGGTCCCGTTTAGCATGTAAGGTAGGCGTATGCCTACCATCTGTCTGTTTGTCTGTCTAACCAATGAAGGGCTTTATCAAATTATCTAAGAAAGGTACTATTGTCGATCTACTGACGTCCTGTTTCTTATCTTCTCTATATTAATAATTTCGTTCGGGTCTACGGTAGACTCGAACGATATGCACACCAAATGAAAGAGCGTAAAAAAATAGTTGATCTGAGTCGACAACATATGGGCGGAAAATTCGTATTATCGAGCAGCATCAATATAAAAATTATTAAATTCAACAATGGCGTTGCTAAGTAAACATGTCAATGTCATCATTGTTGTGTTAGTGTCACAAGTTTTCATTGTGAACTGTTATGGCCGGTTTACATTATTTTAGTGTTTAGGAGAGTGCTATAATACAATTAGAGAGGCAAGTGCATTAGTACATTACTAGACGTTCAAGTGAACGTTTATATTTCTTCCAGTAGAGTGTCACTTCGTCGACGTCGCGAAATATGCGCTATCCTACTCAAAATACTATGAGTTTTAATGGAACACATAAGTAAGTTTGATAATTCGAGTTAATGAAAACAACACGCACCCGTCACGGGTCACTTGCGCACTTCTCACTAAATTTTTAGTTTATACACAGATAAGTAACGAGGATAGTAACGCGCTCAGGTGTCACTGGATAGAACAATAGCAACCAATTTTTTTTTTATTCTAATTGAAAGGCAACTAAAACCGTACTATACCGTAAAACGTACTAAAGCAAGTGGCGCTTACACGTTTCTACAAAAGCACTCTCCTTAAGAAAGAAAGAAATATAGAAAGAAAGAAAGAAAGAAAGAAAGAA
This sequence comes from Yponomeuta plumbellus, assembly GCA_947310845.1. NCBI lineage: Eukaryota > Metazoa > Arthropoda > Insecta > Lepidoptera > Yponomeutidae > Yponomeuta > Yponomeuta plumbellus. The sequence continues at coordinate 2,826,240 of OX371199.1, read as the reverse complement.
AGCAAGAAAGCAAGAAAATTTATTTATTTGAAACAAAACAAAAAAACACACACACACAGAATGCGTACAATAATAAAAAAAATAACACAGAAAGCATAAAAAGCGTAAAAATAAATAGACTGTACAACATGTAAATAATAATAAAATACATTAAAGGTTGAGCCCCCAAAACGGGCCCGATTCAGCATAATGTTGCAACAGAGTGTAAAGTAAAGCACTCTCCTAAACACTAAGATAATCTAAACCGGCCGGCCCTTTGATCTAATTTGCTAACTCCATGGTGTGTGGAATACCGTGGCATCCAAGAATGTTATTATAATCTGTGCCAACTGAGAATGTGTAGTAAGTAATCTGTGGTGTTTTTCATTGGCGGGAAGACAATAATTGACATTGAGTTTTGGGGATAACGGGCGTGAGTTTATTTATTTTATTTTTTTATTTGAGTTTTGGAAGGGTCTGAAAAATTATTGAAAAAGGAAATCAAAGTCATAAATTGATCTTTATTGTTTTGCTTAGTTAGGTACCAATAAACTTATTGAAATGAAAAAGCCACTAGATAAGAAAAATACCAAAAATTAAAATGATGAAGAAAACCATGTGGTCACTACAAAACAAAGCTGTAAAGCCAAAGAGAGGGATCTGTTTTTAGTTGATTAGCCAAGTGGATTCTACGTCTCATACGTCACTAGATGTTAAGTTTATGAAGGAAGCTCATTTAGTTAGTAATTTGTGATGAGGTACCCATGACAAAGTTATGATAAGTATCCGATTTTCGCCTTGCATTCCTTCGTGAGTAGCCAGAACATGTCCAAAAGAGCAAGATTGGCTATCCGTAATAGTGTGCTGGTTCCAATACTGATGTAAGCATGGTAGCGAGATTTGGGTATGGCAGAAGAATCATGAAAGTAGGATTAGTGCAGTACAAATGAGATCCTTAAGAAATATGTGTGGTGTTACTTTGAATGACAGAATACGCAATAGTGATCAGAGACCGAGGATGTAGAGAAAGAGGATGTAGTGAGTGACTAGAATTGAAAAAAGGAATGTTGCGCTGTTTTGGAGATGTGGAGAGGATGAACGAAGAAAGACTGACAAAGCAAAATTATATCGGGCGAATGTGAGTGGAAGGGCCGGTAAGGGACGCCCCACTTGGACATACTTCGACCAAATAGGGGATGTATTAGCAAAGGGCAAGATGAAAAGTACCCGAAACCGATGTGGGTACATGCAACGACTAATGGATGTCGATGAAGCGAAAGTGATTTGTCAGGATAGTGGCAGGTGACAGTCCGTGGTCTCTGCCTACCCCTATGGGATACAGGTGTGAGCTTATGTATCTGAATGTATTAAGAGATTTACATCTACTGGTGGTTGATAAATAAAGAGGCGTCACCATATAAAAAAAACATAGTGGAATATTATTTTGCGTCTACATTTTACCCGAGCGAAGCCGGGTTTTCGTCTAGTACACTAATAAATCTGTTAATCTACTGTTATCATCTGCAACTTGCATACAAAAACTAACAGCTGTTCACAGTGGATTAATTGGTACTTGAGTAGATACCCCAGATTGGGGTACTTGGAGGTACAGGTACTTGAAAAAGGGCCAGTGCCCAGTAGGGCGAGGAAAACCAAAATCGCCAGAATCGCAAAAGGCGCCAGTCAGTCAAAACAAAGGTCCATGCGCAGATCGATCAATCATTGCGCGTGCGCATGGTGCTTGCGTCAAAATGTGTCGGTCGGTTCTCAAACAAGGAATTCGTTTTTTGAATTTTCGACCCCGAGATGTCGGTTCTAAACATGGAATTAAATTCTCAATTTCGTATCGGTACGTCAAAATAGACTTGAACGGGAAATTAGACTAGCACGCTATCATGGGTGCGTGGCACTAGACCTACTATACTCCATCCCACGAAACGAGCTCTCTGGAAACTCGGACAAACTTTTTGTAGCAAAATTAGATTTTTTGTATTTCGTTAGTATTTTCTTAGCCCGACGCGCCTGTAAACCCCATTTTGTGCTAGTTAGCTTGAATAAAAATGTAAATAATAGCTGTGTATTTACTGAATAAAAAAAGGCGTCGTAGTTACGAAATTATTGGTTTTTTCGTTCTCCTTAATAGTTAGCACAGCGGCTCTCAAACTCGTTTGGTGACGGCACCCTTGTGAAAAGCGAAATGCTCGACGGAACCCTACAATAAAACAATTATTTTTAAAAATGTATTCTTTGTTATTAACCATAATAAGTGGCGGGAAGGCGCTGGATGCAAGCCAGTCTTTTTGGAAATCCATGGAGGACGCCTATGTCCAGCAGTGGACTTCTTGTGGAATGACGATGATGATGATGAAGCATAATCAAAGGACAGTGTGACAGTTATTAGGTACTAAGAATTGTACTCTTGTGGATGGCGACTAAGCGTCAAAACGTTTTGCCAGAGAGAGATGTTTCGTCTTTTTTTTTATTCTTGCGGAACCCCTACAGGGGTATTGCGGAACCCTAGGGTTCCGCGGAACACAGGGCCGGTTTCTGTAACCTTGTGTCTCGCTCATATCTGAGAAATTTGACGGGACAGTTAAGTATTTACTTAATGAAAACTCTCAACTCAGAAATTTTATGGTCTTGGATGTTTATATGTTAGTGACGTCGCTGTTTCTGGGTCCCACGACACAGGGTATCCTAGTGTGGGGCCAGAAGCAATGTATGTGCCTGTATGTAAATGTTATGTTTGTCGGTTTTCCCAAACGCAACGACGTTATCTCTAACCGCGCGTTGACCAATGAGATTAGAGAAGTATTTGGCTCCCTAGGAATTCCACTCGTGGTTTTTTTCTAGTATGTCTTAAATAGTGAAAAATAAGGACCGAGACTCGCTTATTATATTCCTATCTGACAGATGGCATGACAGTTGGACAGGCCGCTGAAGTGCCTTATTAATTCTCGGCTCCACAAAAAGCGGTAATTATTTCTGTTGAAAGTGTTGAACTGCTTGTTTAGTGGTGCTGGAGTTCGTTCACCGTGTAGTTTGGGCATTCTTTGACTTCGAGATGAAGATTTGTGCGGAAATAGCGCACTTAAAGTATTTATTCCATTCTGTATAATAAGTATTATATTCCTATATAGGGTGTCCCAAAACTCAACGTCAAGTCGCAACCGGGTGAAAAGGCAATTCATAGTGGTTATCAGAAAAATATTAAAAAACATCTTTTTTTCATTTTAAGTACAATTTTTTTTTTTTATTATTATTTATTCAAGAAATTTCACAAACATAATGAAAACTAAAATTAAAATAAAAAATGGGCAATTTTTTAAGTTTTTTTTTTTAAAGTCTCTTTTTCTTCCAAGCTGGAGCAGCTGGTTTTGAAATTTTGTTAAAAGTTTAAAGAACCATTGAGTTACAAAAGAAAAAAAAATTGCTAATGTATTGATTATGTGATTTTTAAATTTTTTTCAAATGTCTGTAATTTTTTTTCTCGCACGTTTTTTCTATTTTTTTATTTTTCTGATAACCAGTATGACTTGCCATTTCACCCGGTTCCGGCTTGACGTTGAGTTTTGGGACACCCTGTATATGGTATCTAGGTGCGAACCAAGCCTACTCCATCTAAACAATGTCCCGACTCCCGACTGGTCCCGTCACCCGTGTCCCTCGGTGGGGACATAATGGGTTGATGATGATGATGATGATGACGTATGCACAGCAGGAATTAGATAGACAGATAGATAAACAATTTATTTGAACTTCTTACACACACACACACATGGCGGGTAGTTAACCCGCACCCCAAAAGCTTGAAAGGTGCTTGTGGGATTTTGGCGGAATTTAGCAAAGTAACTTTCACATTTTAATGTTATTATGGATTTCCGCAAAGTAATGCCTGATTCCATACAATATGTGCATACATAACAGCAAGACACGCCGTCGTCTGTACCTGCCAATAATGAGCCGATAAATGATAAAAACATACTGTAATTAATAGTGATCGATGCTCCACGCGCGACAATGTAACTCGTATTTGACAAATCGACCCGCGAGGTGATATCTCGGACGCCTGGGCATGTTAATCACTCGATTTCGGCTCGATGTGTGATCAAATTCGATTCGTCGCACAATGGCGCTTATAAATCGAGAAGTGTGAGTGATGTGTTTGTTTGCCGATAAAAGATATTGAGAGTTGTTAGTCTGCTACGATGGATTGCTTTGGGACATGAGCGAATAACAATGGTATTCGCAACGCTAAGTTGACAATATTTTCAGTTTTAATTCGAAGAATCAGAAAAATATTTTATCATAGAAAATTTACTTTCTGTTCGTTGAATGTCAATGTTTAAGGGACTTCACACACGACTGCTATAATATACATTACATCCCGGGAGGTATAGCTTTACATTATATTAAAGTATCACACACGGAACAGGTAACGTAATGTATATTTCGCTTCATTTCGTTGACATACGTCTCGACCGACACACGTTCCGGCTGCTAAGGCGTTATACAGGGTGTTATGGATCTGTCGACTTACTACTAGATTTAATAGATAGGTAGTTCATCAGAAGATGATTGAGATTTTGATGCGCGTATGCGTTGGCACATGTGCCAAAAATAGAACGATGTGCATTGAACATCATATAAAGTAAGGAAAATTCCGAAGAGTTTAAATTATATGCGGAATTATCAGACATCGCCAGCAAGTGGACAGGCATGATATTATTACAAAATTGATGACCACTGTGTTGCTACACTTTTTTTTCTTTTCTTGAGGTAGATTGATTTTTGTTACTATCCTTCATGTTAAAGGCAACATTAATGTTATATTTCATCACTATATACAAGTTGTAACTTCCTATGTTATATCTATAAAATCATAGGTCATCAATTATTATTATTAATACGTTTATTGCACATAAGTAAAAATTACAATGGCAACGCGGCGGACTTAATGCTACAAGCATTTTCTACCAGTCAACCGCAGGAGGTGTATCAATCGACTGAATCGAAGAATTGCTCGCAGCCCTGGCCGCCTGAGTGATCTTAAACGATCACGAACGTTAAGCAACATAGGGCGCGTTCAGTGCGCGGATGGGTGACCGTTTATGATTAACGCTAATGGCATTTTTCCGAGCGGTTCCATGCTTCGCAAGGCATGTTAAGCAGTTGGTGCTGGCTGCCGATGATAGATGGCAGTCGTTAAGCCAAGTCAGAGGCCATAGAGCAAGACCAGCCACTAGTCTTACAAGCCTCCATCAATCCGGACTTGGGCTCCCGTGGCGGAGGGCCGATTTCTGAATTGAGAATTTCGCTAAGTAACTACTTAACTCTAGTGCTGTCTCGTCAAGTTTCTCAGAAAAGAGCGTGAAAGAACGTTATTTAAATATTTAAGTGAAATTCTCAATTCGGAAAGCGGCCTTTAGCGAGACTATTTACATATATGGAGCAAATTTATGTGGAGCAAATGATTTTTTTTAGATAGGACTCGGAATACCTATGTCGTTTAGCGACATAAGACTCCTAGTGGAGTTTTTTGAATCACCAAGAAACTTTTTGAACAGCCTTTACGAAGGAAGATATATCGTAATATACGGAAAGGTATTGGGAGGTATTGAAAGGTATCGAAAGGTAAATATACATCTTCGTATCGCTCAGTACCTTTAAGGTACGAAGATGTAAGGATGTATATTATAGCTGTCGTGTGTGGTCTCCTGACGATTTCTATGGAAAGATGTAATGAGATATATCGTGCTATAATATACATCCTTACCTTATAGCCGTCGTGTGTGGAGTCCCTAATGTTAGGAGATGCGTTGGGGCCAAATGTAGTGCAGAAAAAGGGAACGAAAAAAAAACCATATACTTAACTATACAAATATCTTTATACTTAAGAAGCTCATGAACTACGAGTGCAATCAACATTAACAGAAAAATACAAACAAATTTAAAAATGTCGTTGAGAATAAGACCCTGAAAAAATGTAATGCATCAAATGCCCGCATTCATAAAATGTATTTTCATACATTCGGTTGGTCCTAAAAAGAGCTATTTAAAGGTTTCTTTTCATTTCAATACCAGGTGATTACGAAATTGGAGGCATCCCACTGAGTATCAAGCCGAGCCATTCAATAAAATCTATAATCAATATGGACACCTAACACAAAATCAGACATACTTGCTCACTCGCGATTGTGACACCAAAGGTTACAGAAACAAAAGAAAAACCGGCGTCGAAAATAAAAGAAGAAAAATAACAAATACTCCGTGGCGCAGCGGTTAGCGCATCTGGCTACCATTCGAACCCGAGAGGTCCCGGGTTCCAATCCCGGCTGGGGACAAAAAATACATAAACCCAGGTCTTGGATGTTTACATGTTTGTGACGTCGCTGTTACTGGTTCCCACGACACAGGGTATCCTACTGTAGGACCAGAAGCAATGTATGTGCCTGTGTGTAAATGTTATGTTAAAAAAAAAAACATTTATTTAATTCGTTCTATCAAAAGTTGATTCTTACGTTTTAAGGGGCTTTATGCTGTAACATTTATGGTTATCATCAACCCATTATGCCCCCACCAAGGGGCACGGGTCTCATCCCTGAGGAAGGTATAGGCCATACTCCACCACGGGGGCCAAATCCGGATTGGTGGAGGCTTGTAAGACTAGTGGCTGGTCTTACAGTCAGAAGTTTTCAAGCCGCCCTAAGGCCTGAACTGGCTGACTGACCCCACCATCATGTAGAATTAAAAGCCAGGAAGAGAGAGAGATAGAGACTGCTACTTACACAATACACAGAAACCCCGCCCTCAAAATTTGTGGTCGGTTAAAAATCGAGGCACGAAAGGTTCACCTCGCGAATTTTATTGTGTTCGACATTACTCAATCGACACTTGTCTTATTGTTTTAGACAAAGATTATGTCGAGTCGACTCGGAAACAACAGCTTAGGCTAGACTCCCCGTCAAGTGCAGTACCGTCAGCAGAACAACTGAAGATCATTTTGCTTAACCTGTAGAATTTTTGGTGGGCCGATCGGCTGACCGTAACAATGGTTTTTAATTGTTCTTTTGAAGGTTATAAAGCAACCGATTAATAGGATTCCATTCACCTGGAGAATCAACGATCATTTAGAAGACAAAGTTGTCTGGTGTTAAACAGTAGATTAATATTAAAATGTATTCAGAGGAGAAATGTGTCTAGTGTTCAACACGTCCATCAACTAATATTTTTAAGTTGAATGTAGAGTTTCTTTGTTAGTTTCTTCTCCACGTAATCTATTAATTGTGAAAGTAACAACATTGACGTTCAAAAGTAAATATTTTGTTTGTATGGCGAATAAAAATATTAGAATTTGAAAATGGTTGATAGTATACGTAGAAACGTGAAAGAAATCAGGGTATTAGCAGGTAAGTAATTTAGCATGTCAGTGAATTAATAAATATAACGAACTTAAAAGGAAAAATGTCACGGCTAAGTAGGCTTTTCAAGGAAACGAGTAATAGGCTGCCAACTAATAAAAGTGACTTGAAAATTACTTTAATGAAGTTCTTAATTTTGTAAAGCAGTACATACATAAGCTCACGCCTGTATCCCAGAGGGGTAGGCAGCGACCAGGGACTGCCACCAGCCACGATCGTGATTGTGGTTTTTTTTTCTAAATTGTAGTTTACATATTCACTCAATCACTATTCTGCCAACTCTCCTCCGCGTCGACGACGCAACGTCTTTTGTTGAACAGATAATTATTTTAATCTTACCGCCGCACTTTCTCCTTAGATTTGCATTTTAACTCCGCTTATTACATAGTGTAGTGTATGTACTGCGTTTAGTTTTTGCAATGGGTCCCCGAATCGCGTGGGCGAGACAATGACTGGCGGTGATTGCAACATGCGTTTCGTTGTCGCCTGGAGTGGACTATACTCTGATTTTTAATTTCGTGTACTAAACTGACAGCTGCAAGCGCTCTTTCTTTTTTAAAATGTTGCTAGCTCAAGGAGTCTCGACCGAGTTCTCGGTCTCGGTCTCGATTTCGACATTGTCAGCTAAAATTTTACTTTTTATTTGCTTATTGATAACTAGGTACTGCGTTGCAAACTTATCGTAATTAAAAAAATAGTATCGTATCAGCTGAGTGATCAAGTCGTTTCTTTTTTAAATTTACTAAAATAAGTAATTTTAGAATCTTAATTTACGTTGATCACACTAATATTATAAACGTGAAAGTTTGTGTGTGTGTTTATATGTTTGTCAGTCTTTAGCGCTGAAACGGCTGGACGGATTTTAATAAAATTTGGTATGGAGTTAGCCGATACCCTGGATTAAAACATAGGCTACGTTTTACCGCGGGGAAATATCTTATTCCTACGGGAAAATCGATGAACCGCGGGTAACACCGCGGGGCACAGCTAGTCAGTAATAAAAGTAGCGTTGATTTCTATCTACAGTGACATTTTCAAAATGGTTAAATTAATTTAAGGAAGAAAATCATAAATGTAACATGCAACTTTTTTTTTCAAATCACCAAACCGAATACTAGTTTGGCTTTCGAATCATATCTCGTTTCAATATCTCGATAGTCTTCGAGTACTTTATTGTACAACAAAATCCAAAACTGGCAACCCACCAAATGTCAGTTTGGTACACGAAATTAAAAATCGGAGTATAGGATTGTAAAGTAGTTTAGTTCACAGGATTTAAACAATCTAGTTGACAGTTGGTGAGTCTTGATTAGGCAGTTCGCTAATAAACATACACATTAGTAAATGTGTATGTTAACTCTTAAATGTAAACATTACATTAATGTATGTAAAATTGCTTCTGGCCCCACACTGTGATACCCTGTGTCGTGGGAACCAGAAACAGCGATGTCACAAACATGTAAACATCCAAGACCTAGGTTTTTTTGTCCCCAGCAGGGATTCGGACCGGTGACCTCTCACATGGTAGACAGATGCACAACCACTGCGTCACAGAGGTCGCCGTAATAATCAAGTTACATAGGTATATTTCATGTCTTCCAACTTTTACCTGGATAAGAATCATTTTTTTCAAATAATAACCTGTAACTGGAAAATTATTTCTGATTTCTGTTCCCGGTATGTCACACCACCTTATTTCACAATGTTATTTCTGGGATGAGATGAATGAATTACGTAGGACGAGTTAACCGTATTTTGGTTTTACTTATTTTGGCCGTATTTTAAAGCTATATATTTAAATCTCCGTCAGTCGTACAGTAGCAGTCTCCTCTCCAAAAGATCAACTTCCAAGATAAAAAACTAATGTCAATATCATTGCTGCTAATTGGTACCAACTTTAAAGATTTGCCATCAAAGATACGTTCGAAAAGATAACTTAAACCAGCGGATGTGCTCCGCGTGCCTACCCGGTCGTTTAGAAATGCTAAATATGTTATTAGAAGAATTTCGTCGTATCAATATGTTCTGATCGCGTCGGCGGCCTTTTGGCGCGGTGATCGCGCTAGCTGATTGGCCGGTTTCAGCGCGTGCACTCGAAAAGCAAAAAAAAAGGACTTTCCATTGATACTTATCAAGTACAGGCTTCAATGGATAAAAGTGGACAGTATCATTCAATGTTTTATGTAGTATTTAACTTTCATTTAACTCAGTCTTGGTATAATATTAATTACTATAACGCTAAAGAACTAAGGGATCATCCATAAAATACATCACATTAATTTTGTGATTATGTACCGCTTGCTCCCCAGTCCTTGTCACAGTTGGTCCCATTTTGAGACCCCCCCCCCCCCTCCCCCCATTCTCTAGCGTGACGTCAATATTTTGCAATTTTACATCAGCTGTTCCGAAATTGATTAGTTTTATTTTCTTTTCAATTAAATTCCAATATCAACATCATATCAAATATTTGAAAAAGATACCAAAATAATAAATTATGTAATATTAAAAAAATGTCACGTCACGAAACTTAAGATCCCCTCCCCTCCTCCTTAACGTGTGAGTCGTGTGACGTATTAATAGATAGATAGATAGAATATTCTTTATTGTACTTTATAGATGGTCCCTAACGTGAATCTACCGCACCATAAACTTGCTGTCACTCAAACTTTTTCTCTTGCTTTGGAAATGTCTTCAACTGACTTATTACGGCTTTTTCTTCTTGAAGTACCTCTTCATCACTGGAGGTAGACAGTCAGCTTTTTTTATTTTTGCAAATCTGAACAACTCTTGCACGATTTTAACACCGCTTTGCACGTTGACGTTGACACAATCTTACTATATGAAGATATTCCCGGCCTTTCCTTTCTTTCCACTTTGCCCATCATGTTGAGAAGGCTGATGAACGATGAACGCTTGATGGTGCGTCCATCTTATTGTGCATTCGTAAGAACTTCGACGTTAAAAGACGAGTAGGGGTCTGACTAACACAATTTTTAGTCGAAGCTCGGCAGGGCCTTTCCTCCGCTTATCCGCAGGCCCGTAGGTAGATAGATAGCCCAGCCCCGTCCCATTAGTTGCCCAACCTACTTTCCCCGTGGGATAACAGCAACAATAGTTGACGGTTGTCACTATCTGTTGCCGACACGGAGGTATGAAAGTTTGTATTGCCCGAGATTCTGTGACTCGAACATTTAATGAGAAATATATATTCGTTTATCTTAGGCTCTTTACACACTACGACTTTTAGCATCGATGCAGTCGCGATGTAGCATCGATGCTGTCGCAAATCGTCCACCTTTACATACTTGCGCTACTGCTGGACGAAGAAAAAATACGTGTCCAATATTTTTTTATAATCTAAAATACGGACTAAATAGAATTTAATTATTTTGACCCTGGAAAAGGTAGGTAATTTAGGTATTGTAAATTTTAATTTTAATTAATAAGTACATTTTTTTTTCAGCAAATTTTATCCTGTACTGCACAGATAATTTATTTAATGGATAATTAGCTATAATGAAAATTTAATTGATTTATGGGGATTTGTTTAAGTCCTGTATAATTTGGGTCTTGAAAAGTTTCAGTCATATCTTGTTGTGGTTGTTCTATTTTCGTTAGTATGTTACCTTTACCATTGAATAAGGATGGCCCAATTCAAGAAATCACCAAGTCCAATTTCGTACATTTGCAAAACGACCTAAGTTCAATTCAATGACATCGGACTTAGGTCGTTTTGCAATTTTATGGAATTGGACTTAGTGATTTCTTGAATTGGGCCATCCTTATGCCTTTACTGCCTTTCGTAGCTCCGCGTCCCCTCCTTCGGCACAAAATACACTATGTCGTACACATTTCGCGGCGCGCGCGCACACAAATCATACAGATGGGAACGGCTTTCTCCATACAATGGTCCCCTTGACTCGGAGCTTAGGTTTTGAACGTTACACTCGGGTAAATGGGTTACGACCAGTGTTGCCAGATGTAAATCATAATCAACCTGTGGGACTTAACAATACTGTGTTTTAGGGCAAAATTTCCGTTCATCACGTACAAGAAAATACTGTGAAGTTAAGCGTTCTTACAGGATCTTAAGGTCTACGTCTAAGAATACACTTCTGGTGGTCCCGTGGCTATCACAGCATCATCATCATCATCACTATCAACCCATTATGTCCCCACCGAGGGGTGCCCCTCTGTCACCTGTCACCGGGTGTCACTGCATATTTTTAGCAAATTAAACTGTCGAAAAGTTTGCAACTAAATATAAAAAAACGATTTACGTTTAAACATACATACAAAAGCTCACGCCCATTAGTCGTTGCATGCACGCACGCCGGTTTCAGGTATTATTTTTTTAAAAATGAATCATCTAATATCAAAGGTGGCAATATACATTTCGTTGGATTTTGTGTAAAGTGATAAAAATGCGTATTGTGAAATTTATTCATACCTTAACTTGGATATTTTTTTAATATATAATGTACCTACGATGAGAATGATCATTTCCCATTGCTTTATTAAACAGATATGGCCTTTTTCAAGCAGTATTCACAAATAACCGACGAAATGGATATTGCCGCCTTTGACTCAAATATTTTATATTTTTATTTAATAACCTGGTAACACTGGTTATGGCTTCGCTGTAACTGTAGAAGCATGACTATTTGTGTTAAGATTTACAGTTCTTTGGGGACCTTAATACGATTCACGACGTTGATTCTTTGATAATATAACTACGCCCTTAAATTGGACTTTCATTTTCGTAAAAACTGTTAGACCTTCGCAACTTACGTCTTATCCCGGAGGAAATGAGAAATCAGAATGTATTACAAACCTCCTCTTTCTGTTACATTGTGAGTAGAAACTAGACATATTATTTCATATCAACTTATTAGATATAAATATACCTACATACATCTAAATATGTAATAACATACACCAACATATAAATAACTACATACACCACTCGAAATACATGGTAAATGAGACGACGATATGTTATGTTATACTGTGGACGTTTACCTGGAGAAAATGCCTATTGCCAGCAGTGGACAGCGATGGGCTGATGATGTCCCATTAGGCCCTTTCTCCACTGCTCCGGTCCGGCGTTGGAACCGGAATCAGTCATGAGAAAAATATCGGATGCCGGATTATGCTTCTCCACTTCATCCGACTATAATCGGCAATGGACGTGACGCAGTGCTTTATTAAAATTCCTCGGTTTTTCTATTCGAGGCAGGGGATTTACATTAATAGTATGGGAACATTTTTGGGTTGTATGCGCCGTGCAAAAACGTGTATTGTTTTTGTACGTCGATCACTTCGGACCGGTAAATACCGTTCCGATCTAGCAAATTATCGGACCGTTAAATACCGGATGCCGGAGTAGTGGAGAAGCTTATTAGTATTCTTGTGTTTCTAAATGGGATCGGTAATTAACTTTTGCCGGACCGGAGCAGTCGAAAAAGGCCCTTACTCTTAGCTGTGCGTCAACTCATAAGCATTATTTATGACCACAATATCATAGTTAAGGCCGCATAATGAATATGGAAGCTAATTTCATTGTTCACCCGCCCTTAGTATGGAAATTGATGCGAGACTTCAGATTACGAGGAATGCTGTTGTCTAGGCTGATTGATTGCCGTGGAGTAGGTGTCATAATAATGTGATGTTAGTTGCCTGCTTCATAAAGAGGTACTGACAATATTCGTTCTGTACTGTACCTGTTCTTGTGCCTCAATAGATAAGATATCGTCATCAGGCCCGTCCGACCCATCCGTCCGGAATTTCTCGGATTTGTCCTAGTTTGAAGGGCGTCCGGGGTTTATCCGGACACTTTAGCTGTCATGGAAAATCCTTTTTGTTTTAATCGATAGATGGCTGTCGTTAAGCCAAGTCAGGGGGCTTAGGGCGGCTTGAAAACTTCTGACAGTAAGACCAGCTACTAGTCTTACAAGCCTCCACCAATCCGGACTTGGCCCCCGTGTTGGTCTATGGCCTATATCTTCCTCAGGGAAGAGACCCGTGCCCGTAGGTGGGGACATAATGGGTTGATGATGAAGTATGTAAGCAACCTATATACGTCCCACTATAGGTCACAGGCCGTCTCTTAGAGAGAGAGTATGGGCGTAATAATTACCAAGCGTGCCTATACATATAGCCATTACTGCGTTTTTACTTTGGATGCAAAATTGAGCTCCGTGGTGGTACATCTATAGGTGAAAAAATAATGGTGGCTGTAGGTCTACTAGAAACCTGAAATTTCAGTAAGAAAATATGCAGTTATGTCATGAAATTATATGTTTGTGATATGTTTTTCGCTATTTACTCAAAACTGCGTTTTTACGATTACTGCGTTCTTCCTTACGAGGGCAGACTACACACTCGAGAACAATGATTTCACAAACGGTGACGCCATAATTAATGACAGTCGTACAGATAAATATTTCTAAACAAACATTACACATGATGCGATTCATATCATTTGGTCATCTCACAGATTGTGCCTCCTAACTAATTGCCGCCAATTAAAAGCTGCGTCTACGCAGATCATAAAGGTCACGGAAGGTCTAGAAATAACATTTTGGAATCTTGTAGGTATTAAAATGATCCCGTTGCTATAGAAATGTTGGGACTACTAATTAAAAAAACTTCGACAAGAAAGTAGTTTTGGTAGTGCTCTCTTCATGTTAACCAAACACTGCCTAAAGAATTCCGAAGAGACCAAAACATACTTCTTTTGAAAACTAACTTCCAACTGACACCAGTTAACAATTCGCACCCCTAGATGAAAACCTCACTAAGTCGAAATATTATATGCGAACATTTAGTTAGCTACTTTTTCAACTTTCTGACCTTATACTGGACCGGACAATATAACTCCCATAACGATACCTTCAACTTGAAGGAGACGTTATGGGAGTTATATTGTCCGGTCTGGTATAAGGTAAGGTAAGGTCAGGAAGTTGAAAAATTGCTAACAAAATGTTCACATTTATTATTTCGACTTAGTGGGGTTTTCATCTAGGGGTGCGAATAGATTAACAAACTGTCAGCGTTCGAGAAACCAGGGGTAAATCTAATACTTGCATTTGTAAGTGACAGAAGTCAATCATAACATAAAACTGAAGCATTTGTTCCTGAGGGGTAGGCAGGGATCAGAATCTGCGATTTGCCACGATCCTGACAAATCTCGTTCGCTTCGACTAAACAACATTTTAAAATTGTGGACAATTGTGAATTTGTTGTAACAGTTGCCCTTGCTTACTGCGGTGAAAAGCATCGTGAGGAAATCCGAATATCTCAGGTGTTCCAATAAGTAGTGCTTCATATCACCAACTTGACAATGACCAACTCTGCTTAGCCGCTAAAACAGACTTTCCCCACATCCACATTTTTATCCAATAAATTATTTGTATTTGACATTTAATGGCAGCGTTTTATAAGCGTTTTTTTTTTTTACTATTTTTTATATTTACTGCTAGTAAAAAGGAAATTATCAGAATTCCGCCGTTGGGTGTTTTTTTTCTTTCTTCCTAAAAATAAACTGTCTGGACTCTATTTAGCTTTATATTTTCTTAGATTTAGTTGCACTGATGATATTTTTAGTCTCTAGTGACAGGATGACCATCTGTCTCTTCATAATATTTTGTCTATGGGTCTGTTTGCCATTCCCACGGCCCCGCCATTTTGTTTCATGCGCACACGCAACGCCGGCGTATGTAATATTGTCTCTGATTGCGCGAGCTGTCTCGAAAAATTCTTCTAAAAAATTAGGACCAGATTAGCAGATTTAGGTGTTCTTTTGACACAGTGGAAAGGTTAGTTTGCTGAATGCTTCATCCTAAACCGATCCGGTGGAAACTCACCTTTTATTATACAAACTAGTTAGTGAAATAATGAAATTAACAATACATTTTTACTTTGTATCATATGGTATTTCGGAATCGGAGCGAAACCTGGTCGGACTCTTCCAATAAAAATCAAGTAAGTTGATCCGGACCACGTTACGCTGCGTAGTGCTTACCAAAGTTTTAGTTCAAAAACATTTTTCCTTGTAAAATCCAAAGAATGTACCCAATTCCTGTTAAGAAGTAGGGTAAAGGTACAAATGTTTGACACTCGACCTTTGCGCGTGTTTCCACGTACGTAGCGCGGCAAGCAAGTACTATAATGCTATCGATTAAATCTATTGTGTTTGGCCACAAGGTGTGGCTGGGCCAAAATAGACTTCTTAGCGCTAATTATTTCGATAACGAGTGACATTTCCATTGTTGGACTAAATACAAGGTTTCAAAAGTCCAAACAAGTTTATTCGAAAAGTCGTGGGATAAGGTTAACGAAATTGGAATCGTGTACGTTTGAGGCTGCTTAGAAAAACAATATTACCTAAATATATTTTATCATAATTAAACAGAAACAAAGACTAGGAATGTGGGCTATCCCCAGCAGTGGGCTGTATTCATCGACTAGATAGATAGATAATTGTTCTTATTTTTTAGGGTTCCGTACGTAAAAGGAAAAATGGAACCCTTGTAGGATCACTTTTTTGTCGTTCCGTTCGTCTAATAAATTAATAAGTATGCTTTGGAATGGAGTAACTCTAAAAACAATTTATTCCGCAAATGGTTGCTAGATAAATACTGGCTTGCACTAAATAACTTAAGCTTGGTGACACAAACATTGGTCAAACGTCCTAAAAGTGTAATTGGCCTGCCATTAATTGTAATGCAATAGAGCATAGGTGTCGGGCAACCTAACAAGAACACGACTGCTTTGATATGGATCTGGCTGGGCGGTAATTGTATCATTTACCCTTGTTCGCTGTATGGGCTGGTACAGTCAAATTCATCCTGACCTTTTTCACTGTCGATCCAAATTTTACTTTATGTTTTAATTTATTCACTATGGGCCGGTTTTTGAATTGAGAATGTCACAAATTAAATACTTAAGTACCGGTTTGTCACGCTCTTTTCTGAGAAAAAATGACGAGACAACACTATAGCGGACTACACAATTTATAATAAGAACTTCATATTATATGTATGGTTAGAACCTTGCAAGCCTTTGTACCATTTCCCCCAAACTTAAAATAAAACTATTTTGGAATTTTGCATGCTTATTCTGTCCTAATGACATACACACACTAAAATGTCAGTAACACCCTGATGTTGCAGCCAGCATTGTGTACCCACGAGAGCATTCCTCAACGGTTATAATCGGAGACGATTTTAAAAATATTTTGAATATTTAATGTAGACTAATCTTTACCACGAACTGATGCCGCAGTCAAGATTGTCACCTCATGAGGGTACTTCTCATCGGTAACCATGGACATGAAAGTTTCAAAATACATTTGCCTAATAATAATAATTAATACTATTGCCTTACATAGCGCATTATACTGACAAATAAAAAATATATAACTTCCACACAACACAATCACTTTACCTGGTACAAAACTAGGATACCCTGTGCTATGGTAACCAGGCAAGGACATTACAAACACGGAAAAACATTTGTCCCCCCAGTGGGAATCAAACCCATGACCTCTGCCTTAACGGCTAAACCAACGACGCATTCAAAAGTGTATTTTCAGTTTTTCTTTTTAAGTGTAATTTATGACAATCCACTTGCAGTTTTAGCCCACTGTTCACCCTCTGCCCTTTCCAAAGGCCAACCTAGTGAACGTATGTTTGTAGGTACGTCTTGTTCGCGTATTATTAGACCAAATGTAGGTCGTTCGGAAATTAAATTGTGGGTAATTAGCCCACTGTTTTGTTGCTTTTGCTATTGATATTGTAACGACAGTGGCCATAGTTTCTGTGTAATGTTTCATTTATAAATTCCTGCTCGTTTCTTAAGGCTGCTCTAATAAGTACACGTGATGAATAGACTCTATTAATTGCCATAATTATTAGGTACTCGTAAATAAATACAAGTGGTAGGAGAAGCTTGGGAAGACAGAGATGTGTTGGTAGAACCACCACGCAAATTCTAAAAATAAAAATATAAAGCTGGTTTATAGATAATATTTTGCTTTTATTATTTTTCTTCCAAAACTGCGTAAACGTTAAGGTCGTATGGAAAATTATTTTGAAAGTGGTGTATTTATCGATAGTTACCAAACGGTTTTAAGATTTTGCTGTTGATTCAATAACCTGAATTGCCGCGGGACAGTGACCTGGGGCAGGTGTTTTATTTGTAAATATTTCTATATTAGCGTAGTTTATTATTTACAAGATCTTATTTTTATTTACAATAGGCTGTTTCTGGTTCTCACGACACAGTGTATCCTAGTGTGGGGCCAGAATCAAAGTATGTGCCTGTACGTTGATGTTTATGTTTCATCTCAGGTAATGTAATTTATGTGTACAAATTATTGTTCTTTAATTTTCTCTTGTTAAATATTAAAATAAATAATTTTATTTTCCTTTCCCTGCATTTCCCTCAACGATCCACATTACTAAGGTTACCTCTCTCCTCGTTACAGAGATGGCAGCGGAGGTGGTTCGTGCTGTACGACGATGGCGAGCTCACCTACTCGCTGGACGAACATGTAAGTACTTAAAAGATAAAGAAAATAAATAAATATATTGGGTTAATCAGGCGACTATAAACAAACATTGTAACATTCTGATAATGGGCGAGTTTACCCACCCGTTTACCCATAATGAGTTTACAAGCGTATAAATAAACTTAATTTTCCTAATAATTCGCACACTTGCAAGAATAACGAGTTATTTTGGAACCCTTACGTTACATGAGAGCATTTTATTTTTTTAAGGTTTCAAAGTAATGGCCGAAAGAGATAGCGCTATAACTTGATGCAGTGTCTCTTTTGCTCATTATTCCGGCGTTTTCGGAGTAAATAAAATCGCGTTAAAAAAAAACTTCTATGAATAAAAAATGGTTTTCTTCGAAATATTACGTTGTTCTTGCAAGGGTGCGAATAACTAACGGAAATGTTCGGAGTATTACTCGGTATTATATGTATGTTTTAATTTCTTGTGACTCCCGATGCTCATACTTGTCCTAATAAAGTTAAATGTGTATACTAGACTTAGTGTAAAACAAAGTTTTCGACATAAGAAAAGATCTATAGTTGCAAAGTACAGGGTAATACCACCTATTGTCGTCACATCCAAGACTTCACGTCCAGCATTACGCAATACCAGCAGATCCTTTTTTATTACAAAAGGAAAACCAGCTTGGCCGACTTGTAAAGGGTAACTGAATGCGTGATGAAACCGAGCCTCTCCTATTAAGCCCTATTTACACACAGTGCGCCGCGCTCCCACTCTTGCTGAGCTCACTCGCTTCACTTAACCATAAACTTACGGCTAAACACAATGTTAAGCCACTTACCCCGTCACCATTATTTATGTCTGCTGCTTGTTACACACAAGGCCGAGTATTTCCAATACAATCTATCAGCCAACATTCGTCCGTTGCGGATATTGGCCATCCCAAGATACGCTCCTGTTTTTGTCCTTGTCGTTTTTGTCCATCCTCTTCCAGCCACCCCAACTCTACCATCTAAAGCTCTGTGAAGTTATAGGGAAGAGCGGGTGATTGTGGTCTTCCACAATAAAGGGCAAAATTCCGCCAGGAAGATCGTATGTCTAGGGATGGCAGGTCCAACTGTTGTTCGTTGGACATCGTATTTTTGGTATGTCATCATGTGCAACACTTTGATTGCGCGATGCAGTAATGTCGGAGTTAATAGTGTGCGCGCAGAGTTGACACGTGCTCGCCACAGAGTGAACAAGTAAGAACCCTTTTCCTTTCGTGGCAACTCGTCGCGCGACTCATCGTTAAATCAAATTAGTGTTGACAGATATAGTGATTACATTCGCAGTCACTACCTCGCAGTGCCCCAGTCCGAAGGGACGCGATGTAAACGGGCACGCACGCATTCAAAAAGTTTATCTGAAACAATTAAAAAGTACATGAATTTTAATACGCGTCCTTTTAAAGCGAACGGGCGCGTGGTTGGTGAGCGAACGTGCGCGGCAAAAAATAGTAAACGTGCGCGTGCGCAGGGCACATGGTGTTCTCTTCGGGCACACAGAAAGTTGACACCGATCATTGCTCAGATTCTGTGTCAGGGTCTATCATAGTTAGTTTATAGAAATATTAAAATCTTCGTTAATATTACAAAAAAAATATAGGTTGGCTGGAAGATATTTCTTTAGAAATAAGTCCGCCTTTGCACGTATTTTTTATCTCAAACATATTATTTAAGCTATATTCTGATATATTTTTTAAATGTGCAATAAAATGTAACAACAACAACAACTTTAGCTTGGCCTTGAGTAGCTAATAAGGTCACGCCTTCAACCCAGAGGGGTAAGCAGAGACAAATGACTGCCACTTGCCACGATCCTGATAGATCACTTTCGCTTCACCGACATTCATTAGTCCTTATATGCACGCAAGCCGGTTTCGGGTACTTTTTATCTTGCCCTTTGCTAACACATTACACCCTACTTGGTCGAAGTATTGAAGTAAATATCGAAGCACTAGTATTGTTGAATCGAAACTAAAAGTCTCTCAACTGTGAAATCACAAACATGCAAACATCCAACAACTGTGGTTTTTTTGTCCCCAGCCGGGGTTCTAACTCGGGACCTCTCGCGTGGTAGGCAGATGAGCTAACCGTCGAGCTACTTCGTCGGCCTCAAACGGCCTAAATCGTCGAGGTTGCCTTGCCGACTAGTTTAGGACATACGGTGCCGGCCCCGGTACCGGGAGCGGCTGGCTATCCGTGTCGTTAGTAGGGCTTGTGTTATGCGCCCAATTTCTTCATTTAATTATTCAAATAAACCTAATATTTCACATATTATGTTGTAGCGAAAATAATTTTATTTTCTAAGATCAATCATTTCACAAAGCAAAGTACCTAGACTAGAGAACACTTACTTATACGTAAAAAAGGAAGTTACACCTTATAATTAACCTTTTGAAGTTAAGTATTTCGTGCTGTTACACCCTCACATAGTATGAGGACATGTTGACCAAGGATGCCAAGTCAGCACCCTAGGCTCGAGGTCCTGCGAGACGCTCGAGTCAAGTTCAGTTCCATTTCAACACCCGTCGCGGTGACACGACTCTGTTTCCTTACAAATTCCATGTCTTATTTCCATTTCTATTTATGTGTTAAATAAAAACCTTTTTTTAAAAAGGCTTTTCCATAGTCTCCCATAACAAATGGTGGCAGCGGTGGGATACGAAAATCCCTAAGAACTAAACCCGAATACGCTCCGAGGATCACAGTGCAGTGCATATTCTGAAAAGTGCTAAATCTGTTCGTCCTGGTACGGATACACTCTCCAACTCTTCAACTACGACGTCATCCTGAGGGCGCAAAGGTTGCGCCTGCCTGACTGTTCCAGTATATATAGCAGCTTATGCAGTTGCAAGCTGCCATGCCGGTTTCCATGTTCCCGCTAGTGCTATCAACCGTAGCAGTACTGTGAGTGTTTCAAACATCTCTAACATAAACATTCATGCTAACTATAAACAATGGCGACCGATAAGGCCGACGCTAAAAGTGATACGAGATCCAGGGCCGGCCCCAGTGCCCAAATAGACAATATGACGTATACGTTAGAAGTAAGAGAAGTAGATTTAAGTGTGCTTCTAAAATTTGTAAAGCCTTTTGATGGCTCCAGGGACTCACTACAACCCTTTATAAATAATTGCACAAATGCATTTGCCCTGGCATCCGATTATCAAAAAAGGATATTGTTTCAATTTATTGTCAGCCAACTGCAAGGCAAAGCAGAGACTGCCTGCAGTATCAAGGAGTTCGCGGACTGGGCCCAACTTAAAGAATTCTTAATTTCGCAATTTGGCGAAAGGAAAACATATACTCATCTATTAACCGACTTGAATGAATGCAAACAATTAATTGGTGAGAGTGTCTCCCAGTTCGCTCTTAAAGTCGAGACGTGCCTAGCCCAATTATTAACTGAGGTACAACTTTCATGCACCAAAAAGGGTGATATGAGCGGAAGGCTCGCCGCAATGCAGGACGTAGCATTAAACACATTTATCTTAGGGCTCCATCCGAAACTGTCCAATAACGTCCGGGTTCGATCCCCGAAAACGTTAAACGAAGCAATAAACTTCGCCGTGTCCGAAGAGAAAATAAACTCTTACATGATGAAGAAGAATTATCCTTCACAAAGCGGTAATACTAACCAAAATCGCCCTGCACGTCCAGCTGTTCAATTCCAAACCAATTCACCCAGACCTCAATTTCAAAATCGCCCTGTAAGGCCATTCCAGTTCCAGAACACGCCTAGAACTAACGTAATTAATAACGACAGACCCAACAATACCCCGCGGCGTATCTGCCGTTATTGTAAATATGAGGGTCATACCATAGAGAACTGCCGAAAGCGTGAATATAACAATAAACGTTTCGGCAATTCCTCAAACCAAGACCGTCACAATCAACCCATCCACAATGTGGTGTCGTTTTTAGAACCACAGGATGAAGGCGTTGATGAAGTTGACACCACTTTAAACGAGTAAAATTTCCCGTCCGGTATCGCACGGGAAATTTACCCCCTAAAGTCGGTACTAATATATCTCTGTATCAAACGAAGCGTTTCCACAAGTCTACGCCACAGGGTAACCAGCCCCACAGGACAGACTATTCTCTGCATCCTCTGAATCCGACTAAAAGTCAACAGCAATCTATGAAAGATTGTTCTCTGTATCCTCTGTATCAAACGAAACGTTTCCACAAGTCTACGCCACAGGGTAACCAGCCCCACAGGACAGACTATTCTCTGCATCCTCTGAATCCGACTAAAAGTCAACAGCAATCTATGAAAGATTGTTCTCTGTATCCTCTGTATCCAACGGAACGTTTCATCAAGTCTACGCCGCAGGGTACCCAGCCCCAAAGGATAGACAATTCTCCGAATCCTCTGAATCTTCCAAATCAAAACCGCTCAGTAGCGGCTTCGAGAAGTACACTCGTATTTCCCAAATCTTCAATATCCAAAAACAATAATAATCAAATCTCTGAATCCTCTGTATCCTCAGCATTCCCAGAGTCTTACGCATCTATCGCATATAAACACTCTGCAGCAGCGTTGAAAGAAAAAGTCTCTGTATCCTCTGTATCTGCTGAAAAACCAGCAACCTCCGTATCCGCTGACATAACAGCCTCTAAATCCTCTGAATCTAAGTGCCCGAGAGTAGCGCCTTCAAAACCTTCTATTTCTAAAGAAAATAATATAACTTCAATATCCTCTGTATCTGCAAGATTTGCTAAGCCCTCCGAATTTACTGGCCCTACCAAGCACGCCGCATCTTCTAAGTCCACTAAAACCTCTGTATCCACTTCTACCTCTTCTAAACCATCTGACCCAATGTTGCAAAACCCGAAAACTGATTCTTGCCCGAAACCAGGAAGTGGCTTAAGGATTTTTAAAATAAATAACAATTCCGAAAAGCGCTGTTTACCTCATATCATGGTTCAAACCTCTGTTTCCGATAGGCCACTATCACTCTTAGTTGACACTGGTTCATCTGTCAGTTTACTAAAACTGAGTTCTATGCGCAAAGTCCCAAACCTAAGTGATAATATTATCACACTTAAGGGTATTGACCCAAACGACGAAGTAACACCCACTCTAGGTAGTTTCATAATGCAAATTCTCCAGAAATCCAAAAATCCCTTTTTGCATGAGTTCCATGTCATTGAAAAAATTAATCTTCACCACGATGGCATTATCGGCAATGATTTTCTAAATAAATTCGTTTGCCAGATTGACTACTATCAAGGTCTTCTACATATAGGTAGCAAATCCATAAACCTTAATTTCTCCGAACCCGTCTACACCATCCCGCCTCGTACAGAGGCAGTCATCGAATGTACTGTAGTCAACCCAGATATCACAGAGGGCACAATTCTAGATCAGCATATCTCCGAGTCGTTACTTGTCGCAAACTGCATCGTCAAAGTCAAAGAAAATAAACGCATTAATATAACAATTGTTAATACCTCAGACCAAGTGGCAACAATCCATTCAAATCTCAAATTACGTCTCCAACCCTTAGAAGTACACCCAATCATGTCTCGTTCCTCTGAATCCGCCTATAATGTAGGACCCCGTACTGAGAAAGTACTTGAACAACTCCGCATGGCTCATTTGAATACAGAAGAGTCCGATGCCTTACTCGACGTATGCTCTAAATACTCAGACATATTCCACTTGCCTGGCGACAAGTTAACATTCACAACAGCTATAGAGCATAATATAGAAACAACGAATTCCACTCCCATTCATACAAAAACGTATCGATTCCCTGAATGCCATAAAAAAGAAGTAGAGAACCAAATCGACAAGATGCTCGAACAGGATATAATCACTCCCTCCGTATCGCCGTGGTCATCCCCAATTTGGATTGTGCCCAAGAAACTTGATGCCTCAGGCCAAAGGAAATGGCGGGTAGTAATAGACTACCGCAAACTAAATGATGTTACTATAGGAGAAGTCTATCCCATTCCCAACGTTAATGAAATCCTAGATCAGTTGGGTAAAAGCCAATATTTTACCACGTTAGACCTTGCCTCTGGGTTTCACCAAATTCCTATTAATCCAGCAGATGCCCCCAAGACTGCTTTTTCGGTACCCCAAGGTCATTTCCAGTTTAATAGAATGCCATTTGGGCTTAAAAACGCCCCTTCTACTTTCCAAAAACTCATGAACACCTGCCTGGCTGGCCTCCAAGGTTCAAGGTGCTTCGTTTATCTCGACGATATAGTCGTCTATTCCCCTGACTTACTATCTCATATACAAAACCTTTCCTCAGTATTCGAGAAGCTTCGCAACTACAACCTCAAACTCCAACCCGAAAAATGCGAATTTCTACGCCGAGAAGTAGGCTATTTGGGTCACATCATCACTGAACAAGGCATCAGACCAAATGCAGAAAAAATCAAAGCCGTCGACGATTTTCCCATTCCAAAGTCTCCAAAGGATATCAAATCCTTTCTCGGTCTTATTTCCTACTACAGACGGTTCATCCCTGATTTCTCCAAACTCGCAAAGCCTCTTACGTCTCTCCTTAAAAAGGACGTCTTGTTCGATTGGAAAAACGAACAACAACTTGCCTTTGAAACCTTAAAAAAGAAACTAGTCACAGCACCAATCCTCAGTTACCCTGATTTCTCGAAACCCTTCGTGTTAACTTGTGATGCATCTAATTTCGCGGTTGCTGCTATCCTCTCCCAAGGTCCAATTGGCAAAGACCTCCCAATAGCCTACGCGTCACGCACCCTTAATAAAGCAGAATCCAATTACAGCGTGACGGAAAAAGAATGTTTGGCTATCATCTTCGGCACAAAAGCTTTTCGCCCTTATCTCTACGGGCATCGATTTACCATCGTGACTGACCACAGACCCCTTCAATGGTTATTTAACTGTAAAGACCCAGGGTCCCGCCTTGTACGCTGGCGGCTAAAGCTGGAGGAATTCGATTATGATATCCAGTACAAAAAGGGCAAGACTAATTGTAATGCAGATGCCCTGTCACGATTTCCGGTCAATCCAATCAGTGACAAACTCATAGGCAACAATCCTATCTCTATACCAATTCAAAATCCCAACACTGTAGAGTCTCCTATACTTGACGAAGACCTTCTCCAACTGGCTGATCTAGACTTGAACCCTGCCGAAGCAGACCTAAATCTTGATTTCGAAATCCCCGAGTCCCCAAATGTCACTGATCCTGCTCCAAACCTTCAGCCTGCTGTAATTCAAGATTTCTCTGATCCCATTCCTGGTCCCAGTTTAAGACCGGATATCATTCTACCTTCACCAAACCCTACCTCGATTCAAGACTTTATTCCATCTCCCGGAGCAGAACTCCTAGAACTGGGTCCATTAGATTCAAATTCCCCAAATGAGGAACGTAACGCTTCCTCGCCTATACTCGCTGAGGCCGAACTAAATGACGATAATTATTCCGAATTCCTCAGATTCACTTCAAATCCTAATACTAGCTCTAACGCTGTTCAAAGGGAACATAACGAAAATCTCTTAAAATCACCCCACAAAATTATTCTCATTCCGACCTCCCTTGATCTTGACGAATCAAACCCCTACATTACCGAAGTCGTCCTAAATGCTGAAAATAAAAATGAAATTCTAAATTCCGAAAGAGAATTAAATACATTCAAAAAAATTAATTTCGGTAATAAAATTATATATCTAATGTTCACAAAAGTCAACCATTTCGACGAGTCCCCCTACCAAGATATCTACAAAACCCTGAAACAAACAAGAAATGCTATTCTACAAGGACCCGAAAAACCAACAGACATATCCATATCTGATTTCAGAAACCCGTTCGAAAAACATTCATATACAAAAATCTATAATATGCTCACTTACCTTTTCCATAACACGGGAATCGCAGTCCACGTATACCTAAACAAAATTATTTATCCGTCACTTAGCGAAAGAACCAAAATCCTTAAAGAAAATCACGATATCCCCATTGCCGGTCATCTCGGTTCAACTCGCATGTATAACAGAATCCAAGAACAATTTTATTGGAAAGGGATGCGAAGTGACATCGAAACCTACGTCAAGAAGTGCAAAGCATGCCAAGAAAATAAAGCCCTTAGAAGAATAAATAAAGCCCCTATGGAAATTACTTCCACTTCTACCGAAGCCTTCCAACGTGTCGCCCTTGACATAGTAGGGCCCCTTCCTGAATCCGGCCCTGCCAAACTCAAGTACATCCTCACTCTACAGGATGACTTGACAAAATACTCCGTGGCTTATCCAATTCGCAGTACTACTGCCGAAGAGACTAGCGACTGTCTCATCCATTTTATTTCACTATTCGGAATTCCCAAATCCATCCTTACCGATCAAGGTACCAATTTCACCGCAGACCTTTTTAAGGTCACGTGTAAATTTTTCAAGATTCGACAATTATGGTCATCTCCTTACCATCCCCAAACTCAAGGCGCACTAGAGCGCAGCCACTCTACTCTAAAAGAGTACTTAAAATCTTTCATTAACAACAATCAAGATAACTGGCCCACCTACGTATACACAGCTATGCTGACCTATAATACAACGGTCCATTCAACTACCAAGTTCACACCGTATGAACTTGTATTCGGCCGTAAACCTTTCCTTCCGAACTCTTTATATGACAGCGCCCCTGGCACTACTTACCCCGATTACATTAAAATGCTGCAGCATAAATTCCGTTATTCTAGACAAAAGGCTCTAGAAAACATTCTTCAATCCAAAGAATCCTCTAAAGCCTATTATGACTCCCATGCTAGAGCACCCCCACAATACAGAGCCGGGGACTATGTCTACCTCAAAAATCACCTTAGGCTCAGAAAAGCTCTATCACCCGTGTGGAAAGGGCCTTATCGCATTATAAAGGTGAACAACAACCACACAGTCACGCTTCTTATTAACAGACGACATGTGACGCACCACTTCGACCAAATCAAACCTGCAGACGTCACGCCGACTTAGACTAGGTTGTTATTATTAGGGATAGGTTAGGTTTTAAATAAATAAGTTATAATAAAGTTCGTTCTATTTTCAGTGGCGCATTAAACGCGTATCCGGATCTTGTCCAGCCGCTCTCCTCCGGTTCCGGAATATTCTTTGATATACTCGGAAAACTTAGAGTAAAATCGGGAAAATTAGATGTAATTAGCTATGTAGACATATCCTATATAAGCCCTCATTTAAGCAACCTCAACGAGATCCTTGGGACAGTAAGATTTATGTGCGAACATTCTGAAAAGGATCAATGTGAATATATTCTATCTCCTCTAACAGTCCGCTATAACGAACTCAAAGAAGAGTACAATTCCATTTCCCATTTAGTTTCCTATCGAAACAAACGCACTGCCTGGTTTGGTGCAGTGGGCACCGCATTCAAGCACGTTTTCGGCACTCTCGACGAGGATGACGCCCTCAGATATGAATCCGCCATTGACAGTATACAAAACGATAGTAGAAAACTCGCTCAGCTCATGAAAGAAAATGTGTTAATTACCACATCCACTCTGGACTCCCATAGGAGGAGTATTGAAAAACTTAGTACTAACCAGGATGCAATCAATAATGCTCTCAATTATTTGATCAATTACACCAACAATGTAACTCAGATATCTAATGTTCTACTATCAAATTCAAAGTTAAATTCAATATTTAGCAACCTCGAAAGCTCAATGCTAACTTTGTCGTTTCAATTAGAAGACTTAACAAACGCCATTGTTCTCAGTAGCCAAAATATTCTACATCCGTTTATACTCACACCAGCCCAGTTATACCGAGAACTTGTTGATAACGCAAGGTACCTACCAAATGATGTCCAAATTCCCATGCCATTAAATCTAGAAAGTATCCATTTGATTCTTAACATCTGCAATGTAGCATGTTATTATTTCCAAAATAAGCTTGTATTTGCATTACAAATTCCATTGGTGACTAAGGAAGAATTTAACCTGTACCACAATTTAGCTTTGCCTATTCCACACGAAAAGGAGAATCCCAATGTGTTTAGTCTAATATTACCGTCTAGTTCCTATACCGCTATTTCTAAAGATAAGATTAGTTATTGTGCATTAGATGGTCTAGATAAGTGTAAGACGGCCGGCCCTGAGCTCTACATATGCGAAGTACCTATAGTCTCGTTAACAAACAACAAACCTACGTGTGAAAGTGAACTATTATTAAAAACGATTAGTGCTCTTCCCGTTCAGTGTGAAACCAAAACGATTTTCGGTGACTTAGATATTTGGGAACCACTCGTGAACAATCAATGGATCTACGTGCAATCACGTTCCAGCAAAATATCTATTGACTGTGGTACTTCAAACATTCGTGAACAAGTGTTATTCGGTGCAGGTATACTCAAAGTGCCTAAACAATGTACAGTGTACACAAAGAGTACAAGGCTGATCGCAACAGACAATTTCATAGATATAAGTGTTCCTAGACCTAGCTTAGACTTTAGTATTGTTAACGATTCTTGTTGTAAGTTAGATCCTAAGGCAATCAGCTTAAAAAGCATTTCCCCTCCTGTTTTGGAGAACATTGATCTTAATGATTTAACCTCAAATAACCCAAATGCGAAACTGATTCCAAATCTCGATAAGATTATAGAGAGTAAACCTCTCTTTGTGAGATATGAAGCTCACTTTTTAACGTTTTCTACTTTTGTGATTGTTATTATTATGTGTTTTGTTAGTTTTAAGGTGTTTAAGATAATTTCCAAATCAAAATCCAAACTTAATGTAACTTTTGGAAAAACGACCCCCCTCGAGAATATTAATGATAATAGTATGCCTCTAGAAATCAAAGATTCCCCTATTTCTACCCCAAGACTTAGGGCAGAAGTAGTTTAACCTGGAAATTCGCTATTCCACCCCGAATTTCCATCTTACGCGGGGGGTTGTTACACCCTCACATAGTATGAGGACATGTTGACCAAGGATGCCAAGTCAGCACCCTAGGCTCGAGGTCCTGCGAGACGCTCGAGTCAAGTTCAGTTCCATTTCAACACCCGTCGCGGTGACACGACTCTGTTTCCTTACAAATTCCATGTCTTATTTCCATTTCTATTTATGTGTTAAATAAAAACCTTTTTTTAAAAAGGCTTTTCCATAGTCTCCCATAACAGTGCGAATAGAAAATAAAACCTATTACCAACTGTCACTCTAAATTTTTTTGTGACACCGTTGTGCTGCTAACTCTTAGAATCGTAGATCGAATACCCATCCGTCGCCGGACAAGGGTAGATGACATTGGCGAAAGAGTCTCAAGACTGAAGTGGAAATGGGCAGGACACCTGGCAAAGCGGGAAGACGGCAGTCACAGAGTGCGGCCGAGAACAGGACGACGGTCAGTGGGCAGATCTGCGGCGCGATGGTCGGACGATGTCGTTGAGTCGGCGGAAGGTCCGTGGATGCGAATGGCGAGAGACCGTGTGAAATGGCATTTGGGGGAAAATGCCTACACCCAGCAGTGGGCAGCGGTGGACTGATGATGATGATGATGATGATGATGATGATGATGATGATGATGATGATGATGATGACGATGATGTGCTGCTAACAACTTTTTTTGGACTAAGAAAAACCCTTCAACTCTAACAAAACGCAAGCTGTTCTGCCCAATCGTCTAACTGTCAAATTGGTACCTATGTAATTTAACAGTTAGACGATTGAAACTGCTCAGAATTTGGGACGCATAGCTAGGGCATATACAATCATCATCATCATCAACCCATTATGTCCCCACCGAGGGGCACGGGTCTCTTCCCTGAGGAAGGTATAGGCCATACTCCACCACGGCGGCCAAGTCCGGATTGGTGGAGGCTTGTAAGACTAGTGGCTGGTCTTACTGTCAGAAGTTTTCAAGCCGCCCTAAGGCCTCTGACTTGGCTTAACGACTGCCATCTATCGAAGGCAGCCGGCACCAACTGCTTAACGTGCCTTGCGAAGCACGGAATCGCTCGGAAAAAATGCCACTAGCGTTAGTCATAGACGGTCACCCATCCATGGACTGAACGCGCCGTATGTTGCTTGAACTTAGTGATCGTTCAAGATCACTCAGGCAGCCCAGGCTACGAGCGATTCGCATATACAATATTTGTTTTGAATTTGACGAGGAAGTGCCAGAAAATAAGTAGTAGTTTTTTGTTCATAAAGTTGGTGGTAGCATTGAAAATAGTTCCAAAATAATAACAATCAATGTGCGAAAAATTCTGTTACTCCTGCAAGTGCAAAATATGCGAATAGGAGAACAGGCGAATATTCGAATAAGGCGAATATTCAAAGTCGAAACCCTAGTCGTATGCAAATGCTGGCTGATTTACACCTTGGCGCGCTGTCTCTCGATCAGTGCGACGCTGGATAAGGATGGGGGGGGTGACGATGTATCGGCGCGCGGCACTCGTGCCGTGAGGTAGGTCAGTTAGTTAGCCTCTCGGATTTGGGTCATCAGCTGTGTGAACTACAAAACATGTTTTACTGTGACAATTGACCATGCTGCATTTTTGAACTCGAACGGAAATCTCAAAACTCTTTCGAGAATTACTTTTTCAGTACAATTTCTCTTTAGCAGATTTGTAAATAAGTCTATATTATTTAAGATTCAATATCTTAAAAAATAGAGAAAAATTAAATAGCCTTGACCTGACAGACTTTTCTATGACGTCAGCACACACAGTACGAGTGTGAATTCTTTACTTCATCATCAACCCATTATGTCCCCACCGAGGGGCATGGGTCTCTTCCCTGAGGAAGGTATGGGCTATACGTCCGGATTGCTGGAGCCTTGTAAGACTAGTTAGTGCCTTGTCTTACTGTCAGAAGTTTTCAAGCCGCCTTAAGGCCTCTGACTTGGCTTATTGACTGCCGTCTGTCGACGGCAGCCGGCACCAACTGCTGAACGTCCCTTGCGAAGCACGGGACAGCTCAGAATAATGCCACTAGCGTTGTATGTGCAATGTATGTGCCTGTATGCCTGTAACATGTTTATGTTCATATCTTGTACACCGGACTGGTCAAGTAGACAAGTAAGATATGCGAAGAATAATATACATACGAGAGTTCTATGTTCCGTTAAATTACTCCATTTGAGGAAGCAGCGTGACAAATACGTTGCTATTTCCTCTTCTATTCATATAATATTCGCGTCGCACACCAGCCCAAACAAACCATTTCCCACACACGCAACAGTCCACACAATAATAATTCGCAACAACACTCGACTAATTACAATAATTCCGCCGTCCATAATTCATAACCGGGCGTCGAAGGCGATCGCACCCACGGAACACTGAATAAGTATCTAGTACAGAAGGTCCGCTTGAATTAGTACATCAATTCACGCCAGGAGAGCTACGCAAATTTCATAGTGATGCCAAGTAGGTATAGTCGACAGCACGTCAATCTTCACATTTTAGTTGCAAAATAGCCCGTAATGCAACGGAGTAGAGTGCATGGGTGTATACCATGATGTGCTGTCGACTGTACATCCAATAGAAATGAACATTTACCAAATAAAGAAACATTCATTCATCCATTAATTTCCTACTTCTACGTGGTAGTGATGGCATCTAAACTATGCAGTTTAGGATACAATACTTAGCTCTCGGATAAACATAAATATACAAATATTTACATACAGGCACATACATTGCTTCTGGCCTCACATTATTTTACCCTGTGTCTTTGGGGACCAGAAACAGAGACATCACAAACGTGTAAACATCCAAGACCTGGCATTTTTTTTCGAACCGAAAAAAAACCGAACGAATTCTGTTCTATCTTAAACTTAAATTAATTTTAGTCGGTGGTGCAAGCCGGCCTTAACATAAGACAGCTAAACCGGAGTACAATGCCAAATCACATACACTGTTTTCATTGTAAAAATATCCCATGAAATAAAATAAAATCTAAACAAAAGTAGTGAAGAGGACCTTCTGTCCTTAGCTATTTTTTCCACAAGTTCCACAATCGCGCTGAGTTCCGCGTTTCTCATTAGTTGTTGGCTCTCTCACATTAATTTATAGCACTCGCGTATGCATATGCGATGGCCTAGATGACGGGGCTTGGCCGCCGATGCCGCTTTCTGCATAAGGAGCTGGCTTAGCTCTATTTATAGAAGCTCATCACAGCCAATGCAGTGGGTAGCTAAACATTAATGTTTAGACTCGTTTAGAATCGCTCGTAGCCCCGGCCGCCTGAGTGATCTTAAATAATCACGAACGTTAAGCAACATAGGGCGCGTTCAGTGTATGGATGGGTGACCGTATATGACTAACGCTAGTGGCATTTTTCCGAGCGGTTCCGTGCTTCGGAAGGCACGTTAAGCAGTTGATGCCGGCTGCCGTCGATAAGCCAAGTCAGAGGCCTTAGGGCCGCTTGAAAACTTCTGACAGTAAGACCAGCCATTAGTCGCAAGCCTCTACCAATCCGGACTTGGCCCCCGTGGTGGATGGCCTATAACTTCCTCAGGGAAGAGACCCGTGTCCCTCGGTAAGGACATAATGGGTTGATGATGATGAGTGTTTAGACTAGCGGATTTATTCGAATTGAACTCTCTAATCAAATATTGATAATTACCGACATATGAGGGCTGGTGTCGGCCGAAATCGTTCCTGAATTCCTGTTCGCGAATGGGTTAGTTCCAACCAGTCTCGCTAACCATCCGATTCGGTTGGAACTCCGTGCGGGCATGCTTCCGGCTATCACGCAGAAGGCGGTGCTGCTTGATACAGCCCGGATAGTCCGGCGTTTTCTCTCGCTGTTGCCCTGACCTTCGGCCGCTTGGACTCCTCAGCCGGAGAGCGTCCGTCTGGCCACTCTGGTCAGACGAGACTATTATCATTTTTTATCTACATAACAATAACTTCCACACAACACAATCACTTGACCTGGTCCCAAACTAGGATACCCTGTGGTACCAGGCAACTACATTACAAACTTGGAAAAACACCCACACTGAGCTCATCTGTACAAATGTCCGGTGGCCTCCAGTGGGATTCCAACCCACGTCCTCTGGCTTGATAGGTAGACGCTTTAACGGCTTGACCAACAACGAGACAGTCAAAAGATGTGATTATAATCATATCTTTTTAAATTATAATTTTGATATGATTATAGTTTTTTGTCGCTGGCGAAAACGTCACCCTCTGCACTCCCTTAAGAATTATACACAATTGGCGGCCCTTTTACTAAAAAGCAATTTCTTCTGGACAATCATTAAGAGAAACGGGATTTCTCAAAGGGCGGAACTAAACGCTTCTGACTGAATTGAGTACAGCCTAATAATTACTAACTGTTAATTCTTGTTTTGTTATTCCTTATTCCTACGTCAGAACGCCAGACTAATTAGTGTAGGGTAAACGTCCCAATAATTTGCCCCGACACATTAAAGTTGCTGGATTTCCGCGAGACTTTCGGGCTCCTCCAATAAAATGCAAGTACAATAAATTGGAATGCGTCAATCAGCTCGGAAGCCGCATATGCGAGTATTGGATTAGGTGAACCCCCACAAGTATGGCTTGGCCACAAATCAAGCGTGGGCAGAAGTATATTAGTCTTAGTATAGTAGTGGGATCGATGATTTTCATTGATCCTAATCTTTTTCTCTGGATTATCCAGCCTGGATAATGCCAGCAAGAGGAAATTCCGACGTCATACAAGGTCAAATCGCGACTTAATATTATGTAATGTCTGTTCTGTTTCAGTAGCTTTTTCTATTGTTTTACTTTTTGTTTATTTCATAGTATTTGTTTTACTATAGAACTAGACGAATCAGCTCATTTATTGCTGTTCGAAATATTTGTACTTAGTGTCGTGAAGTTGAAATTTAAATTTGTGTTTTGATATAAGATTAATTCACAATCAGGTCACATCATAACATAACAGTATAACATTAATTTGACATCAGTATTCAGCACACAATTAAATTCTTTTACAAAGCCTAGCTCAGTATCAGATGACGTATTTTGTTAGCCATATTGTGTATTCTTCGGTCAATAAAAATATTCTTATTCTTATTTAATTATAGTGAATTTAAATTAATTGAGTAGACACTGAAGGTTTACTGATATGGGTTTTTAATTTTACTTTAACCCTGCAGTAGTCGGGCTGTATTTAGAAGCGTTTGTGGTCGCGTGGATTACATATGTAGGCCAATTTATAAGTAACGAAAAACAAGTAGTATCCTTTTTATTATTTATTTTACAGACTTAAATGTTTAAATTGATGCTTTTTTGTAAAAAAAAATCGTAACAAACAAAATAAATACCTCCTCTGGTTTACAAAAAAAAATTATAACAAAAATTTCCCCTTATTTGGTTATAACAATCACACTGTCTGACTTACTTATAGTTAACACAATATTATACCGTCTAGTCCAGCCTGTGATGAAAGGAGGCAATTTCTCCCAGAGAATGCCGTCAACGCCAGTGCAATATTTTGTGAGCCTATTCCTCTGAGCTCGAGGTGGTCCGTCATCAGAGTTTGAACTATGTTCCGAATCCTCACCCGGAGTATAGCCCTTCTTCTCTGACTCAGATTGGTGGTTTTTCTCCTGAACATGATCTCCTTCATCATCGGAGCTCAAATTATCCTCACAGATATTATCCTGGGTATCCTCCTCATCCACACATGCTTCAATTTGTGATAACAGTCTATTGTCCATGTTTACCTGAAATATAACAACGTATCATATTTTTTTGAGTGTTTTTATAAAAAGGAAGTATTTCTGAATCATTTATAATATTGTATTACACACAAGAAAAAACAACTCTAATACAACAAATAGGTTAGCCAAAAGAACTCACGTATTTGGTCGCGCGGATTACATATGTAGACCACCACCAAGTTGGCAGCTCTCCTGTGACTCACCGTAGGCGACCGACGTCCGCACAATACTGAATGCATGCGCAATATATCTGTCTTAAACTACACTGAACGTCGAAAGGATAACTTTAAAAAAACTTAACAACTTAAAAACTTAACTTAACTTTTTACTTTTTTAATTTGTTTTGAGGTCTTGTACGCGTGGATTACATATGTAATCCACGCGACCACTCTAGGGTTAAGGTTAGCTACAGATTGACAAACCTTAACTGTCTTGGGACCAACCTTCCGCTGTAATTCTTCCCGTCTGGAGAAAGAAGGTGCCATGAGTCACGAGCGGCTAATTGGCGACTAGCCGCGGCACGCTGGTTCGCTCGTTAAGGTGCCGATTTACCGCTAAGAGCCGAGTCAGCCTCAGAAAGTCACGGGTCGAAGAGAGTACAATTCTAATCCGTTGACATTCTTATTTATGGGTCGTCTTCGCCGTGCTTGGTGGAGGCATGGAGTGAATGTTCTCAAAATAACTGAAATGCGAAAACAGTTGATTGTCGGTATTGAAATAATTTATGTGAACTTTGTATATTTTTGGATAACTGGGCGGAGTTACCTGAACGAAGACATGAATTTTCAATTTATATAGTCTCGCAGACATTCTACCCAGCCCATCTCCTGCTGCGCAAGTGTGGCTGTAACTTATTTTATAGAAATTCGAACTTTCGAAGTTAGCGGGAGCGATGTACAATGTTTTACTAACATATTGTTGCGAAACAACTACAGAGAAATTTTGTCCCATTCTATCCGTTTTCGACTGCGCCACTGTAGAATGATTACATGTGTAATCTGTTTTTTTATGTACCTTTAGTTAAGTGTTCTCTATCTTTCTATCTCTAATTAGGCTTCTCAAATCGATAGTCAGGTTTTTGACGCGTTGAGTTAACATTCCAAACAGCGTAGAAAATGCAATGTGAGGATTTATTTATCGGTATTTCTACTGGCCTTTAGGCTTATTACTTGCGTCTTTACTACAGGCATTCCAAACAGCTCTGTCTTAATAATAACATTTTAAAACAGCATTAACATTTAATATATAATAATAATAATAAATCGTTTATTTCAAGCAAAACAATTAGCGCCAATCAGCCTTGTCGATTTGAGAAGGTCAATTTGGCAAGGTCAATTTTCATTGAAATTTTGTAAATGCTGTTGATTTTATTGATCCTAGGATATAAAAATAGTAGGGAAACTTATTTAAAAAAATCTATATTTATTACTTTTTGAAATAACATATGTGAAGTATACTGGACATTTTCCACTTTGCGTAGAAGAAAGGATCAGTTTGAACGTGCAGTATAGTGGACATTTCCTAGAACGTGTACTTGCAGTTGTTCTATTTTACTTAGGGGTGATTGTTTTTATTATCGAATAAATTTGAAGATATAATAGTTTTGTATGACGTTACCGGTCAAATAGCCTAATAAAATTAATTACCGAATAAATACAAGGTTATCAATCACGTTATTAGATTTTTAAAATTCAACATAATTATGTATCCATCTGTCTATCTTTGTAGTTACAATCATATTCTGTAAATATTATGTGTTTTACTATTTTTCGAGTATAACTCACAAGTAAAATCATACAAAAGTAAAAATATTAGGCGCAGTTGACACCACAATGACATTTCAATTATATTTTTTCAATCCTTTTTCATAAAGAACATTTTCGTATCAATACACAATAGATTACATTTAGACACTACACAAATGTTTTTTTCTTATTATGATCATAACTTGAGATGACATCAGTTGTCAACGAAATATAAATGCCTTCGAATTACTTGAAATCTTTTGGTTCCCAGAGACTCGAAGAGAAATCTGCTGTCTGATAATTCAATTCTATTCCCATGAATAAAAGAACGACGATGATGTCTTTCAGTTCTTTGTCTGTGACCTTTAGGTATAGGCTTTCCAGAATTCGGAACAGAGTAAAAGTTTGTGTTCAAAACTCGTCAGCCATTACCTATGTCTGAAAAATACTTCATATTTACCATGAAATATTGCACAGAAATTGCATACAATGAAATTGCATCAAATTGAAAATGTGTTATTTTTGTGTGCAATATTTCATCATGAATCATGCCTTTTTTATCAGAAAGATCATCATTATAATGACTTTATGGAGGGAGATTCAGATAATTAATGAACTACCCTCTATTATCAATCTCCGTATCTGTGTCACCAAAATCCAACAGGGTATCTTCCGCTGGAACCAGTTGCATAAGTGTTTTGACTCTGGAGAACCTTTGAAAATACTGAAATTAAATTTAACAATTGCAGGTCAATTGATAAAAATATCTATAGGTACAATAAACCTACTATGAATAAAATATAAAAAATAATAAATAAACCTTAAATTGATACAGAAATTAACATCAATTACAGAATTATAAAATAATTAAAGAGTTTCACAAATAAAACGTTGTGACATTCATCTCTTCGATAACATATCTTTGTAGTTATAAATGGGAAGAATACTGGACATTAAACTTTTTGCAAATATTGCACCTAAACAAATCAATCAATTGACATTACCTTTATAGGATCAATTTCATACATTTGTTATAAATACCGTTCATTAATAATAAGTAGTTGTTGTCTAACAAAAAAATTTATAAAATAGCATTTTCCGTGAAGCCGCGCGAAGCGATTTCACTCCTGGGTATTGCGGTGGTCCCTGATGATTTATCAAAGAAGCACACTGTCTTACTGTAATTTTTTTATGATAATAGATTATAGTACAATGTAGTGTTATAATTTTCAAACGCGTAAGTTTTTTTGTAAATGCTCCAGATTTTTTGAAATACTATGTCCCGTATTCTTCACGGAATCAAATTAAGGGAAGTCACTTCAGAAACAAAGTATTCGTTTGCAACACTATTGTTCGATAATTGTGTTTAATTTTTACAAACGGCCTGGTTAGGTCGATCTTAATTGCGGGCACCTGTTTCGGGTTGTTCCTTGTGGGTCAGTTTCTCGTTGGGTTGTACGGCAAAGGTGACATGGGTGGATGGTTGCTACGATCTAAATTCCCCTGTATGTCGCACATAAAAAAAAATGACATCGTTATTATTTTTTCTCAAATATATACCTATTGTGTCCATCCCACACTAGCAAATATATAGGTATAGAAAAAAATAGGTATTTTTTCCGGAATAAAGTTGCTAGGTAGCTAGCCAACTAGGTAGTTGGTGTGATTATTAACTTTATTCCGGATACACCTACTTGTCTTTTAGTCAGAGACGAGCAACCGACGATAAGAGCTCTGTCTCTGCTCACCATGATTAAGCTCTGCGAATCAGAGCGAAACCTGGTCGGACTCTTCCGACAAAAAGTCAAGTAAGTGTATAAGGAATAAGGTTAATAAAATAATGTCTTAGTGCTTCAAAAGGTTTCGTTAAAAAAAAAAGGTTTTTGTGATTTTATTTTTTTACTCAGTGATGCTTAGTGAGCGCACTAGGAGTATGCCCCTGTTACGTCCATACATCAACAATTTAAATAATAAGCCATCGCCTCCGGCGTAGTAATCTTGCCGCCAATTCGTTCGTAACGGTTTTTATTTCGAATTTTGAATGGAGAACAGCCCACGGTGACAGTATTCTAAATGAAACGGAGCGTTGCGAGATGCGCGAGCGATGTGCCCATTATTGGGCCATTTACCCTAATTCGATTCGAGTGAGCATTGGAATTTTAAGTGGTCACTTGCAGTGAACGAAAATGTTTGCATCAATAGGTGAAAATTAACGGTATTACTTATAAAAACAAGAATTCCTTAATACACTTCTTAAATGTGGTTTAAATATTCTGTTATGAAGAGAAAAACATTGCCGTAGATTAATAAACTGCTTCTGAGGATTGATTACGACAAATTGTTTTTAACGGTGTTCCGTTAGAAATATTTATATATTTTTTAACGTCTCACATAAAGAATACTCAATATAAATTTCGGGCTTGTGGTCAGGCGGCAAAACAGTCGTCGGACTAAGGTGGTCACAGCACAGAGGAATGG
The DNA here is from genome assembly GCA_947310845.1 of Yponomeuta plumbellus. Taxonomy (NCBI): domain Eukaryota; kingdom Metazoa; phylum Arthropoda; class Insecta; order Lepidoptera; family Yponomeutidae; genus Yponomeuta; species Yponomeuta plumbellus. The sequence continues at coordinate 2,787,381 of OX371199.1, read as the reverse complement.
CCGAGAATGGGTAAACGATCGCTAGGCAGACCAGCGACCCGATTGGTCGATGTCATTACTGAAGCGGTGAAGCCGTTTTAGAGCAGTGGACGAGATTGGCAAGGATCCGAGAGAGTTGGGTTTACAGGGAATAGACCCATGCCCAGCACTGGGCTATGTTCATGGATTGGATAATTAATAAAGTAATGTTTTTTTTTCGTTAGCGTTCATTGTTGACATTGTCAATGTCCACGAAGCTCAGCCCCAGCCTTGGAAGTTCAGGTTTCCTCACGATAAGTATTCGAATCTTGACACCTTTTGAATTGAAACTAATTACAACGCGCAAAAACAGGATTCTCCAAAACCGAAATGTCAGGCCATCATTGCTGACTTACTCAGTTCCCATAGTAAAATTTTAATTACTTTTTTTACTTTTTATCGTCGTACATTATACGTTACCCAATGCGGCGCGCGCGCATCGACGTTCCGCGGCGGAATGCGGCCGCTTGTGCAAGATGCGCCGGCGCATGTAGCGGTGAAGCAGGTGTGTCCTTCCGGGAGTGACACTTAAGGAGTCACAATTTTTAATAGAAACTAGTTTTTTTTACTTAGCCTCTTTTATGTCCCACTGCTGGGCAAAGCCATCCTATCCTGTTTACCATCTCTCAGAGTTATTTTGTGATACTTTTGCTTGTGTGTGCCATTTGATTATTCTTACTGCGTAGGCATCCCCAATAAATGTTTTTATTCAATGTTTTATAAAAAATACTCTGGTTCTGGTAAAAAAGGCTCAGTTTTTAAGGTTTTCATGTTAAATAAGCCAATACCAATTAATAGAAGTTACAAATCAAAGTCTCTGCTTACCTCGCCTCGATACAGGCGTAAATGTGTGTTGTGTTTAGCGCCTAGTTTAACCTTAATTTCTGATTTAAAATATTATCTCACTAAATAACAAAAAAGAACAAATCCATATTTTTTTCTATGACATGCGGAATAATCGTAAAATTATACACATAAAAGAAAGAATTTAAGTAGTTCACAAGAACAAGGATGTTTCTCTCCAGATTGCTGGCGATCTAGTCTAGTAGGCCCAAAAAGGATTCTGCAGGGTCTCTTCAGGATCCATCAGCAAGAAAATCTAAGGCTGCAGAAGACCTGGCCGTAGAAGAACTCACTAGCTACAGAACTTGGCTGAATGGTTTCAAATAGGCACCATCAATTTCTTCCGAGCCGCCACATCAGAGGTTAAAGTAGCCATAATGACACCAGACCTCCCATAGTAGATAGCGCTACAGGAAGAAGAAGAAATGGGCCCACACACGACAAATCCTGTATATGTATTTTATTGTGATCTTTTTTTTTCAATACGGTCAAGTGTCACTTTGTGAAGAAAAACCATATAGGGAGTACACCGGCGCACCCGCGGCTGCGGCTGCGGCTCACCTGCGCTGCGCGTGCGCTTCCGTGTCGGGGGACGCGAATTAGCGTTTCGTCATTGTTTAGCTATTACAATTGGCAGTACTTCTAGTTTAGAGGCAAAGTTAAAGATTTTCACTTTGAAGCGATTTCCGAGTCCACGTTGAACTATTGTTTCAAAATGTCAATAATTTTTCGATAAAATAGGACTTTGAACTTTTTTTTCTTCTAATTTTAATCAAATTACCCTGCAAGAAATATATAAGTATACTTCTTGCTAATTAATTTAATTAAAATTATATTTTTTATGGAATACTTTAAAAAAATCTTAAAAGGAAGTATTTAAACGCCCGCTATATACAGCCGAAACTATTATTTAGAAAGTCTCTATCACGTAAATTTTTATAACATCTGACCATTTTAACCATTTTCATAATTGTTATCTTGAATTGTTGGATTCTTTTATGAAATCTCTTAGCATAATACTTGAAGACCCCCTAAGCATACTACCCACCACAAGTATTCCAGTAGAAACTAAAACCGAAGCAATAATGAAACGGAAAGTGTAAACAGCCCCGGGCTATCTGACATCTCTTGCGAACTATGACCCCGGTCGAAAGCGAGGTAGAGTCCGCGCCACCCCTGAAGTTGCCAACCATTGAGTTAAGACATTTTCGTCCTTATTTCAATGCAGACAAGAGTCTCCTCCGTAGGTCAAGAGCATAGGCGTATGCCCTTAGTCTCGATAGCAATCTATCGACACCGGCTCTGTGGAAAATTGTTGGAGAAAAATTGCGACATCGACTTAGTTGCAGACACGGCTCCCAATATATCCCAATATAAAAAAGTAAAAAAAGTAAAAGTAAAAATTGTTTATTGCCAAATGAATTATGTTACATGCATGTATCGTATCAATTCCCAATATATCGTAAGTAGACAACTTACGATATATTGAGAATAGAACGAGACAAATACTTAGAGCAGACATCATCAAATTCTATAGAGAAAGCACTAAACTTAAAATCACGGTTTTAAAAGCTTAACCTCGGTTTCTCGAACGCTAACAATCTATAGCTAACGCCATTATGCTCTTAACAGCTCTCAGTTGTTTTTTTTTTATGCACTTTTGCCGACTGTCAGCTTTTAACGATACATTATCAGACTGCTAGCGTTCCAGAAATCGGGTGTAAGGGTTGTTGATGCATAGGAATTCTTAAAGTGACTTTCCTCCGACTTTAATCCGAAAAAACTGCGAAAATCCGCGCAGTCTGCTTTTTTTTTGTTAAGTAGTTGTTAGTTTGACTAAACTGAAATCCGATGAATTTGAAATCATGATATATGTCCTTGTTATTATCATGTAAAAGCAAGTTATTTGTCGGGCATTATACCGACGCTAAGGGCAGTTAGTACATAGGTATAGCTCAATTAAGTAATTAAACATCATGTAAAATGCAGTTCGTAGGGATTGTAAATCACCTCGATGTGGCAATACGTATATGCCGGTAATGTAGAAAGAAACTTAGTAATTTATTGCATATTTATTTCTTACATTCAATTTGTAATTTACGGTGGAATTATAAAAGTGAACGGTGATTGCAATCACTCGATGTTACAGTCTCAGTACGGAATGGTGAATCATACTTAATGTCTTTATTTAGATTGTTGGTACCAATAGCATCTTATAGTGAAAAGTTATTTGAAAAATACTTTAATAACTGACAGTCATCATTATACCGAACTTAAATATTAAGTAACCAAAAGAATGTCAGAGTTCACGACCGGTCAATTAATAAAGCCGCAAATGTATTGTCAAAAATAAAACTATGAACCCGGAACACGGAACATATCCGACCCAAACATACATACATACATACATACATAAAGCTCACGCCAGTATCCCAGAGTGGTAAGCGGAGACAAGGGACTGCTTTTGCCACGATCCTGACGGATCTCTTTCGCTTCATCGACATTCATACTGATTCTAGGCTTCAAAGGTATAAAAAGAACATGTCGTTGACCCGTCCGAGTCTCTGTCATCGAACTGTAATGCACTAGCAGAATCTAGCTAGGCCCTGGTCTGCACCTTCGCGGTCGGTCTAGCCCCGGGCGAGAATATAACCTAGTCTAGGCGGGTAATTAGGGCCGACACGACACGCTTGCGCAAGCGCATCCGCGGCCGACAGCTAGTCGCCATTAGCGGGCGAACCCCGTGTTCGTTTACCCTACTTGAGGGTCGATTACACACATACGAGTAGTTTGCGCGGTCGCATAGGAACTGGCCAATCGTGGACTTATTTAAAGTTTATTGTGCGACGGCGAAGGGAACTTGGAGGTACTTTGAGTGTCTGTGGTTTTACGAGAGAAAGGAAATTGAAATTGAAATTGAAATTGGTTTATTGATAATAAGATTAATTCACAATTACATTACATCATAATATAATAGTACAGTATCAATTTGACATCAGTTTTCAGTAATTAAGTAATTAAACATTTGACAATAGTGAATTTAAATAATTGATTAGACTCTGAAGCCTGTGGTAGATAAAAATCTGTGATACAGGCGTCAGTGCCCTATGTAGATGTTTAAAAAAAAAAAATAGTCATTATAACAATCGATAGATTTCGAATAGCTTTGTTTAACAGATAACATATTCAGTGCATAATTAGTTTTATATTCAGTGACATTTACTGCATGAAAATATCGACAATTAGCCGAAGCAATAACAAATTCAAATTACGTGCAATAAACCAAACTTAATTTAACATGCGTGCGTGCGTGTGCGTGTGTGTGTGTGTGTGTGTGTGTGTGTGTGTGTGTGTGTGTGTGTGTGTGTGTGTGTGTGTGTGTGTGTGTGAGAGAGTGTGTGTGTGTGTGTGTGTGCGTGTGTGTGTGCTTGCGTGAGAAATAAATATAGATTATCGTTTTTATATATCTATACATTTATATGCGAGCTTTATAAATATACAACATAAACATTTACATACAGACACATACTCATTAACACATAATATATATTTCTGTACATATATATGATAATTATCCTCCCTATTTAACAGTAGGTAGGTATCCATAATAAATATGTTTATTTATCAACTTTCAGCAATTCCTCCGTTTGGTCATATGTAAGTTTCAGTAGGTAGCTCTTTGTATATTTTTTACACTCATAATTATTCAAACACTGAAGATTTAGCAATTTATTGAGCTTATTATACAAGTAGACCCCCAAGAAAGCCTGGAATCGATTAGCAAAGACAGTACGACAGCGTTCACCCCTAAACACTATATCAGTTCGTCTTCTGGTTGTGGTAATTTTGACGTTTGTATTTTTATGTTGACGAGTAACTGTGTTCAAGACGAAGAGCTGCCGCACCGTTAAAACCTCGGTAATTTCGTATACTCTAGTGGTAGGAGTTAGAATAGGTAGAAAATAGCTAACTTTAAGGATAGCTCGCTGAGCTCTTTCGAGACCTATCAGGTGGGTTTTAGGTGCTCCTCCCCATATCGTTACGCAATAGTTAATAACCGATTCACACAAGGCGTAATAAATCATTTTAATTATTTTAGGGTCACCCACATGACGTAGATTTTTAAATATATATATAAGTTTACGCACGCGACCAGTCACCGCCTTGATGTGTTCATTAAAAGTTAAGTGCTTATCAATGATGACACCTAAATATTTTATTGAATTTACTGATTGGATTTTTTGGCAGGAGCAGGTTAAAGAAGGGGAGTTATTGCATGAGACAGAGTGAGCTGTGATAGACAAGGTTGAATGCTTAGGTTGTGTTTGCGGGACGATAGAAAATGTCATGTATTTTGTTTTTTCTATGTTTAGACTCAACAAATTTATATCTAACCAATGTTTAACCATGTTAAGACCGGTTTGAGCTTGTTTAAAAGTCCCAGACCAGGTCTCTCCCCGAAACAAAAGAGCCGTGTCATCCGCAAATGATATTATGTTACCACCATGGATGTTAATATTACACAGACTATTTAAATACACCAAGAAGAGACTCGGACCAAGCGTGCTTCCCTGTGGGATGCCGTATCCTACTGGCAATGCGTCACTAACGTGATTCCCTATTCTAACACATTGCTCCCTGTCACTTAGATAATCCCGAAGCAATTGCAGCGGGATGCCCCTTATACCAATCGTCTCGAGTTTGTTCAAAAGTAGAGGAATAGAAATTGTATCAAACGCCTTGCGCAGATCTAAGAATATAGCTAAGCACTTTTCCCCTTTATCCAAGCCTTTTACAACGAGGTCAGTCAATTTAGTGACTGCATCAGCAGTTGATTTATCACAACGAAAACCGAATTGGTTCTGTGAGAGTATATTGCTTTTCTCTAAGAATTTTATAACTTGTACATTAATAATTTTTTCTAGGATTTTAGAGAAGGTTGACAGTATAGAAATTGGTCTATAATTATTAACAGATGTTTTGTCTCCTGATTTATGAATAGGGGTAATAGTAGATTGCTTAAAAGCTTTTGGAAAAATTCCCGTAGTGATAGAAAGATTACATAAATGTGTTAATGGTCCAGCCAAAATTTTTATATTTTGCTTAACAATTTTTGATGAGATATGATCACTACTGGAGGAACATGAATTTTTAAGAGAGTTTATTAGTGTGATTACTTCCGAGAGTTTATTAGTGTAATTAACGAAAGGATGCATTATAGTTTTTCTATTGGTTTAATTACGTTTTGTTTTGACGACCTCTGTGGCGCAGCGGTTAGCCCATCTGCCTACCATGCGTGAGGTCCCGGATTTGAACCCCGCTGAGGACAAAAAAAAACGCCAATTCTTGGATGTTCACATGTTTGTGATGTCGCTGTTTCTGGTTCCCACGTCACAGGGTTGATACCCATACATTGCTTTTGGCCTCACACTAGGATTAGTGTGAGGCTCAAAAGCAATGTATGTGCCTGTATGTAAAAAAAATATAATTATTACTATCCTTGATGGGCGCGTGTGGCATTTACACTCTGAGAAAAGGCCTGTACACTATGGTGAGACGTACATAGATCACATAACGATATTGTAAAGAGGAATTAGGTACCTTATCAAAGGGTAGTAGATGATCCCACTTCTGATATTATATCTCGGATAATGGACGCTCCCACTTCTGATGTTCATAAGCTAACTTAAAGTATCAATTTATAATCAGCACCTGCTTCTTAGAAATACAATAGGGTAGTTTCCAGGGTCAAAATATTTAAATTCTATTTAGTCCGTATTTTAGATTATAAAAAAATATTGGACACGTATTTTTTCTTTTTTAGATTAAACAAACAATAACAAAGATATAGCCCATTAAAGTTACGTGTGACGTCACTTCGTGCTAAAAAATGCAGCACGGCGTGACGTCACACGTAACTTTAATGGGCTATATCTTTGTCGTTTTTGGTCTAATTTACAAATAAAAAAATACGTGTCCCTTATTTTTGAATAATCTAAAAGACGGACTGATTACATTTTTTAGGGCAACTAGCCCATTGTAACACAGCATTTAGCGGTCTTTTCAGGCCTCACTATCTTCTTGAATTAGATACGTTATCAGCGGACAGTAGACCGTTGACCGTATTGAATGGCGACGTTGCCAGACCGTCGCCAAGTGAGTTAGACACCATAATATATTTCAATATTAACTGCTTGGATACGGTCGCTAGCGACGTCGCCATGGCGTCCTAGTGAGGCACGGCACTTAGCCACAGAACGGTCACCCATCCTTGCACTGAACGCACCCGATGTTGCTTAACCTTCGTGATCGTTTAAGATCACTTATGCCGGGGCTACAAGCGATTCAAGATATTTACTTAACAAGAACCTAAATCGTAGCCTGTCTCATGTCAGTCAATAAATAAAGCTATAAAACGATAATTTGCACCATTTAGGTCTCCAGCTGTGAGATCTGCAATAACTAGATAATGAAATTACCTCCCTGCAGTGATCACGTTATTATTGAAATGGAAGACAATGACTTGACTTACTATTGATAATTTTTTATTTAAAAAAAAAAACGATTCCACTAAACCGGCACCTACCCCCGGTTTCTCATACACTAACAAGCTGTTGATTGATCTGGGTTGATGATGATGAAATACCTCGCTGGTCCACTGGTAAATAGGTACGGATAGATTTATTTAACGACATAATACTCAATACATGACATAAACATTATGCACGGCTTTATACGGGTCTCTTTAATGAGGAAGGTATAGGCCATACTCCACCACGGGGGCAAAGTCCGGATTGGTGGCGGCTTGTAACACTAGTCTTACAAGCCGCCAAGAACCCGGAATTTTCTTAATGTCAGAAGTTTATACATAAAATTGAATTGAAATTGGTTTATTGATATAGGATTCATTCACTCTATTACTAATACTCTATTTAGTTTATTGATATAAGATTCATTCACTCTATTCTCTAGTACTCTATTCAGATACATTACTGGTGAATTTGACGACCTCTGTGCGTAATGTACCATGCTAGCGATCCCGGGTTCGAATCCCGGCTGGGAAAAAAAAACTTCAGGCCTTGGATGTTTACATGTTTGTGATGTCGCTGTTTCTGGTTCCCACGATACAGGGTATCCTGGTCTGGGGCCAGAAGAAACGTTTGTGCCTATATGTATCCAGGCTGATTCAAGTGTACTACCATCTAAACACGAGAGTGACTAAACTCGTAAGTCTGAATGGTGTGGATGTGGCTCGGGTAATTTATTCATAAGTAACATGGTGGCCCGTCGTCGTCTTGATATTGATATTAAATTTATGCTTTCAAGTAACTGAGAACGAGGTTAGGACTGGAGTCTAGGAGTCTATAAAAACTGGATTGTTAATATTGTCGGTGGCATCCTAAGAAGATTTACTAGTCGAGAACGTTCAAAAGAACGACGACCTCTATGGCGCAGCGGTTAGCGCATCTGCCTATCATGCGTGAGATCCCGGGTTCGAACCCCGGCTGGGGACAAAAAAAATCCCAGGTCTTGAATGTTTACATGTTTGTGATGATGCTGTTTCTGGTTCCCACGACACAGGGGATCCTAATGCGGGGCCAGAAGCAATGTATGCGCCTGTATGTAAATGTTTATGTTATGTTTTATGTTCTAGAGCTGACTGCGAACTCCAACAATTACAATCTATATTGTGAGTTTGTCTGTGATTCTAAGGTGCAGCGCAGACGACAGACTGTTTGTGCGATCGAGTCCTTGTTTTGTGCGCCGGACTTTCAAGATTTGCAATAAATAAATGATTTATTCATATTTTGACTTGATTGCTTTAGGTTTGTTTAAGTAAGCATTAAATCTGTAAGAGAAACTAAAAAATATATAACTATGAATGTTCCCTATTGCGTTCATTTTCACGGACTAAACAGTGCGTCACGGATAGTTCTATCGTCTGCGCTGAACCTAATAGTATATAGTCTGTAAAACATAGCTTGAGCTCCGCGACAGCTGTCATCGAAATTGCGTCCATGAAGTTTTGAAATTTTCACAGAATATTTGTACTGTGAAAACTCCGTACTTACATGCACACTATTCGATGTCTAAGCAATATCGTAACCTAGCCCTGTCAGTGTGATGGCTATCGTGGAGCTCAAGCTATGTTTTACAGACTAGTTTTCGAGTGCCGTCTTCCTGACTGGCAAAGGTTTTCAACCGCCCGCGGGCAGCCTCGGTGGGACCATTTTCTCATCAATGTCAGCCTTGCTATACATTTTAGGTCTATTAGACGTTTTTACCTTCGAATTCGCTCTTGAATGAAATGGTTCAAAATGCCGTCCGAAATGAAACTACAATAAAATCTATCTCAGAGACAACAACGCTTTATCAACCTACCCCCGGTTTCTCGCAATCTGTATTAACAGCTGCCATGGGACAAAATGCATACACAAAAGACCACTGGTAGTTGATTGACTATCATTGAATTGTGACTATTAACGTATATTACGAGCGGTACCGTGTTCGAAACTCGGCTGGGGACAAAAAAAAACCCAGTTCATTATTACATTATTCCATATGACATTTTTATTGGATATTACATTTTTGTGATGTCGCTTTTTACAGTAAATTTTACAATACAATTAAAAAAATAATTATTGTACTGAAAATAGAAAATCGATTTTTTTTAATATTTTTCTGATAACCAGCATGACTTGCCTTTTCACCCGGTTCCGGCTTGACGTCGAGTTTTGGGACACCGTATACATACGTAGACCGTATTATTACACTCACTTACTTTCTTGTTCATCTCAACCCGGTCGGGTTACGTTACTTTCCGACCCAAATGTCTCCACAACAACAAATGCAAGTGAAATGCACTCCACCGCCTAGCCAGAGCCACTACACACTTACATACAATTACACGAGCGAAGTGAGCCAATAGCATTAATCTCACGGGTGTCTGGTTTCTCTCCGGCCAGTGGTCAAGTGGGGGAGCGTACTGGGGCGCGCAGACTGCCCTCGTGGTCCACATGTGGTGCCTTTACCCGCTTATTATAAGCCGAGATCTAATATCAGAAGTGGGATCGTCTACTGTCCGCTGATAACGTATCTAATTCAAGAAGATAGTGAGGCCTGAAAAGACCGCTAAATGCTGTGTTACAATGGGCTAGTTGCCCTAAAAAATGTAATCAGTCCGTCTTTTAGATTATTCAAAAATAAGGGACACGTATTTTTTTATTTGTAAATTAGACCAAAAACGACAAAGATATAGCCCATTAAAGTTACGTGTGACGTCACGCCGTGCTGCATTTTTTAGCACGAAGTGACGTCACACGTAACTTTAATGGGCTATATCTTTGTTATTGTTTGTTTAATCTAAAAAAGAAAAAATACGTGTCCCTTATTTTTGAATAATCTAAAAGACGGACTGATTACATTTTTTAGGGCAACTAGCCCATTGTAACACAGCATTTAGCGGTCTTTTCAGGCCTCACTATCTTCTTGAATTAGATACGTTATCAGCGGACAGTAGACGATCCCACTTCTGATATTAGATCTCGGCTTATAATAAGCGGGTAAAGGCACCACATGTGGACCACGAGGGCAGTCTGCGCGCCCCAGTACGCTCCCCCACTTGACCACTGGCCGGAGAGAAACCAGACACCCGTGAGATTAATGCTATTGGCTCACTTCGCTCGTGTAATTGTATGTAAGTGTGTAGTGGCTCTGGCTAGGCGGTGGAGTGCATTTCACTTGCATTTGTTGTTGTGGAGACATTTGGGTCGGAAAGTAACGTAACCCGACCGGGTTGAGATGAACAAGAAAGTAAGTGAGTGTAATAATACGGTCTACGTATGTATACGGTGTCCCAAAACTCGACGTCAAGCCGGAACCGGGTGAAAAGGCAAGTCATGCTGGTTATCAGAAAAATATTAAAAAAAATCGATTTTCTATTTTCAGTACAATAATTATTTTTTTAATTGTATTGTAAAATTTACTGTAAAAAGCGACATCACAAAAATGTAATATCCAATAAAAATGTCATATGGAATAATGTAATAATGAACTGGGTTTTTTTTTGTCCCCAGCCGAGTTTCGAACACGGTACCGCTCGTAATATACGTTAATAGTCACAATTCAATGATAGTCAATCAACTACCAGTGGTCTTTTGTGTATGCATTTTGTCCCATGGCAGCTGTTAATACAGATTGCGAGAAACCGGGGGTAGGTTGATAAAGCGTTGTTGTCTCTGAGATAGATTTTATTGTAGTTTCATTTCGGACGGCATTTTGAACCATTTCATTCAAGAGCGAATTCGAAGGTAAAAACGTCTAATAGACCTAAAATGTATAGCAAGGCTGACATTGATGAGAAAATGGTCCCACCGAGGCTGCCCGCGGGCGGTTGAAAACCTTTGCCAGTCAGGAAGACGGCACTCGAAAACTAGTCTGTAAAACATAGCTTGAGCTCCACGATAGCCATCACACTGACAGGGCTAGGTTACGATATTGCTTAGACATCGAATAGTGTGCATGTAAGTACGGAGTTTTCACAGTACAAATATTCTGTGAAAATTTCAAAACTTCATGGACGCAATTTCGATGACAGCTGTCGCGGAGCTCAAGCTATGTTTTACAGACTATATACTATTAGGTTCAGCGCAGACGATAGAACTATCCGTGACGCACTGTTTAGTCCGTGAAAATGAACGCAATAGGGAACATTCATAGTTATATATTTTTTAGTTTCTCTTACAGATTTAATGCTTACTTAAACAAACCTAAAGCAATCAAGTCAAAATATGAATAAATCATTTATTTATTGCAAATCTTGAAAGTCCGGCGCACAAAACAAGGACTCGATCGCACAAACAGTCTGTCGTCTGCGCTGCACCTTAGAATCACAGACAAACTCACAATATAGATTGTAATTGTTGGAGTTCGCAGTCAGCTCTAGAACATAAAACATAACATAAACATTTACATACAGGCGCATACATTGCTTCTGGCCCCGCATTAGGATCCCCTGTGTCGTGGGAACCAGAAACAGCATCATCACAAACATGTAAACATTCAAGACCTGGGATTTTTTTTGTCCCCAGCCGGGGTTCGAACCCGGGATCTCACGCATGATAGGCAGATGCGCTAACCGCTGCGCCATAGAGGTCGTCGTTCTTTTGAACGTTCTCGACTAGTAAATCTTCTTAGGATGCCACCGACAATATTAACAATCCAGTTTTTATAGACTCCTAGACTCCAGTCCTAACCTCGTTCTCAGTTACTTGAAAGCATAAATTTAATATCAATATCAAGACGACGACGGGCCACCATGTTACTTATGAATAAATTACCCGAGCCACATCCACACCATTCAGACTTACGAGTTTAGTCACTCTCGTGTTTAGATGGTAGTACACTTGAATCAGCCTGGATACATATAGGCACAAACGTTTCTTCTGGCCCCAGACCAGGATACCCTGTATCGTGGGAACCAGAAACAGCGACATCACAAACATGTAAACATCCAAGGCCTGAAGTTTTTTTTTCCCAGCCGGGATTCGAACCCGGGATCGCTAGCATGGTACATTACGCACAGAGGTCGTCAAATTCACCAGTAATGTATCTGAATAGAGTACTAGAGAATAGAGTGAATGAATCTTATATCAATAAACTAAATAGAGTATTAGTAATAGAGTGAATGAATCCTATATCAATAAACCAATTTCAATTCAATTTTATGTATAAACTTCTGACATTAAGAAAATTCCGGGTTCTTGGCGGCTTGTAAGACTAGTGTTACAAGCCGCCACCAATCCGGACTTTGCCCCCGTGGTGGAGTATGGCCTATACCTTCCTCATTAAAGAGACCCGTATAAAGCCGTGCATAATGTTTATGTCATGTATTGAGTATTATGTCGTTAAATAAATCTATCCGTACCTATTTACCAGTGGACCAGCGAGGTATTTCATCATCATCAACCCAGATCAATCAACAGCTTGTTAGTGTATGAGAAACCGGGGGTAGGTGCGGGTTTAGTGGAATCGTTTTTTTTTTTAAATAAAAAATTATCAATAGTAAGTCAAGTCATTGTCTTCCATTTCAATAATAACGTGATCACTGCAGGGAGGTAATTTCATTATCTAGTTATTGCAGATCTCACAGCTGGAGACCTAAATGGTGCAAATTATCGTTTTATAGCTTTATTTATTGACTGACATGAGACAGGCTACGATTTAGGTTCTTGTTAAGTAAATATCTTGAATCGCTTGTAGCCCCGGCATAAGTGATCTTAAACGATCACGAAGGTTAAGCAACATCGGGTGCGTTCAGTGCAAGGATGGGTGACCGTTCTGTGGCTAAGTGCCGTGCCTCACTAGGACGCCATGGCGACGTCGCTAGCGACCGTATCCAAGCAGTTAATATTGAAATATATTATGGTGTCTAACTCACTTGGCGACGGTCTGGCAACGTCGCCATTCAATACAAACTGCTTGGATACGTAGCTGGCGACGTCGCCATGGCGTCCTATTGAGGCAGGGCACTAACGCTAGTGGTATTTTTCCGAGCGGTTCCGTGCTTCGCAAGGCACGTTAAGCAATTGGTGCCGGCTGCCGTCGATAGATGGCAATCGTTAAGCCAAGTCAGAGGCCTTAGGGCGCTTGGAAACTTAGGACAGTAAGATCAGCTACTAGTCTTACAAGCCTCCACCAATCCGGGCTTGGCCCCCGTGGTGGAGTATGACCTATATCTTCCTCAGGGAAGAGACCCGTGCCCCTCGGTGGGGACGCAATGGGTTGATGATGAAAAATCAAACATTTGGTCTGCACTGCCGTAATAATATTTCTCAGATAAGGAAATGCCAATTTGTGAATTGTGGGTGTAAATAAAATGTAGTTGGCAGATAATTAAAGACCTACGAAATGAAGTCATTACTAGAGAATATTAAAACAAGAGTTATTGAGCCAGGAACCGCCTTCAAAACGATAACATGGTCGTTAATTGAGATTCTAATAAAAAACCATAAAAAGATGTTTGGGTTAACTAAAATGTAGAAAAACATTACGAAAATGTAATGTATATTTCGTTTCATTAGACTTTGGTCTGAGTTGTACTGTTAAGTACTGTCAAGACATTAATATAAGAATAATATGACTTATAAACGATACAATAACGTGACTTGATCCCAAACTAGGATACCCTGTGATTTGGTGATCAGTCTAGGACACAGACATGAATGAGACACAGATAAAAACACCCAGAGAGCATCTGTACAAATGCGCGAGTACCCTCGCGCGTATAACGCTTCGTCTGGACAGGCACTTAGTGAAATTCTCAATCCAAAAACCAGCCCTAAGCATTTTAATGACTTTGGCATAATTATTCACATGAAACAATTAATCAGAGCCGCGTTCAAATGTAGTTCCGAATACCTACCTTGAAAACAGTCACTGATCTGATCTCGTTCTAATTTATGTTTGTGTACTTTTATGACATTGTTCTGCCTGAGGCCGCCTGAGTTACGCAAAGCTCTATGACAGCGTAATTTGGTGCTAGATTAATCTGAATTAATCAATGCTAACTTTGTTTCACGCTCAATCAATAGAGGAACGAGTGTGATTTATTGAAGCAATTTGGGCGCCGAATGGACGCGAAAACCAATTTGATACTTTACTCAAGATCTGCTTCAAGGATTTATACTTTTAAAAACCAGAAAAGATTTTAGACTTATTTATGTTCAATAGAGATAGTCTCGACGTAGTGAATAAAGACCTCAAAGAGTGCGATGCTTCTGAAGAAGATACCGGGAACAGAGTGGGGATGGAGGAGATAAGGAATGCTGACCATACCATCATGTGGGATTAAGAGCCAGGGGGAGAGAGAGAGAGAGATAGTCTGGAATATATCTCTTAGTTTAAACAACAGAGTATTGTTACCACTAAGACCAGTTGTTTTTTTCATCTAGACAAAAGTTGCAAAGAACAAAATGTAGAAGGGAATCGAGTCAATATAACAACCAGATAATTTCATCAATTTAAATTAGTTTGGTCCGCCCCTTCTTGGCACTCCACTTCGAGCTGCGACTGCAAAAAGTATTTGCTGTCCGTCTCACACTGCACGTTGAATTCGTTCTGCGTCATCGCTTCCAACAGCCAGTCGTTGACCTTCCCTCTGAACACTAACTTCTGGATGTCGCTCAGCTTCTTCATCGAGGGCATTATGCTCATTAAAAACATGTAATCTGGGTCCTTCCTCGAGTCCCCTTCGCATGCTTTTATGTGCCTCTCCACCAAACTCGTCATTTTCATCATTCTCTTTGCCGCGAAGTTTATTTGTGTGTTTTCGTCATTCTGTACTGACGTTGTCGTCGTCGACGGTACCACGTCGAACTCCGATTGGTCGACGTCGTCTTCGTCAGTTTCTGAATGGTTGGATCTCATCGGCGATTCGCTGGCTTGGTCTTGTCTGGATCGCAATGGCAGCAGTTCGTTTCTGATGAACTCCATGGATTTATAGTGTATCCAGGAGTTGACTTGTTGGGGATTTTCGTCTGTGTATGGCGTCTTCTTCAGCTCCTTTCTGAACTGGTCCTTTAAGTGTTTCCATCGCTTCCTCACCAGGGTTTCTGTGGACAATGACAACAGATTTGGCTAAAAAGACCGTAACAATAATATCAACCTTGTACTTCTTAGCAGTCAGGTAAAATGAGGTAGCAAATACAGTTTACATCGAATAATATAGCAACTGTACAGCTCGGAAATATACGGGGTTTCGCTACACGCTGTATAATGTTTATTTAAAGGTCTTGAATTGAAATTGCATAATAAGTATTTGATTTGGCTTGACAAATAAAAATTATATCTATCTAGTCTAAATTTAGTCCTTGGTTATTCTGCCGTTAAACTTCTTGCCGGCCCACCGCTGCCACCGCTCATGCGCAAACGAGACGGATTACATTCTTCTCGACACACGAGTAAAAGAGACAGAAAGCTAACACGACTTCATTTGTGTAGCTTATTGAGAGCTACAATATAAATTGGTTTATTTATAAAACATAACACTAAATACGACACACAATGTTAATTTACAATGTGAAATTTTATATATAAAAAAATAATTGCTGTTGGCGAGATCTGCTGGACCGATTTGGTTAATTTTTGGTTTTTTCACAGAACGAACCCATAGGGCCGATTTCTGAATGGAGAATTCACACTGAGTAAATACTTTGTAACGTTCTGTCACGCTCTTTTCTGAGAAATTTGGCGCGACAGCATTAGAGTTAAGTAGTTGTTTAGCGAAATTCAGCCTTCAGACATACCGTCAGATTTGAGCTTCGTCGCGATCTGCCGCCACGTCCGCTTGTGGAGCCCGCGGTTCCGGAACCCGTCGTGGTTTTTGCACCACAACTCGGGCCTTTTGCGGACCTCCTCGATGATCCGCGTGAACGTTGACGTGGACATGTTTCGTTGAAGAATCGCCTTTGTGCCGCAGGAGTTAAGGTAGGTAGGAAAGCCGGCGAGCGTAGGTCCCGCGTGGAGCGTGGATATCGACTGAGGTACGCTGGACGCCCCGCTCCGCCCCGCCGCCGCCGCTGCCCGGGCGGGGCGGGGCGGGGCGGGAGAAGCGGACCCGCGTTTACACTGGGACAGTAACTGGGGACAGTGCCGGCGCTAATTACCGCATTTTTTTTTAATGAGCATTTTTAAATGAACATTCAGATTAGATTAGAACTGTAAACTTTTAGTCCGGATCTACTTACGGGTGTTGTTATATCGGAAAAGTCCGACCAGGGAGCCGATTCTCGCCCATGCGAATTGAAAGCGTAGACGCCAAACATTCGAAGGATTACATAAAAATCAGTTTCATGTATTCTCACAAAGTCGTATACGCAAATTTGCTAATAATTTTCTATTCAATTTTCGGGCAAGTCCATTATAATGGACTTGCCCTACGTTCCGTAATGCGATAAAATCAATTACAGCGCGAATCCGACCAAATTTAGTAGTCCCAAAGTATCTCGCACGGAGTAGGGTTTTTGTGCCTACTGCACTTAAGTGGATTCGCGCCAGGCAACGTCGTACGGAAAGTATTCTTGGAATTTCCAATCAAGAAACGTCAACTATCAATGAATGCGTTCAAATTTCATACGCCTTTTGCGAGTCGCATGGTAATTACCATGCGACAAGATGACACCACAAAGCAAACGAAAATTGTTAGAAAATTTGCGTATACGACTTTGTGAGAATACATGAAGCTGATTTTTATGCGACAAATGTCTAATCCTTCGAATGTTTGGCGTCTACGCTTTCAATTCGCATGGGCGAGAATCGGCTCCCTGGTTTCGCTCCGATTCGCAGAGCTTAATCATGGTGATCCGGACTAAAAGTTTACAATGTGTTGTGTTTACGAAAGTTTTAGATTAGAACTCTTTATTGTACACACCAGAAAGAGGTATATACCTTACCTTACATATCTAAAATTTGTCATATACAATTGGCGGTCTTATCGCTAACAGGATTCTTTTCCAGACAACCTTGGGATGGGTAGAAAGAAAAAAATTATAATGATAGATGTAATGTACCTCTTTGTAGTAACTGGCCGGCACAGCCGTCTAGGACTATTTTGAATTATTGAAAGGAATCGCTTGTTTTTGTTAAGATGTCAGTCGATGACTAGCTAGGATAGGCGATACTCGACGAAAATATAATAAAAAGTGTTGTTGCCTTAAAAAAAAGTAGTACACAAATGCACAACTCTGACAGACTTCGGGAATTGCTCGTTTTAGAAAGTCAAAGCAAATATTTTTATTTATAATAGAAATAGAATAATATTTACTTTATGAACGTCAAAGTTGTTAGTTTCACAATTAGTAGATTACGAGAAGAAACTAACAAAGAAACTCCACATTTATTCTTTTCAAAACAGTTTTAGCCTAAATTACAAACTTTCAAACTTACAAAATAATATCTTGGATGTGTTGAACCCTAGAAATAACCTTGTATTTATTAACTCTATTCCAGATACACTTTCTTGACTTTTTGTCGGAAGAGTTCGACCAGGGAGCCGATTCTCGCCCATGCGAATTGAAAGCGTAGACACCAAACATTCGAAGGATTAGACATTTGTCGCATAAAAATCAGTTTCATGTATTCTCACAAAGTCGTATACGCAAATTTGCTAACAATATTCGTTCGCTTTGAGGTGTCATCTTGTCGCATGGTAATTACCATGCGACTCGCAAAAGGCATATGAAATTTGAACGCATTCATTGATAGTTGAGGGTGCGTGTATTCCGAAATGCGATAAAATCGATTACAGCGCGAATCCACTTAAGTGCAGTAGGCACAAAAATCCTACTCCGGGCGAGATACTTTGGGACCACTAAATTTGGTCGGATTCGCGCTGTAATTGATTTCATCGTATTACGGAACGTAGGGCGAGTCGACTGATAGTGGACTTGCCCTTCGTTCCCTACGTTGCCGTTTCGTTATAAGTAAAATTTCAGTTGAAAATTTTAGGAGTTAAGTGTATTAAACTTTTAAATAACGTATATTTTGTACCTAAACAGTTTCATAGTTTATAAAATAACACTCAAAATAATAATTTGCTGCAAAATGTATCAATTTAAAAGAGAAATTGTAAATGTTTTAAGATTCGACTAACTTTCAATTTACAATCGAGAAAATGGAACGCTTTAGTCGTTAGACATTTCTTTTTTCATTCGAATTCAATGTCGCATGGCGTCCAGAATACAGTATTAGGGTGTCGTTCGACTTTTTTATGTAGAATTCAAGTCATACGCCTTAGAGTCGTATACGTCTTATTTGCTAATGAAGTGAGAATAGGCTCCCTGGTTTCGCTCTGATTCGCAGAGCTTCCGCAATAGAGTTGATAAACTGCCTACAAAGTTTTAGTTCAAAAACTTAGTTCGGCTGTTGAAGGAAATCATCGTACTTAGCAGGGAACGGCGACGCTAGACGCGCATTTTAAATGGCAAAAGCCGCGATTTTCCAGTATATTAATTGTGAAATTCGGACATTTTAACGCCAACACGAGTCACAACGCGTGACTTGTGTCCTGGGTCTAGATTCTGCTAATGCGTTGTAGTACAATGACAATTAGCAATGCGGTTAGCGCATCTGCTTACCATGCGAGAGATCCCGGCTTCGATCCCCGGCTGGGGAGAAAGAAAAAAAAACTCCAGGTCTTGGATTTTTACATGTTTGTGACGTCGCTGTTTCTGGTTCCCACGACACAGGGTATCCTAGTGTGGGGACAGAAGCAATGTATGTGCCTGCATGTAAATTGCATGAACGCGTTGGTTTATATTTCCTTGCCGCTTCAAATCCATGTTTCCGCGCATTGAAGTAATTTACTAAGAACACCTCTATTCATTGTCATTAGACCACCTAAACGCCAGCAGTAGTTCTAGAAACATCCATCACCGTCCATACGGCCTGAGACCATTTGCGCGAATGACGCTGAGGCGAGTGAGGCGTATCGTTCGCCCCAATTAGGGCACCTGCTACACTGTCCATCTTCGAGATCATCAGAGCTCGTAAATCAGTCTCTGACCCAGTGTGGACATGCCCTAGGTTTAAAATGTACTAGATCCATTAACCTGCCTAGTTATAAACATAACGATGAGGAAATCGTTAAAAACGATGACGACCTCTGTGGCGCAGCGGTCAGCGCATCTGACTACCATGCGAGAGGTCCCGGGTTCGAATCCCGGCTGGGGACAAAAAAAAAGAAACCCACGTCTACATATTTGTGACGTCGCTGTTTCTGGTTCCCACGACACAGGGTATCCTAGTATGGGGCCAGAAGCAATGTATGTGCCTGTATGTAAATGTTATGTTATGTTAAAACACGGCATTATTTAAGGATCACTATTCGTAATGGGTCTGAACCAGGAACCACTATAGAGATTACTGTGATGGATGGGGTAGTCTGTACAGGGCTAGTTTCTTAATTGATAATTTCGCTAAGTAACTACTGTCTGTAGTGTTGTCTCATCAAATTTCTCAGAAAAGAGCGTGACAGAACGTTACTTAAGACATTGAATAAATTCAATGCTTAAGATAAGCTAAGAACATTCTTTATTGTACAGTCGACAGCACGTCAACCTTCATATTTTAGTTGCAAAGAGGCTCGTAATGCAACGGAGTAAAGTGCATGGGTGTATAGGATGATGTGCTTGTCGACTTTACCAGGAAAAACACAGACAAAACCTAGATGGATTCTGACAAATCACTTTCGCTTCAACGACATTCATTAGCCGACGCGTGCACGCAACGACTAATTAATGATATCATCGATATTTATTACAATAATGTTACACATTTTCGGCGCAACGCAGCACGTGTCGCGTGTGTCGGCCGCAGTAAACTGTAGCAGCCTATTACAGTTAAATCCCAAACCGTTATCTCCGGCTACTATAAGCCGATTATGCTAGATCAGCTGATTACCCGACAGCGGACAAACCTTGTGTCTCGCCGCCTTTGAACCGAAATATCCACTGCAGAAGAATAACCACATAAACATAAACATACAGGCGCATAAATAGCTTCTGGCCTGCACTAGGGTATCCTGTGTCGTGGGACCAGAAACAGCGACATCACATGTAAACATCCAGACCTGGGGTTTTCATTTTGTCCTCAGCCGGGGTTCGGACATAGGACCTCTCGCATGGTAGGCAGATGCGCTAACCGCTGCGCCCCGGGATCTTCTTATTCTTATTAACTTACTAGCTTTCGCCCGCGACTCCGTCCGCGTGGACTTTAGTTTAAAATTTTGCAACCCCGTTCACTCTCTTAAGGGTTAAATTTAGAAAAACGGCGAAACACGTGTTCAATCAATTGTGTTGAAGAGTATTTATTTCAAGTTTCAAGAAAATCAGACAACTTTTTTTATACCCCCCATACAAATTTTGGCAACCGTTGAATTTCAAAAAATCCGTTTTTATTCCTTGCCTACATTATATATAGATCCTCTGTGCAAAATTTCAGCTTAGGTCAAACGGCTTAGGCTGGGCGTTGATGAGTGAGTCAGTCAGTCAGTCAGGACTTTGAATTTTATATATATAGATAGATAGATATCCGAACGAGGTACTCTTGAATTTTTAGGAGCAGTAACTAATAAGTATGTAGTACGATATTAAGTAAAAAATTAGTTAACTATTTCTCAACTTGGGTTGTTGCAGAAAGGTACAACTTAAGGGGGTTGTTCTACCCTTTTTTATTGGAAAAAAATCTGTTTATTTAATTGAATAAATTGGAATATTGGCAGTATCCAAACAACTTTTACTATGAGACAACTGTGAAATTGCGAAAAAAACAAAAGGTTTCCGTACTAAATTTTGATATTGGTCAAAGCGAATGTCTGGAAAAGCTGGCTGTAGAGTAAGAGGACACTACTATGGCACACCATGGTTCAACGTCGGTCTGGGAACCCTGGGCTCCTCAGGTCAGGGTTTATTGGGGCCTATTAATAGAGAGTTATTCAAGGTACATATTTGAAGTCGGCAATCTAGGCGGGCGGGCTCTTTTATCGTTATCCCACAGTACAGGAATTCTCGGCGTCCATGAGTTAACCTTCTGGTACAATATTTTCACAATTAATCTCCAAACCATGACCTTTGTGGTCTTCTAAACGCTTAACTGAGTGCTTCTCATTAGAGGTCACCAGTTCGTATTCCTCCACTCGTGACAAGTCCACTAGCATCGCCGACCAGTGTTGATTCTGGTGGCCTAACTTCTCTAGTTGATAGTTTGACTTCAAAGTCCACCAAAGGGTCCTGGTCGGGGCAGTGCTTTAGTGTGTTAAGTCTGGCTTAGCAGGTCGCAGTTTGCGTCGCTTGTTATGGCGGAGCTTTGAAATTAGACTCGTTTTAAACTGTGATGCTGTAAGGGAACGAGGTTGGAACTTTACTGGTTGAATCTGACGATAGCATAAGGACTGTTAATTGTGAATAAATCGCTCGTAGCTCCGGCCGCCTGAGTGATCTTAAACGATCACGAAGGTTAAGCAACATAGTACATGGATCGGTGACCGTTCTATGACTGACGCTAGTGACATTTTTCTCAGCGGTTCCGTGCTCGCAAGGCATGTTAAGCAGTTGGTGCCGGCTGCCGTCGATAGATGGCAGTCGTTAAGCCAAGTCAGAGGCCTTAGGGCGGCTTCAAAACTTCTGACAGTAAGACCAGCCACTTGTCTTACAACCCTCCACCAATCCGGACTTGGTCCCCGTTGTGGAGTATGGCCTATACCTTTCTCAGGGAAGAGACCCGTGCCCTTCTGTCGGGACATAATTAGTTTATGATGATGATAAAGAAAAACACCGCGATATGTTTTTTTATTTATCTAAATGATACATTAGATATACTTTTATAAAGATACTTTTTTTTTAAATGTAAGTGCATTTAAAACAAAAATTTAGTACAATGCGGCAGAATTGATGCCATAAGCATTTTCTACCAATCAACCGCAGGCAAAAAGTTAGTAGGCGTTTATTTTACACCGTGTATAATACACGGATGTTATTTAAAGGCATATTGTACGGTACTTCCACCCGGTACCATTGAAAGCAGCCCTAATTGCCCGTCACGTGACCCTGTTCCCTGCTGGGTGCGCCTGCGCATCCTGGGCGGAAGCGGCGCGAACTGTCGCGCAAACAATAAGCCATTGTGGTGGGGACTCGGGACTAATTATCTGGAGGGGACGTCATTGTTTACGGTACAGTCGGGTGTGTAAGTCAATGTAAAAGACACCGGACAAGGGCGAGTCGTACTAGCGCACGTAGGGTTCCGTACAATTATACAATACAACATTAGACACTAACCTTGTTTTTTAGTTTCACCAATTATATACCTGTTACGGTTATTAATATCGACCAAAAAAGGCAAAAAAATCACGTTTCTTGTATATTTAAAAATAACAATAAATAGGTAAATAAACTCACGCCCGTTATCCCCGAGGGGGAGATTTCGGGGACAAATAAGAGACCAAGAATTATAATCCATTTATCTATACTTGATATTTTTTTCAGACTTTAAACGACACTAAATCAAAAACTTTTAGCGGTAGAAAACTCGAAACAGTTTACAAATTTAGTGCTAGCTAGTACTAGATTTGCAAACGGTATCGAATTTTCTACCGCTAAAGGTTTTTAACTCAGTGTCGTTTAAAGTCCAAAAAAAATGCTAAGTATAGATAAATGGATTATACAGTTGCACGATGGTGTGAATTTTTAAATGATGCGTCACATGACGTAGGTATATTAATTAATAATTTAAAATCATTTATTTGCAGCAGTGTTATACGTTTTTACAACAATGTATTATATGTGTGCGTGTGTGTGTGTCTTTCTACAACAGTGTATTATGAGGAATTCGCTCTATCCGACTCGTTAGAGATACCTAGCGACACCGTCTACGGAATCGTTAACTTTGTAACTTTTCGTCTAGTGACTTGTGTGCTTGACTGTACCGACGATTGTAGGATGTTTATAAATCGACTATTTTAGTGTTAAATTACAATACAATGGACAATCGTGTACTGATTTTGAATGATCATTTCGTTTGGGGTTTCGTGAGGGTCCAGTCTGTGTGACTCCAACGTATATTCTATATTAATATCTGATATATGAAAATCTCGCGTAACAGTGTTTGTTATTGAACTCCTCCGAAACAGCTTTACCGATCTTCATGATTTTTTTTGCGTAAATTTGATAGTATGTACCTACTGTAAATTGGTCGTAGGCGAATTGATGTGGCAAATCAACGTTTGCCGGGTCAGCTAGTTTCTATATTTAAAATTAAAGTTTCCCAATGATTTTAGATTTTTCGTTTGAAAATGCATGAAATTAGAAATATATACATACCTATAACAATTTAGCGCCTTGATAGTCGTGCGTCAGTCCCAATCTCCATTCGCTCCTTCTGTTCGTTCTATCATTCATGTTCCTTTTCATTTCTAGTCATAACGTTCATTTAATTAATCCCACATATATTTTACTTAACGGCGACAGGCTTGCCACTTGTCACGTTTGGGACCTAATAAACTCGGCAAAACGTGGGTCCAGTTCTAGAGACTGGTGCCTCTGCCTACCCCTTCGGGGATAACGGGCGTGAGTTTATTATTATTATTATTATTATATATTTTACTTATGCTATCTAAGACATTTACTTCATTTTGTGGCCTTTTTTTCTGTATTTCTTATTTCTCCACAATAAATCATTTCTACGCTTCCGTCTCTCACATTATCCGTACTCTCTTTAATAGGTCTGAGCCCTACAATGGAACGTACATAGACCGCTTATACTTATACTGGAGTCGAAAATTTAATTACGGTGAACGATTAAAATATACCCATTCCAAAGTTCCCCAGTTAATACGAAAAGACACAGAAGCAATAAAACGGCAATATTTACATTTCTCAAAATAATATCGACAGGAGAAGTATTTCATTCGACCCGATAGCGATCAAGCGATCGTGACCCGCCGATTGGTCAGTACGAAAATTGATAAAGCGGAGCTCATATCACGAACACAACGTTACTTTACCACAAACAGGGTTTGGGAATGATTGTTGCGGGAGTCATTGTAGTTTTTACTTGTAATATTTAAAGAACTTTAAAAAAGTTATCACAGATTCGGTTATTTTGAATAAAAATTCTTTGATTTTGATTTTTTACCCTCTTTGTGCTCTGTTTCTGAGAGACGGTTTGTGCATTTTACATTAAATAAAAACTGAGTAGTTACTGCCTCTTTATGTTAATCTATAGGTGAAGCTTTTAAATTAATTGTGCTCAACAATGCCCAACAGTGCGCTTGATATTAATAAGTTTATATAAATAATAATTTAAATTTGATAACACACGATGCTCACATTTACGTCAATTCATTTACGTTTAATGTGGGTGATTTAGTTCACCCAATAATATAATTGATTGTTAAAAAAGTGCTTATTTAGTAATTAAATACTTTAGGTGTAATATTTTATGTAATTATTCCGGAAGTATCTGTACTAAGATTCCCTGTACCCAAGCTTTGGGGCCCATAGCTCTCACATGGGAAAGTTCTCACATGGTGACCACGAACCAGACGACGCAGCGTGGGCACTGGGCAGGCCCCATACCAGATGGCTTGACGACCTGGGCCTCGATTCTGTTAATGTATTGCAGTACAATGACAACTGCATGAACATGGCGATTTAGTTTCATTGCCGCTTAAAGGGTTTACTAATGTATTGCCAAAAATCGTTTCCCAAAGTATTACTTCCCAAACTATTTTCCGCAAATTATCACTTGGCAAAAAAACATTTCTCAAAACAACTTAAAGCAAATAAACAGTTAGCAAAAGTTATTATGGCAAGTTATTGTTTACCAAATAAATACTTGGTCAAAATTCATTTTACCAAGCATTATTCAGTCAAAAGTATCGTTTGGCAAAAAGTACCTTTCCATACAATACCGAATACGCTGCCGGCAATGTGTGTAAATGACACAACAAAGTCGAGTCTGTTTTCGATCTTACATAGAGAACCTAACGCTCCGACGCGCTCCGCTTCGCTACGCGCGTCGTCGCACCTATATTTCTGTTGCCACGTATTCTTTACATCGCCGACCCCCCGTTCAATAATAATTAGTACCTAATCGTCAACTATATTTATGCCAAATAATAATTTGACCAAATGAATAAAAGCCAAAATAAAACGTTAGCATAATAAACGTTTGTCTTAATAAAACTTGACGCAGTAAAATTATGCGAAATGATAATTTGACCAAATGAATAAAATGCAAAATGAAAACTTGCTAAAGTTTCATTTGGGAAATGAAACTGATGCCATAAGTTTATTGGGAAGTAAAATTTGGCGAAAAATACTTTGGCTAAACGGCGGTATCCCCGCTTAAAGTCCACTCGCGCACTCAAATCAAGCATTCTAGGCGTCAATGATATGAAAAAACACGTCACGTGACCCGACCGTGTATCTGTCATCGAACTATAATGCACTAACAGAATTGAGGCCCAGGTTACGGTGGCAGGTAGTCGCTGGATGCCAGCGATGTAAGACCGTGTCGGCAAATGGCTGATGATCATGTATTCAAGCCGTACCGTATGCGTAAAGAAGATTTAACGTCCAGTTGGTTCATGATGGCCCCACAGAACCGATTTATTTAATCGCATCCGATGATGTATGAGTGCTGATTGTGGGGTCAGGCATTAACGCATTCGAATTAATTGTTCCTTCGTTACTTTTGGTAACAAATAATTAACCGACTTACGATAAATGGAGTTCAATTAAAGACTCGATTTAAGTAGGCTTTAGGCTTTCCCTTTCACATTTGCTTGGTTACAATTCACTTATTAGGTGATTCAACGCTGTTACAGTGCTACCAATGTCATTAATAAATAATAATATTGATAATTATCATAGAACTTTGATCACAGGTGATGTACATTGCTGGTTTAACTCAATACCTAAGTACCAAGAACGTATCGACACCAGCAAAAAATATCACCTAGGATCCTACCTAGGGGCTAGTGTAATATGGCCCTTGACCGGTTTCTGAATTGGGAATTTCACTAAGTAAATACGTAAGTAACGTTCCGTCACGTTCTTTTCTGAGAAATTTGCAGATACAGCATGTTGGGCTTAAGTAGTTACTTAGCGAAATTCTTAATTCAGAAACTGGGCCTTAGACCTAGTCTGTGCATGATTTCTTTCTGCACTGGGCTGTTCTTTCCCGGCCTAAATTAAACGGGGATAAATTCTGTTAGTGCATTATAGTACAATTTTATTATAGTTACATGATCGGGTCACATAACACGATTTTTAATTCCATTAACGCCTAGAATTATTGATACGCGTGCTCGCGTTGACAAGAAGCGTCAATGAAATGAAATCTACGCGTTCATTCAACTGTCATTATACTGCTATGCATTAGCAGAATCCAGGCGTGGAGCCCCTTGAAAGTCTCGCCCTATGGACGTTAAAATAAACTACTTTATTCATAAAATTTTGCTGGGGAATCGATTCAAGGAAATCAATTAAAGGTCACCTCAGACTAGTATCTTCGAAGGCTTAAGGAGAATTGCAATGCAGAGTTATTTATCCGCAAAGTCCGTTACGTTAAAGTTTACCCTACCTACTTTGCCTACTTGTGACAGATCCGCAACGATCGACAAATGGCTGTTTATATAGGGTGTTTCAAAAAATTACGGTGATAAGTAGTGCCGTCCTTCTACACAGCAATACAAAAAACTTTTTACATAAAAGTAACTATTAAAATGCCGAAAAAAATATCAGCATATTTTCAGCAAGATATTTTCTGTGTGAAACAGATTTTTTCGTAACATTATTCCGGATACACTTACTTGACTTTTTGTCGGTAGAGTCCGATCAGGTTTCGCTCTGATTCGCAGAGCTTAATCATGGTGAGAAGAGACGGATCTCGCGTCGTCGGTTGCTTGTCTCTGATGTCAGATATCGTGCTCTAGTGCTTACGAAAGTTTTAGGTAATTTTTTTTCGATTTTTCCCAGTTGGTCGTACAATAAAAATACTGCAATAACCACTTAAATTTTCACCGGACCTTCCTGAAGCACCCTTTAGTTTCGGAGCCGATACCCAGAGTTGTATAAATCAAGGCGGGCGGGACCCGCGGCAAACTTTTACTGCAATTTCAGCGCCGGTGGGCTGCGCGGGCGCACGCGACTAACGGCGTCAGGCACCGTGACGCGGGCCGATTAGTGTGTCTGTGGCTTTATTTGTATTGGATTAGACGCGGCTCGTGAACGCGTGGACTCGGTGAAAGTGGACGCTTTGATATGAATCTCATTCGGAAGCATAGTTAACTTAGAATCTGCCAATTTCTTTATGAAACAATTTCCGTTTTAAAAGTAAAGTAAAGTAAAAAATGTTTTTTCAGGTAAAAGTACATAGTTGTAAATTTGTGAGGCTTAGTATTGCTAGTATAGCTTAGATAGTAGAGCTTAGCTTAGATAGATAGTAGAGCTTAGAATTAAGACATAGGTAGAATGGCACAAAATATTATAACATCGTAAAGTAACAGTGTCCCCACACAAAATCACAATTTTTTTTTTCACTGTAGTGCGGAATTGTCAGTTCGCGGTGGGCATGCGTGTTTATTGTATTATACCCGTACTCTCCCTTAAAGCTATGTGCTCTGCGGTGGGACTCGCGAGCAGGGCTGCCGTTGTTTCTAAATTTATATCCTATATTGCGTGTGTTCGTTTATGGCTTCAAATTTAGAACAAACGGCAACCCTGCTGGCGAGGCTCTTTTCATGTAGCCCATATGGCTAAGCCCATAGGGCTACAAGAAGAAAAACGTGTAGAGTCCATTTCAAGTAAAATCTAGAATTATCGAGCTACCTCGACCTAGTTATCGAAAAAATGGTCAAAACGTGTACTGTCTCTAACCTGTATTTTCTAGTATGGTTCGTGTTTTTTCTTCTTCTCCCTCAGTCCTTTAACACCTAGGGGAGCCACAGGTTGCCTCACAGGGAGGCCTCAAGCACAGGTTTCCACTTCCGCTTCCGGTTGTCCGCGTCAACCTCCAATTACGGACAGCTTGTGTGTATGTGTGTGTGAGAGGGTGTATGTGAGGGTGTATGTGTGTGTGTGTGTGTGTGTGTGTGTGTGTGTGTGTGTGTGTGTGTGTGTGTGTGTGTGTGTGTGTGTGTGTGCGTGTGTATATGTTTGTGTGTGTTCTTAATTAACAGAGTTTAAAATCTTTATACTAATATAAAGCTACAACACGGTATACTCACTCACTGACTGACTGACTGATTAATCATCTATATGTTTTCTCGGAAACGGTGGGTTCTAGAGAAAAATTTTGTATGAGAAAAGTGTAGAGAAGGTACGAATTACAGCCATCCTATGAAGCCGATTTTTGAATTTCGAACGCGTTCTCTCATACAAATATGCTATCTCTGTTGTTTACCGACCGATTTGGATCAAATTTTGATAGAATTTTTTTTGGTTGATCCGATTAAGAAAAAAAATTTTGCATGTTCGAAATTCAAAATGGCGGCTGAGCTATAGCCTCTCGAAAATCGGCCATTTTTCGACCACTGCGCAAAAAAGTCTGCAGCCAACTGGGCGCATGCTAGAGGCACGTTCTCAACGGCATCGCGTTGTCGAAGGACCCAGGTATACCAGGAAAATCCGACATTTCGAGATTTCAAGATGGCGGCCGAGATATCGATTACTGAAGTTGACCAATTTTCTATGGAGATGATTCACTGAAAATCCACTTTCAGTACTAATTTCAGTACAAAAGATGGGACAAACTTGCGAGGCCGAAGGCCGAGCTCCGCGAAACGGGCACGAGAGACCCCGCCGCGGTGAGGCCGAAGGCCGAGCTCCGTCCAGGCCGAGGCCGAAGGCCGAGACGTTGCGTGTTCCGGCATCAAAGTGACAACGCAAAAGCCAGATGGGAGCAACTTGCGAGGCCGAAGGCCGAGCTCCGCGGAGCGGGCACGAGAGACCCGCCGCGGCGAGGTCGAAGGCCGAGCTCCGTCCAGGCCGAGGCCGAAGGCCGAGACGTTCCGTGCTCCGGCGGAAAAGTAACAACGCAAAAGCTAGATGGGAGAAACTTGCGAGGCCGAAGGCTTAGCTTCGCGAAGCGGGCACGAGGGACCCCGCCGCGGCGAGGCCGAAGGCCGAGCTCCGTTCAGGCCGAGGCCGAAGGCCGAGACCACACGTGTTCCCACGCGTCAAATCCCAACCAATAGTGTCTAGCGAGGCCCTAGGCCGAGCGCCGCGGAGAGCGAAGCTCGCAGCGGCTGGGGGTTGTCGCGCGTAAGCGCGCAGGGGGCTCGCCCCCTAGTCTTATTCTAAAACTAGAACTCATTTTACCTAGTTATTTTAGGCAGCGATCATTTTCTTAAAATTGGGTAGGTACTTGTGAACGCCTACGCATTTTAGTGGCTTTGATTGTATGAAGACAAAATGAATGGCCTAGAAAGACGCGGACTAAATTATTTTATTGAAGAGAACTCGTGACATTTTGCACGAGGGTGTCACGAGTTTCAAAAAGTTTCCTTAACCAGGCTGCCCCAGCTTAGTACCAGGACAAGTGGATGTTTTGTGTGGAAGTTGTTTATTTATTCTTCTATGGTTATAACTTTTCCAAGCTCCACAGCGTCGGTGGCTAAGCTAATCGTCCAAAGCGATACCTCTGAATCGATGGTTTTTGTATCGACTAGCGGTGTCCGCGCCCGGGGCTCGAACCTCGATCCTACCCCGCGATGGGCCTATCACAGTCTGTACGTTATGTAACTTAAGCTAACAACAATTCGAGTGTTAAACATAGGGCTGATTTCTGAATTGAGAATTTCACTAAATAACTACTTCACTCTAGCTGTCTCGTCAAATTTATCAGAAAAGAGCGTGACAGAACGTTACTTAAGTATTTACTTACATGAAATTCTCAATTCAGATATCGGCCCTTAGTCATTTCGATTAGTGACTTTTAGTGATTTCACACTGATCATCTGTAAATTCTTACTTCCTCAATAGGCTAGTTTCCTAAAAAAATGTAATTAGTCCGTCTTTTAGATTATAAACAAATATTGGATATAAAATATTTTTTCTTTTTTCGATTAAACAAAAAAATAACAAAGATATAGCCCATTGAAGTTACGTGTGACGTCACTCAGTGCTGCATTTTGTAGCTAAAATACGGACTAAATAGAATTAAATTATTTTGACCCTGGAAACTACCCTATTATAGTGACACCTAGTTTCAGATCCTATGAACAACGCAAGGCTATGAACAACGCAGCAAAATGGCAGTTTTGCGATGGCGATTGTGAATACCATATTTTCCGACAATCGCTATTACACCTGTAATTGAATTAGGTCTAAATTATTTACACGGTATTTTGTATTCGCTCGTGAAAACTCCTGTACAATGGAGCCGTCTCTCACCACTTCGGTTAGAAATTGTCGAGATCATCTCGCTATCTTGGATTCTTGCTGATTTCATAAAGCCTTAACGAATCCACTATTGAAATCTTATTTTTGATCTCATGTGAACAAATCTGATGAGGCCGCCAATTGTACTGTGCTGCTGTGCTATGTTATAGTCAAATCTCATGAACAATTTCTGTTGTACCTACATACAATAAAATATATCTATCTATCTGATCGTTTGTTAAGTAGTTATCAACACGTAATCGGACATACATACATTACATACGGACATTCATCACTTCTTTGGGCTCTGCGCGCCGCTCACACTGGGTATCGGCAGAATACCAGCGCTGGAGTTTTCCTTTGAAACTCCCAGCACATGCTGAGTCGAAACCCATTTGCATTTGCCACACACACGTTGTCACGTTATTTATCCGCTCACATCCTATAGACAGGTACTTCTCCTATCACATAAGAATGTTTGTATTGCTTATGTATGTTTCTGTTTTGTCAGTGTTTATAATTTGCTGTTACTTTGTGATTTCATTTGTTGCTATATGTACGTGTGTGTGTCCTATGGAAATAAATCTTTTTTTTGTCTATACATAGAGTGGAATACATTACCCTAGCTCCTTTTGGCTCCGACGCAGTCAACGTAAAACTTACGTTAAAACGTCTTTTTATACCTTCGCATGAAGAAGAAGAAGAAGAAGAAAAATTAATTATAAGAACATTAGCTAATAATAACAAAACAAATAACAATAACAAAACAAATAAAAAAAAAACAATAGAACAAAACAAAAAATCAGAAGAAAACAGAAGGAAAATAGGAAAATAGGTAATAAACATCCAACAGGTCTTGGATGTTTACATGTTTGTGACGTCGCTGTTTCTGGTCCCCACGACACAGGGTATCCTATTGTGGGGCCAGAAGCAATGTATGTGCATAATATATGTAAATGTAAAAAATGTAAAATGTAAATAAAGACTACGCCGTGTCACTGCTGTTAATTCAATTCAATTCAATTCAAATATTTTATTTATAGTCCAAACAAAGTGTTTACTTTATGAAAGTCAAAGTTGTTAGTTTCACAATTAATAGATTACATGGAGAAGAAACTATAAAAGTCTTGTCGACAAGCTCGCGATAGGCCATCGGCTTCCGCCCGTCCGTCTGCGGTCATCTCCGAGCTGTGTTTACGCGAATTGCCACTCCGCTGTTTATTTTGCTCTCTTAGGCCACCTGCGACTTTGATTTTGCGGTCGGTTTCTCTCGCATTACCGGAAAGAAAGCTTCGCGCTAACGTCGAATATAAACATTGACTGTCTTTCTAAAGACCCGATTCCTTAAAATACTCCTCAGAGGCAGTTTAAATAATCTTTGATAAAGGATCAGTTTCTAAGTTTCGTCGCTAAGTTTGCATCTCCGTTAGCATTCTAAGTTACATCACTACATGCCAAGTTTCTCCATACAATGTTGGATATAACACTTATTGTAGAAACCAAAAGCCCGACTGCTGAAAAACCGAATGACTTTTCAACTTTTCTTTTATATTTTATCATTACCGTTGCCGGTTGCACGTGCAACCGAAAACGGCATACGTACATTATGTTCGTTTGACGTACATCCTTTTAAGATATAAATGATCAAATTCTAAGGTGGTGGCTCTGCGGCAGAGCATCACAGGAAACTGTACTACATTTAATTTTATTAACAAAACGCAAATTATATTTTATAAACAAAAATAATATTATATAAAAGTTAATAATTAATATTAAAATATAAGTAATTAACAGAAATAATGTACTTGATATCAAGTTCTTAGTAGTAGATAATATACAATTGACGTTCATCGATAAATTCGATCTCTTACCGACCACCTTAGGATGGACAACACTGAAATAAGATGAAATTCATTTCGTAGGTACGAAAGACAAGACATACATACATAAGCGCGTAAAACCTCACCCTTTGCGTTAAGAGTGG
Organism: Yponomeuta plumbellus; assembly: GCA_947310845.1. Taxonomy (NCBI): domain Eukaryota; kingdom Metazoa; phylum Arthropoda; class Insecta; order Lepidoptera; family Yponomeutidae; genus Yponomeuta; species Yponomeuta plumbellus. The sequence goes on along the minus strand of OX371199.1, from coordinate 2,754,597 downwards.
AGTGAAAACATTTAAAATCCGCTTGTTTCATTAAGCAGTCAGCGACTCGGGGCTGTGGTTCAATAAACAATGATCAGCGGTCCCGCTGACTCCTGCCGGTTGTCGACGCAAAAGGAGGCTTATATTTGAGCCTAGGCTCTAGACAAGGCTGGGGATACAGTGAGCGCAAAACTCTATTAAATAATTTAAAAAAACCGTACAAATTTGTAGTTAGGATTTTGCGGGCTTTCCCGAACTTGAAAGACTAACTCTTTTTATCTATCTATCTATCTATATATATAAAACGAGAAGCTGACTGACTGACTGACTTAGAATCAACGCAGAGCCCAAACTACTTAACCTAGGGGGTTGATATTTGGCATGGGAGTTCCTTAGGGAGCCTAGGGGAGCACTAAGAAAGGATTTTTGAAAATTCATCCCCTAAAGGGGTAAAATGGGGGTTCAAAGTTAGTATGAAACTTTGCCGTTTTTGAAGTTATTCGAATGAAATTTGGTACGAAGGTTCTTCATTTAAAATTATGAAACACGTGTAAAATAGTTTTTAAAAAATCATCCCTTAAGGGGGAAAAAGGGGGGTGCAAACTTAGTATGAAACTTAGCCATTTTTGAAGTTATTCGAATGAAATTCAGCATGAAGGTCCTTCATTGAAAGTCATGCAACACAGGTAAAATATATTTTCAAAAATCATCCCTTAAGGGTGTAAGAGGAGGTTGCGAAGTTAGTATGAAAGCTCTTTCGCATGCGCTAAAAGTATCCCTATCTTATTTTCAAGCTCTTTACTCAACTAAAGCCCACGCGGACGTAGTCGCGGGCAACAGCTAGTTATTATTAAGAATGTGGAGCTGGGCTGGCCATGTGAGGCGTATGGACCCTGAAAGGTGGGCAAAAATTGTCACCGATTGGGTGCCGTGCCATGGCTACCGGCGACGCGGAAGACCGAGGCGAAGATTGTGCACCAACCTGACCAAATATTTACCGGGGTAGGAAGAGTTGGCCGGGAACAGGGAAGAGTGGATATCTGAAGGGGAGGCCTTTGCCCAGCAGTGGGACACAGAACTGTCTAGAAAAAAAATTAAGAATGTATAGTTTTCCGATTTAACCTGTACCTACTTATAGTATAAAGCCTCAGTTACATTTACTTTATTTCTCAGCCTTTTTGAGCATGCTTTACATAGAGGTAGAATAGAATAGAGACGCCATAAACGTAAACCCGTGAAACCATGGAAGAAATCAGTACCTAATGGTTGGTTGATTGCTAAAGATTTTTTACAAGTACTTTTATAATGTATGGTGCGTACTAAAAACGTACGCGCGTACGCTTTTCCCGTCTTTATTTTATTTTATCATTTGCTTTATTTTCATGATTTTAAATGCTTTAATTCTTTTAAAATCATGAAAATAAAGCTAATGAGTCATATAGGAGCAAAGGCAGAAAAATCCACACTTTTTTAACTAAACGTTGCCGTTACTTCAGGATACTACTATACTACTATATGCCGCATACTACTATATGCCTCAAATGTAAATCAGGGATAAGTCACAACACGTTTTTTTGCGGCGTAAACGGCCCGTATGCTTTTTTTACGTTAATTTAGAAGTTTAGATTTTCCCACGTCTTCAATGAACTGTAGACAGGTCGACGGTCCATTGAAGCTATACTATGTAGTAGTAGTACCTATATGGTTAGGTAGTACCTATGTATATGGTTTTAATTTCAACTCGACCACCTCCACGCGTCCACGATATAAAGGGTCAGACAGACTGACAGACGGATGAACACCAAAGTATTCCTGGATCCGTTTTTTTCCTTTTGAGGATTAATCCCTTTTGAGTGATCAATCCCATACTTTCTCTAAGACAACTCCTTGCAGTATGTAATACGGTTTAAAAACGGTTATTTTTTTTTTGTTTGAGTCGTTAGAGACCTAACTTTCACGTAGTTGTCTTCGAACTCCTCCCGGTACACCCAAACCTGCGCCCGCGCCGTTACGCGCAAGTTACGGCCGCGTCGCCATGGGAACGGTTGCGCAAGCGCAGCGGACAGAACGGAACGCGGCGCGTGCGCGCTTTGACATGTCAAATTAGACCTTTTCGGGAGGCAGTGAAAGTTATCGCCATGACTCGCAGATGATGTGGACGATTATGAATCGTGCTGTGTATAAACGACATATTGTGGGAAAAGCTTATGGCTTTATGGCATTAAACAAGTCTACAATGCGAGTATATTGGTCTACTTAAATATTATCAAATAAATGTAGTACGATGGTATGATTCATACAGTGGACAATATAAATTGAAATGTGGCGTTAGACAAGGAGGATTAACATACCAAAGTTGTTTAATCTTTTTATTAACCAACTGATCGGGGGGCTTAGCGCTACCAAAGTCGGTTGCTCGGTAGACGGAGTGGCAATGAACAACATCAGCTATGCGGACGACATGGTGTTGCTGAGCCCGTCGGTCAGTGGTCTACGGAAACTAATCTGCGAGTGTGAAAGGCACTCTGAAAGCCATGGACTTAGGTATAATTCTAAGAAAAGTGAAATTATGATCTTTAAGGCAAAGAATAAATTACCTACTACGGTGCCGCATATCAAACTCAACGGAACACCTTTGCGCAGAGTTAAAGAATTTAAATACCTAGGTCACGTGGTCTTATGTCTTAATGACGACGAAGATATGGAGAGAGAACGCAGGGCGCTGGCGGTCCGCTGCAACATGCTGGCGCGCAGGTTTGCGCGATGTACTACGCAGGTAAAGGTACCTTATTCCAAGCATACTGCCAATCTTTCTACACGTGCAGCCTATGGGTTGGCTACACGCGGAGGGCCTACAGCGCTCTGCGTGTGCAGTACAACAATGCACTGAGGGCTCTGTTGAGGAAGCCTAGGCATTGCAGCGCGTCGTTAATGTTTGCCGAAGCTCACGTTGACGATTTCTATGCGATCTTGCGTAAGCGTATCGCATCGACCAGAACGCGACTACAGAGCACTACCAACGCGCTGCTCAGGGTATTTGCTGATAAGCCGGATGGCCCTATGGTTGTACTGGGTGAATGTGGTAATAAGTAAATAGTCCGACTCACTCAGTTCGATGGTATTTATTTCTAAACACCAGTAGTCCAAATTTACAGAAGGCGCAGAAGGAACACGAAACAGGTACACGAAACACAAGCACAAAGCACAGGCGAAAGTCAGTTAGAAGTAGAAGAAATGTAGCGGCATAGAAAAACAAGTACAGCGGAATTTATACGTAAAAGCGTACAGCGTCTAGATATTATCGCATAGAGGCAAGCGGCATGCGCTCCGCGTCGTAAAGAGATATCGACTGGCTAGGTGGAGGTGCGCGGCCGCAGACCGGCAGGGCTGGCGTAAAACCAGTCCTGCCTAGTGATGGGACGATGATGAGTCGATGGCAAGTTTGTCGACATCGACAAACTAGTACTAACGCTGTGACACATGAATATCAATAAAGTAATTAGAACTACATATATATATTAATAGGGATACATTTACATAATTAGATATAGTTATTTTATATGTAAATATTTATTGTAGTAATGTAAGTTAATTTTAAGTTTTTATTTTATTTGTAAATAGATATAATATTTTTGTGTAATTTAGTGTAGGTTATGTATGTGTAAGTGCTTACAACACAAAGTAGCCTACACCACCCCCCTCCAGAGACCGTCATGGGCGATAAAGATTATTGAATTTCACCCTGCGTCCAGAACGTGTGGTATATTCTTTCTGGATATCTGGAACGGGTTCAGTTTCAGGTTGGTCAGTCAGTATGAAGGCCGGCTTAATGCGGTCTATCGATACTGTGACTTCTTTTCCTTTTCGGAGAATTTTAAATATTTTTTCATCTCGAGACACAACTTTATAGGGGCCGGAATATGCTGGTTGGAGGGAACCACGTAATGTGTCATCGCGAAGGAAGACGTGATCACTGGTTGCTAATTCCTTGTATACGAACACCTTGGGCTTACTATGACGAGAAGCTGGTATGGGTCGTAATTTTTCAGCAATTCGTTTGAGTCGTGCGGAGAATTCTGATAAGTCTGTCGTACTGCCGTCGACAGGCTCAAAGAACTCGCCAGGTAGCCTTAACGGCTCTCCGTAAACGAGTTCGGCAGAAGAGCTTTGGAGATCGTCCTTGAAAGCGGTCCTAATTCCTAGCAGGACCCATGGCAAAGACTCTGTCCATCTGTCGTTAGCGTGGCAGACTATGGCGGCTTTAAGTTGGCGGTGGAAGCGCTCCACCATACCATTGCACGCGGGGTGGTATGCGGTAGTCCGTTTGTGCTGAAAACCGGCTGTCTTAGACAGACTTGCGAATAAGGCTGACTCGAATTGTCGACCTCGATCAGTCGTTATGTCTGTAGGACAGCCAAATCTAGCAATCCATGTTGACAAGAGCGCTTTAGCCACGGTTTCTGCCGTAATGTCGTCTATCGGTACTGCTTCCGGCCATCGAGTAAATCGATCTACTACCGTTAGACAGTATCGATAGCCTTCAGAGATAGGTAGGGGACCGACCAAATCTATGTGGATCTGTTTAAAACGCACGCGGGGTAAAGCAAAAGTGCCCAGGGGTGCGGTGACATGGCGGTTCACTTTAGCCTTTTGGCAGGCAATGCAAGAACGCGCCCACTCCCTGCAATCCTTTCGGATCCCGGGCCATACAAAACGCTCTGCTATAAGTTTTGCAGATGCAGTGGCCCCGGGGTGGCTAAGAGAGTGAAGGCTCTCAAAGACCTGCTTCCGATGGAACTTGGGGACAAAAGGCCTAGTCGTCGGTGTACTGACATCGCAGTATAGTGGGATACGACTTCCAGGGACATTAAGTCTCTCCAAGCGCAGAGAAGATCCTTCGGCTAAAAGGTTTTGTAGCTCTTGGTCTGAGGGTTGGCCCTTGGCTAACGTCTCAAGGTCAACCGGTGCTCCCAACTCCTCGATCCTCGACAAGGTATCGGCCACAATATTATCTTTGCCCGATATGTGACGTATATCGGTCGTGAATTGGGCTATAAAATCGAGGTGACGGAATTGTCTGGGCGAACAGTTTTTCTTCCGTTCGTGGAATGCAAAACTGATCGGCTTATGGTCCGTGTATACCACAAAGTGCCGGGCCTCGAGCATATGCCGGAAATATTTTATGCCTTCATAGATTGTGAGCAACTCCCTGTCGTAAGGCGAATATTTGACCTGGGACGGGCTCAGCTTCCTGGAAAAGAAGGCTAATGGTTGCCATGCATTGTCTTTAAATTGTTGAAGGACTGCGCCAATTGCCTTATCGCTGGCGTCAGTCACCAAGGCAAGTTTGGCGGTACAGTCGGGGTGCGCTAGTAAGGCGGCATTTGCCAAACTGTCCTTGCATGCATCAAAGGCCGTTAAGGCTTCGCCTGTCAAAGTGATGGGCTGTGAACCTTTTGCAGAACCTGTTAACATGGTATGTAAAGGAGTCTGGATTTCGGCAGCGCGAGGAAGAAATCTCCTATAAAAATTGAGCATGCCTAAAAATGCCTTGAGTTGACGCACGGTTGTCGGAGTGGGAAAGTCTTTTATCGCTTGCACCTTAGAGTCCAGTGGTCGAGAGCCTTTTTCGGAGATGGAGTAACCTAAAAATGTCACTTCTGGCTCACCGAGAACACATTTGGCGGTATTTACCAGCAAACCATAATCTTTCAGCTTGGTAAAGATTTGGCGGAGGTGCTGCTCGTGTTGTTGCTCATCCTTGGAAAACACCAAGATATCATCCAGATAGCAATAGATGAAATCGAGCTCTCTGGTGATTTCATCCATGAACCGCTGGAAGGTTTGGCCGGCATTCCGAAGCCCGAAAGTCATAAAAGGAAATTCGAATAGACCGAAAGGCGTGGTTATTGCGGTCTTCGGAATGTCGGCTGGATTGACAGGTATCTGATTATAGGCTTTTAGTAAATCTAGTGTGCTGAAAATTTTGCAACCAACAAGATTATGCGCAAAATCGTGTATGTGCCTAATCGGATACATGTCAGGCACGGTGCGGGCATTTAGCATACGGTAATCACCACAGGGACGCCAACCGTTATCCTTTTTGGGCGCCAGGTGAAGAGGTGATGCCCAGGGACTCTGCGAAGGTCGGGCTGTACCGTTGGCGAGCATGGACTGAAACTCCTGTTGAGCTATTTTTAATTTGTCCGGTGCCAACCGGCGAGGGGTGCAAGAGACTGGGGGGCCTGGAGCCGTGCGTAAATAGTGGACAGTATTGTGTGATGTGTTGTGACTGCGTTGTGTACCAGTTGGTCGAGTGACTTCGGGGAATTCGTTAAGAATTTTGTGATACCGAGAATCACCAGTCAAGATCTTGACAGAAGCTATACTAGTACAATTAACAACTTTGGCTAAAGATGATACAGAGGTTGTACTATCTAGTAAGCGTTTGTTATGACAATCTACAATGAGGCAAAAGTAGTTTAAAAAATCTACGCCTATGATAGGTTTGGTAACATCTGCTACTACAAAGCGCCAACTGAATTGCCTACGTAAGCCAAAATCCAAATTAAAATGTACGTAACCATAAGTCGCAATATTAGTTCCATTGGCAGCACACAAGTTATAGTCCGTTTTAGCACGACGGTCATGGACGAGGGACCGGGGGAAGACGCAGATGTCGCTTCCAGTGTCGACCAGAAACTGCACCTTCGACGCTCGGTCCGTGATGAACAGGCGACCAGTAGAAGATGTTGGGCAGTCAGCAGTCGCCATTATCGACCGCCCCTGGCATTTCCCGGTTTGTAGTCGCAGGGAGTCATGCATCTGTTCGCCTTCTCTCCAAACTTACTGTGATACCAGCAAAGCGGGTACTTGCGGTAGTTTGACTGCGAGCGCTTCGACCTGGAGGCTGATCTGCGGTGTGGTGATCCTGAAGTTCGCGAGCGGGATCTGCCGTTCCTTTGAGATGTGAGCTTCTGGAACTGCTTCCGAAGCTCCGCAACTTCCCTCGTAACAACGTCCAGCGAGGAACCGGGGTTAGTCTGGCTCGTGGAAGCCACGGACAGCGATGGTGAGGCCAGCTCGTGGATACGATCGGCCAAGTCCGCTAGATCATCGATGGGAGCTGCAGTCGGTTGACCAGCGAGCACCGTCTGAATTCCGTGGGAGAGGCGACTCACCCAGATCGTGCGCAAAAAGTCGTCGGGGACGTTGGCTCCTGCGAGTCCCTTTAGATGGCGCAGGAACTGTGACGGTTTCCGGTCACCGAGCTCCTCATGCATAAGTAGCTGCTTCAGCTTCTTTTCTCTGGACTGTGTCAATCGCTTTATCAACTCCGATTTCAGTTTCTGATACTTATCACTGGCAGGCGGGTTGATAATGAGATCCTTGACCTCACGCGCGTACTGGTTGTCGAGCTGGCTGATGACGTAGTGAAACTTCGTGACGTCGCTACTGATGCCGGATATGACGAACTGGCCCTCTACTTGTGCGAACCAGATCTCGGGTTCTTCTGGCCAGAAAGGTGGAAGACGAGCGCCGACTTTGAAAACATCGACATTTTTTGTCGACTCTTTCCCATCACTATTGGGCGTTGGCTGCTTGTTCGTTTCACTCGTACCTTCGTATTTTTCCATGATTCAAATGCGGGGTCACCAGTATGGTTGCACTGGGTGAATGTGGTAATAAGTAAATAGTCCGACTCACTCAGTTCGATGGTATTTATTTCTAAACACCAGTAGTCCAAATTTACAGAAGGCGCAGAAGGAACACGAAACAGGTACACGAAACACAAGCACAAAGCACAGGCGAAAGTCAGTTAGAAGTAGAAGAAATGTAGCGGCATAGAAAAACAAGTACAGCGGAATTTATACGTAAAAGCGTACAGCGTCTAGATATTATCGCATAGAGGCAAGCGGCATGCGCTCCGCGTCGTAAAGAGATATCGACTGGCTAGGTGGAGGTGCGCGGCCGCAGACCGGCAGGGCTGGCGTAAAACCAGTCCTGCCTAGTGATGGGACGATGATGAGTCGATGGCAAGTTTGTCGACATCGACAAACTAGTACTAACGCTGTGACACATGAATATCAATAAAGTAATTAGAACTACATATATATATTAATAGGGATACATTTACATAATTAGATATAGTTATTTTATATGTAAATATTTATTGTAGTAATGTAAGTTAATTTTAAGTTTTTATTTTATTTGTAAATAGATATAATATTTTTGTGTAATTTAGTGTAGGTTATGTATGTGTAAGTGCTTACAACACAAAGTAGCCTACAGCCCTTTTATGCGACACTGGGTGGGTGTGCACATGGAACGAAATTAATTAATGTAATGTCAGTGTAAATAATAAGGGTTAGCGTAAACGTTAGTATAGTATATAGCTAAGTTACTAACATAGTCTTAAGTTCTTCCTTTTACTAATATCACATTATAATATGGATACATTGTGTCTGAAATAATAAATAAATTATTATTATTAAACGAAAATTAATAATTATATTCTACTTCAGTCCATGGAGACTTGAGGATTTTTACTTTCATATTTCACACCATTTTCAGCTAAAAAAATACGTGATATTTTCCAAGACGCTTAGACTCCAAGTGGGATTTAGTAAGATTCGGCTAGATCCCCTCCTCCCCCCGAATCCCTCACGTAATTAATGGACTCCCCCTTACCTTGTCAGTGATACCAACTGTAGTCATTTCCCTAGCTACATGAGTTTCGAAATAGAAGGCGGATGTAGCGTTCCAAATTCGAAAATTCCACCCACCATTTTGCGAACCGTCACTGACTGTCAGTTGAATTAGCATACCGCTAGGATAAGCTGGGGTCAGGGGCACGAATAAGTTACCCCCAACGGGGTTGAGGTCAGAAATGATAAATACTGGGTCCAATTATGCGCTCTCTTGATTCCACTCGTCTTGAACTCGGGTTCAAGGGGCTCTGAAATGGAAATGAGTGATTGCCGTCCAGGTGGGCCTACTCTGGAATCGATTGGCCCATTAAACATTTTTCTACATAGCTTGGGGAGTACCGATTGCGATATGGCAAAAAAAAAACCCGATTGTTTGAAATTTTTAATTATGTTAAGACTATCACGTACGTTTTTTTTTTTAATAAATCAATTAATATTATGCATTTTCTATGTTAAAATTGTAACAATATGTAGTTTTAGTTAATTAATTTATAAGTTATATTTCAAATACAATGTCAATTGTTTCTGAATAAATAAATAAAATGAAATGAATGAAAGTAAGTAGTATTAAGATAAAAATCAAATATTTTATTCATAGTACAAACAAAATGTTTACTTTATGAACGTCAAAGTTGTTAGTTTCACAATTAATAGATTATATGGAGAAGGAACTAACAAAGAAACTCCACATGTATTCTTTTCAAAAAATATTCGTTTGGATATGTTGAATACTAGACACATTTAAGATAACAAAAGAATATTGTTAGAATTAAATTTTAACTTTCTTTTATTTTGACATTTTGTTTTTTTCGTGATGTTATGTAACCAGTGCGTCATGTGTAAAATAGTTCTTTTTACAACTCGTTTATTAAAATCCCCAAGCCGTTTGCCCTCATGGTGAGAAGAAAGAAAGAAACACACTTACGCCTTAATTATGTAACTCTGCTAGTGCCGCATAAAAATCCAGTTATATTGTTAGAATACGAAGAAAACTTTTTTTGGCAGAAGGTGTTTTACTGCTAAAACAACGAGGCAGTGATTTATAAGTAGACTCCTCGCTTTGGATTTATAAATTAAGCTGTACGATTAAATGGATTGTTTCCGAAGTACTTGTTAGTAAACAATTAGTTTTGAGTTACTTAAATGGAACTCTTGTCTTGCTATTGATTGATCGCATTGTTGAAGTCAATGGTAAGTTATTATCACTTTGTATTGTGGTCAAAAAGGGTAACAATTGCGTCTTTCAGGTTTAAAAAGGCCTACATATTTTTATTAACTTTATTCCGGATTAATTTACTTGTTGCTTTGTCGGAAGAGCTCGACCAGATTTCACTCTGATTCCCACAGCTTAATCATGCTTATGTAAGTGTTTCCGGAATTGAGCCAATAATGGCTAATGCTAACGAAACTTAATTCAAAAAAGGCCCCCCTCCATACCGAAAACTTTGAAAGTTTGATATTCATAATAGTCATCAGCATCATCATCATTTAGCCACAAGAAGTCCACTGCTGGACATAGGCCTCCTCCATGGATTTCCAAAAAGACCGGTTGGAAGCGGCTTGCATCCAGCGTCTCCCTGCCACTTGTATGAGATCGTCTGTCCATCTTGTGGCTGGTCGAGTCATAATAGTAGGTACTTGTTCACTAATATAAAAAGTATACATATTATTCGATTAAATAACTCTCTTTGGTTACAATATAGAATAATACTGTAAAAATATTTGCAGTTCCACCAATCAGCTTCGCAGCTCCTGATTCCTTGCGTATTTCCCGACTCCTCTTTTGGTCTGACGAAGTACCCGGAGCGAAACAGTATCCTCGACTATTTAATGTGAAACTTTATTCATTACTCGCGTCCATATAACTAATGGCACCAAGTGGAGTCGACAACGTTAATAATTTCAGCACCCCCATAAAGGTCTATGCACATCACACGGGGCCGGGCCGTGCCGGAGTAGCGACATGAATTAAAATAATCGTTGTTTACTCACAAGCATTGGCGTAGACACAGGAAAAGCCGGGTAAGCTATACCCACCCCAGAACGGCCTAGAGCCACCACAAGATTTTGAGTTACTACATAATTTGCACTGATGCATCGGGATTCAGTGTGCCATAATTTGTCAAGGCCCGGTGCCCACTGCCAACTTCGGTGATGGCATGGCCCCGGCACAGTATAATGTACATAGACCCTAAGAGTGCAAAATAAATACGCGACACAGAACTACCGGACCGGCCTCGTAAGCATTCAATCCTTGATCAGAAAAATGTTCAAAACGGTTGATTGAATAGATTTAAATGAAATTTTGCACTCTGATTAACTTTTAGGAATTTCACCAGAATTTTATTTGAGGGCGAGAGCAGTGCTATTCCTGATTTTTATTTCTTTCAAAGTTGGCTCCGTAGAATAAGCATCTTAAGTTTCACCAGACCTTTCTGAAACACCCTGAAACATGCAAACAGTATTTCGTAACTATTGTGCTGAAAACTATACATTGATGTCAGCAACGACAATTTCACTACAATTCATGGAAAATAGAAAGAAGGAAAGAAAGAAAGAAAGAAAAAAAAAGGTTTATTATACGCCACATGGACATACATAATCGCCCAAAGCGGACCTTCTATCATGATCGTTATGTCGCTTAAATAGCTGAGAGGAGAAATGGCTACGGAAATATGGCAATAAGTCAGCCTGGTAGCGTAATGGTGGCGATTTTTAAACGCCACGCCATTCCGAAGTAATCTAGATAGATAATCATGTCTGTCTCAATCTCAAACGAGTGCGGTTCCGTCTAATTATGGAGTGTTAATTGATTCGGTACTTAGCTTGGGAGTGAGCTTGCGAGCTTTATATGAGATAATTTATTTCTCATTATTTTAAAGAGTTCATTAATTAAGCAGCTATTACGATAAGCGATGTTTCGATTGGGGTTCCGTGATTCATAAAATCTATATTTCTTGCGATAGATTCTTTATAATTGAAACCAGTTTTGGAACTATTTAACGAACAGATTTTTATTCTATTCTATCTTCATTCTTTCTATATTCTATTTCTAGACGAAAAAAGTGATTCTTCGCTCTCTTTTGTTCCTAGGTTTTAAAAGAATTCACACACCCAAAAATGCTTACCTTAAGAATCAAAATAAGGTTTAGATTAATGTTGTTTTTGCCAGGAGTTTTGATTTCAACTTCTATGTCAACATAATCATCAGCCCGTGAATATCACCCTTTTACTTTAATATAGTTCCTCATGGTCACATCAATTCCTTGATCCTGTTGGTTTTTAAAAGACCAAGATGGTGTAAATTCTACATCATTGGACCACCTCGGCGGCCTAAACTGATCTATACCTACCCCTCTGCTAATGAGTTGTCATCTCCTCCCTACAGCAATTCATAGTGTTGTACTCTTTGTTCCAGCCGGATACGGTGCCCCAGGCCAGCATCGACATGACCCAAGTGCTGGAGGTGACGGAAGCGGACAGCGTGACGGGGCACGCGCACAGCCTGGCTATCACGGCGCCCGAGCGCGTGACCTTCGTCAAGGGCACGTGTCGCGAGGAAGCACGCTGGTGGGCTGACGTGCTCGCCGTCTACCCCCGGAGTAAGGTAAGGCTACTTTGGAATAGAAGGTGGAAACCCCTCTGTAATACTAGATGTTCCTTGATTTCAAGATTTATAATGCTTGGCTCCTCTGGTGAAGCAGATTCCCGCTTAACAAAAAATATTTAGCTTGATTTATTCTCTGACAAAATTAAAAAATATGATTAAAATATATGAGCCATTGCTTTTACAATTTCTTTCTAGGATTCTTCTTTAGTATCTCCTTAGAAATTTGGATCATTTAGGTTCACGATAGTTGGCTTGGGCTTGTCGAAAGCACTACCGATCAACTCAATTCGTGTTTACTGACCTACCACAACATTTAAGTGGAAAAGATAATTTTAAATTACGATCACACATAAAAGCCGTTTCTAATGATACTAAATGGCAAAATAGAGCGAATCTATTAACCTAATTGTCGAATTGTCACCGCATCATCACCATTCACCGATCTAATTGACAAATCGGCGCCAGACTGTCAATGAATATTGGCACGTACTATTGGCTCTATTTAGTTTCAAACAGTACAGTAGGTGTGACTTATAGACTGCATTACTTAACGTCAATCTAACCGCATGTTTAATGGTAGTAATTGTTAGTAGTCGAGCTATGATGAAAGTGAGATTTTGATGTTAAGATTTTATGGAATAAAGATTCAGAAAGAGACAGAAATCAGATGAAGCTGAAATATTCAAAAGGCTGACATAAATCATTCAAAATCTTCGCTTATGCAAGCTATACAGTTCACTTATACAGGAGTCCCACAGGGATTTATTTTAGGGTTAATCATTTTTATTCTTTTTCTTAAATTTTTTTACTCTCTGAGAAAAGGCCAGTGCCCTTACGTGTTATTCTGTAATAGTGCCAATCAAAGTGCCTTGAGTAGCCTTCCCTTTGGCGCCACTCTGTCACCGAGCCGTCATGTCGCGTCAATGAATATCGGCACGCACTCGGCACATCTATTCTCGTCCCAGGTCGACGAACCGGCGGCCGAGTTATTGATCCTGCCACTTTTCTCCCCGGTGTACACGATAAGGGTTCCTCTCTTCCCAGCGATTTTACAACGTCAGTTTTTATCGAACAAATTTTAACGGTACGGGTATTTGAAACTGTCGAAAAGAAACATATGAACTGCGAAAACTGTATCTTCAGTTAAATGTTAACATTTTCTTTAAAAATGTAAATAGCTATAAAATAATTTTACACGCGTATATACGTTATATATAAATAAAACCCATGGGCCAACGAATATGGCCCTATAGGAGTCATAACTGAAAGTGGTATAGAGTACCTGGCGCGTCTGGACATAAAAGAAAAAATAGTCCAACAACAAAATACATTACAGATAAAAAAAATACATTCATACGAAGGAACAGAACTAGGCTAATCGATGTAGATGGTGGGGTAAAATACTAACAATTTATTGCTCAAAAATTTTTGATTAAAAAAAATCTGACTAAAATCTCCGCACAACCGAACATCATTAACCTCTATAGTAATGAACCCGGCATCACGCGTCAGACAAAGCTCGGGGTAGATCGGTGACCTTGTAACGTAACAATTCGTACATTTTCTCCAAAGAAAATCGCTCAGTCAAGAATGTCACTTGCGCAAGAGACAGCCCTTTTCTATGCACCAAAGTCGATACATAGTCCAGTCTCATAACTCCAGGTCCGGGGAAACGGCTCGCGGACTGAAATCACAGTGTTTACTTTTCTAAACGAACAGTACAAGTGTTGTGTAATGACCCCTTAAGTGCAAGGTGCACTTCCTGCCAGGGATTGAATGGGGCAGGCCAACTTACGTCTTCACTCTGGCCAAGGGAAAGTAGTCATTATTCTTTCTGTGGTAAAGCTCACTAGTTAGCTTAGGTGACTGTCGATGATAGGTTGGGTTTTAAGGCACGTTCGATCCTGGATTGAAGGCCTGGATGAGGTATGAAAATGGAAGGGACGGCGGAAACTTTAATCAGTAGCGTTATGATCTTGAAAGCCCATCGGCCCACCAAAAATACCGTCACACAGCTGATTTTGAATGGCCGGCTTAGATTATCTTAGTGTTTAGGAGAGTGCTTTAGTAGAAACGTGTAAACGTTACTCGCGTTAATACGGTTTAGTACGGTTCGAAATGCCTTTCAATTAGAATCAAAATAGAATTGGTTTCTATTTTTGTTAGCAGTGACACCAGCTGTCACGAGAAACCCGGGGTTAGTATTTCGCGACGTTGATTGTTGATCCTGGCGACGAAATGACACTTTACTGGAAGAAATGTAAACGTTCCCTAAAGCATTTGTCTCTCTAAATTGTACTAAAGCACTCTAAAGAAACCCGCAGCTTGGTTGGTATTGACTTGGCTTTCCTGCGCGCTAGGGCGTCTCCTCTGTGATCTGGCAAGGTTGTCTGGAAGAAATAGCTGTTAGTAATAAGACTGCCCATTTTACTTTTTTTTTGTAACTTTTATTCATGTGTTTTTTTACAACAAAGAATATTCTCATTTTATCGTATCTTGATTGCCATTATAGAATCATCTCATTGACCTATCTTTCTTAAGTGAGTACACTACATAAGACGGGCGACAAAACATACCGAGAATCCTTCGACGTCAATTGCTCGATTTCTCGGTAGGAGAATCAAGATCATCGCGTCATCAGCCGATGACCTAACTGGCCAGACAACCTTTGCCACCGTTTTGAAAATGGAGCAGCCGCAGTGACCCCCAATTGCTCCTAATTGGTGTACAATTGTATATCGATTTCAGTCCAACATGAGAGTCCTATCTTTGAAGCACCGTTGTTAGAAGACCGTTGGTACGACTAGATAGAGGTGAGACGAATACGTTTTTGTAGGTATTTTTTTAAATAATAACTTCACACAACACAATCACTTGACCTGGTCCCAAACTAGGATACCCATGGTAACCAGGCAAGGAAATTACAACCATACAAAATATCATCGTCTGTCCATCTTGTGGCTGGTCGTCCCAGCGCTTGCCGATGTGTGGTCTCCATTCAAGAACTTTTTGGCCCCATCGGCCATCAGTTCTGCGTGCTATGTGCCCCGCCCACTGACGAGTGGCAGGAAGACGCTGGATGCAAGCCGCTTCCAACCGGTCTTTTTGGAAATCCATGGAGGAGGCCTATGTCCAGCAGTTAACTTCTTGTGGCTGAATGATGATGATGATGATGAGGCCTTCGCGTCCGTTACGGACGATACAAGCAGTGCCTAAGGACACAGGACTTGACACTTTTTCGAGTGACTGAAAAGTCCAATTCGAGAGCGCCAGCCCCTACCGCATGTAGGACATATAAAGAGAAGGTCCGGAGTCGGGTCAGTACGGATTTGGTGCCTCCTGGCTCTTTATATACGCCCAGACTAAATAGTCTTTTTGTTCAAATGTACGACGGCCCCCAGTTGGAATCGAACCTACACCTCTGCTTGGTAGTTAAGCGCCTTAACTGCTGGACCAACGCGGTAGTCAAGTAAAGTCGAGTAATAATGAGAATCGAGTCCACGCATCGTTTACTCCCGAATCACGCCCGGCCCAGTTTCCCGCGCAAATGGGGCAGCTTTATCGAGAGCTGGATCGGATTTCGGCGCTTGCGCATGGTGACTTCATCGCTGTAAGGAAGGACTTTAAGGCTTTGCATTCATCGACGAGGTATTTCTGACGATTGGTTTTCCCATAAGGAGATGAATTCCATGAAAAATGCATCTTCCGTTGATCGGGTACCTACCTAACACAACACTTACGTCATCGTCATCAGCCTGTGCTATAGCCTCCTCTCCACCTCTACACGTGGGCAGACCTAGGTCAACTTGCTTTCCATAATAATATATAATTATGTATTAAGTCTTATTGTCATCATCAACCCATTTTGTCCCAAACGATGGGCGCGGGTCTTTTCCCTGAGGAAGGTATAGGCCATACTCCACCATGGGGCCTAGTCCGGATTGGTGGAGGATTGTAACACTAGTGGCTGGTGTTGCTGTTAGACGTTTTTAAGCCGCCCTAAGGCCTCTGACTTGGCTTAACGACTGCCATCTATCGACGGCAGCCAACACCAACTGCTTAACGTGCCTCGCGAAGCCCGGAACCGTTCGGAAAAATGCCACCAGCGTTAGTCACAGAACGGTCATTTGTTTTTGTAACTAAATTGTTGTACTGGTTGGTTTTCCTAGTAAATAAAATAAGTAAATTGCACTGGACGCCTCCTACTTAGGGGTCAAAAACCCCAACCCATTGGTCAGTTACTATTGCCAACAGTAAACATAACAGATACGAATCAGTGTTAAGATAATAGAAAAGTCTATTAACTGATGCTCCAATTAATACGCCTCTTTTAGGTGGGCTTCGTCTCCAGCCAAATTGTTCTTGGCCAGGAGCCACCACATCCTGAACCTTCTTCTAGAAGATTGGTGATATGTTCCATGGAACATAATGTATGAAGTCTGAGGTCATGCTAGATGGTTGTTACGGTTACGGAGTGGTAGTAATCAATCAAGCCGTGTGTGTACCGTTATGATATTTTAAGTAACTGCAAATTAATAAGGGCACTAGAATATATTTCCGTTTCGAAGAACGAGTAAAAAAAAACATCTATTATACCAACAAGACACATCACAGAAGCCAATTAACAGACAAATAACATAATATGTATATGCAACGCAACAGAAAAATAAAACAAATAAAATAAAACAAAACCAGGAAGACGCTGGATGCAAGCCGCTTCCAACCAGTCTCTTTGGAAATCCATGGAGGCGGGCTAAGTCCAGGGAAGAAAACGTATTAACCACTTTTTAACCATTTCGCGACCCAAAACAGAGTTAGAGTTAACCGAAACGTCTATTCAAACTAGATTGTTAGTCAGCGCTGTATTTAGACTTAAAAGAAATCTAGACTAGACTGCGCTTAGGCTTTCATCGTCTAATTGCTAGAAAGCCCTGCAGGTGATAATGATACCGTCTCGCTTGCCTATATTGGGCCCTTAGGCTTAGAACACACTCGGTGGTAATGAGTTTTAAAGTCACATCAAATTCATTGGGAAAATTTGACGGTGGCAGTCCAACCATGATTCAGATGATACTAGTTCAAAAAACTATATTGAGTGAATTTTCTATTAAAAATTTCTTTTATTAAAAAAAATACATTTACTGGAAAAACGTAGCCCTCCTACTAGCGCAGTCGGGTATAAAGACAGGAAATTAAATTAATTTAAAAGTTTTTTTTTAATTACATAAAGTCGTGTACCTAATAATTTTACAAGTGCGCGAAAATTATTTATGCGCATCAGCTAACTTTTTTCAATTTAAATTTTTCGCCACTTGAAAAAAATCTCTGTAAACATACTCCCTTTCGGTAACAGGGTGTTCTAGGAGTTCAAGTCTTGATAGCGTTCACATCACTAATTTACCGATTAAATATACAGTTTGTGATAAATCGACTAGAAAGCTATTGCCATTAAGGCGTCAGTCATTTATGACGGAAGACAGTTTTCGTAGCGCACCATAGTACTCAAACGGCTGCCAGCGCTTTTTCAAAGTATAATTTTGTCTGCTAGTCGCACTTTTGTGAGCGTACCTAAGAACTTTGAGACTCCGTCTCGCCCCGTTGCGAGAAAATATATTCCTTTTACATTGTCGCCACCCCCCTCCCCACCCACTTCCCTAAATTATCTTACTTAATAAATTTTAATTTTCCCTACCTTAGTTTGCTATAGAGCGTATTTTTCTTTTACGTTTGGTGTGTCCTAGGCCTTAGTTATTTATATTTCCATTTCCTGTACAAAAGCGCGGTAACCGCAGCATTCCTTTGACATTTAAGGCGTTATAGCTGGAAAGAACTCGGGCAATTATCCAGCAATTAAATCGAAAGTATTTAATTGAAAAAATACTTGGTAAAAGTCGTCAGAGATAGTCGGTGTTGGTCTAATGACGCGTAGGTACCTTGTGGATGACGGCAGAACAACATTGACATTCGTGTGCTCTATTCCGTTCAGTTAGGAGCTAATTTGCAATGAAAGGCCGAGGTTCTGTCGACTGTGCTGACGTTTTATGGTGCTGTTAGATGTGTCCAAGACTTACTTTGCGACGAATTTGGATACAAAGTATTCTGTATTTTATTCTGCGACATGGCGTACATATATTGTTTGATGTCCCTAACAAAGTCACAGTTAGTTCATAGTATCCGCGGATTTTCTCAGTTGAACTAATCGACAGCCAGATTAAATGCGGCGTAGAGAAACTGCCTCGATAGCGTTCATCGTCGGCAGCCACTTTTGATTTTCTATCAATTTCAGTCGACCGAGGAAAGTCTTGTTAACAGCGCTTCGAATTGAGCTAGGAAAGGCGTATAGGCAGTGTCCTACGTATTGATATTATATTTTATCAGGACTATAGCAATGCACTCACCAACTGTGAAGGAAAACATGTTGAGGAAACCTGAGTTTGTCGACCTCTGTGGCGCAACGGTTAGCGCATCTGACTACCATGCGAGAGGTCCCGCGTTAGAATCCCGGCTGGGGACAAAAAAAAAGAAACCCAGGTCTTAAATGTTTACATGTTGTGCCGTCGCTGTTTCTTGTTCCCACGACACAGGGTATCCTAGTGTGGGGCCAGAATCAATGTATGTACCTGTATGTACCTAAATGTTATGTTATGAGTGTCGGAGTTAATACTCCTCAGCGCTTGAAATCGCCAATTCGCGTTGGTCAAGCGTAATAATTAAACCCGGTAATTATGGCTTGGTTTGCAAATACCAGGATTAAGAAATATTACGTACAGACTGTTGTTAGGGTAGCCGCGTAAAATTATAAAAAATACCGTCATCATCAACCCATTACCCATCAACCCTTCTCTGGGGAAGGTATAGGCCATACTCCACCACGGGGGCCAAGACCGGATCGGTGGAGGCTGTAGACTAGTGACTGGTCTTACTGTCAGAAGTTCGGGAGACTTGGCTTAACGACTGCCATCTATCGACGGCAGCCGGCACCAACTGCTTGACGTGCCTTCCGAGCACGGAAAAATGTCACTAGCGTAGTCATAGAACGGTCATTGAACATTGAACGCCCATATTTTGCTAGCCTTCGTGATCGTTTAAGAAATATATATCTATTTCATTTATTTCCTCCTATTTTAGCGAAAGAGGTTTGCCAAAATCGTGGCAGGTGGCAAAATCTGGGCCTTGGCTACCAGGACTCTTAAACTCTTCGACTTTGTCACTCTTAGCATAAGAGTCACATTGAACAATAATACTAATTTTCACACAACTCAATCAATTGTCCTGGTTCAAGCTAGCTGTCCCTATACTACAGTGACTAGGCAAATACATCACAAACATGGAAATACACCCAGACTGAAGCAATGAACAATATTGTTGTACATTCCGATACCAAAGACAATGAAACAAGCAGATCGCTGCCAAACGTTCCTACCTCCATGCCCGCACGGCTCGTTCAGCTCAGCAATTTGCCAAGCGACGTCAATTATCCGATTACGAGCTGCTATCGAGCCACATCGAGCCATTAGACCCTCGCCGGACTTTCGAACAATTAAACTGTGGCCTGGAGCCCTATCAGAAACCAGGCTCTCCGATGCCAATGCGAAAACTTAGATGATTCTTTAATCTTCTGCGTACTGTAGCGATTCCTCCTTGTCATTTAAGGTTACTTAAAAAAAAAACTTATTAAAAAAGGAATCGCTAAGATAATGCTAAGTAGCGTTAAGCTCGCCTATTTGCAAAACTTGTGTTTTATTGCAATAAAGAATAAAAAATAAATAAAATCGCTACGTTTTTCTTTATCAGTAGAAACATTTTCAGTCCCTGCTTAGTGGAGATTTCAACCGCTAAGATTTGTGAACACCTCAGTGGCTCGGGTTTCTTCACGATATTTGCCGTCATGTTAGCTAGTATTTTTACTGTTACTAAAAAAATACTTAATTATTGACATTGAACACATCTAAAAACTGAATTGAGCAGCAGATAATTCCAAATGAAGCTCTTCAAACAATTGGACAACAAATCATCTGTAAATTGCCGTGGAAACAATGACTCTCTCATGTGGCCCAAGTAATCAGAAATGTATTTCAACCTAAAGAATTTGCGTTCTGTTTGAATATCAATGTATGTACTTCTAATGTTAGTGTTAGCCTCTGCCTTGGGGCCGATCGGGGCGTTAGGAAGCTCTATTATTTTCTGATGACCAATTTAATTAATTAATTTAATTTACTGTTACAATGTGTGTGTAAGCAGATGCAAATATCTATCTATCTATCTATCTAATTGTCCTCTGTTTTTTTTTTTTGCTGATCTTAAATTAATTAGTTCCCGTTAACATTATGCCGACTAGTATCCGATATCGTTAAGTCAATCTTGCGATAGGGTCGCCGTACAACCGGGAGTTTTCTACTGGAGTTTCACATTGTCGGGACTGTGGGAAATGAACATCCAGGCCCTTTTTAGGAGATGTTATTTGTTGACAACCATCATCGAAATCATCGCCCCATCACATCCCACTAATGCCCGTATCCCATGACTAATCGGTCGAAAGATAATACTTTTTTTTTCTTTTACGTAGAATGCAGGACACAATCCTTCTCTCAGAGAGAAAGTATGGATTTAACTTGACGACATCTGTGCTGAGACGGTAAAGTCCGTTCGCTTAGATAGTGTCGGTACACACGAAGGCAATCTTGGTTTTAGTAAAAAAAACATTTATTTCAATAAGACAACTTAGACGGATAAAACACTTCAAATAGAAAAAACATAGTACACAATATACCTAAAATAGAACACTACTCTTCATCACTCGGAGTGTCCTCAGAATATTCATCTCCACCGGAATATAGAATAGGTACCTACCTAAGTGATGCAGGATCGTTTTTTTATAAATCCATTCTAAAATACTGGTTGATTTAATTCTTTAATTGCGTGATCTGCATAATAGTAGAATGAGACGAGCTGCGAGCCAAATTCACTGGCGTGTTTGCGCCGCGCCGGCTTCCTCTATTTTCTTTTGTCAAAACCCGCTATGTGCCGAGGCGGTAAATATCAAAGTGACACTATGATAGCGAACAAACTTTAAGCGCATCTGCCTACCATGCGAGAGGTCCCGGGTTCGAGTCTCGGCTGGTGACAAAAAAAAACCCCCGTCTTGTATCAGGTCTTGGATGTTTACATGTTTGTGATGCGCTGTTCCATACTATTATATGTACTTACTACTATAACTTCACAAATGTACGTAACTCAGAAAACAAAGTCATGGCATGCCGGGTTCGAACTCAGACCTCTCGAATCAGAAGCCGGCAGTCTACCGTTCCGCTATACCGTATATATACATGCCATCATATCGATAGTTAATATATTATTAAATGTTAAATGTATGTTCAGTGGTGGGGGTTGAAATTTTATTCTTTAAACAACTGACAGTTTTGAACAGAAGATTAATTAATATAATTTGTGGACGAGAAACAGGAGGATATTTTTTTTACAGTATTGTACTTTATCTTTGTAAATGCTTTGTATTTGTTTTATATTCTTATCTTAGGGGTATTATTGTACCACCTTAGACACACTCATATTAGTGTATATTTTTATGTAGTTAAACTAAATGCGGACTTGAATGTTTAAAACACATATTCTGATTGGAACCTCCTAATACATATAACATAACATAACATTTACACACAGGCACACAGGAACCAGAAACAGCGACGTCACAAACATGTTAACATCCAAGACCTGGAGTTTTTTTTTCTCTCCAGCCGGGAATCGAACCCAGGACCTCTCGCATGGTAAGCAGATACGCTAACCGCTACGCCACAGAGGTCGTCATTATTTATAGAGGTATCATCATCATCATCAACCCATTATGTCCCCACCAAGGGGCACGGGTCTTTTCCCTGAGGAAGGTATAGGCCATACTCCACCACGGGGGCCAAGTCCGGATTGGTGGAGGTTTGTAAGACTAGTAGAGCTATACTTTACGAGAATCAGTAAATCTTGATAACACGGAAATATGACAACTCAATGAGGGAAAATGATTCAACACTGTAAATGTAGCTAATAGTTTATTACAATGACAGGAACTGGTCAATTTTCAATCACAATTAAAAAACTATTTAAAACACAGCTATTTATCACTGAACACGAATTTAAAGTAGCGATCCAATCACTCACACGCATAGGGTTGTCAAAGTTAGATTTTCGTATTTCCGGGTGTATTTTTTTAATTATTTTGATAGATAGATAAAAAAAAATATCCACATTTGCACACACACATGAACAGGAATAACACAAAAATAGGCAAAGTGTGCATACAACAAACAAAGACAAACACATTAAACTAATACAGTAAAACAATGCACACAAAGAAAAATAATATACAGATGAAAAAAGTTGACAAATGTAATTTTATCATGATCGTTGCATTAATAATAATAACAGTAACAAATAAAATAATGTTACAATTACAACTACATGAACATGTGGATTAAGTTTCACTGCCGCTTCAAGTCTACAACCGAACGCATATGAAACAATGTAGGCGTCAATGGTATTAAAAAACACGTCACGTGACGCGACCGTGTATCTGTCATCATACACTAATAGAATTAATAGAATCTAATAGAATCGGGGCCCTGGTAGGTACTCGATCTATGTCTTGGTAGTCAAGCGTTAACCTGTAGGCCACCGAGGCAGTGAAGTCCTATCTTGGCCGCTTTTTATAAAATCACAATACACTGTTCATTGCGTAGCCGAGTGTTCCTTCTTGTTAAGCTGTGGGTAAATCGGCTATCCAATCTTCATCGAATTGTCATTCTGCCGTACTAACCATAAAAACGCATTGCACGAAGGTAAGTTTCGAGAAAAACGCGCTATTAGTTAGTTGTTTGTTTGTTTATAGTTTTTGTTCTTCTTTTATCTGTCACGTCTAAATTAATAGAGATATTTGGAAAATTTTAAATGTGTATAATGGCTGCAGGCAAGGAGAATTCTCCTTGCTACAGGTATGTATTTTCTATGTAGTTATATTTTTTGTAAATTCAAAAGCTTTAGAGTATCAAAACACAAAACCTGTTTATTAATATATGTACTAGTATGCTTAACAATATCTCATAAAGTAATAAAAATATCAATAAACGGGTTTTTGATCCAGATAGATAACGCTGACGCGACTCAGAATATGTATGTAACTAATTTTCGCAAAAAATATCGAATGCATTGGTTATCGTTAGAACGGCAGCACGCAGCCATCGGCTATTTGACCGATTTCTGAAAACGATCTCATATTTTTTGTCGGTGTTCATGGAGTCCTGAGCAAGTGGTCATTTTTAATTCTTTCGTGTATTTCTTCTAAAAATCTCCTAATTTATATGAATAAGTATAAATAATACAGTATTCTTCACACTGTCAACCTATTGTATGAACTGGCCGTTGGCAGCCCTACACGCACATTTCTCATGCGTTAATTGGATTCCGACGTAAACTAACTCGAGCGAGGTTTCCAACGTTTCCGCTAGCTCCTAATAAGGGCCCCGCACCCGCGAAATGAGATGTACATTGCCGTTTCCGTGCGCCGGGGGAAAAAACCGCTAATTGTCAACCTGTTATGTATGATACGGCCCTTGACGGACGTTGAGTCGTGGATTGGCGACGCATGCGCAGGCTTTGCTTTTGAAATGTGAGAAAATTATATTTTTATCTTATAGGTGAAGTGGTGGTAGCTCAACGAGTAGAACAATAGACTCGGAAGCCGAAGACCAAGGTTCGACTCCCGATGCGGGCTTGAACATATAATGTAAAGTTATAAAGCTGCATTTGAGGAAGTTAAAGTAGGAATACCACTCGCTAACGCTGAAGGAATACATCGTAACTTAGTTCTATGGAGAGGTACATAACCACATACACAATTACGCATAAATACATAAGCTCACGCCTGTATCCCAGAGGGGTAGGCAGGGACCAGGGACTGTCATCTATTTCTACATTTTCTATTTCTATTTCTATCTGCCACGATTCTGAAGAATCACTTTCGCTTCATTGACATTCATTAGTCGTTGCATGCACAATTTTGCACACACGTCGGTTTCGGGTACTTTTTATCTTGCCCTTTGCTGAAACATCCCCTATTTGGTCGAAGTACGTCCGTCTGGGGCGTCCCTCGACACATTATTACTTTAGTAAAAGCCTCATTTTGCACCCAGTGTGATTGCCTCTTTAACATCTTGAACAGCAATTTCTATGCCAAGTTTAGCACCTTGTTTCCACGTCAATTTTCACTCCCAGAAACACTTTTACCACCTCTCACCTGTTTTTACATCCAAGTCCCAGGCTCTTTAAGGCCTGCCTGCCACTCATCATCACCGCAGACACTTAGAAACGGCACATACATTAACCATAAACCTTCTAGTACTCAAACTGGCTCTTGAAGCCTTTGAAATAAGGTCGAGGATAGACTAGTCCGCCTAGAGGCGAGAAGTCTCACAGGGATTGGAAAAACTGCACAAGAACTGAAGTGACGCGTGGTTATGTGACGGATGATAAATTAGTTTTGTTACGACCTTATACGTAAAAGGGCCTGTCCCTTTTAAGGCGGCGATGGGAACCGCGATTGTAACGATTAGCGATAACCGCGGTGATTTACTTTAATTTTGCTCTTAGAGTTATGATTAAATTAGCCTGTTTGACAGTGAAAACCTGTCAAATATTCGAAGAAGAAGGAGATTCTGACATAACTGTTGTCAGGTGTTGAATCGCTCGTAGCCTGGGCTGCCTGAGTGATCTTAAACGATCACTAAGGTTAAGCGACATACGGCGAGTTCAATCCATGGATTGGTCACCGTCTATGACTAACGCTAGTGGCATTTTTCCGAGCGGTTCCGTGCTTCGCAAGGCACGTCAAGCAGTTGGTGCCGGCTGCTGTCGATATATGGCAGTCGTTAAGCCAAGTCCTTAGGGCAGCTGAAAACTTCTGACAGTAAGACCAGCCACTAGTCTTACAAGCCTCCACCAATCCGGACCTGGCCCCCGTGGTGGAGTATGGCCTATACCTTTCTCAGGGAAGAGACCCGTGCCCCTCGGTGGGGACATAATGGGTTGATGATGGTTGTATAGGACGCAATCATGCATCAAACCTGGGACCTCCACGAGCCTAGTCCAAGGCGAGCTCTTAACGAATCGATCCTCCTCACTTCCTCCTAGGTACCATTGCCTAATTAATCGTCTAAGACACAAAAACGAACAAAACTCCATACAGAGGTCTTCGGCCGCATTCGCCCGACCGCCATTGTTTTTTTTAACCGGCGCAAACGTATTAGTGTATGATCTGTACCAGATGAAATTTCTGTACATGTAAACAAAGGTTTGAGATAGGAGCGCAGACAAAAAAAAATGATAGAATGGGGATGAGAATTACTTTAATGCATGACAGACCAAGTCCAAGTTCTAAACTAGGATACCCTGTGCTATGGCAACCAATGATAGGTCACAAAGGTAGAAAAACAGCCAAACCGAAGCCATTTTCCAGATCAGGTACTCCTCGTTTCCATAATCAAGCGTGCTATCCACTAGACTATTAAGGCAGTATTTTTAGTCTGGTTGGATTCCCATGATTGTAATTTCCTTGCCTGGTTACCATAGCACAGGGTATCCTAGTTTGGGGTCACTGTAAGAGATTGTACTGAGATTCTCTGTTTCTGGTTCCCACGACACCGTGTATCCTGGTGTGGGGCCAGAAGTGATGTATGTGCCTGTATGTAAATCTTTGTGTTTTGTGGAATTTGTTTACACTATTATGATAAAGAGAAGAAGTCTGTAAGATTTTCATATTTTAGTTTATTTGTAGGGGTAATCTCCGAAAGTACTTAACCGATTTCGAAATTCAGGGTAGACATAACAGCCTATGTCCACCCATTGTAACCTATTAACGTTTACCATTATTATCAACGGATTATTTACATCTACACAACGTTGACATGGTACTGAGAATAAATATCTGAATCGCTAACGGGATGAGGAGAACGATCGGCGATTGTTTTTCACACAATATCCCTTGTTAGATCGATCTATTAATTTGGTTTCGTGGTGGGAAATGATTCGATAGCCTGAGCGCCACATACGGATCTAAAAATGTAATCTGAACTCAAAGGAATGTGTACAGTCGCCTGGACTCTATTTGGTTACGTTTCGGGTACAATTTCGGGTAGGTACAATTAATTTATAGAACAGTTAGTAAGATAGATTGTTTATGAGCTCACAAAAAGTAAACATCAGTAACTTTAACCCCTTACCTCACAGATAAACCTGTACAGGTACAGGTTTCAGACAAGGCTTTCTGATCTAGACGACCTCTGTGGCGCAGCAGTTAGCGCATCTGCCTACCATGCGAGAGGTCCCGGGTTCGAACCCCGGCTGGAGACAAAAAAACCCAGGTCTTGGATGTTTACATGTTTGTAGTGTCGCTTTTTCTAGTTCCCACGACACAGGGTATCCTAGTGTGAGGCCAGAAGCAATGTATGTGCCTAAATGTAATAATTTTGTAAATAAATAAATAAAAAAAAAACAAAGCCTTTGCCGGGGATAGAACCGGACAACTTTCCATTGAAACCAGTCTAACATCACTACCAAACCACTTCATCTTTAATCGAACATTGTTAGTTGATGTTACAACACCTCTTTATAGCCAGTTTCGGTGTTCGGGCCTCTAACCGATTACCCTACGGTCGTGAAAACGTAACAAATACATATGACTATTTATTGGCTAACTTAATGATCGGTTATGTAATCGAGCGTAGGGTTTTTGACACGATTTAGGTATCTCACGCTATCCTTTTTAGGGGTCCGTAGCCGTAGGGTAAAACGGACCCTATTACTGAGACTCCGCTGACTGTCCATCCGTCTGTCACCAGGCTGTATCCCATGAACCGTGATAGTTAGACAGTTGAAATTTTCACAGATGATGTGTTTCTATTGCCGCTATAACAACAAATAAACTAAAATACAAAATAAAATAAGTATTTAAGGGGGCTCCCTTAAACAACAAACATGTTTTTTGCCATTTTTATAGATAATGATACGGAACCCTTCGGGTGCGAGTCCGATCCGGTCTTGGCCGGTTTTTTGAACATGCAAAAACTTACGCACTCATGTCGTGGAGGGATTTAAAATACATACGAGTACATAGGCTCACCATATGGGCCTCATAAGAAAGCTCAAGGTCACGCAACGAGTTATGGAAAAGGCTATGCTCGGAATTTCTCTACGAGACCGAATCGGAAATGATGAGGTCCGTAGACAAACGAAAGTCGTCGACATAACCGACGGATGAGCAAGTTGAAGTGGCAGTGGGCGGGGCACATAGCACGAAGAACTGACGGCCGATGGGGCCGAAAAGTTCTGGAATGGAGACCACACATCGGCAAGCGCAGCGTAAGACGACCAGCCACAAGATGGGCAGACGATCTCATCCAAGTGGCAGGAAGACGCTGGATGCAAGCCGCTTCTAACCGGTCATTTTGGATATCCATGGAGGAGGCCTATGTCCAGCAGTGGACTTCTTGTGGCTGAATGATGATGATGATGACATAAGCTCACGCCTGTATTTCAAAGGGGAAGCAGAGACCAGAGACTGCCACTCGCCACGATGCCGACAAATCACTTTCAGTCAAGATCGTGGTAGTCCCTGGGCTGTGCCTACCGCTCTAGTATAAGGGCGTGAGGTTATATATGAATTTAAAGTGTTTTCTGTCGCTATATACTAAGCAGCAAGGCCCTAATCGACCGGGATCGAATCCCGGCTTGGGACAAAAAAGACCCCGAGGTCTTGGATGTTTACTACATGTTTTTGAGGTCGCTGTTTCTGGTTCCCATGACAAGGGTATCAGGAGTGTGGTGCCAGAAGCAATGTATATGTCTGTATGTAAATGTTTATGTTTGTTTGTTTAATTCTTATTCTTAACCTAACCCGAAAAAATTCAAGCGTAAAAAGCGGAGCCAAGGTGGGCAGGACCCCAAAGAATGCGTCCAGCTCACGAGCGGGGCTCCAAAGGCCGTGGGGTGCCGCCTGCGCCCCTAGTTGACGCCCCGCCCACCATTGTGGGTGACTGGCAGATGACTGGCAACATACTGTGTTGTTTAGTTCCGATGAGGCTGGTGTGGATGAGACCAGACCCTATACTCCGTTCCATGAGTCGAACTCTATGCGCTAGCGATAAGCGAAACAATAATATTATTATTTTTTTTATTTAAATTTCTACATTTATAATTACTTCAATTAATCCCATATAATTACTATTAACAATTAATTTATTTATACTATTAATACCTATTTTTCTGTACTTTTTCGACTCATTGATGCCATCTACTTTTCTCAGAGCCGTGTGCGCCGCCGTCTTACCATCGGGTACTGACATAATAATAGCGCTGAGGTGGTCACCCACTCCAGCAGATGCTGAGTCAGTACCTTTTTGCATTTGCCACACCCACAATCCTCTCTTGCGTTATTGTACTTTACTTTTTTCATGTGTATCATTATTTTTCTTTCTGTGCAATGTTATACTGTTCTAGTTTAATGTGTTTCTCTTTGTTTGCTGTACACTGTGCCTATATCTTGTGTTACTTCTGTATATGTGTGTGTGTAAATGTGAATAAATGTTTTTATCTATCTATCTATCTATCTATCTAAGCTGAGATAGTCATCTTCATAGGTTGTAAGAAATGCAGTAGATACTGAACTTCACGCGCCTTAACCGATGGGCGCACAAGGAGGATATATGTATCATTTCGGAGCTCATTTCGTGGGACGGAGTGTAGAGACTAATCCACAAAGTTCACACGTATCGAACTTTCTAGGTATCAATGGTATGTTGACCACGTAAGCCCTCCACTGTATGGAGTTGTCTTCTTTAGCCTACTCTGAACTGTCAAATACACACTAAACAACACAGTATGAGATTAACACCCGGTTTCTCGTGCACTAACAAGCTGTTAATCTACTGTCAACAGCTGTCAGTTGGCCAAAGTGCATGCGAAAAAAACGATTGACAGATTATTAGCGTACGAGAAACCGGGGGTAAATCTCATCATCAAACAATATCAAACACAACACACGGACAAGTGTTTGTGTGTGTGTGTGTTTTTTCTGTATTAAGCATTCGTATTAAGACCTAATAAACTCGGCAAAACGTGGGTCCAGTTCTAGAGACTGGTGCCTCTGCCTACCCCTTCGGGGATAACGGGCGTGAGTTTATTTATTTTTTATTTTTTATAAGCATTCGTGTATTGTTTTTAATTGAATGTTATTATTGTTGGTACTAATAAACGATGTCATATTTTGACACTTTGGAGTCACTTAACCCGCGCTTTCTAATCGGCTAACTACAACCTTGCTCATGGGTTCAATCTGTGTTATTAAGAACCTCTATTTTGGTCCAAAGGGAAGCTTAGAACACCACTTATTCTTTCTTAAAGGCAAGCTGGTTGTAGGCAGGCAGTACCTATGTCATATCCACAATCACCTTACACCGATGATCTCAATGTCATCGCAGCATATCTGTAACAATTCGACCGCTGATACAGCTTCGATTCCGGCCCCCAGGGTCGATAACCTATCGGCTCTTGTGTGTGGAGTTCGTGGGCCAGTTCACACCAAAATATTTTTGTTATTTTGTTTTTATGTCGTCCTTCAAACATCGGGAATCGTGGGGAACTTTTTGGTGGATGCGGATATTTTTTAACGAACTGCGATTTTTTCTTTGAAATTTTATAGCATCCGATAGGATGCAAAACTTGTTGATTCTTTTCAGCCAGATCGAAAGAGTTTGTACGATCTGAAATGAGCTCACAATACAGGAGAGTAAAATGAGTATCAGAACTAAAACTTCTTCCTCTTTTTTCCAAGCGTCTTCTGTATTTTGGAAAACGGTACTATCGCGTATAAGACTGTGATGATGATAAATGAATTTTAAGCCACGCGTAAGAGACTACATTAAGCAAAAATTACACTTTACTTTACAAAAATTTTAACACTTCTCAATTCGATATTCGACTTTCTATCTTATATCTTAAGAACCATATCGATACTACAATAATTTGGCAGAAAATATGGAGACCCAATCTTTCCGCTTATTCATCCCATCACATTTTACACGTGTAACGTGTGACACAATGGTTTCGCAAGCCACTTGTTCATCGTCAAAGGGTTTTACGTGTCAGGTACCGTTGCCAATTTTTGTTTAATGATCTTCGGGATTTGATGGGTCATGTGATGACGCCGTGATTTTCTGTATTGAAAGCTGAACCAATATTTTACTCAAAGCCGTGGTGAAATATGTGATAACTCTGCCTATAACAAGAAACATTTGATCTTGATAATACAATAGTTTGGTCTGTTCAAACTTTGTTAACAACGGAGACGATATGCACGACAGATCGCACTTCTTGGTATCAAAAGCTTGTCAGTCTTGTCGGGAAGCTTTCTCTGAGCAATAAGACCTCCTTTTATCCCTTGACAAATCCTGTGCAGCTCCTTACCTATCGCTGCTAATGCATCCTAGTCACGCTTCTTGTGGAGAAGGAAATTCTATCGTTTTTTTTTCTCTTGTCCACAGGGTCGGCATAAGCGAAACGCAACGTTTCCTGGAGGTCAAACTGCGAGCCTGCTTTCTTCAACAACTACGAGAAGTGAGTTCATATTTACTTATAACTATTTTTTTATTTAGGCACACTAGATGCCAGTTTGACCAGGATTTCTGTTCGAGGGGTTCACAAGACTTAATCTACAGGTAGGTGAAGCTGTTGGTGGTGTCTTGACGCAATCTTGACTAATCTATTTATTACCACTGTTTTATCCCACTTCTGATACTGAGCACTATTGTCTTAGAATATCTGTTCATTGACTTTCGCAAGTAGAATTGAGTGTAGAATATAATATCTAAAAAAAATCTCTGTTTATGTCCTTACATAAGAAATTCTACGCACACCTCATGACCTACTATCTAGACTACAGTCTGAACATACTCATTCTGGAACGGCTGACAAACATTGACACCAGCCAAACGCTTGACATCTGGCAACACTGCTTAGTCTCCACTCGAGCCTCTCCCTATGCAACTGCCCTCTACCCTCTGCAGAGTACTCGGCGGACGCGTCGACGCTGCGCGAGGCGGGCGAGTGCCCGCGGCGGCGCGGCGCGTGCGCAGGCACCACCACGTGGCCCGGCCCGCGCGTGCAACCGCCGCAGCCGGAGATACCCACGCTCGCCGCCACTGCGCCCGCGCATATTGACACAAAAGGTATAGAATATATTTAAAAATAATCCGATGTCATGATACGGCGTAAAACGACAGAAATTAACATTTTTAGCGCTGATGATGGCGCGAGATGAAAATAAGGACAATTCGTGTGACGACGTCTCAGGCGTAGAAAATTACCTCTGTAAAGAGTTCGGAGTGCTTATACTGAGTTTTTTCCTTCACTTTCGATAGAAAGTGAAAGTGAAAGTGAAAAGCATTTATTTCGATTGTAACACCATAACACAATTTATAAACAATATTTGTAGTAAACCAAAAACATAAAAATAAAAGTACCTCATACAATTATGTTGAACGAAATGTGCTACAACAGAAAAAGGCTGCAGCTCAGCAAAATGCTAGCCAGAGGCGACTAGCGCTGGTTTTCTGCTGCACCTAATTCGAGAGCGTTTGCAATTTGTACCTATAGGAGTGACAAAGCGCGCCACATAGTTGTCTCTTAGTCACTCCTATGCAAATCGCAAACGCTCTCGCTATCGAAAGTGAATGAAAAAACTCAGTATACGCACTCTGATACGATTCACGAAATCGGAAATTAAACATTTATTTCAACGTAAAGAATTTACATTCAGTTGTTCAATGTGCATACAGTTATGTATAATGTTAGCCGCTGCCTTGGGGCCGTCTGTAGTGGAGAAAAAGGCAGCGAAAAAAAACTCCACTCTGACCATCTTTTCTCAAATCACCTTAAAGCTAATACAAATTAGGTACTTATGTATGAGTATTCTTATACCAAGAATCTCAAGATCCATGAGTGCAATCAATACTTGCAAAGTCAAACATCATTTAATATTCTTAAAAGGTAATAAAACACCAATGCTGCGGCCAGACACACGGACGGCACCCGTTCACGAGCGTAACGCAGAGGTCAGCCATCGCCAGTCTCAACCATACGAGTATTAGAGGGAGATAGGCGACCCGGCCACCGCGCCACCATTCGCATGGCCTTTGGCAAACTTGTGTGATAAAGTTCTTGTCAGTTACGATGGATAATGCATAACTTATTAATTATAATTATAACTGGTGACAATCGAAGTACCCAGCTATTTAGATCTGATTGCATACATAACATCACGCCTCTAACCCAGGGCAGTACATACTCGTAGAAACCAAGGAACTGCCACTTGCCATGATCCTGACAAATCACTTTCTCTTCATCGACATACATTAGTCGTTGGATGCGTGCACACCGGTTAGGGTACTTTTTATCCTGCCCTTTGCCAATACATCCGCTATTTGGTCGAACTATGTCCGCCTGGGGCGTCCCTTACCGGCGCTTCCACTCACATTCGCTAGACTATGATACCTACATACATAGATGTGATTTCAATCGCATATTTTATTATCTCGAAGCTTGGCTAATATGATAAAACGGTGGGGCTGACGCTAACGCCAAGTTCAACTTAACAGAGGTGATAATGGATTGTAAACACAAGACATGCGCGCGCGTCGGCGGGCTGACAGGGTCTATTATTTATGGCCGGAGTTACAACTGCTTAGCATAAACTATGTATTGGTAATCCCCGGGTACTGGACAGAGCCGGGTTATAAATCCTCCCAAAAGCCGGTGGTAAAGTTAGATTTTGAACAAACGGCCTGCCTTTATGAATAAGTGTTATCGATTTGATTGCGTGGAGACTAATCTGTGAATCGATCGACCTCTTGACATAATAACACAAAAAGTTTTACATATTGATTCTCAAACTATTCCAAGAAAAATATTGTTTTTATTTATACCAGCGGTGGTAGCCTAGTGGGTAGAACACTGGACTCGGAAGCGAGAGCCTCAGGTTCGATTCCCAGTGCGGGCATGTATCTATGACTTTTTTTTCTAAGTTATAGTAGTATTACCTTGTACTATTATGTATTCTGTGGTAGGTATTACTACTCGTAAACCGACCTCTGTGGCACAGTGGTTAGCGCATCTGATTACCATGCGAGAGGTCCCGGGTTCGAACCCCGGCTGGGGAGAAAAAAACCCCAGGTCTTGGATGTTTACATGTTTGCGATGTCGCTGATTCTGGTTCCCACGACACAGGGCATCCTAGTGTGGGGCCAGAAGCAATGTATGTGCCTGTATGTAAATGTTTATGTTTTATGCTTTAATCACCACGCGTCCCCACCGCGGATTGGCAATTTCTAGCGCTAAGGCATTGCATAGTTAACACACTCAGGTTTCATTATAAAAGTTTCATGTATGTTTTTAATTTGATTAAAATAATTAATTTCACGCTGTTACTTTCTTTTAAAATAAGGGACTCCACACACGACGGCTATAAGGTAAATATGTATATTATAGCACGATATATCTCATTACATCTTTCCATAGAAATCGTCAGGAGACCACACACGACAGCTATAATATACATCTTTACATCTTCGTACCTTAAAGGTACTGAGCGATACGAAGATGTATATTTACCTGTCGATACATCTTAATATATCTCAATACCTTTTCGTATATTACGATACATCTTTCTTCGAACAGAGTGTTCAAAAAGTTTCTTGGTGATTCAAAAACTCCACTAGGAGTCATGTCGCTAAACGACATAGGTATTCAGAGTCCTATCTCAAAAAAATCATTTGCTCCACATAAATTTGCTCCATATAAATAGTCTCGCTAAAGGCCGGTTTCCGAATTGAGAATTTCACTTAAATATTTAAATAACGTTCTGTCACGCTCTTTTCTGAGAAACTTGACGAGACAACACTAGAGTTAAGTAGTTACTTAGCGAAATTCTCAATTCAGAAATCGGCCGTAAGCTACGTTTCGTAAGCCTGAGGAAGGTATAGGCCATACTTCGCCACGGGGGGCCAAGTCCGGATAACCGCTCGGAAAAATGCCATTAGCGTTAATCGTAAACGGTCACCCATCCATGCACTGAACGCGCCCTATGTTGCTTAACCTTCGTGATCGTTTAAGATCACTCAGGCGGCCAGGGCTGCGAGCAATTCTTCGATTCAGTCGATTGATGACCTATGATTTTATAGATATAACATAGGAAGTTACAACTTGTATATAGTGATGGAATATAACATTAAAGTTGCCTTTAACATGAAGGATAGTAACAAAAATCAATCTACCTCAAGAAAAGAAAAAAAGTGTAGCAACACAGTGGTCATCAATTTTGTAATAATATCATGCCTGTCCACTAGCTGGCGATGTCTGATAATTCCGCATATACATAATTTAAACTCTTCGGAATTTTCCTTACTTTATATGATGTTCAATGCACATCGTTCTATTTTTGGCACATGTGCCAACGCATACGCGCATCAAAATCTCAATCATCTTCTGATGAACTACCTATCTATTAAATCTAGTAGTAAGTAAGTCGACAGATCCATAACAACACCCTGTATAACGCCTTAGCAGCCGGAACGTGTGTCGGTCGAAACGTATGTCAACGAAATGAAGCTAAATATACATTACGTTACCTGTTGCGTGTGTGATACGTTAATATAATGTAAAGCTATACCTCCCAGGATGTAATGTATATTATAGCCGTCGTGTGTGAAGTCCTTTATGTTACTTAAGAAGAGTCATTATTTTTTGGCCATTCTTTCGATTGGCATCATAAAACTGGCGATTTTTTTTTAACATTTAAGTCGGTTCGATTCCCAGACAAGGCAAGTTGAGAGCTTGTTCTAACAATAAGTCTCCTGATTTCTCACAGAATAAAGTAGCTTAGCTACTCTATCAAGCTCGTGTCCTGAAGGTGTCGAAATTGCCAATATTAACTAGTGTACGCCCGCCGCGCTTTACCCAAAGCTTTACATTTTTAACCGACTAATGAAAGCAAAGGTGAGCTATGTCTCTCGCGCGTATGTATAAGTGTTTATGTTAGCACCTTTCTGACCACACAGAAACGGAGTTTATTTCTGATTTAACACTTTGTGGTGCTTATACACATTATTAACTATTCCGGATACACTCACTTGACTTTTTATCGGAAGAGCCCGACCAGGTTTCGCTCTGATTCTCAGAGCTTAATCATGGTGAGCAGAGACGGAGCTCGCGTCGTCAATTGCTCGTCTCTCATTTGAGAAAAGATAGTCAGAGTGGAGTATTTTTTGCTGCCTTTTTCTCCACTACATTCGGCCCAAAGTCAGCGGCTAACATCATAAGCCTACATTCACATTCAACAAACAGAAAGTAAATTCTTTACGTTTAAATACATTTCTGATTTCTGCTCGTCAAGTAAGTGTATCCGGAATAAAGATAATACTGAGTTTATTCACTTCTTTCGACAAAACAATGTCCCAGGCACTGCAGTGTCCAAGTGGTCCCTTTACCTATCTAGTGTGAGTATAGGTGCAACTGTATGCTGTATATATCGTCTCATTACGTAGATGCAAATTCCTAAGTTTTAACTACTAACGTATCAATTTAATATCGATCTCGCTGTAACAAGGACGGTAGGACCAATCGACTTCGGTAGACCTTACGTGGTTTGTACGAATGGTCCCATCCTTGGGGTTTTTGTGATGTCCTTGCAGGGCTAAGCTTGCAGCGTATCCTAGAGCAGGAGGATCGAGACACGTTATATCGTATATCGGAGACAGTACTGGAACATTTCAAAATATACTATACTCGAGTACTTGGCAATCAAAGTTTTGATCTTTTAGGACTGTAATGGTTTTTAGTAATTAAAGATTAAATAATAAGTGTTCGAGATATTTGTATACTGCACTTGATTGCAGCGATCTAGAACAGTCTATTTTGAAATCTTTGGTATAAAAAACTGGATTTTCAAAATTTTGGATATGTTCCAGTACTGTCTCCGATAAACGATGTTTGAAGGCGGGTTTTAGCTTTTGAAAAATATTTACATTGTTCGACGCGCCATGCATCAGATATTCTGTCCGTGGCGCAACAAACAGACAGGCGCGCCCCATCAATTTAGCTAACCCTCGTGAACCTAAGACACAGCCTAGGATATTGTTGGTGTTGCTGAAATACCAAAGTATTTTGCTGAGGTTTGCGTGTGGGCATTGGCGCAATTTGTAGCGCGCTAAGACCAGTGGCGTAACCGCGTAACAAAGGTTATGGTTTGCAAAGAGGTTGCATTGGTTGGTTCTTTTCCACAAAGGAGGTGCGTTCTTTTTTCTGTTGATCCAGCTCACGGTATTTAAAATAATAACTCTACGAAGGAGTACGTAATAGCCTCTTTGAAGTTGGCATGCGAAGCAGGATGCCGTATAGTTACTGATCGAAAAAGGTGGAAATGGATCTTAATACGGTAGAAAGAGTATTATATTGTCTTATTTTATTAAAATTTATTACAAATTATTATTTTGTACATCTATCTACTTCCTTCTCCAATATTTTGCTCCAGTCCATCCAAAGGTTGTCTGGAAGAGATCACTTTTAGTGATAAGGCCGCCGTCTGTACTCTTAGATTAAGAAATACCTGTGTAATCATTTCTCCTTTTTTTATGTACAATAATATGCCAACTGATCACCGACTGCAAAATAACAAAAACATAAACATTTACATACAGGCACATACATTGCTTCTGGCCCCACACTAGGATACCCTGTGTCGTGGGAACCAGAAACAGCGACGTCACAAACATGTAAACATCCAAGACCTGGAGTTTTTTTTTCTCCCCAGCCGGGGAACGAACCCGGGACCTCTCGCATGGTAAGCAGATAAATAGAATAGATATATAGAATTTAGGCCCTGGTATTTTGCAGTCGGTGGCAGTTGGCATGCCCGTCTGTCTAGAGCCTTACATCTTTCTTTGCGTGGCGTGGCTAAGCCCGTCGATGTCCCGGCCAGCTAACGGGCCCGAATAGCCCGCCCAGCCCTTGACCAATATTTATTGCGCACAAGGCTTTAATGGCTTTCCCGTTCAACTGCTAGCTGTACTGTATGTACCTGTACCGTCGGCGTCACAGTTCACACTTTGGGCTGGGCTTTGGCTGTTTTACAGTCGACAGCAAAGAGGTTTACAGGGGTACAGGTGTGTAGAATAGTGAAACTGTGGTGTAAAAGAGGGGAGTGGCTGAGCGCCTACGTTTTACGTGGGTATTTTAACTGTACATGATACTTTAAATAACTTAGCAACTAAATCGAAGTTTATTTTATTTATTTATTGGATTATTTAAGTTAAAATATATTCTGTCTCATGATTTAAAAAAAAAGTTTCATCATCATCATCAACCCATTATGTCCCCACCGAGGGGCACGGGTCTCTTCCCTGAGGAAGGTATAGTCTTACTGTGAGAAGTTTTTAAGCCACCCTAGGGCCTCTGACATGGAAGAAAAATAAGAAAAATTTCAAATGGAAATAACCTACTTTGTTAATCTATGGAAGCCTTTAAACATACTACATTATCTTTTAAACATACTACATTAACTTAAGCTACTTTTCCACTCGAGAGGACCGTGGTCGAATCCCGTCAGGGTAAAAAAAACCCCAGGTCTTGGATGTTTGTGATTTCGCTGTTTCTTGTTCTCACGACACCGGGTATCCTAGTTTGGAGCCAGAAGCAATGTATGACTGCCTCGTGTTGGAGAGGTGGAATTTTATTGTGGGGAAACACTATGGTTTTTATTGTCGATAGTTAAATTCAAATTCAAAAACGTCTGATCGAATTTTCAAAACAAATTCGGTCAGTCTGTCTTGAAAAGTCAACAGAGTAGCATGAAAATGTGAGAATTGTTTGGGCCAATTTTTTATTTAGTTTATTGTTTTTAAAGATGTGTATTTTTATGAAACTGCAATAAATGAAGTGTTCGTAATGGTGAACTAATAGTTTCCTTAAATCAAACTCCGGATTCTATTGAAAATGCGTTAACCCTCCACTGCGTACTCTTGGGGCGATGGGACCCTTCAACACCTCGTTGGTCGAGTCGTCAAGGATCTTCGCTACCGAGACAGAGGACATGGGTTCGATTCCCACTGGGAACCGCCGTACATTTGTACAAATGGCTGCAGTCTGGGTGTTTTTCCATGTTTGTAATGTTCTTGCCTGGTTACCTGTGGCACAGGGTATCCTAGTTCGGGACCAGGTCAAGTGATCGTGTTGTGTGGATGTTTTGTTATTACTATGTGCCTGTACGCAAATGTTTATGTTTATTGTTATTTAAGCTGTTGGTTTCCGTAATAAACTTAAAAAACTCTTTATTTTTTTTCGTTAGGGGTGTAGTATGGCGACCCTGCAGTGAAGCAATTTCATAACTCCGTTTTTGCTACTCAACAAATATTAGCATAGTTACTTGTTTATGGTTAAAAATAATTTTGCTACGAGTACAAATTTTTTTTTTTCACCACCCCGAGGGTGAAGGGAGTTTAAGGGGGAGATGTAGTATGGTGACATACGTAAACGATGTCTATGTATTATACGCTCGCAGTAGTGTTTGTGTGACACATATTCGTAGTGTTTAGTTAGCAATAAGTTTTACCTAAAGTACATTGTTTCACGACTAAGCACAGCACTTAATATTCGGAGGTGAACTACTAAACATGTAAACATAACACCTGCATTTTACCTCAAGAAAACCCTTCAGATCAGCGACTCAAGTATCATCGTATTTCAGGGGCAAGTTTGCCAAAAGTAGGTATCGAGCTGTTGTCGACTGTCCTGTGAAGCCTGAAGGCTCTGTACTGGGTGTTTCAGACAGGTCCTGCTTACATTACATCTTGAGGGTCCACGGCCCATCGGCCACTCTCCGCCGACTGTACTGTCATGAACCTGTCATTCTAAACTAACCGGCTAACGGGAGATGGTTATTCATGAGGAGCTCTTTGGCTTGCACTTTAGTGAGGGCTTTTGTTTCCCTTGTTAATGTTATCGCTGAGATAGGAATGGCATGTGCGGTGACGGTGTCTAATGGACACGGGTGAGGTCGTGGGTTCGAGTACCGGCCGGTACTTACCGTTGATTTCGTTTACAACACGTCGGCTTGTCGAATTAGCGGGCAGATATTTTTGTATGCACTTTGTTGTTATTGTTTTGTTTATTGAAACGAAAATTAACTTACTGTGATTTCTTCCAAATTATTATAATTATGTTTAAATTATGCATGAATTAAGGACTTTAGAGATGTTTTATGAAATGTAAAATAATTTGTGAAATAAAAAATTGTTCAACTGATAGCTGTTAACAGATACCCACATTTTGCTAGTGTACGAGAAACCGGGGGTAATGCAGTAATTTGCAGCAGCAATAGTGTGAACTGCTTACATGAAGGAAAACATCGAGGGGAATGAATCAACGCGAATATATGGGCTTTTCCCGTATTTCATTCATTTTTATCAGTCAGTCAGATGGTATTCACGTAAGCCAGCCTTAAAGCAATAAAATATGGCCTATACTCCGTTCCATGAGTCGAACTCCTGGGGACCCAAATACTCGCTTTTCATTGGTCAATGCGCGCGGCTAGAGATAAGCAAACAATAAGCGAATACTGTGTATTTCATAGGGTAGGGCAGAGGTCATTGAAGGTCACGCCCATTAATCGCACAAGGACGATTTTCTTTGCGAATTCGTTTCGTGGGATGGAGTATAACATCATCAGCAACCCATTTTGTCCCCACCGTGGGGCATGGGTCTCTTCCCTAAGGAAGGTATAGGGCATACTCCACCACGCGGGCCAAGTCCGGATTGGTGGAGGCTTGTAAGACTAGTGGCTGGACTTACTGTCAGAAGTTTTCAAGCCGCCATAAGGCCTCGGACTTGGCTTAACGACTGCCATCTATCGATGGCAACTGGAGCCAACTGCTTAACGTGCCTTGCGAAGCACGGGACCGCTCGGAAAAATGCCACTAGCGTTAGTCATAGACGGTGACCCATCCATGGACTGAACGCGACCTATGTTGCTTAACCTTAGTTTAAGATCACTCAGGCAGCCCAGGCTACGAGCGAGTATAACATGATGAGGATCTATATACCATGTTCCCTAAAAGCGTGACACCGCGTGAAAGAGCAATGCTCTGCTTATTCACACTTAATCCGTTTTGCAGTTGGATCTGAATTTTTATCAGAACTTGGTCCTTCAATTTCTGTTACTACTTGTAAGAATAAATCTGATTACCCTCTTTGGACCACCCAAAACGTCTCGTTTCTCGCTTGACTGAACCTCGAACTCGTCGGATACCTGTGACCGAAACTAGGTCTTAATTTCTCCTAGAATAAGGTTAGAAATCCCGCTAACTTGTAGGAAATTTGTAGAATTTGCAAAATGGTTTGTTGGAGTCGCTCCCCGCGATGTCTGAGATTTGCTATGTTTTCATAACTTTTTGCGTATAGGTATAAAGGCGTGTTTAGACTGAAAATATAAAGCCGGGTCCAGACGAGTGTAACGTGTAATGTAATCCACCGTGTAATGTAACGCGAATTCTACTTGTGGACGGCACTACAAGCATTACATGTAACTCTCGTAGTGCCGTCCACACGGAGAATTCGTGTTACATTACACGGTGGATTACATTACACGTTACACTCGTCTGGACCCGGCTTAGGGGAGAAGATTCGGATTGCAAAACCAGCTCTTATTGCACATGACACAAACGTTACTTTCGGACACAGATAATAACTAAAAGTTGACCACGGATTAGTCTCGTTTATACTATTTTACGGAGTATACTCGAGGTTCTGCAAGTCTAAACGCACCACAGTATAAGACACAAATTCTCATTACCGCAGACACGTACAAACGCTATTATTGGTTGCGAAATGAGCGAAAAAATGACATGCGCCCGCGCAGACTGCCGCAATGTGCTATTTACAAGAGATCTTTGAGTTCTGGGTATACCGGGAGCTAATTACTATCTAAATCTGGTTATCTAAAATTTTGGTGAGCACTGCATATAATTTTATTTCGGATACCGTTAGCTGATTTTTAGACGGAAGAGTCCGACCAGGTTTCAAGTAAGTGTATCTGGAATAAAGATAGTAACGAATCTAAATAATCTATTTAGTATCAAATACCTTTTATTTTACAAACTTACTAAACAAGTAAATTAAACAGACCTGGCGGACGTGGCGGAATCTACTTAACGTACAGTCAACGGCACGTTGACCTTAATTACATGCACTTTATTCTATGGGGTAACGGGCCACTTTAAAACAAGATTATAAAATTGGAGTTGGAGCTGCTGTGGGATATTTGAGTCTATTCCGGACTATATTTTGATACCTTGCGAGGTTTGTGATGGTATCTACATTCGTGAAATGTATACGACTTCGAAGAACTCTGGTTTTACTTCGTTGTTAACTTGATAAGTGATTAAATTCGAACGAAATAAAATAAGTGTTTTTATTGTTGTTTTTGATTACCTATTATATTATGTTTTATTATAAATTTTACTAGTAGAAAGTTGTCAGTTCATAATAGAGCTTAGCACATTTTAGAGGTTGTGCAAAATTAATGCGCCTGGTGCGCCACAGCCTTCACCAGGAAGAGCGCGGTTTTTGTTTCACTTTCGTTCGCTTTCCGGCGCGCGCGCAGCCGTGACGCGGAATGTGGGTCCCGGCGTGCGCACGCGCCGCGATGCGGGCGATAGCGCGCGCCTGTCGGCTTCTCTCTTTAGCTGAAATGTGCCTGTCTTGTCAGTGTGACGAAATGTGTACCTAATATTTTATCAAAATAAAATTTAACTTAACACCCTCAGCGCCAGGCCTCAATCGGTCAAACCTCAATTTTCATCATGAATTTATTTTTCGCTGTTACTGTTTATTATAATATATCAGAACAATCGCGCCAGCTTGTAATCCGGGCCTTCTCTCAGGGAGAGAATATTATGCACTTAATCACCACAGGTTTGTGAATTGAAACTCCTGCCGAATTGAAACATCTGTAAAGTAGCGCTCTCAAAACGAGTTAAGTAGTCCTTAAATGTCTGTGAAATCGGGCAATAGGCTTTGCGGTTTAATAAGTTTTGCGTTTAGGAGAAAATGGCTATATAGCATTAAGGATTATTTAGGTGACAAATACATCTGGAATTAAAGCCAGTTCAATGCACTAGTTTTAAAAGAC
Organism: Yponomeuta plumbellus; assembly: GCA_947310845.1. Lineage (NCBI taxonomy): Eukaryota > Metazoa > Arthropoda > Insecta > Lepidoptera > Yponomeutidae > Yponomeuta > Yponomeuta plumbellus. The sequence continues at coordinate 2,712,008 of OX371199.1, read as the reverse complement.
TAAAATATGTAAACTCTGCTACTTAAGTAACATATATTTGAAAAGACGAAGTTTGGAGTTTCTGAACCAAAACTTCCGTAAGCACTAGACATTATTAACTTTATTCCGGATACACTTACTTGACTTTTTGTCGGAAGAGTCCGACCAGGTTTCCTTCTGATTCGGAGAGCTTAATCATGGTGAGCAGAGACGGAGCTCGCGTCGTCGGTTGCTCGTCTCTGACTTTGGAGTTTTTGTCCTTTTTTTTTTCTCCAAAATGATCTTGGTTTTGACACGGACACCTAGTTTTACCTATAACGTTCTAATGCCCGTTTTCACCAACAACACTTTAGATTTAGGGGCCACCTTAGGGGCTACTTAACGGTTGATTTGTAGCCCTTAAGAAGATTAGGTGGCCCCTAAATCTTAAGGGTGTAACAAGGGTAAATGTTGCAAAATTGGCTAGCTTTAATTGAAATGTTAGGCAAAAGTACGCACTAAAAAATTCTGAATAAAATATTTGGTAATAAAGGATATATCAGTGACTAATTCGTACGGAAAAAAATTGCATTTAACCTGTCTAGATGGCAAAAAAAAATTTTTTTCCAAAAGCTTTATTTTCCACAGAATCTAATTTCGCTGGTAAACGATAGTAGCTTTTCATTTAAATCTTACATGCAAATATTGGCCACATCAATATCTGCAATCCTATCTGCTCATATATTTTTTAATGTTAATATTAAGCGTGATTAGTACAAAATTGTACGATTTCTTAATTAGCGCAGGGAATAATAGCCATAGAACATCCGCCACATCTCTTATCTGTGTAATCTTTGGATTATGGATTAGCCCTTAAAGTATTCGCCGAAGAAGTACAACAAACATTCAAGAGATTGCGCTAGTTTATTATGTTATAACTCAGAGGTCAAATGCTCAAAGTCATTCGCCCTTGTTACAGCCTTAAATGTTGTTGGTGAAAACGGGCATCAGTCACCGTTTCTGTGTTACTCTGAACATTTTTGTTTTAAATTTCGAATGTTAGATAGCTGTACCTACTCCCTTACCTCCTGCAGGTATCTCCGTAATGGGCAGCGATGCCCGTAGACCATCCAAACGGTTGCACATAATTAAAACCATAATAACAATCGTTAGCCGAGCATAAAGCTTAAAACTAATTAAAGAGCAATCAGCCTAGACCCTGCAGAGGCAGTTAAAGTAACCCAAGCCAGTAAATCCGATAGGGGCAGGCAGCGAGTATAAATTAAGCTTTTATTAGGTGCCTCGGGCCACGTTAGATATGGGATGGGCTTTTGTACTCGTGATTTGAGTTCCAATCGATGTATCGTGAGTTTTTCGCCGGCCCTTCGGTAGGCGAGCGAATTGGCAATCTTTATGTTTAGTTTAGTGAGTACCCATTTTTTGTTTTTGCGTCTGTCATCATCATCGCCTTGCGAAGATCATCGCTCCACCGAGTCTGAGGACGTCCTACACTACGTTTACCGATCTGCTGCCTCCACTCAAAAACTCGTCTACCCAATCGGCTATCAGTTCTTCGAGTGATATGGCCGGCCCACTGCCACTTCAGCATGCTAATTCGGTGGGCTATGTCGGTGACTTTGGATTTCTGTATTTTTATATATTTTCTTTGTTTCTGTAACTTCTCTGTTGGTCTTCACTTGGTATCTACAGTAAATTCCATACTTTGTTGGCCTAGTTTTTGGGGGCCTGGCATCGTAAGATACAGATCTGTGATCTAGTTTAGGACTCAGTCTTTGCACTAATTACTTCCGTTGTTATTGTATCTACCACTTCTATTGTATCTTGCTTGATACTATCCTATTACATTATTATGACTTGCAACTTCCGAAAATAACTTTGGTTTCATTCAACGTGGTTTCTGTTCGGCTGATGAGTTTATAATCCACAGCAAAACCCAGCAGACCTTCTCTCAGATGGAAAGAGAAAAAAATGCGTGTTTATTATGAAATGAAATGAAAATGAAAAAAACTTTATTGTAAAACGGTTACAAAATGGTTACTGGCTCCCAAACTAGGATTCCCTGTGCTATGGGTAGCCAGGCTACTTCCAAAATACATAATAATATAATGTTTTACAATAAGAACTATTTACCAATTAAACGTGGATATACCTATGTAGCAGTTTTCGTCTTAACACGACAAGAAACAACAAAAATATCAATATCAGCTTATTAACCCCGAAACACTATTTAGTTTTTTGTAATAATTACCATTATAAGAAACGCTTTATTATAATAATTAGCGTTTCATGAAGAAACACTAAACACGGAAACATCCATTTACACGTAGATGGAATGGAAGTACCTATATATAGTTTCTGTTTAGCTGTATTTTGTCTTTATCGTCTAGTATATAACTCTTCTGAAATAACCCACGTGAAGAGTACTACAGACCAAGACTTATGATTGCTTTACGTCTACTAAACGAAAAAATATGACCATTTCTTCAGCGCTCTTAGGAACGGATGGTCGCGAGGTATTTCACCAACTGGACTTAAAAAAACCATCGCTAAAATGTCATATACGTCATTATTCCAAAGATTTACTAGTGGAGCAAAAAATGCACGTATGTTAATAAATATGAATGAGTCGGCCGGTAGAGAAGGCGCTAGAAGAGGAACAGAACGGTCGTTTGGGTCGTTCGATCGTAAACATTTACGTACAGGCACATACATTGCTTCTGCCCCCACACTAGGATACTCTGTGTCGTGGGGACCAGAAACAGCGGTATCAGAAACATGTAAACGTCCAAGACCTGGGTTTTTTTTTGTCCCCAGCCGGGATTCGAACCCGGGACCTCTCGCTTGTTTGGCAGATGCCCTAGCCGCTGCGGCGTACAGAGGTTGTCGATCGTCAATGAATGAATGAATGGATATGCCAACCTTGAATATATGCATTTATGAACATGAACGGAAATCTTAAAACCATTTCGAGGATTATGCTTTTAATGCAATTAATACATATTTTAAGATATTGGTTCAGTAAAAAACCTTGACCTCGAAAAAAGTAAATTTCTATGACATCAGCAAACACACTATGAATCCTTTGCCTCACTTAAAAAAAAAATACAAAGCATTAGTTTTTTTATTCGACACGTAAGCAAATACTATCTCTTTAATCATGCTCTGATGACGTCACAAACACAAAAAATTTAGAAATAAATTTAAAATAGACACGATTAAAACTCAAAAATACCAAAATTAGTTTCTTTATCGTTACTTATCGACATTCTCAATTCAGAGACTGGTCCTTACACTGTGACACAAGAATTTGATATATTAGAAAGAAAGAAAATGTATTTGACGACACAAACTCAAAACAAAAGAAAAAACACATACACAAAATCATTACAAAATGCATACAATTATAAAAACAATTAACACACAAAGCATAAAAAGCAGGAAAAAAATAAATAAACTGTACAGCACGAAAACAATAATAAAATACATAGGTTTTAAGTATTGAGCCTCCAAAATGGGCCCGACCAACGCTGATTTTCAGTCGGGTCCAAACTGCGGTTCGCAATGTACGTGTATTAGAGATAGATAAGTATCGTGGCCAATAGGCGGAGATCATCGGCTTAAACCCGCGTTAGCCTTCTCCACAGTCCCTATCCACCGAGCCGCTTGTAAATCACACGACACCCACAGAGCGCGCATTGTGCGCGCCAGAGCGCCGCGCGGGCGCGAAAATTAATGCGCTAAGTAGGTACCAGTCGGCTGGGTAGTATGTCTTCTTGTCTGCGTGTTTCAAGGCTTAAACTCATGCTTTATTGGCCCTTTGAAATGGCAAATGGGAACGTGAGTCTGCTTGACGCAACGCACCCTCGCACTTGCATCTTCAGGGAGTAGGCAGAGGCATAACATAACATAACATTTACAAACAGGCACATACATTGCTTCTGGCCCCACACTAGGATACCCTGTGTCGTGGGAACCACTTATGGCGCTTATACTCAAACTTTGTGTCCTCTACAACTCTTTCCACTTCGCTTTTAAAGCTCTATCATGCACGATACACTTTCCAACCAACCTTTCTGTCACAACATTGTCTGGAAGAAATTTCTGTTAGCTATAAGCCCACCCATTGTACTTTTTAAATTGTATCTTTTATTTCTATCTCTTATTTCTTGTGTGCAATAAAGAATCCATTTCGAAGAGAAAATCCACTCTACTCCTTTACATTACGGGCGACTTTGCAACTAAAATGCGATGCAACAAAAAAGAAGGTTGACGTGCTTTCGACTGTACCTTATCCTGTGCAACGAGGAACACATACAAAACATTTAGCTTGTGAGTATGATAAAATTATAATAGTTTAGTGGAGGTAATTAATTTTTCCAACTTTTTCTGTTAAATGAAGAATATTGATGTCACTTAATTTTTTCATTGCATTTTTCTTGTTCAAACCGCGGTGCAGCTAGATTTCGGTTTTGAACTTGTGCAAAATAGAACTCAAAAAAAAAACCAATAATCGCACCTCCAAATTAATCCCAAAACATTTTGTAACCACCTCCCAAGCCGCCATTTCCTCGATAGAGCGACCGCAACTGTTCTGTTATAGTCCACGGCCTCCTACCAGCCCGTAATGATGATTTAAGCCCTACAATAGATAATAATAACCCGCAGTTAATGGCGGATAAATTGAAACATATCAGTGCGCGCGCGCACCGCAAAGGCTGGAGGTTGCGCTGCCAATGAAGTGGAGGGCGAGATGGTCAGCTTAACCATGGTAGTCAGTCTGGACAGTGGACAGGTGAAAACTTTTTTTTATAGCCTCCTTTGTGTCCCACTGCTGGGCAAAGTTTTTCTTTGCCCAACTCTCTGTACCCAGTTTCTCGAACGCTCAGTCTGTTAAAAATAAAAAAAATAAAAAAAAGTTTCTTTTTTTTAAATGTATTTCAATTTGTTACTGTTGTTTTGAGTATTGTGCCGTTGAAAAAAATATTTCTCTCTCTCTCTCTCTCTCTCTCTAATTTTGCCAACTGACAGCTGTTAACAATAGATTAACAGAAAAAACGGGGGTCTGTCTCCAGCCACCTCGCACCATCCTGGCCAGAAGGGGGAAACTTTGTCATATTAAAAATAGGATTCTTTAAAACGCTCCTCAGATGCAGTTAAAATAATAATGTAAGGAGTATTTTAGAGGGATTGTGTTTTTAAAATAAGACCGTCAAGCTTCACGTTTATAATATTTTCTCAAACATGCTTGGAAATTTGAGCATTATTTCGACAACCTTCTTCGAGATAAATCGAAATTGCTGTACTGGCCAATTACACGCAAGCAGCGGCCGGAAAAAGTTGTATGAAAATTCATAACTGTCGTGCTTTGCGGCCAAATAAATTACATACTAAACTCATATCTATCGTGTTATTTAAAAATGGAACGATCTTTTACTCCGAACAATGACAACCAAGGAGGTAACTTATCAGAGGTTTTTTTTTTAATTTCGAACTGACTTGCGTTAAAAAGCTGGATATACCTAATGAAAAAAAAAAAACCCTTAACCGCGGCAATAGTACATTGTTCACCGAGAGGAGAAAGTGACCGATTACCGTCGAGGGTGTCGTTTGAAGCCCCAGCCGTAGGCGAGGGCTTTAAAACACCTGAGATCGGGAATCGCAGTTTCTCTCGAGTGATACATAGTGCTTTATACTACACCTACAAGGAAAATAAAAAACGAAATCTTTTATTTTACTTTCTACGAAAACTGAATCCTCAAACAACACACAAATTGGAAATGGCGCCAATGGCGTCTGCAATTTTCACATGTTCTTTTTTCAGATTGTTTATCCTGCCGCCGCAGGGTCGCACTGCCAGCCCGACACCATCCAACACACAGCTAGTGGCCAGTGTCATTTTGCGAACTTGGAGATAAAAACTCACTGTAAAAACTTTTTGGCTTTTGATATTTAGGTTACCGGCGCATAGTCTTACCCAAAATTAAAAAAGAAAAACCACGTAAGAAATGGATTTTCATACACTTTTCTCTCCCGCTCAGATGCGTTTTCTCCCCGCATATTTGTTCAATATGCAATGACGTACTTTCTACCGTAAATTTGATAAAGTATCAAGGTACTTTCCAAGCAGGTGTAGTATAAACATTATTTTTGTTGTTCGTTTGTGGTTCCTCTGATTTTGAAAGTTTATTGAATTTAACAGAATGAGTTCAAGCGATGAAAATGACTGCCATGAACTTATTTTAACGCCACCTGAAATTCAAGAGGCGGCAAGAGCCGTAATAGAAAACTTGTTACCGCCAAAATCGAAAGAAAAAAGTTCTGCCTTAGTAGGTAGGTACTACTTATCAGAAATCAGAAATTTATTTCAACGTAAAGAATTTACATTCTGCTTGTTTTAATTTCCGCGCATTATTTGAGAAAAATCATATACAAGCCTTGGTCACAACTAGGCATTGATGGACTCACGTATGTGTGCCTCGGCTTCGCCTCGGTCCACATTTCCACGTTCGTCCATCAATGCCTCTTTTGCTAGCCGCTGCAGTAATGTTCCTATGTCACTACAGGGAACAATTAATAATAGCAAAAAAGTCAATAAATCGTTTTAAAAAATCTCTCTTGTTATTGGTCTTGTTCCAAATATAGTAAAGCGTCTATTTCGAGGTGATACCTCTGTCATTCTACATCTATTGTCACCAGGCGTCTGTTTTGCCCCAAAGGCCCGGTCTATGGTTCGCATATTTTACGGCTGACCATAACTTGTCAGCGCTGACATAGACTGAGGGTATGGAAAAAGCTGGCTTGCCGGACTCCAAAAGCCATCAAATTCGAATAAAATATGATAGGTCGGACAGATACAATGGCTTTATTATTTCTTTAATAGCGAATTTTAATCATAGCTTAGCTGTTCAAGTAATTTAAAGCCTAGGTTCTCCTTTAGTTAGTTAAAAGGATTTGAGGGTTTTCAGACGTGTGCTGGTGTTCCTCGGATTTTTCTTTCCTTTAATAATTTCTTGACTAAACGGGGAACTGGCAAACCATCTGTGTCTACTCCGCCGGGATGCCGGCGAGAATGTATATAAAGTAATGTATAGATAAATAAAAGAACACATTTTACACGTCAGCTATTTTCCGGCGCGTCGACGCGTTAGCCAGTGTGGCGCAAAGGGTAAAGGGTAGGGTAAGGGATTTTGTTTCTTTAATGGGGACAACAAACGGAAGTCCAATGTATTTTGAACACATAAATTAAACCTTAAAATATATAATAATATAACATAACATTTACATTATGGTCCTGGTACCACACTAGGATACTTTATTGAACATTCACCTCCGTTATGCACACTTTCAATAATCTTTTTGGTAAACTAAGAAATCAAACGAACGCCACACAAAATGTCAAACAAATGACTGATTGCACTTGGGGACCTGCAACCCGTGGGCTACTTGGCGCCCAAAACTGCAGCGTGACGGTATGTCTGACCCAACCGTGTTTAATGTTACAAAATCACCTAAAATTGCACATCCTAGGTATTGCCATCACTCTATGTAGAGTATCAAGGAAAATAAAACCACACGCGAAGCTCGTATCGAGTCAGTCTTGCGTACTCTGAAATTTTTGCCAAACTTCAAGACAATGTTTTATGATTACAAATGTAATGTTTTTCTGTATAAGTAGTATAAGACGATATTACTTGCCGAATTTCATCGGTCTAGGTCAACGGGACGTACCCTATGAATTTTGATTCCTTTGAGTGTTGAAATATACGGCTGTATATTTTTTTGCGCTCACTTAGGAATTTGATTTTTCACAACTTCAAGGGAGTACAGTTGAAGTTGTGGACTTAAGTCGGTATTTGGTTTCAATTTCAACTCAATGTCTCCACGCGATCCCTGGAAAAAGGACGGACAGACGGACGGACGGGTTATGTGTGTGTGATCAAGTGTGATCCTATAAAGGTTTCGTTTTTCCCTCTTGAGGAACGGCACCATAAAAAGATAATTTCAAAGGATATATAATAGACGTCCTAGGCGGATTACGACTTAAAATTTGTCCAGTACCAACTGGCAATTCTAAGCATCACTAGCTCCGCAACCAAGTCGCCAGTTAGGTTGGTAGATCTGTAACTAGTTCACTGTTGCGGTGCGACTGCGCAGATTGGAGCACAAAAAAGTTCCGAAATGCCGGTACATACTGGCCCGGCCGTCGAACTTGGTCGCGTGAGTCATGCATGGCTCTTTTGCTAGAAGTATAATATAATGCTGGGTTCTGTAAGTCTACGTAAGTCTTCGCAACATAAGAAACGGCATATCCACTGGTCACCGTGACCCAATGCTTTATTAATGTATTCTGTTATCACTTCTCTTCTGTTTATGTTGAAGCTGAGTAAGTCACCAAAGGCCCGTGCTGAAAATGTTGCTTAACCTTCGTGACCATGTAAGATCACTCAGGCAGTCAAGACTACGAGCGATTGCTTCCCTTATTGTTTGGAAATTGCATTGTTCTTTTTTTAATTGTTTTTATTTTAAATCACATGTTATACAGTTTGGTTAATTCGGCATGTATAATAAAATTTATATATCACAGTAATTATTATTTTAGTTATTTTGTACATCGGCTTCCTTCTCCAATTATTTTGCTCCAGTCCATCCAAAGGTTGTCTGGATGAGATCACTTTTAGTGATAAGGCCGCCGTCTGTTCTCTTAGGTTAAGAAATACTTGTGAAATTTCCTTTTTTATGTACCATAAAGTGTTATTTATATATAGCTATCTATTTATCTATCTACAAGGGCATACTTGTTGTATTAAATAAATGCTTTTCTCCTTCCAATGCAAAGCACCAAATAAGTATTTTTATGGGCCTCTTAAGTTAAAGGCGTCGTTAACTTAAGGTTGACTTATTTCATCGTCCACTGTCATTATCAGTTGACCTTACCTTCAATACTATACTTGTCTTGCTATTCATTGCCCACCCGATCGATTGGCATCCAGATAAAGATTTCATCTTAACTGCGGATATGTGAAATTATCTTTAATTTTAACATACCTACTCGTGTTTAAAGATGACTATTTAATGCTATTTTAAGAAGCGCTGGCCTTGGTGTAGTCGCGAAATTCGACTTTACACCTGAGATGTTAAGGGCGTTTGAGTCAATTATTTTAGTGTATTGGTTATAGTGTGGCTGTGGTTGAATTGTACATGGATTTACTGCACAACTTTTTCTTTACTAAAAGTTGTGTTTTTGAAATAACTATAAAAAAATTCGGTAACGGAAAATCGTTCGCAAATCTTTTCTGATAAAGTCGATTTCAATAATATTAGAATGATTACGTGCAGTTCTCCTTTGGTCGGACTTTACCTCGCGTGCGCCGGCGGCGAATGTAGGACCAATTTCTGAGAAGAAACAGCTCTACAATTTTACATAATGACAGATCATTTATATTATTTGATCTTTAGAGGTCTGCACCGACCGATGAGATATTTTACTGCAGCCTCAGCCCAAGGTGTAGTTAACGCATGTTACAGAAAGTTAATATGGAAGCTTTCCTCTAAAAAGCCATAGACATTAATATATATATATATATAAATAAACTCACGCCTCCACCAAATCGGACTAGGCCCCCGTGGTGGAGTATGGCCTATACCTACCTTCCTCAGGGAAGAGACCTGTGCCCCTCGGTGGGGACATAATGGGTTAATGATGAAACTCACGCCAGTTATCCCCGAGGAGGTAGGCAGATGCACCAATCACTAGAACTGGGCCCACGACATTAATAATTAATATATAATTATTATTAGATATAGCTGATATACGCTGGCAAGTTAACTAAAATTGCAAAACGTTTTCAGGATCAGGTAGTAGTTTTATATTATTCTAGTAGAGTTCTGTTGTCTTATATAAAATGGTTAAAATCAATATGTGTTAAATAAAGTAGTCATTACTCTAAAATTGATTGCTGAATATTTCGAATTTATCTGCGCAAACAACTTAATGCCATTCGAAAGGGATAATTGTAGTTATCATGATAACACTTGAAATAATTTTCGTAACTTGATTTCTTAAAATAATTTACTTAAGTTAGCTCCGTCTCAGCTCACCACGATTAAGCTCTGCTAATCAGAGCGAGACCTGGGGTGTAATACTACGGTATTTGACACTATCAACAATAAATTATTTGAGGTGCTCGATTAAAACAAAAATTACAAAATGATTCGGAAAATGTATTTCTTTTATACATTTACTAGTTATTAAAATTTTTAAATAGATGAAACATAAAAAGAGTGCTCTGAAATGTGACGTCACAAGCAAGTATTTTCATACAAAATTCCTTTTTAAAAGTAACTCATTTGATATCCTGTCAAATACCCAATTACGTAAGACTCCACTGTATGGAGTTGTCTGATTTAGCCCTTTTGTTCCCGGTATGTCACACCACCTTTTTCGGGGACTTGTTTTTTCAGTAGGTATCTCACACTCCTACCCCGAACTGTCATGTACATTCTTATTATGACTCTTTCGAGTTGTCTAAATGCTTAACCCGATAGAGTGGAAAGTTACGTAATGTAAGGGCTGGTCTGACTCTTCCGACAAAAATTCAAGTAAGTGTTTCCGGAATAAAGTTAATAACCTTAATTAGTTAGTCTTCTGAACACAGTCCTTTTTCATAGTTTATGGCGCGATCTTTCGCTCGTGCGTTCGTTATTTAAAATTTACACTCTTCAATTTATTTTTTGGCCTTCAAAAGAACAAATCTCTGCATGCTATCTCGACATTACCCGATTTGCCCGTTTTATGGCCAATGACTGCAACTTTCTGGCTGTAATTATCGTCAAGTGTGAGAGAACAGGGTATTATCACCCCGAGCTGCAAATGACACTTGTCATTTGAAAAACTGTAACTACGAATCGCGATCAGAAATGTATGTACTCAGATTCAAAGTCTTATAACTTAAGATGACAGTTCTGTTTATAGTGTTTTCTCTCAGGGTTGATATTGTTACTTTGACCTATTTTTTGTATATTTAATATAATTGTACAAAATATTTTAAAATTACTTCGAAGATGTGTCTTGAATTTCAAGCTTCTTAATCAACCCTTGACCTTTTTGATTATAATTGTGGGTTGCTGGATCCAGCTAAGTAGGTCCCAGCAGGATATTGTATCTAATAAGATTCGGTCAACTAGAGCAAATGAGCCAACCACTTTAGTTGAGTTTTAATATAATTAATTATTTATCGATAATAATATTATCAAAGTCGTTCGATGACACTCCTAAATCCATCGTAAATCAATAGACGATATTGGGAGGGGAACGCGAGGATTGGTGTCACAGAGAAAAAGCTCACCAGTGAGCTCTATTCCATGGATAGATAAGTGACAATACGGAAGAAGGCACCCTGTCTTCCACCGTGATATATAATTACTAAGATCACCGATTGACAGAGTGGCGTACTATCATATTTTACACGGATAAATTGTCTTGATACGTCGTCAGGCGATTCACTGCGATCACAATCGGTCCGTATCGATTATAGCCTGCAAAGTGCGAATAGCAAATAAATAATAATGTGCTCGTATATCGCGAGCCGAAATGCCAATTTATTCATTAAAACCAAGGACGCGGCATGCATGCTGTCGAAATCGATTTTAAAATCGATGCATCATTCCTCGTTCATCCTTCAGTGCTCGTTTTAGGTCTCGCCTTTTTCTGCGGTCCACGACCACGTTGCTCACCATCTTTCTATCTTTACGTATATACAGTCTACAGCAAATAGATCTTTACTTTTTTGTTGCAAAGTCACCTCTAAGGAAATGGAGTGTGCGTTGCTGTAAATCCGGATGTGCTGTCGACTGCACTGGCACTAATGACTGAAATCAATGTTCAATGTACAGGTCTTGGATGATTACAATGTTTGTGATGTCGCTGTTTCTGATTCCCACGACACTGGATATCCTAGTGTGGGGTCAGAAGCAATGCATGTGCCTGTGTGTAAATGTGAAAATGTAATACAAATTTGGAAATCACTAGAAGCTATGGCTATATAATGCTATGTCGCAGCTAGGCCCCCAACGGAGATCGAACTCACGACCTATGACACGGTAACCTAACGTTACCACTAGACTAATGAAGCGGGAGCCTAACCGATGTTTTCTCCTTCCGTTCCAGTGTACACAGACCAGCCCGTCTCCTCAGCATCACCGCCGACCCGAGACAAGATCAACGGGGATGAGAAGGCGCGCACCAGACGCCGGGACACCTGGGCGGAACCCACCACTCCTGTGGTGGCCGATGATGGTACGTGGGGTGGACCTGAACGCTGCCTTTTTCTTCACTACATTCGGCCCCAAGGCAGCGCCGAATAAATTCACAAATTCTTTACGTTCAAATAAATTTCTGATTTCTGATATGACAAGCGATACTTTACGATACGCGATACTACGAATAGAAGGTGGTAATTTAATTTTACCTAATAAATAATCACGATCGCGTTTAATACAAAAATATTGTCCTGGCTGGGGCATAAATAAAATTAAAGATTCCTGAGGGCTTACAAGAGGTTTAAGAAGCTCGCTTTAACATAAACACAAACATTTACATACAAGCACATACATGGCTCTTGGCCCCACACTGGGATACCCTCTATCGTGGGAACCAGAAACAGCCATCACTAACATCCAAGACCTGGTTTTTTTTTCATAAAAAATAAAAATAAATAAACTCACACCCGTTATCACCGAGGGGGTAGGCAGAGGCACCAACCACTAGAACTGGGCCCACGTTTCGCCGAGTTTATTAGGTCCTAAGAGTATGGGTGGAGTATGGCCTATACCTTCCTCAGGGAAGAGACCCGTGCCCCTCGGTGGGGACATAATGGGTTGATGATGATGATGATGATGATGATTAGGTCCTAAACGTGACAAGTGGCAAGCCTGTCGCCGTTATCCGGGCACAATTTATCAGCGAATGGTGTTGCTGTACAAACAAACAAATGTACGTAACTAAAAGTCATTGGCACATGCGTGGTTCGAACCCAGACCCTCATGATCGAGAAGCAAGGGTCAAGCCCACTACGCCACCACAGCTTTTTTTCATTCAGGACTCATTTCCTTCACTCTCCCTCAGCAGCAGCAATCCGCTCCCCGCTGCTCCAGCAGCAGCACCAGCAGTACGACGAGCAGCTGCGAGACATCGCCGCCTCGCTCACCAGGCCCCGCTCGCGGCGCGCGCTGCCCCCTACCCTGGAGAGGCCCACCAGGCTCCCGCCAGATCGGTTGCCGGTAAGTGTCAACAGAAGCAGCGGTTGCCTCTTATTTCCTCCAGCAGCACAGCAAACATCTGCGAGACATCGGAGCTTCGCTCCCCCCTACCGTGGAGAGGCTGGCCCATCTCCCGCCAGATCGGTTGCCGGTAAGTGTCAACAGAAGCAGCGGTTGCCTCTTATTTCCTCCAGCAGCACAGCAAACATCTGCGAGACATCGGAGCTTCGCTCCCCCCTACCGTGGAGAGGCCGGCCCATCTCCCGCCGGGTCGGTTGCCGGTAAGTGTCAACAGAAGCAGCGGTTGCCTCTTATTTCCTCCAGCAGCACAGCAAACATCTGCGAGACATCGGAGCTTCGCTCCCCCCTACCGTGGAGAGGCCGGCCGATCTCCCGCCAGATCGGTTGCCGGTAAGTGTCAACAGAAGCAGCGGTTGCCTCTTATTTCCTCCAGCAGCACAGAAAGCATCTGCGAGACATCGCAGCCTCGCTCCCGCCTACCGTGGAGAGGACGGCCCATCTCCCGCCGGATCGGTTGCCGGTAAGTGTCAATAATATCCCCCCAAGCAGTAGTCGATAGATGGCAGTCGTTAAGCCAAGTCAGAGGCCTTAGGGCGGCTTGAAAACTTCTGACAGTAAGACCAGCCACTAGTCTTACAAGCCTCCACCAATCCGGACTTGGCCCCCGTGGTGGAGTATGGCCTATACCTTCCTCAGGGAAGAGACCCGTGCCCCTCGGTGGGGACATGATGGGTTGATGATGAAGCAGTAGTTCGCTCTTCGCTGCTCCAGCAGCAGCACCTGTCTTGCAGTCTTGCTCACCAGGCCTGCCTCCAGACCCGAGCTGCCCCCTATCCTAAGAGGCAGACCATGCTCCAGCTGGATCGTTCGCCGGTAAGTTACAATAATATCAGTAAGTCACCTTGGACAAATAAAGCAGTAGTGGTCTACTGGTGCTGGTGCTCTAAGCGTTCTTTGCCTCTGAGACACAGTTCAAGACCAACAATCTTTTAAACTAGGTAACAACTCGACTGCTACTTATAAGTGATTTCAGAGGTAACAGCGCTTTAGCAATACGACCCTAAAATTGACTTATTACAGTGGAATTGAAAGATAACAGAAAGTGCTGTCATATCAAATCAGTGCCTCTAATCCAATCCATCAGCAACACGACACAATTTCCTGCCCTCAGGGGCCAATCCGTCAAGGACATATTCGATCCCCGACTCAATACATGAACCTTCCAGGCGCGAGGCTCCCCGGACGGCGCGATGCCCGCCGACGAGGCTCCCAGCTCGGCCAGCGACGGCAGCGAGGCCGCAGACCCCACTGAAAACAGCGAGGCGACAGAAGTGGGCCGGGTCGAGCTACCAGCTGAGAGGCTGCTCCACGCGCGCGCTGGCTGGCTGCAGCGGAGAGGTGAGACACTTGTGTGAGACAGCAGATCCCGCTGAGAAATGCGAAGCCGCGGAGGTGGGAAGGGTGGAGCTACCGGCCGAGAGGCTCTAGCAACGTGTCGACACGTGTGTTGATCCTTATTGTGTTATAAACCAGCAATGAAAGTAATTGTTTTTTTTTTTGTTATAGGCAGAAGGCCCAATCACTAGAACTGGGCCCACGCCCAAAGTGATCAAAGTTCTATGATAATGTAATATGGGTTAATGTTTATGTTCAAGCTTCATCCCCCGCAGGTAACGGGGGCTGGTCGCGCCATTGGTTCGTGCTCCGGGGCGCAGCCCTGCTTTACTTCCGGGATCCGCACGCGGAGCACCGTGGCCTGATGGACGGGGTCATCGACCTCAGCGGCGTCGCGAGGGTCGTGGAACTTCCTACCTCCGCCACCACCAACGGCTACGCGTTTGAGACTGAGGTTGGTTTGGGGAAGAGATCGTACATGCTTCGCCTGTTAGGTCCCAGAGTACTAAAACCATTGTTATTATCATGTCCCCGAGTACTAAAAAAAGTACAAAAATTCGAATTCAAATATTTTATTCATAGTACAGAAAAAGATGTTTACTTTATGAACGTCAAAGTTGTCAGTTTCACATTTAATAGATTACATGGAGAAGAAACTAACAAAGAAACTCCACTTTTTTTTTTTTCGAAACAGTTTTAGCCTAATTAACAAACCTTCGAACTTAAAAATTGTTTCTCCTGGATGTTTTGAACACTAGACACATCATCAAGCTATATTAGTCCACTGCTGGACATAGCCCTCATCTAATGAGCGCCATAGCGCGCTGTCTTCAGCTTGCCGCATCCAGCCTCTGCCTGCAGTAGACACCAGACACAATTATGATGAATTAACATTCTTAAGGCCGCTCGCTATCTCAGCAAAGTAACTCTTCTTCCTCTCCTCGAAACTCTTAATCAAGGCGACAATGAGTAACCTTATTTCTCTATCGTAGTCTCAAAGACCGCGTAAGGATTTGTTTTTTTTTTGTGTGTATCTGATAATAGTCCTTTTAAACACCTTCCATACTAATCAATAAGTATAGCTCGATCCTTGATTCATAGCAGTACAAGCTCCCATAATCTCTTCCAGACTTGGGATGGTAAACACATCGTCCTGTCCGCCGTGACGGCCGGCATCCGGTCCAACTGGGTGTCGGCCATCCGGCGCACCGCGGGGCTCCCCGACACGGCGCCCCTCTCCCTGATCCTACGAGAAGACACCGGGGACCAGGCCTCTGAGTCCTCCACGTCTCCTGTCACGCCAGTCACACCGGGCACCGGCAGATCTGCACCTTTCTCTTCAGATGAGGAGTACAGAACAGCCTCAGAGGGAGGCAGAAGAGACAGCGCCGATTGGGGCGATGTCGCACCACAACCGTCACCCTCACCTATCCTAAGCAGGACACCAATCTCGAAGGTCAAGGAAAAGGTACGAGCGAGAGGCTGCCACCAACTACCGCCTCGCTCCGACACGCCCAAAGGAGACCGGGATGAAATAGATTCAACCAAAGACAAGCCTATACCGCCGGAGACCATAGATGAGAACGAGAAGCAAAGCGAGCCGCGCAAGCGCAGCTATATTTCGACTATCGATAAGCAGTCGATAGAGATCGACGATCTTCGCAAGCAGCTGAAACTAGCACTGGGTGACGTCACAGCCGCTGAAAATGAATTGACGAGGCTGAGAAAGCTAAAATCAGAGGCGGCGCAAAGAGAGAAGAAGATGGAAGAGCTAGTTATCACACTGCAGAAAAAAGAGGAAGAATTGGGGTTGAGGACTAAAGAAGCGGAAAACTTGGATGCTATAAAACAGATGTACAACCAAGACAAGACCATGTGGGAGACGAAACTAACTGAAACCCAAAACTTCCTCAAAGAATCTACAGAGCACTGCGAACACTTGACCAGACAGCTGACCACCGCTCAGGAGACAGTGAAACAGCTGCAACGAGAACTAAACGAGTTAAACGACAAATTATTAAAGAGCGTCAAAGAAAACGACAACCTATACACGAGAATAAGAGAGCTAGAAGGCAGAATAGTCGCTGAATCGCCAACTAAAGAAAAGAGAAAGAGCATCGGTTCCTTGAGCGAATTGACCAGTTTGAACCACGATCTGAATCTCGAATCCTTGGAAAAGACTAGACTTATCGAAGAATACATTGACCTCAGAAGCAGATTTGTGAAAGCGATACAGGAAATTAAGTCAATGAAGAAAGAGCTCAGGGACTCACACAACATGTACGATGAGTTGGAGATTACTAACATGAAGTTAAGAAATGAGATGAAACTGAGAGAACAATGTAGTCGATCAGAAATAGACCTTATGGCTGCTAGAATACAAGACTTAACGCAAAAATTAACAGCGTCAGATAAGCAAGTCAGGACGTTGAAACACAAAATCCAGAAGACGGAGTCTAGAGAGAAACGGCGAAGCTTATCTCTTAAAGGTCGAGAATCATTCTCTTTGGGCAAAGAAGTCGAGGAGAAACTAACAGAGTTAGAAAGCAAGATTTCCCAACTAGAAACAGGAGAGCCCGCTCCTACAATCAACCCACCGTCAAAAAGCTCATCGCCTGCCAAAGAAAAAGTGACCAAAAGCGACAGCCTCACAGACGAAAAACGAATGAAAAGATTAGCTGCGCGATTGAGAAGGAAATCTTTGGATAGTGCTACAAGCTCCGAACCCTTGAAGATGTTAGTCAGACTGAGTTCTCTCGAAACCAAAGTAGCATCCGCTCTAGTGAACAGAAGGGACCTGGCCAATTCCTGTGAATCCCTCAGCCAAGCCACCAGGTCCTCTGAAAGCCCAGTCCTTACCGATAGTCCCGAAATGTCAGTCGGTACCCAATCCCAAAGGCATTTGCTAGACAGGCTGCAAAGTTTGGAAACAGTTGTTATTCACTCAAGGGATAAAGTCAACGAGTGTCTATGTCAAATGAGCGCGATGCGAGCAGCCAAAACCAGACGCTCTCCATCCCCAAGTCTGGAGAAGAAATACAGTATTAAGTCCATGGAGAAGTGTTTGACGGACGTCAGTAAGAGGCTGCAAGAGTGTTTTGATAAGTGCGTCGTCGATTGCGATCACAGCGGCGACCCAGATATCAACGACAGCGTTGCGCAAGTCGTCGTGCAGTTGGAAGAACAACTCAGGACAAAACTACTCGAGATTTCTAAGAAAAAGGCAGCTTTATATGAGGCTGGTGAACTAACGCAGAGAAAGAGTTTGGAGATCTTGGCAGAGAAGTTAGCGTATGAGGCAGTGCTGGTGAGCAGGATACAGGAGGCCTTAGAGTCCTCTAACGGGAGTCGGTTCTTCGCCCGGTTAATAAAGTCTGAATTATTCGAAACTAGTCAATTAATCGATAATCTTAAATGTAAGATGAACGGCGACAGCGGCAGAAACATCAACATCACAAAAAGCTCACTCGATTATTTAGCCAGGATCCTATCGAGACAAATCGACATTATGAACAACACGAGAGAGGCTAAAGACCTTCGTAAATCAGAACTAATTCTTCAAAGCGCAGACCTGGAAGCTTTGAAAGCTTCTCAAAAGGAGATTGCGGCGGCTGTGGATAAATACAAGACGGATAAATTGGCGGAATTATCAGCAGCGTTGGCTTGCGAGACCCTTAGCTTCGTCACACCGAACGACGTCGACTTCGAGCAGCACCGGGCAAATATGGAAGCGGCGAGGGTCAGAGAAGCTTGGGCGGCCGCCAGAGATGCCTTAGGAGCCGAGTTGGTCCAAGCGGAAGTGACCAGAGCCCTCAACCGCGCCGCGCAACTTTGCGAAGAACAACTAGTCGACGCTCGCAAATGCCGCCTGACTCTAACCGCGCAAGACCGAGCGGATCTCGAGCTGTGGTGGCAAGCAGCGCACGACCATCTCCGCTGCGAGATGGACGTAGCCGTCAGAGACATCGCTGCCAGATACCGAGAGTGTCTCGGTGCCATGAGTCGGAGGACGAAAGAGGGATCACCTGGGCTGGACAGCCGCGCTTTGCTCCAACAACTAGCCGACGTTCTAGCGCACAAGGCCTTAATCGATGCGCGAATCGCCGTAGTCGAGGGTACCTACAGGGCGTCAGTGCCCGCTGACGGTCTGCCAGAGAGACGGACGGGTGGCGACGCGATATCGTCCTTGGAAACCGACCCGTCGCAGGAAGCGGAGTTTATCTACCTCTTCCAACATTTCTCGAACGAGTGCCGCGCGCTCTTCTCCAGTGACTGTGCTAGTAACAGTGAAGACTTGACGAAGATAAGCGAGGGGCTCGCGCGGGTGGAGGCGGCGGTGGGGGCGTTGGCGCCGGCGGGGGATGTGGGCGGCGCGGGGGCCGAGGGGGGAGACGTCCTCGGCCGTGTGGAGGCGTTGCGCGGGCGAGTGGAAGCTTTGCGAGAGCTGGTCCCGTGCCAGCACTGCAAGCAGCTGCAAGAAGCACTCGACAGGTTGGTTCTTTGTTTGGACTTCTTATTCTTGAAGGATATTTTATTTATATATTTTTGGTGACCGCTGAAACTCAGCGTTATGGTTTTCAACGATCATGGCAAAATGCTGACCCATTTTGGTACCCTTTAACTCTTACCTATTTATGGTTGTAAGTACGCTATGTAAAACCTATTTTACAGGCTAACCCACCCTTTTCTGATTATGTTGGTACCAAAGAAATATCTATCCTATTATATATTCTCCTACATTCCGAAATTTTGTTATAAGAAAGAAAAGTGAAGAGCTATCGGCTCCGGGTATTATATTCATGCTTTATGAATTTCTCCCTCTTGTAGACTACACTAATTTCGCATTTAGATCCATCTTCACCGACCTGCACCCCCTCCCGCAGACTACACAAATGTCACATTTAGAAAGAAAGAAGAAGAAGAAAGAAAGAAAGATTTTATTAGTATTGTCACAGAAACACAATGAAGACACAAGTACATAATAAACAAAATAGATACATCTTTACCGACCTCCACTCCCTCCCTGCAGACTACTCAAATGTCGCATTTAGGTGCATCTTTACAACTTCCACTCCCTCCCGCAGACTACACAAATGTCACATTCTTCACTCCCTCCTGCAGATTGCAGAGCGAGCGCGCGCGCGGCGAGTCCGCCATGGCTCAGCAAGCCAGCGCGTTGGCTGCGGCGCGGCGCGCGCGTTCACACCTGCAGGCGCAGCACGAGCACGAGCGACAGCAGCTGCGTGAACGCGCGCGCCGCCTCGAGCGGAGGCTGGCCGCGCTGGATTCGGAGTACTCCGCGCAGCTCGATAGTCTGAGGGCCGCGTACCAGGTACAGTATCAGGTAAAACTCGTTCGCACTTTTTTTGTTTATACACGCCTAACACACTCTTTCAAACTTACACTCTTATCGGGAACAGGTGGTGGAACTAGAAATTTTGAAGTGGCACTTGTTAATTCCCACTTGGAAGTCTTTGGATATCTTGACTCTGTAATTGTCAATATTTCAATCAACTGTAATATAAGTTTGTTCACTACTTTTTCATCTTCTACTTTAAAAGAGGAAAGCAAATCTGGATGCATTTTTCACGTGGATCACTTCTTTCGATAATCTATTACGAGATATGGAGTACCACAGGGAATTAGACTGGGCCCAACACTTTTTCATAATTCATAGATCAAACTTTCACAAAATTCTAAACGGTTTTTGTAACTTTCTAAAACAACAAGCCACCGGAACTATATTCTGTTAATGCATTGTAATACAATTACAACTGCATGAACATGGCGTTTTAGTTTCATTGCCGGTCCAAGTCTACGCGCGCGATAGATTGTATCAAATAATCTAGGCGTGAAATGGTACGAAATGGTATTGAAAAATACGCCACGTGGTCCTACCACATATCTGTCATTGTAACATAATGCACTAACAGAATCGAGTCCCAGTAGAATAACAGACTGTTTATGTATCTAAAAACCGTTCCGTCGTCGCGCAGAGCGCAGTATCAGCGGACGCGCACGGCGATGGTCTGCGCGCGCGCTACCAGCAGGAAATCGAGCAGCTGCGCGCGCTCTGCGAAAAGGGGCTCGTCGCTATGGAAAGCTCGCATCGCCGCATCGTGAGGGAGTTGGAGGAGAAGCATCGGGCCGAGCGGGAACAACTCAGGTGATTTGACAACCTCTGTGGCGCAACGGTTAGCGCATCTGCTAACCATGCGAGAAACCCGTCTGGGGAAGATAAAAACCAGGTCTTGGATGTTTACTTGTTTGTGATGTCGCTGTTTCTGGTTCCCACGACACAGGGTATTCTTGTGTGGGGCCAGAAGCAATTTTTGTGCCTGTATGTAAATGTTTATGTTCGGGTTGGTTGCTACGGTCAAGCCTGAAGGATTGTCAGATTTATTGAGGAAGAGGGGTTTGTCTAAATAAGAAAGCTCCGATGTGTCAGGCGGTCTTTACCTCCATTTATTTTCAAGGTCAGGACAGAATTGAATCGTGCACTAAAAATAATTATGTACAATTCAACTGAATTGAAGTAAATAGGTCGCGCTTGTAAGCGCTGTCAGCATAAAAACTTTCAGATTGTGTGAGTGTGGTGACAAAAGATCTATCCATTTCTGCTCTCGAGGCATACATATTCGTTTTAATTAGGCCTTACGAGGTTAAGAGCTATGGAGTGCGTTGGTTACTACTTGATGGTAACCGACATTTTACCTGAGCACTTTCCAATTACCAAAGTGGTTAGACGCACAGTCTAGAAAAAAGATTTTAAATCTCATGTCATTGTTTTTCTTTAATTGTGTAAAATAGTGTTTTTGAGTATTTCTTTTAAAAAAATAAAAAAAAATAAAAAATTAAACTGTTTATTTCAGAGAAAAACCAAAAGTATAAAAAAATATTATTTTCTAGCTCTGAAGCTAAATCTTCCATGTGAGATTATAGTGCTTCCAGAGTGGTTGCTCTTATGTATTAAGGTATCAATATTAATAATATCAGTACAGGAAGTGGGGCGTACTACCTTCCCCTCCCCCTCATACTTATCATTTTGAAAGTATTTATTTAATAAATTTTTATGCAGTGACTTGATTTCATAACTATTTGTTCAAGTTTTTCTAATATTGTTATTGGGAGTTTGTTAAGGATGTGGGGGAGGCTGAAATTCCAGGTTCTTTTGCCATAAACATTTACATAACGTAGCTTATACTTCAACAGCGCGAATATGCTTTTTACCATTAGTAGAAACTTAGTTATAGAGTTGAGGATATAGAGTCGTCCCGCGCATGTTTTGCGCCAGTCAAATTCAATGTTTCGGCTTATTTATTTTACTGTAATTTATTTCATTCTAGAAAAGAAATCATTAAGTTTATGCGTCTCCTGCAAAGTTGTCTAAATGCATGTTCGCGGTGTTGAAGTATAAGCGACGATATGTGGGTTCTTTGAATATTGTCATGCTACTTAATTTACGCAGGAGCTTAGGCCTAGTTTTTTTCTCTAGTTGTAATATTTTTTCTTTAAATTCAGCTACAATGGCTATTTCGATCTTGTCACAGATATTCCTAGTTTTACAGTATTGGAACAATTTTGCATAGTTATGTCGGTGCGCATATTTAATTTTCAATGGAACTATTGTTTTTAACATTTTTACACCCTGTCCATAAAGTCTAGAAAATAAAGAGTGCGATTTTGCTAATCCTTTTATTTTCCATACCCAAACATTTAGTCCTAAAAGACATAGTCTCCGCAAGGAGAATTAATCTTGGTCCCAGTTACCATAATTGTGCTTATATTAGAATAGAAGATGGCCTGAACACATCGTACAATATTTAGTTACACTTCACTTCCGTTTTCTAGACTTTATGGACAGTCTATAATTGTAGGTTGTATATATCACTTAGATACGATCGATAGGTTCTACCATAACTAGATAAGCCGTAGCTAATAATTGAATCCGCCAATTCTATTCTACACTCAGAGGCACAATTAACCGCCCACTTTAATTTTCCGACGTAACTTGAAATATTCATTAGGGAATGATTCGAGTGCGCCTTGACCACTCACGTAGTACCTTGATGCCGTGGGTATACCCTAGCTTACACGTTTGGGACAATCTTAAAAGGCGAGTGGAAATCATTCCCTAATTAATATTTCAAGTTACGACGGAAAATTAAAGTGGGCGGTTAATTGTGCCTCTGAGTATATTATATTTTCTCATAGACTGGATAAGGAGCAAGCGTTGGCGGAGGAGACGCGTGCGACGCTGGCGGCTCTGGACGCGATGCGGAAAGCGCACGAGAGCGAGGTGCGCCGCGAAGTGGACAAGTTCAAGGCGGAGTTCCTCAGCCGCGGCGTCCACGCCCCCGACCTCAGCCAGCTCAGCACAAGACACCAGTGAGTGTGGTAGCACGGAGTTCCGTCGCTGTTGAGGACTCCTTTGAATTTTTTTTTTTATATTTTTCGTTTTATTGTCTTGTCTCGCTCATAAGAATAGAACATTTATTTTTTAGGAAAAAAAGTACATGTCACGGATGTAAACGAATAAAATTAAAAATTTAAATACAAATACTTGGTGAATACCAAGGGCATCGTCGAGAAATTCTCCTTGTTTTGACATATTAATTAAGACGAAGGGTCGAGGCTCAGCGTTATGCAACGAAGTCAACGCAGTGATCTTGGCAACGCTGATTTTCAGCAACGACCCAAAAAAAACTAAAAACAATTTGTACCAAGAATATCTGATAATTGAAATTTAATTTAATAATTGAAATTTTATTTCTGCTTCTAACGTCGAGATATTGTGATGCCATGCACGCACCAATCCGTACTTGGCCCCGTGGTGGAGTATGGCCTATACTTTCCCCAGGGAAGATAATGCCCGTACCTATATCCTACTCAAAAAAACATTGTAAATTCCAGGCAAGAGATGGAAGAAATCAAAAGAGAGATCCTCTCTCTGTCGGAGAAGTACTCGGTGAAGTGCGTGGAATCCGCCGCCTTGGAGGAGCGCCTGGCCGGCGCCACCGCGCAGCTTGCGCAGGCGCAGCACCATATCATGCAGCTCGACGCCAGGTGAGCCAAACTGGACCTTCTCGGTTCGGGAATAGAGTTGAATTGTTGAAAAGATGAAGTGGCGTGATATTATGTATTAGTTGAATGGGTTTCCGGGACCAAAGGGCGTCAACGGACGGAAGCTCCTCTTTATTATTTGCTTTTATTAATGAAAAATAAAAAATGCAGCCGAATTCAGAACCTCCTCCTGTTTTGAAGTCGATTAAAAAGAACAAGTTACATTTGCTTCACAAAACCAATTGATTGGCTTGACTGTGGCAGCAGCCTCGTTTACAATAGTTTTATCACGGATTTACAAATTTACTCACGAAAAATACAGAAGCTAAATTTTTAAATGTTTTTTTCCTTCAACAGTTCAAACTAAACTACTAAATAGTTTTGCTTTTGCATATTACTTTGGTCAGATTTGTTTAGCAAAAAGAAGTGTTAGTTTGATACAATCTCAAGGTTGTTTGGATTGTATCAAACAAATGCATTTTATATGCTACTCTAAAGAGTGAGTGATTATCTTGACTTCGAATTGTCTGGAAGAAATTGATTTAAGCAAGTATTTTATAACGTGACCCGTGAACCCTTGAATTTCAGGAACAAACAACTGCGAGCGCACCTCATGTCGGAGGCCAACGATATGAAGGCGGCGGAGGCTTCGACGCTGTCGCAGCTCATTGAAGAGAGTGGGCCGGTACGTTGCGATACTCACCTTGGACTGCTTTGTATTTAATGGTCAGAGGTTGCGTTTTGGGGTTAATGGCTAAGACTCAATATTCGCTGACCCGCGGAGTGAAAGGGAAAGCTCTCTTTGTCTCTCTTTTATCATATATTTTTTCAGAGAAATCTAGATCTGATGATCATCAGATCTAGTTGGATGATGGATCTAGTTAATTATTGTTTGAATTTAAATGAATTAATCGACACTTCAATTGAATTTTTCCTTTTTTTTTAATTAAGGACCATTTTTAGACTAAAACGGAATAAACTAAACTCCATCCCATAATTCGAGTCAGTAAAATGACAGTTTCAACTTTCATGTTAAGTGAAAAAGGGCTGCCAGCTAAAATAGTGATGGCTTCAGTCGATCGATTTTATGTTATAATCAATATTATTTTTGAACTAAATCAAGAAATTAAGTGTCAGTAAACATTATAAACATTGGTTGCATAATTTTAGTTAGGTAGCTAAAGTTAATTGAGACAGGTCACGTTCTAAAGCCATTAACCCCATAATTCCAACTAAGTACATTTGACGACATTAGAACCAGAGTGATCTAAGTGACATTTTTACCAATAATGGAGTTGTTACACAATAAATCTTCCATGCCACACTAATCTTGAGGAGATTAGTTTGGCCCAGGAGAATTTAATTCTCCTTGGTGTGGCATAAGTGCTCCTCAGTGCTAACTCCATTGAAAGATCACAACATCACAACGTCTCACTGTGGAACTGGTGTGGTCTGCAAAGTGAAGGCATGCCAGACTGATCTAAGTAACGCGATGCGCTTAGATCACTGTTGTTCCACAGATAACTCTGGTTCTAACGACGTTATTTAGTTTATAAACCATCATCACGCTTGTAATAAATAGCCCCTTCTCGTAGAAGCTTGTCATCTCCCCTGCTAGGCTGCACCCACGCTTGCATGACGTCATCACACGTCGCACTCACGCCATATTTGAGGCAGAGATAGAGTTTCTGAATTGAGATTTTCGCTAAGTAATAGTTAACTGTAGTTCTTTGTTTGAATTTCTCAGAAAAGAGTGTGACATAACGTTGATTTGAAATTCTCAATTCAGAAACCGCGTCTGATTCTACTCGTGATGAAAGCTGATGTGGATGAAATAATTTGTCATGAATTTTATGTAAAATTGGCTTACAGAAACGATAGTACTTATCAGCCGGGATGCGAGGTCATCTTATTGAATTTGAAATTATTATTGTCATGTTAAGTTCTGGTTGGGAGCCTTCTCATTAATTACTTATCGATCTACCTAATCTAAATTAAGTGTAGGACATTAATTATATTTTATAACTTACTTGTAGAGAAACTGGGTGATCTTTCCTTTGTCACAATTCTTCTTGTGCATGATTCGTTTCCCCAAACCACATCCTCGAAGCAAGTTCGATATGCATTTAGCAATTAATAACATAACTTTTTAGAAGTATAAATCCCAAGGCAAAAATGTAGTGAATTCCTATTGCATCCACGAATATCAACTCCAGAATACTGTTTTTAATTTTTAAACTCTGCAACCGGACGTGTGATTATAAAATATTTTATATCGCGTTTTATAACGCAGATATTTCCTTTTCCTGATATACATTTAAAAAAATATTTTACGCATTGAATTAGATTGACTGCGATATTCTCACACTCTTGTAACTAAATTGTATTATAATTACCAAATTATAAATAGCCCAATCCCCGTTGATGGTATTAGAAAATAAAGAAACGTATAGAGCACGTCCCGGCAGTCTGCTGAAAGATGTATGTTTGCATAAAGATTAATACAATGAACTCGCCTGGCATGTGTAGAAAATATATAGCATGAAAGTATAAAACATAAAGCACTCGATGACATTGCATAGATGATGAACATCGAATTGTCACCATAATAAACAATGAATTATAGTTTTGTGGAAGGTGGATCTAAGTATGTTAAATGCACATCGAACCGCTTCGAAGAGAGGAAAGCTCACCCCCGGCTCTGGTAACACTGTGACGGTGCACTAACAGCTTGGGCGGGCGGAGGCGCCGCTGTGGGCTCACCTGCGACACCTGGCGGCGCAATGGCAGCGCGAGAATCCTGGGACAGGGACAGGTAGGCTCGGGGCTCTGCAGGGTTACTTTTTAAATAACTGCAAACTTGAAACGTGACTCTAAATTTGTGTTCATGGTTCTACGATTTTTTTCTAAAATTAAATAATTAAAATTATGTTGATGTATGTCGAAGTTTGCAAAGTTTTATATTTGCCCTTAAAATGTGGTAAAAGTAACCCTCTATAAATTTAATGAATAATTTAAGCTAATTGGCGTGACTTAATTGAAGTGAGTTATAACGAAGGCGTTCAGTTTTTTTGTAAATAAGTTATGTTTATAAGTAGATTTTTATATTATCTGCACACAAATAAGTAATTATAATTCACTGTAATTTAGTGTACCTACACCCTGTAGATGTTACTGTTTTAGTTTAAGTGTGGTGTGGTGTGGAAGTCTTTCCTTCTCACGTAATTTTTCTATTTTCATTTCAACTTTGGAGTGTCCAGATTGAATTCGGTCGCATGGGAATGACTTGAAGCTTTTACAAACTAACCGCATAATTATTTTTTCCGAATATAAAATATTAAATATAGAATAGAGTTTGTTGCTATCGTTAATTTAAGTGGTTTGTTACTGAAACAACAATTCTCACCGTTTGGAAGTTTGAAGCACCACTAAGTAATTCGTCTACATAGATGAATTTTAATTCCGAAGGCAGTGGCATAACCGTTGCTACTTTGAATTGAACCGTATCACTTTGAAATAAAGTTACAAACCAATGAAAAATTTGTTTTACACTCCGCTCCACTCTTAAGGGCCAAAATATTGGTCAATGCGCGCTGCTAGAGATAAGCGAAGACGGTCCGATAGGGCAGTGTAGTGGCTATCGCACGCGCATTAATAACCAAATAGCGCACATGTACTAATTTTTTTCGGAGCTCGTTTCATGTAAGTAGTATGTTAAGGCTGCTCTTTCGTGGAGCATGCTGTCTCGCTTGTACTATTTAACATTTTTGGCCATTGCAATAAAATGAGTTTACTTTTGATGATTGTGTCCCGAGTGTTTGATGGGCAATTAAACTGCGGATATTCGAGGCATTAGTTCGGTTATCCTGTAATAACTTTTTGATTGAGAAAAAAATATCTTTTGGATGGATATCTATATCTACATATTTTCTTTATTAAAAGCTATGTATAGGAAAACAAAAATATATTCAGAATGTTTAATTTAAGCCTCACACCTAATGTGGACGTAGTTTAGCAAAAAGTTTCCAACCCACAACATGGCCATTTTTTAGTTAAATATACCTACCAAAAAGATCACTATACTAAGTATATTTGAAGGGCCGAATTCTAACTGACAACACCATCGTGTTCGGAATCGTGTTGTCAGTTCAAAATATAAAAAAATGGGTTTGAGGACTTTTAGAATTCGGCCCTTCATTTTTAAGACTTTCATAACGATTCGATGAGTTTTCATAACGATTCGATGATTAGATGATATACAAAGTTCTGGCACATGGTAACCAACCCACATGTATGGAGAGCGTAAATCAGCTGAAACCTAAAAATTCAAATATCTCTGAACTCACTTTGTGTGGGTTGGAAAATTTTTGCTAAACTACGTCCAATCTCCATGTATCAAAGATATATACTCATTTTCTTACAATCACATAAAAAATCGTGCGAGCGAACATGTTCCACGTAAGAGCAGCCTTAAAGGGTCGATTGATAAATAAAACCTAACCTTTTTTTTACATGGGAAAATCCTCATGGATACCATGCCGGTGGGGATCGCGACAGGGTTATGCCGGTTTTCATGTTTCTCGACGGAGCGGCGGGGTCGCGGGGGGAAATATAACCTAACCTAACACAACCCTCCGCTCACAGATGAAGGCGCGCTCGAGCCCTCTGCTGGAAGCCCCTCGGCCGTCCCGAGCCAAGATCCAGTTCGCGAAGACCGAGAGCACACGCAACCTGCAGCTGTCCCCCGTCCAGGTGAGTGAAGGGTTACTAGACCTGCGATTCCTAAAAGGTGGTCCGCGGATCCCTGGGGTTCTGTGAAGAAGGCTTCCGAGAGATAGATAAGACTTTCGTGGAATCGTCTCAGTCAATTGTCGGACATTATTTTTAGTAATAGGTGTTGTAAGAAAAGTAAACAACACTCTAGTTACTGTTATCAAAATAGTCTCAGTCTGCCAAAAAAGGATGACGATTTAGGCTAGTTCCATAGCCAAAAAATTGGAAACCTCTACTAGACTACGCCCAGCAAATAGTATTTATTCCCATACACCATGAGTTTAAGGTGGTTTAAAATCCATAGCAAGTTAAACAACCAAGTTGCTTTCTTTTTTTAAAGGGAAAAGTGGAAGGGCGTCGAGTGCATTTCTATATTTTTTATTACTCTTGATTTCCGCAGATTTAATTGAACTTTAATTCAATAAATTCTGTATATTCTGTTATTTTTTATTTTACACATGGTTGCTTTGTGAATTTTCAGAAGTATTGATTCGTATTTGTTATTAAATTGAAATTCAATTGTCGTGTTTGAAGAGTAAATTAAGTTAAGAAATAATATTCAAAGCGCTTACGTAAAAAGAACAATATTTATGAAAAATTACTGTTTATTGAAATACTTACGCATAAAATTATCGTCATTAGATCGCGGCAGAGTCGGAAGTATAGAGGCTGCAGACCGGTGGCTAATCGGCACCAAAACGTAAGACAATCACCCAAACCCAACCTGGAAATGGTCACATCCGGTCTTCTATTCTAAATTCTAAAACACTTTCCAAAGGGTCTCTATTGGTTATAATCATTCTCATTTACTAATCAAAATTCGATCAGCTTCTGTCTTTTAACACCCGCGTCTCTGGCAACACTGTCAGTTATCACCACATGTTTTAAATCTTCGGTTTAGTTCTTAAACTGTCGTCTGGCGATAATGGGATCGATAGATGCATGCGAATAAGGACACTAATATTTACATTTTAAGTCTCGTTTTACTTACGGCATTCTCTCGTCCGCACATTGAAACATTTTTAGTTATTGGAAAAGAATGAGTATAATTTTCACAAGTGGCGCTACACGATGAAATTGCCCACGTTAATTTTAGGCAGAAATTGGTTCTCCTATGCTTACTTTAAAATTCGAAAGAAATGTTCGAATTTAAATTTAAAACTTAAACCATTTTTCTCTTTTAATTAAAAAAAATCTGAAATGCTTATTATGTTATCTTCTCGACCTGCCAGAGTCGTTTTTATCAAAATCATACTCATTCTATTACAACCATAGTAGGTATGTGCGTGTGAGAGATCCAAAACAGCACAATATTACTACATCCAAATACATTTAACCATTTATGTAGACGAATCTTACATCCACATAAATGTGTAGTGTCTGCAGGCTCAGCATGGTCTTCGTGTAAAGATTGACAGACTTCATCCGATAAAATATTTTTTCTACAATGGATTTACAAGACTGATGTAATTTTGTAAACAGTCTTCTAAATGGATTGCATGAATGTTTAATCTTGTATGAATATCTTATATGCTTTTCTCTGTTACAGAATTAAAAAAACAGCATCGCAAGAACTCAGCCCGGCGATGCTCGACCGGCGGTCTGACGTCACTCGTCGGCATGGTCGCCGAAAGGAAGAAACTATTCGAGCTATGAGCAATATTTACTAATTTTACTTAATCGTTTTGCTGGCATTTTGTTTAACTATCAATGACACCGAACTTCATTGGCTTAAAAAAAATGTCTATGGTGTTTAAAAGCCGCCATTTTAGAATGATGACATCCAAGATGGCGGCTTGTGAATACCTTAGACATTTCTTTGTGATGTATTGCACATTTTTAAGGCAAGTTTCTGGTGCATCCAAGTAAATTATTGTATTGTTAAACGAAATAACGGTAAAAAAATATGGCGCACCCACCACGCGAGCACCTGGCCACTTGCTTGTAACTTATTTTTGAAACAAGTGTTATCCACTTACCTTGTTTACTTATTCATGTATTATTTTAAAGTTTCTTATTTTCTTTTTTATTAAATGTAACATAGATTTTTAGCAATGCAAACAGGCATTTTATTATTTAAATGATTAACCTATGTATTGTATTTTTTCTATAACTTACTACGTGGGAGATTGTCAAATGAATTTATAAAAACTAAATTATACTTGATAAAAATATTATATCATGCACCCATTACAATATAAAATTTATATTTAAATCGGTAGGTATGTACTTAGATGATAGAATAGTTTTAACATTTAGTTTTACTTATATTGACCAAAAATTAACGTTTTTTTCTCTTTTTGTTATAAGTGGCCAGATAACTTTAACCCCCCACCCACCACACAAAAATGTACATAACTTTAAAATAGATTGTTTCATTTGTTTATTAATGTAATTTAACATACTGCAGGTTTTTACTGCTTTTCTAGAAGTTAGAGACCTGTGAGTTCTTCAGTTTTTATTGTGAATTTTTAGGTAACACCGTCTGGCGTGTATTTGGTACTTTTTCTGTACTTATATTTTTTAAGATAGTTGCGTCAAAATATTTGGTTAGTGTTAATTAACTATTTAAATTTAGTTGTTCTGTAAATACTAACGCCCTCCCTACACTTTTGTATCAATTAGTTTTTCCAGTGCAGATTACACGCTATCCATTTCGTTTTAACTTAAGGAATTGTTACCAAAAATTTGTATCATTTTGTATTTATGGACTTCGCGCCCCCCTTGTTTAATAATTCATTTTTTTGTAGAAATGTATCATGTCACTTAGTTAGTAAGGTATATAACGTGGATTTTGGGAGATATATTATTGCATATTGGTATTTTCGTAAGAGAATATCAATATTAACATATAGACAAAAGTTTAATGGTTGTAGTTTTCAAAATGTGGCTTAATTTTATTTTATATAGAGGCATATATTGTTTTTTTTTAACATTAAAACACTGTATTTTAGAACGTTAAAGTTTGACATTTTACAAATCCGCTCCTCGACAATATTTGTAACATTTTTGTGTGTTTGTTGTCGGTTTTTTTTTTGTTGTGTTACCATGTTTTCCAACCTGGGCATTCGCTGTCTTCCAATCACTTCCTTCCTAATAATTATGTGTGTTTTAATGTTTTTAATTGTCACTTTGTTGTGTATAGAGTGTCACTCTTCCTTTTATTACTGCTTCTCGATTGGGCTCTGGGACTGGGCCTTAAATAAACAGTTCAAAATTATCCCAATCGAAATAAATTATTCTATTGAAAGCCACGAGCCGTCATGTTTATTTTATATCGAATTGCTCAATAATTCTAGTTGCATTAAATTAATATGAAAAGATTTATTAATATGAAATACCAAATGGTTAATGTATGGAGCAAGGGCGCCTCGTGAGGACATGATAGTTGTTTGAGAATAATGTGGCTAAAACGTAGAGTCGGTGGCATGTGAAACTGCATCTTATGTGGAAAGACTTAACGGTCATTTTTGTGTTTTACATGTGGCTGGTTTGCCTTAACTTGTGTTACTATGACTCTCCCCTGTATATTGTCAAGAGTTGTCGTTATAAAAGTGTTGGTTTATAATAACAAAGATTTTTAAATAAACTACTTAATACAAGCCCTGATGTTTCATTTGTCTGAATGGATAGCAATCACGATACTGTTGCCTTTTGATACTTACATAAATAAGCTTACGCTTATAAATAAATGGTCACATAAATGGTCTCTGCCTACCCCTCTGGGATACAGCCCAGAGGGGTAGGCAGAGACCAGGGACTCCCTCTTGCGATGATCTTGCCAAAGCTGTTCTTTCTTTGTCTTTTGATACCTACTAAAATGGAATACTCTTGATTAGATAAATCAATTAGTGTTTCCTAAACCATAGGGAGTAAAAATCTGAGAAAAAAGAATGTTGCAAGAATATTATTTATTTACATAGATACAACGTTATTGTATGTACAAAAAGGAACATTATTCAATTTAAATACTAAATTGTCAAAATTAATGACCAATCAGGGCAAAAACAGATCAATACTGATAGGTTCTGTTTTACTTAGATAAGTACAATACTACGAATACATTTCTAAAAATACTAAACCTATTACACTCTAAAATATTGCGTAAAATTCGCGTAAACGTATGGCTATGTGCTACCACGACTTTTCTGGAAAAAATAATGATACTCGTACTACTGTTCCACTATACGCCTCGTCTTGGTAAATTAACATTTCCCATTTCATTCTTCAGCTCATAATCAAACAGTGAAGATAACACCAGCTAATAGGCTATTTGACAGTGTGAAAAAAACTATTATTTATACGTATTCATATAAATTATGTGTCTTAAAACCGCTTTAAGGCAATTTAACTAAAAAAGAATTTTAAGAAAAAGAAAAGAATTATGATTTGTAAAAAAACGCAACATAAAATTTGATAATTTGTATCTGCCGCCATTGTATCGAAAACGGTCTGGATTCGCCGATTCTAAGATGACGTCACAAGTCAATAAAAATGGCGTCGGTCATTCATTCTTTCTTACGTTCATTGGTTGGTTGACTGGGAAGTGACGTCATAATAAAATAGCGTTTTGAAGGCTTAGTTAAAAAGTCAATTTTCGTTTGCCTTTTTTAGAAGAAATACACGAAAGAATTTAAAATGACCACTTTCTGAGAACTCCATGAACACAAACAAACAATATGAGATGGCTTTCAGAAATCGGTCAAATAGCCTATTGCGAAACAAATTATTTTATTCCCGTAACACTTAGATTTTCGCCAAAACGTGCACGGCGATCGCTTTGCCCATCCCTATGCCATAACATAAACTCACCCCTGTCTCCCGGAGTAATAGCCAGAGTCTGGCCACTTGCCAGCTCCGTTCCTGACAGATCTATTTCATCATCATGAGCCCACCTCTGCCCACTGCTGGGTATAGACCTTTTCCCCGTCACGCCACACTTCGCGGTCTCTCGCCATTCGCATCCACGGGTCCCCCGCCAACCTGGCCACATCGTCCGATCATCGGGCGGATCTCGAGTCTGAAATGGCGATGGGGGGGACACCTGGCGATGGGGGGGGACACCTGGCGAGGCGGGAAGACGGCAGGTGAATGAATCAGGGCAGTAGCGGAGTGGCGGCCGCGAAGCGGGCGGTCAGTCGGTAGACCAACAGATCATTTCCGCTCGCTTCGTCAAAATTTGGTGTTGCTTGCACGGTAGGGTTGATGAGGATTCCTCTTCCTCTTCCTCAAAATGAGGAATTTCCTCATATTTTTCAGGTTCCTCATCCTCTTGCTCTTCCTCAAAATTGATTTAAAAAAAATCCTCTTCCTCATGAGGAATTTAAGAGGAAGGAGAGTTATAAGTTTTGTTGAAACGAAATATGTTTGTGAGAGAGAGAGAGAAGTCTCGCCTTATTAAAAAGTTAAAGGAAGACAGAGATGGAAACGTAGGTAAAGAAGTTCAATACTAGCGTAATCTACGTAATGTTATTTTGTTCTTCGTCTTTAGCATCCTCTTCCTCTTAGTCTGCCAGATTCCTCATCCTCATCCTCTTCCTCATAACAAGTTCCTCAACAACCCCAGTGCACGCACGCCGGTTTCAGTTAATTTCTATGTATCTTAAACACAAACATTTACATACAGGCACATACATTGCTTCTGGCCCCATACTAGGGTACCCTGTGTCGTGGGAACCAGAAACAGCGACGTCACAAACATGTAAACATCCAAGACCTGGGGTCTATTTTTTTTGTCCCCAGCCGGGGTTCGAACCCGGGACCTCTCGCATGGTAGGCAGATGCACTAACCGCTGCGCCACAGAGGTCGTCGATCTTATTAACAGACTTCAAAAAAGGAGAAGGTTGTCAGATCGTCGAGATTTCTTTTTATATTTATAACTTAAGAGTGCACCGAGCTTTCGGCGCTAATCAATTTTAGGTATTCTATGCGGTCTGTGTATGTGTGCGTGAGCGGCCGTGGTCGGGCCAGTGCGCCGATTACAACCCGCGCGCAGAAGGTGTGCCGATAACCCGCCACCGCCACCCGCTCAAACTGCCAATATTTACAAAATAAAACAGCAAATACGATTTCAGATAACTTTATTGAAAATATTCAAGAATAACGATTAGAGACCTTTTTCCAGATTTTACACATATTTATTTTACTTATAAATAATAATATAAAGCTACAACACGGTATACTCACTCACTGACTGACTGACTGACTGATTAATCATCTATATGTTTTCTCGGAAACGGTGGGTTCTAGAGAAAAAAATTGTATGAGCCGATTTTTGAATTTCGAACGCGTTCTCCCATACAAATATGCTATCTGTGTTGTTTACCGACCGATTTGGATCAAATTTTGATAGAATTTTTTTTGGTTGATCCAATAAAGAAAAAAAATTTTGCATGTTCGAAATTCAAAATGGCGGCTGAGCTATAGCCTCCCGAAAATCGGCCATTTTTCGACCTCTGCGCAAAAAAGTCGGCAGCCAACTGGGCGCATGCTAGAGACACGTTCTCAACGGCATCGCGTTGTCGAAGGACCCAGGTATGTCAGAAAAATCCGACATTTCGATATTTCAAGATGGCGGCCGAGATATCGATGACTGAAGTTGACCAATTTTCTATGGACATTTTTCACTGAAAATCCACTTTCAGTACAAAAAATGGGACAAACTTGCGAGGCCGAAGGCCGAGCTCCGCGAAGCGGGCACGAGAGACCCCGCCGCGGCGAGGCTGAAAGCCGAGCTCCGTCCAGGCCGAGGCCGAAGGCCGAGACGTTGCGTGTTCCGGCATCAAAGTGACAACGCAAAAGCCAGATGGGAGAAACTTGCGAGGCTGAAGGCCGAGCTCCGCGAAGCGGGCACGAGGGACCCCGCCGCGGCGAGGCCGAAGGCCGAGACCACACGTGTTCCCACGCGTCAAATCCCAACCAATAGTGTCTAGCGAGGCCTTAGGCCGAGCGCCGCGGAGAGCGAAGCTCGCAGCGGCTGGGGGTTGGCGCGCGTAAGCGCGCTGGGGGCTCGCCCCCTAGTTTTACTTATAAATTTACTGTCGTTGGGTAAGGAGGTCCAATAAAGAAATAGACTATAAACTATCTCATATTTTTCGTTGGTGTTCTTGGAGTCCTCAGGAAGTGGTCATTTAAAATTCGTTCGTGTATTATTTCTTCTAAAAAAGGAAACGAAAATTTATTTTTGAAACAACCCGCCAAAACGTTATTTTGGACAATATTGCGTCGCACAGGAATATCACGTCACATGGCAGTAAACAAACCGATGAATGTAAGAACGACATGAATGGCCGACACCATTTTTACGAAACTGTGACGTTGTTTGAAAACACTGTGTGTTTTCGATACAATTGCTGCAGATCATTATCAAATTTTATCCGGTGTATTTTTAATAAATAATAAATAATGTAATACTGTTGTACAAACTAATACTGGTTTTTTTACACTGACAAAAAGCCTATTGTGTTTTAAACTCTATAGATATTCAATAAAGTGGACTCAATAATATAACATCACAAACCGTAATATCGTAAAAACGTCGATGTTAAACGTGGTAAAAAATCGACCTTTTATTTTTTATCAACTAAAAAAAATATTATCAATTCAATATTTAGAATTTCACAATATTCATAAATGTCTGTCTTTGTGGGCTTCTAAACACGAGTTCCATATTTTGTAAATGTATGTTTTCTCGATATCGATAATAATTGTTTTTGGTTGTATTATATATTTTTCAACTTAGGAACAGTGCAAGTTTTATCAGAATCAGTTTAGTAATTTTAAGATATAGGCTAATAATATTTTTAGATAAGAATGATTCAACGATGCAATTCATTGCGACGCTAAGTAATTGATATTATCATTTACAAGACATTTAGATTGGTAATACTTTGATAATTAGTGGAACAAATGATACATATGCCTCCTTCATGGATTTCCAAAAAGACCGGTCGGAAGCGACTTGCATCCAGCGTCTTCCTGCCACTTGTTTGAGATCGTCTGTCCATCTTGTGGCTGGTTGTCCTACGCTGCGCTTGCCGATGTGTGGTCTCCATTCCAGAACTTTTCGGCCCCATCGGCCCCATTACTTCATGGCAATATTGCCTCTATGCGAGTTAGTCATGTCATTGTATATTTTTCCATCCAGTGAAAGACAAGAATTTTGTTCCGGTGTAATTGGCACTCTGTAATAAAATAGAACATTTGGATATAATTATAATTATTTTTCAAACAAAATTAGAAACCATTTCCATAAGAATAATTGGTTTTTAAACTAACAATTCCAGAGTGTGGTAAATTTTGGAATTAGTGTCATCCAAAACCCTGTAAGTAAAAAAAAAAAATTATGTGGTAATTCGTACAGAATTTATCATGTTTCCCTAACCCTACCTGAGTATCATACTTACAAAGCCACAGTACTCTCTTGGTCTTCAAAATTTTCGGTTTGTAGTTTTCTCATCGCGTCATCAGATGATTGAAATTTATTTTGCAGTGAAATGCCGACAACTGGTACATTTACCCTAAAAATAGAAAAAGATGAATATTTGTTCAACGTTACCCACTATACCCGTTATCTAAGTACCATACGACATACTTACAAAGCCACAATATTCTCTGGGTCTTCAAAACTTTCTGTCTGTAGTTGTCTTTCTCCAATCGAGTCATGAGATGATTCCAATTTATTTTGTAGTGAAATGCCGACAACTGGTACATTTACACTAAAAATTAAAAAAATAAGGCTACAGAAAGCGATTCGTGGTAAATATAATTTAGTGAATTTTTCCCCACATTTGTAGGTAAATATTGCTGAAATATCGTGATGTGAATAGGTTACTAGTAGTTACTGAGTATACTTACGGAGACACAGGAGTATTCTCTTTGTCTTCAAAATTCTCGGCTTGTATGGCTCTTGCTCTACAAAGATTTACATTCATTTGTAAACATTTACAACAAGATACCAAAATTTTAATAAAATGAAAAATGAAAATTTCTAATTATATGGCTCATGACCGTAAAGTCATAAAATTACATAAAAAAATGTAGGTAGGTATATTTTATATTATACCGCAGAGAGTTGGCTGTCAGTCTGATGTCCTTTACTTTTCCCGTAAAAGAGAGAAACTCGGGACAAAACAAAACACAATATGTATGAGAAAAATTTTACTAAATTATAGGAGTTTTACTTACTTGATTTTTTCATGCAAGAGCTTAGCATTATTTTTTCGCCAACCCCTTCTCTTTTTGGACTTGTTTACTTTGTTCCCCATAGTGAATCACACAATAATCTTCGTTACGTTTTCCAAATTTTGCGTAAGCCCTAGCGACACAAGCTCCCCGTCCGACGGCCGAAGCGGTACTAAAGCGGACATGGGGGAGGCGCGGCGTCTCTAACTAGACTGGTCGATACGTGCGCGAATTTTGGTATTTTCTTTTTATTATTTAAACCAATACAAATTTTGAAAATGTGAAGTGTATACGTTTTAGAAAACATGTAGTTGTTATTATTAAAATTTATTATTACCTTTCGTTAAGTATCTACGCCGTAGTAAGGGTTTATATTGTTTTTTAGAGATAACTTTGGATTTTTTTTCTATCGAGGAAACTAAAAGTAATCGCGTTTCTAAAGTGTATAGTGTATCGAATGCATCCTTAAATATCTTATATATGAATGGCATAATCAAAGCAGTAATAACGATACAGCAAGGGATCGAACGAACGCAATTATTTTGCAATTACATATCGCTGCCTCGGCGCAGGCTTAACGTGTTCAAACTGGCAAGATTTTAAACACGATAGATGTCACGTCGGCTAGTATAGCCCGTCGGCGTCTTAAGTCATATTCGTAGAGCTATATAAGAGGCGGTACGACCTCAGGTTTTAGTTTCGCTAACTAAAAATAAAATAAAGTGACCAAGCTTATTTCCACTCACTCCTCTCGTCTAGGCTAAGAATAAGGCCCAAACAAGCATCTTTTAAGAGTCTTATTCAAGCTGTATACACGTCTGTTTAGAGCTGTATAAGAGGCGGTACAATCGCAGACTTTAGTTCCGCTAACTTAACCCTCAACGCTACTGTCTGCTAGGCTAAGAATAAGCCCCTAATAAGGTTCTTGTAAGTGTCGTAAAGCTGTATACGAATTGGCTGAGAGCTGTATAAGAGGTGGTGCGACCTCAGGCTTAAATTTTGCTAACTTGGCTCTCCACTGGCACGTCTCGGCTATTCTAAGAATAAGGCCCTTATAAGTTTCTTCTAAGAGTCGTATTCAGCTGTATAAGATTGGCTTAGAGCTGTATAAGAGGCGGTACGACCTCAGGCTTTAGCTTCGCCAACTTAGCTCTCCACTCGCTCCTGTCGGCCAAAATGCGCCGCCCGAACGCCGTATGGATCTCTCGGAAGGAGACGTTCTTGCGAGGCAGCGCGTCGGGCCGATGCGTTTCTTTGTCTGCAAGATAACGTTGTAGAAATTATTAAGGGTCCTTATAGCAGATATTGAGTACGGTCGTGGTGGTTCGATATCCCGTATCGAATCCCCGGGTGGAGCTAAATCACCTATATTCTAATAATTTAGATTAGATTAGAACTCTTTATTGTACACACCACAAAACAAACAAATACATTGTAAGACTTATAGATCTAAGTTTTGCCGTTGAATTAAACATGACAAAGAAATGTTTCCCTTCTTGATTGAAAAAGTCGATTGACGAAAGCCCTATGCCAAGCAGTGGACGAGTAATAATAATAACTTTTACACAACACAGTCACTTGACCTGGTCCCAAACTAGGATACCCTGTGCTATGGTAACCAGGCAAGCACATTATGGCTCCTCTACACGTCAACAGATGCGTCCGCGGACGCTGGCAGATGCATCCGCAGATGAATTCGCACGAGCTGTCCACACGTCTGTAGGTCGATCAGTCTATGTTCATTCCCGGCAGACGAAACACGCCTTCGCCCCGTTTAAAAAAATGGATATTGAGACCGTAGCTGCCGCAGCTATTTACTTATAACTACTACTTGATTGTATAGTCGACAGCACATCATCATATACACCCATGCACTCTACTCCGTTGCGTTATGGGCGACTTTGCAACTAAAATATGAAGGTTGACGTGCTGTTGACTGTACCTACATCGCAGCAGAGTTATTAAGAAGAAATGGAGAAGAAGAAGGTGGTGGATGTTAGCTAAAGGTACCTACATAATTATTTTTATTTTTGTGATATTTATTTTTTGGATTCCATAGATAGTTTTCAGCTTGATACAGCTCAATAAACCTAAAATTTTCTCGGCGCTCATATTGTTAGTCATTTCGGGGGGAATTAAACCACAAGAAGCACGCGTGCACTCTCATTCGCAACTACGATCAAACTGATGCGTCGGCAGACGTGTGGACAGATGCCGGACGTTCGCGGCGAAACCCTTTGATGTGTGCCACAAAAACCGACAACAATCGGATTCGAGGCAGACGTCCGCGGACGCGTCTGCAGACGTTAAATACCTACCACAGATGCACAAATCACCCCCTCTACACGTCGGCGGACGCATCTGGAGATGACGTCTGCAGATGCATCTGCCGACGTGTAGAGGAGGCTTTACAAACTTCGAAA
The DNA here is from genome assembly GCA_947310845.1 of Yponomeuta plumbellus. NCBI lineage: Eukaryota > Metazoa > Arthropoda > Insecta > Lepidoptera > Yponomeutidae > Yponomeuta > Yponomeuta plumbellus. The sequence continues at coordinate 2,671,913 of OX371199.1, read as the reverse complement.
AACACCCAGACTGAGGCCATCTGTACAAGTATACGGCGGCCCCCAGTGGGAATCGAACCCACGACCTCTTAACTACTGAGAATTTATTGGAAGTGTGTTTGACTGTATTACTGGTGGGCAAGAACGGGTCGACGCGTAAGGTCGGTGGGCAGACCACCAGCCCGATGGCCGACGACGTCATTGTGAAAGCGGCTGGGAGACATTGGACGAGACTAGCACTGGACCGGATGGGTTGGCGTGAAAGAGGCGTATGCCCAACAGTGGGCTCTATTTACGGGCTGATTAGATACTGTTTTACTGAACTAAACTTTCGTAAGCACTACACGTTAGTAACTTTATTCCGGATACACTTACTTGATTTTTGTCGGCAACACGAGCTCCGTCTCTGCGGTGAGCACACAATGATTAAGCTCTGCGAATCAGAGTGGAGCCGGGACTGACTCTTCCGACAAAAATCAAGTAAGGGCGAGGCCCCATAAGTGCGTTGCGCTGCGTTGCGTTGCGTCGCGTCGTCGCAACGGATCGCAGCATTGTATGCCACAACTGAGTGCGTATACTGAGTTTTGTAATTCACTTTCGATAGCGAGAGCGTTTGCGTTTTGCATAGGAGTGACAAAGCGCGCCATCTAGTTGTCTCTCTGTCACTCCTATGCAAATTGCAAACGCTCTCACTATCGAGAGTGAATGAAAAAACTCAGTATACGCACCCTGCATTGCGTCGACGAACGACGTCGCGATGCAAGAGGGTTTGCACGCCGTCGCAGCTGCGTCTCAGTTCAGCTTTCGTAATGGATAGAATGATAAAGACGTGTTCTTTTGTTGCTTTTATTACGCCGATGAGAAGAAATGTGAAGCTACACTGACACAGCACGCAGCGCATCACCTTCCCCCGCTTCGTCTCTTGTCCGTCGATCCGTTGAAACTTCGCACGCGACGACGCAACGGTGTAATGGGGCATGTCATAAAAAATATATGGCAGACGACGCAACGCAGCGCAACGCACTAATGGGGCCTCGCCCTAAGTGTATCCGGAATAAAGTGAATACTGTGTTTTACTCTTCCATAGGGGGCCGATTTTGCGCTTTAGCTCAAGCACCGATGTACAGTCACGAGCAATAATATATTATACAATGTCACATTTTCTAAAAATCTTAACTTAAAACAATATAGAAAGAAGTGTTTAGATAATTTAGGACCAATTGTCGTACACATGTGCAGTACAAAACAAAATGTGACAGTGCATACATATTATTACTCGTTCATATTATTGACAGTACCTACTTGTCCTGATAATAGCAGCCTCCTGCTGGACTGAGCATCATCAGATGGTTTTAGAACATCCTATCTTTCTCGTTCCAGCGGGGCACCGTTTCAAAGCAATTTTGGATGTTGACTATCGTTCGGATCTCCACATTGTATGTCCTATCCAACCCCACATTCGCATCTTAATTTCCTTAGAATATACCTACATCTATAAATAAAATTCAAAGTCCTGACTGACTGATTCATTCACTCATTAACGCCCAGCCCAAGCCGTTGGACCTAGGAAGCTGAAATTTTGCACAGAGGGTCTATACAGGGTGATATTTTCACCGGTACAATAAATACGTCATACAACATACGCAATACTAAGTCCAAAATACAAATACCAACATTTTTTGTTACTACCCCGTTGGTACAAAAAAACAAAAATACCAATGTCTGAACTTATCCGCAAATCTTAAAGAAATATGGACTCATTACGCATGAGCACAACTAAACGCACGAACTGGCAACTGCGCGCGGCTTGCGGGAATGAAAAGAAGCGGCGGCGGCGGCGCAGCCAGTAGGTATGACTTACGTATGAAGTAGTAAAAAAAATCTGACATGATTTCAATTCTTCCTTCATACTTGCACGGGCTTAGGACCGTCACCGGCGTGGAATGCTTGCACTGGTTGGTAGTGGTATGAATTTCCACACCACGTACTGGCTAACGCCGAAGTGCGCCGTGCGTACCGCGTCGTTGGTGCTCCTTCTGGGGTCTTCCTCGAAGAACGCGAATATCTGTTCCCCGATCTCCACGGCCAAGGGAGGTCTCCCTCCTCGGCCTTGAGCGTGCGCTGGTGCAGTGAACTGTCCGTAGTCTAGCAAATGCTGCGTCACTCTCATGAATGTCCTGGTGTTGAGTATTTGAGGTTAAATAAAACCGGCATTTATCCGGCGGGGCAAACTTTCTTCAGCGTATACCCGCCGAGCTGCACTGTATTTTCCCCACTGAGAAAGTAACTACGAACCATTTCGTAATACTCGCGGTTTGTAAACATCGTGCGCGCGTAATTATCGACTGCAGGAAGTGCGGAAACGGCGCACGTGCACTCACCTAGGTCAATGCGCGCGGACTGAATGAATGACCGGCCAAATCGTGCACCGGCCAGCCCGCCGCCCGCTCACTCACCCCACCCCGCCGCCCTCTGCCTCGCACCGCGATGACACCTTTTAATGGGTGTCCATGAGTTACAAATTGGATGAATGATAAATTAATGAAAATGAAAAAAAAATATGGTAATTTTATTCGATAAATGTAATCATATGGTAAAATACCAATACCATACCAATGATATGGTAAAATTTATTGTACCGGTGAAAAAATCAGGCTGTATATAATGTAGGCAAGGAATAAGACCGGATTTTCTTAAATTCAACCCCTAAAGGGGTGAAAAGGGTTGTCAAAATTTGTATGGTAGGTATAAAGAATGTTGTCTAATTTTCTTGAAACTTAAGGGTTAAATTTAGAAAAACGGCGAAACATGTATTCAATCAATTGTGTTGAAGAGTATATATTTTAAGGGAGTGAACGGGGTTGCAAAATTTTAAACTAAAGTCCATGCGGATGGAGTCGCGGGCGAAAGCTAGTATAATATAATTAGCCGGTTTTGTGTCCCACTGCTGGGCAAAGGCCTCCCCTTTAGATATCCACTCCAACCTGTTCCCGACCAACTCTTCCCACCCCGGTAAATATTTGGTCAGGTCGGTGCACCATCTTCGCCTCGGTATTCCGCGTAGCCACGGCACCTAACCGGTGACAATTTTTGCCCACATTTCCGGCTCTATACGTCTGACATGGCCAGCCCAGCTACACTTTAGTTTTGCTTATAATATAACATTATGCGAGTTTTTTTTTATAAAAACATGTTGCCTCAGAAGTAAACAGCTTCTTTTGAGAAATGTTTTGAGGAATCATGTGAATCATAAATAAGGCTGTAATAAACAAAACATAACATAAACATTTAGATACAGGCACGTAAATTGCTTCTGGCCCCACACTAGGATACCCTGTGTCGTGAGAACCGAAACAGCGACGTCACAAACATGTAAACATCCAAGAGCCGGAGTTTTTTTTTTCTTACCAGCCGGGGATCGAACCAGAGACCTCTCGCATGGTAAGCAGATGCGCTAACCGTTACGCCACAGAGGTCGTCAATGTAACGTCAGTGTAATACTGTATTGGAACAATTCACTTACGATGTCGACTCCCCGGCACTGTCTTGCCTTGTTCATTCTCCGGGATCTGGTTGAAGGGGTTGTGCCGCTGCCCTCTCGGGGGAGCCTTCATCTCCTCTTCGTCTGTGGAGGCCATCGAGGCTGACGCTGCTTCAGCTGCAGCCTCCGCTGGAGAAGTGATTTACAATGTGGCTAGGTATGTAGATGATGTGACTGGAGATTACTCCCTCAGAGAAAATAGGTATAAAAAGATACATAGATAGATAGAAGATAGAATATTCTTTATTGTACTCATAAATAACATTTACAGATTTTTATAAATCTAAGTACAATTGTCGACCTTATTACATACCTTTTTACCTTATTACATTAAAAAAGTATGTTGAGATCTATTTTTATATCCCTTGGCGTGGCATTCGCCCGCTGCGGGCAGGCGGCCATGGTTTAACTATTGTTATGCTAATTACCGCTATTAGAAGGGATATTCCGGCCTATTGGCCTACCCCTCTGGAATACTGGCGTGAGCTTAGGTATGTATGTATGTTTGGCAAAATTGGTTTTCTATGGTTCTTTCGAACCCCACTGAATGTGGATATCAGTGAGGTTTGATATCCGACATGAAATTCCCTAAATTCGAAAAATCACCATCAATCATCACCACCAATCACATTTATAATCATATATCATATCATCAACCCATTTACGTCCCCACCGAGGGGCACGGGTCTCTTCAATGAGGAAGGTATAGGCCATACTCCACCACGGGGGCCAAGTCCGGATTGGTGGAGGCTTGTAAGACTAGTGGCTGGTCTTACTGTCAGAAGTTTTCAAGCCGCCTTAAGGCCTCTGACTTGGCTTAACGACTGTCATCTATCGATGGCAGCCGGCACCAACCGCTTAACGTGCCTTGCGAAGCACGGAATCGCTCGGAACAGTCTCGCGGACAGTGAACCATCCATGGACTTTTAAGATCACACAGGCAGCCCAGGCTACGAGCGATTTTCACATTTATAATGTATATATTTTTTCTATTTTCTCTTGTCTGTTCCATTACAATCTGTAGTTACAACTATTGTAGTCAATCTATAATAAATGGGAACAATTTCTTTGAAAGAACATAGTTCTTTGAATATAACAATGCAGAGTATTCAACACTAAGACGGAAAAGATTTTGTAATAATTTTTGAGAACCCTTCTTTCAGTGTCACTATTTCTAGCACTTGTCAATAATTTTTTTTGGCATACTTAATGGATCGCTGACAGCAACCATTGTAGTTTGGGTCGAACAATCGTGTGGTTGCAGCGCGCTGCCTACCAACAAGTATGACGCTACAAAGCTCTGCATAATGTCTGCAGATTAATAATTCTCATGGTAGTTAAAAAATAAATAAAAAATGGTAGTGGCATCATAAACACCAAGATTCTAGCATTACCTTTGGTCCTAGTTACTATAATTATACACTAGCTAGATAGTTAGCTTAGAGCTGATGCATGTCTTGTCTATCTTATCTCTGCACTGGACTGTTTTTGTTTTTTTGCTATCCAATTTTCTGAAATTTTAATTAAAAGTTCAATTTATACATAATTACTAGCTGAACGGGATACATTCTTTTGCCATATTTATTAGCCTAAGACATATTCTTATACCTACCAAATATGCACAAAGAAAATATCATAATTCTATGAAGCTGTTTCAGAGGCTTTTTTATGTTAGATATAGTCTTCATTACCTTCTGCTTCATCGAGCTGCCGCTGCAGATCAGCGACCATCAGCTTCATGTAGTCGTAACTGGCACAAGCTAGGGCTTTCATCCAAGCCTCCATAGAGGATTGAGAGTTTGTGCACAGGTAGTAGGTGCGTCCGTTTTCGCAGTGAAACACTATCTTAAAGCTGAAGGCGTCTTCCTCTTCGGTTAATTCTGGAAATAAATTTTTCAGGTCCCGGATTTAATTTAGGATAAGGTGTTCTATGGGACTAAGTATTAAAGGATTGGGGCATCTTAATTATTATAATGTAAATTATAAGATGTCGATAAAAAAATGTAATTGATAGATTTCTTATATATTGTTAAGGGCGTATTACACTAAACTATATATTCACTAAACCAGATATCCAACTCTCGTTTTATAGGACATATTTTGGTACTTGAATTGGTGTAACCTACAATGGATAGAATTCTACATAATAGGCTGTGTAATACTTATTAGCAAGTAAAGGAACAAAATACACTGATTTTTAAACTGTTAAAAAAAACCAAAGTCAAAGAAAAATGTTTTAAATTCTAAGCAAGATACACTATTGCGTAACTGAACAGGAATTTTATGTTGTTGTCTTAGTAACAAAACTTTGCTATTAAAATTATTTTCTATTCTATTAAAACTATTTTGTAACTTGTACATAATTTACAACTTTAAAATGTGTTCAATAATGACAATATTACAATTCTAAAATGGGTCAAACATAAAATCAGCTTACCTATAGTACACCCCTCCAGTATAACAACGCCTACAGGCTCCTTATCACCCTTCTTGTCGAAGTAAAACAGCAGGTTTCCTTTGAGAGTGAACCATCTCTTCTGGTAGTTTTTGCCAACTTCCCCGCGCATATCGAGCCATCCCTCGCGGTCCACCGGCGTAGCGGACGACGCGAAAGCGCATAAATTCTTGTCGTTCACTTTCATTTTGTACTTATTCCTTGGTCCAATGCACAAAGGGTATGGTAGCACTTGTGGTAACCGTCAGTTTTACGGTGATTTCTAGTCGAATCCCCAGTTACGTGGTCTCGGCTTAAGCGTAGCGTGTTGCAGTCTTAATTAACGATGTTTTCTAGTTTTTTACAAGTTGTATTGACATCGTAATTTAGAAATAATGCAGCGTGTTTGCTTCACGCACTTGCTTGACGGCAGTGTTGCCAACTAGATTCCTTGAATTCCGCCCCGCCGAGTTCTTTCTTTGCTAAGATAGATAGCATAGAAAAATGTCTGCCATTTTATTTTCTGTATAGTAGCCTTGATAGTAGTTTGTCCAAAATTCCAAAAAACTGGAAATGAAACGTATTACTTGCTTTATCGAAAAATCTATCCACATTTCCTACACATTGAAGCACAATACCTTTTTTATGCAATAGCTCAAGTTTTTAATTAGGTAATATAATGCTTAAAGTGCAAGAAATTAACAAACACAGACAAACGGTCTGAGCAAAACCGTACTCTTTACTTTCTGCTTTTTCTGAACAAACTGTAGTCTGAACATTACTTTTTTCTGATATCTCTGATAAACATAAATTGTCATTTCCACGATTTAGACTTGCAAAAGTTAATACTTCCTTTATGGGGCACTGTATAAGGTTCTACAACAAGATACCCCAAGATATATTAGAGTTACCCAAAACGCGATTTAAGAATTGTGTTAAGCACACTCTTTGCAAAAAAGCTTATTATAAAATCAACGATTATTTAGAAGACAAGGACGTATGGCATTAAATAGTAGTTTAATATTAAATTAAATCAGAGGATAAATGTGTCTAGTGTTCAACACATCCAAGATATTATTTTGTATGTTTTATTTGTATTAGCTTTAAGGTGATTTGAGAAAAGATGGTCAGAGTGGAGTTTTTTTTTTCGCTGCCTTTTTCTCCACTATAGACGGCCCCAAGGCAGTGGCTAACATTATACATAACTGTATGTACATTGACATTCAACAAGCAGAATGTAAATTCTTTACGTTGAAATAAATTCTTGATTCTTGATTCTTGAATGAGATATGTTTAGATTTGTAGTGAATAAATGAATGAATGGTTTCACAAAACGAATGCATTCAATCGAAGCATTCATTCGCGAACTACACACCTCTGCTTACGATGACGCGAGCTCCATCTCTACTAAACGTGATTAGCTATGTGAATCAGACCGAAACCTGGTCGGATTCTTTGATAAAACGACAAGCAAGTGAATCCGTAATGAAGTTAATAAAAATTTTGTATCAATAGCCTTAAACCGCTAGTTCTGAAGGAAAATGGATTAAGCTAGCAACACTGCTTGACAGCTGAGCTAAGTGACACTGACAGTAGTGATTCATGTTGCCAGGTCCTGCTGTGTTGCCCTCCGCTATAAACAATGTAAGAAGCCACAGGATTTAAACTCCGTTCCATTGCATTAGTATGATTGCATCACAAGCGACTCCTGCGGCACCCGACCGATAGTCGATAATATTCCCGATTTCCCGATATTCAGTAGACAGCAGGTCATCATGCAGTAGGTAGTGAAGTATAACTTTTACTCGCTAAAGGAGCCATAACTTTCCACTCTATTTCCTATGACGTCACCAATTTATACCGTAATTTATATTATCGCTTTATGCCGACCATCAATGAAATGAAGGCAAAAATATTTATATTATGGCATTGTCTCCATGTGTGGTAGCTTACTATAATCACACTAATATTATAAAGGCGAAAGTTTGCGAGTGTGTATGTTTGTTACTTCTTCACATCTAAACGGCTAGCGGCTGGAGCGATTTTAATAAAATTTGGTATGGAGGTGGCGGACACCCTGGATTAACGCATAGGCTATGTTTTACTGTGGGAAAATATCTTATTACCATAGGAAAATCGATGAAAGTGAATTCGCGGATAATGTACGGTGATAGTTATTATTTTTACTATTATTAGGTATTTTCCCTAATAAACCGCGGGGCACAGCTAGTATATATTATAAGATTATAACAATGCATAATATATGTTATAGCAACGTGTGTAACGGGCTTAAGCCTAGGCTGACATTCAGAGACGAAAACTAAGCAAAGACTGGTCTCAGAAATGTCAAAATCACGTACTTAGAAACATTTCGTATTCAGAATCGAATCTTAGCAAGTTTAGTATGAAATGGTGCTTAGCTAAGTGTAAGTAGTCAATATCGGTGACTTTACGCGTCATTTCACGATGTTCTACGAGCATTATCTGTGGGATTTTTTTATTCACTCTGACATATATAAAATTGTATGATGTTGTCTTGCTCTCGTGTAGCAATGTCAAATTTAAAAAACCGGTAAGAACTACATCACTAAAAAATGATAGACAATATAGATGACTTTCTTAAGTACTGTGAATTCGAAAATTACGGCGCTTTACTAAGTACGACTTTAGTTTACTTTGCTAAGACTGATCTAAGCGTGAACTTAGGATTCGTCTCTGAATGTCAGCCTTAATTTGTTCTAAATTACACAATATTTAAATGAGGCAATAAAAAATTAAAGGTTACCTTTTCTACCAAAGGCATTGGTGGGCACAGCTATAACTTTGCTATTGAAATAAAATCTCCAAGTCAATAAACTTACAAGAAGACGTGAGTGGATGAAGGTGGTATGTCGTATTTTCGGGTTCCTTTTTTTTGTGTGGAAAAAAATTGTAGATTATTGTAGTACCTATAACTTTAACTTCAATTTACTCAAAACCTAAAAAATGGCACTTATCACCTTCATCCACTCACATCTTCTTTATTTATTTAGTAACAATATACTGAGGATCTACGCTTCAACACACACTAACAAACTTAACAATTAGGGCCAGGATCTCTTTGCGGAGTAGCCCTCATATTTCTTTCTGGTCTTCAGACCAGAGACAATGGTGGAGCTCTTGGGGAAGGCCGACAAACCATTGAATAAGGTGTCTTTATCTGAAAGAAACATTGGAAAGTTCAATCTCTTTGTATGAAATATCCCAATATAATATAGTATAATATAGTATAGCAATATAATATAGTAATCATATAATATAGTAATCCCAATATAATGTAGATTACTATTAAATTTGTTTTATGTCATATTCTCTAGTGTAGAATATTCATGAAATTGGGTTGATTTGAAAAGTGTGGTTATGTATTTAATATTTCATTAATTAAAAATGTCATCCATTTAGACTATTCCCACTGTGTATTGACCCCTGAGGTGCAGCGGTTAGCTCATCTGCCTACCATGCGAGAGGTTCGAACCCCGGCTGGTGGCCTGAGAGTTGACTACGTTATTGTCATTGAGTAAAGTCATTAGGAGTAGATTTTTAAATTCAGAATTTCAAATTTTCCCCATGAAGCGCAGTTTATCGTGCGTGGTTATCGTCAATGCCATGTTGAAATAATCATGGTTATTAATCGTCCTCTAGTATACTTTTCATATAAGAATACCTCTGGCCTCCATTCCATTGACACTTCAGGAGCACGGTTTTGTTTTAACCACCACTCCGGAGATTATCTCACACACTTGTAAGGCACTGCAAGTGTTACGCAGATTGTTGGCTCGGCCTTGCCCAAAGGCATTTTAAATTATTTTTTTGTTCCATACTAAAAAATATCGTGTTACACACACAAAATATTTGGAAGAGTAGATTATTAAATCTTTGAGGTTTGTTTGCTGTTGTATTGTAGAGGATGTTACTAACCCGGATGGAAGCGAATGTAGTCCTTCTGTACATGCAGGTTCTTTGGCAACTCCATTGTCTTCAGGGTCTCAAACGGAGTTCTGGTGTCGACTGGTGTAGTGTAGAGTTCTTTCAGGTCCTCTGGAAATAGAAAAAAGAAAGATGACATTTATACAAATTGACTCAGAAACACAGAGTAAATAAACAAGATAGAAAAAAGAAAAACACACAGACACAAAGTACATAATATAATTGAAGGCTGTTTGTCTGATAACATCATAGCTACTATACAGGGTCGACGTGGATTACAATAGCTGCAGACTGATCGCAATGGAGAGCCCATGAAGAGGCATATTATTATGTCTGTAATAATAATAGTGTGTCCATAACAGTACACTAACAAATGCTGATGAAGAAGAAGTTTCTATATCACACTTTTGTAATAATTTTACCCATTAAACTCCTTTGGAACAGAAAAAAAAACCAGTTCAACATAGTATGTATGGAGAAAAAAAGAACCTACTGTTAGAAATTACTCACCAACACATTGGATAGTATGCAGCAGTGAATTGGGCACACTATGACCAGTCTCCTTGAAGCAAGCATTCAGAACTAAGAACTTCACATCAAGTCCATCAAAGTCTGACTGAGAATCAAGACCATTTTCAGCACAAATCTTAAGTATGGTGGTTTCTATGTCAGCTGGAGGGTCGTAAGGCTTGTTGGGACGAAGGAATCTAAAATCAGAAGTTATTTTCGTTTACAAGGCATATTTCTTTTTCAGAGCTAATTTATTATTTAACTTCATAATTTTAGGTTCTCACCAAACAATAAGAGCAAACCTGAAACTGTTATTAAATGGCTTCAAACTCTTTAATCTCTTACTTAAGACCTTGAAAAGAAAAAACCTTGTTATGGTGAGCCGATCTGCCAACCAAAAATTTTACAGTTCAAAAGCTTATAATAAAATCTGCATTTCATGTACTTTCGTGTGTCAAATGTTGTGGTGTGGGGTTTTACTTATCTCAATGTCTATAATTTCGTCTAATGTATAGTTTGGGATAGATAAAGGCAAAATATGCATACCCTCGAGCTGCTAGCGATTCTGCAACTGCCTGAAGTTTTTTGTCCTCCTTCGGTAGACGGACTTTGCCCATATTCCTTACAGGAGTGATCTGGAATAAAATAGATTATTAAAAAAGGTGTTAGTTTTGTATAATTATACTTTTATAAGTAACTAACCTGAAAATTTATTCGTGACAGCGTTACTAGGGCTTTTCGCAGCATGATAAATTCCTTATTTATTATTTGCGAGGACAATAGTTAATTGATAGTATTTAATTATCAATACGCCGTGAATTTTACACAATAAATATGTATTTTCATTCAGTCCAAACACAATTTCACAAAACTTGCTTTAATTTTAATCTAATCTGTGATGATTTGATTTGACAATTTTGACATCTTTAACAAATGTGTTCCAGAATCCTGCCTCTTCTTCCGGTATTGGTAAGCTAAACAATAGCCGGAACTATTACAACAATGGTAGGCAAGAAAATTATTAAAATCTTGTTTTTTTACTAGCCAAGTGCATTTTGGTTTTTGGTTTTCCCGGGTTTTTGATTTGGTACTTTCATAAATTGCATTTTTTTTTTATTATTAAAAAAAATCAATTACCGAGATCCACTACAAAAGAGTGAAATTCTTACTTCTTACTTTACTCTAGGGACTCCACACACGGCGGCTATAAGGTAAAGATGTATTATAGCACGATATATCTCATTACATCTTTCCATAGAAATCGTCAGGAGACCACACACGACAGCATCTTTAGTATACATCTTCGTATCTTAAAGGTACTGAGCGGTCTCTAAGCTATACATCCTGGGATGTAATGTATATTATAGCCGCCGTGTGTGAAGTCCCTAACTGACATAGACATAGACATACTTTATTCGTAATATTCATTACAAGTCAAATTAAATTTCATTTTCATTAAAATCACATTAAAATTACATTTACATTAAAATTAAAATCACATTAAAATTTCATTTACATTAAAATTAAAAATCACATGTAAAATTCAAATTACATTTACATTATTTATTAAAATTTTACAAACAAAGATAAAATCAGATTCATATTAGGTCAAAAAAACTAAATGTCAAAAATATAAAATTTATTAATTAATTAAACTAACACGGCTGCGCAATGACATTATTAATTGAGGAATTCGCCGTAGGTATAGAAACACCAGCTGCGGTGGCTCAAACCATCTGAATGTCGGGGTTCTATTCTAGGTGCATCTAGATAGGTCACATATTATGCCACACGTAGATTTAGATGATAGATTGTAGTACAAAACAGTACAACATCTATTATTTCGTGATCATGAAATATTCTGTTATGAAAGTAGTTTCTAATCACAACAAAAAAAAGAGTATATTCTATTTACTGAAGCGAACGACTAAAGGTAAACAAAGACACAGCATCTCTCAAACTTACATCTCACTCAAAACAGCTCATGCACGCAGCTTTGCTCGCATCGTTGTACTTATGTATTCTGTGGCATCGTATACATCGGTTTGGCAGAATCAGCGTTGGGTCCGGCTCGCTCGCCTATATTTTCCGTTTCGTAATAACAAACACAAAAGTATAAAAAAACTGGACGATGGACCAAAAAACTTTACCAATACCTTATTTATAATGATGAACACTTTCTTTAGTCGCACTCCCATCAACAACAACGTCAATCGTGAGTAAATATGGCGTCGGGGTGTCTATCGTACTTTTTTTTTTCTTTAATTAAAAAAGAGGTTCGTAGTCAGCTCTCCATACTTCTTCCTACACTTCGCGTAGCCCATTAGCATAAAATAGTCGATCATAATCGGCCTCTAAACAAAAGTCCGTCATCTTTCCTAGTTGCGAACATATTTGGCAGCAGTAGGATCTCTTTTATTTGAGGACCACTGAAATTTTAGGTATTTTTTGGGGCATAAATCTCTTAAGCAAATGGTATTTTCATGATAAAATAAAATATTAGTTAAATAAACTGCAAGTGGGGGATAAATCAGGTAATAACAGTGTTATTGTGTTAATTGCTTAATGGTATTTATTAGGCATATCGTTTTATTATTATTATTATTATTATTAATACGTTTATTGCACATAAGTAAAAATTACAATGGCAACGCGGCGGACTTAATGCTACAAGCATTTTCTACCAGTCAACCGCAGGAGGTGTATGAAAGTAACTGATAGGCATACTGTAATTTTAGATAAGATAAATACATGAAAAGTACACATAATCTAATAAAATACAATAAAGTACAATACAATACCATACAATACAATACAATACAATACAATACAATACAATACAATACAATACAATACAATACAATACAATACAATACAATACAATACAATACAATACAATACAATACAATACAATACTATATAATATAATATAATATAATATAACATACTGAAAACCTGTAATAGAAAAATATATACATATAGCTAAATAAGAGAAAAATAAATACATGTTAATAAAAATACAGTGAGGGATGTTGCATGTACACAGCTGAGATCCTCCTCGTGGGGGAGAAGATCAATGGGAAACGGGATAACACTGATCCAGAAAGTGTCTGCGGACGAGGGCTTTGAAGGCACTCTGAGTGGGGGCTTTACGAATACATTCAGGAAGGGCGTTCCAAAGACGAACGGCGGTTACAGAAAATGAGTTTGAGACAAAACCAGACTGGTGAAAAGGGGTGCTAAGGAGAAGATTCTGAGAAGATCGGAACGGTCTGCTGTGAGTGCCAGACAAGAAATCAAATTGGGACTTTAGATATTGAGGTGTATTCGTATGGAAAAGGACGGAGTACAGGGTGCAAAGAACTTTTGTATAACTTTGCTAAATATTATGCAGTGTTATGAATGTGGCATATTGAAAAACCAAATTTTTGACATGTTGACACTTAGTCGTTCGCTTCAATAAATAGACGTAGTGACATGACCTATCAGTAGGAAAAAACCAGTGTGAGCAAACTCACACACACAAATCAAACGCACACTGTGAATGCCAAGCTGCCATTGGCAAATAAGGGCACTTCTGAAAAGGTCTACATCACAAAAGTGCCAAGTAAAATATGAACCTTTTCAATCATATAAACAATGATCAAAATCAAATGATAATGATGAAATTAAGTTTGACATACGATCTTTGTTTTGTAGTACCGCTACTCTACATTAGATGGAACTACCGCCGCGTGTGATCGTCGAGAAGCTTTCGTTCTACGTCATAAAGTCGAATATTGAAAAATAACTATCTGCTATGTTGCTACTCAAGCTACGGATGGCACATATTGCCATATCGACAAATTATAGAACTGTTTCATAAAGCGACAGTTGAAAATGAATTTGTTATGACAATGTTTCTTAATCATTTATTTTTTTAGTACCTACATTGAAAAGTAACGTAATGTATTCCCTTCTGCCAAACTGTACCACAGTTCGATGTAAATTACGCAGCCGGCGAGAATATTAACTGTCCTTCTGGATGATTGGCTACGCAATGTATATGGTATATGGAATTCTCATATGAAACTAACCATTATCGCTTTATGAAACGAGGCCCAGCAAACTTATCCTGTACAATTTATTGAGAATAAGACCGCCTATTGTATAAAATTTTTTTTATCGTTACTTTTATTTGTTTTTTGTGTGCAATAAAGAATAGTCTTATCTTATTTTTTATTTAATTATTTACATTATCGTTTTCTATCAACAGGCAAAAGTTTTAATATTCATATTATTATGCCTTTAACAACATCTGATAAACAGCAATTGTACTTAAAGCATAAATTCTTAAAATGGTTTTGAGATTTCCGTTCATGTTCAAAAACGTATCATGGCAATTAGACATAGACCGCACCTACTCTACCAGAACCGTTAATTATCTATAGTCATAATAGCAGTCAACTTAGCAGTCGCTAAGTCATAGTACTTGACAAAATGTCAAATAAGTTACTTTTAAAACGGAGTTTTCTATGAAAATACCGAATTACGACGTCATATTTCAAAGCACTCTTTTTATGTTTCATCTATTTAAAAATTGCAATAACTAGTAATTGACTAAAAAGATACATTTTCGACAGAGACAAATATTTTGTAATTTTTGTTTTAATCGAGCATGTCAAATAATTTATTGTTGGTCGTGTCAACTACCGAATTATCGATAGATTTTTATCATGTTGTGTCCCATCTGTAATGTTGAGTAGCATTCAAATGTTGACAGATTTTTTTAGAAAAAGTACAGAGATTTCAACGAAAACTGAACATTACGTTCCAGTAAATAAAGGTGGTTTCACTTTCTCACTTTCGAATTGGTTTCCTTGTTCATGTCATTACACATTTAATTAAAATACAAATTAAATACGATTTACCGATGAAATATTACGGCGTGATTGGCATATTTTGGTCCCCTACTTTTATTTTTGCACTATACCACAGCACAATAAGGCATTTTAGTAGAGTTTTCAACATTGTTTTCCTTACTACAAGCGCATGGCAACTGAGGTAAGAAGAACTGTCATAGACTACGCGTAGGCAATACATTGCTAATGTGAGGCACGCAGGCACCGCCCACTTACGACTTCTACTCTTTTTTTTTGTTCTGTGTTTCCAATCACAGTATACCTATACCCTAGTTTCTAATGTTGATGTTTGTAATGAGGAGTTTTTTTTGTACACACCAAGTAGACCCATCCGGCCGCTGGGAGTATACGATCCTGACAGGTCTTGTTGGAACGGACGACGTAAACTTTAAGTGGCGTTAAATTTTCGATTAAATTATTTTTATGTCCTATTTATCCTACTAGCAAATAATTGTTATTGAAACTATATCATTGTGTAAACTTACAATCAATGTTATATTTTGCACAGTGATTTAAATGTTAAATAAGAAGAAATCAATATTTAATGTTCGTGCGTAAAATCCTTACTACGCTGTCACAAGGTTATGTCAACCGTATTTTTTTGTAGTGACGTACCAAAAATAACGAAAATAATAACGGTCCCTTTAGCGATACGAAGTTGATGAACAGGCTTTAGAAAATGATCATCGCGTTCTCAGAATCTCTCCGTAACACTGCCGTACAAAGCGATTGAGCTGATGTGGGCTCAAATAAAAGGTCGCACAGCTCGCCACAACACTTCATCGCCACTCGGCACAAAAAAGATGATGACCCTTCTAAAATGCCTGCGTAAATGTCACAAGAGATGACTGAGTGAAGGTCGTCTAAAAAACAAAACTACTTAATCGTGAGTCAGTAGCAAAAGCTAGTTAAGAATAACGTAAGGAATGATAATGTTGATTTTCTCCCATCACTAGTCATATGTGTCAGGATCGTATACTCCCAGCGGCCGAACAATAAATGGAGGTACAAATGGAAAAATAAAATTGAATTTACCTGCATGGAAAATGTTAGTGGCATTGTGGCATCCGAGCAACTTCTGCCCACACTATTAGTAGATACCAATCTCTAATACGCTGATACCTACCTGGATTTTTTTTATAGATTTTTTACAGTCCTTCCTTCCATAGTTCAATAACTTCAATACATAGTCATCAGCATTGAAACTTGAGCTAGCCGATGATTTTGAGAACGATTTAGGATTTAGATTAGTAGATGCTCCTCAATCACATTTTTAATCCTAGGCTTTCAAGGCCTAGCAAATCATTACCTACATGATTTCTGTTTTTGTAATTAACTATAAACAGTACAAAATCAGTCAGTCGAACCGCCCTCAGACGCGTCCGACCCAAAAGACCCCCTAAAACGGTAGCAGCATTCCCGCGCTGTACGGCAAGGGAGATGCTCTGCATCAACGCTCCAGAGCTGTATCTAGTCCAAGATACGGTACGAACCGGTAGATGATCTAGTAATCTCTATCAAGACTTTCCTCTGAAACCTCAGACTCCATTTGTTTCCTAAGTGAGAAACACGAAAAAGGAAAGGATCGTAGAATAAAAGGGGTTTCTGGGCTGTTGGATTAGAAAACAGAAATAAAATTTTGATTGCAACGGGGCAGCTTCCTTCCTTCTGATCGTATCTGGCTATCTACGTAATTAGATGATGAAATTATGGCATCCAGTGGCACCTTTACTCAAATTACTTAGGGGCCGTCCATTAATCACGTGAGGCTTGAAAGAGGGGGAGGGGTTTGACAAAAAATCACGAAATGTCACAAGGGGGGAGGGGGGTATAGTAAGATATCACGTGTATATTTTTTTTCATTATTTTTTCAAACGCGCACGCGTTCACACGCCAATTCTAGTTCTAAAAAATTTAAGATTTTTTGTAGATACGAAAAATACACCTGGTGTTGGGTGGGGGGTGGGGGGTAGTCTTAAACCTCACCATGTATCACCAAGGAGGAGGGGGGGTTAAAAAATGTTTAAAAAAAGATCACGTGATTAATGGACGGCCCCTTAGGTGGGTGAAGGGATCACTCGGAAGCTGCAGTGCCGGGGACATTGAAAAACATTAATATTTGTATTTCAGTTGCAAAGACGCCCGTAGGATACCAACTAGAGTGCAGTACAGAAATGTAAAGGTTGATGTGTAACTTTCTATCATAAATCAAGGTGGGGCGGCGTTCTGCAATGTACCCACAATATACTATGACTTTATTTTACTCACTGGAACACACCCTATCTTACACTTCAGTCAACGCAGCACTAGAATCGTTACATTGTAGTAATCGAAAAACAAAAGATATTTTGAGTGCGTAGAGCGGAACATAACACAATCTAATAGCCTAAGTTAGACGAAAACACTATCCTGTGTGAAGCTGGCTTATTTATCTTCTCCTTCTATTCCTCGAGTTACGAAAGAGAGAGATAGAGATATACGAGTGGTGTTTTCACGCGGAATAAATCGTCTGTGTAAGTCGGTCGGGCTAATGACATAGTTCACACATTTTGCCAAGAGTGGCAGCACTATCGGCTTGGCTTGTTGTTTCCTATCCGCCATTTTCCAGTCGCCATTGAAAGGTGAAAACTCCACTAAATGTCGGTGATGATTTTAAGATTTTGAGTGGTTTCTTTAAGATTTGACTTGTTTATAGTGTTGTGAAATGAAAATGAAGTGCCCTGGACTACCATGACGCATCAAAATCACCAAACAAACGGTGCCAGTCTCGAGGATTGCCACACAAACTTCTTCGCCTTGGTAAGTCACTTTTACATTGACGAAAGAACTCCGTCAGTACATACTTTTCTTTCGAAATCATACCAAGTAATTTCCTCGGCGGGAAGATATTGAAATGCAAGGGTGTATGTTTGAAGACAATGTGCGGCTGATTGTAAATTCTCGAACAAAATTAGTTCATGATGTCAAAGTAGCCAAACGAGAAGTTGGTATACAAAATCCGCCTTATTGCGATACGGTCAACGAATCGATCTATTGCGTTGAAAATTATTACGGCTTAATTTATGTTACAATGAGTAATGTCGTTCGCTCATTGCTCACGCTGGCATCTCATTTAGCACGAAGTAGGGATTCCTATTGCGTTGCTACCCACAAAATGTCAACGCATTCGCCGAGCGAGGCCAACAGAAGCCACCGGCCCATAGAGGTCATTTTGAATTCACCTGGCCGTAACGCGAACCGTAATGTGTTCGCGGGACTAGTTTCGGCAGCCGAGGAAATAACTTTCTTATTATTCTTTAGATCGGTGGAGCCTCTCGGCGCGATAGGGCGACGTCGGCGCAAAGTCGCTTGTCTAGGGTCATTATTATCGGAAGTTTTGTTGTGTGTGTCGGCTGGCGCTGCGTATGTTGATGGCTGGCGCGAATTGTATCTCCGATTGTGGCGGAGCGGCTGGGTGGCGGGCGGCGGCTCGGCTCACACAAGCGGCCGCCCGCCGCCTCCACCTGACGCGTTGCCATCATATCTCCGTGGGTCGGCGCGCGCCTCCCGCGCCCGCCGGCCCGCTATCTCCGCGAAACAAATTACCGATTTCTTGCCCTGCCTGCTTATTGTTTAATTATTAACGCGTCGTTTGCAGTGTTATGCTTTGTCGTGGAATTTTCTCAGGACGCGTGACGCATCGGGTGACGGACGGCTCGGGCGCGGGTTCATTACACCCGACTATATAGATTACGCCCTCTACCTCGGCCGCCGTCTCTCATGATTTGATCCTGTCGATTTGCGTGTTTTTGTTCATCTGGTGCGATCGGAATGCGCGCGGTATGGTCCGCCGCAGCGCTGTCGCGGTGCGCGGGCGTCTTGCGCTCATTCAAGCGTTCATGAATGATTGTAGCTTTCCCATAGCGGGCCTCCGTGCCAGCCCTTTGATTCGTGTTTCGTGCAACATTTGCAAGGTTATATAGTTTTTTCCTACTCATAGTTGTACTTACTTAGCTACTTGTATTGTCTATGTGAGTATTTGTCTTCGTGGATGTTGATGTACACATTCCTGCTTTATTAATTGTTGGCAAGTCACTTTTGGTGATGTCCTGTTATAATGATTCTTCGATGTTTAACATGTACTAGAAATAATTAACTAATTGAAAATTCTACAGAAGTATGTTAGTAAGGTTGAATGAATTTGACTCTTCATGCTTGAACAGTGAGACTAGCCTTATGCGATGTCATAGTTAGGCAGAATAATATGCATAATACCTACATTGCTATCAATTATTCTAAGTTAAGAAGTCCATATATTTTATCGCATTATAATTAAACAAACATTATGCCACGCACACTCAAGTTGTAGCAAACCTATCAGTTGTAAATTATGTGCAGTGGGTTTTTAATAGGTACATGTTCTATCTGAGTGTGTGAATTAATTCTATAATCATGCCAATCATATACCCAACCGTGGTTGTTCAGAGATAAGATAGTGATAAGAGCAGAGGCCTTAACACGCACCAAATCCTAAAGGAATCCTGAACTTTGCGATAGTAATTTATATGAAAGTTGACATATTGATGAGATGACTCTGGTATGTTTTTCTATGAAACTTTTGAACAGTGACTTAATAATATGTTAATCCAAGTATACTCTGATAAATTTAATTTATGAAACAATTGTACCATACCTCAAGTGCCAAGATACATTATTATATTTTATTATTTATTTATTTTACAGATGCCATAAAAGCTGGCGAAATAAATAATAATGTATCTTATCTATGGAGATGAAATGGTGAATAATTTTGAACTGGCTGTTTGGAAAAAAAATTATCATCCTTATCTTTTTATAATATTACTAAATACGCCAACTTAGCACATCTGGAGTAAAGATATCGGCTTGAAGCACTCGCGCGCAAGACCAAGTTTGTTTTGCCGGAAAGGTCTCGTGTTCGGCAGATAGTGTTATCACTTGCCTATCAAGGTTCCAGTCGCGAACAGTGTCTAATGCTTATTGTCGGTAATACTAGAATTGCCGCCCGATCGCCAAAAATTGTGTTATGCGAGAACCAATATCAAATGAGTTGTTGATATGGATACCTGCTCAGATTCTGAAGGGCTGGCATATTTTACAAATGACAGATTTCTTGAACCTGTACCATGGCAAACCAAGGTCACTGACCTAGCTCTCGGGGGTACATCTTCAATAGTGGCCAGGAGCTTGCCAACAGTAATATGATTTATTGAACATAAATATTAATCTTCACCTTTATAAGAAGCTTTCAACATTATTTTATTATTATTATATGAAATTATTTATAAATTAAATTAAACATTACATTTACATACAGGCACATACATTGCTTCTGGCCCCACACTAGGATGCCCTGTTCATGGGAACCAGAAAAAAATAATAATGGGAATAGAAATTATTGAATTTACTGATTGGGTTGAGAACAAAAGCTACAAAATGAAGCCCCATTTTTTAGAGTCTGCTTACGTCATAACTAATTTATATACAAATATTGTTATGTAGATAATTAGCCTTATACTTATGTGTAGGTGTTTCCATGCCTGCATGTTATCTAGGAGATATATTTTTGTTCCAACCAACACCAATACAATCTTGCTACGTGATTGTGCTATACAAGAGAACATGAAGAAACAGTGGCATTATTCTATTTTTGTACATATAAACCAACTTAACAAAATAATACTTGTATTATGTAAACAGCTGAAGCATTGAGATTTCACTGTTACGAACAAGATGTGAGTTATGAGAGCAGAAACCTTGAGTCGGCTGTAAAGTTCAAGTTGAATGGTGTGGTTGGTCTTTTTTTTGTGTTGCACACACTAAGCTAGGTTCTGGCTAGCTTGATCTTTTACCAATTAAAAACCAATATAGGTCTGGTCTGTCTGTTGTATGGGAAAAGGCCTATACACAGCAGTGTGTAACGCTGGACTGATGATGATGATATCCCCATTACAAATTGCCCATAAATTCTTATACGTATGTGGGCGAACACTTAAGTCCTAAACACAAATTTTAAGTGGAAACAAAACTGTTGTAAAATTACTCAATGGCCTTTTTATTATATCTTCGTAATTAGGCCTATACCTTCCTCAGGGAAGAGACCCATGCCCCTCGGTGGGGACATAATGGGTTGATGATGATGATGAATGTGCTTTAGTCTGCCGAATCTAGATATTAGAATCTGAGGCTATGAGAGTATATCATTCAGAGAGTATCTTGACTCTAGACTATTTTTACCTTGTTACGCAACACAATTGATTATCTAGCTCCAGCTCTTGTTTATCTAAAATTACTTACTGTTTTAGTGATACATTATAATATTTTATGTTTAAAACTCGAAAGCTTCCAGTCCTAAATCTATCTATCTATCTAAGTGCTTTGTATTATTAAAAATTTGGTACATCACAAAGATAAAAACTTCACAAGGACCAAATTCCTGTCTTGGAAACCAAATTCAAGACCTACACAAAAATAATTAAATGATTCTCACCCATGATGAGCTAGTTACCTCGTGAAAAACAGAAACAAATTATGTACAACTGAAAAGAAAATGACCAATCTACTTGGTTGAAAACCACAGAAATACTATAAAGTTAATAAATGCACCACAGGGAACCATCCAAGCTGCTGATGACAATGAAAGCAAAATTCTCGCTGTCATGAGACAAAGGGAAAAAAAAGGAAGTACCTATAAAAAAACTGTGAAAACTTTAAACAATGACAGCGCTCGATACATTTTGGCTTAGCTGCAAATAAATAAAAATATTTTTAAATTTCCCCCAACCCCTATGTTTTACCTTAAAAATAAAACCCTCTACATTTTCATTCTTAAGATCAATTCAGTCTGACTGCGACCTTGACCTAAAAGAAGTGGATATAAAACAACAAGAAGAGACTAACCTTACCCTACATAATGCAATGAGCAGTTTTATTTACCTTCTTCAACAAAACTGAGTACTTTTATGTCAATTTGATGATTTGGTCGAACTTATATAATTTGTTCTTTGGTGACCGGATCTCGAGTCTGAATTGGCGATAGGCGGGACTCCTAGCGAGGTGGGAAGACAGTATGTGGACCAGTGCAGTAACGTAGTGGCGGCTGAGAAGCGGGGGGCGGTCAGGCGGTAGACCAACAGCCTAGCTAGCCGGTAGACAAGCAGTCCAGGTTGGACGGTGGGGCCAGGTTGGCAAGGGGCTCGTGGGGGCTCGTGGATGCGAATGGCAAGACCCCCTGAGGTATGGCGTGATGGAGAAAAGGTCTATACCCAATAGTGGGTAGAGGTGGGATGATGATGATATCACTTCATGCATTAGCCTCTTCGTCAGTTTGGTCAGTCGTCAGTCAAAAAGGCAGAAAATCTAATTAAAATTCACATATAGCTTTGTCAAGCTTGGTCCTAGTTAGTAGGTTCAAATGTCCTCTGAAAAGATGCTGTATCCTTGTATTTATACCATAATCACAAAGTTATGGTCTTTCCTACGGGGACTCTCTTTTTTGCTCATTTTCAAATGTTTGTACTAGAAAGTTTCTGCAGTTGACTGGCAGAAAATGCCAAATGGCTTTGCACGGGTATTAATATAATATTACCCGTGTAAATAAACAAAGCATCAGAATAACAAAACAATGCCACTAGAAGTAAATGTAAATATTTACTTGGTATACCTAATATTTTCGACGTACATATTTTAGTTTTCACTACAATATGTTAAATATGTCAACAATTTTCAGGTGATTCCTTCATTATCATATACATTTTGCTTACATGAAAATATTACAATGTCCGAGGGAGAGTGAATGACGTCGTTATAGACGCTAGACGAATTGGCTCAAGCGACACCTTTACTTCCCATGAAACACTTCCTACATCCACTCTGTCGACCGAATCGAGCAATTGAGGTCTTCCACTAAATTAACCTGCCAGCCGGTTATGTGGGTCAAGATAGCCGAAGAGCGGTGGCCCACATTCGATGCCCGACACGAGCGGTGAAAGGTTGCCGCGCAGAGTCGTTAGTTGGTGGACTGGCTGCCTTGCGGCGAGGTCCTCGGCTCGGATCCCAGCGAACTTTAACACTCGTAGAATAGAAAACGCCGTGAGGAAACCCGCAACGGACTTAGCACGTAATTGTCCTCTGGGCCTCGATTCTGTTACTGCATTGTAGTACGCTGACAGATACACGGTCGGGTCAGTGACGTGTTTTTACATACCATTGACGCCTAGATTGTTTGATATGTGTGCGCGCGTAGACTTAAAGCGGCAATGAAACTACACCGCCATGTTCATGCTGTTGTCATTGAACTACAATGCAGTAACAGAATCTAAGTTCTGTGTTGTGTTATCCTTTTTCACGTATTCGAAGTGGCATGGCGTTAAAATCGTCTTTCACTTTATCCACATTCATTAGTCACTGTCGTGTTAATTAGTTAGTCAATGTGCAAACACACTCTGGGATTTACTATTTTTTAACAGTCCTTTAATAAATCCCGTATTCGGTCGAATAATTTCCGCATTATACATTTGCCTACATGGTTTTGCTATCCACGAGTAAATCCGAAAAAAAAACTTAATCTGATCTTTATATTAATGAAAAAAAGGAAAAGCGTCGATCGTTAGCCGGTATTCTGCTTGGTTGGGCTTGTTGATATAGGTCTTGCTTGTGGGACCAACTAACCTAAGGTCCACGGTCTTGCTAACTGTATTTGCTTTACTGTCAAACCTATTATCCGCCCAATTATCTGTTGCAAATTATGCTGGGCTCCGCTTAAAGCACTCGACAAAATTTTGATTACAAGCCGAAAAGGGCTTGCATCGACTATTTCGTGGTGGCCAACTTTCCCTATCGACGCCGACGGAGGAATTTAGCCTGATACCGTCTAAAATAGCACTTAATTGCGAGGTGTACATAATCCCGCATCAACACAGCACAACGAAACCTTCATAGTAGGTAAATGGCGATTCTTAATGGGTGCTGTTGTTGTTATTGTAAACATTCTATATTACCACATTTATTAAAGACTAATTAAATAGGGCTCCACAAGACGGGCATTGAAGACGAGGCCGGCCTAGAAGACGTTGGAGAGACGATCTCGACCAACTTTGGACTGAACTGGGGGAGGCCTTTGCCCACCAATGGGACACAATAATAATAAATATAGGCTACGTAAAAAAAAATTAGTTAAATGGAAATTATTAGTCCGAACTACGGTCTTTCCGACAGTTTACCGCTGATCAACCTTTTTTGGAGTTGTCGATAAAGACATTAAAACCTACATACTTCAAAATCCTCACAGAAACCATAGCTCGCTATTATTAACACTAAGTGCTGACGGTATTCTTAAACGCTGTCCAAAAATGAAGTGTCATTTGTAACCACTCTCAATATTTAGGTCAATGCCCATTGGATGATTTTGTCGTGAATCTGCTTCTTTTTTTGCTCAAGCTTGGAAATTATCCCCTTTCTAAAAATATACGGCAGAAAAAAATATTGTTTATTTCAGTTAAAGGCTTTTAAATTATACCAACTATGATCATAGATCTAACCACACACTGCAGTCCATAATGGAAACGTGGTCAATGAAATAGACTATTCCGTTGATGAAACCTTCCAATACCACAAAGTAATGCACGAATTAAACACGACTCGCGTCTGACCCACTTTTTAAAATTCAAATTAAATGTGGCAGTACACAAGTTACGTAGGTACCCGTTTGATGTTACCACAGCAAGAAGTAACGGAGCAACAACGGTCCGCATGACCTTCTGCAGACGAGAGTATCTTCATTTTTCAAAGACATTGTAATAGGAACATCCATTTTTTTGCAAAAAGAAACTCTGCGCAGTAAAGCGTGTACTTTAAATTAGAGGATGATTTGAATTACATAAGCTTGCGCCTATCTATCTAGTCGATTCCACATTAAATTTAACCTTATCAATTTCAAATAACGTCCAGAAAAGTATTAAACACTCTACCTATGACTGATTGAGGGTTAAATAGTTAAAATACAGGATCGGGACTGGTGACAATTTCTGGTATTTGAATTCCTCACCAGGATACAGGCGGGAGCTTATATCACACTAATATTATAAACGTGAAAGTTTGTGTGTGTGTTTATATGTTTGTCAGTCTTTAGCGCTGAAACGGCTGGACGGATTTTAATAAAATTTGGTATGGAGTTAGCCGATACCCTGGATTAAAACATAGGCTACGTTTTACCGCGGGGAAATATCTTATTCCTACGGGAAAATCGATGAACCGCGGGTAACACCGCGGGGCACAGCTAGTAAAATAAATAACTTCCACAAAACATAATCACTTGAACTGATCCCAAACTAGGATACCCTGTGCTATGGCAACCAGGGAAGGACATTACAAACATGGAAAAACACACAGACCCAGTAACAAATAATACCGCTGTCAACGTTGTCCACCGCGCGACCGTGGCTCTCTGTATTAAATTTGCCCGCCTTTAGAATGCAAACACTGCGTAATCCGACCAGGCGACCTCTCCACTAGTACTCTCCGACGAATAACACCGGATCGCTTTGTAGGTAAATTGCTTCGTTCTCTATCGTGATTGGCTAAAAACAAGCATAGCGTATGCCGCTTTACGAATTGGACATGTGTTACTTAATGTGTCAATTTCACGTTAATTGCTTCGACGCTGTTTACGTGATACGGTC
This sequence comes from Yponomeuta plumbellus, assembly GCA_947310845.1. Taxonomy (NCBI): domain Eukaryota; kingdom Metazoa; phylum Arthropoda; class Insecta; order Lepidoptera; family Yponomeutidae; genus Yponomeuta; species Yponomeuta plumbellus. The sequence goes on along the minus strand of OX371199.1, from coordinate 2,645,885 downwards.
TTGTATGTAAAAATTACTTTGAATCGTGAAATTGTGGATTATGTTCCTGTTAGCGGTGTTCAACAGTTTTATACTAGTCGAAATTGTAAGGTATTTGAAATATGCATTGAAGAGCAGTCCTACATTCAGTTCACACACACTGTATTAGCCTATACTACGTAGGATCGTAGCTGATAACATTGATGGTTCCACAAAACGTATTTATCTTGATAATGATTTAGTAAGAACCTGCGATACAATTCAAAAGTTCTATGTTTGACAGCTATGCCTAAGGTGTTTGTCGAGCGTAAAGTGCTGAATGGATGCGTATGAAATTTGGCACAAAGATAAAATATCCCACACTGGAGAAGTCGAAGAGAAGCCAGAACCTCATAAATCAAACTTCCATCACACCAGAATAGACCGAGTGGGAATCTGTCCATTAGACGACGCGTGGTAAAACCAGTTTCACGTAAGACCAAGACCCAAATTCCTCCGATAATTACCACGGTGGGGCCCCAATGCACTTAAGAGTCACTTGGACTGATTCACTAATGTCTTCGGAAAGTGGGTGAGCTACGTTTGCTATCAGAATTCGTTTGTATAGGTATTTGGGGTAAGTGATTTGCGCTGCACCTATGTATGCTCCGTTCCGTAGCTTCAGACAGCCGAGGACCTATCTCGCGCGCGGACAGTATAAACAAAAACCGGCCAAGTGCTTGTCGGACTCGCGCGAGGGTTCCGTAACATTATCTATAAAAACTGCAAAAAGAAAATGGGAGCCCCCTTAAATATTTATTTTATTCTGTTTTTTAGTATTAGTGCCCTGCCTCACTAGGACGCCATGGCGACGTCGCCATGCAGCTACGTATCCAAGCAGTTTGTATACCATACATTTCAATATTAAATGTATGGTATACAAACTGAGTCCCTTATTTTTGAATAATCTAAAAGACGGACTAATTACATTTTTTAGGGCAACTATTGTCTGGCCGCTGGGAGTATACGATCCTGACACATGTCTGTTTCATATGAGTAGTGATGGGAGATAATCAACGTTATCATTCCTTACGTTATTCTTAGCTAGCTTTTGCTACTGACTCACGATTAAGTAGTTTTGTTTTTTAGACGACCTTCACTCAGTCATCTCTTGTGACATTTTCGCAGGCATTTTAGAAGAGTCATCATCTTTTTTATGCCGAATGGCGGTGAAGTGTTATGGCGAGCTGTGCGACCTTTTATTTGAGCCCAGATCAGCTCAATCGCTTTGTACGGTAGTGGTGCGGAGAGATTCTGAGAACGCAATGATCTTTTTCTAAAGCCTCTTCATCAACTTCGTATTCTTAAAACGACCGTTATTAATTTCTTTATTTTTGGTACAACGTAGTAAGGATTTTATGAACGAACATTAAATATTGTTTTCTTCTTATTTAACATTTAAATCACTGTGCAAAATATAACATTGATTGTAAGTTTACACAATGATATAGTTTCAATGACAATTATATGCTAGTAGGATAAATAGGACTTAAAAATATTTTAATCGAAAATTTAACGCCACTTCAAGGTTACGTCGTCCGTTCTAACATGACCTGTCAGGATCGTATTCTCCCAGCGGCCGGACGGTAGCTTATTACTGCAGTGCTCTGGTACATCGCTTGCGTGGTAAGGGCTATCGTGTAGTACAGTACGTCGTTTTCTGTACGATAAGTTACAGGTAAAGTATATTTAAAAAGGTTACGTAACCTTGTTTACATAGCGTCAACGCAAGGAGGACGCTGCATTACGCTTGACCTCTTTTCGTGCACGTATCAAAACTCGACGATAATGCATACCTTAGCATTTTCTGAACGCACCAACTTGGCCACTCACTCTTCCATAGATGGATGGAATGGTGACACGCACGATGAACATAGATCCCCTGTCTGTTTTCTAGTGTTTCTTCTGTAAGCTTCATCATGCAAATGTCAGGATAATAATTATCTTCCGCGATTTTTTCATTCCAATGGTTCGTCTATAGACTGGCTTCTACTGGGTAATCGACCCTGTCCAAAGTATCTCTCTTGAAACCTATCTAGTTCTAAAACCTTGACTAGTTCATTCTTGTGCGAATATTGAGCAAAATTGTTACCTACTGGATCCTAGGACGCCATAGTTGATTCGTGAAGACTAAGACGTGTCCCCCTCTCCGTCTTGCAAATTACATATGGCGGTATTATGTCAGACAACCTACACATTTTGTTGAATGGGGTCTTACTGACGTGGTAAACGAGGGGCGTAACAAGGCTACCCCCATGTTGGACCGTCGGAACGCGGCCAAATGCAGCGCACTGGGGGAAACGATTAAAATTTAAAACGCTTTCACTTGGCTTCGCCGCCTGCCCCCCCTCGCGCCCTCACAACACCTGTCGACATTTTGGCATTTGACACTCTTTAGTATCGAACCTTTCGTGGGAGTAAAGCAATCTACTCGCTATGGACTGGAAATTGAAAGTCGATTTTTTTCAGGGCATTGGCCCAGTCTGGAGTTTACAACGCTCTAAACTTCTTATAGCGAAATCATAGAGTTTAATAATAACATTTACATACAGGCACATACACTGCTTTCGGCCCCACACTAGGATACCCTGTGTCGTGGGAACCAGAAACAGCGACGTCACAAAGATGTAAACATCCAAGACCTGGGTTTTTTTTTGTCCCCAGCCAGGATTCGAACCCGGGAATTCACATTAATAAACGAAAAAGAAGAAAAAAAATTATGTTTACCAACGAGACCCATCACAAAAACAGAACAGACAAGTAACATAATAATATATGTAACGCAACAGACAAAAAATAATAAAAAAATTCAAACAAAACCATAGATATTATTATAGTCGGTGGTATGTGGTTATTGGTGTAACTTACGACTTGCTGTCTTTTGTACATTGGCAATGCATACCAAGTAGTCGAAAGAACATAACGCCGACGGACTCCGCATAAAAGCTCGAAGACGCAAAGTTAGTAGTCGGTGTCACCATAAGAATTGTCGACGGCGTCGCGTGCCAAGGCACACTTAACTCTAAAGTGCAAGTAATAAGAGACAAGAGTGCGGCAGTAATTTGTCCTCTGCCATTCCACGGTTCGCTTATGGACGAAGTTCGAAGTAGGGACGAGTTGGAGCTAATACTTGGACGGGTAATTTGTAAATTCGGCGGGCTGTCTTATCGCGACCGTTATCTGTTCGGGAGATCAATGCTGGCTCTTCTGTAATGGATGTGCGTTTTGCGAATTTTAATGTTCGACTATCAACGCTGATTTGACGGAGTTTCCGTTCTTCGTGCGTTTCTATCTCTCCAGCCCGTGAATTGACCTCACTGGTGGGTCTATGCTTATAGCCTTTAGCCAACCCCCTCGGTTCCCCTGTAAATCTCGCCCATATCTACCCGGTGGGCGTTTTGCTAGAGAATTTTATTTAAAACGCTGGTTCCCAGAAGAGTACAGTGGCTCACTTGGCTGAGTAAGGGAGTGGTTTAAATCATATTGCACCGGCAATTTTTCTTTAAAGATAAAGATAAAAAAAGTATCTATTGCCTCATCAAAATAAATGTATAACAAATTAAGACTTAACATGCATACATAAGCTGTGCGGGAGTGATGTAAAGAGGGCTAAAACAGTCTACTAATAGTTAGAGAAAAAAAACAATTCTTCTTAATACAAAAGAAATACTGAACAACTGCTTAGTAGGTAAACAATTTGAAACTTTAAAAACATGAAAAAAACTCTTTTGTTATAATATTTCAACAACTAGGAACATTTACTATCAGCTGCTACGCTACTTACTACATAACGCGCATCAAATTCTGAACGATCCCAATCTTCAAATTCCATACTCCTCGCTGTCGCAAACTTGAGGATTCTGAGCGCATAACTAGTCCTGAAACCGCCTCTCAGTGAGAACAATAATGTCAACCCCCCATAACCATACCCTGACCGTACGGCGGGCAAGACCCGCGGGGGTCGCTGACCGCCGTCGAGGGGCAGGGGCGTGGGTTCTGTCCCGTTAGCCGGCTGCCGCGGCGCTAGGCGCGCAAGCATTACATGCGCGACCTTCGGCAACGGCGGCCGAGACCGCCTCCTTTCGGAGTTGGTCTATTTTGCGAGCTACGCTGAAACGGCTTACCCTCGGGTACTTGTATGCATGTAGAACTGTATTTTATTGTTCTTTTTAAGGTCGTAACACAACTAATTACGAGGTGTCAATAGGCTATTTGACAGTGTGAAAAAAACAGTATTATTTATACGTATTCGTACAAATGATGTGCCTAAGACAGGCTTTAAGCCATTTTAACTAAAAAAACAATTATGATTTGTTAAAAAACACAAGGTATAATTTGATAATTTGTATCTGCCGCCATTGTATCGAAAACGGCCTGGATTGGCCGATTCTATAATGACGTCACAATTCAATAAAAATGGCGTCGGTCATTCATTCTTTCTTACGTTCATTGGTTGGTTTATTGGGAAGTGACGTCATAATACCAGTGCGGCGCCATATTGCCCAAGATAGCGTTTTGGCGGCTTACTTAAAAAGTAGATTTTCGTTTGCCTTTTTTAGGAGAAATACACGAAAGAATTTCAAATGACCACTTTCTGAGGACTCCATGAACACCAACAAACAATATGAGATGGCTTTCAGAAATCGGTCAAATAGCCTATTGTTACTTCGCTCGAATCGCTCGTAGCCTGCGCTGCCTGTGTGATCTTAAACGATCACTAAGGTTGATCAACGTACGGCGCGTTCAGTCTATGAATGGGTCACCGTCTATGACTAACGCTAGCGGCATTTTTCCGGTTCCTTTCTTCGCAAGGCATGTTAAGCAGTTGGTGCCGGCTGCCGTCGATAGATGGCAGTCGTTAAATCAAGTCAGAGGCTTTAGGGCGGCTTGAACACTTCTGACAGTAAGATCAGCCACTAGTCTTATAATCCTCTACCAATCCGGACTTGGCCCCCGTGGTAGAGTATGGCCTATACCTTCCTCAGGGAAGACACCCGTGCCCCTCGGTGGGGACATAATGGATTGATGATGAATAGTTACTCTGTTGTTCTAAAAAAAAAAATACACTTAGATTAACGTTTAAACCACGTGAAATTTTAATTACATACCTTTTTTATGTTCGGAACATAAAATGACAGATTTGAATAGTGTTTAAATACTTACACGTAAAAATAGTTTTGCTGTCCATAACATAAAAAGAGATGGTTTACATGCCAACATCATCTTAAAGAGAAGAGGGATTAATATTTTGTTACGGAACTTTCGGGCCTCTAAGTAGTTCAGTTTCACTATTTATTTCATTTTACTTTTCTTATGAAAAGACGGGCGAAAACTTCCTGAACTTGGCATAATTCGCCGCACCTCCGGTATGGACTCTCACAGTTCCCACGCGCCGACCCGCGACCCAGTCGCTATTCGAAAACAATCTCACGCTCTGAACTCTCCATTTCCGGACGCTAACTTCCGAATTTTCCCGCCGAAGCTGTTACGATAAGACCTAAGTACATTTCGCACGTATCTTCTAAACAGCTGCGTGCGAAAACCCATTCCGAGAGCCAATAAGGAAGCCCGAAGCAGCTCGGAAGAGTGCCGCCGCTACACTTGCGGTAGTTTTACGAGTTATGTAACAGCATCTAACCTCCATGCTATTACTAACCAGAGGTCTCCTATTCGCTAACAACTTTAGCAACAGTGGTCTGTGGTCAATTGGCCATGCTATTTATTTTTGACGGATGTTTTTTTATAATTTATTTTGAAAGTATTGACCATTTTAAGGAACTAATTTTAGTGTTTCTCGGTTTTATTCATTATATCTATTTTTAAGATTTTTCTAACATGCTGAGTGTTTGTGACGTTATCAGAGCATGATTATAGAGATAAACTTTGTCGAAAACAAATGTCATTTGTATTTTTTTTTTTAAGGCAAAGGATTCATACTCGTTCTATGTTTGCTTAAGTCATAGAAAAATAATTTAAGATCAAGGATTTTTAACGAATATCTTAAAAAGTATAAACTAATTTAAACAAAATACAAATCTTAAAATAATAGAAATTGTACTGAAAGCATAATTCACGAAATTGTTTTGAGATCATGTTCAAAAATGTAGCATGGCCAATTTAGCCTGGCTGTGAACTCGCGTATCCAATCCATCCGCCCATATTCTTCCAATGACAGACCTAAGACAATCGGCCATCGACATCCAGCCGCTACCAGCATTCTACCTCGGTTCGCTAAACCGTCGTGCTGGCGCGGGTCCTACGCTGTGTTTACAGTGAACTCTTAAGTGGTCATACGTACCTATCAGTCCATACGTTCCACTGTAGGGCGCAAGCCTTCTTTCAAAGGGGCTTGATTACCACGCGCGTTTTCCATAAAGTCATACATACATAAGCTCACGCCTGTATCCCAGAGAGGTAGGCGGAGACCAGGGACTGCCACCTGCCACGATCCTGACAAATGCACCCAAGTCGGTTAGGGTAATTTTTTATCTTGCCCTTTGCTAATATATTCCCTATTTGGTCCTTAAAGTCAATTATTAAATTATAGTTTGAGTGATCGTGCGTGATACCTCACTCCTAATTAGATGCCAGTTCAACCAATGACGTCAGCGAGCTTAGTTTAGAATTGGTTTTTCTCTGCCTTGGCGTTGCGAATGCTTAATTGTCAGCCATTGTTTCTCGTTACTTTTATAGTGTCACAAAATGTTAATTAGATTACCACTCTTTTGGGTGCATAATTTCAGATATTCATAAAGGATTAGTAGAAGTTTAACGCGCTTGACTAACAAAACGTAGATCGTGGGTTCGATTCCTACTGGAGGCTGCGTTACTTAATTTGTGTGAATAAACAAAACATAAACACTTACATACAGGCACATTGCTTCTGGCTCCACACTAGGATGCCCTGTGTGGTGGGAACCAGAAACAGAGACATCACAAACATGTAAACATCCAAGACCTGGGGTTTTGTTTTTGTTGCTTAATCTTGGCGAAATTCTGTTCGTTATTTTAGCACATTGTAGTTTAATAATAATAAAAATAATGGGCAATAGATTCTGTGGTGTAGACGTTATTGATTGCTTCATTGCAACACTTATTTCATGGTTCTTCATGCAAATTTTACTAAGCACCAAATACGGGACGTATATTGGCGAAGGGCAAGATAAAAAGTACCCGTTTGACTTTGTTTTGACAAGTGACGAACCCTGGTTTCAGCTTACCTTACCCCTCCGAGATACGGGCGTGAGTTTATATACTATATTAATTTTATTCGTGTGTAAAACAGGTAACAAACAATTTATCACATACTGAGAAAGCTTGATAGAGTAGATCTAGAATGCAAAGCATACATCAAATTAGATAGATAGATAATGATTTTAATTACACACCAACATTTTGTTTTACGAAATAAAGAAATTATTTCGTATATTTTTTTAATTTCATTCACATTTTATTTTATTTGTGTTCCAAGTTTATACTGGCCTTTTAATTAACTATTAAACTCGGAGCGAAGCAGGCTTCATAAAAGCTCTTTGTTCTAAGCAGTTTGTATTCACATTACACTGCAGCGCTGACAGGCCTCTCACGAAGCGGCGCGTGCGCATCGACATAACAATCCCTCCGTGTTGTATTAAACAATGTGTTCTTATTAAACCCGGTTACAATAACGTTAACGTGTTATTGGCGGATTGGTTGCGAACATACTGCGGCAATGAGTTACATCAGCGTACTGTAATCAATACTCCGATCCGTGTAAACCAGGGCCTAGATTCTACTAATGCATCGCAGTACAATGGCAGTTGGATGACTGGGTAGATTTCATTTCATTGCCGCTTCAAATCAATGCGCACGCGCGTGTCTTTAATTCTATGCGTCAATGAAATTTATTAAAAAAAAACATGTCACGTGACCCGACCATGTAATTGTTATTGAACTAACAGCATCGAGGCCCAAGTACAAAGTTAGACCAGGGCATCGATGCTCTTAGTGCATTATAGTACGATGACTGATACACGGTCGGGTCACGTCTATCGTCTATCAAACACTAGGCGTCATACCATTGACGTCTAGAGTGTTTGATTTGTGTGCGCGCGTAGACTTGCGAGCGGCAATTAAACTAAACCGCCATGTTCATGCAGAATCTAGGTCCTGGCATTATTGAATGCATTGATGTCGGAGGCAGAGTTGAGCGATCGTTTATTCCATAATCAATAATAGACTGCCGTGTTGGAGTAGCCGTTAAGGCGCTTACCTACCAAGACAGAGGTCGTTGGTTTGATTCCAACTGGGGGCCGCCGTACATTTGTACAAATGGCTTTAATCGGGGTGGTTTTCCATTTTCGTAATGTTCTTGCCTGGTTACCATAGGACAGGGTATCCTAGTTTGGGATCAGGTCAAGTGATTGTGTTGTGTGGAAGTTATTATTATTATTACGTTAACAATGATAGTTTATCGCACACGAAGCATACAACTCGATTCTGTAAGTGCATTGTAGTTAAATGACAGTTACATGGCCGGGTCACATGACATGCTTTCTAATTCCTTTGACGCTTGCATTGACCAATATGCGTGCGCGCGTAGATTTAAAGCGGCAATTAAATTATACTGTCATGCAACTGTCATTGTATCACAATGCATTAGCAGAATCTAGCCCCTGGACATACATCTCCATTTCAATCTTGTTTAAAGAAAATACATGTCTTTGAGTTGTAATGCTTATGTAGAATGCGATAAAATCCCTAATCAGCTCGTAAACTCTCCGGTTGCTCGGTATCGATATTCTCCGAGCCGTAATCGATGCACCAGGCAGGCGAATTGATAACGGCAAGGAATTTTACGTCGATGCCGCTTAGGATTCAATGCCGATGCAAATATCAGCACGATTCCCCCGAGTAAATCACGTATCCTCATTCTCGGATGCAGTGTTTCTACGTCGTCTCTGTGAGCCCTTGGTGGCTTATGATCGTCCTTTCTTTGCGTTACCTACCAGACGTGTGCGCCGATGTAACCGTACGTCGGCGGCGGCTTCATAATTGTCATTGAAAGGCGTGTATGTCTCTACTAATTTAGGCAGGTTTTTGCAAAACGCCTCCGATATATCGATGATTTTGTGAGGTTGGATTAGTAACTCTTAGGGACTCAGAATAATAACACCTTTGTTACACCTGCAATAAAATAAACCTCATATTATAAGTAAAATTCATCCTTCTCTTCTTCTACCGGCCTTCTTCCCAGTTTAGTTGGGGTCGGCTCTCCTAACCGCTTTTCTCCAGGCCTGGCGATTCTGGGTCGCCCTTAGGTCAATGCCGGATTTTTTCAGGTCGCTTTCCACAACCTTCGTCCATGTGAGTCGGGGTCTCCCGCGTTTTCTCCTCGCTGGCTCGAGCTATTATATTTAAAATTCATCCTATATTATAATTAAAATTCATCCAATCACAGAATAATTGCCGTCCCAACAAATTGATAAATCAAACTAAAAATATAACAGCTAATTTCTACAATTATTATCTAAGATAGTTTCCACTGTAATATAAACGTTAAATATCTAAACGCGCTCTATAAATTATAACATGACGAAAGTCACATTAAATTGTGTTTTGTTTTTAATTACACTGAATTCACATATTGATGATAGCTCGGTGGCATTTCGTCAAGATTCTGATTCGAAAGATCCGGATTTGGTCCCCAACTACTCATGGGAAGAAAATTTTGAGTTAAAAGTACCAGTTTAACCAAAACGTCTTGATTTTAAAATTACAGTGCAAATAATTTTATATTTAAAGAACATAATTTATTCTTGGAATTATGTATTTAAATGTAAAGGGCATTTAAATACATAATTCCAAGAATAAATTATGTCCAAGATAATCTCATAATCATAATATAATAAAGCCGCGCCGATTTCACGCTAGCACCAAAGACCGACGGCGGCGATGCGGCGCACAGGACTATTACCTAGACGTGCCTCGACCAAGCGGGGTCAACGTGTTTATGGTCATCGCGTACGGACGGCGATTGTTGTGACTATGAGATTACCTTATTCGGTTTAGCAGATTGTAGGATATTTACCAGAAGCTTTGTCCTGTTTGGCACACTGACTTCTATGATTAGGACTCACAAGTTCTGTAATTGTTGTCTAATTCAAGTTGCAGTGTTTTAAAAGTTCTCTAAATAAAACGGTGCCTAACCTTTTTTCTACCAACAAATTTTTGACACAACACTTAAAATTTGGGCTCCAAACGATTTTCTAGTCCTAACCTATCCTGAAACACAAGGCCCCAAAGCACGTGCAAAGCTATCCGAGCGTTCGCCTAACGGCACGACACAGCCAGTAAAAGGTGCAATATGGATCTACGTAATAGTACTGGTCCGCCCGGCGGTCTCCGCCCACGCCCGCTGTTTGCCGGCTATACAGGGGAATATACGAGTTAATAGACCAGACGGTAATGGCGATGCGGGACCGGTAAGTCCCCGCGAATGTCACTACAGGGACTCGAAGTAACAGGCGTGTCACTGAAACCACGTTTTCATTGGGGCTGTTACACGCGTGGTTATTACTGGTGTCGTGACGATTCAACACAAATCCTGAAAGAAGGATTCTGCTCTTCAGTGGGTCGTACAGGCTGCTTATTAATCCTGTCGGATTCATGACGTTTCGGATACATGTGACGACGTATGACTACCTATTGATGTGAAAATTCACATTAGGATCATTTAAGATTGGGTGTACCCAATTATGGAAGAGTATCAGCGTCGTGAATCGCTCGTATCCTGGGCTGCCCGAGTGATCTTAAACGATCACTAAGGTTTTTTTTTTCGTAAGGCACGTTAAGCAGTTGGTGCCGGCTGCCGTCGATAGATGGCAGTCGATAAGCCAAGTCAGAGACCTTAGGGTGGCTTGAAAACTTCTGACAGTAAGGCCAGCCACTAGTCTTACTAGTCTCAGGGAAGAGACCCGTGCCCCTCGGTGGGGACATAATGGGTTGATGATGATGATGATCAGCGTCGTCGAAGTGTTGTTGAACACGGTCTGAACGTACTGTTTCCCAGAGGGGCTCTCTGTCTACTCCACTGGGATACAAGCAGGACCAGGGAAACTGCCACTTGCCACGATCCTGCATCGACATTCATTAGTCGTTGCATGCACCCACGCCGGTTTCTGGTGCCTGAATATTTTCTTAAATAACATAACATAACATTTACATACAGGCACATACTACATTGCTTCTGACCCCGCACTAGGATACCCTGTGTAGTGGGAACCAGAAACAGCGACGTCACAAACATGTAAACATCCAGGACATGGGTTTCTTTGTTTTAAATCTAAAACAAGAGTCTCCCCAAAAATCGATTTCGGTTCTAACATGACTAGTGATAGTTACGGAATGTCATAATAAGGGAGTGTTTCTGTGCTTGCTTTGTTTAATGGTTCTCATGAACCGAGTTGTTCTCCGCCGTCTCTATCTTTCCTTCGCGATAACCAGTCTTCCATCGCCGCGGCTCAGTAAAACACCAGTTGAATTCTCCACTAGGGCAATTATTCCAAACGTCGCCTCGCCCATAACGACGTTCTCGCGGAAGTGGATGGGCACGCAGGTCGTCCGTCTTGTCACGCACGGCTTTGCCGGCGCCGCGGAGGCCTCGGCGAGGCCTCGGCACGTCGTGTATGACTTGTGCCCGCCTGCTTGCTGTACCGTTGTTGGGTAATCGGTATGCGTAGGCGACGCGAAGCACGGCAGAACTAACGCGGAAAGCGGGGGCCCACAGGGCTTTTTTCTTGAGCTATGTGCAATGCAGCTTCTCCATGAGAGTGCTTTTAAAATTCTCCTTTGTATCTAATTATTTTTTCTAATTTATGGTTTGCAATAAAGTTTAAGTTGCTATGAACGTAAAACTTATCTGAAGTGCAGAGGTATTCGCGTCGGAATACCTACCTACAATGTTTGTTGTATGTAGCGCACACGTTCAGCAATCGGTGGTCCGATCGCCCGATGCCCAATTTGATGACTCATGACGTCACTGCAGAAAAATGCACCGAAGTGCACGGCCACCGAGCGGGGGGAGTCGCTAGTCGCACGCGCATCTCGCTCCGTCACATCATTCTTGATTGTTTACCCGCGCGCCGCTATAACGTAACTGCGACGTTGCCGCTCCGCCTATAACCTCTCACTTTCGCGACATCCATCTCGCTCGCTCTTATGGCCAGTGGAACTTCTCGACGTATACCCGTCTCGCTCATCCACATAGCTGTAGCGGTCCTCGACTTTTTTGGCGACCGTGCACTTTTTTCCGTTCACGGTTGTAAAATCGCTTTACAGCATTATTGTTTATTATAAACCGTTTTACTGGACTAGCGACAGCCGAGGCAATTAATATCTTTATTTCCTAACAGCCACTCAACATGGAATTGAGTGCTCGATAAAAATAGACTGTCTACTGGCAGGCTCGTTCTGTGATGTAAATGACCTGATTTTTATTCCGTCAAAGTTTGGGTGCGCTAATCGCATTTAAATCGCGCTCTCACTTTGCGTCCGAAAACTTTAATTCTACGTGACGCAATGCGGTGATCCGGTTTCATTCGGTCACATCCGGAGTTTTCGCGCCCTCTGGGCGTTTCCGCGTGGTTTTTCCGGCTTACGTCAAAACTCCTCTTGCACCGCAATCCGCTTTACATTTTGGTTTCGAATTAGCAAGTTCTAGCTGCACGTATGTCCCGATCACTCCTTCTATCTTTGCCGTCTTCGCCGATGGAATTTATCGGGTAATCATAGCATCTATAAAATTATCTTGGGCTCTTATCAATGTTAAAATACATATTATGGCTGGATTTATTTGCAACAGTTGGATTGGTAAACACTGGCACTGTTATTAAACACTAAATTAGTCTGGTTATCTCGTACTATATTACCAAAGTGCAGCGGTGTCGGTCGACGAACGTCACACAATAGAAAGTGAATCGGCTGCGCCGGCGCATCGGGCGCTAGAAAGCGGCCGGGACGGTCCGACCATGCCGCACTCGACTTGACGCATTCTTTTGTGTAATCTAGTTATGCTCGGGTATGGGTAAAACAGGATTCTTTCTTTTAACCGTTGGAGACTAGACTAGAGCCGTAACCTTGAACAATCTACAGCACATTATACTTTATTTCCTTGTAATTCAATTGCATTACGGATGACTTTGCAACGACAATGTAAATGTGAGCTGCTGTGGACTTATAATGATGACATTTTTGGCAAACCAAGGGCCGGTTTCTGAATTGAGAATTTCACTAAGTAAATACTTAAGTAATGTTCTGTCACGTTCTTTTCTGAGAAATTTGACGACACAACGTTAAGTAGTTACTTAGTGAAATTCTCAATTCAGAAACTGGCCTTAATGAAATAAAATATTTCATATCAAGCTAAGCTTAATCCCGTTGGAAAAAAACTGCTAAGTCAGGGACGTTTATGATACCATAATAAGCCGGAAAAAGATTGCGAACAAGCGGAATATTAAGGAAAGCATCCTATAAAAGAGGATTAACTAGGGCCTTTCACCTATATCCAAGGGTTATAAAAGATTAAGATCCCCGTTCCTGATAGATTCCACCGATCCGTAACAGTCGCGGCCGAAACGTCCGCTATATTAAACAGTACATTAACGACTCAGTAAACACGCAATGCTGCCCCCGGCGAAGACGGGACACTTTTAAATATGCTCAATGTACCCCTTCACCCTTCATAATTCGCCAGGTGTTCGGTAAACTTCCCCAAAACGAGTTCTTAGCCAAATTCCACTTTTCGGTAAGCCAAGGCTTGCGCTTTGGCCAGACGAAGGGGGCGTCCGGTCTTTAACCCGTCTTTTATTTGCATTGGCAAGGTCGCCACTGCCAGCTGTATGCGAAAATCGCGAAATTGTATGTTTTATATCTCTTCTAAGGCTCTCGGCGTGCTGGCCTGGCCGCGTTTGTTGATAGACCGGCTCGGAAACGGCTTCTGTCAGTGGGTGTTTCTTCGAGTTTACATTTATTTTGCACGTTTTTCTGTATTTTCACAATTTTGTCTAATTTAAAAGTGTGAGTAGTCGGATATACATACATCCACATTGGAGGGAGTGAGGATATGTGACTAGGGCATTGTAGTTTCTGCAGTATAAATGAAGAAAAATAGCATCAAAGAAATTTTTTGGGGATGGCAATGACATTATGTTACTGGTAATGAAATTGGTGTTGCTGGTAATGATATTATGTTCCTGGTAATGACGATTAAACAGAAAAGCATTTAACAAATCTTTGTGTTTATTGTAAGACCAACATATTTTACACCTATTATTATTAAATTTACTAACTCTGTATCCTAGTTGAGCAATAGAGTGTTATCTATCTATCTATATTCTATTTTTTGAAGCGAACGACTAAAGGTAAACAAAGACACAGCATCTCTCAAACTTACATGTCACTCAAAATAGCTCATGCACGCAGCTTTGCTTGCATCGTATACCCACATAGGTTTAGGTAGGTATCTACCTAGTGTAAAACAGAAAACAACAGACAGAAAACCAAACAAGACAAAACAAATACAAAAGAAAATATATGCATCAACAACGTCAATCGTGAGTAAATATGGCGTCGGGGTGGCTATCTTACTTTTTTTTGAAAAAGAGGTTCGTAGTCACCATACTTCTTTCTACACTTCGCGTAGGTAGCGCATTAGCATAAAATAATCAATCATAATCGGCTTATAAACAAAAGTCCTACATCTTTGCTAGTTGCGAACATATTTGGCAGCAGTAGGATCGCTTTTATTTGAGGACCACTGAAATTTTAGGTATTTTATGGGGCATAGATCTCATAAGCAAATGGTATTTTCATGATAAAATAAAATATTTAGTTAAATAAACTGCGAGTGAGGGATAAATTAGGTAATAACAGTGTTATTGTGTTTATTGCTTATTGGCATTTAATAGCCATATCGTTTTGTATAACTTTGCTAAATATTATGCAGTGTTATAAATGTGGCATATTGAAAAACCAAATTTTTGACACGTTGACACTTACTCGTTCGCTTCAGGAAATACGGTATAGCTCATGTTTTCAGTAACTACCCAAAGTAAAAGGGAATATAAACATTTCTTTTTATAGGCATTTATTAAAACATTTTCATAATCATCAATACAGTCAACACAAACATTTTCTTTATTAATAACACCACTTACTATTTATTCAATTTTTCAGTCTCTTATATTCTCTTCTGCGCATTGTTATTATTACTAAAAAATATATGTATATAACAGTCTTTTTATATTTGGCTGATTTACTGTCTTTGATTTAACCGCTCTACTTCTTCAAGTCATCTTCTTATGTAGCCGATGCCCGATACAACCTTGATTGTTGTTTTCATTTTTTTTCTTTCCATTTCATTCGTTGTAGTTTCTGTTTATTTTTATTCTTTTCTGCAATTGAAGTAATTTTCTTTTCAGCTATTCTTTTTAAATAGCATGCTCTTTGTTTTTCTTTCTCAATAGCATATAATCTAGGATTATTTTTGATTTCGGCATAACGACGTCTTTTGCACAGCGTCTGCTGAGCAAGGCGGTCTTCTTTTCCTTTTTGTTTTCGCCATATCTGTAAATAAATTGACCAATTTTCCAGTTTAATAATTTCAAGGCTAGTTATGATAACCGAGTACCTACGTAAAAAAATATTGTCAGAGAAAAAGTCGACATATTCAAAAACAATATAAAGTCTTAGAATCAACCGAGATTTTTTTTTAAATCGGTAAAAACATAAATCGAACTCATTTAGAGACATGCAAGTAGTAAATTTCTATGAGATAATCGCCTTTTTAAAGTTATTAGACACTATAACAAAATCAGTATTTAAGAATTATCATCACCCGCAACAATTTGTCATTACCCTCTGCACGAAAAATCCCGGCAATGACGTTACTGGTACTGGCGATTTCAATCGAAACATTTTTGAACTTGTTGAAAATGGTCATGAAGAATAATTTACTTAGTGGAAGTTTGTAAGGTATAATATAACGTGCAAAGCACTGAATTAAATGAAAATGTATACATGAATAACTCACCGTAATCCTTAATTCTGGTAATGATGTTTTCGTCGACGAAGGCTACGAAGAAACACTTTTTTCCAATATTATTCACAAAATACACGCGCACGCCGGACAAGTACTCGAGGACGAAAAACTACGCGAGAGGCGGAGCGGGGGACGCCCAGTAGGATTGCTGTTGTAACAAAATGTTGTCACGTTTTAACCTTATTTCTCCTGTTGCGTCTAATGACTTTAAATGATTGCCAAACGTTTTCAGATGAAAATAATATATTAAGTTTTTATAAATCGGCACTTGTTATGTATAAAATAAGAACAAATATTACTATTGTAACACATACGTACATTAAACTGGTTATTTGAACGTTGTGGGCGATGACGATTTGTAGATGTTTTATAAATTAGAAAAAAAATTAAGTTACTTATGTCCACAAAAAATATTTGCCTCTTTTCTAAATTATAATAGGATGTTTAGTACTGCCTTTTTCCTAAAAAAATTACTATCTGTATTTTTTTATTAGACTTTTTCGCTCTTATGAAGAAACACCCCAATGCGCTTCCATTTGGAAAGTAAGGTTTGCTAAAAAGAGGAAATAATTAATTCGCAGTAGCGCAGATTCGACCGTACACATAACTCCAACATGTGTAATTAAACTCGTGGTTCGTTGGTTAGCGGTAATACTTGTAATGATAATACTAAGTCAGAGGTCAGGGGTCGTTTCCCCATTGGTTTGTACAAATGGCCTCAGTCTGGGTGATTTTCCATGTTTGTGATGTTCTTGTCTGGTTACCATAACACTGGGTATCCTAATTCGGGAGTAATATTAGTGATAGTTTCTTGTTGATGTTTCACATCAATTATTGGAAAAGTCTCAACAAGGAAGTGCTACAGATCCACATGATTGCTCGTTCATTCCGTAGCCGTCAAATACATTAATCACCACGTATTCTTCTACAACTGCACATACGACGTATTTTTTTCTTTCTTTATGTAGGCTTCCCTCTTAGGTATCTCTCTATAGGTCACTTCTCTCTCTCCCCGGCCATTCTCATCCAGCATCTATCATCTATCTACATCAGATCGTCAGTCAGCACCCGAAACCGGCGTTCATGCAACTACTAATTATTATGTCCATGAAGCCAAAGTCAGGATCGTGACATAGCAGTCACTGGTAGAGACCAGACCAGGCAGTGGCCTACCCTTCTCGGAAACAGGCGTGGGTATATGTCTGTATGTATATATCGTCAGTTCAGTGAGCTGGTGGGCGTCCTAGGTACATTGCGTTCTTGTTCTTCGAGAATCGTTTTACCCACTCGCCTATTGACAGATGTGGGCAGCCCGCTGCCGCTTCAACTTGCTAATCTTAAAGACCACGAAAGAGTGTACAACATTAAGGATACCAGCCATAAAGCGTTTAGTACACGGGTCGTACGTAGCTGCACCGCACATCCGGTACCTCTGTTTGGACCGACGCCAGTTCTACTTATAGCGTGTTTTCGAGGTCTCTGTCTAGGGGAAATTAGTTAGGTCAACAGTTTTAATACCACTTTTTATGTAGGTTTCTTTGAGCGAGACACTCCGGTAACATTTATGGGCCGACGTCTTTTTTCGCGTCTGTTCACTTATGTTAAATCAGGTCAACATTTGTTACCTTCAACTCAGCCGTGTTGATGTATTTATCAACAAATAAGTTTTAGGCATAGTTTTAGGATAGGCTGACAGGATGGTATAGGATCCTTTCTGGAAAGTCATAGGCTTATGGTTGTACGGCTTTTACAGACCCTCTATAGACCTTTGCCACGCACGACTAATGAATGTCGATGAAGCGAAAGTGATCTGTCAGGATCGTGGCAGGTGGCAGTCCCTGGTCTCTGCCTTTCCCTTTGGGTTACAAGCGTCAGCTTATGTATGTATGAGGTTAGGAGTCCTTGTCCACTAGCCTCGCCGAGTTGGATTGCAAAAATTAGCTTGACTGACTATGAACATGAACTGCGTCCACTAGCAACCTGCTGAATCGCCCACGGAGAAAACTCGAAGCGATTTAGCTTGACTCTGCTCTAATGTACGACAAGCTTAAAAAGTATCCACGCTGTGTTACTATCAACACTTCACGGTACCTACCATGGAACATTTAACCACTACACTCCATTTATCTATACTTGACTTGTTTTTCCAAACTTTAAACGACACTAAATCAAAAACCCTTAGCGGTAAAAAACTCGAAACAGTCTACAAATTTAAGTGCTAGCTAGTACTAAATTTGCAAACTGTTTCGAGTTTTCTACCGCTAAAGGTTTTTGATTTAGTGTCGTTTAACATTTGGAAGAAAAGTCAAGTATAGATAAATGGATTATACATTACCATTTCCTTCTCGCCTCCAAACTTTACTGTGTTTTTCAACTAAAACTTTCGTAAACATGCACAAGCCGCGCGCTCCCACGCAGTCAGAGACGAGCAACCGACGACGAGAGCTGTCAATCGTAATCTGCCCACCATGATTAAGCTCTGCGAATGAGAGCGAAACCTGGTCGGACTCTTCCGGCAAAATTTAAGTCAATCCGTAAAACAATCTATAATGAAAATAGACTCTGATTGAAGCCATTGACTGTCGTACTTGATTGTACGAATCAAGCACGATGGCCTCTAAATCGAACCTATTACCTCTGTTCTGGTACCTATTACCTCGACGTTCTAACAACTAGAGCAACGCGGCAGTCTCTGTGTTCCGAAGTTCCATGAACCTGTCTACAACCACTCCCTCTCCTGTTCCAGACGGAGCTGTATGGCATAAAATGGCGTAAGCTCGTATGGGGCGAGACGCCGAGCGGCGGCGGCAGCGGCGGCGGGGACGGGGACGGCGCGGCGCCGCTCGCCGACCCCGTAATCAGCAGCTACGCCCGCTGCCTCGCCGGCGACATCCTGTGCGTCTGGCGGCGTGTGCCCGCGCCCGACGCTCGCCAAGACATCTATGACATGACCGCGCCGCCGCCGCCGCCCCTGTCCCTTCGCGCTGCCAAGGAGCTCTGGATATTCTGGTACGGCGAGGAGCCCGACCTCAACGGACTGGTCGCCCCCGAGCTGCTGTCTGGACGTGAGTACTGTTTTTTGTTTTGGTGACGTGTGTTAGAGCTGTCGGGAGGTTATTGAAGGCACTTGGCGACAGTGTTGTTTGGTAGTGAAGTGTTAGTTGCCTATGACTAAAGTAGTACAGCAGAGAACCCGTAACTGCACACGGAAAACGAGGAAACAGAAAACATAATATTCGTTTCCTTTGGGGGTGGGATTAAGTAGGTAACGTGGATATTTATGTAGTTGGTTTTTGAGCCCCATAAATCCTCTATGTTCAATGTCGTTAGCTAGCTGTTCAGTATTTCTAAGCGCGGAAACTAGGTCTACTGATGATTATTTGCTACTTTATCTAGTTCACATCCCTATCTATCTATACAGTATGTGAATAAAACCAACTGCTGTGCATAGGTCTCATATGTCAGCCCATCGGGTCTGCGGGTGCTGGTCTCCCTTCCGATCGTCCGCCCAATCTCTGCAACCGCTCTGTGACCCTCTTAGTTGTTAGAGTTCACATAAAATAATCAATTCATTCAAATAGTGTCAAGTTAGGTTAGGCTCAGGTTAGACCTGTGCCTACTGAACCTGTGTTCAGAGTAGTTAGTCACCAGACCAAAGCGATTTAAATTTACGTGCGCTTTTATTCGTCCATTGTATATCGGTTTACAATATTATCATGTCCGTTTATGTAAATCCGGTCACATTGAAACGTTCGAGGCAACATTCTCTCTTTATTCTGTCCCACAAAGCTGACACAATTCGATCAGTGCCGAGCTGGCTTAGAGAAATTCCGCAATAGAGTATTTGACAGGTTTCTGAAAAACATCTCAGATTTTTTTGTTACTTTTCATTGAGAAATTAGATTATTTTTTTCTAAATAAAATTCACTTTTAAAATAACCCGCCAAAATGCTATCATGGGTGATGAGGCGTCGCAACAGGAGTCATGACGTCTCTGGTCAGTAAGAAAACCAATAAACGTAACGACATTAATGAAAGTCAATGACATTATCTACTGACCTGTGACGTCATCATGGATTCGGCCCGTTTTCTATAAAATGTCTATAGATACAAAATTATCAATTTTTATCCTGGATTTTTGCATATTTATGATACTTTTTTTTAACTTAAAATGCCTTAAAGCGGTGTTAAGACTCAAAATTTATATAAACATTAATAAATACTACTTTTTTTCACAATGTCAAATAGCCTATTATCTACATTTAGACTGTTAATCTTCATAGAAATAGAGAAATACTGAAATTATGTACCCTTAATAAAGTCATTCGCAGTTTTAGTTGTCAACTAGCTCAGACTGGAAACAATCCCGAATTATCCTGCAAATATTATACCTCTTGAAATCAAAAGAGGTTTATTACATTACAACCTTTTATTACCCTCGGAAACCTAAACGTCCACACCATTCTCACCCCACGGCCGCAGCTTATAAGGCACAGTTTTGCCGGCACCCTCGTTGCGCAGTGCATCTACAATCAGCCAAGTGATAAATGTGTCCCGGCGTTCTGTGTCGTTCGATAGAGCCTCCGTTGCCGTGGCAACGGCGCGTGGGCGGGCGGGCGTAGTGGCTCGATAGTACCACTATTGTACTTAGAGTTCATCCCCTTTGATCTTAATGGGGCTGGGAATTCAAGACTTTCTGCCTACTTAGTTTTGCCCTCGTGTAGCTTATTACTTCGTACATATTTTTTTTTTTTTTACACTTACATGGTCGGGTCACTTGATACGTTTTTGAATTCATTGACGCCTACAATCTATTTACTGAAGCGAACGACTAAAGGTAAACAAAAACACAGCATCTCTCAAACTTACATGTCACTCAAAATAGCTCATGCACGCAGCTTTGCTTGCATCGTATACCCACATAGGTTTAGATAGGTAGGTACTATTTAAGGAAAACAGACAGACAACCAAACAAAACAAGACAAACACTAAAGAAAATAAAATAGTTTAGAGAAGTTGCACTCGCATCAACAACGTCAATAGTGAGTAGCTAAATATGGCGCGGGGTGGCTATCTTGCTTTTTTTTGCCTTTAATTAAAAAAGAGGTTCGTAGTCAGCTCTCCATACTTCTTCCTACACTTCGCGTAGCGCATTAGCATAAAATAATCGATCATAATCGGCCTTTAAACAAAAGTCCTACATCTTTGCTAGTTGCGAACATATTTGGAAGCAGTAGGATCGCTTTAATTGAGGACCACTGAAGTTTTAGGTATTTTTTGCGGCATAGATCTCTTCAGCAAATGGTATTTTCATGATAAAATAAAATATTTAGTTAAATAAACTGCGAGTGAGGCATAAATCAGGTAATAACAGTGTTATTGTGTTTATTGCTTATTGCCATGTATTAGCCATATCGTTTTGTATAACTTTCCTAAATATTATGCAGCGTTATAAATGTGGCATATTGAAAAACCAAATTTTTGACATGTTGACACTTACTCGTTCGCTTCAGTAAATAGGGTGTAGTGTTATTGATACGCGTGCTCGCGTTGAATTGAAGCGGCAATAAAACTGAATCGTCATGTTCATGCATTTGTCATTGTGCTACAATGCATTAGTAGAATCTAGGCCCAGGTACTGCCACCTGCATCCTGACAAATCACTTTCGCTTAATCGACATTCTCGGCTGGGGACAAGAAAAAGAAAACCCCCAGGTCTTGGATGTTTCCATGTTTGTGACGTCGCTGTTTCTAGTTTCCACGACACGGAGTATGCTAGCATGGGGCAGTGAGCAATGTATGTGCCTGTAAAGGTTGATGTGCTATCGCCAACCACCTCGCGGTTGAAAACTATTAAAATTCTTTTATTAGGTAGTTCTCAACTACCTAACGTTTTCGCTGTTTTCCGTAATTAAATATTGCTCTCCAACATTAACACAACAATCTAGCTCCACGATCACTTCGGGGAACTGGCATTTGAAAAGCGTCTGCTATCGGCCTCGGAGCACCAAAAAAACCGCCCGCCCTCGCAAGTTGGGCGGGCGGGCCCAGACAGCCGTTGCGGCGCGTCTCAATAGCCTTTCCTCGGTCCCGCCCTTCCGAGCTCGGCTGCTCATTTCACGACGTACAGTCGACGGAACGTCAACCTTCACATTTCAGTTGCTAATTCGCCCGTAATGCAACGTAGTAGACTGCATGGGTGTATAGAATGATGTGCTGTCGACTGTACTCGTTTCGATTTCGGTAAAATGGTTCTACCTCGGGTAGAGCGTACTTTTGATGCGAAGGTTAAAATGGCTGGCATACATACATTCACACCTATGCGGGAAGGGTAGTAGGGGCCACAATCCTGGAAAACCTCCTTCGCTTTATCGACAATATTGTTGTTTTACACATTGCACAATAAAAAAAACGTATAAACATTCATTAGTCGCTGCATGCTTGTACGCCGGTTTCGGGTAGATTTTATCAATGTAATATTACGTTATGAGAATAAATTGCGATGAAATTGTTGGAAGTTTGAGTTAGTGAAATCTTTAGCGTCAGTCACCTATCATGGCTATAGAATAGAAAGCAATTATTATCATATTAAGACAAAGGGTCGAGGCTCAGCATTATGCAACCAAGTCAACGCAGTGATCTTGGCAGCGCTGATTTTCAGCAACGACCCATAAAAAAAAAACTAAAACTAAACTTAAATATAGGAAAAAGGGTAACAAACGGAAAAAAAACCAAAATATTTACATAAAAAGGTGCATAGTACAATAGGTAACAATTATTATTGCTATTGTAACAACTTATTGCCAACAAAAAAAAAAATTGAGTTGGAGATTCCGGGAAAACTGATTAAAAATTTCTGCCGACCGGTAGCGGATTTTATTAATTACGCAAGTTTTATTTTAATTCATGAGTTACCAGTACCCCTATGTACAGTCTGATTACCGCCCGAGACAGTTAGGGCCGATTTCTGAATTGAGAATTTCGCTAAGTAATTACCTAACTGTAGTGTTGTCTCGTCAAATTTCTTTAGAGAAGAGCGTGACAGCACGTTGCTTAAGTACTTACTTAGTGCAAATTCTCAATTTAGAAATCGAAAGAAAGAAAGAAACATATTTATTGCAGCAACAAGACACATCACAGAAACAAAATAAACAGACAAGTAGCAAATCGGCCCTTAACCGAATTACTGATACACGTGGATTCCTGTAACGGGTCAGTTCATAATCAAAATGCACCAGCGAAGTGTCAGAAATACGAACTTTCATTTTCATCAGAATCCCGCCTTCATATCTCATTAAAAAAAAAAACTAAATATATCTCATTAAACTGTGCAAAAGTAAAAGTTTGAAAAGCCTATAACTCTCGCGTTCCCATATCATATCCACAGGTGGTTTTGAGCACCGCACTTGAAGTAGTCTGCAGGTAGACGGTCTTACTGATCTGCGGTTATATCTGCGGCGAAATACTGACGGTGTAACCCGATGACGCCCCTTTACCCGATGACGCCCCTTTTTGTTCAATATCATTGTCTTATCCTAGTTCCGTAGTGCCGTGAGAGATGACTTTTGGGGAAAACGGCTTGAACCCAGCTGTGGGCAGCGGTGAGATGACGATGATCCTAGTTTAGCGTGTACACACACACACACACACACACACACACACACACCCACACACACACACACCCTCACACACACACACACACACACACACACACACACACAATCCTCCTTGATATATCAAATAAATGCAATCTCACTCCAATGCCAGTTTGAGGTCGGTTCCCTGTATGACCTTTCTGATGGGCTAGATCACCTACGCCAGAGCCTTTACTCCGTCGCCTTCCCATAGTTCCATTGCTTTAGAATCTCCCAATTAGCACCCAAACAGTCGAAGTCTGTACGGACAGACGAAGCAGCTGCCAAATTATATGACATATCGCTTTCCTTAATCCCGTCGTCGACTTGGCCGCGACAGTTTAAAGTTTGCGAGTAAGTGAGAGTTTTCTCCTTTTGAGAAGTGGCTTAGTGTGGATTTCGCGCCCTCTTGTTATAGGAGTTTAGAGGTCCGGATGTTAGGATTCGTTGTCCGCATAAGCTGTTGACAGGATTTGCGGAATCCGTGTCGCTTTCCGGCTTTTCGAATCTGAATCTCGTAGAGCTGGAACGACACAAAGCCATTGGTTTAGGTACTCTCCCGTCCAAAGTGTCGGAAGCTGTTGTAATGTGAAAAAGGCCTCTCTCTGTATGAGAGCTATCCCATTAATATGGCAATCTGTTAAAGGTTGATAACATTATGGAGTCTTTTCGAAGCTATTACCTCTAAAATACGTATAGTAGGTGGCAAAACAATAGTAAAAAAATAGTATGATGTGGTTAAATATTTTCTTTATTGTCTTTTGTTTCACTTTATTTGATTTGATTGCTCAAAAAAAAATTAGGCTGGGTTTCGCTTTACGCAAAATATAGTAGTTTCGCCTACAACCTATATATTTTTTTTTTTAGAAATATAGTATTTAAGCCCCTAATATAGTAGGGTTGGCGACCTTAATGGAGAGTGTAATAAAATAGATTTCAGTTCTTTGCATCTTTTAACCGGCCTATTGGCCTCTTTATTTCTATGGCCTCTGTGTTCGTTTTTCGCTTCGGCGGAGCTGGGATAGACAACATCATGAAGAATTAAGCTTTGAAATTGTGACCAGTCACGCAATAGACGGGGGAAGAATCACTCTTTGTCCTGTGTGACACTCGATGACGAATGGTTTCGTTAGATTAGCCTAAATATGTCGTTTCTGGGTGTCAAACCTGCGCTGAAGAGCTCTTGATTCATCGCATCAATCATCGTCGTCATTTTGTGCCCACTATTTGTCCATGACCCTACTTCAGTACAAATACAAGCTTTAGTTCGAAAACGGTTCGTACAAATAGTTCCAAAATATATTTTTGGAATTTAATTCTAATCTATTCGCTGACTACTGATATCATCTACATGTAATAGGCCTATGGCCGGTTTATGAATTAAGAATTTCACTAAGTAAATACTTAAAAGTAACTTTCTGTCACGCTCTTTGAAGGGTTTATCTAACTAAGCAATTGACATAATTTAGATTATTAAATAGAATTGAATTGGAATTGAATAGGTATTTAATTGGATGGAATTAATTTAAAATATTTGTAACTGAATTTAATTTTATTTATCTATGTTTAATTTAATTGAATACGCATGAATTTAATTTTACCGTTAATTTGCTGACATGATGTGCACTTACATACAATATAAATACTAAGTAATCCGTAATGTTCCGTTCACATCCTCCTGGCTGTAGCTGAAAATCAGCGATCTGTTCTAGCGAGCAGATAATGATGCTGAGATACGGCCATTTTGTACTGCTGCACCACACACACGCCATACTTTGGTGTCCTCAACTTTGTTGTGCATGCCGAACTCCTACGCAATTTTTTTTTTGTCGTTTTAAGTTTTCGTACTTGTATTATTTGATTTTATGTTTCAGAATGTGTGTGTGTGTAAGAAGTTCAAATAAATTGTTTATCTATCTATCATCTATCTATCAATTTCAAGCGAATTTCTAACGTTAACCATAGACTGCCGTCGAAACTGTGAAAAGTCGGCCTGTAGAAATATCTCCATAATTTCGAACGGTCGTAAAAGTAACAGGGTTCTACTGGAATCGAACCCACAACATTTGTATCACGAGGCCAGTGGGTTGACCGCTGGACTAGGCAATCATAAGAAACACGGAAATTACCCGAGTACACAATCAAGTACTCCTACAATATTTTCAGTGTTTCCGGAGTTTATGGCGTCCACTACCCTCGCCGAAACGAAACTCAAGAATTGGCCGTGTTACTTATTTTTGATTTTATGTCTTTTAATTTATATTGATTTAAGTTATAATTTATTTTGAGAATATCGTCCATTCTAAGAAACTAATGTCGGCATTTTTTAGTTTTATTCAATATGTGTATTTCTATTTTTTTTTTTTTATTTTGGTGTTACGTCATCAGAGGATGGTTAAAGAGACATAATGGGTTGATGATGATGATTAAAAATGTTAAATTAAAAAGCACGCAATGGTCTTGTACCTTTCGGCTTTCTCAGGACACGCATCGTAAGTAAAACCAGTGCTACGCTGCTTTTACTAGGCTTGTTTTACTACGCTACGCTTGATTGAGATAAATGAGCATGAACTGGGTTTGTTCTTGGTTTAGTTTAGAGCAATAAATTAATAATAGTAACTTAACAGGACTCCGAAATAATTTTCTCCTTTCTAGTCTAGTCAAATAAGAAGTAAATAATAGTATATAAAACCAAATTGAAATTAACATATACATATTCGTAATGCTGTAATCAACATGACTGCTTAAATTAAACTAAATTAAACAGTTTTTTTTTAGTATTTGCTCGTTATACTTTGATAATGTAAAGCTTTAAATAATGTAGGAATTACCAATGTAATTCCAATAATTGTAATTGAAATAAATTCGATTAATTAAAATATTTCGATCTTATACATTCTTTCCAAGCAGGGACTAAGCTTGACAATTTTATTCCTGCCAGCAGGATAGCTAAATAAAATGTACTCTAATGTCTGTACCGAACGAGATATTCAATTCGCGCTGTTTCACAGGAATGTAGTCGCTATCGCCCTTCCAATAAGGAACTCTGGAACCGACCCACTGGCTCTCAATTACTCTAACCTTGCGATTTAATTTACACTGCCCACAACATTTGCTCGACGATTTGATACGCTAATCGCCCGGTACGACGTTTAATTGAATTTACTATTAATGACTGAAACTCAAGTGGAAAATGTCGGGATACCTGTGTACGCTAGGGTCTACCAAAATCCCCATCTTCCCTGTTCCATCTTTGCCTGCCTAGTTGGTCGAGCCGTTAAGGCGCTTAGCTACCGAGAAAGAGGTCGTGGGTTCGGTGGGGGCCGCCGTATGTTTGTACGAATGGCCTCAGTCTGGGTGTTTTTCGATGTTTGTAGTTTCCTTGCCTGGTTACCATAGTACAGGGTATCCTAGTTTGGGACCAGGTCAAGTGATTGTGTTGTGTGGAAGTTATTATGATTATCATCTGATAATAGAGGCGTCTAGGCGTCTGTACGTCGTATACAAGCAATTCAGGGATGCGGGACTTCGAAATCGCGGGAAATAAATCGACTATATATTTAAATGCCGTAGGAAGTATCTTCAGTATGAACCAGCATATTTTTTTTGTAAGTTCGATGTTTTCTCAAGAAACAATTTTGTCCTTATTTACTTGTAGTATAAGCATCATTGTTGAATGGATGTTTGTCACCCGATTTGTATTGCGGCCTAGGAACCAAGCCCAACAGGAAGCTAAAAGCCAAAAACAGAATTTTTGAACTAAAACTTCTGTAAGCACAAGACATTATCCTACAAAAAGTCAAATAGTGTATCCGGAATAAAATTAAGAATAAAAGGATGATCTTTATTAGCCCACTGCCGCCCACTGCCGGGAATATAGGCCTCTCCCACAAACGGCTATCTCACGGTCCCTAGCCAATCGCATTCACTGACGTAAAGGGACAGTGGTTGTGCTACTACCTACTTCATAGGGAATCGATAGTATGTTGTGAACGGTAATAATACAAAATGTAATTATATGATAATATTCCGTTTCAATTAGCTAGGGCATCACGGTACATACAAAAACCTCAGGTGTTCAGGCGTGGATGTTCACATGTTAGTGATGTCGCTGTTTCTGGTTCCCACGACACAGGGTGTCCTAGTGTGGGGCCAAAAGCAATGTATGTGCCTGTATGTAAATGTTGATGTTATAAGTTTATAGCCGAACGCTGAGGCTAAGTGCGAACATCTCAGGTTCTCTCTTGTGTGTTTTTAGTACAGTCTTTAAACTTAATACGAAATAAAAATATGTAGCGAGACGGGTTTGACCACCGAGGCTCCCCCGTATACGCAGTTTTCTAAACTTTTCCCGAATATCAAAAATCATTGTTTATGACTCGTGAATAACGGGCGTGAGTTTGTTATTATTATTTGCTTTTTTATGATCAAATAAAAAAAATAAGTAATTTTCCGATTTTTCCCTGTATTTGCAGTATATCACGATATTAAATAAATAAAATAAATAAATAAACTCGCGCCCGTTATCCCCGAGGGGGTAGGCACAGGCACCAATCACTAGAACTGGGCCCACGTTTTGCCGAGTTTATTAGGTCCCAAACGTGACAAATGGCAAACCTATATTACCTATTATCAAGATATTACTTTCCAGTCAACAACGGGAGGTACCCTATGAATTATGATTCCCTTGTCGTAGTGTACATTTTTTGCGGCATAAACGACCGTGTCTTTGTTTTACGTTAACTTAGAAGGTTGATTTATTCACAATTCTAGGGACTGTAGACTTTAGTATATTTTTTTATTATTTTCAACTTCTAACTTCCACGCGTTCCCAAGATAAACGTCTTGACAGACAGACGGACGGTCAGCAAAGTAATACAGTAAAGGAGCCCTTATAAGGGTTCCATTTTGTTTTCCTTTTGAGGTGCGCAACCCTAAAAATCATCGGCATCACATTTTGCAAATACCTACACTTTAACGCTTCGCGTCGTTCGCACTAATTAATAGTGGTTTCATTTCATTTCAACAGTTTTATATCGGCCATAAAAACGAGTGAATGAATGAATCAGTGTCGAGCGATTCCACCGTGAAATGATAAAAAATACAAAATCAGTGAGCCATTCGAACGCGACCTGTGAAAACGCCAAGTAAACTGAGCGTTTATTGCTACCGGTGATACATTGTTATCAGCTATGATAGGTGTCAGGTTTTATTGGAAGCTGCACCAGGAGATGGATAAATAGAGAACAATTTTATTTTTACACTAAAAAAACTCCAGGTCTTGGATGTTTACATGTTTGTGACGTCGCTGTTTCTGGTTCCCATGACACAGGGTTTCCTAGTGTGGGGCCAGAAGCAATGTGTCTGCATGTAAATGTTTAGTACCTGGGTGACCGAGCTTTGCTCGGTACTTTTTTTGTAATATAAAATATGTAATATAAAATTAAAATAATCCCTTTTCAACAAAAAAAGAACTTGGAAAAAAAACATCATGACTCGAACCGGGTCTCTTGAAATCGGCTCGAATCGGGCCCCCGTTTTCCCGTCAGAACTATCCCAACCTTGAAGGTGGACGCGAAATTTACCTCTGTATGTAAATTTCACGTGTACGTCACGAAACGTGAACTACAGCAAATTTCAATTGCCTTAAAACACGGAAAAATGTAACCTAGTTAGATCAATTAAACGCCCCCGAAAGCATCTGCCTACAAAATTTCGTGAAAATCGTTGGAGCCGTTTTCGAGATTCTGATTATATATAAATATAGATACAAGAATTGCTCGTTTAAAGAGATTAGATGTTTATTGTACATAAAAAAAAGGAAATTACACAAAAATATCTTCTAAAGTACAGATAAGTAGTACAGATATATCATTGTTCTTCGTCCTAAAGTTAGGCTTCTGATCGGGGCCGCGTTTCATAAACTACAATTCATAGGATTGTTATTTTTTGTTTGTAATATGGATTTGATTTAAAGTCTGAAATAAACGTTATATTATTATTATGACAGTTAGATGAACATTGCGTAGCCAAGTCTTGCTACTCGTTGATCGTCTTAACTATGTCAGTAAATTGTAGTAAACGATGAATTTTTGTCCCATAGAACAGGCTTCTGGAGTAGCGATCCGACGGCATCAATATTACCAATAATATTATTGGAGAAGGTCCATAGGATCGATGCACTGAAGAATTGAAACACAATGTTGAGAAATTGTTGAGGAAAGATTGTTTTGCTTGAATTTGTTGTCTTTTAAGTGTGTTGTAAGCCGCTCTGATATGATTTATGAATTTTTGTTTTTGTCCATTATGGGCATCTCTAGGTTAACATTTCTTTAATTAAGTTATTGATCTCAAAGTAAAGACGTAATATTTTTTTTCTCTGTACTTAAAGTAAAAAACTGAAAGTATCCTAAATAAAAAAAATGTTGACATGTTTATCAGTCAACTGACGTATTAGTCCGTGGACGGAATAATACAGAACATCGTATTGTAAACTAAAGTAATTGCCAAGTACGAGTATGTAAGGAGCGCGTTACACTACGTCGCAGTCAATAGCGACTTAATCTGATTTTTTTTAAGAAACCATCAACTCTTTTATTTGTGTTGTCGCTGTGGTGTACTCAGTAAACCCATAACTAACGAAGATTAGGACTTTTGACTCTGCTTAAGTACAGGCTTACCTAGTTGAAGGACTACACCAGTTCAATTTAACTCCTCGTCAAAAGTATACCCTAGTACGTGAACATAAAGGTCATTTTTCTACACAACTGGCAGTCAAATTAAACATAACTTAGCGTTCATAACTCGGCTAGGGAAAGTTGTGCAATATCGCACCTAAGCTCTAAGTAGGTGCGAATAGTATTACTGGGGCGGCCGACGCACTTTTGATTTTAATCACCGCTACGCGAGAATAGCTCTTAATCTCGATGTAATTAAAAGTTATTATTGTCAATCATGGGCGTAATTAACTGTGAGCATAATATTCAACGATTTTCTATTAACTACTTTAATACTAACTAGGTACTTACCTAGGCTGAGGGAACATAATAATAATGTTTTTATTAGTTTTTATAGACTACCTCTGTGGCGCAGCGGTTAGCGCATCTGCCTACCATGCGAGAGGTCCCGGGTTCGAATCCCGGCTGGGGACAAAAAAAAGCCAAATGGGTGAAAGGGGAGGCCTAAAATTCCTTTGTGCTATAATTTAAAACCTGTATACCAATGTAATTAGAAAAAATTGGTAGTATGGGTTCATTACCTAAGACACGGGCGCATAAAATGTCTAGCACACATACATACATTCATAAACTCACGCCTGGATCCCAGAGGGGTAGGCAGAGACCAGCGAAGGCCACTTGCCACGATCCTGACGAATCGTAAAATGTCCAGTCTCTACCAAATAGGGGATGTATTAGCTAAGGGCGAGATAAAATACATTTATCCGATTCCAGTGTTTATGCTACTACTTATGAAAAGTTGACGAAATTGAAGGGGTCTGCAATATTCGTAGAAAATTATTATTAAGATTCTTTATTGCACCATTATGTGTACAAGGGCGTGCTTAATCTCTGCAGGAAGCATTCTCTGAAAAACTACCTGGGCCACGATTCAATTGCCGTTACATGATCGAGTCAAGTGACATGTTTTTCAATTCCATTGACGCCTAGAATTACGAATACACGTGCTCGCGTTGATTTGAAGCGGCAATGAAATGAAATCGATGCACTGACGCAACTGTCATTGTACTACAATGCGTTAGCGGAATCTAGGGCCTGGTATCCGGGAAACAGGCGTGAGGATAAGTATGTAGGTATGTGAAATGAAATGAAATGAGAAATTTATTTCAACGTAAAGAATTTACATTCTGCTTGTTGAATGTCAATGTACATAAAATTATAATGTTAGCCGCTGTCTTAGGGCCGAATGTAGTGGAGAAAAAGGCAGCAAAAAAAACTCCACTCTGACCATCTTTTCTCAAAACATCTTAAATCTAATACAAAGTTTGGTAGGTACGAATGTCCATCTACCTAAGAATGTCAAAATTCAAGACCCATGAGTGCAATCAATACTTGCAATGTCAAACATTATTTGATTTTCTTAAATAAGTATGAAAACGCCAATGCTGCGGCCAGACACACGGACGGCACCCGTTCACGAGCATAACGCAGGGGTCAGCCATCGCCAGTCTCAACCATATTTGAGGGAAATAGGCGACCCGGCCACCGCGCCACCATTCGCATGGCCTTTGGCAAACTTGTGTGATAAAGTTTTTGTCAGTTATCTACAGTGTGGCCCTGGATAAAGTGCAATCCCGAAAGGGGATGAAACTAGACCATGAATCATTGACTAGAAAAATATAAAAAAAAATATCAAAAAATTATTGTAGGATTTATTGGTATTTTAAGATTTTCATGTTTCATTAAGGACTCTATGTACAAAAGTATTGATTTCTTCCAAAATAATGGGTCTATTTCTTTGAAATAAAAAAAAACAGTATGCCTAATACCTGGCGATGACCATGAAATAATAAATAGTCTGCAAAAAAGTAACTATCTTGGGTAAAAAAATGTATTTTTATGAAAAAAATGATTTTTTTAGACGTTTATTTTAAAAAACTTCAAATTACTAAAAAAATGTGCCCTATAACTATGTAATTTTATAGCTTACTTTTATTCTTTACCATTTTAGCTTCCAAATAAAAAAAAAAACAATGTTCTAACTAAAAAATTGGCTAGGTAGGAGTTATTTACATTTTAGTAGGTAATAAAAGTCAGACTTTAATCACAATAACTTTATTAATAAAATTATCCGTAATTTACAATTTTGCATTTTTATTTAATGCATTAAATGTTCAAAATGGCCTCCTCGATTTTGCAAGCACATTACTGCACGAATATTAATTTGGTTAGTGGCTCTGCGAATCATTCCTGGATCATTTTTAATGTCATTTGCGCACTGAATTATTCGGTCGTGCAACTGTGCCTCGGTATTTATTGGCGTGCTGTATACTCTTTGCTTCATGACACCCCATAAAAAATAATCTAGGGGTGTCAGATCAGGTGAACGCGCTGGCCAGCCTACTGGCCCTCCTCGGCCAATCCACCGGTTCGGGTAATTTTCGTTCAAAAATCGCCGCACCTCCCGCCCATAATGTGCAGGTCATCCATCCATTTGGAGATACATACGCCCACGCCGTCTCGTAGCCAGGGGAACATCTTCCATCAACATGGGTAAATTTTGTAGTAATTCTAAAAAACGTTCAGCATTTAGGGTTCTGGGTAAAATGACTGGACCAATTAAAATGTCGTCGATGCCCATACGTTTATTGAAAATTTTACTTGAAAAGTAGATGCCCGCTTCAATCGTGGATTTTCGTGAGACCACTGGTGCAAATTTCTGCAGTTTGTAATGCCGTCTCGGGTAAATGTCGCTTCGTCCATCCAAAAAATGCGTTTGGGAAAATTTGGGTCAGCTCTAATTTTTCTTAGAATCCACGTCGACATTACGCATCTTGGACGATTATCTACATTTTCGTGTAAATGTTGTACTCGTTGGTAATGGAAAGGATGCATTCCCTCCTTTTTCAAAATTCGCCAGACAGACGTCTTCGATATGCCATGACGCAACGCTAATCGTCTTATGCTTGTTGGAGGGTCAGCAAACAGATCGTTTAAAATGGCCTCTTCTATCGCATTGTCAATAACGACAGCTGGTTGCTCACGGCGATCTCGTGCCAAACCAAGTCCAATGTTGGAGAGCCTCCTATGAATCTCTTGAAAATTTCGAGCAGAGGGTATGAGTCTGCCCGGGAAAGCATTTATGTATGCAGTCCGAGCGACTGTTGTGCGACCATGTGACATGCCATAATAATAATGCATGTCGGCTATTTCTCGAGGTGAGAACTCTGTCAATCGCGGCATTTCGTCAACACTTAACAGCAGAACAGGAACAGTCCAAACGTAACGAACAGTAGAAAACGTAACAGTCAACAATGTAACAAAAACTTAATAACAAATCAACGAGAACACAATGCGAGAACGAGAACAGTAGTAGCAGCGGCGAGAATATCGGAGCGACTGTGTAAGTCCTGTTTCGAACCCCCTGCCTCCCCTCCCCTCGCCTTCCCTCTACCTGAGTGTAGAACAAAAGGACTGCGACTGCCGAAGGGCACAGAGTAGGACGGAAACAATGGAAAAAACGGTCTCTACCTGCACGGTAACACGATTAGGCTCCACTTTAAAAGTTCGTAGATAGCGTGTTTTTTTAGTTAGAACATTGTTTTTTTTTTATTTGGAAGCTAAAATGGTAAAGAATAAAAGTAAGCTATAAAATTACATAGTTATAGGGCACATTTTTTTAGTAATTTGAAGTTTTTTAAAATAAACGTCTCAAAAAAATCATTTTTTTCATAAAAATACATTTTTTTACCCAAGATAGTTACTTTTTTGCAGACTATTTATTATTTCATGGTCATCGCCAGGTATTAGGCATACTGTTTTTTTTTTATTTCAAAGAAATAGACCCATTATTTTGGAAGAAATCAATACTTTTGTACATAGAGTCCTTAATGAAACATGAAAATCTTAAAATACCAATAAATCCTACAATAATTTTTTATAATTTTTTTTTATATTTTTCTAGTCAATGATTCATGGTCTAGTTTCATCCCCTTTCGGGATTGCACTTTATCCAGGGACACACTGTATAATAATAGCATAGTTTTGGTATGCAATCACAGCGTCTGTACATTTCTGTAAAATTTAACAAACAAATATTCATGATTATCTACGGAACACCAGCGACCATCTCGTTGTGGAATTGGTTTACTGCCAAGGATTCACATCATTCATAAAGTCGTCTAATCTATAGTAGGCCTTTTTA
Organism: Yponomeuta plumbellus; assembly: GCA_947310845.1. Taxonomy (NCBI): domain Eukaryota; kingdom Metazoa; phylum Arthropoda; class Insecta; order Lepidoptera; family Yponomeutidae; genus Yponomeuta; species Yponomeuta plumbellus. The sequence continues at coordinate 2,611,274 of OX371199.1, read as the reverse complement.
CATAGCGCATTTTTAATAAAACATTTAAATTTATTTGCTGGTAGGGATAGTATATTTTCTGGAATTTTGTTATATAAACGTAGGTACACTATATCCTATCCACTATCCACTATATGTTATGAGAGAAACTAATGATTTTGCTGATATTTTCTCATTCACAAAACTGCTTTATTACGTGCAGTCATAAACATAACATATAAACATAAACATGTACAGGCACATACATTGCTTCTGGCCCCACACTAGAATACCCTGTGTCGTGGGAACCAGAAACAGCGACATCACAAACATGTAAACATCCAAGACCTGGAGTTTTTTTTTTCTCCCCAGCCGGGGATCGAACCCGGGACCTCTCGCATGGAAAGCAGAATAGCAGATGTGCTAACCGCTACGCCACAGAGGTCGTCATAAACACAACATAACTTTAGAAGATCATCATGAATGATCATCGTTACCCTGTGAACAGTTTAATTTATGTATCTTTAATTTTATTGTTTCTGGTGGTTGTTACAACACATTGCTGATTAAAATTGTTAAATGATTTGATTTAACATAATATGAAGTGGTTAAATTTTCAATAGTTTGAGTACTTAATATAATCAAATCTTAAAAAATCTGCAATAATCTCCATCCATCATTCCAGTTTGGAAGATATTAGCAATGAGGCCGCCAATTGTACTTTTACCTTGTAAATAATTTATGATCTGTTTCTTTTCCTCGTGTGCAATAAAGATTAATATTGAAATTTTTAGAAAAAAAATGTCTGGTAATAATAAACCTATCTGTGAACCATATAATATTGGTAAACTTGTATGTATACACATTAAGGCTGGGCATAGTACCAAATATTCGAGCAATGTCATCGTAGTAAGCGGCAAATCACTGTACCCCGATAAATTGGAATCTCCCAAGTAGGATAAACTCTAAACATATTTAAATAACAGCGGTGGTGGCGTAGTGGGGTTGACCCTTGCTTCTCGATCATGAGGGTCTGGGTTCGAACCACGCATGTACCAATGACTTTTAGTTACGTACATTTGTTTGTACAGCAACACCATTCGCTGATAAATTGTACCCGGATAACGGCGACAGGCGTGCCACTTGTCACGTTTGGGACCTAATAAACTCGGCAAAACGTGGGTCCAGTTCTAGAGACTGGTGCCTCTGCCTACCCCTTCGGGGATAACGGGCGTGAGTTTAATTTTTTTATATTTTATATTTAAATAACTCGCTAGTCCAAATTAAACCCATACGGCACGCGATGCACTCCACCGATAACAGATGAGTCTCTAGTGACTGAATCGTATTGTATTGTGTGTGACTGCGGTGTATGATAATAATTTCCACACCACCCAATCACTTGTTCTGGTTCCAAACTAGGATAGATACCAGTACTATGGTAACCTAGCAAGGACAAAAAACTTGGTAATACACTCTTGCAAATAAAGTACAGCGGCCTTCAGTGGAAATCGAACCGCGACGTCTATTTTGGCAGTCAAGCACGTTAACAACCAAACCAACGTGGTAACCATTCCAGTAAAGCATTGAAGCTAATGTTGTTGTGTTTTAGTAAAATGTTTTATGATCTATTGCGTAAATAAATCAATTTACGAAGTACCCTTTAAAATTAAATGGTGAAGTTATGAAATTGCTCACTGAAGTGTTGTTCATTTAATATTTTAACAGCCGTAATGAAGACTTAACTGTGCCTTGGGCCATCCAAACCCAGTAATAACATTTAGATCTTTCGAAAATTTCTCTTCGCGTACTTCTCTTCTTCTACTGCCATCTCCCATCGGAGGTCGCCTATCATTTTGGCTACACTGTCACGCGATGTAACCGCTCTCAAAAAGTTCTAAAGTTTTAACTTCTTGTACACTTAAAATATATTTGCGCGCCTTTATTGACATGGAGACTCGAGTGCAAGAATCCTTAGCGTACGTTTAATCCTTAAAAGCAGCTGATAATTTGTTGAGTAAACTTTTGTAGCTCAACATTGTTTGTCTCAATGAACGACTGTATAATTTGTTATCAATGGCCGAGACATGCTGGGCGTGTTTGCATTAGTGCGCACGTGTGCGGCTGTAACGTGCATTGACGTACACACCTACCTACCACCTACACAAGCTCAACCATTCCTAATACCTCCACGTATCTACCTACCGTACCTCCAACATTTCCAACCATACACATAGAAGCTACTGCAAGATTTGCAAGCCGATGTTTGCACAACCCCCAGCGTTGTACAGTTGAAGGCGAACTAGCTACACTAACTTCTATCACTCGGGGCGTAAGTTCTAACGTCGAACCGGCAACTGCGTCGTCGCTCCGACCCTACGTGGTTGCTATTACGTGCCTGCTCGATTTTAAAGTTGCATGTGTATTGTCCGACAAGCTGCCGCTTTTCGAACATTCATAAGCCCACATTCGGCGGACGGTCCGGCCACTGGGTGCAGTCAAACAGGAAATTTACTAGAGCTCGTTGTTACCTTTGTGAAATGTACTGTTTCCTAACATACATGCACTTGTGTCTTTATCCCGGAAGCGTAGGAAGAGACCAGGGTATTACCACTAGCCGCTAACCTAGCCCAACCCATCTCTTTTGTCTCATCCACAACGCCAGTAACTTGCACTTTTTTTTGTTGCCGCTCGCTCGCAACTTAATATGTAGATCGAGATATTTCTTAAGTACTTTCAAGTTTCTCATAAATTTTATCAAAATGTGAAACACGCAAAACTGGATTACGCTTTCTTGCGTAAGATACATTTTTAGGGCTCCGTAGGTAAAGGGCTAAGGACCCTATTTCTAAGACTCCACTGTTCGCCTGTCTGTCACCAGGCTCATGAACCGTGATAGCTAGATAGTTGATTTTTTTACAGACTATGTATTTCTGTTGCCGCTATGAAGGCGACAGGCTGACCCTTAAAATATTCTAATGTTGCATAGATAATGGTACGGAACCCTTCGTGCGCCAGTCCGACTCGCACCTGACCGGTTTTTAAAAGTTCAATGTCAATCAGTAGGGTTTGACGTCATGAAATCGATATCGCCGGGTTTCAGTCAACAGTGTGCCTCGATTCATTGAATCACCTAATTGAATGCCCACTATACAAATATTTGCGTGTCAAACGAATGCATCGCCCCTCATCGCTCCAGAACTCCGATCGCAATCAACGTCATTAGCCTTAATACCGGCCTGTGTGTAGGTCAGCCGAGCGACGCAGTACAAAATCGAGTTACCTGACGCTTCAATCACTCCATTGGACAGTGCATACGGGCCCTATCCCCGAACTGAAAACATCCACAGGGATGTTTTTGAGCGCCTGCATTATCCCGTCTTCAATACGCTCTTTTCTATATAAGCACTGGTAGGTGTATTCCGGTTTGTATGCCTACATTGGCGTTTGTATTCTAAGGGAATTCCGGGTGACCACAATCTGCAATCATTTTAATTGCGGATCTGTAAAGGGACAACGCGTGAAGTAAATACCTTCCTTTAGTGGTGTTTAACAGGAATTGTGTACGCAATTGGTGCTTGCCGCTTGTTTTGTCGATCTGATTGTATGAATTCGCTTTGCTTAATACCCTTTGTGACATTACACCTGTAACTATTCAAGAAGCCCTGTTACAAACTATCTCTAATGAGATTTGGCAAGCTCCGCATTAATGTTTTGAGTCACTCCCCTTTGCTAATGATTTAACTAACGACTTACGAAGTAGGTAAACAAATTCTGATTCAGTTACGATTATAAATAGGGTATCTATTTCTGAATCATAATGATGGGATTCACACGCCATTTTTAGATGTTTTATTGCGTCGAAAGTCCAAATAGCATTGGATTATTTTAAAACTGCAAAACTTTACTCCGCACAATGATTGCCACTCTTTTTTTGTACTGTGACTCCCGAGTACATTAAATCTGGAGAAAATCATCAACACATATAAAAGGATGTCTGTTCTATAAAGCACATAAACGTCAGCCTTTATATGGAATACTAGCTGTTGCCCGCGACTTCGTCCGCGTGGGCTTTAGTTCAAAAAAGTGTTTTCAAATAAGTCACGGATACTTTTAGAGCATGTGAAATAATTAAAACAAAAGAATTGTGTGCTCATTAACATTCATATCTATTACATAATTTATATTTTATTGAAATAATTTTGAAAATCAGAGAACTATCATACTAACGTTGCACCCCCTTTTACCCCCTTAAGGAATTATATTTTACTCGAGTTTCATGACTTTCAATGAAGAACCTTCAAACTGGATTTCATTCGAATAACTTCAATAACAGCAAACGTTCATACTAACTTTGCACCCCCGTTCTAGTCCCGTAGGGGGTGAATTTGCAAAAATCCTTTCTTAGTGCCCCCCTACCTTAAAAAAGTGCAAAATTTCAAGTTTCTTACCCTTATAGTTCAGACCCTGCGCTGATATGTCAGTAAATAAGTTAGTCTACTTCTCCCTTCTAAATTTGTACCCCTTTTTTACCCCCTTAGAGATTGAATTAAAAAAAAAGGTGTTGGAATAATTATTATTAGGAACTTATAAACCAAATACAACATTTTATTTTAAAAAACCTTGAGAGAACTTTCATACTTACTTTGCACCCCCTTTACCCCCCTTAAGGGATGATTTTCAGAAAAAAAATCACGTGTTTCATGACTTTCAATGAAGACCCTTCATACTTCCCCTTTTTATTGAGATAACTTTGAAAATCAGAGAACTTTCATACTAACTTTGCACCCCCCTTTTACCCCTTTAAAGGACGATTTTCGGAAAAAAAAATTACACGGGTTTCATGAATTTCAATGAAGACCCTTCATACTGAGTTTCATTCAAATAACTTCAAAAACGCTAAAGTTTCATACTAACTTTGCAGCCCCATTTTACCCCCTTAGGGGATGAATTTTCAAAAATCCTTTCTTAGTGCTCCCCTACATTATAAAAGGAATCCCTATGCAAAATTTCAAGTTTCTAACCCTTATAGTTTGGGCCCTGCGTTGATATGTCAGTCAGTCAGTCAGTCACCTTCTCCTTTTATATACATAGATTAAAAGAAAAGTTTGCAGAAATTCTGGAACAAGTTTTTTTAGTGAAAGAATAGTTTGCATAAATTCTGGAACAAGTTTTGATAAACTTGACGCCCTCTACGAAGTGTTTCAGGGATGGTGCAATAAAAAAATTACTCACGATATCGAGTCTCTGTAGAGTTTGAGACAGAGTAAGATTTTCTGGGTATCTCCTACACAATGAAGGCATTTTTCTGTGAACTTCATTTCTTTGTGAGGCAGTACCCGAAATATGACGATATTTTATTATTATTTTTGTCCCGTATCGAAATGAGTTAATGTCTAATGGGACGAGGGCTAAGATACCATGTTACGTTTTCGACCAGTTGACCTAGACGATTTATAACCAGCCACAATCGCAGTTGTACGCAACCTGTAGACTATAGGGTGGCAAACAAAACAGGGCGAGGTGGTTCGTGCATAAAACAAATGACCCAAACAATTTCGCTTGAAGCCTCGAAGGTCGCTAGGACACGGTTGACTAGAGTTGAAATATTGTGTAGAATTTTCAAGTTGGGGTAATTCGTCTACGCTTACCACGTTGCGTATCCTTCTGGCCCTACATAGCTTTGGGATAAAGCCTTAGATCTCGCTTAGAAGTTGACAAAATTTGAGCCTAATTGCAGTCGCCATGTTCTTAGGACTATGGTACTGCTAGTTATCGACAACGTCAGTGAAATGTACCCATTTTGTTCAATGGAACATGAAACCTGTGATTGCGAAACATAACCTGAATATTCAGTTTTTAGGCGACAGCAAAGTATTATAAATTTTTGGATTCTCTTCTTTCGAATAGAACTTGCTCTAAGTATATGACAGTTAAAAATGAGCGGTGCGTGTCTGATACGCTTGTAAGCTTCTGCCGAAACATTTAAATTCGTGTCCAAGAATTGTTTTTACATTTGGAGCTATTATCCCATCCGCAATTGGCTCTGCCGTGAGTCTGATCCAAAATTTGAATTTTCCGAAGTGTCGCCGTTGGGCCCAGCGTTCGCCTGATCCGAGATTCGGGCGCCGGACGGATCGATAGGGCGCCGCCGCCTCCGGGCCCCGCCTCCGCGGGTGCAGCGTGCATCGCGGTCGTTTTTCATCCCCTCTAGCCGGGCCTGTGGCCTGGTGCGGTGATAGGGCATCCGCAGCACGCGGGATCGCTTCATATTCGAAAATTCCCTAGGTTGGATACAATAAAGTGACACTATGATAGCGAACAGACTTTACCTACGTGCTTTTTTAATTCGTGGTATTAATAAGACTTGCTAACTGTGCGGTATCCTGAGTATTCACATACCGCAGCATTATCGCCAATCCGCGTTGTGCGTGTGTTTTAGTAGGGCCTACCATACTAAGAAAGGGCGTGTGCCCCGCAGTGAGACGATACATAGTCTGTGTGTGTGCCTTATGTACCAATGACCTAATGCGCGTTTATGCATTAGTTGCCAAAGTGACCTTAAATGGTACTGACGATACAAGTAGTTCCACTCGAAGTAAAATGTCATTAGGGAAACCTATGTTTCGAGGTCCCCTCTAAGCCTTTAAGTTCGTAATCAAGAAGACTGGATCGCCAACGCCCCGACCATTACTGCTAAGTATGCGGGAAATGCTAGTGAAATGAAAATGACGAGGAAACCTGTGTTTAAAGGATTACAAGCATCTGAAAATGCCAAAAGCGGACAAGTATCATATCGCTGATTATGATGTTAGGTACGAGTGCAATAAGCAGAGCTCTGAGATTCAGGTTGTATGCGCGACACATGTCTAGGCACCCCTGACGCTTTGTGCTGCAACGCGACGCCCGGTTTTAATCAGCACATACTTTTAGCGGTGAAAGCTTCCAAGATTTCGCAGTTTACTTCCTTTGATTAAAGAAACCCCTTTTATTACTATTCGAGCCCGACGGAAGTTTCCTCTACTCTTAAATTATAAAGTGCGTGTTCAAAAATTACTACCTTTTTAAAAATTTAAGTCGCTAAAATTGTACCTAATCGAGTGAGACATGTATAACTATGATTAAGATCAAAAAAACAATTTTTTATTTATAACAATACATTTTGTCTCAGAAAAGACTTATGAGGTATTTCATAAATCCGAATCATACTAGATTTATTGATCGGTTTCTTCATTTCGGCCAAGACGTCCCGTGGGCCAGAATGACCTGTGAAACAATGCCAGTGATTCCGTCAACCGCACCGCGCCCGAACTCCTGCCCAATGCCGTCACATCGGAAGGGAGGGCATTATGAATTCAACGCGGGGCGGGAAACGACCGACTTGCGGCCCACCCCCACGCCTGCCATGCCGCCAGGTGACCAGGTGTCGAGGTAATCAGCGGCATTCGCCTGATTAGAAACAAGGGTAATCTCCTTTTAATACTGAAGCGCTGGCGAAAAGTTTTGGGCGCCGCATAATGAGGGGTTTATCTCCCGAGGCCGAAGAAAGTTTCGGATACAGTAAAATGTTTACACGCGACTTAATTTCCATCGATACCTGCGCTTTTCCTGGCATTCTAGAGTTTTACTTTAACATTTCCCTCACGCCTACATTCAGGAATATGATTAGTTAACTGACAATTCTTGGTCAAATCTTGCTCCAATCTTCTTAGAAAAAGCTCCATCTTAAGTAGATACAAGCAATGTTCGAAAGCCATCGCTTAGCAGATGTCAGCGATAAGTTTCAAGCAGGTGCGGTGGGGCAGGCAAACGGGCCAACTTCACGCTCTTTGAGCCAGATGAATGCTGCAAGATGCAGGTGTATCGCTTTGCAGTTGCGCTTGCATTATGCTCCCCGAAACTTCGCTAGAAATTCCTAATCGTTGTGTAAACTTCGCTGGAGTCTGATTTATCTGAGGTATTCTCTAGTGGGGAACCGTATGAAGCCTCTTTACGATTGAACTTCCAAATCTATCTAAATGTAGGAAGAGACTTGTAGAGTCGATGAAATGATATATATGGCTACAAGGCCATCTTCATGGTTCTCCGCCCAACAAGTGTTCTTTAAATCTAAAAATATTTTCACTTTCTAATCTAGAATATCAGCATGACATTTTCTCCAGTCTCCGGTGACCTTTGTACGCCTACACATGAGCGGTATACTTATAAAATGTCAATCAAAGGAAGAGTCTCTCGCTCGAGCTACCCACGGGACCTGTGTGCATTTGACACGGAATCCACTTATTTATGTACCTTTTCTAGTTAAACAGATAGATTATATTATAGACGTGAGTCTAAGTTTCAATTTACTTCTCCATGTTCTAATTTCAACCCATTTACATTTGGCAGGTCGTGGGTTTGAATCCCGACATGTACCAATGACATTATTTTCTGAGCTGCGTACTTTTTGAAAAATTATAGGAGCAGTACCCGTCGTTAAAGGTGAAGAAAAACATCGTGATGTAAGATACTTGATATTACAACTACTTGGTACAATATTTTGTGTTGTTTTTTCTAGTGTGCAATAAAGAATATTCTATTTATCTACTTGATGATTGAGCCCATCGTCCCTCTCTCTCTCTCTCTCTCTCTTTCTCTCTCTCTTTCTCTCTCTCTCTCTCTCTCTCTCTCTCTCTCTCTCTCTCTCTCTCTCTCTCTCTCTCGTGCCTCGCAGGGGACGTTTACGCAATTCAACATACCTGATCTAAGTGCTCAAGGCCAAAATTGCACGCCATCAGAATGTAAGGCAGATCGTTTATATGTAAGTTCCGCACGTCCCCGATCAAACAATTAACGGTGGACGTGAGGACTGCAACATAAACAGCGGGGTTTTCAGCTCAACCAGTTAGCCTGACGTCTAGTTTGCGGAGGCCTGGACAGAAAGCGCACTCGATCGGTTATTGAGGGTTGAAATTAACACTCGAGCCTATTGTCGACGAGGCAATGTATGCATTTCGTGATTTTTCGTATCAGATGTGTCTTGAGGAGGGAGTCAAGCCAAACTTTTGAAGTTCTTAAGGCATTAAGTGTTTTAGTATAGTCGTGTTGTTATCTCAACGTTCTGTCTGTTGTTTAAGACTAGTAAGCTAGCCGGGGTAGTCGTTAATCCTGTAGCAAGCATGCCCGCCTGGCTCGCTGGGTGATTTTGTAACTCGCCGCTAAGTGCTGGAATTGAAAAAGGAATTGCCGCGACGAATGTTTCTGTTCTTGCAATTTTCTTGAGACAGAATAAAATATGCTAGAACACATATACGATCGATCTTTCCATAAGCTCCCAGTTTTATCAACACGCTGTCTGTCCTTACCTTTTTTTGTTACAAAGTGAATGAACGAATCTGACACAAAACAAAAGAAAAAAAAGGGAAATTCAATTCGCACGAACTCGCTCCTGTAGTGAATAACAGGCAGGCAGACTGAATCTACACGTAAGTCCAGAGAGAAAAATGTCCCCGGTGATAAATCCCATCGCATGGAAGTAGGTACGTCCATTCGGAATCAATTCCGTACATCTCTTGCGTCCGACATGTGTCCGGGAAATTGGCATACGGTTTGTCTATTTCCGTGTCGATTTGGAAGCTCATTTCGTAACTCTGGACCCGAAAACAGCTCTTGGTCACGTTGTTTCTATGTTTTTCCTACTAGTTGGAATCTCCTTCGGGAACCTCTACTACCTAAAAAAATTCATGTTAAACTAGCCGCTTCCAATGGCTTAGTAAAAGTTATGTTGGTCCTCGGAGGAAGAAAAAATACAAACCTCTTTGAAAAAAATTAAGATCAATGGATACCTCCTGACCGTTAGACTTTTACGCTAATTTCTCAGAACAGGGAAGCATCATCAGCTTATTGAAAACAAGCGTGTTTGACACGAACTCGAAGATCCGTAACATAACAGCATAATTTAGCAATTAATTGTTGCTTGCCTTCCGTTGTGTATTCCTTTCAACGTTTCCGTTGAACGTCGCACATAAGCTGTTAAAGATTATCCCTCGGCTTCTGGGCTTAATGAATATTGATGTCGCTGATTTACTCCTTGAGCCATTTTGATGAGGCTTTTAAAAGGCTTGCGCTGGAAACTTTGTGTGTTGATGTCTGATGCCCGGTTCCTATAATATACACCTACCGGCTACGATCCGTTTTCCATACAATTTATTGACGGTTCGTAGAAATTTCCTAGGAATTGTAACCGATCGTAACCAAAAACGAAGCGTTTTGTGGATATTGGAACCGGGCATAAGGGAAGTTGCGATAGAACTTAATTGATTTGTTACAAATTTTGTAGTTCCTAATTGTCTGGTTAGCAAGCTGAACTATAGTACAAGCAATTTGTTTCCCGTTTTACTTTAGTATGTCATGTTGAAAATTGCCCCATGCTATTCGAATGTTACGCGCCACAAAGACATTGAACAATTAACGGAGCACATCAGCTATCGGTGTCTTGTTTCCACCGAAGTCCAGCGAGGTCAGTGCAACAGGTCGCCTCGTTGGCTAATCGTGGCTGCAATTACCAGTTCAGCATTGTCTCAGAACGCAAAGTAAATAGTGCAGAAGGTTGAGTTTGTTCGATAGTTCACGGGGTACCGAGGCTCTCATGTGGATATCACCATCTGGCATTCGCAGCATAGATCGCCCGTCAGCTCGCTGATCTTAGGCAGATTGCTAGCGGGCTGGATGTCGATGGCCTAGGACAGAAAAAGTGGCATTCCTTGTCTAGCAATGACAATACGGACTCACTAAACATTCTGAAATTGATTAAATTCGTGGACAGAAGCTAAATTCCTGCTTGTAATGTGCCCCGTGTATGACCACCAAAAGTGCCCAACGTATAAGGGAATTTTAAGGATTGCTAGATTGCTCTCCTTAGACTTTCAGGTAACACCACGATATTTTCGTGAGCACCAGTTATAACAATATAAAATAATACTGTCAGTATGTTATGTAACGAATGACATGACAAAAGATACGACCGCCTTAGCTCATGACGAGATGACCTTAAAGCACGAATTTTCTACCATGACTGCAGAGTGTTACCACGGAGAGGGAGCAATGAAGGCTAGAGGGGTAGGTTGGAAAATTTGGACATCTATAACAAAATGCTTAAAGGCTTCCAAAAGTAAATACAGTATGCACACCGAAAGATTGGTCAATGAATGCTCGTCGAATATGGAAATTTTGGTAAACATAATTTGGTCAGCATTTATCCGTTTTGGTAGTGATTTTTATTATTTTCGTTAACTCAATTTGGTGAGAGTTTTGTTGGTTGTTACAATGATACAGTAGTTAAACGTTTACACGTTAAAAACAAGCCGTAAGAAAAGTAAAATTAGTCTGTAACTGTGTTACGGTCTCGTTAGTTGTTTTGGGGCGCCGTCTCGGCAGGACGGCTCATTTGTTCTTATCTCTAACGACTCGAGGACAAGTCGCGCCTTCTTCCACCTCCTTTCCGTGGCTTAGCTCGGGACCTTTGTTAGCCTTTCCCCTTTTATTACACCTTTTGAATGGACACGAGTCATTTCGCATTGGGACCTCTCTTTTTGTAGTGTTCGGCTGTAATTTGCGCGATTTTTCGACTAAATTCGTGATACATAATAATATTGTTTAGCTTTGTGGGCTGATTTCTAAATTGAGAATTTACACTAAGTTTACGCTCTTTTCTAAACGTTAAATAAGTTACCATAGAGTAGTTACTTAGGGAAATTCTCAATTCAGAAACCGGCCCTAAGTCTCTGTATGTGTTTATGTTTTCTAGGTGTAACACACATTCTATTCAAATCTGGTCGGACTCTTCTGACAAAAAATCAAGTGAATACGAAATTAAGCTCATAATATTATTGTATTGCTTCAAAATGTGCAATGCAACCCTTCTTGTCAAGCAATGCTTTTGCCACTGATATTTTAGTCATATTTTCTTTGACTAACTCGCAGTATTTTCTAAGTCAATAGTCTATCAAGTAGTTCTTAACAATTTTCAAATGTCAATTGATTGTTAACTTACCAGAAACCGGAGAGTTCTCTTTTATGTTGAAATGCAGAGGTGGCACTTAATTTTGCACCACGGCATCGCCTACAATTTTCTAGGTTTCTTAATTACCCTTGCCATCTCGGCTCGACTAACGACCTCGGCGAATTCAAACGCCGAAATCGTTAAAAGAATCGTTTTTACTTTCTAAACGGCCGTCTCGTGACCGGGCGGGCCAATAACCTGTTTGCGACTGGCCCGCGGTCATGGCGACACCTGATCCTGCCCACATGTGCCCTGGGAACCGGTGGGGCGCCGTCCCTTCGCGTCTGGGCGGAGACACGGAGAGGCCGTGAGAGGTCACGAAGACCCCACCAAGGTGGAAGCTCATTTTTTCGGCGCTTTGTTACACATTCTTGTATTGAGACGTCGCCGACTGTACCGTTCTTGTAAAGTTTAAGAGCCATCGCGACTTGTCGTTGCGTCTAGTCGCTGCGTCAGACGCGGCGTTGTCGTTTGCATCTGGCACACAAGTCGCCCTGTTTGCGATGGCTCTTAGTTTGTCGTCGCGCGCGACTCCGCGACTCTGACGCCAAGTGTGCGGAGCTTCGAACAAAATATATGAAAATTGTCGGCCGTAGCCTGTCGTCGCGTCTAGTCGAGCTTTCGCTGTTGCGTGTCGCTAGTGTGCGCCTAGGCTAAAAGGTTTTAACCAAATGGTCATGAGAATACTGATTTATTTATTCGCAAACTAGAGTATTTACTAATATGTTACTGGCCTCTAGGAGGCACGAAAACAGTGCCGAAATTGAAACGAATAGCACCTCCTCGAAAAGGCAGTGGTGTGGAAAACCGCGACTTAGCAGAAAATAAATGAAATCATCCCGCCGGCACTCCATAACAATTTCGCTTCAGTTTTATATCGCCCACCGCAGTCGGCGGCAACGTTTTGGCGCACTAAACGGGCTTGTAAAATAAAAAGTTCAAACGCCAGGATCGCGTGCGCGCGCGCCGTCTCGCCGCCCGAATTCCTCACGATGCATGGCACGCCCGATGCCCGCGCGATTACCTGCCTTGATGCCTGTCTGGCTGATGGCCGTGATTGTAGTCGTGCGCAATGTCAAAAGATCTTTAGTGTAGTTGTCAAGCTTTCAGGACTAGAAGAGATGTAGGTAGCTGGTACATGCTTAATGAATCTAAGGAGGCCTGCGGTGGTCACATCTCTTAATAGATTGTAAATCCAGTAGCATGAAGTTCAAAATGTGTGAAAAAGCTACCAAAAAGTGGATGGCTCCTCCCTTGTATAGTCGTCCAACACATCGCCATCTACATCTCTGTTAACTTGATTATGAGCACGTAACGTTACACATAACAATAACTTACCCTGATCCCAACCTAGGATATTCTGTGGTATGTTAACAGGATAAGGATTAAGGACACTTAAGGGACCATCATGGAAAACCTTCGAGGCATAAATTTTTACAAATCAAAATTCGTCGCCCCCCAGATTGCAACAATTCGAAGGTGAAATGTTCATGAAAGCCCTCAAAAACCTAAAACAGTCAATTTTTACACACCGCTCTTCTAAGGACCTCGAGGCTCTGCGCCCAGAAATCAGAGCACAGAAGGGTCAACGACTCTGGCCGCGCTCGCGGTGAGTTATTTCACTAGCCGCACATTCGACACGGGCCCGGTTGAAAAATGTCGCTCAGAAGTACTCTATGCTCTGGCGAGGGTCATGGATTAAGGTGTTTCGTACAGGATGTTACCGATACTCGCACTTTTAAGAATATTTTTTACTGCACACAGGGTTGTTTCGGTGGGAAGCAATAACTTTTGTTACGGAACAAATTAAAATTCCAAAAAAGTTTTAGTGGGTAGTGGTAGTAGTTCAATATTTTTGTCCGTCTTCAAGGTCAACCTTGAAGACCTAAAAATAAACTTTGCTTTTACGTGGAGGTGACCGCTGCCATGAAGTTGTGAGAGCCTTTGTGCTTGATAGGAAAATATTTCCTTTTAGAAATTGTACAGGACCTTTGTAACATTGCCCATGACAAAACTGACGTCGGTGCGCTAAGAACTTTAAATATCTTTAAAACAAGCTTTATCTGTCTTGGGGAAACATTATCTCATAGCGGTGGATCTGAGCGTGACGATAAGCTGATAAGACAACGTTCCGGTGGGCGTCACGATCTCATGGAGATTTCGTCATCTTCGACGAAGGAAATCAGGGTTTGTTCAACATGTAAACAAGCATGTCGCAGGTGGTGGTTACCAAACATGCAAGCAAATGAAGTAACGTCCACCTTCTTTATCTTATCTGTACTGTAGTGCATAAGAAAACCTTCGAATAAATCAAATTAGTGGTGGCGATATGAACTAATGTGGGAGTTAAGCTTTTGACGCTAATAAAGAAGAATGACAGAAGCATTTGTCATAAGTAACACAACTTACCATAACGTTTCATGTACCAATGATATGAGTCCAGAACGCTGTGACTAGAGCATGTGTCACCTAGCTTCAGATCGAGCGGCTTGGAATGTGGTACCTAGTGTAGCATCATCAGCCATTTGATGCCCACTGCTGGACTTAGGCGTCTCTCATGATTTTACAAGTTTCCCGGTCTTGTGCTGTCCGCATCCAGCGACGTCCTGCCACCGTAACCAGGTCGTCACACCATTTAGTGAATCAAGCTACCCCCAGCAGTCCCTCCGCCACAACAATACGACGAAAAAGAACGTTTCACGGCTATTAACATTATAATTTCTATCCAGAGCTTTATTTTCTTTCCTATTGTTCTTTTCAACTTAAGTTCTAGACAATTAGACATTCTTCCCCTCCATTTAATCGCCAGTTAGAACTGCGCGGATTGCGCGCGCGCTCAACCATCCTTGTTATTGTGCGTAATTGATTGCTAACTGCCAGTTTTCAATTACAAACCGAGCATGTTGTGTGCGGCTGCGTTGATTTGTTGGTTTGTATTTTAGTTGCGTCTCCATTTTGGTTTTCTGACCCCATTATTTACTGTGTCATTAGTACTACCATCTTATTGCATCTTTTCATTAGTAAATGACAAAAAAAAAAGTATAATTTTCATATTAATGTAAATCCAAAACAAAATTCAATTATTCCCTGTCAACACGCGACGCCTAAACTAATCACCCACTGCCGTCTTCTAATTAGATTTTCATTAATTTGTCATGACACCACTCCACGTCGCGACCTCTATTTGCATAGATATTCCGCTATTAATAACGACCATTGAGAACACTTGAATTACGGCAATACTTCAAGCTGTTTTCCAACACAGAAAAACACTCCGTATTAGATTTTCAGATCTCAGGGTTCCAGTTCTAGAGACTGCCTACCCCTTCGGGGATAACGGGCGTGAGTTTATTATTATTATTTTTTTTATCTCAGGGTTTGATGAGTGTTAGATCTTTTGACGGCCGCCTGAATAGGATTTAATTATCATAATATGTACGTGAAAACAGTAATTCACAGTGTTGCTTGCCATAAATTCCTTGGAATGATTTGTGGGGTCGTCCAACACCGCAAGCTCACTACCGAAGCGAATCGGCGGTCCAAAGTGATACCGTTACTTTAACCGACGTCTGTTTCAAGATTAATTCACCTTATACGAGCAGATAACACCCCATAAGAGACCTTTGAAATTGCAAAATATCTGCTGCTCCGGTACTACAATCTTACCATCTACGTCGATTATTTTTCAGTTAACCAAATCGTAAAAGTTGCTAGTTTGGATGACCAGGGCTTCAATTGTGTAACTGTTTTCTCTATTGGTTATTATCTTCACGTTCCTGAAGTGTAAAAATACGTATGTATGTGACAGCTGTAATGGCTTTAAAAAGAAATGGCTGTCAGTCATTCCAGTGCAGGAAATTATAACATCTACCCCTGCCTACTAAACATTGTGAATTCCACTGCTTAGTGGTCTGGCGGAAATCACCATGTTACCGTTAGTGGTGCGTGCGTCTCCACCGACCATAGGCGACCTCATAACTCTTCACTTTCACACCACGCTACGTCCATTGCCCCTTTACTGCGAATCTAGGCTTGTGCTCTCAGGCGTAACTCTTCAGCGTACAGTTTTCTGAGGCTTGGAATAAATTTTCGTGGTACAAAGCATGAGAAAGGCGATGGTGCACAAAGAGAGTTGTCATAGGTTAGTCCTAGCTACACTGCCTACAGCTCCGTCGCTGAATTGCGGAATACGTGTCTTCCCGTTACTTTTAATTCAACCGACCTTCGTACAGAAGATTTGTAGTTCCCGTGTAGAGAGTATCGCGAAGATTCGCCAAGTTAAAAACACACTGTTAAGAGGCTTCTATGGTTGATCATGGACACTTTGTTCAGAGCGTCGTCGGTAAAATCACTACACATGTCATAGAATTGCGAAGTTCATTATATTAGTGACCGAATCGGATAACACGGCAGTTGACTTCATTGATGCCCTCCTTTATAATTAGTTAGCGCTACTGCCACTTCAACTGAGCAATTCTCCGAGCTATATTAGATAATTATTTTCGAGCTATATGGCCTTGACCTTAATTATCTGAAATTAGCACTTGCAAGCAATAAATCATATTTTTTTATTGAGCATTTGGTCCTTCCGACTTATTCCTGTTTGCGCAGACACAATCCGTGACATAACCTCTGCATTGCGCCAACGCAGCCTACCCGGGGTTGTTGGCCTATGCGCGCGCGCACCGCGTTCGCGTTTGGTTTTATTAATAAAATCGCCTCGCGTAACATGCGTCGGCATCGTCCGCTATTTATTGATTGGGGGGATCGGCTGTTGGTTTTTGGTGAGCTCTAATGGTGAATGTATCGATTTGTATAAGGACACGATGGGGTCGGTTCTGCACCGGCATTTCATAGGGGTGTAACGTCTACAATGTTTTGTAAGGGGTGGCGAGTCTTAACCAGTGGTTACCTTAAGTTTTTATGGCTATTCCGGCGTTGTTATCCTTTTCAAATAATCCAACGTTCCGCAAGAATGATAAAGTTATTTTTGGTTTTTGATGAATATAACCATTCATTATATTTAAATCTTCGTTGAATGCACTCAGTTTCCATTTTACTTGGAATCCAAACCAGCATCAGTTATCCCAAGGCAATTTCCTCACCTGCGAGAGTAAATAAAATATTGAAGTTGCAGCTGGTGGTGTCAACACGACTTAAAGTCGTCACCTTTCGACTCGGTTGAGACGCGTCTGGGGGGGTGTTGTATCAAACAAATGGGTCAAAGCTTTTGTTGGTAACCATTTAATTAACTGCAATGGCTCGCATCTGTGCATATGCGAACTTCATGCGAACTTGAAGACAGTCAAAGACAGTGACATGGCAACGGTCCTTTCCAGATTCTAGGGCCTAATTCTTGCTACTGGAGGCGTCTCGGATTCGCGGTTGAATTGTTTATTTGTTGCGTCAGACTCTCGCCTCACGGGTGCAGGTTTAACTCGCTTGTTTTGTGGACGTAGTCTTATTTTCGCATTGAGAGTTGGCTGGTATTATTGTTGGGTTATCCTTGTGCCACGATAGCTTTGTGGATTTGACGGAATGCAGAATAGCTTCAAGGCTTGCTTGAGAGGTTCGCTTAATAAGGCATTCACATCTTGTTTTATTGACATTCGGATTCGTACAGTCGACAGCACGTCAACCTTCACATTTTAGTTGTAAAGTCGCCCAATGCAATGACTAGAGTGCATGGGTGTATAGGTTGTGATTGGGGTCTGAGGCTCTGTTTCTTCCACTGGGTGCTTCTTTCGGGGATCCTTCACACGGGGTGAAAGGAGAAATAAGAGATATAGCTGGGACACCTTCGCATTAACCTTTTCAGAACTGACATACTCTGACACTTTGGAATAAAATTCCACTCAAGAAAAGTTATATAGTACAGGGATTGGTTGTATCTACTACTATTTGGTAATGCTTGAGTGTTTTCCGATTGCGGCCAAGATTCTATCTGGTCATGAACGAATGATCCTTCACAATTTAGCCTACATCGGTAATTCGATTCCGTTCACCGCAATCCATAAACTCCTTGTAGCTTGGGGCGGACGATTAAGCGCATAGCTAAAACAAAGGTGGATGGCGCGAGGGAGTGGGGCTGCGCGTGCGCAGCTGCGCGGCTTGCGACCACGCAGCTGTCAGCCGGCATCCGCCAAGCTAAACCAGAAACCCTTCTGTGACGTCTTCTGTGTGTCACCTCACCCACACATTCACAGTCGTATAAAGTATACGAATGCTCTCTTCTGGCCTCAGTAGATTTTATAACATAATCTATCAATACGCTTTCAATAACACCCCTCAACACTGACCTTTCAATAGTACAGTCGACAGCACATCATCCTATACATCCATGCACTCTACTCCGTTGCATTACGGGCGACTTTGCAACTAAAATGTGAAGGATGACGTGCTGTCGACTGTACAGACTTGACAAACTGGTGAGACTAGGTTAACATTCAACTGCCTTATTGGTCTAGTTGGTAAAATGCTTGAATACTTTTTTCACATCGCCCATGGTTAGCTGGAAGAAAATACTTTTTAGTATTAAGCTCGCCTTGCGCAGAAGATCTGCGCAAGGCGAGCAAAATGAAAATTCTTGTGCAATAAAGAATTTTCAAAACAAATCAATGCTTAGGTCGTATGTTCGATTCTAGCTGGGGGCCGCTGTACCTACTCTGTTTGTACAGTGGCTTCAATCGGGTAGTCTTTCCATGTTTGTGATGTCACTATCTGAATACCATATCACAGAGTATCCTAGCTTGGTTCCGGGACAAGTTTACTGACTGTATTCTGTAGATTTTATCTATAATTTATTTCCTTCGCTTCAGCCTGCGTGCATGCTCGACAGTTACGATTAATCTTGTCAAGTTACACTTTTGATTTAATGTCTGTGTCTGATTATCTCGTAGAGTAATTAACACTTCCTATTTCCAAATATTGACACCCTCTGATATAGTAAGCAGGCAAGGGCATCGCAAACAAATAAGCACCAATACTGTGGTTATTTGCACAAATAATCTAAACCGTTATGAAATGCATGATATTATGAGATTCTATTTTAATACCTGTACTGTTAGATCGTAGTTTGACCTGTTAATACTAAGTTATTGTGTTTAGTGTGCTTTATCTAATTATTATTTACTTTGTCAAAATTTGTACGCCTAATGGGCAAAACATAGAGATACATATTTTCTTTTAACTGTAACATCTCAACTCTGTAATACCTATGTTTTACAAATCAATGGATCTTATCTTATCTTATCTTAAAATCCCAAATGGGTCCATTTTGGTAGATAACCGCTACACCAACGAGGCATAAATCGCATAAAAGGCGTGAGATTACGTTTACGTTTACCCAACAATTTGGTCAGATTTATCAAACCAACTTTGAACCCTAATTTGAGGTTTGAGGCCGGTTACGCTGCCGGTTTTATTGACGACCCCTATTGATCCCACTCAGTCCCCTGGAAATTGTGTGTCGAAAATTAAGAGGTAATTAACCCACGTAGAAGAATATTAAGTCTATTAGTTATCGTTTACATAGTTTACGCTAAGAAGCGTGTCTATTGACAAACATGAGGTGTTATTCACCGTGCGTAAATAAACAACTACGAAAGATTAGTCGCCAAAAGTCTAGGGGCGGTTCGCTCGGTAGCCCGTACTTGTCGGGTTGGGGGCGATGCGCGGTGTGACGTCACACGCACGTGGGCGCGTGCGAGCGAGACGGAGCACCACGCGCCAGAAAGAGACGCGACGAAGGCGGTGAGGGCGCGCGCGAATTGACAGAGATTTCCACACGCTCGATACGATCTTGAATTACATTATCAGACGCGCTGGTTAAATGCCGTTGCCGTCTGTCGTCAGGGAAAACTTCTGTAACCTTGCCGGTGCGGTGAAAAACTGGAATGCCTTCACAAACCGGTCTCTTTCAATTAATCCATAGTTCAATATTTCTCGCTAGAAGCAAATCACGCATTTGCGAGCTCCGGGATTTCATAAAAAGCGTATTCGTGCCGGACTACCATAGAAAAGACAATTTGGCGCATACCTACCTAACCGACAGAGCGAGCTAGTGCCGTGGCCACACTCGTGTGACCGCACAGCGACAAGCGGTTAACCTCCCGCGGCCGGCGGGCGGTTGTAAACAAAACGCGCTCGCGTTGTTGCCGCACCGCCTCCTCATGCCGCCCTGTTTACTATACTAGCTTTTCCGATACCGTGAAGTGGGCGCGCGAATTTTCTTCTACCTTGTTCATGTAGTTTTTGCGGCCAGTGTTTCGTTTCTTCCAAACTCTACGGTTGATGGCTTTGTGTAGCCGCGATTATTGCAGCGTTCTTGTGTTGAAATTAAGGCAGGTAGTGTAGCTCTTGATGTTTTTTCAATAGTTTAGTTTGTAACTGAGACCAGTTCCTTTTGCTTAGTTGCCAGCAAAGGCGACTGAAAAGTGACTAAATCAATTAGAAAGAGTGTATTATAAAACGCATTATTCTAGTCCTTCACAAAGCGGACAATTGCGTTGAAGGCATACATTAAACACAACAAGAATATTACCTACGACTACAGAGAATGCTGTTGCTGTTTAGCGAAAGTAAGCCACCGCCGAGCAAGACAACGTCGAGCGAGATGCCGCAATTGTTAACCGGTGTAAGCGAGACGGGTATACGGCCCACCGGCGGGGCAATAATCATGTTGTCACCCGCACCATAAATCCACAGAGGCACTTGACTCGTAAAATTACAAATTTATTACTACAGAAGTATAGTAAAGAAGCTCGCGCCTCAGTCGGCTAAATGCGGCGCTTTAATCCCCTCGGCTCGGCTTTTAATTGCAGTCAGGATGTTGTAACGTTTATAAGTTCTAGTACGAGTACGAGTCGTTGCATTGCAAGTTTATCATTGCAGTTAACTTCCTAGTGATTATAGTGGTTACATCTTTCATTATCTTTGCAATTCGCTTTCATGGTGCCAACAAAGCAGCAAGTCTCGGCCAAGGAGTAATTTTAGGCGTCCGGTGGTAAAGTGACCCCATGAAAAAACAATATTATGAAAGATATTCCTGCCGGATTAACTACTTTCCTTGAATTATTTCTCCTGGTTGTGTACAAAACTGTATCTGTCTATCTACTTGTGGAAGAAACCACTACTCGAAAAGCAAACATCTGTCAATAAAGCTATCATTATCAGTTGCACATCCCAAAAATACGTCTCGCGATAATCTTGTATCTCCAGAGCATTCGCATATCCGAAGGGCTGTACGTCCAACATCTCGTTACCTGGCACATCGCACGCCGCGAACAATACCATCGACGATAATCGGCTACCGATTAGCATACCGGCGAAGCGGAGGCGGCGGAAAGGGTGCCGGGTGCCGCCCGTCGCAGCGGCGGCGGCGGCGCGGCGCGGCGCGTCTGCCCGCTATCGATCTCGCCGCAAGGTCGCCCCGTGCCATCCGCCGGCACGCCCGGACACTTACATACGGGACCTTGAACCTTAATCACCGTCACTTGACCACCCAAAAAATCTTCGGCTATAACACCTCACCAGGCAGAAGAAATGCTCGGTTGATAAATGTTGAGGAGGTGATGAAGAACCAGTTTCGTTTGACAAGATACTGATGGTATATGTAGCCTGCGGACACAAATTCTGCCTATAGGAGCTAGAGCCTGAATGAGCGCCGCAACGGCTAATGACGCTCCTAATGCAAAACAAAATAATTTATGGAAGAAAGAAAGAGAACTAATTTTTACACATTTGCTGCAAATGCAATCAGATTACATATTTTGTTTTGGTTCAAGTTAATTCCTTGTACTATCAAGTGCATTCCAATGCAATCTCAGATTTTTAATTTATGTTGGTTTAGAACCTGGATAGCGAAACGATGTCCGTCTTTGAAGACATTATAACGAAATCAATTCTCCACCAGAAAACCGAGACCAAGATTGTATTACGTACCTGTAAATATTTTCTGTTTTTGGTTTTTTTCTGGTGTACAATAAAGAATATTCTTATTTTATCTTATCCTAAACAATAGAAATAATTGAAATTACTTTGACACTATTTCTCAAAGCTGCCATAAGCTCGATTTGTAGCAATTCAAGTAAACATTTTCCAGACGCAATTTACCCAGTCGTGACTGTATGTAGCACAGCTTGCCTCACCGTACCATTCTGATGTGACGCGATGGCCTTGGATGAGCGGCGATGGTACGGGACGGCCGTACCGTAAACCATCATCTAGCCGCGATGATAATTGCAGTAGCCCCTTTCAACCTGGCTGTTGGTCCGAGCAAACTGTTTTAAGTTGCAGCTTTGTGGTGTCCGTTCTAGCTCTCTAGTCTTGGGAGTGCAATAACTTGATTGTAAAGTTCAAGACTTCTGACTAGTTTGCGCTTTGCATAATAGTCTGCTATCCCGCCTTTAGTTGTCGGATAACTTTGTTCTCAATCTCTATTTTCATAAATCCTGGTCTTAGATCGAACTCTGAATGTTTTGACTTAATATTTTCTAGATAAATAAGACCACAAATAAGTCTTATTTTCTAAGATTCCGTGTCATACTTGGGGATGGATAGAATACTACAGCGGACACAATAAATACGGAGTTTACCCATCCATTAGCAAACACCACCATTCAATATAATCTACATTCATTCAGAATCAATCCAATCTCTGACCCTGTTCCCCACTTGCTGGTTGAATCAATCAATGAATTTGCGGATAAACCACTGTAGCTATAATACCCGTAGAGGCCTCGGTCCCCATCGATGGTTGGACAGACCATTTCGATCGTTTGCCGTTTGCATTGTTATGGTTCAGCCACGGTGCCGCAGTAACTGGTCGCCCTTGAGCATAGGGCCGTGTAAAAACGTGTTCTATGACTCTCCAATGACACTTCTGGAGGTCTTGTGTGCGATAAAAGCAATAAAATTACACTAGAGGTCACCAGTGTCAAGGAACTAATGGTTACTTGTATGGCATGGCACTTATTTGTTTTACCTACCAAAAACTTCAAGCTTAAAATCTCCATAGCATCGAGCTCTGCTTACAGTCAGTAGGTACGTAACGTCTGTTTTACGGAGTGTTTAGCTATTAAACGATTGCTTAGCAGCGTGTGGCATGTGTTCTTTTCTTCTCTGACACTTGTACTATCGATGCTAGTCTTTACGACTTGTGAACGTGATCTCTCTGCAGCTGCAAAGTAGTATTACGTAAAACAGTTTCGATTTCGTTTTAGAAGCTAATAAACTTGGCCATTCATCTGTGGCAAATGATTCGGCATTTGACTAAACGGCGACGCTGCTTTTACATATTACGCGCGATGTTTAGTTGTACTACATCCTCGCTGCCTGCCAAATTTTATCTATTTTACTTTGGGGCATAGACTTTATCTTAAATATCGCCATAGTTGTCTCATCACAAAGTTGCTATATAAAGTCATCACAGGAGATAATCGCGTCGCTAACAGAATAATCGACATATCGCCTACGAGTTGCGCTGGATACAAGAAAAACTAGTTCAACAGTAAGGGGGACGGAACGGGATGGCGCGCGCGCACCTGGACCCGGCGAATGTCAAGGCTGAGCGGTTTGGAACCGCTCCAGAGCGACGCGCCCATACCGGTGCAGTATTAGAGGCAAATAATATTCGGTATCAGTTCGGTTATGATTCCAATAAGTTGTAATTGTGAAGTATGACCAAGGAAAAATTTATGCATCCAATTTATATGCATCCAAAATAGTAACGTCATATTTAAGATTATATACCTATTTAGAAAAATCTGTCATCTTTACCCATTTGACGCCTAGAAGATGAGTTAACGCAGAGAAATTCAGTGACAATTAAAATGTTTATTACAAGACAGTATCGCACGCGTGTGTGCGCGCCGCGTTCGGCACACAAACACAGGCACGTGCAGAGCGGTCGTCTGCGTGACGTCACTAGGCCCCGCCCCCGCGCGACAGGGACGCCGCTACGCGCGGAGCGGCAACGTCGCGCCCGTTTGTTTTCGCGTGAGCGCGCGGTCTTGTGCGGGCCGGCCCGTTTGGGAATGCGACAACAATGCATTTTTTGGTTGCAGTTTCTGTGCAAGAATGTAGTAAAGCGTCGGATAGGCTGTTGCGGAAGTTTTCGTGCGATAGATAGAGAACACTTTATTGTACATAAAAAAGGAAATGTAGGTGCAATTCGGTGACATTCTATATTTTGCCGTCCGGAATCAAATTGTACGCCTGAGTTTTGAAGTTTTATTGCATACGGCATGAGGGCAAGTGGACGTATAGCTTTAACCCCTAAAGATTATTTTATAATCTCAGCTCCACTCCAAGTATGTAAAACTAGG
Organism: Yponomeuta plumbellus; assembly: GCA_947310845.1. Taxonomy (NCBI): domain Eukaryota; kingdom Metazoa; phylum Arthropoda; class Insecta; order Lepidoptera; family Yponomeutidae; genus Yponomeuta; species Yponomeuta plumbellus. The sequence goes on along the minus strand of OX371199.1, from coordinate 2,586,950 downwards.
TGTCTGTCTGCCTACCTACTCTTCTGGGATCCAACCGGGAGAATTTAAATAAAACATTACTTTTATTAAACTAGTATCATGAGAACAGAATAACCCTAACGCTTGTCAGGGTACCACACGCCACATTACAGATTATTACCCAACCGGTCTCCACCGGTCGTAAGGCCGGTTATTCTATGCAATTTTCAGCGCGTTCTTTAAAACAATGCGACGCGGTTGTAAAACACAAAGAAAGTAAAACCTCCTATATGAGGCTTTGTTGTCGCCCGTGTAATCCTAGCGTGTCGCTCTGTGCGGCCATTGTCAAGGTGGCAAAATATTTATTTAACGATCCCCACTTCGTTTGCGAAGTTTCTGATAAGTATCCACTTTATCACGCACCAGATTGACTTCTTGGCATCTCAGGTGTGATGCCGATGTGATGGGACTTTGGGAAGGACCAGTGGCGTAGCGTAGTGGGGGCGGAGGGGGTGCGGTCCGTCCCGGGCGGCACTTTTAGGGGGCGGCAAAATTTCACATTATTCATTAAATAATACAAATATTTTGTTAACTTTTGAACCATTTTATATTTTTGTTGCACTTACAATTCGAACCGATAGAAATAAAGGGTATTCTGTACAAAACAAAGACGCTAAATAAAAATGTCAAACTAATATCACAAACACAGCTAGCTACTGATATGGTAATCAACAACAATAAAATGTCATGGAGGAAATTTGTATTCTTAGAAAAAGTATAAGTTCGAATTTTGTATAATTATAGGATTTCTGACATACTTTAGAATTATTTTCTGCAATAATTGTCGGAGCCAATAATGAACTGAACTAATAAGAGGGCGGCAATTTCTTCCGCCCTGGGCGGCTGATACCCACGCTACGCCCCTGGGAAGGACTGTTTCCAGTGCAATCCTGCATCTACCTACATATCTACGATTGCTCTAGAAAAATCCAAAGCACATAGTACATCATAGTTGGCACGTCAGTGCATATTTTAAGGTTTGTGTATTTATTAAGCGTATCAAGGAATATTAAAGAGACTTTCAATACTCCTTGATAGTACTTACAAATAAAGTTTTTAAGTATGTATACTATTCTATACCTACTTACGAAAATTGTAATCCAATGGAGTCTGCCTTTCTCAACTGTGCCATTAAAATTGTTGTTATGTATTTGAATACGTGAATACTTATTATCTTATGGCATCTATATTTTCTATCACCAAAATTTATATTTGTCATCAAGTTGTATCACCTAATAAATAGATCTATCGCCACGAAATATTTTCGTTCTCAGATAAACAAAAATTGTTCCCAGGTATGAATTATCAAATTAATGTTAATATATGCGTAAAATAAGAGATCGATAACCAATAAAATTATATTGCATTACATGAATATAAACTTCGTTCTTATAATAACAGTTTTGTTACTTAAATAATAGCTCTGTGCTCAGAATGGTAGATCAGTCACCAAATAAATCGTGTAAAGAATACGTGACAACAGAAATATAGGTGCGACGACGCGCGTAGCGAAGCGGAGCGCGTCGGAGCGTTAGGTTCTCTATGTAAGATCGAAAACAGACTCGACTTTGATGCGTTCTTAAGAACCTTGCCTCTTGTTGCCTCTTTAACATAATATGATTTATTGGTGATCTCTTTAAATTAGTTTGCTTAAAATACTTATTAGGACACACCTATTATAATACATACAAAAACATTTATTTGGTACTAGACCTTATATCTCAGGATTTTAGGTGATTTATTGTGGAACTGATTTTGCATTGTTTGGTGACTACATTTTGGTGACAGATCTACTATTTTGAGGACAAACCTATTTTAAAAATATTTAAGAAACACAAAACTAATTAAATTGGTGATAGCTTAAATGATACCCTTATCTTATGTTAGCTGCCCACTGACCAGCTCCACGAACTAGGCCTACATTTTGCTAATGCACTGTAGTACAATGACAACTGCGTGAATATGGCCATTTAATTGATTGCCGCTTCAAGTCAATGCGAGCACGTGTACAATAATTCTAGGCGTCAAAACCGTCACGTGACCCGACCGTGTATCTGTCATCGTACTATAATGCACTAACAGCATCGAGGATTGAACCTGAACGATTCTGATCGTCTTAACTGTAAAATTTTATACTAATTGCTATTGCAAAGGTCAGGAAGTCTGAAGACTTTCAGAATTTGGTGCGCGTCTAGTCTAGACCTCTGTGCACCTAACCTAACTACCTAAACATAACATAAATATGTACATACAGGCACATACATCGCTTCCGGCCCCACACTAGGATACCCTTTGCCGTGGGAACCAGAAAAAGCGACATCACAATCATTCCAAAGCCATTGTTACGAAGAACCCTAACTTTTTAAAACTATTTCAACTTCCTCAGAGTTTTCCTAAACCGTTGCCATTTCTTTCCATTACAGAAGGAGAGCAGGGCTCGTGGGAGAGCGGGCTGTCCTACGAGTGCCGGTCGCTGCTCTTCAAGGCGCTGCACAATCTTATCGAGAGGTATGTTCACAAAAGTTAAGATTCAAGTACCTGTTGAGTCAAGTTGAGATTCAAATACCAAGAGGTAGAGTTACAGATGGATATTTCGACGAAATTCAAGGAAGTGAATCTGTAAATCCATCTATAATGTGTGCTTACGAAAGGTTTAGTTCAAAAAGGAAGAGTTGGTTCTTTTGTTTGCGGACGTCAATATCATATCTTTGGGTCGCTTAACTAGTGAGAAAAAGCGCTATGTCCAGACAGAAAGGATATTGCAAGGCCCTGCATCGACAAGTCCACTTCATCATAAGATTCATCAAAATTTTTACACAAACCAAACGCATATTTTTTTATGGCTATCGTTACTATAGTCGGCAAAATCTGACGTGCTAAAATGTTTTAATAAATTTTCATCAAAGATTTTTTTTAAGATCGAAAGGTGGCGAGAGAAGTGGATTTATCAAGTTAAAATTACATCAGTGAGTTAAAATTGCATAAATCTTCAAACCAAGATGAGGAAGAAAAATGCAATCCTCCCATCTCTTTGTGATCTCAATTAATCCGATTTGTGAGCAAAGACGCAACAAACCGATGCAGGGCTCAGCCGACTGCGCCCGCGCCGCCAAGGTCGCGGCTCGCGCATGCGCCGGATGTTCTAATGTCGTTTTTTGCAACAACCTCTGGGTCGGATCGGTACACGCACGTTAACCTGAATCAGGTCTCAACGTACTGAGCAGAATACTGGCCGTTTGTTATAAAATATCTTTGGAGATATTCTTGAACCACGAATTGTCAAACGCAGCGTAGGACGTAGATAGCGGGGATTGGTCCTTTGCGATTGATTGATTGATAGTGATAGTAAAAACTCAGGTCTAGGAGTGTGTCACAACGTATTTTCCAATAGCATTGTCATCAAAGGAAATTTTCTTATCTTACTGGGAGTTTCAGTCTCTCGTTGCTATGCGACGCGTTCGCTAAAGCTACTCTTCTTAAAAATTACAGACCCATCTCACATAATAACGGTTTTCTAATGTTTATAGAGCTGCCACTGTACTGTTCCAATTAGGCGATAATATTAACGAAAGATCAATACATCAACGCGTACCTATAATATTTTAGTAAGGCCGTTGTGCTATAGTCGTAAAAACGTATGCATACCAGTCCTACAAGGTCGTGCTATTGCGGTTATCTTCTAAAAATCATGGAAGGCTTATCTCAATACGGATCTGTAGACGGTCATAGGAAATGGCCATAAGACGAGAGGATGTTGACTTAGCCTAAAGCTCTCATCTCATTAGTCATTTGCAAAGACATTCAGAAAAGCCGCCTAATTGCGAGTTGGACTCCCGTACGAGAGGTTCCGTAACATTATCAATAAAACATTTGAATATTTCAAGCGTCTACCTGTTGCCGTTATTAATATCGGGCAAAAACGAAAAAAAAACCACACTTGTTGTGTGAGAGTCCCCACTTAAATATTAATTTCATTCCGTTTTCAGTATTGTTTGTTATAATGGCAACAGAAATAAGGACTAACGAGGTATTAATTGGTACCTTAAACTTCCTTTAACTTTTATATTTTTGTAAGGATTCAACAAGGCACTCAAAAAAATTCACTGTTCCGCACTACACTGTATTTTTTATATGATTAGTTAGACCCTCAGAAATTTTACGATACCAAAATAATACCAAATTTAGCTTCGGAACAATGTCGTAGATTTAATTTTCCAGGAACACGTCGCGTTATATTGCACGCAACATTTTCCCATGCTTGGCGATTTGCCTATTCAAGCAATAAAATAAAGGCAGTAACAGAGTCTGTAAGATATATTTTCGATGAAGACAAAGAAGAAGAAAAAGACGATAAAGTTCTTTTAAATGAAAGAAATAGATTTTTCTCCATGGTGGCCTCCAAAAAGTGACGTTATCAGGAAATAATTTTGACACCTTTTGCAAGTACAATAGGTTACGAAAAATATGGAGTCACCAGCTTCTTTAAGTATTCATGATGGATTACCTACACCTGGAACCAGAAACCTTCGAGAAAATCATCTGTGAAAATTTCAAATGGCTAGCTATCGCGGTTTATGAGACTCAGACAGACGGACGGACGCAGGGATGGACAGTGGAGTCTTAGTAATAGGACCCCTTTACCCTTCGGGGTTCGGAATCCTTAAAACTCTTTACAATACAAGACAAATAAACTATTTCTCTATCCACCAATTATAAATATGGCACAATGCTTGAAATTTGTGGAAAGACTCGGTCCTAAACTAAATCAAAGATCTGTATCTTAGGATGCCAGGCCTCCAAAAAACTAGGGCAACAAAGTATGGAACATACTGTAGACACAAAGTCAAGACTAACAGATAAATTACAGAAACAACGAAAATATACAAAATACACACAATAACCAAAAAATGGTCACACTCATAAACTCTAGTGAAAAAGTGAACGGATTGAAGTCCGTCCCTCCCCAAAATTGTATATGCGCATGCCCATGTATTGGAATTCGGTGTAATACTCATAGATCGTCGGAACAAGCCCGCTCGAAAATAACTTCTTAAATACATTCTTTAATATGCTTTCCGATCGACAATTTGAGTCCTAAAAATGACTCTAACGTCTTATTCATTTACACCTGTGTTATACAGTGACTTGCCTGTGGTCTTGCTGGGTTCCAATCCCGGCTGGGGACAAAAAACCCTCAGTTCTTGCATGTTTACATGTTTTTGATGTCGCTGTTTCTGGTTACCACGGCACAGGTTATCCTAGTGTGGGGCGAGTAGCAATGTACGTGCCTGTATGTAAATGTTTATGTTATGTTCTACCATCGCAACTTCTGACTCCACCAGCTATCTATTTCTGTAAATCATTTTGAGATTTTCCGATTAATGTCAATGATTTCAAAATAGTTTTTAGCACAGTAGACTCTCACTATGTGGCACAGTATTCCCTACTTGCAATTACCGATTGCGGTTACGATAACTTTGGTATCGTAGGTCAAGCAGATAAAAGGAAACCACTACCTTCCGGGCCCCTGAAGTGTGGTAACTGATAATGACGTTGTAACATTCACTTAATAAGTGGACCTGTAGGAAATAGTTTATTTAGTAACTTAAATCGGTACCAAAAAGGCAGGATATTCGGTCACAAAGAAATAGTATCAGATCGTTATAAAATAGCTCCGATTGAGTGCTAGAGTTTATTAAACAAATAAACTTTCCCAGAAAAATTAAATTCCATGCTAAGTTATTAGAATTCCATTGACGAACCAATACATTGGTATTTCGGTGACATACTGTAGATAAAGTGACACCGATTATATGGCGAGACACTACAAAGTGTAGTGGACTCCAAATGCCCTATGCGCTAGAGTAGAGACCATCCTGATACTCTCCGTAGACTAACCCCCGTTTTCTCGTACGCTAACAAGATGTTAATCTACTTTTAACAGCTGTCAGTTGGCTGAAGTGCATACAGAAGCAACATTTGTCAACAGTACATTAGCAGCTTGTTAGCCTACCAGAGACTGGGAGTAACTGTCGGTTTCATGTGCACTAATGATCTATTCTGTTTGTAATAGTTGATCTGGGATCAAAGAACTGGGACTAGATAACATTTGTGCAAAAACCGGCCGTTTTTTCGTGACAAGTGAGCCCTAAAAATCACTATTTGCAGTTGTGTAAGAGTAGAAAAATACTTTGCAAAAATATCTGTGACAGTAGCTGTGATATTTTATTATTGTTGGCGCTAATGCTACCTGACCTCACAAGAGGTTTCAGCCATTCCATCCTTGTCTCGATATCGTGTATGCACAGTGCGTGTCGGCTGAGGACTAAAGTCAATCGGGTGCAACAGCCACCGTCTGTCGCCCTCATGTTCGAAGCCCGTTGTACCGCCGCCGAGGAGGCAGGAACGCTATCGTAACTCCGCACTCGCGATCCGCCGCCGATACGCGACGATACGGTCGGGTCAATGACTGCGCTCTGCATGCACGCCCGAGCTTAGGAGTCGGTCGCCAGAACTGGGCATCCAGCGATCCGTAATTTTCTCAACTAGCCAAGTCTTACAACACATAACAATAATAATCGCTTTCACAAAGCACAATCACTTGCCCTAGTTACAAACTAGAATACGCTGTGCCAGGATAGGCAGACAGAGACACCACAAACATGGAAATACACCTCGACTGACACCTTTTGTACAAATCAGTACAGAGGCCTTCAGTGGAAATCAATTCCACAACCTTCATTTTGGTAGTCAAGTGTATTAATCGGTGAGCCAACGAGGCAGTCATATATCTAAAGTTTACTATTTTTTAGCATCATTACAATAACTATAATCATTAATGTTGAATGCCAGATGTAATAGCGATACATTTTATTGTGAATGAAGTGACAAAAATTTAAACTTTGGCTTATGTGGAGTTTTACCATGCCAAAACAATGACGGTTTAAGTGTAAGACTGCGGTAAGGGGAAGGCCCATGCTATTGTGATGATAGACGGGTACAATGACGAATTCGATAAGTTCAGAAAAGGTGAGGATGACTCAGGTCTGCTGGGACCCTCCCAAAAATGGCCGTGCTACTTTTTTTATATTATTTTGAAAATATTGACCATATTAAGAAGCTAATTTCTGTATTTTTGAGTTTCATTCTTTATCTAATATTTTTCTACAATTTTGGTGTTTGTGACGTCATCAGAGCATGATTCAAATTTAATCTTTTTTTTTGACAAAAAAAAATTAATTTTTAAACATTAAAAAAAAAGTCATTTGTAATTCTTTTTTTGTGAGTTTGGCAAAGGATTCACACCTTACATTTGTACAAATTCCCTCAGTTTGTGCGTTTTTAAATTTTTGTAATGCTCTTGCCTACCCTGAATACCCGGGCCATGGGTATCCTAGTTTGGGACCAGGTCAAGTGATTGTGTGGTGTGGAAGTTATTATTATTACTTCTTAACGGTCACTAGAATAGACGTGAAACCGAACATATTTTTCTACCTTTTAGTGCATTACCGACAAGACTAGTATGTTTTTTTTTGTGCAGATAACTCTTTTACAGCTGAGTCATACTAAGAATGAATGAATAATTAATGAATGAATAACCACTCGTTATTCATTCATTCATTCTTCTAAGAGTTTAATATCGATTATAGTTCCATTAAATATCCACTCGAGCGGTTTCCGAGATCATCATAGGAATTAAAAAGACACGAAGCGGCATAACTCTTCGGTATTTCCCATAAAAACTGCCAACTAACACCCACTCGGAACCCTGGACAAATTAGAGGCTATTTTGTTTTACAAACAAACTTTTTATCTTCCTTATTTACGTCAAAAGTCTAAGAAAAGCACTTATTGTATTGGCAATTTCGGTCCCAAATGCGAGTTCTCAATGGAATTTCGTCGGAAGATACTACTTCACTGGTCAGTATTTTTAATTTAACGATAATGCCATTCAAATGCTTAATTCCATTATTTTGAAGGGGAAATAAAGAGGTTAAGCATTTGAATAGAAAATTTGAAATAATCTTCCACTTTATACTGTCTAGCAAAATAACTAGTAAGGTAATAGATATAGAAATATCTTATTGAGAATTACAATTTGCTGCAGTTAATTATGAAGCCCTTGCTCTTGAACTACGGTTATCACCTGTGCGTCAGGAGAAATTGTCTTTCTTTAACTAAGTAGGTATTACAGTTAAGTCCACATTAGTGCTAAACAATGTATCAGACAAAAAGGAAAAATAATGAGTAAGTCTTAAAGAAAGTAACATAAATAAAACCAAATTTGAATTGACAGAAATTCGTGATATGCTGTAATAAATATTGACATTTAAATACCCGTCTGAATGAAACCAGTTTTTAGTAATAAGGCTGCTTGTTGTACTTAATAATGTAAAATAATGACATGTAATTCATGGTGTACAATAATATCAATTATAATAATTTCCACTCGACACAATCACTTGACCTGGTCCTAAACTAGGATACCCTGTGCTATGGTAACCAGGCAAGGACATTACAAACATCGAAAAACACTCAGATTGTGGGCATTTGTACAACTCTACTACGAAGAATAGTTGATTATTTATCTATCTTGATTTCTTTTCAATCTCGTTACCCCTATAACCTTTTTATTTTATTTTATTTCAAGTTAATATCTCTAAACGTGTGAGAAAACGGAGATGTCTTAGACAGTTTAGGAAATTCACCTGTAAAATTGACGGTTCCCGAGTACTCCCGAACTGAACCGAACGTGGCCGAGTTAACTACAGTATAACAATAAATTGGAGCACACACACAACAAGATATTCGGCTGCGTCGGACGAAGGTCGGGCGGGGTCGTCGACCGCGCGACTCCACCCGAAAATATACCGAAAGTGGTGGCAATAGAGTTGGTTGTTCTGCTGGGTAGAGAGTGAGAAGGTGCTAGATTGACCAGTTGACCAACACAGGTAGACAATCGGCTAGGCGGTTCCCGGCTTTCGTTTCCGTGACTTCAACGCATTGCGTGCACATCAACCTTTACTTTTATTTGTTACGCTTTATTGCGCAAAATATGCCTTGTGTTACTTATAATAAAATATTGCCTTAATATCCCGGTTTCTCTTCTTCTAATATGCTTTTAACATCAGTCAGCTGACAGCTCTAGTACGAGGCACGCCTAGATCGATAGATAACCGATTTCTAAAGTTGGAAAGGTCACTGGTGTTCCCAAACGTATTATTGTCTATGAATAATAATTAGCTACCAGACATTATTACGATACTTAAAACGAAGATCTTGCCCGATTATAACACTGTAGACATTTGTAAAGTAAATAAACGATTTATATTTTTTTATTACGATTTTTTATTTTGTTTTGAATTCTTGTAATGAGACTGTAGCGGTCCTCTTCTTGAAGCTTTTAGTGAAGTTTTATTTTTAATATATTAGTACAATTAATTATTTGACGCTGGATGCAAGCCGCCTCCAATCGGTCTTTTGAAATCCATGGAGGAGGCCTATGCCCAGCAGTGGACTTCTTGTGGCTGAATGATGATGATATTATACCTAACGGGATTCCGTAAAATAAAACTGGTTTACATTAGTGTTCCATAGTCTCAAAAGTTAAGGAAATAGCTGAGATAGACAATTCTTATTTTAACTTTATTTATAGTTGTGTTGTGTGTCATTGCTGATTTGAAAAATACTCCATTCCTGTCTCTACAAATTCATTTCGATACTATTTACACTTCGTAATTTAACTTGCATTGAGTTGACTTATTGCGTAGAAATTATATTCTCGGCGCGAGGTATGGTACTGTCAATGACACTGGGCGTTCAATAGTAGCACTTACGCATGTCGTGATAGAATCTACTCCGGCGCGATAATGTGAACTTACCCTTTATGTAACACACCCCGCGTCGCCATGAATCGGTTATTCATCGATTAATAGTCGTTACACATATGCTTGCGAACTGCTTTACTAGTCAGAGAGCCTTTTTTGTACTGCGTATCAGATCACATTTCTGCCCTCGTAAGGAAGAACGCAGTAATCGTAAAAACACAGTTTTGAGTAAATAGCTATTTATTTCTTAGGATTAGAAGGATTTCATACATTACTGCATATTGTCTTACTGAAATTTCAGGTTTCTAGTAGACCTACAGCCACCATTATTTTTTCACCTATAGATATACCACCAGGGAGCCTAATTTTGCATACAAAGTAAAAACGCAGTAATTACTATTACTGCGTTCTTCCTTACGAGGGCAGATTTCCGTGCGTGTGTTGCTATAGTTTTGTGTCTCCCTTTAAATAACACTTTTGATAAAAATCTTTACTTTAACAAAAAAGAGAAAGGACCACCAGAAACTCCCACACAACTTGACCTTGTCCCAAACTAGGATACCCTGTGCTATAGTAACCAGGCAAGGACATTAAAACACCGATACAAAAGAAGCTAATAGCTTAGTTAATAGATTTAAGATCAGCTGATACGGTAATTGACACTATCAACAAAAAAATATTTGAGATGCTCGATTAAAACAATAATCTCAAAATGTTTCGGAAAATGTATCCCTTTAATCATTTACTAGTTATTCCAATTTTTAAATAGATGAAACATAAAAAGAGTGCTCTGAAAGGTGACGTCACAAGCAAGTATTTTCAAACAAAATTCCGTTTTAAAAGTAACTCATTTGACATTTTGTTAAATACCCAATTCTTCAGGTTTTCTGTTGTCTGTTTTTTTATTAAGCTTTTTGCGAAATAATTGTTGAGAAAGTTTGTGTACTCTATACGGAGTCCACATAAACTCAAAGCGAAAAATTCTACTGTGAACTGAACAAGTTTTCAGCTGTTTGAACTCTCTTCAATTGTTTTATGAGTACTCTTTGAGTTGATGTTGTACGGGGTACACAACTTCACTTCAGACAGTTGAACAATTTTTTGAACTAAAGCTTTCGTAAGCAATAGACATTATTAACTTTATACCGGATACACTTACTTCACTTTTTGTCGGAAGAGTCCGACCGGGTTTCTCTCCGATTCGCAGAGCTTAATCGTGGTGAGCTGAGACTGAGCTCGCGTCGTCGGTTGCTCTTCTCTTACTCAGACTGAAGTCGAGTAAGTGTATCCGGAATAAAGTTAATACTTAGTTTGAACACTGTTTAGTTCAAGCTAGCAATTTTCGCTTTGTTCGATTTGTAATTGTAATCGAATGACACATCGGTACAAGATTGCTAGTTATAAAGCGTTGTGACCTAATTATGTACATATACATACACATACACACACAGATTGTATTGTTTGCAGAATGATCCCTAAAGAGTGACAGGTAGGTAGTTTACTTAACGCACTACTGCGGCTTTGTCTATTAATTTAAACTACATTTAATTAGTAATACATGAATTGGTAAACTGAGTAGTTAATTTGCAAATAAACTATATGACTAATGCTAGAGTGGCGTTCTTCCGAGCGGTTCCGTGCTTCGCAAGGCACGTTAAGCAGTTGGTGCCAGCTGCCGTCGATAGATGGCAGTCCTTAAGCCAAGTCAGAGGCCTTAGGGCGGATTGAAAACTTCTGACAGTAAGACCAGCCACTAGTCTTACAACAAGCCTCCACCAATCCGGACTTGGCCCCCGTGGTGGAGTATGGCCTATACCTTCCTCAGGGAAGAGACCCGTTCCCCTCGGTGGGGAACATAATGGTTTGATGATGATGATGAATTGGGAATCGGGTTAGTAATTGTTACAGTTCAAATTGTTGACAATAGCTCTAAGTAAGACCATGGTTAGACTATCATGGGCTGCACATATTGATTGAATGCCTGAGTAGTATCTGTTACGCATTTCTCATAACATTGTGCAGATATGTACTGTCTGTAGGTGGATACAGGTTAAATCAATTATTGATAACTTGGTAGGGTATGAATTCCAGCTATGAATACTAATTACAGACTTGCCACATATGTCTCCGCCCATCTATATGGGTTATGTGGGTATATCCGCCCATCTATATGGGCTATATGGGTATATCATCTGTATGGGCGGATAGATGCAATAAATCTATATCAACCTACCCTTTTCAAATAATAATAAAAAAACTAGTTGTATTTTTTATATAAGATAAGATAATATTTTTAATATTATTATGTCCATCAGCATACTGCTAAGTCAGCTATAATAGCAGTGACATGCCGTGATCTTTATTTTCCTTCTGTTTTTTTTCGTATGTTTATTATGTTATTGTGGTGTGTGTACTGTTTTTATAATAAATATTTCATCTTCTTCTTATTTGACTAATAACTGTGCTTACTAGACATATGATTAATTCTCACATAGACCTCTGTTGCCGAACTTAACAAGAGCCTGTGTTTCGGCAAGCAGCGCCACCTGGTTACACTTTGTTGCTAGTCATTTATGTCGGCGTTACATTACAACCATTTGACATAGCTTTATTTCTAAAAATGTATCTCTCCTTTTCGCAGATGTCTGCTGTCCAGGGACTTCGTGAGGCTCGGCAAGTGGTTTGTTCAGCCTTACGATGGCGACGAAGACGACGTCGGGAAGAGGTGAGCAAATCACTCCTTATTTCTTCGGTATGGTTTGGTTTGGTTTCGGCATCTGGCTGACAAACTCGCGAAGTGAAAATGAAATACATGTTTTGTCAAAACATCTGATAAAAATCATAAGTTCATAACATAAAGTGTTGTGTTTTGGTGTGCACCATAAATAATACTCTATAATCTTACCTTAAAGGTTTTGGCAAATGGACCCATGATCAGCAATATGCCACTCCTAACGGCACTTTGAATCTAACTTTGAAGATGATATAGGCCACAGTTGTATGAACAATGAGCATGTTTTATTCTTTGAAAACTGTGATAAATTTCAATTATTACTCTGTGAATAACTAACTTTGACGCACTTGGGTAGTTTGAAGGGGTGCGATCCGTAAAGTGAAAGAGGGTATCCAGGGGCACGGCAAAATTAAGTTTTATTTATTATGTAAAGGAAAGGCACATAATATGTGCCTTTTGTAAATATTTAATGATGATTTATATAATAACATTGAAAATAAGATACTCCGGGTCGTGAAAAACAGAAAAAATAATGACGTTTTAGTCCACCTTGGATGGAAGCTGAGGAATATCTGTGCCAAATACGTCCGAACACTGCGGCGAATGTCATAAAATAGTTAAATTTGGAATTGATAAAAGGCCGAAAATGATAAAAAAGGCAACGAGGCGATTACCTCGTTACAGCTTAGCTGTAAAAAAGTGTTCTAGGCCTATGGGGCTTAAACTCCGACCAGCAGGGCCAAACCGCCTGCACATGTCGAGTATGTGGAAGTTCTCTCATGAATAGGACTTATTACTCCCGAGCGTAAATGCTCAAACAAGGCCTGAATATATCGTCTGCAATAGATGCAAAGTGGTGATAGTTTGGAATCGATCGCGGTGATTCTGGACTGGAGAGCGCATTTTACGTCAGCCACGGTTTTAATGTCGATCGATGATTACTTATTGAATGAATTAATAATGGCTATTTCATTCCATAGCTCTTTTTTTTTATTCATTCTTCATTATGAGTACTATCTCCTTTGTGAGCCAGCAGATTCATTAGGGGAGTTGATTACAACCAAGTAGAACAATATCGCTTACATCACCTGTGATTCAGGTAAACGCATATTGTTTGATGCTAACAGCTAGTCTTGATATTACAAACCAACAAAATCAAAGTAAATCTAGGATAACATCTGGAGTGCCTTTGGAAGTTCACTTTGTGACAGCCATGCTCAGTTGGTTGCACACAAATGTAGTCCTTACGGCTATTACTTCCTATATTAATTATAGAAGATCTCTGTGCTGCGCTTATCAAGTACAAGGGCGTGGCTTCGTTCCCCTTCATACATTTATTCTGTGACCTACTTGTACTTGGGACCGTTCGTAAGGGAATAGTGCAGTGTGTTTTGCTTCGTCCATAGTTTATAGTTTACAGGAAAGAGATTAGTCGAAAAGAAACTGGCTGACGAAAAAAAAATCAGCCTTTTCAGCATTGGTCCATTAACATTACTTGTCTTAATGGTAAACGTCTTTGGGTTAGTTTTCACGGCGCAACTAAGCTTTCAATGCACCTATGAATTACTCCCGTAAAACATTGTGTGTGAGAAAACTCGCGCTTTTTTTGGCTCATTAGACTGAGCTGTTAGAATGGTATAGGTGCTGGGCAAGCCTAAGAACTGACTCACGCACTGCAGCGACCGAGGGGCCCCTTCATCCATCTAGTGTCAGTGGACTGCCACTGGTCGCTGTATAAATCATCTCATTACGTAGATGCAAAGGCAAAGGTTAATTACCTGAACAACGAGCAGCGTTCTCTGCAGTTAAGATGTGTATAGTGAGTACCCCGGATTGCAGCTATATACGTATAGTAGCTTATTAGACAAAAATACTTTTGCTTTTATCTTTTCGTCAAGTATCGCCTAGCTTAGAGGGATCGACTGAAACCTTAACAAAAACGTTCCTTCCAATAATTTAAAATCGGCCTAGACGGCTGTGCCGGCCAGATACTATAAAAAGGAATCGCTACTAACAAACAAACATATACATACAGGCACATACATTGCTTCTGGCCCCACACTAGTACTATCCTGTGTCGTGGGAACCAGAAACGGCGACCACGCAAACATTGTAAACATCCAAGACCTGGGGTGTTTTTTCCTCGTTCCCGTCCGTGATTCGAACCCAATACTGTGCTAGTACACAACAGCTTGAAAGCATGACTAAAGCCCGTCTCTTTCCCCCGTCGGCAGCCCGTGGCACCTTTCGTTCTCGTTCGCATTCTTCCTGCACGGCGAGTCGACGGTGTGCGCGTCCGTGGACGTGCGCCAACACCCGCCCGTGCGCTCGCTGTGCGCGCGCCGCCGCGCCAGTCTCGCGCACCACCACGGGAAAGGTAACCTTCACTGTCACTGGCTAGATGGGCCGCGGAGAAGGTCCTACGGGAAACCCCTCGCGTGACTAGATCAGCCCCAATATTCATCATCAACCCATTATGTCCCCACCGAGGGGCACGGTACTCTTCCTGAGGAAGGTATAGGCCATACTCCACCACGGGGGCCAAGTCCAGATTGGTGGAGGCTTGTAAGACTGGTAGCTGGTCTTACTGTTACAAGTTTTTAAGCCGCCCTAAGGCCTCTGACTTGTTTGTTTGAACTGTTACGCTTTATTTCACAAAATAAATAATACAGAAAAATAAACTTAAATAACAAGTAAATGTCGATGGACAAAGGCTTAACGACTGCCAACTATCGACGGCAGCCGGCACCAACTGCTTAGCTTGCCCTGCCAAGCACGGAACCGCTCGGAAAAATACGACTGTCGTTGGTCATAGTACGATCACCCACATATGCACTGAACGCGCCCTATGTTGCTTAACCTTCTTGATCGTTTAAGATCACTCGGGCAGTTGGGGGCCGAGCGATTCCCAATATTGCGCGCACCGAATCCTGAGCGATTTCAATCGTGTAAGTGTCAAATTAGTATGGAATTTGACTATTAGGCGATTGGAATCGCCTCAGGATTTTGTGTGCATAATTAATTAGTTTATTAATTATGTTTTCATTCAATTAATTACGCTTAGTTGGTCGATGTAATCCACAAATATGATGAATAGAACAACAGATTCTTAACAGTAATTTTACTAATAGACTGAGTGAATATTTTTGTGCTGTCATGTGAAGCACTTCGCTTACGCTTTACAATATTTTAGCATAGTGCAGGCAGTGTTTCACAAGACATGCCTTAGACGTAACGTCTACGAACAACCTGACCTGTCGTCCCCAACCATACGATTTGTCTGTCTGGCAAGAAACTTCCCTTTATAGTCAGAAAGAGTTAGTTTTGTTTCTCTAATGTGTCCAGAGTACTTAGTGCGAGTTTTGTTCATTCACTTTCGATAGCGAGAGCGTTTGCAATTTGTATAGGAGTGACAAAGAGACAACTAGGTGGCGCGCTTTGTCACTCCTACACAAATTGCAAACGCTCTCGCTATCGAAAGTGAATGAAAAAACTCGCACTAAGCACTCTGTTATGATACATTACTATGCCCTATTTGTTTTCAAGACCAGCTCTTCCCTGCGTCTCTATATTCTCAACCGCGTCCTTTCCTGGTCCACAGTGATCCTAGCTCCGTTCGGCCTGGACGGCACGATCACCGGGCGCGAGTGGAGCGACTCCGACCCGGCCACCGCGCGCCTGCTGGACGCCTGGCGGCAGCTTTACCCCCTCGAGCAGGGCTGTGGGGCTGTGGAGGTGACTGCCCTTCTTTAAACTGGCAAAATCAAGTGTTTTTTATCTAAAGTAGCGCAGGAACAGCGACTCTGGGGGCTCCAGAGAGTAACGCTGACAACGATCGCCGCTAGCAGATAAACCGAATAGGTTTCCGGGAGCGGCAATATGGGAAGAAACTTGTATCTAACTTATTTAGAAAAGAAACTCGCGCTACCGAGGAAAAATATATCTTTTTTCAGAGATAAACTTTGAAAAAATAGTCTCTGCTGTCTTTTGTACATGTTAAGGGGATCCACTGAGTCAAACTAGCGCCACCGAATAAAAATATCCTTTCCCAAATCTCAAAAAAGTATCATTTTTACAGATCGACCTTACAAAAAGTGTCTGTGAAATTTTAATAGTGATTTATACAACCCATGACTCGGTGGCGTTAGTTTCTCAGTGTATTCCCTTCAAGGTGATTTTTGAGACTCGTGATCGTGAATCTAATACAGAAATGGCCGTTTTTGGCATAAATGCTATCTAGTCCCAGGTTCGTGATCTTTGAATCTACGAATAGACACAAAATCTAGCTTTGTTGCGGCTCCTAAAAGCACTGATAGAGAGAATGTACAGACACCTTTTGCAAATCTTACTGAACAGAAACCCCTTTAAAGAGCTGCCTGCTAACCTATGGTGATGAAAATAGTGAGGGCTGGAACTTCTTCTACTTCTTCTTTCTGAACACTTAAAATACAATTCCTGTATTATTTTTTAATGATTGACTTGATCATTTGATTCGAATTATTTAATGACAAATTTAATATCTTTTAATGAATTACAAATAATAATGTATAATAAATAATTTAAATAATAATTTTAACATATAAATTTGACAATAATATAAACGCATATTTTGATTTGATTTGAAATAAAAGAAATTCACTCGATCACGAGTGGGCGCAAATACATTAAAGGAGTACATATATAAATCAGAAGAACAAAGGCTCCGCAACATGACAGAGCGGAGGAGCATCGTACAACCTATAAAATAAAAAAAAACCTATGGTGATGAAGAGGCACTTTAAAATGAATAGAGTTATACATTAAATGCGACTTGATCGCTATTATTTTATTGTTAGGTAAAATGTAATTGCCTTTTATTCCTGATGGTGATTACAACCGTTTAATATACACCTTTGTACCCAATTAACAAGAGAGGCGCACGATGCGCTACATGCTGAAATACAGGCTATAAATATAGTTTAGCCACCGTCTAAGTCTAACTTCTAGTACTAAATTATTCTGTGTAAGTCCAATTTTGTTTTGTTTACGCGTCCACTACTTTTCTGGTTCATTAAACGTTATCTTATCTTATGTTAATGTGTAAACATACTGAAGGTTGAGTAGCTAATATTGTAATGCCTTCTTCCAGGTGATGTGCGGCGGCGTCCGCATGCGTTACCCCTCGCCCTACGTCCTCGAGACGGAAGTGGAGGCGGAGGAGGCGCTCCGGCCGCCCGCCCCGCCGCCCGACGCCTCCGTTGCCACCGCCCTACCTGAGCGGGCGTTGCGGGCTCTGACCCTCCACAATCCGCATCAGGTGAGATACCGAGGTTCTACAGGCGGAGGAAATCCCGCGGCCCGGCACGGAGGCAATGCGCTCTTGCTGTGTTATAATGCCACGTGCCTCGGCCGCCCGACGCCTCCGTCGCCGCCGCCTTACCGCGTCCGCGTCAGGTGAGATACCGAGGTTCTAAAGGCGGAGGCTATGCACATTATCCGCATCAGGTGAGATACCAAGGTTCTAGAGGCGGAGGCAATGCACACTTGTGTTATAAAGGCACGTGCCACGGCCGCCCGACGCCTCTGTTGCCACCGTCGTACCCCAGCGGGCTTTGCGGACGCTCATACTGCACAATCCGCATCAGGTGAGATACCGAGGTTCTAGAAGCGGAGGAAATACCGCGGCCCGGCACGGAAGTAATGCGCACTTACTGTGTTATAATGTTATAATGCCACGTGCCTCGGCCCCCTGACACCTCCGTCGTCACCGCCTAACCCCAGCGGGCGTTGCGGCTCACCCTGGACAATCCGCACCAGGTGAGATATTGATGTTCTCGAGGCGGAAGCAATGCACACTTGCTGTGTTATAATGGCACGTGCCACGGCCGCCCGACCCCTCTGTTGCCACCGTCCTACCCCAGCGGGATTTGAGGGTGAGCGTCCACCCTGCACAATCTGCATCAGGTGAGACAAGTTGCTGTGTTACGCGCACCAGATTATAAACGATTCTAATCCCTGTCAAATTTGTTTCGCTCAGCTTTTGGTGTCCATAATTAGGCCTCTGGAGACGGAGGCGCGGGGAATGCCACGGCCGTCTGATGAGTCGGTAGCGGTCGCTTTGTCCGAGTGTGCGTTGCGGGCGCTCAACCTACACAATCCGCATCAGGTGAGATGTGGAGATACCGAAGTCGCGAGCCCCGTCTCGACGCACGACGATTAAGCTTTCGCAAAACTTCCGAATCATTTAATTCCGATTCTGAATCAGACTCTTCCGACGAAAAATCAAGTAAGTTTATCCGAAATAAAGTGAATAATTACACGTGACTTGGCGAAAACCGTCACGCTACGGCTGTCCTAGAGGTGCATATTGAGATCGAGGGAGCGCCACCGCCGGCCATCCGTGGCTACCGCCTTGCCCAAGTGGGCGTTGCGGACTCCAACCCTGCACAATCCGCACCAGGTGAGATACGGAGATACGTGACTTGTGGCGAAAACCGTCACGCCACGTCCTTAAGGTGTGTATATTGAGGTCGAGGGAGCGCCACCACTGTCCGTGGCTGCCGCCTTGCCCGAGTGGGCGTTGCAAGCGCTCACCCTGCATAATCCGCATCAGGTGAGATACGGAGATAGGTTCTGAGGCTGAGGCAAAGACGCTTGAATCGCCGTCGCCCAGCTCGAGTGGCCGTTATGGGAGTGACCCTGCATAGGACGCACCAAGTGGGTAACGTGACGAAATGAAACTCGTCACGCTACATGCTCGTAGCTCTGCCGCTTTGCCTGAGAGTTTTGCGGGCGCTAACGTAATCGACCAAAGGGTCGTAGATGGAAGTCTAAAAATTTAAAAATTATGCTGTCGGGTCTCTTGCGTCTCTTGGAAGTTGGAAACAGGGTTCTTCATTTAGTAACTGAGTTAAATCCTGAGTAAACTTCCTACATAAAATAGAAGAATAAAATTAGTACCATACTATGACACTCCAAGCAATGAGATGTCAGCCATGAAATCTTCTAACATTTACTACCTGTACTGCAAATTGGTTTGAGTGATATTTATATCTTCCCATAGGTTTGCATTACTATAATCCTACGGTGTTGGTCTGCTGGGTCCAGATTTCCCCTCAAGCTTTTTGTTAGACGGCTAATTAGACATACGGACTGAATAACTATTTGTCTCTCGCTCACACAAATATAAACGACAACAAAAGACAGGCAAACAGTTGTCCAGACCCTCTCTTTAAGAAAGAAATATTATAATGTAATTTAATAAATTAATACAGCCTATGTACGTCGCACTGTAGGGAATAAGCCTTTTTTCAGAAAGAATGGGCTTAATCACCACCACGCCCACCGCTGATTGGCAATTTCAAGCGCTGAGGCATGTGAACACTCCGGACACTTGGCTACCCCACCATGTTTTCCTTCACAGCTACCTATCCCTCTTTAATGAACAGTGTTGCAGCCGTTTAGGTGTATAACGTTTTCCACATTCTGACCGCCCCCTCGTTTCCAGTCGCCGGAGCTTTGCAACGGCGACGCTTCCGACAAATGCGACGACGTCGTCGACCCGACGCGCAAGACCGCCTGCACCTGCGCCAAGTGAGTCTGCACACGGCCTTGCCCTCATACTGTAGATAGAGCTTCGCGCGAGTGGTGGCCGGGGCGCTGGCGAGCGCGCTGGGAGTGTGCAACTCGGAATTTGACCCAGATCCCTCAAACTTAACAAAATAGCTGCTCATTGATAGAGGATTTTTATGAAGAGTGACCATGAATCTAGTATTCTGCTCTATGGTAATTTACGGATTTAGGGAATGCCCCGGATGCTAAACTGAATAGCTGGACATTGACAGAGGATTTTTTAGGAGGGTGACCATGAATCTAGTCTGAATAAACACTAGCGTACATTAGGGGGGATATTTGTTTGCTGCTCGATGGTAACTTACGGATTTAGGGGATGTTACTCAATACTCCTGAAGCTAATCTGAATAGATGGACATTGACTGAGGATTTTGTTGAAGGGTGACTTTGATCTAGATAATAAACTAGCGTAGATTGTTGACTTCATATTCGGATTGGAACTCGTTGTGACAAACCGTCGCTATTCGGGATAAAACCGATCCTCGTTATGAGTGCTGAGGTTTTTGTATCTGAGAGAAGTCTCTTGCAGTATCAAGTTGGGTTATTCGGCGTGCTATAGTCAGTTATAGGTTACAGGGTCATTGGGTCAAAACGCGATAAACGGATATATCCTTGGTAATATCCGTCATTTTACTCCCAGCACGGACGCCTTGAAGTTTGGAATGAAATCTGAGGTAGTAGTGATTCTATGAACGCGTTTGATTGTCTTTGGCAGATAATATTTGTGTTATCTATGTAATTTTTATGAGAGTATTTATTTGTTTATATTTAAAATGCATTTTTAAGAATGTTTATTATTAGAATCTGGCTTGTCGATAGTTTATACATTAAAAAAAAACCAAGATTAATTTTATCTTTGAACGTAAGCAAAGTACGCAATCGACAAACTAAGATTATATGTAGTGTTGCCTGAAATATATATGTATAATTATTTAAAAATGCAGTTTATAATGCCGTGTAGATAGATAGGTAGATGTTATAGTTGTGTATGTCCTTTACTGTTTAATAATATTAGCAATTTGAGACTGAATTGCTCAGAGTTTACTTTGTAGTGATGACACCAACAGAAACATTACATGCAGTGCAGTGACGTAGATATGAAACTCAAGTTAAGTTAAGTTTGCATTAACTCACACGAAATCTAAATACTTTTGGTAATAGTACAAATTTTTCTTTCACATCGGACTTTCACATCGGTTTTACCAAAGAACTGTAGTAGAAAAAAACGACGCTGCATGTTGTGCTTATTTACTATGTCAAGCGGCGTTGCGGTACACGGTGAAATTTTAGTGTGAGTACAGCCTAAGATACTACTGAAGTAATATACACAAAGCCGGATCTATTACGGACCGATACTATAATAGCAACCTTAGTACACTCTGAGTCTAGCCAATATTAGAAGACTCCGATCATATCCTACTCATTCGAGCTGGCTCTAATGTAATCGTGCAATAAAAATGGCGTCAAAAGCTCTCGAGATGACTAGAGGAGACTAGTTATCACCCTCGTCTCTTGTCGTCAAATCTATATGAAGTATTGTAGAGTATGTAGTTATCCATGTCCAATTTTTTTTAATTATTCTTCTACTGCTTAAATTCGGCGATAAGAAAATTCGAGACCTCTATTTTGTAAATCTGTGGACATTTATGCATCAGCAAAACGCCAACTTTTGTAACTAAAGGCGCCGTAAAACCGAGGTAAAATCCGGATTGACTAAAATAAGTGTACATCGTAATCAGAGTACGCTGAGATCGTAAACAACGGCGTTAGGCTGTAAGTCCACTAAAACCTTAACGTGTATTCCTAGCCAATGGGGGAGGCAACTAAGAAAACTTTGGCACCTTAGCAGCAACTAGCCAATCAGAAAACAGTTTCAACAAGATGGCGAATAGCCATTAGCGAATCACAAGTTGTTACTGACGTCATACATTTCGATCAGAAGAAACATTAATGTATTAGGCAAAACGCTTTATGTTTGGCATTGATGTCCTAGGAATGGAAGGCGTTGATTTAACTGAACCCTCCATTGTTCGATGCTATTGCATTGGCTCCTACATTGAAACTAAACGTGATTCCAATGACTCAGTTTTTAACTTCAACATAAATGGAGGTTGACCGCCCGCCCTCTTCTTCATTTCTTGCCTTTTCAACACCGGCTACATCCGTCTCTTTACAATCAACCGATAAATCACGGCTGTCACAGCGATTGGCTAGCTACCATCTAAATGTTGCGATCTAAAGTTGCGCCGCCGCCCCCATTGGCGCGGGTCGGCCTAGCGACCCGCGTCGCGGCCCAGCAACCCGTAGCGGGTAGCAACCCGTGCGGCGTAGCAACCCGTGCCGCGGCCTAGCAACCCGTAGCGGGTAGCAACCCGTGCGGCGTAGCAACCCGTGCCGCGGCCTAGCAACCCGTAGCGGGTAGCAACCCGTGCGGCGTAGCAACCCGTGCCGCGGCCTAGCAACAGCTCCGGTGCAGGTGGCGGCGGCGGCGGCTCCGGCACGCGACGCCGTTCCACCGGCGCGCGCCAAGACACCACCTCGCCGCGCCCGGCCACGCTTCCAACGCGTGAGTATACCCACGGGGAAGTCCACTCTCGGTCCGCGCTTGGGATTACGCACACCGGCACCGCTACTCTTCATTTCATACAAACATTCATGACCTCTCGTCTATATCCTAAAGTGGTAGGCAAGGACCAGGGCTGCCACTTTCCACGATCCTAATTGCTGTCTTCCTAATTGCGCCACAATTAAATTCAAAGTCCGAATAACGGCATCGGAAACTAGAAGCATATTTTCAGCGATTTCTCATTAGAAAAAAATGTTTAAAATGCATTTTTTAGTGTTTAGTTAGTGCAGTGCAATTATGGGTTGAAGTGACGCTGTCACACGCAAAAATTTGCTGTGAATTTACAGCTCGTTTGCATCTGAAACAGCGATTTCTGGTAGTAAGGGATCGTTAGTTGCGTTTAAAATTAATGAATTGTTAAGCTTTGGCTTTGGAAAAATATATATTGGGCTAACACGAACCCGTAGGAGGGTTTCCTCGTGTCAAGTTCAAATGTATAATTTAAATTAGACCAAAAAAATAATAATTACGGTGTGCGTTATCCTTAGTGCATTTGAACGAGTCCACACACTAAGTCATGGGTGTGGTTCGACTCTAGGTGAAAAACACGTCGTTTATTTCCCATCAGGTTCGAAAAAGATTGGAGAATGGAATTCCTTGAACTCAGTATCACTTTGTACAAAGTATCTTGTATTCCACCTTGAGTTGAACTGTGCAAGGTTGTGGACACACTCAAGCTCGAACATTAGCAGCCATCACAAGACAGTTCAAGAACATTAATCTGCGAGATTAATCTAAATACTTTTAACTTAATCACACCCGGGAAAGCGTTTGGTATAATGAGGATGCACAGTTCACTTGGAGAAAGAAGACAGCACAACATATCATGCAATCAAACCACCAATACTAAAATCACGGTTCAGGACCCATTGGCACGATGTAAGATATAATGGAGTATAAAACTCCTATGAAATAAAGTTGAAATTGCTAACTTTAATAGTAATTCTAGCTTTATGGATTCCTAAATTAAGTCACAAATTATGCATTGCTTCGATATTGAAAGTGCATGATATTTCGGCCTTCTTTATAAGTATTTTATTATATCTGTATTTATGAGGCGTACTATTCATTGCATTAGTATGACATCTACCGCATGACGTTTATTTATTACCTGTCTTGGAATAGATATGCATGTTTTGTGTCCTAGAAATATCGTATTGGAGGAAAGACTGGATAAAATGTGAAAACTTCTGATAGAAAGTACGATTATCTTTCTTAACTATGTTACCATCTAACCTTCAAATAAAATTCATTAAAATTTCAGGCTTTCTGCCCCGACTACCCCTATCGCTGGCAAGCATAACAACGGAAGCGAAAATTTGGTGGCAAACTAATAATATCTCGTATTATTCCATAGTATGCCGCCGAATTCATCCGCAGTCGATGCACTTCCTACATTAAATCGAGGATCTCTGTGCGGCGCCCGCTGAGACTAGGGGCGTTGCTTCGTTCACCTTCGCACATATTTATTGTTCTTTCACTGATGCGCCACCGCTGTAGTGTGCATTTTACCCAGCGAACGAAATACTACTTTGATATTGACGAAAAATTGTACCACACACTCATTCATTTTTGATAACAGTACGCGTATCAAACCACTCCATGATTGAAATGTGTGTGTGTGTGTGGCCTATGCGTTCAGAAATCGGCCCGGAATTGGGGCCCATATGTGGTGTAATTTACAAGAATTTTATTTTTGGAAACATTTTTTTGCTTGAGCTGAATTTAGTAATCTTCACAACACAGTGGTCTTGTCATTCTTGAAGTCATAAATTCAATTCTCAATTCAAAAGACTGTACGAAATCTTAACCACAGACGTTAAATAAAACTAGAAGGAGATTACAGTACGTATGATGCCACCATCAAAGAAAAATAGTCCTTACCAATTCTAAAAAGTTTTTCTCCGTAAAGTTTCATTTATATTCTGATACATATCTATATCTTCCTTGGACAGTTTTAAAGCCTATCCGTCACACTGCCATACTAGTATCACGCCTGGCAACCAGACTGGTGGTTTTTTTTCGGTATTCGTGACATCACCTTTACAAACTAATGGAAATGACTCTTTTCGAGCTAAGCCTCTTTAAAATTTTAGCTGGAATTATCCAGTTTTTTGCACCTGTTTCTACAGACTGTTTTCGCTGTGATTTCGATGCAGGCAAGAAAGTGGTCATATTCAATGACCATCGCGACTAAAATTCACCCCTACAGGCTTAGCATGAACTTGGTATTCATTTCGGTATGACACTCGCTCTAACCTGGTCCCACGATAAAGAGTAGCATCATCTTGCTTCACGAAGTGAGTGAGATGACGCGGCTATTTATTGTTATTATTTTATTCTTTATTGTACCAGTGAAAACTGTACAAATGGCGGGTTCAAGGCGGTTCTTAAGTGGATCATGCTGTCTCGCTCGCACAACTTTTTCTTTTAGTGATTGTAATAAAACGCGTAAGGTTTTGATAAATTTGGTCTGAGCGTTTGATCCATAATTAAATTACGGGTATTTTAAATATATTTTTGTTTTCCTATACGTAGTTTTTGAAAGAGTAAACATGTTTCCAAAATAATTAATTTTGGAATTTTTTTTTCTCAATCAAAAACTTGTTACAGGATAATTAAACAATGCCTCGAAAATCCGCTATTTAATTGCCGATCAAACCCTCAAAACACGATCATCAAAAGTAAACTAATTTTATCACAATGGCTCCAAATGTTTAAAAAAATTCGAGCGTAACAGCGTGCTCCGCGTTAGAGCAGGCTCAATATTAAATGCTATTAATTGTTCACGAACGAACGAACGACAACCTCGACTCAACTCGATAGGAGATGATTTTTCGAGTTGTCCCTCTTGGGTTTTTTTATTGAAGATGTCCAGCTTCATACAAAGTTAATGCTAAGCCAAACCATCTGCTCCTATAGTACACGCACTAAATCCTGAACGATTCCAATCGTCTTAACTGTCAAATTTAATACTAATAGCTATCGTAAATGTCAGGATTGCGACAGGATTTAAAGCGCATAATTAAGCCCCTGAACGTGAGCTGACGTCCGTTCTCTCGCTACCTCCAGAGTCTCCACGCAAGGGGGCACGGTTTGCTCCCCCGGGAGCTGCGGAGGGGGCTCCCCCGCTGCCCCGGTCTCGGCCCCCTCGTCCGCCGGGCCCCCCGCCTCACCCCACCATACTCAGCAGGCCAACCACCAGGTGAGACACGCTACTCATTTTTGACAGCCCTAGGACGCCAGATACAAAAGCCGCCATAAGGCCCAAAGTCCAAATTATGTAAAAAAAACAGTTCCTAATGTAAATTACAAATACAAATACAAAAATATTTATTGCCGTAAAAGAATTTTACATGAGCGATACACAGCGGGCCCCGCGCTAGGTAAAACCTGTATCGCGGACGCCCAAAAACAGTTTTAACAAATATGAGGTTATACGAGCAAACATGACAAAATTTAGAGACAAACATGCAATTGTCGTTATGATGAAAAAGAATATAAATTAAAACTTACGTGTAAAAATGACACAAAATAAAAACAGGAATATTACCGCACAGACAGCAGCTAGATTCGCCTGCAACGTCCGGTCAGACTTCTCCACCTCAGCGTCTTTATACTAACTTTATACTAACTAATGCCACGCTGCACACCGGATCCACTCGTGCCATTTATTTATTCACCATTGTCCTGTGTCAAAAATACTCTGTTTTTGACACCGACGTCGGATCCGCGGACTCGCTTGCGCCATTCGTCAAAATACTCTAGTCCAAAGTTCGTGAATACCACCCAGTCCAGGAGTGTCAGCTCAGGGTCTTTTCTGTAAAATAAATAAGCATGTAGACTGCAGATTTGTAAATTGGTGGAGTATAATCAGAAAATTAAAGAAATAAAAACAATTGTGTATCAATTCGTTGGTGAATTAGTAAGAAGTGCCACGGCGCGCTCCGCCGACTCGCTGGCAAGTTGTCGGTCCGGTTTTGGCCTGCGGGGCGCGGGGCTCCACTCAGTGACGTAGGGCTCCAACAAGCAGCGTGTAGTAAACCTAGCCCCAACCCGTGTGCAGGCCTGTCGCACTCCGCGTGTAGATATCGAACGCGTGAGTACATGCGGCGGCCACTCCAGAGTGGCTGATAAGTAGGAACTTACGCAGGAGCGAGCGGTGACGCGCGCGCGAGTTACGCGGTAGAAAGAGAGGTAACATGTAGGTGAACATAACTGTAGCTTTTTTAGCGCCGTGCGATCTGAATTGCACCTAATTGGGTAGTTGACAAAATGTCAAATAAGTTATTTTCAAACGGAATTTTGTATGAAATGGTTTATGACGTCATATTTCAGAGCACTCTTTTTATGTTTCATCTATTTAAAAATTGTAATAACTAGTAATTGACTCAAAGAGATACATTTTCCGAAATACATATTTTGTAATTTTTGTTTTAATCGAGCATATGAAATAATTTATTGTTGGTCATGTCAACTACCCTATTGTAACGCTGCTAGAGTCCCTTTTTCTTTAATTGATTTTGCGGAGTGAATCTTCCGTACTTGTAGTATTATGTATTCTGTGCCGTGTGTAACCGCCCCCTCCCGGCAGGGCGCGCTGGCGGCGGCAACGCTGCACACGCCGGCGCCGACGCCGGACCCGCTGGCGCCGCCCACGCCCGCGCCGCCCTCCGCGCCGCCCGCGAAGCCCTACCCGCAGGTATGCCCACGCTCGGCGTGACTGGCCCCTTGAGGGCAATGTGTTTGGCTTGTATGATGTATGTATGTTTCTCCTAGATGAGTTGTTAATTAAGCTGAAATTGCTTTGAAAAGAATGAATGTGTTTCTTTGTTAGCTTCTTCTCCACATAGTCTTTTAATTGGATCTAAGAACTTCGTTTTCCACAATAATATAAACATTTTGTTATTACCGTGAATAAAAATATTTAAATTTGAATACATATGAACTAAACACATTACTCTCGATGTTTTCCTTCACAGTTAGCGAGTGGTATTGCCACTACAACTGCACAAAACATAGAAAACAAAGTCACAAGTACACGCCCCACTGGGAATCTACCCGGTGTGAATGGGTGAACCCGGGTCATCTATTCTTTCATATTAAAATCTACTGTTTCAAGTAAACAGTGTTAATTTTTCCATTTACCCAACAATCTAACCCGGTGGACGAATCGCTGTTCGAATGTTTGCTCCTCAAATGGGTCGATGTCCCACGGGCATTTTTTTTTTTTTTTTACGCTGGGAAAAATGCGTTACGCATCTCCTTCCGCCGGGGGACGGAAGGAGTATGTGAGACTCCCGGGAAAGTGTTTCCCGGTATACTCACTAAACAACCCAGCGGCACTCCCTCTTCGCCTTGGTGGCGGGGGTCTGGGAATCTGGTCCCACGGGCATAGCTTAACCCCCCCGTCCCCGCAGGGCGACTCCCCGCCGGCGGCGGGCTCGGCGGCGTCGCCGGGCGGCGGCGGTGGCGTCGGCGGCGGCGGCGGCGAGCTGGGGCAGCGGCCCGTGCTGGCGGGCGGCGAGCGCGCGCCCGACCCGCTCGAGGACGAGCACTCGCTGCACATGCTCTACGACTACACCACCGTGCACGCCTGGTGAGTACCCCGTGAGCGAACGCCTGCGGAACGAAATAAAATAAAAATAAAAACTCACGCCCGTTATCCCCGAAGGGGTAGGCAGAGGCACCAGTCTCTAGAACTGGACCCACGTTTTGCCGAGTTTATTAGGTCCCAAACGTGACAAGTGGCAAGCCTGTCGCCGTTGTCCGGGCACAATTTATCAGCGAATGGTGTTGCTGTACAAACAAATGTACGTAACTAAAAGTCATTGGTACATGCGTGGTTCGAACCCAGACCCTCATGATCGAGAAGCAAGGGTCAACCCCACTACGCCACCACCGCTTTTTCGCTGCGGAACGAATGGTGAGGTTTTAAGGTTGACCCACATTACTGCCCTCGTAACGAGAAACACATTAATAGCTGCTACACACTATGCCGGCATGTTTAGGCCGCCGGCACTTGACGCTGGTGCCGCCGAGCATCATTGGCATGATATTCTAGCACAACACTTTCAATCGAATGCCGGGAGCGAACTGCCGCTGGCTTACCGCGAAACCCGTCGGCTTGAACGGCATTGCCGGCGGCCTTCTACCCTCCCGTGTGTAGGAGCCATAATAGCCATTACAGCGTTTTTAGTTTGAATGCAAGAATAAGCTTCTCAGAGGCATTTTTTGCAGTAAAAAAGTAATGGTGGCTGTAGATCTACTGTAGATACAGTAAAAAGGCAGTTATGGCTATTACTGTGTTTTTCGTTACGAGGGCAGTTTACGTGGGGCCGCATCGGGGCGGGGCGAGGAAATATATAAGAAAGAAAGAAAGAAAAAACGTGTATTACACCAACAAGACACATCACAGAAACAAAATAATGTAAGTAACATAATATATTAAGTAAGGCAACAGACAAAAAAACAAATAAATTGAAACAACCAAAATACATAATTATGAGCGATTTCGGAGGATTTTGCGCTGCCAATCTTTCAAAACGATTACATCCGCCAGATGAAGCTTTATTAAGCTACAGATACAGCACAACACTGCCTGCTTTATAAATAGACTAGCAATTATCTAAACCTCGGAGAACAACTCTGTACATACGAGTATTACGCTGTATGAGTATACCAATAACCTTAGTGTAGATCCCGACTTACGCAGAGTTAAGTTGAAAGTACTTTATAAGTGATCTGAAAGTGGTCTAATCTAAAAAGTGTGCTTTCGAAGACAACGGTATTGGGTGACGCTTAAGTTGTAATGAGTAATGCACAGGTAGAACCTTCAAGCATTCCAGTTTACGACCATACTGCAACAGGGATATCGTCATCCACATCCACATACTTTATAAGTTGCATTATTGATACCTGAATTTTTTACTAAACTAATTTACGTGCCAAAGTACTAACCTTTGTCTCCTGCATTCTTCCAATGTGCGACCACAGGTATGATTGCATGACTCTATGTCTGTAGTGGGCACCTGAATTATTTTATGAATTCTTTCTTTGGTCATGTTTTAGTTGCGTGTTTGAACATCATCATGAACATCAGGCGAGAACAATGAAAAATCATAGAAGTCATTTCGGCGAATATTTTTACATCGTCTCGCCTGCACTCTTATGAATGCGTGTACACATTCCTTTATTATTTGAAAACGCATTACTTAACGTATCCGAATAGTTAATTAAATGTTACGCTGTTATCTTTATTCCGGATACACTTACTTGAATTTTAGTCGGAAGAGTCTGACCAGGTTTCGCAGAGCTTAATCATGGTGAGTAGAAACGGAGCGAAACCTGGTCGGACTCTTCCGACAGTAAGTCAAGTAAGTGTATCCGGAATAAAGTTAATAATGCCAGTGTATTTTTTTTTAACTAAAAGTTTTACTTAAAAAAAAGTTTAAACTGCGAACAATTACAGAGTTAAGCTCGCCTTAGGACATGATACATCTTAGTAAATGTCCTGCTAATTGACGTTTTCAATAAAATATAATAATAATAATTAAATTTAGTACTGATGCCACACCCAGATTCTCTTTGTACTAAACTGGAGGGTTTTACTTGACTAACTTTTTCCTGTAGAATTGAAATAATAGTAATAATTGAAATAATTGAAAAGTAGTAAGTAAATACAGTTGGTCTGCTGTGAAAAGAACAGTTTAAAACCGATACGTAACTGCGAGTCTTCAAACGGTCACATTAGCACAAGACGATGTTGGAATGTGAATTTTTTGCTCGCAACAGTAACATAACAGGAGTAGCGCATCAACGCGAATGAAGCTTATTTGCCGTTGTGTTCATTACTTTGTTACATTTGTATTTATGTTTTGTTTCTACTGTCCGTATTTTAGTTTAAAAGTGTTTGTGTATACGATAGCATATCACGCTTAATACTGGCGATTGCGGCTTCACAGTTACATTCAGTTGTAAAGCAAGTTAGATTGTTTGGGCCCTTGTCCAGTCGTTCAAACGATGATCAAGTGTACAGTCGCGTTTGTGTGAAGACTGTTTTGTGAAATTCAAAACGAAAGTGTACGACGACCTCTGTTGGCGCAGTGGTTAGCGCATCTGCCTGACATCCGAGAGGTCCCGGGTTTAAATCCCGGCTGGGGACAAAAAAAAACCCAGGTCTTGGATGTTTACATGTTTGTGACGTCGCTGTTTCGGGGTCCCACGACACAGGGTATCTTAGTCTGGAGCCAGAAGCAATATATGTGCCTGTATGTAAAAATTATGTTATTTTATGTACTTTTTAGTACCTCCGCATTGTGTAATTGGAAATTGTTACTTCCAATTCTTTGGAATTAAGTTTCGAAAGTTTGGGCTTTCAAGTGCCACCTAGATCTGCTATCGTGTGTACCGACACAGTTACTAGTCTATTTACTTTTTCGGCGATTTCAACCTATTCTCCCGCCATCGCCACCCAGGCTGGAGCACCCGGTCAAGCGGTTTAAGTCTGAGGAGCCCTGCTTCCGCGAGGAGATGGCGCTGGGCGCGGGCAGCGGCGACCTGTACGCCGGCCACGATCACACCAGGATGGCCGCCACGCCGCGCCACAGCTACAGCGAGGTCAAGCACGAGCGGCAGGAGGTGAGTCTCTCTCAATCAGAGTGCGTATACTGAGTTTTGTCGTTCACTTTCGATAGCGAGAGCGTTTGCGTTTTGCATAGGAGTGACAAAGCGCGCCATCTATTTGTCTCTTTGTTACTCCTATGCAAATCGCAAACGCTCTCACTATCGAGAGTGAATGAAAAAACTCAGTATAAGCACACTGTTGACCAACTGTTAGCCCTTTATAAGGCAGAGCTAGTTTAAATTTTCATTGGTTTTGGTCTCTATGTCGAAATACGAGTACGTTCAAATTATGGTGGTCTTTTATGGTACAAAGCCTATGTTGCCGACCGACCAATAAACCTTTTTTAAGGTTTTTATAATTTTTCATTTTTTGCGATATCGTCCCCTAGCTTACAACACCGCTTAAGTCATTTTTACCAACTTTACAAACTTTATGTGTGACCAATGGTTAGACGCGCAATGAGCAGCTCCGTCTAATGGCATTCAAATGTGGAAACCGCCAATTTTCGACTTGAGTGGTGTTGTAAGCTAAGGGACGATATGTCTAATTTTTAACATAGAAT
Organism: Yponomeuta plumbellus; assembly: GCA_947310845.1. Lineage (NCBI taxonomy): Eukaryota > Metazoa > Arthropoda > Insecta > Lepidoptera > Yponomeutidae > Yponomeuta > Yponomeuta plumbellus. The sequence continues at coordinate 2,554,946 of OX371199.1, read as the reverse complement.
AATCACTTTTTCAATGCGATTCAGACAGAAAACATAAAATAAAAGATCCCTCAAAGTTACGGGCGCGTTTTCCTCAATTTTCTACGTGCATAAGTTTCAGCCTTATAAAGGGTTAACAGCTGTCAAACGATTTTTCGTATGCAATTTGACCAACTGACAGTTGTTAAGAGTAGATTAACAGCCTGCTAGTTTAAGAGAAACCGGGAGTCTGTCTCTCTCGGCCAGAAATGGCGGCCATGACTAAAATTTAATGGCCGCGCCACAGCTAGTGAGGCTAAGCACGGGGATGAAGAGAGGTAGCATTCTATCACAACATAAGAGAGAAGAAAGGAGAAAGTACTGCGCGAGCGCAGGCTTTTTAGTTAGGGACTTAGGCCACGACCACACCAAAACCTTCAGTTCTAAAGTTATAAAAAAAAAAAAATCATTTCTAAAAAAAAAACGGACAACGAAAGTTCTGCGCAAGCGTCGGTGTAAGAGTTAAGACGTGAGAGGATCGTGTTGCTCGCTATGAGACATGAAAGCTACAGCGTGGTCTAGCATGAGCGACAAATACTTTTTCATAAAAAAGGTTCCTAAATTACCTACATATTTATTTGGTTTCATATATATTTCGTTTTTATTGAAGTAGGAACATTAGAATAAAATATACTCATTACTGTCCTTTCCCTCAACACCTAAATCCCCGAAAGTTACCCTTACATCTCTAATCCGTCTAAAACACTCTATTTTTAAATCCTCAGGATGTAAAAGAGTACAAGAAGCTGTTCACTTCGAACGGTCTGTGCGCGACGCTCAAAGACCTCGACCAGATCTTCGACAACTCTGACGACGCCAGCGGCGATGAGACGGTAAGACTTGTGAGTGTCCTCTGTGTTATGACGGCAGAAAGGTAATTATTCTAGTTTACTTTACCTAATAAATTGTTAGATAGATAGAGAACACTTTATTGTAAATAAAAAAGGAAATTACACAGGTATTTCTTAATCTAAGAGTACAGACGGCGGCTTTATCACTAAAAGTGATCTCTTCCAGACAACCTTTGGATGGACTGGAGCAAAATATTGGAGAAGGAAGCAGATGTACAAAATAAGTAAAATAATAATTACTGAGATGTTAGCTTGTAACCTCGAAAAGAACAATTAAAAAACATTGTTATATTATTTATGGCCCGATCGGGTCTTGTTCTGTAAATACTACAGTTACACACAGAGATTTTTTAACGTATTTTGTTCGAGTTGGATTGATTTTTGTGCTAATCTCGTGTGCTTGAGAATAGATTGAATGAACTGAAGTATGCAAATTTGTGTCATTTGTATGGACCAGTTCCTATACCGTTAGCAATCTTCAATGGCCCAATCATTTTTAACGTTCGCTTGAAAATTAATATGTATGAATTTATTGCAAAATTTAATTCAGACCAAGATGAGCATAATATTACCAATTGTGTGCGGTAAATGAATGTAGAAATGTTAAAATGAAGGTGTTGCGCGTTTGGTTGGCATTTCATTCTAATAAACAGTTTATTTTTATTGACAATAAATCAAAATGTGTAACTATAATTTTCAAAGTGGTATTCCTTCAACACTACATATTATTATCATTATTATAGTTCGAACTGTGTTTCAAAACATCTTTAAAACTGTCATCCATCCCTGGTCTGCTTGTGTACGGGCTAGGTAGTCTTCTCGAACCACTCAAAAAACTAATACTATTTAGTTCCCTGAAACAATTGTATAAAAACTATGAAGAGATAAGTTTCGTCTTCCTCTCCCACCACCGTCCAACAAATAACATCAGCTGCACTGCACACGCTCTCCTCTGTTCGTACAGCTTGCTCTATTGTATCTGACATTCCGTGCAATGTACTATTTTCATCCCTATTCTACACCTTTATTTATAATTTCTTCTATGGCATCTAAAAACAGACATTACCGTCCACAGCTGCAAGTGCAAACGCCGCCCGACTCGAACAAGTCGCTCGAGGACGGACGCTGCGGGCTGGGCGGGCGCGGCCTCAGGGCGGAGGAGCTTAGCAAGATGTTCCCCACGCCGCCCAGCATGGAGCCCTCGCCGGGGTTCACGTTGCCCGATGATGGCCACGCCACGCGGCACACGCCGCCTCCTGACCCTATAGAGGTAAGTGCAATCCGGGTGATATAATGACCAGGCTTGTCTGGAATCTTTGCCGGGTTTTGCGTGATGACTGTCACGCCACGCGGTATATTTCGCACTCTAGTAAGAAGCGCTCGCCACCTGAGTGCTTATACTGAGTTTTTTCATTCACTCTCGATAGTGAGACAAAAGACAAAGAGACAACTAGATGGCGCGCTTTGTCATTCCTATGCAAATCGCAAACGCTCTCGCTATCGAAAGTGAATGACAAAACTCAGTATACGCACTCAGTTCCTGAGTGCTTAGGGCGAGTTTTTTTAACTACTCAATCGCGTTAACGTAAACTGATATTCTATAGGAGTGACAAAACGCGCCACCTAGTTGTCTCTTTGTCACTCCTATACAAATTGCAAACGCTCTCGCTATCGAAAGTGAATGAAAAAACTCGCACTAAGCACTGTGTAGGGGTAAGTGTCAGCTGGGAAGGATACTGTCCACGTTAGCGTTGGGCCTTCGATCGATGAATTAGCTGTCGCCGAGTGGTTAACGCAGAAATTTAGTAGTCGTTGACCTAATATTGTGTGTATATAAATGTAACATAGCAACTTGATTTTGCAACGAAATAGTGTGTGTATGTATGAGTTTGTTTACAGAAACAGACAAGCCGATCCACCCTTTTTTTGACCTTCACATCTACATAAACGTTTGCCTCAACTGAAATGCATTTCCCGTCCGCAGGACTGGTCGTACGTGTTCAAGCCGCCGACTGTGTGCAAGTACGTCGGGTCGTCCAAGTACGCGCCGCTGGGCGCGCTGCCGTCGCAGCTGCTGCCGCCCGTGCCGCCGCACGCCGTGTACCGCCCGCGCTGGCAGCGCGACCACAAGCTGCAGCGCGAGCGCCCCGCCGCACGGCCCGGTCAGTACACAGCCCGCCCCGCCGCACGGCCCGGTCAGTACACAGCCCGCCCCGCCGCACGGCCCGGTCAGTACACAGCCCGCCCCGGTCAGTACACAGCCCGCCCCGGTCAGTACACAGCCCGCCCCGGTCAGTACACAGCCCGCCCCGCCGCACGGCCCGGTCAGTACACAGCCCGCCCCGCCGCACGGCCCGGTCAGTACACAGCCCGCCCCGCCGCACGGCCCGGTCAGTACACAGCCCGCCCCGGTCAGTACACAGCCCGCCCCGGTCAGTACACAGCCCGCCCCGGTCAGTACACAGCCCGCCCCGCCGCACGGCCCGGTCAGTACACAGCCCGCCCCGGTCAGTACACAGCCCGCCCCGCCGCACGGCCCGGTCAGTACACAGCCCGCCCCGGTCAGTACACAGCCCGCCCCGGTCAGTACACAGCCCGCCCCGCCGCACGGCCCGGTCAGTACACAGCCCGCCCCGGTCAGTACACAGCCCGCCCCGGTCAGTACACAGCCCGCCCCGGTCAGTACACAGCCCGCCCCGGTCAGTACACAGCCCGCCCCGGTCAGTACACAGCCCGCCCCGCCGCACGGCCCGGTCAGTACACAGCCCGCCCCGGTCAGTACACAGCCCGCCCCGGTCAGTACACAGCCCGCCCCGGTCAGTACACAGCCCGCCCCGGTCAGTACACAGCCCGCCCCGGTCAGTACACAGCCCGCCCCGGTCAGTACACAGCCCGCCCCGGTCAGTACACAGCCCGCCCCGGTCAGTACACAGCCCGCCCCGGTCAGTACACAGCCCGCCCCGCCGCACGGCCCGGTCAGTACACAGCCCGCCCCGGTCAGTACACAGCCCGCCCCGGTCAGTACACAGCCCGCCCCGGTCAGTACACAGCCCGCCCCGGTCAGTACACAGCCCGCCCCGGTCAGTACACAGCCCGCCCCGCCGCACGGCCCGGTCAGTACACAGCCCGCCCCGGTCAGTACACAGCCCGCCCCGGTCAGTACACAGCCCGCCCCGGTCAGTACACAGCCCGCCCCGCCGCACGGCCCGGTCAGTACACAGCCCGCCCCGGTCAGTACACAGCCCGCCCCGGTCAGTACACAGCCCGCCCCGCCGCACGGCCCGGTCAGTACACAGCCCGCCCCGGTCAGTACACAGCCCGCCCCGGTCAGTACACAGCCCGCCCCGGTCAGTACACAGCCCGCCCCGCCGCACGGCCCGTTGTAGTAGTCAGTACCGGCTCGCTGGTCATTACCACTGGTCATGTATCTACCATATTTATGAGGCGTAGAACCAGCTGCAAATATTATTTTTTTTACAGGAAAATTGACAGCTTATCACTAAACACGTTAAATTTACACGCAGAAACAGAAAGTCAATAAAAGGGTACGAATAATGATCGCTACTATCATCCAGTTTCAATTAGGGCCACTCTATGTAACTACTAAACTGTTGTGCTGTCAGAAAAGACCGCGACAGAATGTCTATTTCAGAAACTGGCCCATAGCTGTTAACTTTCGTCGCTTGCCCAATATTAGCATGTTAAAGTCTGTTCGCTATCATAGTATCACTTTGATATTTACCGCCTCGGCACGTGGCGTCTTTTCACAAAAGAAATTAAGGGAAGCCGATGCGGCGCAAACACGCCAGTGAATTTGGCTCGCAGCTCGTCTCATTCTACTATTAATAGTAGAATGAGACGAGCTGCTTAAGTCGCGTGATCTACATAAGTAGGTCACGCAATTAAAAAAGTAAATCAATCAGTATTTTAGAATGAATTTATAACGAGACGATCCTGCATCACTTAGGTAGGTACCTATTCTAAATCCGGTGGAGATGAATATTCTGAGGACACTACGAGTGATGAAGAATAGTGTTTTTGTGCTTCATTAGGTATATTGTGTGTCATGTATTTTTTCTATTTAAAGTATTTTCGCCGTCTAAGTTGTATTACTGAAATAAAGTTATTTTATACTACACCTGCTTGGAAAGTACCTTGATACTTTATCAAATTTACGGTAGAAAGTACGTCATTGCATATCGAACAAATATGCGGGGAGAAAACGTATCTGAGCGGGAGAGAAAAGTGTATGAAAATCCATTTCTTACGTGGTTTTTCTTTTTTAATTTTGGGTAAGACTATGCGCCGGTAACCTAAATATCAAAAGGCAAAAAGTTTTTACAGTGAGTTTTTATCTCCAAGTTCGCAAAATGACACTGGCCACTAGCAACAATTTCAATATAAATTTCAATTAGTAAAGATATCGTTTTTTATGTTCCTCGTAGGTGTAGTATAAAGCACCATGTATCACTCGAGAGAAACTGCGATTCCCGATCTCAGGTGTTTTAAAGCCCTCGCCTACGGCTCGGGCTCCAAACGACACCCTCGACGGTAATCGGTCACTTTCTCCTCTCGGTGAACAACGTACTGTTACCAAAACCAAGATTGCCTTCGTGTGTGTCGACACTGTCTAAGCGAACGGAGTTAACACGAGTGACGTCCGCCCCCTCAGGCACGAAGCGCGCGGCGTCCCCGCCGGCGACGGGGCGGCGGGCGTCCCCGGGCGGGGCGACGGGGCGGCGGGCGTCCCCGGGCGGGGCGCCGCGCTCGCCGCCGCCGCCGCCGCGCAGCCCGGCGCCGGCGCGCGCGGCGTGCCCTCTGCTGCTCAACGTGCTGCTGGCCGACACCGTGCTCAACGTCTTCCGCGACCACAACTTCGACAGCTGCACGCTCTGCGTCTGCAGCGCGGGGCCCAAGGTCGGTGGGGACATTCGGGTTATAGAATCAGAATCAGAAATTTATTTCGACGTAAAGAATTTACATTCTGCTTGTTGAATGTCAATGTACATACAGTTATGTATAATGTTAGCCGCTGCCTTGGGGCCGTCTGTAGTAGAGAAAAAGGCAGCGAAAAAAAAAAACTCCACTCTGACCATCTTTTCTCAAATCAACTTAAAGCTAATACAAATAAAACTTACAAAACAATATCTTGGATGTGTTGAACACTAGACACATTTATCCTCTGATTAAATTTAATATTAAACTACTATTTAAAGCCATACGTCCTTGTCTTCTAAATAATCGTTGATTTTATAATAAGCTTTTTTGCAAAGAGTGTGCTTAACACAATTATTAAATCGCGTTAGAGGTAACTCTAATATATCTTGGGGTATCTTGTTGTAGAACCTTATACAGTGCCCCATAAAGGAAGTATTAACTTTTGCAAGTCTAAATCGTGGAAGTGACAATTTATGTTTATTCCTAGTATTAACGTTATGATAGCTACCAAGTGTTTCGAAGTCTTTAATATTTTTCCTAACGTACATAATATTTTCATAAATGTATTGGCTTGAAACTGTTAGAATGTTGATTTCTTTGAAAAAAATTCTTAGTGTGTCCCTACTACCTAGCTTACTACTCTATACTACTCTATACTATACTACTCTATACTACTCTAGCATTAACCTTTGAAATGGCGAAGCGCGAATACGGGGGTAGTACCAGACTGCCTAAGCGCGTATCCGCGCGCATCCGATATGGTATAGGTTTTGCGCTATTTTAGAGCAATAGCGCACTAGCGACCTGGCAGCGCAGCCATGACGCGCGACCCGGCCGCAGGGGTTGCGATTAGCGACGCGGCCAAAACCGCGGCTACGATCGTCAGTTGCACATACAGCGCGCTTCAAAATGGACGTTGAGGAAATAGCAGTGCTTTTGTATCTTATAAGTAAGAAGCGGAAAAAGAAAAGGAAAAAATATTGGGTTCATCCCTTGCTACGTGAAAGGCGAACAAAGGGACTATTTAATATTTATTTCACCGACCTTCAGCAATATGATGACAAGTTCTTTAATTATTTGCGGATGAGCAAGTCTTCGTTTGAAGAACTGTTAAGAAAATTAAGTCCATCAATCACCGGTGCTGTAACTAAATGTCTTGACAGGACATGTCCCATAACGCCCTCCTTGTCTCAATCTCGGTTATAAATCTTTCCGTGTCGAAAGACATCGCGATGATCACAAATCACGCTGTAGCTCCACAATCCGTGCGGCCGCCGCGGCTAGTGCGCGCACACTGGTGATTTAACTACAATGCAATACGGTATTTGACACTGTCAACAATAAATTATTTGAGATGCTCGATTAAAACAAAAATTACAAAATGATTCGGAAAATGGATTTCTTTTAATCATTTACTAGTTATTACAATTTTTAAATAGATGAAACATAAAAAGGTGCTCTGAAATGTGACGTCACAAGCAAGTATTTTCATACAAAATTCCGTTTTAAAAGTAACTCATTTGGCATCCTGTTAAATACACAATTGTGTGTAACGATTTATTTAAATAGCAGCGCGGTCGCGCCTTCGAGCGGGGTAGTCGCGCGGCCCGGCCGCTCTACGAGTTTCGACGTGTTCACTTGTATCGGTGCATTTGAAGCGGATGGGACGCTCTTTTGTTGTTTCTGAGAACGGGTGGAGAGCGGAGACGCTCGGGCCGCTTCATGTATATCAAAAAGCGACGTAGCCGCGGTCGCTGGAATCTGCGACCAAACCGCTCGGTCGCGCCGACGCACATAATTCAAACCTTAGGGGCTACACTTCCGCGCCATTGACACATGCCCGGTTCCAATATCCACAAAACGCTTCGTTTTTGCTTACGATCGGTTACAATTCCTACGAAATTCCTACAAACCGTCAATAAATTGTGTGGAAAACGGATCGTAGCCGGTAGGCGTATATTATAGGAACCGGGCAACAGCCAACATGATTGTATACTGCTTTGGCCAGTGGTTACTGTGACAACGTTGATACTGGGGGATACTGTGCTCAATACGTTCCGCGATCGCAAATTTAACAGCTGCACCCTGTGGGTCTGCAACAGGGCGTAAGATTGATGGGGATACGGACTATACTTCTCTAGCATGATGGATACTGACGGATACTGTCGTAATGTCTTCCGCGACCACAACTTTGAAAGCTGCACACTCTACGTCTTCAACGCGAAGCCTAAGGTTGTGGGGGTACTGGCTGTACTTTTCTAGCATTGACACAACCGTCTCTAGCATTGATACTGTGCTCAGTGTCTCCGGTGTCCACAACTTTGAAAGCTCCACGCTGTGCGACTGCAATACAGGACTTAAGGGTGCCGCTTGCTAACTGCTTTAGCCAGTTGTTACTATGTCAATGGCTTCTAGGATTGAAACCTGCGTCTGCAGCACGGGGCCCAAGGTTGGTGGGGATGCGGGCTTCACTCCTTTGGCATTGACACGGCTGTCGCGCACCGCTTGCCACGACTTAAAAACTGCACGCTGTGTGTGTGCAAACCTGGACTTAAGATTATTGGAATTAGGGTTCTGTGTTAGGGCATTGATACGCCATACGCGCGCACTGTTTGCCTTCTACTGGTCAATGTGTTGACTAAGAAAATTGCCGTTACAACTTCAACAGTTGTACGCTGTGGGTCTGCAAGGCTATACCAAAAGTTAGTCTGTGTACAGGCAACAGTTCACGCATTTAACTCAATTTGAAGTTTATTTTACTTCCTAGTTTTTTTTGTCGGAAGTGTATAATGTGAAGATATAAATTTGATACTACAACCGGGTAACAGCGTCTCGGAGCTTAATCGCGGTGAGGAATCACGCACTCGCTACTCTGGCCGTACTACAGTAATGTGTGTGCCTTGTCCCGACTCTGGCCAATAACATCATCATTATCAACCCATTATGTCTCCACCGAGGGGCACGGGTCTCTTCCCAGAGGAAGGTATAGGCCATTCTCCACCACAGGGGCCGAGTCCGAATTGGTGGAGGCTTGTAAAACTAGTGGCTGGTCTTACTGTCAGAAGTTTTCAAGCCGCTCTAAGGCCAATAACAATAGTAGGGTGACGGACCGAATTATCAGCACTCTAAGAGCCATCGCAAACAAGGTGACTTGTCGCCGCGTCAGACGCAACGTTGTCATTTGCTTCTGGCGTCTTGTCGCCGCGACTCCGCGACTCTGACGCCAAGTGTGCGGAGATTCGAACAAAATATATGAAAATAGACGGCCGTAGCCAGTCGTCGCGTCTAGTCGCCGAGCTGTCGCCTGTCGCGTGTCGCTAGTGTGCGCCTAGGCTAAGAGGTCATTAAATGTCAACTCTAAATATTATATTCAATAACGTTTGTGGTGCAGTGCTAGCATTTGGGTCGTTCACCCTACAATAATGTGTGTTTACCTGCAGTCGGTGGGCAACATCCTGGGCGCGGACGCGGCGACGTACCTGCCGCGGGGCGCGGGCGGCGCGGGGGGCGCGGGGGGCGCGGACGAGGAGCCGGGCCGCTGCACGTGCGGGTTCAGCGCCGTCGTCAACCGCCGCCTCGCGCACCGCGCCGGCCTCTTCTACGAGGACGAGATGGAGATCACCGGCCTGGGTACGTCTCTGCATCACTGTCTCACTGCCCGCTGAGAGAGAACGCTTCTCGTCCTTGGGGCAGCCTATGCCACGGTAGGACGAGATGGGGATCACCAGCTTGGGTTTGTCTCTGCCTCACTGTCTCACTGCCCGCTGAGAGAGAATGCTTCTCGTCCTTGGGGTAGCCTGTGCCATGGTAGGACGAGATGGGGATCACTGGCCTGGGTACGTCTCTGTCTCACTGCCCGCTGAGAGAGAATGCCTCTCGTTCTTTAGGTAGTCTGTGCCATGGTAGGACGAGATGGATATCAGTGGCTTGGGTACGTCTCTGCCTCACTGTCTCACTGCCTCAATATATACCGTGATTAGCGCATCTGCCTACCATGAGAGGTCTTTGTTCGGATCTTAAGTAGATCTTGAGGGGCTTCTGGGAGTCAAGTGAAAGGCTAAATTCGGTAGACCGATTCTTGAGTGTATTTTTGGTGTAAATCGATCTGGAACAAGAGAAATGTACATGGTTCCGTTTTCTTTTATATTAAGTCATTCCTTCCTGGTCTCTATTACAACTGATTTCGAATCTCGCGCCACCTAGACGTAAAGGCCCGAACTAAGTTAGTTCTAGAGAGTATTATATGTGGCTTATTAGCCCAGAGAGGATTAGAATGTGTAGCCATTGTCGTCTAGATGGCGTTGTTTAATAATTTAACAGTAATCATTAACAGTCTTGAGTTCTAAACCCGGCTGGGGATAAAAAAAGAAGCCCAGTTCTTAGATGTTTACATGTTTGTGACGTCGCTGTTTCTGGTTTCCACGACACAGGGTATCCTAGTGTGGGGCCAGAAGCAATGTATGTGCCTGTATGTACAGTCTGTTAGCTTTAAGAAACTGAGCAATCAAAAACCGATTATATTGCAATAAGGTAAGGTTTATTTTGTATTGTTATTACATTTTACTTTACATAACTTTTCAAAATAGTGAAGAAAAGTTTTATACAGAGCAGGAAGTAGTATTACACTCGTGTGCTTTCGGCGAAAACCGAAGCCTACTCTAAGCCCGAGGTACCTATATTCTAAAAGCTAACAGATTGTACATACAGGCACATATGTTGCTTCTGGCCCCACACTAGGATACACTGTGCCGTGGGAACTAGAAACAGCGACGTCACAAACAAGTAAACATCCAAGAACTGGGCTTCTTTTTTTGTCCCCAGCCGGAATTCGAACACAAGGCTGTTAATAATGTTTTATACTACACCTGCTTGGAAAGTACCTTGATAATTTATCAAATTTACGGTAGAAAGTACGTCATTGCCTATCGAACAAATATGCGGGGAGAAAACGCATCTGAGCGGGAGAGAAAAGTGTATGAAAATCCATTTCTTACGTGGTTTTTCTTTTTTAATTTTGGGTAAGACTATGCGCCGGTAACCTAAATATCAAAAGCCAAAAAGTTTTTACAGTGAGTTTTTATCTCCAAGTTCGCAAAATGACACTGGCCACTAGCAACAATTTCAATATAAATTTCAATTAGTAAAGATTTCGTTTTTTATTTTCCTTGTAGGTGTAGTATAAAGCACTATGTATCACTCGAGAGAAACTGCGATTCCCGATCTCAGGTGTTTTAAAGCCCTCGCCTACGGCTCGGGCTTCAAACGACACCCTCGACGGTAATCGGTCACTTTCTCCTCTCGGTGAACAATGTACTAATGTTATATTAACGCTCGTTCGTTTGGTTCCCGCAGCGGAGGAGCCCGGGGGCGGTGGGGGCGGCGGGGGCGGCGGGGGCGGGGGGCTGGGCGCGGCGGCGGGCATGGTGCTGGCGGCCTGCTGCGGCGTGGCATCGGCCGCGTCGGCCGTGCAGCGCGCCGCCCGCGCCGCCGCCGCGCGCGCGCCCCGACACCCCGCGCTCAACCTGCGCGAGTGAGTACGCCGCCGCTTGTAATGCCGCGTTTTCACGGTCTTAGTGCGCTCGGACCGAGTGCCCCATCCGAGTAAACTAATGCTTCTGATTGGCCATTGTAGTGTCGTGACGGAAAACCGTCCAATCCGAAGCATGAGTTTACTCGGATGGCGCACTCGGTCCGAGCTTACTAAGAACGTGAAAACTCGGCATAAGCCTGCCCGCCGAAACGCATCTGGCTAGCGGACTGGCTGGCTGGCTGGCCGGCTATCTGGCTGGCTGGTTGGCTGTCCGTCTTTCTCTCTGCCTGTTCATAAGATATGGCTCGGTACAAACACTGTTTGTCACCAAGCTGTATCCCGTGAACCGTGATAATTAGACAGTTGTAATTTTCACACAAGATGTATTTCTGTTGCCGGTCTAAAAAGTAATAAATACAGAATAAAATAAATATGAACGAGGCTAACATACATTAAAAGTGATATTTTATCGTGTTTTGCTTGAAATTAATCAGAACGTCATATACTTAAAACACATCTAAACCATAGCTTTATAAAATTTATGTTTAGCACTGCCACGATAGTGTAAATTAAGTTTTAAAAGCGAAAATTTTGATGTTTTCTTCATTACCAAAATCGAAAGAAATTAACTTGACCATACATTACATTGATACATTTTTCCGCGAAAATTATTCCTTCCGAGTACATTAACAATCACTTCTTTACGGGCTAGGAACACTCCTAGCCCGTTATTCCCTCTTATCCAAGAGTTTCAAGAATGCCCCATATTGTTCTTCCCACTAAAGCTACTAACAAGCTCTCTATCTTCATACCATACAGAGGACTTCCCACTAAAGCTACTAACAAGCTCTCTATCTTCATACCATACAGAGGAGGTTATGTTTTGTCACAGTTTTTCACCATGTACAATAATGGTTCTTCCAAGGCAGTTCTTTATGCAAGGCAATTCTCTATGCAATGTTTGTGCCTGTATGTAAATGTTATGTTATGTAACTGGCAATGATCCCGTTTTAGATTACTAGAAGCCCACACCGCGTGAAACACAACCAAAAAAAGTGTCATCCAACCACAGAATGTAAACAGGACAGTTCTGACCATAGAACACACCAGTGTTGCAGATTTTACTTTTATTCTAACAATCAGTGTACAGGCGGAGAGGAAATCGTATGCTTTGGCTTTGCTACACAGTAGAGACGATAAGAAATACGAAAATTGTATTTCAAATAATAAGTGTTAACATTTGCGTCCTGGCTCCCAAACTGGGATTTCTTGTTATGGGTAGCCAGGCTACTTCCGCATGCTAAACTTAGTAGTTATCATAGTTCTGCCAAAGTATTAAAGAAATGAAACTTGCAAGATCCAAATAAATAAGTCGCTCAGTACATAACATATTTTGTTTTGTTTTTGCTGTGGGTATTTTGTTAGCCAGCTCCGTGACGACGTCCCGATGGACGGTGATGGAAAGATAGTTCAACTTGCAGACATAAAACTACAGAAATTAAAATTTAAATATTTTTGCTCTGAGTAAAAACAAACTGTCGAAGTTGTTAGTTTCACAATTAATAGATTATGTGGATGAGAAGCTAACGAAGAAACTACACATTTATTCTTATTTACACATATTTCAAGCAAGCGGCGAGCGCAGCGTAGGATGACCAGCCACAAGATGGACAGACGATCTCATCCAAGTGGCAGGAATACGCTGGATGCAAGCTGCTTCTAACTGATCTTTTTGCAAATCCATGGAGGAGGCCTATGTCCAGCAGTGGACTTCTTGTGGCTGAATGATGATGATGACACATATTTCTACCACGTCGAGTTTTGGTAACGTTACTAATGAGTGGCTCGGCCCACTAACTTCAATCTTCTCGCATCAGTTTTGCCGGCTCCGGTCCTGCTTCTATTCTATACAGTACCATACTCAATCTTCTCGCATCAGTTTTGCCAGCTCCGGTCCTTCTTCTATTCTATACAGTACCATACTCAGGTGTTGACCAACAGCCCCTTCATCCCGCAGGTACTCGGACGGTGACTGTGCGGCGGCGCTGGCACTGCGGGCGGCGGGCGCGGGGGGGCCGGGGGGCGCGGGGGCCGCCACCACGTGCCCGGCCGTGCACCGCTGGCCCTTCCTCGGGGCGCGCGGCCCGCGCTCCTCCCGCGACGTCGTCCGGTACGTCCCTTGTCTACTCTACCGTGTTGCTCTGGAAGGTCCCGCTTGCCACAAAATGAAATGAGAAGCTGACGGCCAGCTTACATTAAGAAAAGATAAGATAAAAATGTTCTTTATTGCACGCAAGTAACAAGAGATAGAAATATAAGTAACAATTTAAAAAAGTGCAACAGCAATTTCTTCCAGACACTTTTGTAACGGAAACGCTGCTTAAGGAAAAAGAGACAAGGTCATTTTAATTATCCGTGGACCCATGGCATTACCTATGGCTGTATCGTGGACCTATGACTATATCGTTAAAAAAATATTTATGGCACTTAGATTCTTTAATAGTCTGAAATAAAATTTCATGTGATGTCTCAGCTACGATAAACCAACAAAAGATTTGAGATAGCAGCTACTCTGTTTTTCACGACTTAAAAATAAAAAAATAAAATAAAATATTTTTAATTCGCAGATTAATGCGTCGCCTCCGGCCGCTCCTCCAAGACGCGATCCAGAAGCGATGCTGCGGCGCGAGAATGTGGGACGGCGTGACCGGCCCGCTCACCTGGCGGCAGTTCCACCGGCTGGCCGGCCGGGGGAACGAGGACCTCTGCGAGCCCCAGCCCGTGCCGCCGCTACTGGTCGGCCACGACAGGGACTGGCTGTCCCTCTCCCCCTACGCCCTGAGACACTGGGAGCGCCTCGCCCTGGAACCCTACGCGTACTCCCGGGACGTGGCGTACGTGGTCCTGGCCCCCGACTGCGAAGCCCTCGGCGACCCGCTCCGGACTTTCTTCAGGGAGCTCTCCTCTGCGTACGAGGCGTGCCGGCTGGGCCGCCACCGGCCGATACACAGGATAAACAGGGACGGCCTCGTGCGGACGTCGCCCGGCGAGCGGGAGCTCGGCCGCGAGGAGTGGACGGGCGAGCTGCCGCCCGGCCGGCTGGGCGAGTACGTCAAGGCGTACGCGGACGTGTTGCACAACACGCTGATCCCGCAGCTGGGGGCGCTGAGCGTGGACAGGTCGCTGTTCGAGCCGGAGCGGGCGGCGGGGGTCGCGGCGGGGGCGGGGGCGGCGTCCCCCGCGCCGGAGGGGCCGGGCACGCCGGGCGAGGCGGAGGCGGAGGCGTCGGGCGCGGGGGCGGCGGCGGGGGGCGAGGAGGGCGGCGCGCCGGCGCTGGTTCTATACATCGTGGAGCCGCCGCACGCGCACGCGCACCGCGCCGCCGCTCTGCGCGCGCTTTTGCGGCTGGCTGCGCGCGCGCACCGACACCATCTGCTGCAACAGCACAACCCCGTAGTCAAGGTGAGTCCGCGCCCGTGCCGGTTTGTGCAGTCGCTGCCACTGCGCGTTATCCGCCTGTGGTCAATGGTGCGATTCGTCAAAAAACCCTGTTGGTCAAATTGCGTTTGTTAAAAGCGCGATTCGTCAAAATATCCTTGTTGTCAAAGACGCCTTTGGTGAAATTACGTTTGTCAAAAGTGCGATTCATCAAAACACCCTGCCGACCTATGCCGACTTGCCGATCGACAATGAAACATACGACATCTCAAATGATGGCTAGTACCTGGGTGACCGAGCTTTGCTCGGTACTTTTCTTGTAATATAAAATAATCCTTTTTCAACAAAAAAAGAACTTGGAAAAAAAACATCATGACTCGAACCGGGTCCCCTGAAATCGGCCCGAAACGGGTCGCCCGTTTTCCCGACAGAACTATCCCAACCTTGCAAGTAGACGCGAAATTTACCTCTGTGTGTTATTATAGCAAATTTCAATTGCCTTAAAACACGCACGCCCTCGAAAGCATCTGCTTACAAAATTTCGTGAAAATTGTTGGATCCGTTTCCGAGATTCTGATTATATATAAATATATGTATAAGAATTGCTCGTTTAAAGAGATAGATACAAGAATTGCTCGTTTAAAGAGATTAGATAAGGTCATCAACCTCTGTTGGTGACCTCATCTATGTTGAAGTCAAATGCCAACTTAAATAGAAATAAAACAAGGTTTTCCATTTACATATTCTTAAAAAGAGTATTTTAGAGAATCGCGTCTTTGGCAAAGCTCACCTTTGACCAAAAGCCCCTTTGACGAAAACTTTTTGACGAATCGCGACTTTTGCAAAACCCACGTTGGACCGAACGAGCGTTTGACAAGAAAACGTATTTTGACGAGTCGCACCTTTGAGCAAAGGCGGCAACCTTCGGGTAGTATAGATTTGAAGGCAATATTTTTTATACTACACCTAGTACACCTGCTTGGAAAGTACCTTGATACTTTATCAAATTTACGGTAGAAAGTACGTCATTGCATATCGAACAAATATGCGGGGAGAAAACGCATCTGAGCGGGAGAGAAAAGTGTATGAAAATCCATTTCTTACGTGGTTTTTCTTTTTTTAATTTTGGGTAAGACTATACGCCGGTAACCTAAATATCAAAAGCCAAAAAGTTTTTACAGTGAGTTTTTATCTCCAAGTTCGCAAAATGACACTGGCCACTAGCAACAATTTCAATATAAATTTCAATTAGTAAAGATTTCGTTTTTTATTATCCTTGTAGGTGTAGTATAAAGCACTATGTATCACTCGAGAGAAACTGCGATTCCCGATCTCAGGTGTTTTAAAGCCGTCGCCTACGGCTCGGGCTTCAAACGACACCCTCGACGGTAATCGGTCACTTTCTCCTCTCGGTGAACAATGTACTATTTTTTGCGTGGAATAATAAAACGGACTTCAGAACAAGTTCCAGAATGTCCCTAGACATGACCACGCAGCCAAATACAGCAACGCGCCCCTCTCCCGCCAGATAATCTCTCTGGAGGGCGTGATGGAGACCATCGGGCTGGGCGGCGGCGCGCGCGCCGAGCTGCGCGCGCTGTCTTTCAGCGTGTTCGGTGGCGCGCGCCGGCTGCTGCGCCACGCGCCGCCCGGCAAGTCGCTCACCGGCTTCGGCACCGCTGCGCACGCGCAGCTCTGCTTGCAGGCCAAGGACGTGAGTGTAGAGTGTAGCCCCCTGCGCGCGACTACAAACCCCAACAGCCCTGTATCACGCAATCATCATTCAGTCACAAGAAGTCCACTTGTAAGAGCGCCTACAAGTCACGCCATGATCTAGTACGGCTCCTACGGTTGGTTACAAGATTTGCTATTGTCTTGTAACCGGGAAGCTAAATGGGGTAGCTAGCTGGGGTGCTATCGGCTAGAAATGAAAGCACTCAATTGCTAATAAACTATCACTATATTAAACTGAATAACGATATAAATGATAGATGAAAAATGAGAACAAGAAACAGTTACAAGAAGTCCACTACTGGACATAGGCCTCTTTCGGCGTCGCCGCGCACGCGCAGCTCTGCCTGCAGACCAAGGACGTAAGTTTAGCCCCCCCCCCCCCCCCCCCACCCACATAGTGTCACTACAAACTGCGCGCGACTACAATACAATACAATATATTTATTTGTCAAATATGGCTGTAACATGCTGTTGATATAATTATTATTGTCGTCCGCCATATTTTGTCTCGCGCGGCATACAAATATTAATGTTTCTCTAGGTAGATTAAGCGTGAATACATTACTATAAAGATGTCAAATAATTTAAAAGAATTACAGTTTCATTAATAATTTTAGTTCTTGAAAGTCGCTTTAGATTACACTTACTTACTTACTGCGATGGCTCAGCGACCCGAAGTGGATCTTGGCCTCAGATACAAGAAGTCGCCACTTGTCTCTGTCCTCCTTAGATTACACACTTATTAATAATTACTTAGTCCATAAATTATTAGTCATGTACATGCAAAATATTATTTCGAAATTACTTACAAACTCCAGCAGTCCTGTATCGCGCAATCATCATCATTCAGCCACAAGAAGTCCACTGCTGGACATAGGCCTCCTCCATGGGTTTCCAAAAAGACCGGCTGGAAGCGGCTCGCATCCAGCGTCTTCCTGCCACTTTGATGAGATCGTCTGTCTTGTGGCTGGTCGTCCTACGCTGCGCTTGCCGATGTGTGGTCTCCATTCAATCGCCCAAACAGAGTTAAGGCTATTCTTTACGTCAACTGAGTCCGCGGACTCTGCAGATGAATTTCCATGGGCTGTCCACACGTCTGTAGGTAGATCGCGTTCGCGCACTTTTAAAATTGCATAATGAGACCGCAGATATTTATTTAGTACTTATAACTGCTACTGGGGTGTGCGTCGCAGTAGAGTCATTAAAAAGAATGGAGAAGAAGAAGGTGGTGGATGTTGAATATTACACAGCGTTGGCAGACATGTGAACAGACGCCGAACGTTCGCGCTAAAACCCTTTGATGCGTGCCACAAACACCGAAAGTAATCGGATTCGAAGCGGACGCATCTGCCGATGTTGAATATCTACCACAAACGCACAAATCACCCCCTCTACACGTCGGCGGATGACGACGTCTGCAGACACATCTGTTGACGTGTAGAGGACCCTTTACAAATGACATAATGTAAATATAATTACAACGTCCAACGAGCCGCAGTTGGACCGGCCGTCCCCAGGCGTACGATCTGCCTGGCGGGAAATTTCCCTTTATAGTAGAAGAGTACAATCGCCAGCTTTTCCCTATATTCAGTATTACACTAATTACGATTCCATAATAACATGAACGCCTAGAAAATACACACACATTTTCTTGTTTACATTTATTACATTTCAAAATAACAGTCTCGAAATTAAGCAAACATATCGCCCATAACACGGGCGGATCTTAACAAGTAGGCTCTCCACTTAAAACTCAATCACTAAAGGCTGCTTGCTGTACACGGGTAGAGTAAACGGTAGAGTAGAGCGGTAGAGTAGAGTGGTAGAGTACTAACTATCCTACTAATCCTATATACCAATGCTGTTTACGTTGGTAGAGTTAGGGCCGATTCGATCAAACTCGATTTATACCAGTATAACTATGACCCTTGGGCCGCACTCATCGCGATAACCCGAAGATTCGGGCTATCGTGATGTGTGTAGTCAAGCATTCGCGTATACTTCGGAGCTTCGTCAGGACTTCGCGTAGCTGTCGGTAAACTTTCACAGATCAAAGAGTTTTATCGCGATGAACTTCGCTTGAGCGGCCACACTTCAGTAAGCGTGCACCTGTCAAACGTGGCGGACGTGTTATTTCACAGAGTAGGTGCATAAGCTGAAGCGTAACATGGATTGGAGTAATGATAAAATTTTAGAATTTATTGCCAACTACGAATAAATAAATAATAACTACGACATAAAAGTAAAAAAACATTATTTGCTGTCATAAAATACAGAGCAACCGCGGCGTCCATTTTGTTTTTTTGCATTTGACATCGCTTGCACATCGCGATTAACTTTACATCGCGCATTGTGTGGCCGCGAGGATTCGCCGTAGACCGAAGACGCAGTTTATCGCCCGAATGTTATCGCGATGAGTGCGGCCCAGGCATTACGGGAATAAATTTAGTCCTTGAAAATTAATACGACATTCTTTCCTATAACTTGACTTGAAATAAAGTAACAACTTAATTTGGTCGGAGATTAGTGAAAAGTCAAAGTGTTGTCTTGTATGTTCACAGATTAATTTGTGAACCTTCAAGACAACACTTTGACATTTCACTACAGCCTTTTTCTCACACTAGCGTTTTTCGAGCACCGTAGTCGCGCTCGCGTCGAGAGTCGTCGCGTTACCGCGGTCCCAGCGTAACGTTTTTTTTTTGGCAATTTTTTCCCAACTGTATTGGAGCTATCGACGGAAAACAGAATAATAAGACCACGTGATAGCGGCTCCCATTATTTCAACTACAAACAGAATTTTTGAATGAAGTTAGAAAAAAATGCCAAAAAAAAAAAGACGACCGAAAGGTAGATGGCCAGCGACGGCGTCGCTTCGCCGCGGTATCGACGTTGCGTCGACGCTGTGCGGACGCTGGCATGACGACTACGCTCAAAAAACGCTTGTGTGTGGCGTTTCTAAAATTTTGTTTGGTCGTTGCATTGATATTTTTGACACTAGAATTACTCTCGGGTTAAGCTTTTACTCCACCAAAATCCATCGTGTAAATATTTATTCGCGTATTATCCCCTTCTCCATACTTCTTTTTTTTAATGTTGCCATGTACACGAAATGAAAAATCATATTATATAGAATAAGGCCGACTTGCACCACCGACTCAAATCCATTTAGCGCTAAATTAAATAGAATTTTGACCGATAGTGTATGTCGAGACTGTCAAAATTCTGTTTAGTCGGTGGTGCAAGTCGGCCTAAGAAGTAGTTTACTCTAGACTAAAAATTTACTCTTAGTTTGGTCGAATCGGCCCTTAATAGGATAGTTAGTACTCTACCGTTTACTCTACCCGTGTACAGCAGCCTTCACACATCGATGAGCATTCATCCGCGCCCTAATCCACCACCTACACCTCGACCCCCGTCCGCAGGAGAAAAACCGCGCGCCCTACGCCCTATTCTCCCCGGCGTGGGTGCTGGCTCCCCAGCGCGCGCTCAAAGAGGTGGCGGAGACGTGGGGCACGGGGCGCGGCGAGCACTGCGGCGTGCTTTTCCTCAGCTACTGCCTGTCGCACGACCAGCGCTGGCTGCTGGCCGCCGCCAGCGACGCCCGCGGCGAGCTGCGCGACACCGTCGCCATTGACATCCACGTGCCGCATCGGTGAGTCGAATGGTTCTAGGGTGCTTCAAGTCGACTGTATTATTATAGATAACTGACAAGAACTTTATCACACAAGTTTGCCAAAGGCCATGCGAATGGTGGCGCGGTGGCCGGGTCGCCTATCTCCCTCTAATATGGTTGAGACTGGTGATGGCTGACCTCTGCGTTACGCTCGTGAACGGGTGCCGTCCGTGTGTCTGGCCGCAGCATTGGTGTTTTATTACCTTTTAAGAATATTAAATGATATTTGACTTTGCAAGTATTGATTGCACTCATGGATCTTGAGATTCTTGGTGTACGAACACTCATACCTAATTTGTATTAGCTTTAAGTTGATTTGAGAAAAGATGGTCAGAGTGGAGTTTTTTTTTCGCTGCCTTTTTCTCCACTACAGACGGCCCTAAGGCAGCGGCTAACATTATACATAACTGTATGTACATTGACATTCAACAAGCAGGATGTAAATTCTTTACGTTGAAATAAAAATTTTTGAATTTGAATTTTGTAGTCGGTCAAGGGAGCTAGAGAAGATACAGTAAACTACCTACCGAAGTAGACCTGACACCAAACTAGCTTTGATGAATAGAATAGAATAGAAATGTTTATTTGGT
The DNA here is from genome assembly GCA_947310845.1 of Yponomeuta plumbellus. Lineage (NCBI taxonomy): Eukaryota > Metazoa > Arthropoda > Insecta > Lepidoptera > Yponomeutidae > Yponomeuta > Yponomeuta plumbellus. The sequence continues at coordinate 2,534,174 of OX371199.1, read as the reverse complement.
ACCATTATAAACATAAAACTTAAAATCTACACATTTAAAAACTAAGAATTGGCACCGAAACGGCCTCCGCTCAGCTTTATGCCGTGGCCGGTAGCGACCACGACGCTGGTTTTCAGCGGATACCACAAAACAAACATAAAACAATAAAAACTTGGACACATGGAACAGCATCGCTATAACACAGAAGTTTAACGTCCATATCCGTAATATTTCAGTGCATTTGCTATACACCGACAGATATGATACAGTCGATATGATGATACTTGATGATACAGTCTCTCAGCGTTGTGATTGCAGACTTTCACAAATTGTAATGGAAGCCAGAAAAGGTGCTAGAAGTCGACGTTTCGCATGTTATGGGAAACATGCGGCATTAATCGCAGCGCTTACGTCAGTGGCCTGTTCCTAAGCTATTGCAAATCCCGCGCGGGAAGCTGCGGGACATCGTCGTCATCATCGATATTGAATATAATTAATTCATTAATAATTCCATATAATTTTAATACTATCACTTGTATGTAAAGACAAACTTATGGAAACACTGCAATCTTACAAAGACGATTTACTATTGCGAGCTTTTTTCTAGCCGTACGGTTTTAGGCCGTAGAAATAAATGGTATGATATTGTAAGATACAAAATTACTAACTTTGTTGTAACAAAGTTATTTATTTATGTTAAAATACACAATCTAATTATGGTTTGATGAGTTGCACGCGCATTGATAGCTTATTGAATAAGTAGGTACTGAGGTGATTTTAGTGATACATTGTAAATGTGGAAATGTATTAGTGTCAATGCTGTGGTGCCAAATTAACGATGTACGTACTTTGCCCGTACAGTAGCTGTTGAAATTTTGGCAGAGATTTTTTTTCTTTTCGCTTCAAATTAACTACGATCAATGACACTAGATTTCCACGGGCCGCACTAGAAGAGAACGCTGCACCAGGAAGAAACCATTCTAGCCCCTCTGGAGTCCCTACAGTCTCTCAAATAGGTTAAAGGAGACAGGATGTTAAACGACGTTTGTTAGATGGACATTCGTACCTACCAAACTCTGTATTAGATTTAAGACGATTTGAGAAAAGATGGTCAGAGTGGAGTTTTTTTTTTGCTGCCATTTTCTCCACTACATTCGGCCCTAAGGCAGCGGCTAACATTATAATCTTATGTACATTGATATTCAACAAGCAGAAAGTAAATTCTTTACGTTGAAATAAATGTATGATTTCTGATTTGTTCGTCCCAGGTCGCGCTGCCGGCGGGCGGCGCCGGCGCGGCGGCTGGGGCTGGCCAAGCTGATGGACTTCATCCTCGGCGTGATGAGCCAGTCGGCGCAGCCCTGGCGGCTCGTCGTCGGCCGCGTCGGCCGCATCGGACACGGGGAGCTCAAAGGTGGGTGAGCCCCTCTTCCTAAGTACATTAAAACTATGGGAATCGTAGAAAAAAATAAACTGAGACCCTGGGCTGGGCTGCATAATACAATTGAGGCTGATTTAATATTTTGAAAGCGAAAAAAAAAAACAGTCCTAATTACCTACCTAATTTAAATTTATTTCCACGAAAGGAGAGTTACAATCTTCTTTTTAATTTTTATTCATGTGGGATGTGTGATGAATGGAACGTTAGAAGATGTATGAAAAGGAACGTGTTGATTGTGTGTGAGCGAGAGGGATCGATGGATCGGTAAAACGGGATAGAGGGAGATAGATGTAAGGTTTTTCTCTCTGTTCTAAGACGAACGACGGACTATTGATTGTTGTAAATTTAATTCTTTAAATAATAAAAGACGGAAGACTGAGTCAAAATACGCATTTATTATTCATCCCCACATTCAATATCCCGGAAGATAAATTATTATTTTATGTATTTATTAAGACTTGTAGGTACTATTATTGTGCAATAAGGTGTTTTCTATTCTGAAGTTATTTGGTCTTTAAAATATTTTCAAGCACTCATGATACACCAGCTTCGAGAGCGATAGTATAGCGATAAAGCAACCTATACTATTCATGCCCCTTAGCCATGAATTTATTGGGGTTCGATACAAAAACATGAGACTGGTCAATTTTTGACAATTTTGTATGTGTAGTTTTAGGTAATTACCTATTACCGATCACATTTTGGTGCAGCGCAGACGACATACTTTTGTGCGATCGAGTCTGTTCTTGTGCGCCGGACTCTCAAGATTTGCAATAAATAAATGATTTATTCATATTTTGACTTGATTGTTTTAAGTTTGTCTGAGTAAGCCTTAAATCTGTAAGATTAATAAAAAAAAAAGAACTAAGAGTATGAATGTTTCCCATTGCATACGTTCTATTTTCACGGACTAAAAAGTGCCTTACTGTTAGTCTGTCTGTCGTCCACGCTGCACTTTTGGCTAAATACTCAATTTCGTTTTTAACACATTCAATAAATTGAGGTTTACTAACTTAATTATGTATGTAATTTGTAAGGTGAAAGTGTACGTACCGCATGCAGTGTAATTACACTTTCAAAGTTCCCAAATAAACTTCACTCTCATTGTTCTACTCCGTCGCCGGAACCTCGTCCTCCCCTAAAGCCGGGTTTTCACGGTCTTAGTGCGCTCGGACCGAGTGCGCCATCAGAGTAAACTCATGCTTCTGATTGGCCATTTTAGTATCGTGACAAAAAACCGTCCAATCAGCAGGATTAGTTTACTCGGATGGCGCACTTGGTCCGAGTCCACTAAGACCGTGAAAACGCGGCTTTACTGAAGCGCCCGCCCTTCCAGGCTGGAGCTACCTGCTGTCTCGGCGCAACCTGTGCCGCGCGTCGGGCGTGCTGCGCGAGATCTGCGGCTCGTGCTCCGTGCTGTACCCGGGCGGGGTCCCCTGCATCCTGTCCGCGTGCCTCGTGTCCACGGAGCCCGACCCCTGCCTGCGGCTCATGGCCGACCGGTTCACGCCCGACGAGCGCTTCTCGCAGGCCTCCATACAGTCGCACCTGCACACGCCGCGCGACGTCACCGCCACGCACATACTCGTCTTCCCCACTTCCGCCACCACGCAGGTTTGTCGTCGACGATTGTACTGCCCTAGTAACGAAAACCTCAGTAATAGCCGTTTCTGCGTTTTTAGTTTGGATGCAAAAATAATCTACTCTGAGGCATTTTTTGCAGTAATAAAATAATATTACAATTACGAGGACAATGCTACACTGTGATTCTTCAATCAGAGAGAGTCTCCGCTTGCAGATGAAGTTCAACAAACCACTTTCCACACAGATGAATGAAATATTCTAAATAAATATCATTGAAGCACACATAAATTACATTTACATACTTTTGTATAAATCGAAATACAATTGGCGGCCTTAAGTGTTATAGGCAACTATAGACGGAGACAAGAAATAAATTATTACTATAAGAACTGTTACTCGTGGTTATTTAATTTCGGGGTAGAGTTTATTACTCATAAGAGCAAAATCTAAAAAAAAAAACACCTACATAGCACAAACAATTTTGCACACAAAATGGGGTTATTTGGTTTGTTAAAACACTCAAATATTATTAACAGCCTTTGGCTTGATATTGATATGTCAATATGACAGTTTTTTTGCATTGAATTAAAAAACAGACTAATGCAATTCTAGTTCGTTACTTAGTCAAGTTCTCAATTCAGAAACTGGGTCTTTGTTTACTAGCTGTGCTTTTGAGTTACACGAATGCACAGGACATTATGAACTGTAATACGGATACACTTACTAATTTGTTAATAATATCTAGTGGCTACGGAAGTTTTAGTTCAAACTTACCTATTATTGATATTAATAGAAAATGTTGCATTTTGTCAATAGGACATTTCGCGTTAAGTTAACATTTTGCTAATAGAACATTCTGCGTTTTTTTCTTTTATGTGTTTATAAATCAATGGTGTTTTCATTACATTTACGCGTGTGCTTGAGGAATTGGGAGTCGCATTGGTTTGAAAGCACGCAAGTAAAGACGGTGGCTCGACGGTAGATACATTTGCTAACAGAATGTAGAGTCTGCACATTACCCCCAGCTAATGTAGCATTCCGTATTCTCTTCGCTCCATTTTGATTAGTATCTAAGTGCTTACGAAAGTTTTAGTTCACAAGTTGCATAGGCCCTAACGCCCCCCTCCCCCGCAGTCGAACCAGATGCCGTTCGAGCAGCCGCTGGCGAACGGCGAGGAGGACCTCGGCTTCCTCGGCGTCGAGATCGGCGACGAGGACGGCATCGGCGAGGACAACGTGAACATCGGCGACCTGTTCATCGGGGACATGTTCAACAACATGTTCGGCGCCACGGCCACCGAGGGCAGCCCGCGGCGCGACGACGCCGGCGGCAGCCGCGAGGGCAGCCCCGGCCGCGCCGGCCTCCCGCCGCACGCCGGCACACACCACGCCGGCAGCGACGACTGCGCTTCGGTAAGCTTGCTCCGTTCATCGTCGTCAATGCTTTTTTCTACCAAATACTGTGTAAGTTAGTATAACTCTGGATTGGGGAAAATTGCAACACCTGCAAAAGGTGACTGATATGTTTAGGTACTTAACTTATAACATTATAAATAACATTTACATACAGGCGCATACATTCTAAAGGTAAACGATCTTGTTACGCCTTTTTATTGAAATGTATACTTATTAAACCAAAAGGTTTACACATTACCAATTCAATGTGAAATTAAATGTAATTTCATAAAAACACATTTAATTTGTAATAAAATTGATTTAAAAAGTGTATATTTGAATAAAAAGACTTATACAGATTGTTTACCTTTAGTTAAGTACCTAAACATTATGAAGTATAAGTTTTAAATTCTAATCTTAAGTTGGACCTATGTACCTACACTTAGTCGGCAATAACTTAATTTGATTTGATCAAAAACCCATTACGTCCCCACCGAGGGGCACGGGTCTCTTCCCTGCGAAGGTATAGGCCATCCTCCACCACGGGGGCCAAGTCTGGATCGGTGGCTGTCAGATTAGTGGCTGGTCTTGCTGTCAGAACTTTTCAAGCCTCCCTAAGCCCTCTGACTTGACTTAACGACTGCTATCTGTCGACGGCAGCAGGCACCATCTGCTTAACGTGCCTTGCGAAGCACGAAACGTGATCGTGATTTCTCCATTAATTATAATTGTAACTTCCACAGTCGTGAGCTTAGGAATGTAACATACATTCCTAAGCTACACGTTCCTAGATTCCTTTCAAATAAGCAAACAAATCAACTTCTTCATCAACTTTTAAGACTACCTTACATTGTTTCCTGGTATTTTTCAAAATGGCGGTTCTCAAAATGACCTCATTCGAAAATGCTATAATCTCCATGAACTTTCCATTTTTGTGTACCACAGTGTTATTACAAGGATATTTTAGCCACGGGATATGACATGACTGACATTTTGTAGGAAAACACATGCGACCAACTTTTGGGAGGCGGGAGGAAGCTGTTACTGTCAAAATATCAGTTTAGTGCTTGCAAATGTCGATAAAAATATTATCGATAAATGATGAGTGAACGAAATGAATGGATGAGGAATGAGGTGAACTTTATGTAGTTGTAGGTATAGTTCGTAGTAATAAAGAAGTTTTTTATTACTACGAACTTTAAATAAGCTCAATCTACTAGTAAGTAGATTGAGCTTATTTATTTCTGTAAGAATAGTCTTATTTCCATTTCGTACAACTAATTTTTAAATGCAGTTTGTGAAGGTAAAAGCAATAAAGAGCTATTTTCTCTAGTTTTTTATTTTTACAAATGACAAAAGGACTTGACTTATTGCGAAGACTCTTAGTGACATAAGTTATATGCAAATAGCATAAGTTATAGTCAGCTATGCAAATTATAGCAACAAAAATTGTATCTGCTCAGATTACCAAACATTATAACAGAAAATAGAAAATTACTTACCTATTTACAAATAGATCAATTTTAAGAACTATAAAAATATTTGCTGCTCGTGCAGTAACATACATTCAAAAATTACGTACTAGTTTACAGACAATTTTAACAATGAAATAAATATCTGCGGCTCAAGCAATAACCGATTTTTTTAAATAAATACATATTAACAAATGGTTAATGTTTAACATATCTATATAATAAAACTAAATAAGTAGGAAATAACGATACGATTTTCCTTAATATAAGTGCAATAAAAGTATCAATAAATAAATATTAAATAACTTCCACGCAACACAATCACTTGTTCCGGTCCCAAACTAGGTACTATGGTAGCCAGGCAAGGACATCACAAACATGAAAATACACCCACATTAACGACATGTGTACAAAATGTACGGCAGCCCACAGTGGAAATCGAACCCACGACCTCCGGCTTGGAAATCAGACGTGATCACGTGACACCGCTAGATCAACGAGTGAGTCGACACCGAGCGATAGAAAAAAAAATGTTCTACGTCCTTGGTGTGACGTCGATTGAAATATCGAAATATTTTATTGACTGTTTCAAACCCTATTGCAAGAAAAAAATACTCATAAAGAACGGAATGAGGTCTGAATGAATGATATTGTACCATATATTACAGAATGTCAAAGTGCCATTATATTGTCATTACACGAAAAAAATTAAATTCGGCGTATTATATATGTTGTTTATGTTGCAATTTTTATTAATTTTCTAAAGAAATACCGCATATAAAAGTACAAAATCATACTTACGGGTGATAAGAAACATTAGCTGTTTTATTGCTGTAATTTTTACAGAACAACACTGCGCACTTCGTCATATTTTTGCACTTTTTTCTCGACGTTTTTCCTCGAAAGTCTGATGTCACACTGACAGTAAAAATTCAGAACCGAGGTCATTTAACCACGGTAGTGGCACGCGGGGGATAGGCGAAAACTTCAACTGTGTCGCGTCCATTGGGTAAAACGTTCTTGTGTTATTACCTACCTATATATCTATCTTTACATCTAATATAAATAAATAAATAATAACTTCCACACAATACAATTCATTGACCTGGTCCTAAACTAGGATACCTTTTTTTTTGTTAACGGGGTGAAATGCTGTTGTGCACCATAACCGCCACCCTTGGGGGAGGGCGACGGCCGTGTGTCGGACTCTCAAACTAGGATACCCTGTGCTATGGTAACCAGGCAAGGACATCACAAACATGGAACAACACCCAGACTGAGGTCATTCGTCCAAAGGTACAGTGGGAATTGAACCCTAGATTTTTTGTGTACGAGAAACCGGAAGTACACCACCCACTTCATCTACATTTTTACCGTAATCTATGATGACTACCAGAGAAAAAAAACAGAGATGACTACCAGAGAAAAAAAACAGACTACGTCTTCATGTATTCATCCCCAAATTCATGTCGACACATTTAACACTTGCTCCCTCCCATAGGAATCCGTGGGCACCGTTCTCCAACAACCATTGGCACTCGGCTACCTAGTGTCTACCGCCCCGCTGGGCGCGATGCCGGCGTGGTGGTGGGCGGGCTGTGCCCACCTCAAGGACGCGTGCCCCGCCTTCCTCAAGAACGCACTCCACCTCCACGCGGGCACGCTGCAGTCCGCCGATGACTTCACATCGCTAACCCAGCGGCAGCATCACACGCATCCGTTGGACAGTCAGCTCACTACCGATGTCTTGAGGTGAGGAATCCTAGACCACTGCTTTTCTTCAGGTCCTGAATGTGTACGTGATTGTGACGTCGCTGTTGTATGTCATCATCATCAACCCATTATGTCCCCACCGAGGCGTACGGTTAGAGACCCGGGAAGAGTCCCTGAGGAAGGTATGGGCCATACTCCACCACGGGGTCAAGAACGGGCTTGTAAGACTTGGCTGGTCTTACTGTCAGAAGTTTTCAAGCTGCCCTAAGGCATCTGACTTGGCTTAACGACTGCCATATATCGACGGCAGCCGGCGCCAACTGCTTAAAGTGCCTTGCGAAGCATGGAACGCCACTAGCGTTAGTCGTAGAACGGTCACCCATACATGCACTGAACGCGCCGTATGTTGCTCAACCTTCGTGATTATTTAAGATCACTCGGGCTGCCCGGGCTTCGAGCGACATGCATAAGCATGGCGATTTACTTTCATTGCCCCTTCTAGTCTACGGGCGCACACGTATCACACAATGAAGTCTTCAATGGTATGAAAAAACACGTCACGTGACCCGACCGTGTACTGTCATCGTACTGTAATGCAGTAAGAGAATCGACGCCCAAGTCGTGAATGTTTACATGTTTGTGATGTCGCCTGTTTCTAGTTCCCACGACACAGGGTATTGACCAAGTGGGGCCCGAAGCAATGTATGTGCTTGTATGTAAATGTTTGTTTCTTTCATTGAGAGAGCGAGCCCACTACTGATTGATAGTGGTGCCGATAGCGGGGGCGGCTCCCGGTGCGGACCGTGCTGTTTTAATATAGATTTGGAGAGAGTTACGTAATGTTATTTTCGATTTGTTATGTTTGTGTCTTTATTGTGTTTCACCTACCAACTGTACTCCTTTTATGCTATTTCGTTTTCCTTTTGTGTACATTTAGTGTGTGTGTGCAAGTGTAAATAAATTATTTATCTATCTATCAGTTAAAATTTAAGGACTTTCGAAAATGTTATACTCGTATTAAAGTGGTGTTTTTAATTTTTACTGCAACTTAATTAAATTTATTCTGGATTCAGTTCCTTGCTTTCGCTTGTTTTTACTCGGTGGTCTAAAAAAGGTCTTCCGACAAAAAAGCAAGTTTATGAGTTAGGAATAAAGTGTAGTGCTTACGAAAGTTGCGGACAGAGACTCACAGACGTCCATGTCAACACATTGATGTGCCGATGACGAGAGTGCCCGGTCGCTGCTGAAATTGCTTTCTGGTCGGTGTGTCCTCACACCTCATAAGACTATTGCCCATTTTGACATTTTCGCATTCTTGACACCGCCACTTACCCTTATTTAGCTACCTGTTTATATCGGTGCTCATATTTGGACTAAGATGATTGTAGCGCTCAGCTCATACACGGCATTTTAGAGCCTCTTTCTTTGGGTATTGCAATAGAACAAGCTTCACATTTCATTCATATGCTATTATGACTCGCAAGCAGGCGCCAAAACAGAACGGTACGAGGTAAGCGGGCACCGAACAAGTGCGAAGGGGTTATTAGAGCTAAGCAGATCGTGGGAGCAGGTCACTGGCCGAGCATTCCGATGAAGATTGCGCACGGGCAGCCATTTTGACAAATCACTTTCACTTTGCACTTTTTACTTCATTGTTTCTTTAGGAATTAACATAATTTTAAGTGACGTAACTGTCTGCTTCAGTACCATTAGTTTTAATTACTTCCAGAGCCTTTTCACTATTTGAAATATTCAGCTCTTCTTCTTGTTAAGGAAAATAGATCTTTGACGCCGGTCACTCCTCATATTTTCATACCTTAATCTGACTGTTCTCTTCCAGATACGTCCTGGAGGGCTACAACGCGTTATCGTGGCTCGCCCTGGACGGGACGACGCACGACCGCCTCTCCTGCTTACCCATCCATGTACAAGTGCTACTGCAGCTCTATCACACAGCGGCAGCGCTTGGCTAGACCTGCTAACGTCCGGAGAGGAGGTCTACTTATCAACTGACGTCTGCTATCCCTGATGAGGCTAAGAACGTAGCGATGGCGGGTATCCCAGGGTTGAGAGCATTGTATGTACCTGATCACGTCTCTTTTGAGCTATCGAGTCAGTAAATTTGTTAAGGCGAGAGTACACAAGCTTGAAGGTGTGGTTGTTAGATCGTTATATGTATATCTTGACATATCTGGTTTGTGTAGCTTCGTCTTAGCATGCGCTGTTAACAGTCGATAGGGATTATCAACAGTTTCCAAACGATCGGTCGAGTTGTCTTGTGATATAAACGTGGCACTCATTAGTAGATACAACGGCGATCGGACTCGACGAAACTTGACTCAATGGAGTACTAATTTGAAACGTTATACCTTAATTATGTCGACAAGAAATATTTCACAAAAAACAATTTTTCCAAAAAAAAAATCTTACAAGAAACCACGGTCCAGCAGGACATAAGGACAACTGCCGTTAGTTAGATGTAATTAACTAGTAAAACTTGTAGGGAACACATGAAAAGATGGACTGACGAGAGAGTACAGTGCCTTCCGAGACAACCGGGTAATAGGAACGTTGAAAACAATGAAAGTGTTATCAACTTAAACAATAATAATACAATTGGTCCTTTAGTTTGGACATGAAATCAGAATGGTACAAAAATTACATTAAATCTTTAAGATTAAATACAGAATAAACATTATCATAAATTCACTATCTCGGAGGCACTTAGGTAAGGCTTGGGAATCGCCGGTATTTATACATAAAATAGATAATTTTTACGATATTAAAATAAGAAATTAGCGAAAGAAAATCAATGGCAAATAACATGGGGATGGAATGTCAATATCATGGAATAGAAACTAGGCTAAGCAAAGTTCGTAAAATGCTTGCATAGTAAATATTATGCGTTGTTTGGGAACAGTATAATTAGTGCGGTCACATTATTGAGAAATTGCGAATTATAAAAACAACTAGTACAGCCGCGAGGCAAACTGCAATAACATAATCAAGTATATGTTTTGCGCTTTGGGAACTGTATCTTGATCAACGAGAAAGTCGAGCAATAAGTTGAATGCAATAAGTTGATTGCAATAAGTTACACCAAATCGGTTTGTTTCTATCTTTATCAATTTTTAAATGTGTGACTTGCGTGAATAGTGTCGTGGCTTGAAGATCACAAAGTGAGCAATGTAGCGTAGGAAATGTGGAGATGTTACTATGATTTGTTATTGAGAAGCCGGGAAACTATGTTAGTGTAAATAAATACACCACATTTTGATAGTAGGTAATTAAATAGAGATGAGATAGGAGTCGTTGCATTGGATTCGTTTCCTTTCGTCCATTATTTACGTGTTAGGTTGAGCTGCCACTTCAGTTACAGTTTTTTTACTGCTAGTTTATGATAGTCGACATGCTAAAGATTGTAAGAACACACTTAGGACCAGTTTCTGAATTGACAATTCCGCTAAGTATCTAGTTAATTTGTAGTGATGTCTCGTCAAATTTCTCAGGAAGGAGCGTGACAGAACGTTACTTAAGTATTTAATAAATAAATACAAAAAAAACTCACGCCCGTTATCCCTGAGGGGGTAGGCAGAGGCACCAATCACTAGAACTGGGCCCACATTTTGCCGAGTTTATTAAGTCTCAAACGTGACAAGTGGCAAGCCTGTCGCCGTCATCCGGGCACAATTTATCAGCGAATGGTGTTGCTGTACAAAAAAACAAATGTACGTAACAAAAAGTCATTGGTACATGCGTGGTACGAACCCAGACTCGCATGATCGAGAAGCAAGGGTCAACCCCACTACGCCACCATCACACTTTGTATTTACTTAGTGAAATTCTCAATTCAGAAACCGGGCTATAAGCTTACAGCCCGTTCAGCGTGGATTGGACACGATTCGACGGTCCATACAAATAGTTCACGTCGCGCGTGACCGCTTGGCCAAAATTGTGTGCATGACCGCATGCGTCCACAAAAATGCCTAAAAGGGCCATTCGAAATCTCTTATCAATACTTCGGAGTTACAGAAGAAAACACAGTGGCAGCATTTCACACTTTCCTCTCTCAAAGTGATAGACTCACTATGATTCGACCTCATGACTACTTCCTTTTACAAATCTCGGGTTGTACACCCCTCTACACCCATTCTCTTCCATAAGCGACGGATGCTACCGACAGCTGGAAATGTGTGGACGGTCCTCAGCTAGGGAACTAACCTTTTGGTGCGCTCCTTACTGAACTTCCTAGACATGGGGGTAATTCTCCGTACCAAATGAGAGTCGTGACACTGTATTTGATGCGATTTAGACGCAAAATGTTTTATAATGTCCCTGTGACGGAATACGTCCTAGTCGCAAAATTACTTAGTCGAATAATATGCAGTTCGCAAAATGTCCTCCAAAATGTCGGATTTTCTGGTCACAAAATGTCGTAGACTTTTACGTAATGAGATAACAACTTTAGAAGTAACCAGATTGTTGCTAGGCTAAAGGCTTGTTCGCATTTCGATTAGTGATTAGTGCAAGTGATTATTGCAAGCGCTTAGTGATTAGGAGTAAACCCATGAGGACATAGTGCAAGTGGTTAGTAACCTTCGGGTCATTCCATGTAACGGTCGTAACGGGTCGTACACTTTCAACTGGAAATTAAATCATGTTCTATAAGGCAAGCATATTAATTTTATAACTTTAAAGATGGCCTTTTAGCCTATACTAAGTAAATAATCATTTAATTTTTTTGTAAGTTTCATAGTTTTTTTTATAATTGGCCGCATGTACCGTAACGGTCGTAACTTGATTTTGTCTCTCATTTCCGAGTGGCGCGACGTTTTTTCGAAACTCTGCGAATTATCTTGGTTTTATGAATAAAAATTAACCTTAAACTGTAGCCTAATTAATAACCTACTACCTAACACCATTTATGAAAGAAAATCGTGCTATAATTTAATATTCACAGAGATATTTTTTTGTAACGGTCGTAACAGGCTTTTGTAACGGTCGTAACGAGTACGATCAAAAACATAATTATATGAAGAATCTTTAATTTCTTAAACATTACAAATCACAAAACAGACTAAAACTATGTAGGAACTTTCGTTACGTTATTAAATGTTAAATTTATGGGTTTATTTCTCAAAAACATCAATAGTGTGATCAAAATTGTAGTAAGTGCGGATGCCCCTATTTTGTAGTATTGGATCCGGTAAAATTGTAATAATATTTTCAAAAGGGACATCAGAAACGTCTTTTTCGTTACTAATGAATGATTTTGCCTTCTTGTCAATCATTTTCAAAAACATTACGCGGACCTCGCCTTCATCGTTACTAACGGTACTCTGGCAGATCGCAGCATACTTGTATTCCGTTTTATTTTTGCCCTCTGCAACAATTTTGACTAGGATAAACACTCCGGGTTTAATATTTGTTACAGACACTTCATTTGGTTCTTGTGACTCTTCCTCGGAATCGCTATACACTTCACTGAAACGCAATTTTCTTTTGACGGTCGCTGCAGCTGATGTTGATGGTTGATACTTCAACAGCTCAGTTTCTTCTTCCTTATCCGCAGCAAAGGCAGAAAGAGGAAGTACGTCTTCATCACTCCAGTCACTATTTTTATTATGGTTGTTAACCTTAACAACAGTTTTTTCTGAATTAGATGTTTGTGCCACTGTAATTTCACTCTCATTTACAGCTCTGAAATGGTGATAGCTCTGAATTTTCTGGATTGGAAGAATGTGTAACCAGACGCTGTCAAGAAAAGCTTTTTCATCATCAATGTCAGTTTTAGACACGTATTTTACATGTAAGCCTTTGATTTCTTTCTTCACATACAAAAAGAAGTCTTCGGCAGAATTGAGAATAACTTTCCTTGATTTCACCCCTATCCACGCAACTCGTTTGACTGTGCCGCCTAATCCATCTACCGCACCCTTCCCATGCGACGCAGCGAAAAAGATCCATTGCAGGTCATCCAGATCAGCACATATTTTCATTTCCGAGAGAACTGACATTATGTATCGATTTTTAAATTGCGCCGCGCAGTTGTCGCTGAATATTTTTACCTTCTTTACAGAATCTTTAACTTCTCGTAAGTAATCGAATATATTTTTCATGAAAGTCCAAACGGCCTCTTTGGTATGTGAAGTGTCGTCGCTGACTAGGACAAGTGGTTTTTTTTGTCCGTTGGATAACCAAATACAGCAAGTGAATATAGAAACCTGGTCGTGGCTCCAGTGAGCGCTTTGCGTCTCATCTTGACTTATTAATTTATAGTTTTCAGCAAAATCTACCTGCACCACTGCCTCATCATCTTTTAAGCTGGTAATTGATTCCTGAAAGAAGTTTGATTGCACTCTTTTTAAGAAGTAGTGTAGTTTGAATTTCTGCATTTTACCTTTCAGTTCTTTGATTGCATCTTTGCATGACATAGTTCTGACAACTACTTTTGGACGTTTATTTAAAAGGGTCCATTCCTTCCAAGAAATGGTTTTATTTAAATCCTGATGTCCTGCAAAGTTTTCCCAATAATTGTATGGGCAGTCTGTGCAAGAGCTAGTCATGCATGTTTCGCTGTCGGGGCTACAAGTTGTAGCGTTTATCAATTCTGAGTGCGATTTAGGGAACTCTGGCAGACACTTTCCTATACTTTCAACTGCATTAATAAAGTTTGAATGTAGTGCGCAAACGCAAACGACATGTTCCGTAAATGCCACTGGAATCACCTCAGTTGGGCGCAAGCTGTAAAAAACAGATTTACCTATTTTCATGTCTGGGTATTCATCCTTAAACAAATTAAAGGCTTCTCGTACAGTCATTATCATTGTTTTCTTTTGCTTCTTCATCTTTTTTCCAGTAACAGAGTCTCTTACAGATTTATAATCCTTAATTCCAGGTGCTTGGCGACTTATATCGTCCCTGTAATAAAACTCAATGACAGCCTTTTTGATCTTTTCATCTAGTCTCTTCCCGTCACGATATGGAGTTGAAATTTGGACGGTGTTTCCCAGCACTTCAACAGCAATTTTAGTGACCACAGCAGTGCGCTTCATGGGAGAGTCTGGCAAAATTTTCTTTATTTTGCGCACTGCTTTTCCAAAAGTTTGCAAGCATTTGTAACTGCCAATAGGAGATGAAACTGCAAGTGTGTTCAAGTTATTTGCTGCCTTCAATCTTGCTCTGTAAGTTTGCATTCTATCCCTTGCTTGTGCGTTTGATATTATCTTAGCATTAGCATTCAACTTCATAGCCTCTCGTCTGTTCCGACTTCTCTCCTTCTCTTTTTGCAGTTGTTCGGCTTGCTTCTCTGGGTCATTTTTCAGTCTTTCTCGATACTTCTTCATTCTTTCTTTTGCTGAAGGCATCGTTTCGCGTACCTTAAATAAGAACAATAAAGCTTAAGTACACAACATGTAAAAAAAGTTAAAATAAAAGCAAATCAAACATATTTTTGGCAATAATGGTCTAAAATAAATTTTAAAATATCAATTTGTTAGATACAAAAATACGAAATAGTGCTAAAACCGGGTTCACTAACATTATGTCTTAAAAGAAACGCAACTAGCTTACAATATCACTTGAAAGCTAACTTTACTGGACCCGCAAAATTTCTCAAAAATACTGTTACGACCGTTACGTAACGGTTGTAACGCAATTTGAATCAAGCGTTATTATTATTGTACAACGTTTAGCATAAAATCAAAGATACTGACCATTTGTTTGCAAACATAACCTTACTTTCCCAAAGCCGTAAAATTGTTACTACATTAAGTAAGCTACAAATTAAACATTTCCCTTATTTTCGTAACGGTCGTAACATGTGATTTTCATTATTAAAAGTGCTATAAACACAGGAAAACTTACCAATTTGTAGAAAATAGCACGTGTGCCTTGTCGTTCATGTATCACTACACAAAATGGCGTGAAGTTAGCTTTGACAACTAACGCCATATTAGCTGTACAGTGTTGCCATTTAAGGTCTAAAATTTCTACTACCAAGTGAAAATTTTTCTCATACTTCAACACACGATAAAATAGGTAAAAAATTTTTTTTTTTTTAAATTTTCGATCAATTCATATGAATCAATGTAATTGAGATAATTAAGCAGCTACAAAATAAACAAAAAGAGAACTTCAAAAAATTTGGCGTGGTAGCGTTTGACATGGAATGACCCCTAAGTCGCAATATTGTTATCTTTCCACACATGTTTACTCTCGATCACTAAGGACCTGTACTAATCACTAATCAAAATGCGTACAGGCCTTTAGTTTATATTTTTTATGCAATGCGTAAAACATTTTGGGCCAGTTTTTGAATTGAGAATTTCGCTAAGTACTTAACTGTAGTGCTGTCGCGTCAAATATCTCAGAAAAGAGCGTGACAGAACGCTACTTAAGTATTTACTTAGTGAAATTCTCCTTTCAGAAACCGGCCCTTTGTCTACTAGCCGTGCGTTAGTGTTACATGACTCCACAGGACATCATGAACTGTATTCAGGATACACTTGCAAAGCTGGCACGTTCACAGTACTCACACTTATACAATTTCACTATACAGTATGTTTAAAAATAAATGATTTACATTCAAAATGCGACTCAAGTTTAAGTGTAGACTAGAGTTAGGTTTTAGTAAGATGGGTGCGTTGTAGATAAATAAATACAAATATATGTGTTACTTGTTATAATATATTTTTAACAAATTCGAGCGAAAAGTATTAAAAATAAGGTGGAATCAATGGTCACAAAATAGTTTTAATTTTCAATAAATTTTCACATGAACAAAAATAATTTCACCTAAAAAATCTTTACCAAAACAGAAAATAATTATCCCAAAAATCCTCAACAATTTAATTATGTAACAAAGGGTCACGGACGCTCAGTGGTCAGTTACCTACTGGCTGGAGGAATGAGCCGTTTTCAGATAAACTAAAAAAAAAAATCTAATGGCTGTTGGCGGCATAGTAACTTTTGTTCAGCTCGCTGAGACCTATTTTATGATGTATCACACATGGCTATTGAGCTGAGGTCGAAAATTGCATTCCTTTGACAGCCATTCGTTTTTTTTTAGGTCTTCTGAAAACGGCTCATTTGGAACTACTTTTCTTAGCTGTCAGAAAAATCCCTCATTGAAACGCACATACGGTTTAATACCAAAAAGATCACGCTGTATTTATAAACAGTAGCAAAAGTAAAACTATAACTGTCCCCTTCACACTCATAAGCTAGACCGCGCGCAAGAGCGACGGGCAGACTTTTCATGATGCGCATGCAGTACACGTCACGCCGCGCGCTTATTCACAGACACTACACAAGCGCAACGTGTAAATGTGTTGAACGTGCCAGCTTTACTTAACTGACCTGTACGAAAGTGTTCAAAAATTGCACAGGATATTACACAGAACGTTTTGCGAATAAAACATTGTGCGTCTTTTTCTTTCACGTGTTTATAACTCAATGGTGTTTTCACTACACGTACACGTATGATTGAAGACTTGGAGTCGCATTGGTGTGAAAGCACACATGCAACAACGGTGGCTCGACGGTGGTACATTTGGCAACAGAATGTAGGGCCTCCACATTATCCCCAGCTAATGTTGCGTTCGGTATTCTCTTCTTTCCATTTTGATTAGCATCTTTTTCTAGAATGTAAAACGATCTGCGAGCTCTGTATATGCTTTTAAACGGCAGTATAGTAATTTATTAGCCAAGTTGAATACCGAAAGACTCATAGGGAAACCTTAGATAAATTGTACATTTTCATTTAATAAATTAATATTTTTGACCAAATCATGAATACAAATAGCACCTTTGACCTGTAAAGTAAATTATTTATTTTTACTAATTAGTTGACTTGAGTAACGTTTGTATTTTATAACTTGAGTATTTTTTGGACTATTTTACATTTTGGAAAATTCGTGTCACAAGCAATAATTATTCAAATTCAAAATCGTAAGGTTTTTAAATGTGTGGACGTTTTTAGAAGTCTTAAGGTTTTTAATAGGAAATGAATTTGTTGATGTGGGCAGCCTATATTCGTCCCACTATTGGGCGCAGGCTTCTCTCAGAGAGAGTAGAATTTGTTATCGTATATGTAATATTACTATTTATTTTCGCGTTATATTGTTTTGTATAAACAGTTTAGTTTTGGTTTACCAAAGGCGCTAGGTTATGTGTAGGCATCGTATCGTATAGGAATTCGTATCTCCTTTTTTGCAGGGTTCACTTTCTTACTTTTTTTAATGAAAATAAATACATTTAAAGTAAATAATAATCACAAGCTACTCAGTATTTTAGAAAAAAACAACATTAAACAGCTTCGACACGTCCCACAGCAGGGCAAATGCTTTTTCTCAAAAAGTTACTCTGGATTACTGATTTCATGTACAGAGGCTTAACCAATATCTATAAAATCTAAATAACATACAATGTGTAATATTTGTGGCTCAGATAATTGAACATTATTTTTAAGAATTTTCAAAACTGATGAACTTGTGACTTTGAGCCATAAAAGTTAAATCGAAAATATTTTTATATATGCTTTTTTTTACATTTTACAGGTTTAAACGTACACTGAAATTAACTAACTACAACTTAGATTTGTCATCTCAATAATATGAAGGATTTGTACATTTGTATGATATAAGAAAAAAAACTCATTGGCAGCTATGGAATCATGAAGGAAATTTTATTGATGTCGATTGGTTTATTTATTGCAAATTTATTTACTTAAAATAACCTTGTCTTATGATAAGAATAACCACACAAGCTCAAGATCCTGAAGTAAAGTGTAATTAACTGATTAGAAACACCAATAGTAAATTATAGACTAAAGTAATTCATAAAAAATAGTATAAATTAGAGCCGTGCGGTTCAAAGTAGCATTTGTATGATAATAAGATTCTCGTTTTGTAACAAAACCGAACATAGCAAGCACAGCCTAGTAAAGGAAACGTCGAATCTCTGGGTGGCAAGTTTACTTGTTTTATTTAATTTACAGTAGAGATTGTGGAAATTTTTCTATTTTAATATATTCTGTAGTCAAATGTAAGCGTAGCAGAGTGCGAGAGAGGATATTTTGTAAATACAGTGACGAGAGGGAGAAATAATCATCAATCGTGTACTCACATTTACCTGGTTTTTTCCACTATCAATTTAATTGCATACAGAAATCAATTCCATTTTTATGCAACAGAAGTAGCCTTTTAATGTACGCGTACGTAATACTTTGGTACCGATATACTTAATTTTTGTTATTTAGTACCTAATTACTTATTTGTTTTATTTTTATGAGTCGCGTGGTAAATGTTGACCGTAGGGCAATTGTACAGCATTATTAGTGTGATGGCGTCTACGCGGGGGCGGGCCGGATGTATTTATTGTGGAGCCCGGGCCGCCCGCTCGCTGCTAAGGAAGTTACGCCTAGTTGAATATGTAAAATGTTTTAAATGTGTTACAAGCATTTGAGAATATTTAACGATGTTGTATATAGTTTATATTATTTTTTTGTTTTGTATGACTGTACATAGATTGGACGTGTATTTTATTGTATTGTACGTAGTGTTCTCCGTTTCCCGCTGGCGATTTCGCCAACTTTGCCAATGTAAAACGGAGTAAGTCCTAGAGGAACCACTCTTATACATATTTTGTACAGTTGTTAAGCGAGATTTTTTGGTAGTTGAATGATTTGGATTTTAGGTATTTCGTTTTTGAACTTTTCTTATTTTGTTACTGTGAACTCATCAATGTTTCTTTCTTAGGGAATTTGGGATTGTCATCGTGTAAATAGACCACACCATTTTGTCACATAATTCGTTTGTAAGCAGTCAAGTCTAATGATTGGAATGGAAATAAAATTTTCTAAATGGAGCAATCATTAGAATTCGTAAAACAAAATTAGTTTAATACTTGATATTATAACTTTATAAATAACTGTGAAAATTAGGTAATAATAATTATGAATAAAATATTACATATTTAACAGCAATGTTTCATTTGAGTTCGAGAAGGAAAACGAAACCACAGTACGAACCAATAGCATGTTTATCTTGAAATTCGATTAGTTTACCTTGAATAGGTACATACTAGCGTCGACAGAAAGTAATACTACTGCTACTTCAAACTATTTTATTGTAATATATTTTGTTGTCGATGCTCGCTATGCACCGGCTCCAATTTTTCGTGAATAAAAGAGGAGGATTTGAGGATTGGCACCCACAGTACTATTTTTTTCAGCTAGTACCTTCCGGCGACTCGACAAAACTGAACCAACATTAGACGCACTTAACCTATATAGGGTGATTTTTTGAGACTGGACCAAGGACCTTATATTACGTCCATGGACTGGACAGTAAGGGCAGGTTAAGCTTTATAGTTACAGGAAAACTTTTTTAGGAGACCATCTATTTTAAAATACTCAGAACCACATTAATAGACTGGAAAAAACGTACAGTCAGCAAGAAAATTTGTCAATATACACAAATTTTTTGATGCCAATCGATCCCTGTTTCTTATAGGGATCAAACGTCTATTCATGGACGTAGAGTCTACTAGACCGACTGAGGTTTTGAGTACTAAGTACATTTCGGTAAAGAGTAAAAAAAAGAGAAGAAGAGTCAACTTATCCCCTAACCCTATAAAATAGGCAAAATTTATATCACGGGTATGGGTATCTACCCATGATAAAAAGTTTGGCTATAAAGAAGACTGGGTGAAAGAAGTAGGTAGGTACCTAAGTAAAAAAATGTTTGTAATTTATTATGTAATTTTTGGTAACTAAATAAAATTATTTTAGGCCCCTTATTTACTTCAAAACTAGCAACAAATGTTTCTATGTGGTTTCTATCATGGTTAGATTGAATGTCCCCTTAATATTTGTCAATCGAATTCAAAATCGTTCTGTATTGGGCTCAAAATGAGAACTAATATTCTGAGGTATGGGACGCTCAGAATTGGGCGTAAGTGCCCTGCCTCACTGGGACGCCACCATGGCGACGTCGCCAGCCACGTATCCAGGCAGTTTGTATTGAATGGCGACGTCGCCAACATTCGCCAAGTGAGGTAGGAACCATACATTTCAATACTAAGAGGCCTTCCACACGATTGGAAAGACTCCGACCAAGTGGCCTTGGTCGGGTTGGAATGCGTTCCACACGGTCGGACAACTTGACAACGTACAGTCGAAAGCACGTCATCGTTCACATTGGAGTTGCAAAGTCGCCCGTAATGCAACGGGGCAGAGTGCATGGGTGTATAACATGATGTGCTCTCCACTTTACGAAACGACATCGGTGGCCCAGCGGTTAGCGTATCTGCTTACCATGTGAGAGGTCCCGGGTTCGAATCCCGGTTGGTTACAAAAAAAAAGAAACACAGGTCTTGGATGTTTACATGCTTATGACGTCGCTGTTTCTGGTTCCCACGACACAGGGTATCCTAGTGTGGGACCAGAAGCGATGTATGTAAATGCAAGCCTGTATGTTAATGTTATTTGGAAGAACGTTAATGTTATTTGGAACGATCTTTGGAAGACCTGGAGCTGCTCCTTGGCCCTGCGGGAGAGAATAATAATAGCCCTTCCTTGGACAACACTGCGGTGTTTGATGCTGCACGTTCAAGTGTACAGACTTAGTGTCCATTGCTTCATAGTGTTACCGATCATAACGAATCACGAAGCTTTTCTTACCATTATTTATGTAATTAGCTCAACGATAAATTGCATGATAGATAGAGCTCCTACATCTCAATGTTCTCAAATTCTGACATATCTCCATGAAACGAACTTCAAATCCACATATTTATCTAAACTAGTCTTTCGAAACATGTGCACTCAGTTAGAATCATCAAATTCCTCTCTCCTCGGTATCATTCCCATGCAATATTTAAAGGAGACTGAATTAGTCACAGTCCCTGTTGTATTAAATGGCAGGCCTTGATAAACATTCAGAGTTAGAAGAACTCGACTTTGTAGATTGCGTCAAACTAAATTCCTTAGAAAACTATAAAGAATTTGTGACTCCTAAGTTTAACTTAAGCATCGCCACTTTTAACTTAAGAAGTATGAGCAAAAACTTCGATGGATTCATAGTCATGCTTAGCAGACTGGGCCTTTCTTTAGACTTCATAGTGTTGACGGAATGTCGTCTATTACAGGATTGCATAATAGGTCAAATTGATGGATACTCTGCCTTTTACACGCAGGTACTGGCAAACCAAAATAGTGGTGTAGTGGTGTACGTTAGGAATAACTGGTCAGCTACTTCATACGAACCCGAGATGAAGGAAGCAGATTGCCTGGTAGTAGAAGTGAAGAATGGTCCAACCATAATTGGAATATATAGATCCCCAAGTCCTGCTTTTAGTAGCGCACTCGGATTCTTGAATTCCCTAAATACTCTACTGGAATCGCTAGCTTCTGCCCCGTCAGTCATCCTCGCAGGAGATATTAATATCAATATCATGCAGGATAATGACGATAGATATAGCAGCGACTATTTGAACCTTATGGCGGAGCACGGGCTAATACAGACCATAAACAAACCAACCCGTGTTAATACCTGCTTGGACCACATATTTATCAGATCTTCCGCAAAAATTAAATCAGCAGTATGTGAATGCTCTCTGACCGATCATGATATAGCCGTAGCCAGTTTGTGCGTTACATACAGATCAAAAAAACATGACAGAACTCGGCTGAGAGTAGACTACTCCGCAGTTGCTGATGAGTTGCGGAATTGTGATTGGTCACAAGTCACAAAACAAATGGATCTGTCGAAAGCAGTTTCTGTGTTTGAAACCTTTCTTGATGAAGCGATCACAAACCACAGCTCGTATGTTCTTGTAAGTCGAACCAAATTTAATATTAAGCCCTGGATCACTCCAGGTCTTATACGTTGTATGAGAACAAGGGACAAACTACACGCCGCGTCCCGCAAGAGGTCTAAAGACCCAATGGCAAAAACTATTTATATCAGATATAAAAATTTCTGTAATAACTTGTTGCACCGCCTTAAAACTGCTTATGAAAGTGGTCAGTTAGAAACTAACATGAAGAACCCTAAAAAGCTATGGCAGTGCATTAAAAATATTACACATACCAAAGCAGTTCGGGGAACTGCTGATGATCTCCTGTACTCCTCATCAAACCCAACTGAAGCCCTTAATAATACAAATAAGTATTTTACAACCGTTGGTAAGGAATTGGCTTCAAAAATAATGGAGAGACTAGGAGTATCGGAGCAGGAATTAGCAAATACTATTAACACGTTGCATCTTGCTCACTCATTTTTTCTCCTGCCAACTAACGAAAACGAGGTATTACAGGCCATCAGGTTATTAAAGAATGACTGCGCGCCAGGACCTGACGGAATTACGAACAAGTTAATTAAACACGTATCATGCCTATTGACTGAACCACTCACCCACATATTCAACCTGAGTTTTTCCAGTGGTATCTTTCCTAGCTCATGGAAAATTTCATCTGTTTGTCCGATCCACAAAGCAGGACCTAAAAATCAACCAGGTAATTACCGACCTATTGCATTGCTTAGCGTTTTTTCAAAGCTCTTGGAGAGATTAGTCAGCAATAGGCTTACAAAATACCTGCAAGAAAATAACCTAATATCAAACAAACAGTTTGGTTTTCGCCAAAATCTTTCAACTGAGGATGCTGCTAAGCTTCTCGTGGATCACGTCTCTAGTAAAATAGATCAGGGGCAAAGATGTATAGGAGTATTTCTCGACTTAGCGAAAGCTTTTGACACTGTCTCCGTTCCGATTCTTATGAGTAAACTAAATGCCATTGGAATACGAGGAATCGCCCACGACTGGTTTGGTAGTTACTTAATGGAGCGGAGGCAGTTCGTTAAGGTTAATCAGCATACCAGTGAACCCTCTTATGTATATTTTGGCGTCCCACAGGGCAGCATCCTAGGTCCAACACTGTTCACAATATATATAAATGATCTCTTAGCCATGTCCCTAAAAGACGCCGAAGTGATCTGCTACGCCGACGATACGGCTTTATTATTCAGTGGCAGCTCGTGGGAAAAGGTATTTGACACGGCCAACGCTGGAATGGCTGAGGTTGCCGGCTGGTTAGACAATAATTTTCTCACGCTGAACACAGAAAAAACGAAATACTTAACCTTTCACATAACTAAGGCAACAAAACCAAAATCTGAACTTTCTTTAAAAGTTCACACGAGCTGCTGCCCTAACTTAGTCACTTCTGCAAAATGCAATTGCACCAGTTTGCAAAGAGTTCAAAAATTGAAATATTTAGGAGTTATACTGGACGAAAAATTATGTTTCTTGCCTCACATAACTACCCTGAGCAGTCGCATTCGCAAAGTAGTGTACGTTATGAGAATGCTTCGAAATTCGGTTCCCAAGAAACTACTCATTAACGTTTACCAAGCATTATGTGAATCCCTGCTCACGTACTGTATATCGGTGTGGGGAGGTGCTGCAAAAACGCATTTCATTAAAATAGAAAGGGCCCAACGGGCTGTATTGAAAGTTATGTTTAAAAGGCCCTACCGCTTCTCTACCAATAAACTCTATGAAGAGAGTGGTCTATTACGTGTTCGCCAGCTTTACATACGCAAAGCGGTACTCGCTGCCCACAAAACCTATATTCCAAATTCAATATCCTCAAGACGAAT
The DNA here is from genome assembly GCA_947310845.1 of Yponomeuta plumbellus. NCBI lineage: Eukaryota > Metazoa > Arthropoda > Insecta > Lepidoptera > Yponomeutidae > Yponomeuta > Yponomeuta plumbellus. The sequence continues at coordinate 2,509,926 of OX371199.1, read as the reverse complement.
ACCGAAAATACCGGTCCCTGCTTGTAAAACATCATTTGCCCAGCGCTTCCCCCCTTTTATTTTCCCTTTTCTTTATAATAAACTCATGATACCCTGTAATTTCGCAAATCTCACTCAATACGCGGCCAAAACACATGTTACTAAATTCTTGAGAAACCTGAGTTATGAAGATACCGAAAAGCTTTTTATTAAAAACACATAATAACAAGACATAAGTACTGAGATGGAGCTACTAGTTTTTATTATAATTTTAGTGCATGCCTTATTAAATATTTTGTACATGAATATCCGTTGTAAATCCACTGCACGCTTTGATGCACTTAAAACAGTCGTCGTGTATGTAATTTAAAATTTGTAAAACGAAAATAAGAGTCCCCAAGATACAGGCTTTGCCTAGTTTGGGGGCTGACATTGAAACCTAGATATTAAGTAAAACATAAACTTGTAATTCTGTGCATCTACATCTATATAAAACTGTGTTATTTTAAATAAATATTTTTACTTTACTTTACTTTACTTTACTTTTATGTGTAAATTGATATGAATTCCGTCAACACTTCCCGTTCGCGGCTTTCAAAATGCGAACCCATTCCAACCAGTTGACAAAATGTCATAATTGGGTAGGCTAGTTTAAAAAAAATATGTAATTAGTCCGTCTTTTAGATTATTCAAAAATAACGGACACGTATTTTTTTATTTGTAAATTAGACCAAAAATGACAAAGATATAGCCCATTAAAGTTACGTGTGACGTCACACAGTGCTGCATTTTTTAGCACTGAGTGACGTCACACGTAACTTTGATGGGCTATATCTTTGTTATTTTTTGTTTAATTGAAAAAAGAAAAAATACGTGTCCAATATTTTTTTATAATCTAAAATATGGACTAAACAGAATTTAATTATTTTGACCCTGGAAACTACCCTATTGTAATAACTAATAATTAACTGAAAGAGATATATTTCCCGAAATATTTTGTTTTAGTCGAGCATATGAAGTAATTTATAGTTAGTCGTGTCAACTACCGAATTCGAACTTACTGTCATAGACATACATCCGCCCGCAGCGACGGCCAACGACACACTCACGGCACACTGATGAAGCGCTCGCGTCGGACGACACGACAGCCTTCCACACGATACGATCCATTCCGACCGCCAACACAGCGTGTTGTGATGGCTACGCTTCCGATCAAGGCCGTTGGATTCCGACCAATATTTGGTTGGACAACCGGCTTCCACACGTGAAATTTTTACACCAACCCGACCAATGTCACCTTGGTCGGAGAATCTTTCTGGATACGGTCGCTGGCGATGTGGCCATGGCGTCCCCGTGAGGCAGGGCCCTAACTGTATTGGGGTTATTATTGTCCATTCGTTCTTTAAAAAGCCATCATGGTACTTTTTATTGAATAAAAATAGTGTTCTCTACCAACCCGTGTTTTTTATTCTTCCTTCTGATATTATCAGCTGTTGTAGGCAACAGTTTTTGAAAAAAAAAAAAAAAAATTTTGAATGCATCGAATAGAAAAAAAAATACATTTATTATTATTAAATCTTTATTTTACAGGGCCTGTACGAAACTTTAGCCCTAACTGATGTTCGGGAAACATTTGTTACAAAAAAATCGAACTTTACGCCATGATGGCTGAAACACGGCTCAAAAAAAAAAAAAAATTACATTTGATTTCAGAGTTGCCAGATCTGAAGATTTGTCTGCAATTGAGCAAAATGGCAAACATTGTAAATTCAATCTTCGGCGACCAGATCTTTATGTATAAAAAGTACAAAAACACATTTAGTGGACGTAGCATTCTAAAGATTATATTAGAACTCTTTGTGTTTCTATGTTGTGTTAATAAGGATCCATTATTACCATATTGGCATGGACCTAAAAAAGTTTTTACTTTATTTCTACGAGAATGTGGGTAATTTTAAGAGCCCGGGCCAAATATTTCGTTTAGGAGTAATTTGAATATATTTTAAAGTGAAAAAAAAGTATCTTAGCTTGCGTTACCGGAAGTTCGTCATGTACGGAAAAACGTCATGAAGTGAAATCCGACTAGTTGTCACTTTTTAGTGATATCACTACTTGATACAAAAACTGTTTTAGTAAACAACCTAAGAAAAATGCCATTTTTGGTATACATACCATAAAGAGTGTTCTATCTATCTGAAAAGAGTCCTAATTTATGTAAACTTTCACGCTCACCTTGATGAGGCTGGGACAGTAAGTTAAAATAAAAAATGCTTTAAGTAGATCTCTCGTCAATGCAACCATGGTTAGGTACTCCCCTAAGCCGGCCTGTGATAGTAGAACACTCCACCAGCGGCCGTGGACTAAGTGGAGATGGAGATTGGCCTACGGATACAGCTCATCTCTTCAGAATGGCGGGAGCAGCGATGCCGCCAATCTTCGGCATCGTGACGCTGAAATGATGGTCTATAAAAAAATAAGCAAGTCTTATAATTTGAGACCCTGTTAAGAAACCCCCCGAATTTGTGCACAGACAGTGAAGGAAATCAGTACCTGCAGAGCATTGCGAGATCGAAATTATAATGAGAAATAATATTGAAATGATATTAAAAGTCATCATTTCTACACTAGCTGCCTCACAATTATTAAGGACTAGCTTTTGCCCGCGACTCCGTCCGCGTGGACTTTAGTTCAAAATTTTGCAACCCCGTTCACTCCCGTAAAACCCGTTAAGGGTTAAATTTAGAAAAACGGTGAAACACGTGTTCAATCAATTGTATTGAAGAGTATTTATTTTAAGTTTCAAGAAAATCAGACAACATTTTTTATGCCTCCTATACAAATTTTGGCAACCCTTTTCGCCCCCTTAGGGGTTGAATTTAAAAAAATTCGTCCTTGCCTACATTATATACAGATCCTCTGTGCAAAATTTCAGCTTCCTAGGTCAAACGGCTTGGGCTGGGCGGATGAGTGAATGAATCAGTCAGTCAGGACTTTGAATTTTATATATATAATAATATAAGATAGAAGATTTGACAACAGAGGCAAGTGCAAGCTAGAGTGCAGATAAAGATATGTGAATGAAATGCATGGATAATACAACCATGACTAGCAATTTTGAGGTGACATCTTGTGTGTCGCCAAGCAAGTAAGCTATGAGAGACGCTCCGTGATACGGTGGATAGTCAGCCATTTAAAGTTTGTGATGTCGCTGTTTCTGGTTCGGACGACACTGTTCGGGGTGCGAGCGGAGAGTGGTGGTTTTGAGAAACTCAAAATATGAACACCGTCAGTCGATTTACGCAGTATATTATCACCAATCAATTGTGGATTACATTGATAATTACGGATTAGAAAAATAGGCTATTGTCACACAGCCGGTCATTACGGTGGCCGGAAGAGGAAGAGCGCACAGAATAATAATGTAACACTTACAAGTGTTGTCAGCATTAAAATATAGCATATTCAAGGAATACACACGATCAATCTATCAATCTAACACTTCCCCTTATTCCTTGCAATATTGCAAATATTATGACATCTAAAATAAAGTTAACATCATGTATAAAAACAGATAGTCATAAGTCCTACAAAATAATTTAAGTAGAGGCAGACGTCACAATATTCATGTCATTAATGAAGCTACAATGTTTCTGTCTACACAAGGGCTTAGTCAATATGTCAGCAACCATTTTATCCGTTGAAAGGTACTTTACAGAAATAGAGTCATTCTTAATTAAATCTTTAACAAAATGGTATCGGATATCAATATGTTTCGTCCTTTTGTGACAAAATTCTTTACATTTCAAAAGCTTTTGAGCACTTTGATTGTCATTAAAAACAGTGCAAGGAATTTTTCTAGTTACTATTTCTGAAAGCAAATTATTAACAAGCAAATATCTTTACATACATCACCTATAGCTAGGTATTCTGCTTCCGTACTTGAAAGTGCAACACATCGCTGCTTACGTGATTCCCAGTTTATTGTGTTGTCACCCAGCTTTATCACAAAACCAGTAAATGATTTACGGTCAGATTCGTCATTACCCCAGTCGGCATCAGTATATGCGCTCAATTCCCAATTAACACTTTTTATAAAACATAAACAGTAATTAATTGTACCAGCTAAATACCTAAGAATTCGTTTCGCCGCTAACCAGTGGGATCTGTCAAAGCTGTTATTAAACTGGCTCAACTGACTACATGCAAATGTTATGTCAGGTCTTGTACATACAGATAAGTACATAAGACTACCAATAAGTTGCCTGTAGTTATAGGTCTCATCTTGAATGTGATCACTCTCATTGTTAGGTACAGTTAATTTACAATTCAAAGCCATAGGCGTAGCTACTGGTTTACAATTCGACATATTGAAACGCATTAACAGTTTCTTGATATATTCAGTCTGATCTAAACACAGAGTACCATCTGGCCTGTTTCGTGTTACTCTTATGCCTAAACAAGTTTTCAATGGACCTAAGTTTTTCACATTAAATTCTTTCTCCAGAATATTGAACAACTCGACTTTAATTATGCTGTTCTTAGAATAAAATACATAGAAATCATCCACATACAAGGCTATAATTACAAAGTCTTTATCAGATTTCTTTGTATAAATACATGGTTCACACAGAGACTGCTTGAAACCGCTATTAACAAGTACATTGTTTACTTTTTCATTCCACATCTTACTAGCTTGTTTCAAACCATAAATACTCCTTTGCAATAAACAAACCCTGTCAGTATTTTTGTCAGAATAACCTTCAGGTTGCTCCATGTATATCACCTCATTTAAATTTCCATGTAGGAATGCAGTGGCAACATCAAGATGGTCTACTTCTGAGTCCATGTCATTAGCCAATGAAAATAAAATTCGCATAGACGAATGGCGAACAACAGGGGAAAAAGTTTCGACATAATCTACTCCCTGTTTCTGAGTAAAACCTCTGGCAACTAGCCTCGCCTTATATCTATCAAACTTTCCATCAGCGTCATGCTTTAACTTATATATCCATTTACACTTGACAACATTTTGGTTAGTAGGCCTGTCAACCAGCACCCAAACCTTATTCAACACCAAAGAATCATATTCACTCTGCATTGCGGCAATCCAATCTTCACGATGTGGTGACGCAATAGCTTGTTCATATGACTGAGGCTCGTCAAATAAAGTTTGCTGAGTCATTAAAGAAAAATCATAATCGCCATACCTTTGAGGTGGGCGCCTCATGCGAGTAGAACGACCAGATATACCAATTGTAGCTTCATCACTAGAACCTACATCCCCTCCATCTGACGCCTGACCAGATGATGTCAGACGCTCCACACGTCCACCACCGGCAGATTCGTCATCAGAGACGGGCTCACCCTCACTCAGGCTTTGGTAATTATCCTCGTCCGCTCCGCCTGAAATTTGAGACAAATTCTCATTAATTTCATTATTACTATTATGTTTTTCATTCGACTCAATTATTTGTTTATTATTATTCATTGAAATGTCATCATTCAAAATAAAATAATAATTATTGTCATTCAATTCATTAGATCTATTTTCTTGATAAAATTTATTCTCTATAAAAGTCACACTACGAGACAATATCACAGTATTAGGACGAGAAGGCTCGCTTAACCTATAGCCCTTAGTTGTCTCACTATAGCCAACAAAAATAGCCAATTTGCCTTTAGAGTCCAACTTGCGGCGCTTCTGTGATGGATTCAGATAATATGCAACGCAGCCAAAGACCCGAAGGTGACTGAGGTCTACAGGGGACCCAGACCAAATCTCTTCTGGTATACGTCCTGCTAAAGCAGCAGTGGGGGACCTATTTTTTAAATAAATTGCAGTCATAACTGCCTCTCCCCAATAGCGCCTGCAGAGACCCGACTCCGTGAGCATACACCTAACTTTGTCCATTAAAGTGCGATTGAGGCGTTCACTCACCCCATTTTGTTGTGGGCAATAGGGGACTGTACACTGATGTACAATGCCTTCCCTTTCTAAATATTTAGAGAAATTTTTACCACAATATTCACCACCCATGTCAGATCTTAACATTTTAATAGACAACTCCATTTGCTTTTCTACTTGTGCTTTAAAAGTAATAAAGTGGGACATTACCTCAGATTTTTGCTTCATGAGATAACCATAAGTCTTTCTAGTGGCATCATCGGTGAATGTCACTAGGTATCTCGCTCCTCCCCAGCTTGGCTCTTGCATCGGCCCGCAGACGTCGGTGTGGATAAGTTGCAATGGTTTTTCAGCCCGCATCGCTTGTCCCTTGGGATAAGATGCGGCCGACATCTTCCCCTCAAGGCAAGCGACACAGTTCTTTATGTCTTCATCCTGAAACATTATACCACATGCACCTTCCCGTAGACATTTCATACCTTTTAAATTCAGGTGACCTAGACGTCTGTGCCATAGTTCTGCAGAGAAACCAGCTGCTTCCGCAGGTCTCGGTGATTCCTGGCTACCTTCCAGGAACAAAGAGTGCTCCGGCGGAGAGGGCTCGTTAGTCTCCACATTCACACATAGTTTTAGTTTATATAAACCATTAAAACATGCAGCACATGCAATCGGGTCGCTATTACCAGTGGATTTACTTTTAGACTCGTAGATACGACAGCCTCTTCCATCAAAACTGACTGTATAGCCACTCTGAATCAATTTAGACACAGAAATTAAGTTGCTAGATAGTTGGGGAACAAACATGACATTGGACAATGACAATGGACTCACCTGTTCCTTTGACTGTAAAACAATTGTTCCTAATGCATTACATTCCAACTTGTCATTATTAGCGACTGTTATTGTCGATTTACAAGGTGTAATCTGCCTAAGAATATGTTTGTCATTAACCATATGGTTGCTTGCACCACTGTCCAAATAAAAGTCATGTGACTGTAGACACACCGCAAATGCTGACACCAAATTGCTCCGACTAGCATCAGAAGGCTTTGAGTTTTTCTTCACTCTCTTGAGCTTAAAGCATCTCGACTTGATGTGGCCTGGCCTTTTGCAGAAATCACACACCACACTAGCAGTTTTCTTACTCATGTAAATAGTAGTAGTGTCAACTGAAGACTTTCTGGAGTACTCCTGAAGCAAGCGCGCTTTTACAAATTCACTTGACGTAGTTGTTGTTGCCGTAGATATACTGGACACAAAAGAATCATACTCGGACGGCAGACCACTGAGAAGTATCTCGGCAATCTCTGCATCATCAATTGTACGTCCTATATCTTGCAGCTGTTGTACCAACGTTGTAACGTTTTCTATATACGTACTCATAGTGGGGTAGTCAGTGAACTGTATCCGATGCAACTGCCTCAAAAGAAGAACTCGACGATATAATCCTTTGTCTTCGAATACCTCCGCTAGCTTTTTCCAGGCCTCTGTTGCGGTCGTGGCGTTTCTAATGTATTGATAAAGGTCTTTTCGCACTGAAAGGCAAACTCGTGCCAAAGCGCGACTCGTCCTTACGGCGTCTGTGTCGCGTCCCTCTACAACTTCCCATAACCCTTCTAGGATGAGAATGTTCTTCATAGCAAATTTCCATGTATGATAATTAGACGAACCTTCAAGTTTCTCAACATGCTGGCCGGCCGTTAGGGGATACATAGCCCCGGTCGGATTACTCTCAGCCTGAGATTCAGATGGCATTTTCAGTCTTCACAAAATATTGACGAAGCTTGTGACAATAAAAAAAAAACACAATCGACTGAACTCACCGCTTTGCTTCTTAGCAGTTTCTAGGTTAAAGAAAATTGCCTGTGCTTGCTCAACAATATTGCTGGGATCATAACCTGTTCGGGGTGCGAGCGGAGAGTGGTGGTTTTGAGAAACTCAAAATATGAACACCGTCAGTCGATTTACGCAGTATATTATCACCAATCAATTGTGGATTACATTGATAATTACGGATTAGAAAAATAGGCTATTGTCACACAGCCGGTCATTACGGTGGCCGGAAGAGGAAGAGCGCACAGAATAATAATGTAACACTTACAAGTGTTGTCAGCATTAAAATATAGCATATTCAAGGAATACACACGATCAATCTATCAATCTAACAGACACAGGGTATCCTGTATCCTCTGTGGGGCTAGAAGCAATGTATATGCGTGTATGTAAATGTTTATGTTTTTATTAAGTAAAATTAGACATTAATTATATACTTATATCCTCTATTCATGAACAACAAATATAGAACCAATGCAAGTGAAAGGACCCCAATTAATAAATTAGTCAAAACATTTAAACAGCTCTTAGGTAGGTACATTATTACTTTAGTTAGACCTATTACTTACTCTTACTTACCCCTGAGTCATTTAGGGCAATAAAATTATTAAGGATAACTAATTTAAAAGTTAAGGGTAAAGTTTTGTTGTGAAGTCAGTCAACAAGCGTATTTCGGCGGGCTTTACGGTTTTATGTATAATTTTTACGGCGTCTCATGGGAAAGAAAGAGCGATTTCTATTATTTTTTGGCGAATTTGTCCGGCCACGATATGGCATCACTGCAGATTTGACATTTTGTGAAAGTTCGCTTTGCGTTGTTTGCAGGTTATTTCAAAATAAAAATAACTGGGTAAAATGATAAAGTATTCCGGAATATCTATTACCTATTAATTAAGTGTGACGCAACCTTAAAGATGAATGTCCTAATTGTGTTGGGATTTATTTTTATAGCTATATATTCATGCATTTCTTGGTAAGTAAGAGGTCGCTCTGTTATTTGTTGTTGTTTTGGATTATTTTCCAACAGATTGTGGTATTTTTAGGCTTTTCCCGACGCTTTTGGCCTGGCTGTTCAAAAGGAAGTACCATATTAAGCTGAAGATCGGCAGAATAGCCGTTCTCAAATTGATACTCAAGGATGTTAGTTTGTCCAAAGATGGATACTCAGTGGTAAGTGTTAATTGGCCTTAGAAACCGTAATTATCCAGTTTACTAATTTCAATATCAGCATCGTGTGAACTTGATAAACAACTTCACGTAAGAAAAAAAAAATACATCAACAGCTTTGTGAAATATTTCATAAAGTCAAGTTAAGATGAATCCCTCTTGAGGTGAACCCGTCTTCAGTATGGAATTTTTCTTTGAACTTGTAATTAACATCCTTGTTCAATATTTCTTTGATATCTTGTACATATAGGTTGGAAGAATGAGATTCAGGCAAGGCAAGGCAAAATTGTAGAGACAGGGAGTCTGACTTATTATCTGTGTGTCAAACTTTGTTTGCAGAGTCTTACTGATTAACATTAGACTCTTGCAAGTCTGTCTATCTATGGAAAATGAGGTTGATTTTGTCATGTAATAAGCTTGCCACAATACACAATATGCCCTACATTGTGCAGCACCCAATTAACTGAGATGATCTAATTTAACTTGACTGATAAATATAAATTATGATTAAAGATCCTGAGCAGCTCCATTGTACAGTGCACCAACATTCTTCAATGAAACTATCCCTCCCATAATAATAGGAATATCTTTATTTCTTGACAGGTTTTACCTATTTTTTTAGTTACAAAGTGTTCATATTCATAATGAAGTATGATGAGGTGTTGGTGGTTAATGGTCAAAATGCAGGATAATTTTCCATGGTTAGAGAGTGCATTACAGTTTACTCAGAACAACTTATTTTAAATCCAACTTATTGCTAACTTAACACTATTATCTCCGTAAAACGGTAACTATGGTAATAATTTACATTGTTACGTACCACATCTTACTCTATTATCACATGACATCACATAGGCCTCCTCTTGGTCTTCCACATCACCTTATCCAATGTTGCACTTTAACGGCCTTACTAATAAATAAGTTATACACTCTGAATAACTATTTGACGTATATAAATTTATACTGATTTAATTGCATTTAGCGTACAAATAACCAGTTTGCCAGACCTCGCATAACGGCTGTATACACAGCTTATAACCTTTATTACTTAGTAAAGCCGCTAAAGTTTTGTGGCAGACTATCCTCCCTCCCATAAAGTGAAAGAAAAAAAAATTATGCACCCCCAATTGATTTACATGGATAGTCCCACTAATGATTACAACTTAAACTTTCAGCAAATCAATGAAGTCTCATTCAAGAGCAGCTTCTTCAATTCGGACATCAACAAGCTGGTGTCTGTCATCATCAAAGATATCGCCATCACCAACAATGTTGAGGAGCGACGGAGCAAGGTTGTGGAAACCATTCTGAAGCCTCTACTGTCAAAGCAGAACTCCTCGAGTAGTAAATATGAGGAAGACAGAGGAAACAGTGCCGGCGTCAGTGAGGCTATCAGCAGGAGTCTCCGTGACGTGGCACAGGAGTCTTTGTTGGATTTTAGGGATAAGAAGTTGCCTCATAGCTTGATTATGTTTGCACAGGTAAAAGTTTGAGCAATGAATCGTAACTTCAAATAGAAGATGGGATCAACTAATAAAAGAAAGAATTTGTATTGTATTGAAAATATTCCTTATTAATAATGTAGAAATCTACTTTACCAATCTTCTAAGGATTTTTTTTACGATTTTTTACATATTGTAAGGAATATTTTATAAAGAATATCACTTATAAAAAAAAAACTGTGGTGACAACGACATCGACAGCTTTTCAAGGTGGTTTTTTTTTTTATAAGTAGCGGTCCAAGGAATATGTCTGATATGCCGTACTGAGCCCAGAATGACGAATGGAAAAATATTAAGTATATTTAAAAATTAACTATGTTGCCAAAAAAATTGAAACTTTTTCTAGCGTTAAGGAAGGTTATTCCTATCACCAAAAAAAATATCAAGCACTTCTGATATTTTCGTCCCTAGTGGCTTTCAATGCTCTAAATTTACTTTTTATTTTGCTTCTACTAGCAACAAAAATGTTTTGCGCAACGAAAATGCAATGTTTTGTGCAATGATTTTTTCCAAGAGACACGCCTTAATTATCATCAGAACATATCCTCCTTTTGTGTCGCCCGCATCCAGCGACTTCCTGCCACCTTAATAATAAATTCAAAATGTATATAATTATATTTAACTAGCTTTCGCCCGCGACTCCGTCCGCGTGGACTTTAGTTCAAAATGTTGCAACCCCGTTCACTCCCGTTAAGGATTACATTTAGAAAAACCGTGAAACACGTGTTCAATCAATTGTATTGAAGAGTATTTATTTCGAGTTTCAAGAAAATCTGACAACATTTTTTTATACCTCCATACAAACTTTAACACCGCCGTTTACCCCTTTAGAGGGTGAGTTTCAAAAAATCCTTTCTTAGTGCTCCCCTAGGCTCCCTAAGGAACTCCCATGCCAAATTTCAACCCCCTAGGTTCAGTAGTTTGGGCTCTGCGTTGATTCTAAGTCAGTCAGTCAGCTTCTCGTTTTATATATATAGATTAATGTCAAAGTTTTTAGTTTCACAATAACAATAATTTAACAATAACAAGCAATCAAATTCCATATTTATTCCTTTAAAGAACAATTTAACTTAATAACAGAGTTGAATCGCTTGTAGCCCCGGCTGCCTGAGTGATCTTAAACGATCACGAAGGTTAAGCAAAATTGGCCGCGTTAAGTCCATGGATGGGTGACCGTCTATGACTAACGCAAATGGCATTTTCCGAGTGGTTCCGTACACGTTAAGGCACGTTAAGCAGTTGTTGCCGACCGCCGTCGATAGATAGCAGTCGCTAAGCGAAGTCAGAGGCCTTTATAGGGCGGCTTGAAAACTTCTGACAGTAAGACCTACCTCCACCAATCCGGACTTGGCCCCCGTGGTGGAGTATGGCCTATATCTTCCTCAGGGAAGAGACCCGTGCCCCTCGGTGGGGACATGATGAATACAGTTTTCAACTTAAAAACACTTTGGATTTCAATTCTACCCGTCTTCCTGCAACAGTTTATGGGCGTCCACATCTTCAATGCGACCGTCACCCTTCTCTACGGCGCCCCCGGCCACACCTTCAGCCTGACGGCCGCGGCATCTGAGGTCCACGCGGACGGGGCGGCCGGCGGGCCTGCCCGGGCGCTGGTGTTCTCCGCTAGCGTGGTGGAAGCCACCGCTAGAGTGGTGCAGGACAGTCACAAGTGCTTAGCCGAGGCGGCTTGCAGCGTGCTCCTGGAAGGGACTGTCAAAGCCGATGGGCCTCTTAACGTTGAGGTAACTTTTCAAATTAAAATATTTTTGAACTAAAACTTTCGTAAGCACTATTGTAAAATACGGCCCAGATTAACTTACTTGGAGTTTTTGATCGGAAAAGGAAAAACACCAGGTAAATTAATCGGGCCATCTTACAATCTCACTTGTTAAGCTTGAACAAGATTCTGCAGGGATCGCTTAGTTTGTTGCTCATATACTACCCCCTACATACACAATGTCTTGCTTGGAAGCCACTTCAGAGCGGCTCTGGGATTGTATCTATCTACCCCATGAATCCTACCCCACAGCTGTACAGTCAATCCGCTGAGACTCTGCCAATCTCGTTGATTTCTTTCTGACGTCTTAAGTCATCGACTTATCGCATCGCCTGTCTACCGACCGTATCGATCCTAGCGTATACTTTCAGAAAATCCACGCGTCAATGAGCTGTCCGACCATCACGCTGCAAGACGAGCTCTACACATTCCTGCAGAGGCAAAAGAACTACCGAAGGCCCACCGTGAAGCCTCCCTTAGCGGCCGAGGACCATATGGCCACTGTTGTGCCGAGATTGTCACCAGTTATACCAAAGGTGAGGGTTGATATGTTGTTTTTTAATTCAACGCAATAAAAATAAACTGTCACGTTGGCATATCAAAGGCTGTCAATGTCTGAGTGTTGCTAGTACGTAAAAACCAAATAACCCCATTTTATTTCTAAGTAAAAATTGTGTGTGCTACGCAGGTGCTTTTTTAGACTTTGCTCTTATGAGTTATTAAATTTTCATGTCTTTGATGTGATAAAGATTTTGGTCACATGAGTCTTCTATTCACGGTAAAAAAAACTACCGAGTAAACTTATATATGTTATAGCGGTAACACCGCGTTATTTTTTTTGCATCAAATTAAAAAAAACGGACGTTAGATCACTTATTGTGCAGATTAAACTTTATGTATGGAACAGACACAGAAATTCACAACTCACATCCCAAAAACCCCGTTGGATGTTTACATGTTTGTGATGTCGGTGTTTCTGGTTCCCACGACCCAGGGTATCCCAGTGTGGGGCTTCAAAGGGTACTTCAATTTATGGAAATTTTGTAAATGTAATAAGTGTGCAATAAAAATATTCTATCTATCTATATGACATTAATCTGTATTATACTGATCTAATATTTATTCTACTCATCATCATCGGCCTATGCTTGTCCACTGCTGGACATAGGCCTATCCAATTGCACGCAACTGAGCACGGTCCTCGGCTATTCTCATCCAGTTCTTGCCAGCCGCCTTGCGGAGACCATCGCTCCACCGAGTCTGAGGACGTCCTACACTACGTTTACCGATCCGCGGTCTCCAATCAAGAACTCGTCTACCCCATCGGTTGTCAGTTATCATTTATTCTAATATATTAAGTAATTTCACAACAGTTTTTACTTTGAAATATACTATATCTGTTTTTTTGTGCCTATGAATGAAATAACAATATTCTCTTATTAATGTGTTTTTGAAGTAAGGCAAAGTAAAGGTGTATTCAGTATCGATAAAATTTAACCATTTCCTGATGTTTTATTCTTTCGTTACAGATATTTAGTCTAAGAATAGATACCACATCAGTTACCTGCGTCGACAATAGCACCAAAACGAACTTCAGATTTTCTCTACAAAGTTTACAAGTGAGTAATAGATCAATAAAATCATCATCGTCATCATCATCAGCCCACTGAACGGGCCAAACCGCACATCTAGCGATCTCACACAATTGTATTATTTTACACGTAATTGTACCCAGTACTCTATCAGCCGCCCGGCGAGCACTCGCACAATAATTATCAAAAGCAACTTATCAGACTTTACATCCTCGTCAAACAACAACATTAGCATCCCTGTACAGCAGAGTAGGGTCATCACTAAGCACCATAGAAAACCAGCCTCACCTCGTACATAATGGTCCTTCGAGCATTTTGACCTAGCACACGGACTGGTCGAATGCGGGATCTCACGCGGCAGTGCAACGTGGCCTAAGTGCAACGTGAAATTGTTTGCCCAGTGTTGGGTATAGGCTTTTTCCCCATCACGCTGTACCTACCTCTTGCCATTCCCATTCACGGCCCTCTGCCAAACTGGACACATCGGCCGACCGTTGTTGGGATGTCCATCCGTAAAATATACATACATACATACATAAGCTCACGCCTGTATCCCAGAGGGGTAGGCAGAGACCAGGGACTGCCACCTGCCACGATCCTGACAAACTACTTTCGCTTCATCGACATTCATTAGTCGTTGCATGCACGCACGCCGGTTTCGGGTACTTTTTATCTTGCCCTTTGCTAATACATCCCCTATTTGGTCGAAGTATGTTCGCCTGGGGCGTCCCTTACCGGCCCTTCCACTCACATTCGCTCGATATATTTGCTTCGTCAGTCGTTCTTCCTTCATCCTCTCCACATGTCCGAACCAACGCAACATTCCTTTCTCAATTCTAGTCACTACATCCTCTTTCATTCCACAACGTTCTCTGATCACACTATTGCGTATTCTGTCATTCAAAGTAACACCACACATATTTCTCAAGGCCCTCATTTCTACTGCATTAATCCTACTTTCATGATTCTTCCGCCACACCCAAGTCTCGCTACCATACATCAGTGTTGGGACCAGCACACCGTTATGGATAGCCAATCTTGCCCTTTTGGAGATATTCTGGCTACTCACGAAGGAGTGCAAGGCACCATTTACACAATTTCCCGCTTTTACTCTCCTTTCTATATCACCTTCACACTTACCATCCCTTGTAAACTAAAATATAAAATATGTGTGGAAAATTAGTTCCTCTTGTGTTTAAAAAACCAAAATAACTACATACTTAACTTTCGTACGTGTCGTATGGCTTTTTCTGCAAAAATCTTTAAATGATCTATGTATCTAAGCCAGTAATGGCTTGCCAGGTAACAATAAACCTTTTAATGGGCGTAATTACTTGCCGTACAGTTTAGTTTTTAACCCTCAAATGCATCTTGCATCGAAAACGATACACTCTAAATTTAGTTTGAAAGCTGTAAAAGTTGTATGAAAGAGTGACAGGGCTGTTTAATTACGAACGAAAAACAAAAATGGCTGCGGCCGTTTTGAAAAGTAATTTATCTCATAATTTTTTTTCCTTGAATATGTATGATCTTATTTATTTTCAAAAAAAATACGCTGTGTTACATGTACGGGTTAACGCTCGTGTCATTCAAACTTCAACCCTTTGTCAGGTGAACTCAAGGTTCAGCGCAACCTCAGTAATAAAGGACGCGGGCCATGGCCTGCCCCAAGTATACGTCGCGTACCAGATGGACCAGTTTCAACTGGCCACAGACAGGGAGAAACTGCTGTTCTTGAATAAGTTGAAGTTGGACGCTAAGGTAAGTGTGTGTGGGTATGCACCTGGGCTTATATTCTGCTAATGCATTTTAAGCATTTTATATAAAGCGGTGGTGGCGTAGTTGGGTTGACCCTTGCTTCTCGATCATGAGGGTCTGGGTTCGAACCACGCATGTACCAATGACTTTTAGTTACGTACATTTGTTTGTACAGCAACACCATTCGCTGATAAATTGTGCCCGGATAACGGCGACAGGCTTGCCACTTGTCACGTTTGGGACCTAATAAACTCGGCAAAACGTGGGTCCAGTTCTAGAGACTGGTGCCTCTGCCTACCCCTTCGGGGATAACGGGCGTGAGTTTATTTATTTATTTTTTTATTTTATTTATAATGCATTTTAGTACAGTGGCAGTTGCATGAACGCATCGATTTAATTTCGTGGCCGCTTCAAATCAGGGCGTGTATTTGTAATTCTAGGCGGCAATTAAATTAAAGAACTTGTCACGTGACGTGACGGTTTAGACGAATACTATTTTCAGCAGTCTAAAAAAGGCGCAAAAGGCGCCGTATGAACACTTTCGGTACCATTTTTTCGCGGTATGCCAGCGCTGGCGTGTAAATAGAACACGCGCGTATTTTTTAAATTTTAGGTATTTTTTGGGCCACAGATCTCTTAAGCAAATTGTATTTTCATGATAAAATTAAATATTTTGTTAAATAAACTGCGAGTAAGGGATAAATCAGGTTATAACAGTGTTATTGTGTTTATTGCTTAATGGCATTTATTAGGCACATCGTTTTGCATAACTTTGCTAAATATTATGCAGCGTTGTAAATTTGGCATATTGAGAAACCAAATTTTTGACATGTTGACAATTAGTCGTTCGCTTCAGTAAATAGAATATAGTGTCGGCTTGCTGGTCACCCGCGGCGTGATTTAGGCGGCTGAAAATACTCGTAGTAATAATTCTCTTAACGATTTGAAGGGTAAAAACAAAAAATACTATAGTAACTCGGACGCTAGCAACTGATCCACTCGCACATTACAGTAACTCGTATGATGATGTCACGTGATGATGCTTGTAGCTGCACTTCCGTAACTGACTAGGTCAGCTCGCATGCCAGTGTAACCTAGGCTTAAGTGAATGAGGGTAGAAATATATAGTCTCATCCGCACACTGGCGGGCCGGCTCGGTTTCAATCGTTCATTGGACCGGGAGGTTTTTCCGCCTATGGTCAAGGGTGCGATTCGTCAAAATAAGTTTTGTTTCAAAGGTCAGATTGGTCCAACATGTCATTTGCCAAAGTCAATTAACAACGTTTTCGTCAAAGACGCTTTTAGGCAAAGGTGATACAAGTGGTGTGTGCGGGGATTAATGTTTTTCTATCTGTCAGTCTATCTATGAATGAATGTCATTCCTTTGAGGTACACTACAGGCCAAACGGGTACTTATACTGATTATGATGATTATTACGAAAACGAATCGATAGATTCGTTTTCGATGTCCGAATTTCGGTAAAGTTATTGCGAAAATAATTATGGTACATATTATAAACTAGCTGTGCCTCGTGGTGTTACCCGCGGTTCATAGATTTTTCTATGGTAATAAGATATTTTCCCGTAGTAAAACGTAGCCTATGTGTTAATCCAGGGTATCAGCTAACTCCATACCAAATTTTATTAAAATCACTCCAGCCGTTTAAACGTGAAGAAGTAACAAACATACACACTCACAAACTTTCGCATTTATAATATTAGTGTGATAAGAAAAAAATAATAAAGTCAACGGCTCTTATCCCCAAACACTTGTTAAATTTTTTGCCTTCGGCGGAAACACCGTGCAAAGACACCTTTGACAAAAAGGGTGTTTTGACGAATCGCAATTTTGACAAACGTAATTTGACTAAAGGCTCATTTGACAAAAAGTATATTTTGACGAATCGCACCTTTGGCCATAGGCGGAAAACCCGACTGGGAGCCGGACGGTCGTGTCAAAAGTACGCGTGGGTGAACCAGTCAGTATTACAGTAGCTGGTGATTATTGCACTAAGTGTTAATTGCCTGCTTGCTTTTCAAGGACAAAAGGATGATTATTATATTATAGATGGTGTCCTATATTTTATTTGATAGATACGATTTTTTTTGTTCTATAAGCCAAATTATCCTTTTTTGAGACCAGGTAAGATTGTGCTGTATGGAACTTATTAGGCTAAATAACGGTTATTATTAGTTAGTGAATAAATACACGAGTGGGCAAGTTGTAATTTTTTAAAGTAATATTTTTTCTATTTCAGCTCGAGAAAGGCGTGCTGAACCTGTACTTAATTTTAAGCATACTCAACATAACTTACGACCACAGCGATGTGTTTAAATGGTACACTGCCATCAAGCAAAATATGATGACGTCACAGCCTATGGACGTGAAAGACAAACCCGATAAACGTAAGTCGAACTGAAATTTGTGTACTATTTTCTGATTTTACCTTTTCCTTTTTGAAGTAAAACTTTCGTAAGCACTAGACATTATTAACTTTATTCCGGATATACTTACTTGACTTTTTGTCGGAAGAGTCCGACCAGGTTTCGCTCTGATTCGCAGTGGTGAGCAGAGACTGAGCTAGCGTCGTCAGTTCTTAGCATTCTTTACTTTTTTCTTGACCTCCTAATGGGCCTTTTACACGAGGCCAATAGCTGAGACAATCCAGTAAGCCAGGCCAATATTGGCTTCATCAGAATAGAGCCAGGCCAATGTATTGGATTGTCCCAAGCCAATGGATGAAGCCAATCCAAAGAAATAGAACGATTTCGAATTTGCTGGCGCCTTTGCATGCTTCCCCCACTACATTCCCATTGGATTGGCTCGTGTATTGGCTTCATGTGAATGTGTTTTCCGGGCCAGTAAGCCAATCCAATACTTGTCAATGCGTGTTGTTTAGTTATTTTATTTTAAATTTTTTTTTGGTTATAGTGTGATAAACCATGGGTAATATTTTTAAACGTTTTTATTTAAATTTTAACAATTTTTTTTTAAATTAGAAATTAATTTGATTAAACTTACTGGCCTACTCGACTGGCTTGTGTGTAAACGACAGACACGAATTTTGCGCTTTTCATTGGATTGGCCTATTGTCTTGGCTTACTGGATTGTCTCATCTATTGGCCTCGTGTAAAAGGCCCATTAGTTCTGATCTTGATCTTAATAATGTTCGTATGAAAATTGCGTCGGAGGGGCTGCCTTTAAGCACGCGATTAGCGTCGTCGTACTGCAAATGTCTATCACCTATTTCCCTCAGCAGTCCCGGCGTGGTTGGTCCGTGTTCTAACAGCCTCCGTGGTGCAGGGCTGATTAACGTGGTCAGCGTGGTCGATTGATTGATTAGTAGCGGAAATTAGCGACTTCCGACATTTAAAGCGATCAAAACTCGCGTCATCGTCCATGCTGAACAGGCACCTTTCCTCCATTGGTCCCGGCGTGGCTGGCCCGCGTTCTTGAAGCTTCTTTGTTGTAGGACTGCCGATTGACTGATGCAATTTCAAATATTTTTATTCGCAGTAAAAACAAAATGTTTATTCCTAGTAAACTGTCGCGCGCCAGTGGCGCTGCTAAAGTCGCCTAAAGTCTGTTTTTTAATTCAATTCAAAAAAACAAAACTGTCACGTTGACATCTCAATACAATCCAAAGGCTGTCAATGTCTGAATGTTGCTAGTACGCAAAAACCAAATAACCCCATTTTACTTCTAAGTAAAAATCGTCTTATGAGGAATTAAATTTTAATGTTTTTGATGTGATAAGGATTTTGGTCACATGAGTCTTCTATTCACGGTAAAAAAAATCTACCGAGTTAACCTATAGTTTTTATAGCGGTAACACTGCGTCATTTTTTTTGCATCGAATTAAAAAACTGACTATAAATGTGAAAGCGCTCTAAGACACAATTGAACGTAGTTAAGCAAAAAGGTTCCAACCCACAACATGGTCATATTGGTTAAGGATACCAAAATGATCACTGTGCTCTATACTTTAAGAATCAAAGACTTGCATAGCGATCCGATGAGTATGTGCAAAGTTATGACACGTGGTAGTCAACCCACATGTATGGAGAGCGTAAATCAGCTTAAATCTAAAAACTCAAACATGTCAAAACTCACTTTGTGTGGGTTGGAATTTTTCTGCTAAACTACGTCCAATTATTCTCTGAATACCTTTAATATTAATTTGAAAATAATAATAATAATAATAAACTCACGCCCGTTATCCCCGAAGGGGTAGGCAGAGGCACCAGTCTCTAGAACTGGACCCACGTTTTGCCGAGTTTATTAGGTCCCAAACGTGACAAGTGGCAAGCCTGTCGCCGTTATCCGGGCACAATTTACCAGCGAATGGTGTTGCTGTACAAACAAATGTACATAACTAAAAGTCATTGGTACTAATAATAATAATTGATATTCTTCTTCTTAAGGTGCCTCTCCGACTAGCGAAGGTTGGCAGTCAATCTGGCATATTCCACTCGATCCCTAGCGAGGCGAAACAGGTGTGCAGCACTCGCTATCCCCGTCCAATCCCTAATGTTTCGCAGCCACGACTTTTTCCTCCGACCAACGCGCCTTTTCCCGGCGACTTTACCCATCATAATGAGTTGTAGTAGCTCATATCTGTCATGTCTTATGATATGACCTAAGTACCCAACTTTCCTCTGTTTGACGGTTTGCAAAAGTTCCCGTTTTTGTTGCACTCGGCGGAGGACCTCGTCATTGGTAATCTTGTCGGTCCAACTAATAGAAAGCATCCGTCTGTAGGCCCACATTTCGAATTGGTATTGATAATTTGAAAATGATCTTCCGAACAACGTTTGCAGCGGTCCCGCCGTGGCTGGCCCGCGTGTTGACGGCTTGCGTAGCGCAGGGCTGCGCGGAACTCCGCGCGGCGCGGCTGCGGGCTCGCTGCCGGGGGACGGCCTTCGCCGCCGGCTGCACCGGCCTCAAACTCAAGCTCGACCAGCTGCTGGAAACCAGAGGTGGGCAACACCTCAACAACCCATTAATTAACCCTGTTCACGCAATAGCGAAATCGCTCGTAGCCTGGGGGATCGCTCGTAGCCTGGGCTGCCTGAGTGATCTTAAACTCAAGCTCGACCAGCTGCTGGAAACCAGAGGTGGGCAACACCTCAACAACCCATTAATTAACCCTGTTCACGCAATAGCGAAATCGCTCGTAGCCTGGGGGATCGCTCGTAGCCTGGGCTGCCTGAGTGATCTTAAACTCAAGCTCGACCAGCTGCTGGAAACCAGAGGTGGGCAACACCTCAACAACCCATTAATTAACCCTGTTCACGCAATAGCGAAATCGCTCGTAGCCTGGGGGATCGCTCGTAGCCTGGGCTGCCTGAGTGATCTTAAACTCAAGCTCGACCAGCTGCTGGAAACCAGAGGTGGGCAACACCTCAACAACCCATTAATTAACCCTGTTCACGCAATAGCGAAATCGCTCGTAGCCTGGGGGATCGCTCGTAGCCTGGGCTGCCTGAGTGATCTTAAACGATCACTAAGGTTAAGGAACATACGGCGCGTTCAGTCCATGGATGGGTCACCACTAACGCTAGTGGCATTTTTTCCGAGCGATTCCGTGCTTCGCAAGGTACGTTAAGCAGTTGGTGCCGGCGTCGTTAAGCCAAGTCAGAGGCCTTTAGGGGCGGATTGAAAACGTCTGACAGTAAGACCAGCCACTAGTCTTACAAGCCTCCACCAATCCGGACTTGGCCCCCGTGGTGGAATATGGCCTATACCTTCCTCAGGGAAGAGACCCGTGCCCCTCGGTGGGGACATAATGGGTTGATGATGATGAAGACGCAATAGCCGTGAAGTTGCAATGCTGCTGGTGTCCCCTCTCTCGAGCACAGGAGGTGTCAAGCGTGCGAACCCCGCGCGCCCGCGCTGTGTTCACTCACTTTCCGTCTAATAGCCAATAGATACGCAAATCATTGTTTTTTGTGATTAAAATAATTTAATCTTGCTGTAAAACGCTGGTTTTCCTTATGTTCTACTTAACAAAGGCCTATACCTTCCTCAAGGAAGAGACCCGTGGCCGTGACCCGTGTCGCTGTTTCTGGTTCCCACGACACAAGGTATCCTAGTGTGGGGCCAGAAGCAATATACATTGCTTCTGGCCCGTATGTAAATGTGATGTTATGTTATATACCCGGGGCTCTAGAGCAGGCTTCGGTTTTCGCCGAAAGCACACGAGTGTAATACTACTTCCTGCTCTGTATAAAACTTTTCTTCACTAATTTGAAAAGTTATGTAAAGTTGTAAATAACAATACAAAATAAACCTTACCTTTATCATCATCAACCCATTATGTCCCCACCGAAGGGCACGGGTCTCTTCCCTGAGGGAGGTATAGGCCATACTTCACCACGGGAGCCAAGTGCGGATTGGTGGAGGCTTGTAAGACTAGTGGCTGGTCTTACTGTCAGAAGTTTCCAAGCCTAAGGTTTGTGACTTTGCCTGCACGGAAGTGCTCGAAAAAATGCCACTAGCGTTAGTCATAGACAGTAACGCATCCGTCCACTGAACGCGCCCTATTTTTGCTTAACCTTCGTGATCGTTTAAGATCAATCAGGCGGCCGGTTCAAAACAACAATAAACAACATTATTACTTAGTAATTTAGTTTAGTATTACGTAGTATATTATCGGCTAAAGTCACAAGCCTCTAACTTCATTTTTTTACATTTTTAAAAAGTAAATTTCTGGTCGCACCTAATAGCAAATCTCTTAAATTTTGAAAAAATAACACCTAAGGAGTTAAGAGGTTGCGAATTTAGCCGACGTTAACCTCGTCACGCTCCCCAGAGGAGGCGTACACATCTCCGCTGCCGCGTCTGCTACTGGGCTGCCGCCACTGGAGCTGCGAGCTGTTGCTGGACTGGGGCTGGGGCGCGGGGGCCGGGGCTGGGGCTGGGGCTGGTGCTGGGGCTGTGGCTGGTGCTGGGGCTGGGGCTGGGGCTGGGGCTGGGGCTGGGGCTGGGGCTTTGGCTGGGGCCGAGGCTGGGGCCGAGCTGCCGGGGCGGCGGCAGCACGCGTGGCGGCAGGCACTGCTGGCCGTCGCGCTGCTCAAGTGGGGCAGCGCTCAGCAGAACCACTCCAAGGTATTTTTGAACTAAAACTTTCGTAAGCGTTAATGTTTGTTCTGTAAAGCTATTGGTACCCGAGGACGGTTGCCTGGTTAGGCAACTCTTATTCTAAGCATACATAATTGAATACGTAGAATAAGCGACATAATTACATTTATATCAAAAACAGTCATCCATCACAATTATATCCAAAAACAATACACCGCATTAAATATATTCAATAAATATTTAATAAACATTTATTATTAAATAAACTCGGCAAAACGTGGGTCCAGTTCTAGAGACTGGTGCCTCTGCCTACCCCTTCGGAGATAACGGGCGTGAGTTTATTATTATTTATTATTATTATAATAAGCGGTGGTGGCGTAGTGGGGTTGACCCTTGCTTCTCGATCATGAGGGTCTGGGTTCGAACCACGCATGTACCAATGACTTTTAGTTACGTACATTTGTTTGTACAGCAACACCATTCGCTGATAAATTGTGCCCGGATAACGGCGACAGGCTTGCCACTTGTCACGTTTGGGACCTAATAAACTCGGCAAAACGTGGGTCCAATTCTAGAGACTGGTGCCTCTGCCTACCCCTTCGGGGATAACGGGCGTGAGTTTATTATTTATTATTATTTATATATTATATATTTATATTATATTTATATTATTATAAATATATTCAATGATATATTACACCGGCCAGCGCCGGGCGTCGACGCTGTGCGAACCCTGGCGACGACGCTCTAGAAACGGTAGTGTGTGTTTGTGGGGGGGTCTAACTGACGTTAATGACATTGTTTTTTTCTTTACATGTCGCCAAAGACTATCTTCTTCAACCTCTGAAGACGTCACAAATACTTAATAAAAATATTATAAAAATGTAAAAATAAATGTGTAGTTTCTTTGTTAGTTTCTTCTGTAATCTATTAATTGTGAAACTAACAACTTTGACGATCATAAAGTAAACATTCTATTTGTACTATGAATAAAATATTCGAATTTGATTTTAAATAAAGAAAATGAATAAAACTCAAAAGTACCGAAATTAGTTTCTTAAAATGGTCAATATTTTTAAAATAAATTATAAAAACAAATTAAAAAAAAAGTAGCATGGCCATTTTCTTATTTTAAAACCCTTCTCCGCAGATAGAAGCGATGACCGACTGCCTCCGCCTGGAATGGAGCGACAAAATCGCCGAGTCCGTCCTCACAATCGTTGACTGTCTTCTCGAGTACAGAACCTCGCGACCCAGCCTAGTAGAGCCGCCAAAACCAAGTGACGGTTCCAGTGGCAGTATCACCATCAACGTAGCGCTTTCCCACATCAACTTATTCCTCATTGTCAATGAGGAGATATGTCTGATGACGCGGATCGATGCCGTGACGTTTGAGCGCACGCCGGCCAAGTCTGCGGCCGTCGTGTCGGCGCTGAAAGTCGTCGATATGGTGCCTTATAAAGGTTACTGTCTTGCCTAAGCTGCAATTATAAGGCGTTCTCCTAATGAATGACGATGAAGCGAAGTGATCAGTCAGGATCGTGGCAAGTGGCGGTCCCTGGTCTATGCCTACCCCTCTGGGATACAGGTTGAGCTTATGTATCTATGTATTTATGTATGTATAAGGCGTACAATCACCTCGCGATGTCAGTTCGAGACCGATTTCTATGGAGGGTTTGTGTGCCGCGTGACTACAATTTTTTTTGACCGGCTATGATGTTTTAGGTATTAGTTCCACGCGATGCCTATCACAAACATGGCCGAGCCAAATAGGGATGGCGGTACGACCTCGCGACCTTTCTTTCTGGCCGCGGAGGCCACAATCAAAGAGGAGTGGAGAGCTGAAGGAGGTACCTTTGCCCAGCAGTGGGAAATCTGAAATCAGAAATGTATTCCAACGTAAAGAATTTACATTCTGAATTTACAGAAGAAAAATGTTAAGCGCTTCTTTGGGACCGAATGCAGTGGAAACATAGGCAGCGAAAAAAAAACTCCACTCTGACCATCTTTTCTCAAATCACCTTAAATCAAATACATAAGTTAGTGCGAATATCTATCTCCTAAGAAACTCAAAACCCACGAGCGTAATCAACACTTGCTATGTCAAAACATTAATCATAATGGTCGGCAGTGTATTTATTCTAATTAAAATTATTTATTACATAGAAAGGGCAGTATTTACAAAACAAAAACAAATCATAATATTAGAAAGAAAATAATTAAACCTATTTTCTAATGTAAATAAAATATTGGAGCCAGATCGCTATCGGGCAGTAGAGTTCCAAGAAGGCTGACGGCATTGCCTCGGTTTACGGCGAGGCTTAGCCTTTGGCCAAAGTAGGCCCCTCGGATCTCCAGAGGCGTCGACTAGGCGCGACGACGTACATCTCCTTGACCCGTTAACTCAACCCTGCAAATGATAAGTGGCCTTGGCGTAAGGGACTTTAGAATGACGGTTAATGAATAAGGTTCAATGTCGCTTCCGAGAACCTGCTACCAAATTTGGTAGCCGCCGAGCCGAACGATCAGATAAATCTATCTATATATATAAAATTCAAAGTCCTGACTGACTGACTCACTCATCAACGCCCAGCCCAAGCCGTTTGACCTAGGAAGCTGAAATTTTGCACAGAGGATCTATATATAATGTAAGAAAGGAATAAGAACGGATTTTCTGAAATTCAACCCCTAAGGGGGCGAAAAGGGTTGCCAATATTTGTATGGGAGGTATAAAAAATGTTGTCTGATTTTCTTGAAACTTGAAATAAATACTGTTCAACACAATTGATTGAACACGTGTTTCGCCGTTTTTCTAAATTTAACCCTTAAGGGAGTGAACGGGGTTGCAAAATTTTTAACTGAAGTCTTCGCGGACGGAGTCGCGGGCGAATGCTAGTAGATAGAATATTCTTTATTCCGGGCCCTATGGACCCAGTGTCGCTACCCCAAGAGGCACAAATATATAACCCTAACCTAGAGCTGCATATTTGCGCCACTTGTTCGACTCTGCGATAGTTGATAATTAATTACTAATCAAATGAAATTAACTTCCAGGTGCAATGCTGTGCCAGCGAACCGACGAGATTCCCGTAACCTTTTTCCACGTCAAGCTGGCCAGAATAGAACACATACCTTCCAAAGAGAAGTTCGCATCGCTACTCCACTTTCAGTTCCAAGAAATCGTCGATTTAGAATGGAGCGCCAACACTCACCTCAAAGTTCTAACCTTCGTGAGAGCTGTCAAGAGTTTTAAACAGGAGCTTAGCAACAAGTGTGACAGAGATAGAAGTGCGGCGAAGGCGGAGGGCAAGAAAGGGAGGGCGCTGGATTGGCGCGTTTCGTTCAAGTGCGAGACGAACCTGGGATTGTTGCTGTCGAAGGAGAATAATATGCTGTTTGCTACGGGTAAGTGTGCTTTAGTGTTAAGCTTATAAGGTCTAAATTATTGCTCTTATTATTTGCGATTTATGATTTTTCTAACTTACGGTATGACAGTGTATAAGATTTTTAACTAAGTAAAAGATAGTAAAATTTTGCACGATAAAAACGGTTCGTTACTGACATCGACAGTTGTACCGTCAGTAGAAAATAGTAAGAACTAATTCCAAAGAATGCTGGTGTTCTATCGCTACAGGCTACATTATGTTTATAGGGTACATCAGTGTTTTTAGGTTACAACACAATGATTGTTCGTTACGACACATTTTTTATAGGCTACACCAATTATGTTATGGGCTACAATACAATATCCTCGTGAGGCCCGACCTTGAAAATAACAATTGATTTTGTGATCACTTGAAGACATTGGGCCTCACGAGGATATTTGTAGGCTACAATAAAATGCTTATCGGTTACGACACAATGCTTATCTGTTACAACACAATGTTATACGTTTATAGGCTACTCTGTAATATTTATAGGCTACACTATAATGTTTATTGGCTACAATACAATGCTTATAGATTATAACAGAATGTTTTAGGCTACAACACAATGCTTTTATTTTTTGTAACTTATAAGAAGCTACTCTGTAATATTTATAGGCTACATTATAATGTTTATTGGCTACAATGCAATGCTTATACCTAGATTACAACACAATGTTATAATCTTACAACACAATGCTTATAGGCACAATACTTACTGATATATTGGAGTACACATGACGTGCCTTTTCAGTACTCGAGAAAATGCTTTCACGTTACTACATAAAAATTACAGGCCAACATGCTTATTTTCCTCAGTCCTGACTTGAAATAACTATTGTTTTCTAGAGCATTGTCAAACACATTGCTCACTGATACACCCGTGTACAGGCCTGTTTCACTACGCGTGTCGGTATCGAACGCGTAAGTACATGCGGCGAACACTCCGGAGTGCCAAATAGGTAGGAATTCAGGCGCCCGAAGAGGCAAGAGTTAAGCGGTAGAAAGAGAGGCAACATGTAGGTGAATATAACGTAGCTTTTTTAGCGCCGTGCGATCTGAATAGGCTAGTTGCCCTAAAAAATGTAATTAGTCCGTCTTTTAGATTATTCAAAAATAAGGGACACGTATTTTTTTATTTGTAAATTAGACCAAAAATGACAAAGATATAGCCCATTAAAGTTACGTGTGACGTCACGCCGTGCTGCATTTTTTAGCACGGAGTGACGTCACACGTAACTTTAATGGGCTATATCTTTGTTATTTTTTGTTTAATCGAAAAAAGAAAAAATACGTGTCCAATATTTTTTTATAATCTAAAATACGGACTAAATAGAATTTAATTATTTTGACCCTGGAAACTACCCTATTGCACCTAATTGTATCGCTGCTAGCGTCCCTTTTCCTTTAATTGATTTTGCGGAGTGAATCTTCTGTACCTGTACTATTATCGTCAGTTAAGTTCTAACAGTGCGAAAGTTATTTTTGGCCGTTTCGACCTTTTGATGCCATTGGATGAGGAAAAGAGGCGCGCTTCTTTCCGACCAATCTTATCAATCAATCTTATTTTATCTTCAATAAGTTGATTTTAAATACATTTCCCAAATAATGTACACCTCTAATGTAGCTAATTGAAACTTTACACAGTTTTTTCGCTCTCCTGTAAAGTTTAAATTTTTTACTTACTGTTAGAACTTAACTGACGTTATGTATTCTGTGCCGTGCACTCCAGACGACATGACCGTCTCGTACTCCCACGAGCTGGGGCTGGCTCTGGGCTGGAGTCAGCTCAAGCTGCTCATTAACGGGGACGAGGTGGTCACCGTGGACGGCTACCAGCTGCAGCGGCTGCGAGGGGATCACGCAGCCAGGGTCGAGAGGAAGGCCGCCGACTTACTGCTGGCCAGGAACAAGCTCTGGTGAGAATTCGGTGTTTGACACTATCAACAGTAAATTATTTAATATTCTCGATTAAAACAAAAATTACAAATTTATTTTATAACTAAAAATTACAAAGACATTTTAATTTATTATCGCATGGAACGGTTTTTTTTGTGACATATTTTTAAGTTAATATAATACGGTATTTGACACTATCAACAATAAATTATTTGAGATGCTCGATTAAAACAAAAATTACAAAATTATTCGGAAAATGTATCTCTTTTAATCATTTACTAGTTATTACAATTATTGAGTAGATGAAACATAAAAAGAGTGCTCTGAATTGTGACGTCATAAGCAAGTATTTCCATGCAAAATTCCGTTTTAAAAGTAACTTATTTGACATCCTGTCAAATACTTAAGTGTTCGTGACCTGCCATATAAGATAAACATTAGACATAGGCATAGACATAAACTCGCTCGTAGCCCCGACTGCCTGAGTGATCTTAAACGATCACGAAGGTTAAGTAACATTGGGCGCGTTCAGTCCATGGATTGGTGACCGTCTATGACTAACGTGAGTGGCATTTTTCCGAGCGGTTCCGTGTTTTCAACCCGCCCTAAGACTTCTGACTTGGCTTAACGACTGCCATCTATCGACGGCCGGCACCAACTGCTTAACGTGCCTTGCGAAGCACGGAATCGCTCGGAAAAATGCCACTAGCGTCAGTCATAGACGGTGACCCATCCATGGACTAAACGCGCCTTATGTTAACTAGGACATACCTAGGGATGTTCTTGACTAAATGGCTATTTCTCCCACAGGGGCGTGACCGTAGACTCTGTCCGCGTGACGTTCCCGTACAAGCACCGGTTCGCTGAGGCGGCGCAGGGCGACCTGGTCTCGCTCTTCAAGTGGCTCAAACTCACGCACGGGATCAAAAAGAAGCCCTTCACAGCCGACAGCCCTCTGCCCAGTGATCTCTCTATCAAGGTACTGTGAAGTTGCGTCTACGCTAGCCGAACACAAGCAGAGCGGGGTGAAAAAAAAGTATTATTTATAATGTATATTCGTATAAATTATGAGTCTTCAAACCGCTTTTCCAGTAAAAAAAAACGTATCATTTGTCCAAAAAAATAAAATTTGGTAGTTTTCTATCTACAGATAGAAAACGGCCTGGATTGGCCGAATCTATCACGACGTCACAGCTCAGTAAAAATGGCGTCTGTCATTCACGTCGTTCTTACGTTCATTGTTTTGTTTTCTGACCAGTGACGTCATGATTCCTGTGCGACCGCCATATTGTTCAAGATGGCGTTTGGCGGCTTATTTTAAAATTGATTTTTTATTTGCTGTATTTAGAAGAAATACATGAAAGAATAAAAAATTACCACTTTCCGAGCACTCAATGAACACTAACAAAAGAAACTGAGATAGTCTTCAGAAACCTGTCAATAGCCTATTCGTGGACCGTCTTACAAGCCTCGAACGGGCGCGCTGCGAGCATTTCGTTTCGGCTGTGTCGTTCCGACTAGGGTTGTTGAGGAACTTGTTATGAGGAAGAAGATGAGGAAGAGGAATTTTTTAAAGTCGATTTTGAGGAAGAGGATGAGGATGAGGAATCTGGCAGACTAAGAGGAAGAGGATGCTAAAGACGAAGAACAAAATAACATTACGTGGATTACGCTAGTATTGAACTTCTTTACCTACATGTTTCCATCTCTGTCTTCCTTTAACTTTTTAATACGGCGAGACTTCTCTCTCTCTCTCTCTCAAATACATTTCCTGATGAGGAAGAGGAAGAGGATTTTTTTAAAATCAATTTTGAGGAAGAGGAAGGGTATGAGGAACCTCCAAAATATGAGGAAATTCCTCATTTTGAGGAAGAGGTAGAGGAATTCTCATCAACCCTAGTTCTGACCCAAAGGGTAAAACGGACCCTGTTACTGAGACTCCGCTGTTCGTCCGTCCATCCGTCTGTCACCAGGCTGTATCTCATGAACCGTGATAGTTAGACCGTTGACATTTTCACAGGTGATGTATTTCCGCTGATTCTTGACCGCCATCAGTTATTGGCCGCCAGCCAAGTCAGTTTGTTCTCGCGTAAATTTTTAAGTTTACGTGGACTATTGTATAGAATCAGGCGTTACTTTGCGGAAAGTAACCCCTTTACTTGTGGCGCCATCTATCCGTCAACTAAAAACCAAACCTTGATCGAACTCAGACATTCATTCGACATTCCGGAACAACTCATTCTAGAAATCTTTCATTGACCGATACATTTCACTATCTCGTTCTTTTTCTTTTCGCTTGAGAAAAACTGTCGACAGACAGACGGACAGTGGAGTCTTAGTACAGGTCAGTTAACTAAAGCTGGCACGTTCACAGTACTCACACTTATGCAATTTCACTATACAGTATGTTTAAAAATAAATGATTTAGATTCAAAATGCGAGTCTAGTTTAAGTGTAGACTAGAGTTAGGTTTTAGTAAGATGGGTGCGTTGTAGATAAATAAATACAAATAGGTATATGTGTTACTTGTTATAATATATTTTTAGCAAATTCTAGCGAAAATTAAAAACAAGGTGAAATCAATGGTCACAAAATAGTTTTAATTTTCAATAAATTTTCACATGAACAAAAATAATTTCACCTAAGAAAATCTTTACCAAAACAAAAAATAATTATCCCAGAAATCCTTAACAATTTAATTATAATTTAATTATGTAACAAAGGATCACGGACGCTCAGTGGTCAGTTACTGGATGAATTACCCTACCTTTTTTTCTTATTGCTTGCCACAGATAAAAACTTTACTACTGTTCTGTGATTTCATCGACTGGAAGGAATCTGTGATCAACTGAGCAACATCATTCGGTTTCTATTGTGGTTACGTGAATGTTCTGTTCTCCAATTCTTCTTCATTTTCTTCAACGTTTTTTCCATGATTTTAGCACCAGTAGCAGTTGTCCGAAGTACAATCGCAATCAAATTCAAGAGCCAAAAGAAAAGAGGAAAGACCACAGAATAAACTGGCAATTCCCATTAGAAAAACAAAAACACTCTCGCCAAAAATGCCATCTAATGACTAATGAGCCGTTTAAAAAAAAAACGAATGGCTGTCAAGTGTCAAATGAATGCAATTTTGGACCTCAGTCCAATAGCCATGTGTGATATCATCGAATAGGTCTCAGCGAGCTGAATAAAAATTACTATGACGCCAACAGCCAAATGTTTTTCCTTTCGGAGTTATATTGTATTGAAAATGTTATTTTTTTTTCAATACAATATAACTCCGAAAGGACAAACATTTGGCTGTTGACGTAATAGTAACTTTTATTCAGCTCGCTGAGACCTATTTTATGATGTATCACATATGGCTATTGGGCTTAGGTCCAAAACTGCATTCCTTTGACAGCCATTCGTTTTATTTATATTTTTTCTTCTGAAAACGGCTCATTTGGAACTACTTTTCTTAGCTGTCAGAAAAATCCCTCATTGAAACGCACATACGGTTGAATACCAAAAAGATTACGCTGTATTCATAAACAGTAGCAAAAGTAAAACTATAACTGTCCCCTTCACACTCATAAGCTAGACCGCGCGCAAGAGAGACGGGCAGACTTTTCATGATGCGCATGCAGTACACGTCACGCCGCGCGCTATTCACAGACACTACACAAGCGCAACGTGTAAATGTGTTGAACGTGCCAGCTTTACTTAACTGACCTGTAATAGGGTCCCTTTTTCCCCTTTCGGTAGAGAACCTTAAATATCAGAAAAAAATAACAAGTAAAGACACGTCAGTCTCTTGTGATGGTAATCTTCATTATCAACCCATTATGCCCCCACCGACGGTGACGGGTCTCTTCCCTGAGGAAGGTATAGCCACCACGGGGGCCAAGTCCGGATTGACGGAGGCTTGTAAGACTAATGGCTGGCTTTACTGTGATGGTAATAGTTTGGTTTAATAATAACTTCCACATGAGATTATCACTTGACCTGGTCTCAAACTAGGATCCTATGTGCTATAGTGACCAGGCAAACATTGACAAGCACCCAGAATGAGGCCATTTTTACAAATGGCTATATCACGACTTCTTTCTTGAGCGGTGAGGCAGTGAAATTTTATTTATTTCCAGATTGAAGAGATATTGATAGAGATGAGCGACGATCCGTTCGAGGTGAAGCTGCGGGACAATTACGAGCTTCTAGAAGACGAATACAAAGAGAGCCAGAAGCGCAGAACTATGCTCGATACTAAGGTAAGTTATTACTATCCTTATTCATCATCATCAACCCATTATATTTCCACCGAGGAGCACGGGTCTCTACCCTGAGGAAGGTACAGGCAATACTCCACCACAGAGCCAAGTCCGGATCGATGGAGGCTTGTAAGACTAGTGGTTGGTCTTACTGCCAGAAGTTTTCAAGCCGCACTTAGGCCTCTGACTTGGCTTGACGACTGCCATCTATCGACGTGCCTTGCGAAGCACAGAACTGCACGGAAAAACGCCACTAGCGTTAGTCAGAGATCTGTCACCCATCCATGTACTGAACGCGCCCTATTATCCTTAACATTCGTGATAGTTTAACCTTGGAAGTCCTGACCTTGAAAATAAGAATTGATGCACAATGCACGTATGTGCACCGGGTCTTAAGAGGTTAAGTCACTCAGGCGGCCGGGGCTACGAGCGATTCCTGTTTAACATATTAAACATTTACGTACAGGCACACACAATTTCTCTTGAAGCTTAATGCTATAGGTACAGGTGTGGTGAGCACATTTCAACTCCAACATTTCTGCATCGCGCAATCAAAGTTTACACATGACTTACAATAAATACAACGTCCAACAGATTACAGTTGGACCGGCCGTCCCCAGGCATACGATCTGCCTGGCGGGAAATTTCCCTTTATAGTGGAAGAGCACGATCATCCGCTCTTCCCTATACAGGCGCAAAAAATAAGCACAAAATCACGTGACCTTTTTAATAAACCTGTAGGTGCAAGAGCTGTGTCGACCCCATCTATTCCTGCCGGCGGGCAAAGTGGAGGAGTTGTACGCGGCGCTCCGCCAGAAGGACGCGCAGATATACGTGCAACGTTGCCGCGCCGCGCCGCCGCCGCGCGCACGGCTCGTCGCCATGTGTGTCAACGGGCTCCGCCTGCTGGCCTTGGCTGATACTTCGCTGCACGGGACGGAGAATGCGCAGGCGAAACTGCGCGAGATCGACTTCGATAGGTGAGCTTTGAAAGGGATCCAATGAGTTCAGATCTACATGCAGCGTTGCCGCGCCGCGCTGCCGCCGCGCGCGAGGATCGTTGCGATGTGTGTGATCGACACTTCGATGCATAGGACGGACAACGCGCGAGATTAACCTCGATAGGTGAGCAGAGCTGTTAGTCGCTCGCGCTAATTAACATTTATGTAATTCATGACGGTAAACTTCTAGGTTAACGTAAAAAAAGATACGGTTGTTTATGCCGCAAAAAAGACGTACAATTTCGGATCTCGACGGAATCAAATTTCAAAGGCGTTATACTAACTATGAAATTTCACAAGTTATATTGTCTTGTTCTACAAACGCAAGGAAAAATATGAAAACTTTACATTTATAGTTTAATAATTGTAGAAAATGTGTGTTGAAGTCCGGAAATAAGTACGGAAGGAGGTGGGGGCGAGCCCAACTCGCTCTTGTCCGAGTTTTTCTTAGCTTGTTAGCATTCTTTCTGCTTTCGTTCGGCTTTGGAAGTATATCCGTTATTATTATGTTTATTATTATGCATACACTTACTGGACTTATTATCGGAAGATTCCGACCAGGCTTCGCTCTGGTTCGCAGAACTCGCTCGAAGCTCGCGTCGGTTGCGTCACTGACTGATATCCGTTGTTGTTACCTGTCAGCCCGTGGCCGGAGGACGGGCCGGAGTGGAGCACACTGTGGGCGCGCGCCCTGAGCGTGCAGTGCGCGTCGTGGCAGCTGCAACTGCGGGACTTCCCCCTGCCGCTGTTGCGGATGACCGGGCTGCGGCTGTGGGGCGCCTTGCTGGGGGCCGAGGGCGCGCCGCCGCCGCGGGGTGAGTGTCCCGGGGGTGGGGCTGCGGCTGTGGGGCGCCTTGCTGGGGGCCGAGGGCGCGCCGCCGCCGCGGGGTGAGTGTCCCGGGGGTGGGGCTGCGGCTGTGGGGCGCCTTGCTGGGGGCCGAGGGCGCGCCGCCGCCGCGGGGTGAGTGTCCCGGGGGTGGGGCTGCGGCTGTGGGGCGCCTTGCTGGGGGCCGAGGGCGCGCCGCCGCCGCGGGGTGAGTGTCCCGGGGGTGGGGCTGCGGCTGTGGGGCGCCTTGCTGGGGGCCGAGGGCGCGCCGCCGCCGCGGGGTGAGTGTCCCGGGAGTGGGGCTGCGGCTGTGGGGCGCCTTGCTGGGGGCCGAGGGCGCGCCGCCGCCGCGGGGTGAGTGTCCCGGGGCCGGGCTGTGGGGCGCCTTGTGAGCGTTACTTCGTCCTTCTTGAGGATCCGTGCTTCAAAAGGAAAAACGAAAATACCAGTCAAAGATGTCGTTAAACTCGTGTGCTCTCTACCTATCAATCTAAAGTAATCTCGGGAAATTCTTTAATCTCTGGCATATCAGCTCATTCAAAAACTATCCACTCCTTTATTTTCTTTTCAATTTTTCTCCCCTTTTCTCTCATACTCAACTTGAATCGCATTTCTATTGTACAGTACGAAGTAGACATCTTTAATCAATATAGAATCTGTTGAGCCTAAAATACACGGAAACGCTTCCATGTTGAAATAAATCAAAAAGTGCCAGTAGTCGCTCCACCATGCGATTATGATAGTGTAAAAAATGTGATCATGAATTTGCATTCTTTGCTGATTTCATCAATGAAATCCGATGTTTCAGTTACAGTTACAGTTCATGTTATTAAACACATACTAGGGACTGCACTTAGAAAAATTTAATTCTATACTTTTTATTTTATTTGCTTAGGGAACCGTGTATGTGATGTCGCTGTTTCTGGTTCCCACGACGCAGGGTATCCTAGTGTAGGGCCAGAAGTAAAATTTAAAATGAGCATTATGTAACATAACGTCGTCTAAAAGTGTTAAGCTGCTAACTCCAAAAGTAAAACCGTCCTATTTTTTTACATCAGGCAATGAAATGAAAAACTGAAAATACCGTTTTCGATAAAATTCGATGAAAATTTCATCAAAAACGGTATTTTCAGTTTTTCATTTCATTTCCTGATGTAAAAATAGGTTTGTTTTATTAGTCTCCTTAAAATTTGTACTTTTGAAGTTAGCAGCTTAACACAAGGCCTGCTTGCACCACCAACTATTTATCGATTTACCCCGAGTTAAACAGAATTTTGACAGATAAAAAACGGCGGAACTGTCAAAATTCTGTTTAACTCGGGGTTGAATGGATATTAGTCGGTGGTGCAAGCGGGCCGACGACGATATAAGTAACAAACAAGACCGAAAAGTCGGCTTATTTCCTCTTCCAAAGCCCTGCGTAGGGCAGGGAAAGGGGCTTAACACAGCAAACTGCGCCTATTGTTACCTACCTAACATAATATTGTTTTGTGGTCCTGACTTATATGTGAAAAAAATGT
Organism: Yponomeuta plumbellus; assembly: GCA_947310845.1. Classification (NCBI taxonomy): domain Eukaryota; kingdom Metazoa; phylum Arthropoda; class Insecta; order Lepidoptera; family Yponomeutidae; genus Yponomeuta; species Yponomeuta plumbellus. Next base: position 2,474,405 of record OX371199.1, on the reverse strand, counting down.
TTTTGATTGTTTGGAACTTAATGGTTGGAATGAAAATATCTATGTCTTACTAAACTTCATTTCTTTTGGGTTAATAGATAAAATGTTGATGTACTTAACCTCTGTTATAGTAAAGTAAACAGACTTGGCCTCCAAAGGGTGGCGTCGAAGGCCATAGTACAGGTTTTACCTAGTTTGGCTTTCGACGTGTCTTCTAAATACACCTTAAATAAATAAGCAAGTACCTTGTTATAAAGCTTTTACAATAAGTGTGTACTTTGAAGTTCGTTATGAAATAAATTTCTTTATCTACCCTGATACTATAATACAGAGCTTAAAAAATTGAAAACAAAACTCTTATGATTAAAAAGTTATGTTATGATACAGGTGTCCATACAAGACCTGTATCGTAATAAAACTTTTTTTTAATTTTTGGCCTTCCAATGCGTAATGTTTGTCATAAGAATCAGAATCAGAATCAGAAATTTATTTCAACGTAAAGAATTTACATTCTGCTTGTTGAATGTCAATGTACATACAGTTATGTATAATGTTAGCCGCTGCCTTGGGGCCGTCTGTAGTGGAGAAAAAGGCAGCGAAAAAAAAAACTTGTTTTCAAAAAAAAGAGTTTTGATTTCAGTTTTGCTTCAAGCGGTGGTGGCGTAATGGGGTTGACCCTTGCTTCTCGATCTTGAGAGTCTGGGTTCGAACCACGCATGTACCAATGACTTTTAGTTACGTACATTTGTTTGTACAGCAACACCATTCGCTGATAAATTGTGCCCGGATAACGGCGACAGGCTTGCCACTTGTCACGTTTGGGACCTAATAAACTCGGCAAAACGTGGGCCCAGTTCCAGTGACTGGTGCCTCTGCCTACCCCTTCGGGGATATCGGGCGTGAGTTTATTATTTTTTTTTTATTTTTTTTTATAATCTCTTTATTATAGCATCAGAGTAGATAAACCACTATTATTCTTTATTCTTTCTTTATCCAGCCCTCCGTACGGTGGTGATCGATCAGGGCGCGCCGTGGGGCCGCTGCGAGCTGCGGCGTAGTATGATGCCTCTCAAGTGGTACTACGACCTGTGCTGCGAGATGCAGGAGATCACCTACGCCTTTGGGCCCTGCTGGGAGCCCGTCATCGCGCAGTGCAACCTTGGTCAGTGCTGTAATGCTAAAGATTAACCTCAAATTCAAATTCATTTACTCGTGAAATATGCGTATAAATAAAAGTTCGTATCATAAAAATTAAATAAGTTTCAGCATATTTTGCCGTAGAGGCGTACAAATATTGACATCTTAAAATAATGAAAATTTACAAGATAATGATTTTTATAAGTAAAATTCTATTGAAATATTAAAATAAAATAATAAAAAATTATAAATTGATTGGCAATTAATTGACATGTCTTATTATAATAAATTCAAATAATCATTTAAATAGTGCCATCCTCTCAGGCCTAGAACATTTTCACAGAGTAATATTGAAAATTTATCAGATGTCTGTATCTTCTTCAAAATACGATTCAAAGTTCCGTTGCAAAACCGACCCGCCGGCGGGTCTGATGTAGGATACGGTGCATTCCGGTGCATGGCCACGGGTCTTGTGGGGTTAAATTTAAATATATGATGATTATATAATTATTTTATTATTCCTGACCTTGAAAGTAACATACGTATACACACATAAGCTCACGCTTGTATCCCAGAGAGGTAGGCAAATACTAGGCACTGCCACCTGTCACTTTTTTGTCATTATTATAATAATAGCATTAATTATATTAACTTAAAAATATGTCACAAAAAAAACCGTTCCATGCGATAATAAATTAAAATGTCGAAGTAGAGAGGTCACGATGATTTAGGGTTGATTTACCGTAGGCATCTTTCACAGAGAATAGCCATAAACCGTCCCTCATCCCAGAGAGTTCCACCAGGTATCCCAAGCATCTCTGGAGCCGTAGCCGCCGCTCATGTCCTATCCTTTTAACATAAGTTGTAAGGAAGATCTGTTTTATGTGGCCACGGATCTTTCATAGCAAACGGTCATAAACCGTCCCGCGTCCCACAGCGTTCGACCAGGTGTCCCGGGCGTCGCTGGAGCCCTCCCCGCCACTCATGTCCTATTCTTTAGGGCTCTGCCTCACTAGGACGCCATGGCGACGTCACCAGCGACCGTATCTAAGCAGTTAATATTGAAATATATCGACGGTTAAAAGGTAATAGGGCATAAGCGACATTTTGGCCCAAAATGACTTTTGAATGCCATCTTACTTAAAAAAAAATTCTGCGTCGAATGCGCTTACTCCCGCGGCTCTACGATGACTTTTTTGTCGCTTGTGCCCAAGCAAAAAACTGCGTTTTTAAATAGTCGTTTTGGTATTACCGACCGTTTTTTAGGCCTTTTTTTGCTTAACGGCGTTTGTACCAAAGTGGCATAATTTTTGTTCTCTAGTCGGTAATGTATTTTTACTTCCTACTGGTTTGGAGCTTCTGGGCGCTTACGGTTCTTTACCATAAGCACCTATTTTGAAAGTTGGAACTTTAAAATGCTCTCCTGAACAATTTGCTTTTTGTCGCTTAGCCCCTATATCCTTTTAATCGTCGATATGGTGCCTAACAAACACAATACAAACTGCTTGGATACGTAGCTGGCGACGTCGCCATGGCGTCCTAATGAGGCAGGGCACTTAGCCATAAACCGTCCCGCGTCCCACAGCGTTCGACCAAGTGTCCCGGCCGTCGCTGGACCCGTCGCCGCCGCTGATGTGGTGGGATAAGGTCCGGTTGCTGCTTCACGGGCGGCTCACGGCCAACTTCCGCAAGTTCACATGTCTGCTGCACGTTTCCCTCGACCCCTACAACACTACCGAGGAGATGGAGCTCACCTGGCACGACCTGCTGCTGGACTGGACTAATGGTAAGAAGCTTACCTCAGTAGTATTTCCAGAAAAACTGCTGCAGGTGAAATATTAAGTCTGCTTATGACAGACCTTGGGGCTCGGCTTTCGGCCTTGGTAACGGCGACTCGGCCTTCGGCTTAGCAACCGTTCCGATTATCTAATTTATCCAGTGGACTTTTGAGAAGAACTGCTCTAGGGTAAAGTATCAGGATCGCGTGGAGCGTTCCCAGTCGGTCGGCTTTCAGGTTGCTTGATGGGACTCTGTCTTCGGCCTAACAAGCAGCGGGACGTTCTGTTATGTAAAGGTGGCTCACAGCCAACAAGTTCACGTGTCTGCTATACGTCTCCCTTGTCCTCTACAACACTACCGATGAGATGGAGCTCACGTTGCTATCTGGGATCCGCTAGTTCAAAAAATGTTTAATAAAGTAAAACACAACATTTAGAAAGATTTTATCCTATTGTAATCAGTTGTTGCAGATAATAATATAATACACAAGCCAATAAATTCAAATTATTAAAGAGCCGAAAAATAAAATCCAAGCAAAAATATCAGCCTTGTAAAACTCGGATCTTGGTTTTGCAACAAACCATTTCTTTACTTTGAAATATATTTTTGATCTCTTGATTGGGTACTGTATCCTTTTTCACACGCATTTCACGCATTTTGCTCATTTTTTTTTTATTTAAGAACAGGAAAAACATTTATCGTAGCGTTCAGTTAAGACACATCACAGAAATGTATTACACAAATAAATTCCAGGAGTAACTTTACTTTTAAAAACTGCCTCGCGAGGCTTCATTTTGAAAAGCTGCCTCTCGGCTGGCCCCCGCACCTCACGCCTCCCCGCCCCCAGGCAAGTTGGGCTTCCTGGGCGAGCTGAGCGTGTTCGTGCGCACGGCCAGCAAGTACGACGACTGCCGCGTGCTGCGCGTGCCCTCGCTGCGGCTGGGCGTCAAGCTGGGCTGGCTCTGCGTGGGCGACGCGCGCGACCACCACGCCGCCGCGCCCTGCGCGCCCGACCGCCTGCCCGAGTACTCCAGCAACCAGGTGCGCGCTCCGGCACCCAGGTGCGGGCTCCAGCAACCAGATGCGACGCTAACGCTTCCTCCAGCAATCGGGTGCGTCCTCGAGAAACCAGGTGCGTCCTCTAGCAATTAGGTGCGTCCTACAGCTACCAGGTGCGACGCTAACGCTTCCTCCAGCAATCGGGTGCGTCCTCGAGAAACCAGGTGCGTCCTCTAGCAATCAGGTGCGTCCTACAGCTACCAGGTGCGACGCTAACGCTTCCTCCAGCAATCGGGTGCGTCCTCGAGAAACCAGGTGCGTCCTCTAGCAATCAGGTGCGTCCTACAGCTACCAGGTGCGACGCTAACGCTTCCTCCAGCAATCGGGTGCGTCCTCGAGAAACCAGGTGCGTCCTCTAGCAACCAGGTGCGACGCTAACGCTTCCTCCAGCAATCGGGTGCGTCCTCGAGAAACCAGATGCGTCCTCTAGCAATTAGGTGCGTCCTACAGCTACCAGGTGCGACGCTAACGCTTCCTCCAGCAATCGGGTGCGTCCTCGAGAAACCAGGTGCGTCCTCTAGCAACCAGGTGCGACGCTAACGCTTCCTCCAGCAATCGGGTGCGTCCTCGAGAAACCAGATGCGTCCTCTAGCAATTAGGTGCGTCCTACAGCTACCAGGTGCGACGCTAACGCTTCCTCCAGCAATCGGGTGCGTCCTCGAGAAACCAGGTGCGTCCTCTAGCAACCAGGTGCGACGCTAACGCTTCCTCCAGCAATCGGGTGCGTCCTCGAGAAACCAGGTGCGTCCTCTAGCAATCAGGTGCGTCCTACAGCTACCAGGTGCGACGCTAACGCTTCCTCCAGCAATCGGGTGCGTCCTCCAGAAAGTAAATGCATCCTCTAGCCATCATCTGCGTCCTACAGCTACCAGGTGCGACGCTAACTCTTCTTCCAGCAACCTGGTGCATCCTATAGCAACCAGGTGCGTCCTCTAGCAATCAGGTGCGTCCTACAGCTACCAGGTGAACACTAACTCTTCCTCCAGCAACCAGGTGCGTCCTATAGCAACCAGGTGAGATCTGCAGCAACCAGGTGCGTCGCTAACACTTCCTCCAGCAACGAGATTCGATACCAAATCTTCCTCCAGCAATCAGATGCGTCGCTAACACTTCCTCTAACAACCAGGTGCGTCACTAAAATGTCCTCTTACGACCTATTCTCAGACCTACCATGTACACACAAATTAATATTAAAAATACATTTATTTTATCCTGTCTAATTTTATTACAGGAACACGATTCCTACAGGGCGTTCCGTTCTCAAGGACTGGATCTTCACTTGAGTATGGACACAAAACCCATTGAGAAGGACGGTCCGGTACTCTTGCTATACGGCAGCACTCTTCGGTGAGTTAATTAGCCTTTGAATTGCTTGATACCTTAATTCTGTATAATACGTGTGTAGAAATCACTGGCCTAATCCGATTTTACTAAAACATTTTTAGTGCAAGTGCTCCGGAGCCTTAAGTCATAGAACAGAATTGGTTTTTATTAGCTTTATAGTGGTACATTAAGCGTTGTACGTCAAGCCAAGTCAGAGGCCTTAGGGCGGCTTGGAAACTTCTGACAGTAAGACCAGCCACTAGTCTTACAAAGCCTCCTCCAATCCGGACTCGGCCCCCGTGTTAGAGTATGGCCTATACGTTACTAATACTAATTATGTGCAACAATCATCATCATGATCAACCCATTATGTCCCACCGAGAGGCACGGGTCTCTTCCCTGAGGAAGGTATAGGCCATACTCCACCACGGGGGCCAAGTCCGGATCGGTGAAGGCTTGTAAGACTTGTGGCTGGTCTTGTCTAGTATTCATACGTAATTATATTAGGCACATCATGTTTTCCCCAACCTGACCTCGCGGCGACGCTTGCAGGTGGTTCGAGAGCCTGAAGCTGATTCTTTCGGGCGTGACGCGGCCCACGCGCCGCGGCCGCGTGTTCGGCAACCTGCGCCCGCGCCGCCCGCAGCTCTCGCGCCACTACCGCGCCGTCAGCGTGGCGCTGGCGCTGCACCACCTGCAGGTGAGCGGGGGACAGCGGCAGGGGAGCGGGGGACAGCGGCAGGTGAGCGGGGGACAGCGGCAGGTGAGCGGGGGACAGCGGCAGGTGAGCGGGGGACAGCGGCAGGGGAGCGGGGGACAGCGGCAGGTGAGCGGGGGACAGCGGCAGGGGAGCGGGGGACAGCGGCAGGTGAGCGGGGGACAGCGGCAGGTGAGCGGGGGACAGCGGCAGGTGAGCGGGGGACAGCGGCAGGTGAGCGGGGGACAGCGGCAGGGGAGCGGGGGACAGCGGCAGGTGAGCGGGGGACAGCGGCAGGGGAGCGGGGGACAGCGGCAGGTGAGCGGGGGACAGCGGCAGGGGAGCGGGGGACAGCGGCAGGTGAGCGGGGGACAGCGGCAGGTGAGCGGGGGACAGCGGCAGGTGAGCGGGGGACAGCTGCAGGCGAGCGGGGGACAGCGGCAGGTGAGCGGGGGACAGCTGCAGGCGAGCGGGGGACAGCGGCAGGTGAGCGGGGGACAGCTGCAGGCGAGCGGGGGACACAGCGGCAGGTGAGCGGGGGACAGCTGTAGTAAGGTGGGGGCCAACTTGCGCCTGCATAGGGTGATGTCATTCACTCACGCTGCATCAGCGAGTATTTCGGACTTGTCACATCGTAATAAACACAATGACAAAAAGGGGATATTCTGCTTAAATCAGTGTACAATCAAACGAAGTGTAAGGCGTTCTCACGCCTCGGCATTAGTTTACCTCAAAGAAATATTGCAGATAAAAATCCTCCGCTGCAGTGAAGCTTAGAATCTGCGCCTATAGTCCGTTTTTTAATTCGATGCAAAAAAAAAGTGACGCGGTGTTACCGCTATAAAAGCTATAGGTTAACTCGGTAGATTTTTTTTACCGTGATTAGAAGACTCGTGTGACCAAAATCCTTATCACATCAAAGACATTAAAATTGAATTACTCGTAAGAGCAAAGTCTAAAAAACAAACACCTGCGTAGCATACACAATTTAACTTGGAAGTAAAATGGGGTTATTTGGTTTTTACGCACTAGCAACATTCAGACATTGACAGCCTAAGAATTGTATGGAGATGTCAACGTGACAGTATTTTTTTTTGCATTGAATGAAAAAACCAACTGTAGACTAAAACAAGACCTCCCACGCCCGCCGCAGGTCTTCTACTGGTCCTCCTCGTCGATGCAGCGTGGCATCGAGATGCTGGCGGTGCGGGTGACGTGCGGCTCCAAGCATTGCCTGAGCCTGCTGCCGGCCGGCGGGGGGCTGCTGCGGCGGCCGCGGGCCAACTGGACCACCGTCTACATGAACTGCGACCTCAACGACGCCGAGATCTGGCTCAAGACCGCCGCGGCTCAAGACAAGGACAAGGCTGACGTGAGTTGACCGCTTTTACAACGTAAACATCATCATCAACCCATTATGTCCCCACCGAGGAGCACGGGTCTCTTCCATGAGGAAGGTATAGGCCATACTCCACCACGGGGGCCTAGTCCGGATTGGTGGAGGCTTGTAAGACTAGTGGCTGGTCTTAGTGTCAGAAGTTTTCAAGCCGCCCTAAGGCCTCTGACTTGGCTTCGACGGCAGCCGGCACCAACAGCTTAACGTGCCTTGCGAAGCACGGAATCGCTCGGAAAAATGCCACTAGCGTTAGTCATAGACGGTGACCCATCCATGGACTGAACGCGCCGTATGTTGCTTAACCTTTGTGATCGTTTAAGATCACTCAGGCAGCCCAGGCTACGAGCGAGCGAACGTAAACATAACATAAACATTTACATACAGGCATATACATTGCTTCTGGCCCCGCGCTGTGCTGGGAACCAGAAACATACATACATAAGCTCACGCCTGTAACCCTGAGGGGCAGGCAGACCGCGATCCTGACAAATCACTTTCGCTCCATCGACATTCATTAGTCGTTGCGTGCACGAAAGCCGTTTTTGTGGGTTTAAAACGGAGGCCATTTTGAATGACGCCATTTTTCAATATGGCGGAGTACAAAATGGGGTTCATTAGTGGTGTAATTTGAGTCAAGTGGCGTCCGTTAGTGTTGGTGTAATTTGAGTTAAGGTTTAGGGAGTGTGAGAAGTCGAGCTGCTCATGTAACTTACACATTTTAATTTTAGTTTTTCATTTTGTTGTATTTTGTTAGTCAGCCGCGCTACGACGCGCCGCAAGCGACCTCGTGAGCATTTTCGTGCCGTATGACATTAAAAGAATCGAAGCTCAAGTACAAAAAGCTCTCTGTCTCTCTCTCTCTCTCTATGTCTCTTTCTCCATCTGTATATCATTCACTCTTCCGCTCCCTCCGTTTCACGCAGTGACTTTCATGTTTTCAGGTTTTAGTCACATTCTAGCGCCGTAGGTTTCTAGTAGACTCTACTTTTCCCTGAGCTCTTTTGAGAAAACTCCATTGAAAAATAGCTTTCCCTTAAATCGACAGGTTGACTCATCTAGCTCCCTAAGACCTAACTTAAATTACACCACAAAAGGACGCTATTGACTCCTCCATATTGAAAAATGACGTCTTCGAATATTTCGACTTTACCTTTTTTATTATGAATAATATTATGTTAGAATAATACAATGTACCTATTGGCACTAGCAGAATCTAGGCGCTGTATTGAGTATTGAAATTGACTTCTCCGACTCCACAAAACCTTACTCAAACCACACCGGACGCCGTTTTGCGCTCCGCCATATTGAAAAATGGCGTCTTCGACTATTTTGCCGTTAACTTTTTAGTTTAAAAAATTGCCACTAGCAGAAACTAGGCGTTGTATTGAAGGCCACGTTTTGTCGGCCCCCAGCAGGCGGACCCGGTACTTCTTCCAGCGGCCATGGAGAAGTGTTACTGCGTGTCGGTGCGGCGCGTGTCGTACATCCGCGAGGCGGGGGGGGCGGCGGGGGCGGGGGCGGGGGCTGGGGCGGGGGCTGGGGCGGGCGCGGGGGGCGCGGGGCGGGCGCCGCCCACGCACAAGCTGGCCGTCCACGACCTGCGCGGCGCCTGGACCAAGCTCAACCGAGACCTGGCCTTCGCCCTCATTGACACCTACATCAAGACTCAGGTTAGTGAACATTTTTGTCCAAAAGCGGGATTGCCTCCTGAGATTTGACTTCATTTACAGTATTTTTGTGTGGTGCTCTGCAGCACCTTAGAATCTGATCATTTATATATTAAAAGGATGTACGTCAAACGTACATAGTGTAAGTATGCCGCTATGTGCTGGACGTGCCTTAGGTAATGATAAAATAGACATTGATTGTGGCTCTGCTGCGGAGCATACTCTCTAGCAGAGCCACCAAGAATATATACTCAGGAAAGATAAACGCTCCCGTTTTTGGATTAAAACTGTTGTACGACTAGTGTTTATTGCGTACGTGTTAAAAATATCAGTATCAGACAGTGGATATTCCGCTTTCATTTTGACACATTTAACACTCGACATTTCTGCTCACGAATTATGGGTTTCTTTCATAGCAACTGAAGAAGAATCTGTCCAACAAAGCCCTGAAGGAAGAGGAGAAGGAAGCCACGTCTCCCAAGCATCAGCGCGAGGCCGACATGGCCTCGCCGCCGCCTCCCTCCGCTAACCAGGTCAGTTTGCACATATTATTCATTTATTTTAACCTTAAGCAAAATTTACAACTGAACTTAACAAAATGAAGAATTTAGTACAAAAAAAGCTCATTATTATATATTTTTATCATTGGTATTGAACTCACGAGTTTATTAGTAAAGATAGGAACTTTCAAATTATGATTAATCATCATCAACCCATTATGTCCCCCCCGGGGGCACGGGTGCCATCTATCGACGGCAGCCGGCACCAACTGCTTAACGTGCCTTGCGAAGCACGGAACCGCTCGGAAAAATGCCACTAGCGTTAGTCATAGAACGGTGACCCATCCATGGACTGAACGCGCCGTATGCGTCAGCCCAGGCTACGAGCGAATCAAAATTATGATTACTGTAGCTTAAATACAACGTGTTGATTTGTATACTAACGCCCGACTTCTGATATTTTCTACTCATAATAATAATAGCTGTCAGTTGTCAAAAGTGCATACAAAAAAAAAACAACTGACAGCAGAGCTGTTAACCGTAGATTAGCAGATTGTTAGCGTTCGAGAAACGGGGCTTAGTCTATGGTTTCCTCCCTCCGACACGGTTTAATGCTGGGGCCGCACCTGCGTCTATTGTGTCAAAGCTTCACGAAATAACCGTCCATTACCGGCTATTGTCACGATAGTTCGGGCTGCGGACTAATCTGACCACCGTAAAGCACGATAACTTTTAGCGAGGGAAACTGTGTGGGAAGTCTTTGCTGCGTACCGATACACGCAGGTGCGGCCCTAGCATAAGAAATGCCTCAAGCACACTGTGCAAAAAAGGCTTATTTATAAAATCAATGATTATTTGGAAGACAAGGATGCCTGGTTTTAAAAAGTTGATTAATATTAAATGTATTTAAAGATTTTTCAATTATGATACATATTAATAATGTGTCTAGTGTTCAACAAATCCATGAGAAATATTTTTTAAGTTTGAAAGTTTGATATTTAAACTAAGACTGTTTTGTAAAGAACAAATGTAGAGTTTCTTTGTTAGTTTCTTTTCCACAGCTTGAAAACTTCTGACAGTAATACCAGCCACTAGTCTTCCACCAATCCGGACTTGGCCGCCGTGGTGGAGTATGGCCTATACTTTCCTCAGGGAGATACCCGTGCCCTTCGGTGGGTGGGGACATGATGGGTTGATGATGAATTTGTTTTTTTGTCTGTTGCCTCACTTGTATTATGTTATTTGTGTGTTAATTTTGTTTCTGTGATGTATTGTTGGTATAGTAAGAGCCCCCGCAGAGTGCAGACTTTTAGTCGGCCGATAGTTTGATCGGGTTGGGTTGCTAGCGCGCACACTGTACCAAGTAAAATAGTCGAGTTGGTAGTGAGTACGCAGACTATCCATCACAACAGTCGGCCGATTGCTCTGAATCGCTCAGTTGGTAAACATATTTTGAAGTGAGCGGTCGCTGACCTGATCCTAATCAGGCACAACAGCTTTGCACTTCCTCCCATTTTTTTTTAATTCGCATCGGAGTATTTTTTTAAGTTTTTTTTTATAAAGAAAGGGTCTTTTTTCAATTTACTCTATTAAATTTACGATTCGCAATTCAACACGCAGCGATTGAGTAGCATCGGATGAAGCCATCATTAACGCTCGACCATCCCGCGCACAGAACACACAGAATACATTTACAAAGTCCCGCGCTAAATCTCGGGAGCAACTAAAACTATGGGCCGAATCGGCCGACTAACAATCTGGCAGTGTGCGCGCGTGGAAGAGCGTCATACTGATCTAGGCATCGGCCGATAGTTGGCCGATATTTTAGTTTGAAGATATGTCACTGTAAGTTATCCGGCTCGAAGGACCATTAATGTAAGAGCGCCTACAAGTCACGCTATGATCTGGTACGGCTCTTACGGTTGGTTACAAGATTAGCTATTATCTTGTAACCGGGTAGCTAAATGGGGTAGCTAGCTGGGGTGCTATCGGCTAGAAATGAAAGCACTCAATTGCTAATAAACTATCACTGTATAAAACTGAATAACGATATAAATGATAGATGAAAAATGAGAACGCGCGGCGCGGCTGATTGGCAGTTGCGAACTAAAGTCTGTTTCCGCGCTAGTTAGGTGAATTGATGAAAATGCTGACTGGACAAAACATGAGCGGTTGCACCGTACAGTAATGCTGAATCCCGAAAACTTTTTTATCGGCCGATACCTAATCGTTGTAATGTGCGCACTACCATACATCTCCATACTAATTAAGAGCCCGGCTAAAAGTCTGCAGACTGCGGGGGCTCTAAACGTTTTTGCTTTCTTTGTGTGCGGTCGGTCAGAGCGGCAGTGCGGGGGGCGCGGGGGGCGCGGGGGGCGCGGGCATGCTGGCGCAGCTGGTGGCGGAGGCGGGCGGCGAGGCGCCCGTCGTGTTCAGCGACGAGCTGGCGGGTGCGGGCGGGGGTGGGGGCGGGGGCGGGGGAGGGGGCGCCGCGCCGCCGCCGCCGCACGCGCGCCACGCGCTCGACGACGACACCGCGCACACGGCCTGCCTCAGTCAGTACACGCCCACATTACATGGCTAGGTGACACTGTTGTATTTTGGAATGACGTCATTGGGAGATCAGCCATTTTGAAAAATCGCCGCCACCGCCGTTACACGCGAGAATTGGGAATGGATGAAAATATCAGAAGTGCTCCACTTGCACCTTGAAAAGGTGTCAATGTCATTGTGACCACAGAATTTTTTTTTCATACGTAGCGGACCAAGGAATATGTCTGATATGCCGTATTGAACCCAGAACGACGAAAGGAAAAATATTAAGATTATGAAAAAATTAACTACGAGGCCACAAAAATTTAAACTTTTTTCTCGCGTTAAGGAAGGTTATTCCTATCACCAAAAAAAAAATTAAGCACTTCTGATATTTTTATCCATTCCCTATTGCGCTCGGTGGTGACACGGCGCACACGGTGCGCCTCAGTGCGGACACGATCATATTACATGCGTAAATAGATAGATAACTGTTGTACATAAAAATGGAAAGTACAAAGATTATAGCATTTTAGAAAGAAGTCATTTGGAGAACCGCCATTTTGAAAAATATTAAGGAACATTGTAAAGTAGGCCTAAAAGTTAATTATTTTTGAAAGGAATCTTAAAACATTTACATTCATACGCATACATAAGCTCACGTTTGTATTCCAGATGGGTAGACAGAGACCAGATACCGATATAATTTTGAGAGCCGCTATTTTGAAAAAGGATGTATAATATTTCTTGAAAATCTAAAAATACGTAAAAAATCTGTATTCTTAGCAAATTAGTACATGATCATGGGAGGAGTTCTTGGAAAACGAAGCATTCAGTCTTTTATACCTTTAAAATACAAACAATTGGATATTGATACGATGGATGCAATATTCTTTATTGTACACAAAATACATTCCGAGATGTCAGTCTTGTTCCGTTTCTATTTTGACATATTTTACATTCGATATTTCTGCTCACGAATTATGGGTCTCTTTCATAGCAACTGAAGAAGAACTTTTCGAATAACTGACATAAATAAACTACAATGATGTTTATGCATATTACATCTTCTTCTTCCGCCACCGTCCAACAAAGTCTACTGTGCGACAAAGCGAGAGCTCCATACGCTCTCCTATGATCGTACATGGCCCTGTTCTCATTCCACCAACATCCCCGCTTAACTTTATTCCGGAGACTTTTTCCTGGTCGGTTTCTTCCGACAAAAAGTAAAGTGTAACTGTGATAAAGTAAATACTTACAATACGATTAAAATCAGTTAACACTTCGGCCAACCTCGATTATTGTCGTGAATCCCTCGTCTCTCACATACATAGAGTTATCAATTTACAGATATGACCTGATATATATTACTCGTTGTCTTATTGAATACAATACAAGAACGATATGAGCAGCAAAACCTCCTTTGTAGCTCAAAACTAACACAACCTTTATATTGAAATAAGAAAAAATATTTACTATTTTGACAGTCTGCCTTCTTAGTGTCAATAAAACCAGTTTGACGTTATGATACATTTATGTTTATGAACGCTAATTTCATTCGTGAAAATATTCGATTCTATCAAATTTTATCACAATTAACTTACAATAGTTATGTATCATGGCTTTAACAAATTTAAAGCGTGGTAATAAATTGTTGCTCAATCTCGTGAAATTGTAAATAATGTTTATAACTATTTTAGAAAAGAAGCTAATTTATTTAATTAAGAAGAAAGTAAATATCTTCAACAAATAATGAATGTTCAAATTCATGTCGCTTCTGCATAATAATTTTCTTAGGTCTACCGGTTAGTAATGTCATCTTGGCAGGTGCTATACATTGCGTTTATGATACTTCAAATTGAATGCTACCTAAAAGAAAACGCGGTAAAGTATTTCGTGTCATTTCCGTCTCCGGATTTAGGCGATGATATCCGAGAAAAGCCGAAGTGTTAACTGATTTTAATCGTATTGTACAAAAGTTTTAGTTAAAAAAAAAACTCCCACAGTCGAGCTGGTGAACTCGCAAGTGGTGCTGAAGGGCTGCGAGACGCGGGGCTACGTGCTGCTGTGCGCCGCGCGCGCCGAGGTGCGCCAGCGCGTGCGCGCGCGTCCGCGGGCCGTCGCCTGGAGCGGGGCGCTGTCCGCCATGCAGTACTACGCCACCGTCAGCGCGGCCGAGCGGGACCAGCTCGACGGTCAGTACGGGGCGGCACGCGGGGCGCTGTCCGCCGTGCAGTAAAACGCCACGGTCAGCGCGACCAGCTCGACGGTCAGTACGGGGCGGCACGCGGGGCGCTGTCCGCCGTGCAGTAAAACGCCACGGTCAGCGCGACCAGCTCGACGGTCAGTACGGGGCGGCACGCGGGGCGCTGTCCGCCGTGGAGTAAAACGCCACGGTCAGCGCGACCAGCTCGACGGTCAGTACGGGGCGGCACGCGGGGCGCTGTCCGCCGTGGAGTAAAACGCCACGGTCAGCGCGACCAGCTCGACGGTCAGTACGGGGCGGCACGCGGGGCGCTGTCCGCCGTGGAGTAAAACGCCACGGTCAGCGCGGCCGAGCGGGACCAGCTCGACGGTCAGTACGGGGCGGCACGCGGGGCGCTGTCCGCCGTGCAGTAAAACGCCACGGTCAGCGCGACCAGCTCGACGGTCAGTACGGGGCGGCACGCGGGGCGCTGTCCGCCGTGGAGTAAAACGCCACGGTCAGCGCGACCAGCTCGACGGTCAGTACGGGGCGGCACGCGGGGCGCTGTCCGCCGTGCAGTAAAACGCCACGGTCAGCGCGACCAGCTCGACGGTCAGTACGGGGCGGCACGCGGGGCGCTGTCCGCCGTGGAGTAAAACGCCACGGTCAGCGCGACCAGCTCGACGGTCAGTACGGGGCGGCACGCGGGGCGCTGTCCGCCGTGGAGTAAAACGCCACGGTCAGCGCGGCCGAGCGGGACCAGCTCGACGGTCAGTACGGGGCGGCACGCGGGGCGCTGTCCGCCTTGCAGTAAAACGCCACGGTCAGTCAGCGCGGCCGAGTGGGACCAGCTCGACGGTCAGTACACACGCGGCCGTCGCTCGGAGCGGGCGAGGCGCTATCCGCCCGTAAGCCGTTGGATTCGACATAGCCGGCGCATTAGTACCAACAAACGTATTCCTACCTACTATTAGCTTAGGCCAAATCTAATTATCATTAAAAGTGCAATGATCTCAGACGAGATCAGCTTGATAGTCAGTACCGACACAGGTAACACTTCAGTACGGACATAATTATGCGTATGAGTTTCCTGCACTTTTAACTATCATTAACAGTGGCAGTGGGCGGGGCACATAGCACGCAGAACTGGTGGTCGATGGGGCCGAAAAGTGCTCGAATGGAGACCACACATCGGCAAGCGCAGCGTAGGACGACCAGCCACAAGATGGACAGACAATCTCATCCAAGTGGCAAGAAGACGCTGGATGCAAGCCACTTCCAAGCGGTCTTTTTGGAAATCCATCAAGGAGGCCTATGTTCAGAAGTGGACTTCTTGTGTTCAGTGGATGTGTTAAGCTAAATGCGGCCAATGATTCCACAGAGAACATCCAGTGGGTGTCGGTGGAGGAGATCGAGGAGCGTCGGGCGGGCGACATCAGCACGCTGCCCGACGTGCCCCGCCTGGTGGGCAGCGGGCACTCGGCCGGCGGGGTCGTGGGCCGCACCGTCGGGCCCAGCGCCGACGCAGAGCTCACCCAGGTATGGACACAGCACGCTGCCCGACGTGCCTCGCCCGGCGGGCAGCGGGCACTCGGCCGGCGGGGTCGTGGGCCGGTAAAATCACTGGCGATATCAAGACAATCGCTCGTAGCCCCGGCTGCCTGAGTGATCTTAAACGATCGCGAAGGTTAATCAACATATAGCGTGTTCAGTGCATGGATGGGTGAGCGTTCTATGACTAATAAACGCTAGTGGCATTTTTCCGTGCTTCGCAAGGCACGTTAAGCAGTTGGTGCCGGCTGTCGTCGATATATGGCAAAAATTATTGTCGTTCGTTCGTGGTTCGTCTGATTTTTAAAGTTTATTGAATTTAACAGAATAAGTTAACAGTTTTCAGCGCATTATTTGAGAATAATCCTAAGCCTTGGCCACAACTAGGCATTGATGGACTCACGTATGTGAGGCTCGGCTTCGCCTCGGCCCACATATCCACGTTTGTCCACTAATGCCTCTTTTGCTGGCCGCTGCAGTAGTGTACCTACTATTTCTTTTTTTTTTGGTGTACATGTCCCGTCCCCCCGTCCCCCCCAGCTGCAACGTATCGTGTCGCGGTGCGCGTGCGAGTTCCAGTTCGTGTCGCACGAGGAGGCCACGGCGGCGGCGGCGTGCGCGCTGGCGCCCCCCGCGCCGCCGCCGCAGCCCTACGACTGCTTCCGCCTCATGCACCACGACCTGGACGTCTGCACCAACTCGCTGCAGGTGGGTCCCGGCCGGATGTCGGATGTTGTCGGATGGATGGACAGATCGATAGACGGATTGGTGGACGGATGGGTGGACCGATGGATGGATTGACGGATGAATGGAAGGACAAACGGATGAACAGATAGCAATAGTGCTAAGTATAATATATTTTTTTAAATCGCTCGTAGCCTGGTCTGCCTGAGTGATCTTAAACGATCACTAAGGTTAAGCAATATACGGCGCGTTCAGTCTATGGATGGGTCACCATATATGACTAACGCTAGTGGCATTTTTCCGAGCGGTTCCGTGCTTCGCAAGGCACGTTACGCAGTTGGTCGATAGACGGCAGTCGTTAAGCCAAGTCAGAGGCCTCAGGGCGGCTTGAAAACTTCTGACAGTAAGACCAGCCACTAGTCTACAAACCTCCATCAATCCGGACTTGGCCCCTGTGGTGGAGTATGGCCTATACCTTCCTCAGGGAAGAAACCCGTGGCCCTTGGTGGGGACATAATGGGTTGATGATGATGATGAAATCTGTACGTGGACAGATCTACGAATAAGTACATAAAATACACAAAATAAAAACTGAAAAATAAGTTCCGACGAATTAACAACTTTCTCTTATTTTGACGTCTGTTTAAAATAGTTGCGCCGTCCAGCGAAAGTCAATGCTGTTTGTATAGGTTTCCGAGCGGATGCGTCCCCCGGATTGAATGAATAAGATTGTCACTGTCATTGAGTAGGTCGTCGCGTCGCGCGAACGGTGCTGTTGCAATGGCATCGCTGTATAGCCCGTCCCCCCGGCAGTACGCGATGCTGTCGCAATGGCATCGCTCTATAGCCCGTCCCCCCGGCAGTACGCGATGCTGTCGCAATGGCATCGCTGTATAGCCCGTCCCCCCGGCAGTACGCGATGCTGTCGCAATGGCATCGCTGTATAGCCCGTCCCCCCGGCAGTACGCGATGCTGTCGCAATGGCATCGCTGTATAGCCCGTCCCCCCGGCAGTACGCGATGCTGCTGGACGTGGTGAACAGCGTGGTGCTGCACGTGGAGCCCGAGCGAAGGCGCACGCTGGAGCGCCGCGCGCGCATGCGCTTCCAGCTGCAGCTGCGCCAGGACGACCCGCGCCGGCTCATACACCGCCTGCAGACACAGGTGCGCTCATACACCGCCTGCAGACACAGGTGCACACACCGCCTGCAGACACAGGTGCACACACCGCCTGCAGACACAGGTACACACACCGCCTGCAGACACAGGTGCACACACCGCCTGCAGACACAGGTGCGCTCATACACCGCCTGCAGACACAGGTGCACACACCGCCTGCAGACACAGGTGCACACACCGCCTGCAGACACAGGTACACACACCGCCTGCAGACACAGGTGCACACACCGCCTGCAGACACAGGTACACACACCGCCTGCAGACACAGGTGCACACACCGCCTGCAGACACAGGTACACACACCGCCTGCAGACACAGGTGCACACACCGCCTGCAGACACAGGTACACACACCGCCTGCAGACACAGGTACACACACCGCCTGCAGACACAGGTGCACACACCGCCTGCAGACACAGGTGCACACACCGCCTGCAGACACAGGTACACACACCGCCTGCAGACACAGGTGCACACACCGCCTGCAGACACAGGTGCACACACCGCCTGCAGACACAGGTGCACACACCGCCTGCAGACACAGGTACACACACCGCCTGCAGACACAGGTGCACACACCGCCTGCAGACACAGGTACACACACCGCCTGCAGACACAGGTGCACACACCGCCTGCAGACACAGGTGCACACACCGCCTGCAGACACAGGTGCACACACCGCCTGCAGACACAGGTACACACACCGCCTGCAGACACAGGTGCACACACCGCCTGCAGACACAGGTACACACACCGCCTGCAGACACAGGTGCACACACCGCCTGCAGACACAGGTGCACACACCGCCTGCAGACACAGGTGCACACACCGCCTGCAGACACAGGTGCACACACCGCCTGCAGGCACAGGTACACACACCGCCTGCAGACACAGGTGCGCTCATTCCGCCTGCAGACACAGGTACACACACAGCATATAGAGACAGATCAGGTACGCCGCCTGCAGATACAGATACGTAAACACTGTGCATAAATCAAAGCAATTCCGTCCAAACCTCGATCTTTCGGAAAACAATAAAAAATAAATTGTCATAATAAAAACATTCATTTCAGCAAAAAAGGTACTATGCACAAAATATCGCATGTCAAGTGCCAAAAATGAACACACAAGTATTTCAAAAGTGTTTTAATGTATAAATGCACGTAGAAGTTAAATTAATCTAAACTATGAACAGGTGCGGGAGTCCCTGGCAAGACTGCGCAGGCTAGAAAAGGAGTATTATCTGAAGAACAGATCCATCACCGGCAACGACCCAGCTGCTATTGAGGAGCTGAAGAGTTTGGACAACCAGGTTAGTGCTTCATACCGGAACCTCTAACCCTGCACAGAATATTCCTGACCTAGAAGTTCACGCCACCACTAAAGTTCATTGAGTAAAGATATTTTCATTCAACATTCACATAGCGTATGTGAATGTTGTTAAAGATATTTTCATCCTTTTTTTAATATAAATAAGGTCTTTTCCGTTGGACATGAGCGACCTTGAGGATGGCGTGTGCTCTATAAATCTACGTTATACTGTTTTTTTTTAAAATAAACGTATTGAATTGAGAATATTATTGATAACGGTCAGATGATCTACTGTATAAACTTGTTTGGGATAACATGTGCGTGTGCTCATCGTTTGTAAAGCGATGAGCACACGCACGCAAATCTTAACACTTGATAACTGTATTAAAAAAAAAAATGTCTTTATAACACCTACCTGTCCGTGGCGCCCTCAGAGCACTCTGAGTGAATATAGCAAATTAATATAAGTTTAATAAGTTTTTGAAGAAATCTAAATTTGGATCTACCCTATTCTGCGCTCACATATCGGACGAGGAGTTAGCGCGCAATAAGAGATCATGCTAAGGGTTATGCTAAAGATTTTGTCTATTGTTTTGCTTTCACCTGAGCTGGTCACATTAAATATGAATTTTATTTAATATAGATTACCTATGATGACAGTTCTACGATAACATAATATCGTCGGGTGAAAGGTTAAGGGAAATTCTGGGCTAAATTGAGATATTTATATACATGGAATCTGCAGATTTTTCTGCGTCTTATGAGCTAGGCTTTAAAAATATATGAGTACTCTTTTGGCTCTTCAAACAATCTAATAGTTTATCTGTAATTTTTTTTTCTGATTTCGCAATCTTTGAAACGGTCTCCTCGACATTTCAAAACGTGTCGCTTAACCCTTTCAGACATTATACCGAACCGGACTATATAACTCCCAAAACGTCTCCTTCAAGTTGAAGGTATCGTTATGGGAGTTATATTGTCCGGTCCGGTATAAGGTCGGGAAGTCGAAAAAATAGCTAAATAAATTGTCACATATTATTTCGACTCAGTGGGGTTTTCATCTAGGGGTGCGGTTGTTATTTTCGACGTCAGGCCTTTCACCCGTCGATATGGTCCTCCCGGACGGTCCCTTAGGTGAACGAGTGCAAGGAGTCTGTGTGGTCGCTGGGCGAGGAGTTAGAGGCGCTGGTGCGCGCGCGCCGCGAGCTGGGCGCGCGCGAGGCCGCCGCGCCGCCGCACGCGCCGCCTCACCGCCTCAACGAGATCTGCTTCAAGAGCGCGCGCTGGCGGCTCACGGACGCCGACGGCCAGCTCGGCATCGCCGACCTGCTGCTCACAAACTTCCTGTGAGTGCTTTATAGCTGGTGACAGACTGCTGCACTGTCTCCACGAGACCTGCTTCAGAGCGCGCGCTGGCGGCTCACGGACGCCGACGGCCAGCTCGGCATCGCCGACCTGCTGCTCACAAACTTCCTGTGAGTGCTTTATAGCTGGTGACAGACTGCTGCACTGTCTCCACGAGACCTGCTTCAGAGCGCGCGCTGGCGGCTCACGGACGCCGACGGCCAGCTCGGCATCGCCGACCTGCTGCTCACAAACTTCCTGTGAGTGCTTTATAGCTGGTGACAGACTGCTGCACTGTCTCCACGAGACCTGCTTCAGAGCGCGCGCTGGCGGCTCACGGACGCCGACGGCCAGCTCGGCATCGCCGACCTGCTGCTCACAAACTTCCTGTGAGTGCTTTATAGCTGGTGACAGACTGCTGCACTGTCTCCACGAGACCTGCTTCAGAGCGCGCGCTGGCGGCTCACGGACGCCGACGGCCAGCTCGGCATCGCCGACCTGCTGCTCACAAACTTCCTGTGAGTGCTTTATAGCTGGTGACAGACTGCTGCACTGTCTCCACGAGACCTGCTTCAGAGCGCGCGCTGGCGGCTCACGGACGCCGACGGCCAGCTCGGCATCGCCGACCTGCTGCTCACAAACTTCCTGTGAGTGCTTTATAGCTGGTGACAGACTGCTGCACTGTCTCCACGAGACCTGCTTCAGAGCGCGCGCTGGCGGCTCACGGACGCCGACGGCCAGCTCGGCATCGCCGACCTGCTGCTCACAAACTTCCTGTGAGTGCTTTATAGCTGGTGACAGACTGCTGCACTGTCTCCACGAGACCTGCTTCAGAGCGCGCGCTGGCGGCTCACGGACGCCGACGGCCAGCTCGGCATCGCCGACCTGCTGCTCACAAACTTCCTGTGAGTGCTTTATAGCTGGTGACAGACTGCTGCACTGTCTCCACGAGACCTGCTTCAGAGCGCGCGCTGGCGGCTCACGGACGCCGACGGCCAGCTCGGCATCGCCGACCTGCTGCTCACAAACTTCCTGTGAGTGCTTTATAGCTGGCGACAGACTGCTGCACTGTCTCCACGAGACCTGCTTCAGAGCGCGCGCTGGTGGCTCACGGACGCCGACGGCCAGCTCGGCATCGCCGACCTGCTGCTCACAAACTTCCTGTGAGTGCTTTATAGCTGGCGACAGACTGCTGCACTGTCTCCACGAGACCTGCTTCAGAGCGCGCGCTGGCGGCTCACGGACGCCGACGGCCAGCTCGGCATCGCCGACCTGCTGCTCACAAACTTCCTGTGAGTGCTTTATAGCTGGTGACAGACTGCTGCACTGTCTCCACGAGACCTGCTTCAGAGCGCGCGCTGGCGGCTCACCGACGCCGACGGCCAGCTCGGCATTGCCGCCCTGCTGCTGACCAACTTCCTGTGAGTTATTTACAGCTGGCCACAGGCAGCCGCACCGCCGTAATGACATCTGCTACTGATCAACCTCCTTTGGGTGCTCGCTAGCTGGCCACAGACCACTGCACCGTGTTTCAAGAGCGCGCTCTGGCAACTCACCGACGCGCAGATCGGCATCGCCGATCTGTTGCTGACTAACTTCCTGTGAGTGCTTTATAGCTGGCGACAGACTGCTGCACTGCCTCAACGAGATGTGTTCAAGAGCTCTGGTCACAGAAGAGTTGTGTTTCAAGAGCACGCTCTGGCTGACGGATAGTTCGGCATCGCGAACCTCATCATCATCGTCATCAGGCTATATTAGTCCACTGCTGGACATAGCCCTCCCCTAATGAGCGCCATAGCGCCCTGTCTTCAGCTTGCCTCATCCAGCATCTGCCTGCAGTCCTTCGCAGATCGTCATCCCACCTGGTTAGAGGGCGTCCTACACTACGTTTGCCGAGTCGCGGTCTCCACTCAAGAACACGTTTACCCCAGCGGTTGTCGGTTCTTCGCGAAATATGGCCAGCCCACTGCCACTTCAGCTTGCTAATTCTCTGAGCTATATCGATAACTTTGGTTCTCTGTCGGATGTATTCGTTACGAATCCTATCCTTCAGAGAAACTCCGAGCATAGCTCTCTCCATAGCTCGCTGAGCGACTTTAAACTGGTGGACCAACCCTTTCGTGAGTGTCCATGTCTCGGCTCCGTAGGTCATAACAGGTAGGACACACTGATTGAAAACTTTCGTTTTCAAGCATTGCGGTATGGATGACGAGAAGACCCGGCGTAGTTTCCCAAACGCTGCCCAGCCCAGCTGGATCCTCCTCTTGGCCTCCTTCTCGAAATTGTTTTTACCTAACTGCAGAATCTGCCCGAGGTAAGTGTATTCGGAAACGATTTCGAGTAGGTGACCATGTACGACGACCGGTATTGGATCAATGTGACCATTGATCATGACTTTGGTTTTATCCAAATTCATACCAAGACCGATGCGTCGCGAGGCTGATGCTAGGCTGGCCAGCATGTGGTTCAGCTCCTCTAGCGACTCCGCCATTAAGACTATGTCATCTGCGAATCGCAGGTGTGAGATGTAGTCGCCGTTTATGTTAATGCCCTTTTCTTTCCAGTCCAGCGTCTTAAACATTCTTCCAACGCGCTTGTAAACAGTTTCGGGGATATAACGTCCCCCTATCTTACTCCTCTGCACAGTTGGATAGGTTTAGACTGCTGGCCCTGTACTTGGACGCGAACCTGCTGCTGATCAACTTTCTGTGAGTGCTTTAGAGCTGGCCATAGGCCGCCGCATCGCCTCAACGAGATGTGTTTCAAGAACGCGCTCTGGCGACTCACCGACGGGCAGTTCGGCATCGCCGACCTGCTGCTGACCAATTTCCTGTGAGAGCTCTCTAGCTGGCGACAGATTGCTGCGCTGCCTCATCTAAGTTTGTTTCAAGAGCGCGCGCTGGCGGCTCACCGAGCTGACGGATAGTTTGGCTTCGCTGACTTGCTGCTGGCCAACTTCCTGTGAGTACTCTCTAGCTGGCCACAGGCGACCGCACCGCCTCAACGGAAACTGTTTCAAGAGCGTGCGCTGGCGGCTCACCGACACCGATGGACAGTTTGGCTTAGCTGACTTGCTGCTCACAAATTTCCTGTGAGTGCTTTATAGCTGGCCACAGATTACTGCGCTGCCTCAACGAGATCTGCTTTAACCTACAAGCGGGCGCGCGGTCATTTGTAACGGCAGCGGTCGCGCGTAACTTAAAAGACCTATGGGGTATTTCAAGAATTTAAAACACTAATTATTTAATAATCATTATTTTTTTGCATTTATCACATTATCATTTCGTAAAAAAATAAAACGAAATTATATGTCGGCGGGCGGAAGTCACGCTTTGCTATTTCGACTCGGTCGCCAAAATCTGATATTAATTCGCGTTTAAAATAATGTGTAAATATTAAAAACGATATTAATAAATTTATTGATTATAATAAAAAATATTAAAAAATTAAAACTATATAAATATGAACAGGCGGAAGCGGAAGCCATGCGGTGTCCTTTTGACTCAAACGCTAAAATCTGCTGTTAATTCTTATCTAAAACATTATCCGTAAATAATTAAAATTACTGTAATAAATTAAATTAATATTGTAATCGCTAAATATTGCAAAATTGAAACCAGTAACGAATGGAAGGTTATATAAAGGCCAACAACCTCGTTCTCGAGTCAGTCTATATTCTGTCACCCGCGCGTGCGCATCATAGTTGCGTTCTGTATAACCTTTTGCTCTAAAAGGCGAAGATAAGTGTGTTAAGTGAAGTACTTTTAAGAATAAACTAGAGTGTGACTAAATGAAGTGATTTTAGTGGACAAAGTGGTAAAAAGTGTCATAAGTGAAGCAAAGATTTAACTGTGAATAATTGTTTGATGATTGAAATAAACTAATACGGTGAATTATGTAATGAGTGAAGTTTAAATAATGAACTGATTAAAATAGAGCAATAATCAAGTGTCGTTTCCTTGTGCCTTACCTGGATCATAGAGGATGTCTGGAGATGAACGTGAGCCCCCTGTTATGCCAGACAGGGGACTGACGCGGTCTCCAATCCTTCAATCTACCTCTCGCGCCGAAATATAAAATCCAGGAATGGGAATACTTGTGACAAGAAATAACGATGCTAAGAACGAAAACGTATCGAGTGCGGTCGTTTCAACGCCGCGCGACTGCTTGAAGGTTAAGAGCGCGCGCTGGCGGCTCACCGATATCGATGGACAGTTTGGCTTAGCTGACTTGCTGCTGAGCAACTACCTGTGGAGACCCCCGCACCCCCGTAACGAGATCTGCTTTAAAAGCGCGCGCTGGCGGCTCACCGACGCCGATGGACAGTTTGGCTTCGCTGACTTGCTGCTGACCAACTTCCTGTGAGTGCTTTATAGCTGGCGACAGACTGCTGCACTGTCTCCACGAGACCTGCTTCAGAGCGCGCGCTGGCGGCTCACCGACGCCGACGGCCAGCTCGGCATTGCCGCCCTGCTGCTGACCAACTTCCTGTGAGTGATTTACAGCTGGCCACAGGCAGCCGCACCGCCGTAATGACATCTGCTACTGATCAACCTCCTTTGGGTGCTCGCTAGCTGGCCACAGACCACTGCACCGTGTTTCAAGAGCGCGCTCTGGCAACTCACCGACGCGCAGATCGGCATCGCCGATCTGTTGCTGACTAACCTCCTGTGAGTGCTTTATAGCTGGCGACAGACTGCTGCACTGCCTCAACGAGATGTGTTTCAAGAGCTCTGGTCACAGAAGAGTTGTGTTTCAAGAGCACGCTCTGGCTGACGGATAGTTCGGCATCGCGAACCTGCTGCTGATCAACTTTCTGTGAGTGCTTTAGAGCTGGCCATAGGCCGCCGCATCGCCTCAACGAGATGTGTTTCAAGAACGCGCTCTGGCAACTCACCGACGCGCAGATCGGCATCGCCGATCTGTTGCTGACTAACTTCCTGTGAGTGCTTTATAGCTGGCGACAGACTGCTGCACTGCCTCCACGAGATGTGTTTCAAGAGCGCGCGCTGGCGACTCACCGATGCGCAGATCGGCATCGCCGATCTGTTGCTGACCAACTTCCTTTGGGTGCTCGCTAGCTGGCCATAGACCACTGCACCGCCTCAACGAGATCCGCTTCAGAGCGCGCGCTGGCGGCTCACTGAGCTGACGGATAGTTTGGCTTCGCTGACTTGCTGCTGGCCAACTTCCTGTGAGGGCTGTACCGCTGGCCACAGGCAGCCGCACCGCCTCGAGATCTGCGTTTGAAGTTACAAGAGTGAACTTACGTGGTGTATAAGCCTATGTATACGCTCTTTGACCGATCGCTTATATGCCCTACAGTAGGGTAACACTTCCGTGTGAATCGGATTGTTCGATCTGATTGTTGTTGAACCCTGGTTATATTCTGCCCAAAGACAGCTCGCACCACCTAGTGGCGTTATATGTAATATTCATGACAGTGCCATCGATCAAGCTAACGCATTGAGTTATATCGATTTCAACAGATGGCACTGTCACCGATCTGTTAATCTGCCTTATCTTTGGTCTGTATCTGGCCTCTTTTTAAAAACGATGGCTGACGAATAAACGTATGATACCAAATAAAATTTATATAAATTAAAAACTACGCCTTCCTGACTCCTGAAGGTCTTTCGCCAACACCTTCTTCACACTTCAGTCCGTCAATAGGTCCATTACTGGCCATTGGCCAGAAAACTCCTTTCGGTCCTTAGCAAACTTCATTCAGCCGCTGCCGGCTTCAGATTATCGATTCAAACTTATATTTAACCTCATAAGCCCAGACCTTGGAAATAAGAATCGAAACCCATTATTATCTTCACAGTCAGGACATAGGATAATATTAATATTTAGGGTTAATATTTGAACGGTCGTTACCTTCTGCAGGTACACTAAAACGTCTCGCGCGGACGACTCGGTGGAACATCAGCTGGAGCTCGGCTACGTCCAGGTTACCAACCTGCTCCCCAACGAACCTTTCCCTGAGGTAACAAATACTTAAGGAACCTTCCTCGTCCGTAACATGTTTCCCTGTCATGTTGAGAACGGAATGTTACCCTGGTTTGGACGCATGCAGAGGATGAACTATGAAAGATTGACGAAAGTATGTCCCAGGCGGACATACTTCGACTAAATAGCAGTAAATAGAAGCGAAACAGTAGCCAAAATCGGCGTACGTGTCGTCAGTGTGTCTGGCTGCAGCGTTGGTATTTTCTTACTTTTGTAAGAATCGTAAAATAATGCTTGACATTACATAATATGTTCATTGCATTAACTTTGTATTAGATTTAAGGTGATTTGATAAAATGTGATGGTCAGAGTGGAGCTTTTTTTTGCTGCCTTTTTCTTCACTACATTCAGTCACAAGTTAGCGGCTAATTCCATTATCTATAAAAGCGGCAAAAAAATCATGTCTGTGTATGTTTTTTAGTATTTGTTGTAAGAGCCATCGCAAACAGGGCGACTTGTCGCCGCGTCTAGTCGCTGCGTCAGACGCAACGTTGTCATTTGCTTCTGGCGTCTTGCTGTCGCGACTCCGCGACTCTGACGCCAAGTGTGCGGAGATTCGAACAAAATATATGAAAATTGACGGCCGTAGCCTGTCGTCGCGTCTAGTCGCCGAACTGTCGCTGTCGCGTGCCGCCTAGTCTGCGCATAGGCTTATACATAGGCTGCTACTTATGTATGCGGAATCTGGGATTCCAATAATTTTAAACGCAATGTCTGACCTCCATGGTCAAATTCGTTATTTTTTTAAATACTGGCCGCTAATATTTTTCTCTTATATACGTTAGTGTTTTGTTTTTGTTGTGTTTAAAATGTCATATCGCTGAAAAAATGGAACTCACCCGTGAAAATATTCGTGCTATGATTTATTACGATTTTCGACGTGGTTTAACGCAACAACAGTGCGTAGATCAATTAACTTCGACTTTTGGTGGTGAAGCTCCATCAAAAGCGACTGGTTTAGTGAGTTTAATCGCGGGCGCAGTAAGCTCACGGACGAAGTTAAAGAAGGTCGCCCGAAATCGGTGGTTGTGCCACAAAATATTGAAGCTGTGCGAAAACTAATAATGCAAGACCGCCATGTTACGTATCGCGAGATAGAGGCTATTCTGGGCATATGTATGACGAGCATTCATAGGATATTACATGAACATTTGTCTGTAAAAAAAATTTGTTCGCGTTGGATCCCGCACAACTTAACTCAGGATCAAAAAGATGCTCGCGTCGAATGGTGCAAGAAAACCTTAAAAAAAATCAACAGAGGCGACTCAAAATCTGTTTATAATATCTACACAGGTGACGAATCCTGGATCTACGCGTACGATCCCGAAACTAAACAACAATCAACAGTTTGGGTGTTTCAAAATGAGCCGAACCCTACGAAAGTGGCTCGTGCAAAAAGCACTGTAAAGCAAATGGTGGCCTGCTTTTTTGGTATTAATGGCCATGTGGCTACAATACCACTGGAGAATCGCAGAACGGTTAATTCGGAGTGGTACACGGCCATTTGTTTGCCGGAAGTATTTGAAGAAATACGCCAAAACAACCAGCGACGCAGAATCATACTTCACCATGACAATGCCAGCTGTCATACATCTCAGGAAACAACTACATTTTTGGATGGTCAAAAAATAGAATTGATGGGTCATCCACCGTACAGCCCTGATTTGGCTCCCAATGATTTCTATTTATTCCCAAATGTAAAGAATAAATTACGTGGTCAACGATTTTCGACCCGTGAAGATGCCGTAGATGCGGTCAAACAACACGTTTTGGAGATACCTCAATCAGAGTGGAAAAAGTGTTTTACAAATTGGTTTCATCGAATGCAAAAGTGCATCGATCATAGTGTAGAATACTTTGAAAAACAATAAAAGCATATTTAGCCATATACATTTGTTTATTTTTTCTATTCCGCATACATAAGTAGCAGCCCACGTAGCCGCAACAAAAATACATCACGTGAAAATTTCAACTATCTAGCTATCACGGTTCATAGATACAGCCTGGTGACAGACAGAAGGACGGACAGTAGAGTCTCAGTAAAGTCCGTTTTACCCTTTGGGTACGGAACCCTATCTTATCTCATCTTGAGTAGTCGTGCGGGGGCCGACAAATTAGTCGGCGACTCTTCGACCCAGTGGGATCTGTTGTGTTTGCCCCATGACCTGAGCCTAATCGAAGACCTACTCTCGAGGTCGGTCACACCCTTTAGGGATAGGTGCCTGAAGTCCTCTGGTTTGGGGTAAGCCATTTGGAACCCTAAAAACGGTCTATCTATACGAAGGTGCTGGTGCCGCAAGCGCCGTCGGCCAGCGCCCCTCTGGCTCGGCGAGCCGCCTTGCGCGTATTCTGCCGCGACCGGCCTCCCGTGGGCGGCATCTCCGTCAAGGAACACTTCGAGGTTAACGTCGTGCCCATCCGCATCGGTGAGCGTCCGCCCTTTTTTTTTTGTTTTCTTTTTCACCCATTAGAAACCACGTTACGGGGACCACCGGCTCGGGGGAGTACATGGGCAGTATACCGACTAAAACTCCTGGGGTTTTCCATCCGACTCGCAAGGGGGCCACGGGAACGCTTGCGCACACTACCGCGACCCCGCCAGCGGGCGCCCTCGCGGTCACTTCGTCAGGGGTGAAGTGTTTTCTCCCACCACTCCGCCACTTAAAGTAAGCCATTAAGACCCCCGTGTCTCCCCGCTGCATATACGGACATGTTACAGGCAGCAGTTCCACCTTGCATTTTTTAAACTGAAACTTTCGTAAGAATTACACATTATTAACTTGATTCCAGATACACTTACTTCATTTCAATTTTGTTGCAAAGTCGCCCTTATCTGAGTACACGTACGTAAAGGTTGGTACTGTCGACTGTACTATCCTGTACATATCCACGCAGATAAAAAGTACCCGAAACCGACGTGCGAGGCATGCAACGCCTACTGAATGCCGGTGAAGCGAAAGTGATATTATTCAGTCAGGATCGTGGCAGGTGGCAATCCCCGGTCTCTGCCTATCCCTCTGGGACACAGGCGTATGAGCTTATGTATGTATGTGTTTATTACCACGCAGGCCTCACCAAGAAGTTCTTCAACACGATGCTCAAATTCTGCTTCCCCGAGCGGGACCCTGAGACCATCGAGGCTCTGGAGGGAGAAGATGACGAGGGGACCCTCAAGGCTGGCGCTTCCACGGCCAGCCTCGTCTCCACCGGCTCCAAGAAGGTGAAAAAGAAGAGCAAGGACTCCAACTCCAACTTCTACGTCAAAAGGGACAAGAAGGATAAAGATGACGTGGAGAAGATGAAGGTGAGGTTCGGATTTTGCTGCGAGCTACTCGTGGTTTAATTTTTTTTTATGTAGCCTCCGTTATTGTGTCCCGCTGCTGGGCAAAGGCCTCCCCCAGTTCATATCAAAGTTTTCGGTCCTGGGCCACCTCAGACCACTCCGGCAGGTGTTGGTCGAGATCGTCTCTCCAACGTCGGTTTCATTGTCAATGATTAATGAAAATGCAGGGCTTGGATGTTTACATGTTTGTGATTTTACAAAAAATTGTATTACACTCGTGTGCTTTCGGCGAAAACCGAAGCCTACTCTAGAGCCCGAGGTATATTCTAAAAGCTAACTGACTGTAAGATATATAAAATCGCACTTTGGGTACTCTGTAGCCTAACAATGAAATACTCCACCAACAGGAGCGTGCTGAGAAGAACAAACTGTTCATCTACATCAAGATCCCCGAGGTCCCGGTGAGAGTCTCCTACAAGGGCAGCAAGGAGAAGAACCTGGAGGACGTCCGCGACTTGCCGCTTGTTCTGCCCACTCTGGAGTACCACAACGTCACCTGGACCTGGCTCGACCTGCTGCTGGCCACCAAAAGTGATACCAGGCGGTAGGTGCTAGGAAAACAAGGATTAACTATTTAATATTAGAAACGTGACAATAAGAGCCATCGCAAATAGTCGCCGCGGCAGAGGCGACGTTGTCATTTGCTTCTGGCGTGTTGTCGTCGCGACTCCGCGACTCTGACGCCAAGTGTGCGAAGATTTGAAGAAATTATGAAAATTGACGGCCGCACCCTGTCGTCGCGTCTAGTCGCCTAACTGTTGCTGTCGCGTGTCGCCTATTGGGCGCATAGGCTTATGGGCTATCCAGAAATTATGTCATGATAAGGGGGATGGAGGGGGTTACAAAAGTGTTACAAGTTATTCTAACGAAAAATTGAAACTATTACCAAGTGTGCCCCGTACCTCATACTAGGTCCGCTATTATTTATTAGTTTTATTACTTCAGAGCGATGGTAGCACAGCGCTAGAATGCCGGATTCTCTTTCAAGAGGTTGCTGGTTCGATGTCAAACCAATGACATAGTTTTATAAGTTACGTACATTTGTGAAGTAATAGTAGCAATACCATTCGCTAACTGTGAAGGAAAATATCTTTAGGAAACCTGGGCGTTTGAAGTGACAACATACCTCAGTACTTGAAATTTCCAATTCGTGGTTTGCATACGTGGCGATAGTAGAGATAATATGGACTTCCTTAAAGCCATACCATCTCTTTCAGAGAAAGTGTGAGCCCTTCAGTGGGACGTACATAGGCTACATGAAAAATATTAGAACTCGCCACACTTATGGAGTCATCCATAAAGAGAGGGAGTGGGTCTACAAAATGTATTATTTTCTGACAAAGTTACGAGTCATCAGTTTAGTGACTTCAAATGTAAACTCAAAACTTCGACCCTAACGAAAAACTTAAGTGTACCTCAAGGGACCTTAGTAGGTCCATTACTGTTTATTACTTTTATCACGTCCATATCGTCTATCGGAGACAGTACTGGAACATATCCAAAGTGTTGAAAATTCTGCTTTTTACACCAAAGGTTTGAAAATAGACTGCTCTAGAGCGCCGCAATCTAGTGCAGTATACGAGTATCTCGAACACTCTTTATATTTATTTTTTAATTACAAAAAACAATTACAGTCCTAAAAGATCAAAAATTTTATTGCCAATTACACGAGTATAGTAAGTTTTGAAATGTTCCAGTACCGTCTCCGATAGACGATATGGTCTGATAACCTGGGCGTCGATTCTGTTAGTGCATTATAGTTTAATTACAGTTACATGGTCGGGTCACGCGACTAGTTTTTGAATTCCATTGACGCCTAGAATTACGAATACGCGTGCGCGCGTTGATTTGAAGCGGCAATGAAAATGAAATCGCCACGTAGGTCCTGTATAGGTAGTATGACGACGTGAGTCGCGCGTTTTGTGGCGGTAGAATGTCAGAATTTGACAGTTAGTGTACTCGCGTCATCGTACTACTTAGGCAGGTCATGGTGGTGGCCAATCGTCGAGTGCGGGTGGCACAGGCCTGGGAAGCTTGGAAAACCATAAGGGATGCCAATATCCTGCAGTGGGCTTGAAATTGCTATTTGGTCGATGTCCGCCTGGAACGTCCCTTACCGGGCCTTCCACTCACATTGGCTCGATGTTCCGCACTCCTCAGATGTAGAATGTGTCCGCAGGGTGATCCTGTCACAGGCCATCCGGCAGAAGCTTCAGTTGCACCGGCGCGCGGCCGCGGCGCCCGAGCCGCACGAAGAGGACAAGGCCAGGCTTCTTCTGGGGGAACGGACTGTGAGTCCAATAGGCTGTTTGACAGACTTCTGAAAACCATATCAGAATTCTGGTTGGTTTCCAATGAGTGCTCAGAAAGTGGTCATTGTAAATTGTTTCGTGTATGTCTTCTCAAAAAAGCAAATAAAAAATAATAGGCTATTTGACAGATTTCTGAAAACCATCTCGGAATTCTAGTTTTAATTCTAGTTAATAGTAATTTTAAGGTCTCTCTTGTATAACTTAAAATAAGCCGCCAAGATAGTGTTTATCTTGAGCAATATGGCGTCGCACAGGAATCGGTGATCACTGGTCAGTAAACTAAACCAATGTATGTAAGAAGGACATAAGTAATAGATGCCATATTTACTGTCCTGTGACATCATCATAGATTTGGTCAATCCAGACAGTTTTCGATAAAATGGCTACTTATACAAGATTATAAAATTTTATTTTGGTTTTTTGGATAAATGATCCTTCTTTTTAGTTAAAATGCCTTCAAGTGGTTCTCAAACTCTTAATTTATACGAAAAGTATGAATAATTCTTTATTTTTCACAGTGTCAAATAGCCCATTATGAAAATGAAATTAAAAGAACACCTACATCTATTTGTACACCTACCTCCTCTCTTCATCTTCAGAAAAGGTGATTTGAGAAAAGATGGTTAGAGTGGATTTTTTTTCGCTGCCTTCTCCACCCTTTTTCTCTGCCCCAAGGCAGCGCCTTACATTTTAAACACACAGAATGCAAATTCTTTACTTTGAAATTCATTTCTGTTTTTAATCCCGTTTTGCCTCGCTGTTTTCCTCAAGAGCCTCGTACTTTGCCAACTTTTCATATAAATTTCTCTGACTACCCTCTAAGCCACAAACAAGTCGTGAATATATTTTCTTGTGTTTGTCGCAGGTGGCCGAGAATAAACCGCAAAAGAAGAGTACCCCGAGTGTATTCAAGTTCTCCAAATCGTAGCCCTAAGTGTATGTTAACGAAATAACTCTGTGATGCAATGTTACACCTAAAGACAACCGTATAAGGTGCGTATTCGTATGTACCGATAAGTAATTTTTAGATCCTTTTTCAGAGCTGCGAAAATGTACGATCAAATAAAATGAGGCTCAATGTATTAAAAAGAAAGAAAGTATATCAGTACAGTACAGTTGACAGCAGCTCCAGCTTTGCATCTTTGCAGTGTTGCCAGTGGCAGATAGTCAAATATAACACGAGGCAGATCAAAAAGTAACATTTTCTCGAGAAAAGTAACATAACCTTTTTTTTTTTAGAAACCGACTCAATACTTTATTACGGCAGTTTATTACACAAAAAGTAAAATAAGTTTCTTGTCCCATTCGAAAAAATCTTAATAATTTGTTGATCGAAAGACTGGCGATGTCGAAAAAGAAAAAAATATACAATCAATGATGTTTGTCTAGTAGCAACCAATTTAAGAATGTCTTTCAATACCATAACCTGCTTCAATTGATATGAAAAAACGCTATCACATTAATGAAGAAGAAGTAACACAAAAGTAACATATTGGGTCGTGTAACATGGAGGCAAAAGTAACGTCAAATGTTACTTTTGTAACATTCTGGCAACGCTGCCTCTTTGTTGCAAAACTGCCCTTAACCTCTCAACTCCCGGCGACTACCGGTAAAAATGTACTGCCAGCCCCCGCCGGCTCCTTATCCAACCAGATGACTGTGTTCGAATTTAGGCCTTCATCATCATCATCATTCAGCCACAAGAAGTCCACTGCTGGACATACACTAGGCCTCCTCCACGGATTAGCGAGTGCTGCACACCTGTTTCGCCTCGCTAGGGATCGAGTGGAATATGCCAGATTGACTGCCAACCTTCGCTAGTCGGAGAGGCACCTTAAGAAGAAGACGGATTTCCAAAAAGACCAGTTGGAAGCGGCTTGCATCCAGCGTCTTTCTGCCACTTGGATGAGATCGTCTGTCCATCTTGTGGCTGGTCGTCCCTCGCTGCGCTTGCCGATGTGTGTTCTCCATTCGGGCACTTTTCGGCCCCATCGGCCATCAGTTCTGCGTGCTATGCCTCGCCCACTGCCACTTTAACTTACTAATCCGCTGGGCTGGAATTTAAGCCTTATTTTCATTTAAATACTGCATAAAGTAATATGAACCTTTGTAAATATTTTGTGTTTTTCGTTTTTTTCTCTAGTGTGCAAGAAAGAAATAATATTCTATCTTATATTATTATTTAATTCATGATTTCAATAGCTACTGTTTGAAATGCGCTATCGCAGGTTTTCGCAGTACTTTTCTTTTGGTAGTGTTAGGGTTTTGAAAGGTTAAGGTAACTGAGAGCAGTGAACGCGTGTAAAGGTCAAGGTCATATCAAAGGCTGTTGACTGTACGTGAGTGTTGTGGAATAATATAGAGGAAACGGAACTCACGTGAAAAGGCTGGTACGTTTTTTGTATTTAAAAGTATTGTTATGAAATTATAATATCCTCGTGAGGCCCGACCTTGAAAAGAACAATTGATTTTGTGATCACTTGAAGACATTGGGCCTCACGAGGATATAGTGTAAAATATTAATGTCAAAATTAGAAGAAAAATGTCGTATTATTATAAAAATTTGTAAAAACTACATTCCTCGACTTCTAATACGTAGGTAACTACGGAATGTTTCAGAAATTCCGATGAAACTCTCCGGGGATTTATTGTGCTCATGAATACCAACGAATTTTATTACGAGACCAATAAAAGAAAGATATAAAGAAAAAATATCAGCAGTTCAAATATGACTCAAACAATAATTATTTAATGGTTGAAATTTCGTAAGCACTTTATATACATAATTAACTTAAATCCGGACCTGGTCGGACTCTTCTGACAAGAAAGCAGGTAAGTGAATCCGGGATTTAGTTAATCTATTTAATCTCTTTAAACGAGCAATTCTTGTATATATATTTATATATAATCATAATCTCGGAAACGGCTCCAACGATTTTCACGAAATTTTGTAGGCAGATGCTTTCGGGGGCGTTTAATTGATCTAACTAGGTTAAATTTTTAAAAAACGTTGTTTTATTCATGTTTTAAGGCAATTGAAATTTGCTATAATAACATACAGGTGTCCGTATAGTTGGCTTTCACGTGGTCGATTTTAGTAATTTCAACTATGCCACATTACTGTATTAATAGTGCCTAGAAGATATTAAGGGGACT
Source organism: Yponomeuta plumbellus (assembly GCA_947310845.1). NCBI lineage: Eukaryota > Metazoa > Arthropoda > Insecta > Lepidoptera > Yponomeutidae > Yponomeuta > Yponomeuta plumbellus. The sequence continues at coordinate 2,439,261 of OX371199.1, read as the reverse complement.
CACTGAGGCAGCCAACTAGACGTCTACTTAGCAGACACATCACGAACGGCTGTATATAGAGTTATGATTTGTATGCCAGATAATTGTGCGCTAATAGTGCTCCCTACGTGCCAAGTTTCCAGAATAGTGCTTCAATACAATCTGAGAAAACATACCCTATTGTTGAGGCAGCCAAATAGACGCTTTTTCTTACCATGATTTCTTCGTAACGGCGTAGAGTTTTAAAACAAAACCTATACCAAAAAACTGTGCGTTAATAGTGCCTCTTAATGAAATACAAATGCCCCCGAATCACCTATGTGTTTAGCTAAGAAATGTATGCAAACTTCAACGTACTAAACAATAATTTTACAATAAATTAAAATGAACTCTTATGAAAACGCAATAAGGGTGATAATTGTTTGCAACAATTATTTGATACCGACAAGCAGAGAAGTAATTATAACACTCGGTGAGTGTCACTCACGGCCATCTAATGGCTAGTTGGTTTAGTACACTGTGCGTCTTGGGCATTGTTGGTCAATAGTGGGCTGGTGATGTTGAGTACGAATGCGGCGGCGAAGCCCAAAAAGAGGATTAAATTTCAAATGTTGTAAGTACCGTATGTCCAGATGCCCCGCTTTAGTGGGATGTTCCCGTTTTAGGGTATCGCACCCAGGGTGCCAAACGAGACTCTTTTACCTACTCTGCGTTCACTATCTGTCCTTCCCTGTTCAACCTTCTAAGGGCTGTGTCTTAGCAGTAACCAGTCGAAATTTTCACAGAATATGCTATGCTAAGGCAGATTACCTAAAAAAATTAAAACAGAGATTTTTGATTTGAAGATGAAGATTTTTTATATCGTATTGTAGGAGAAAATTCATTTTCGTAAATGGAGATTGGAACTGCACGTGGTTGTACGGTATAAAAGGCATCGCGCCTCATTCCGCTCCGAACCGCCGTAGGTGTAACATCCATCCGATATTATTATTTTGCGTTACTTTGTTTCTGGTTATTTTTTGCTAATTGTTTGCTAAATTGTTGAAGATTTCTGTGCTAATTATTTTCTGTTTTGCTAAAGATTTCCGTATGAAATTATTTTTGTTCATGTGAAAATTTTTTGAGAATTAAAACTATTTTGTGACTATTGATTCCACCTTGTTTTTAAAACCTTTCGCTCGAATTTGCTAAAATTATAGTTTCTGAGAGATATATATATATATATATATATATATATATATTATTTTTTGGAAAGATAATTTTGATGTATATTACTGCACACAGTACATACTTACTCATAATAAATCGACGCAGGACGGAAACCCTTGCCGATGTGTTGCGCTGGAAGAGTCAAATCAGTTAGCCATGTTGTCACATGACCGAAAAAAAACTGATCCCTGCTTAGCGCTAACTAAATTCATGTTCATAGAAAAAAATATTGTACTAGTTTTAATGTCGAAGGCTTCGTTCGTCATTTCTCTAATTATCTCACCGCTTTCTGAGAGAATAGTCTACACACAGCGTCTTACTATCTTAAATTATAAAAAAAAGTACATTATTAATTTCACCATTACATTAATAATAGTGATTAATTCCATATTTTTGGAAGTGGGAATGATAAAAAAAAGAAATAGTACAGAGTATTAATAGTGATTCGGTAACTAGTATTCGGAAATGTTAAATAGTAGTTTACTTTAGTAGTTAAATTAATATACCGACTCCGGATACTTTAGTCCGTGCCATATTTGCTGATTGATATTATTTTTTCACTTTTGTTCTTACATGTACCAAAACCTCAATGTATGTAAAAGTTCACATTAATTTCTTGGCTAAACGCATAGGTGATTCGGGGGCATTTGTGTTTCATTAAGAGGCACTATTAACGCACAGTTTTTTGGTATAGGTTTTGTTTTAAAACTCTACGCCGTTACGAAGAAATCATGGTAAGAAAAAGCGTCTAGTTGGCTGCCTCAACAATAGGGTATGTTTTCTCAGCTTGTATTGAAGCACTATTCTGGAAACTTGGCATGTAGGGAGCACTATTAGCGCACAATTATCTGGCATACAAATCATAACTCTATATACAGCCGTTCGTGATGTGTCTGCTAAGTAGACGTCTAGTTGGCTGCCTCAGTGAGTCGCCTTAATATTTCCTGAAATATTTTTCCTAGCTAATTGTGCCTTGTAGCACTATTAGGCACTATTAATACACAGTTATGTGGTATATTCGAAATTACTGAAATCGACCATGTGAAAGCCAACTATACGGACACACATACAGAGGTAAATTTCGCGTTTATCTGCAAGGTTGGGATAGTCCTGACGGGAAAACGGGCGACCCGTTTCGGGCCGATTTCAAGAGACCCGGTTCGAGTCATGATTTTTTTTCCAAGTTCTTTTTTTGTTGGAAAAGGATTATTTTAATTTTTTATTACATATTTTATATTACAAAAAAAGTACCGAGCAAAGCTCGGTCACCCAGGTACTAATAATTATAGGTATATTATTAACTTCATTCCCGATACACATACCTGATTTTTTGTCAGAGCATAATCTTTTTAGTTCTAAAACTATTATAAATTTTGATATTTGCTCTTAGCTAATGTGTTTTGCGAACATGTTTTTATTAATATTGATATTTCATACTAAATATTGACCTTCAAAAGTTCCCCGGTCCTTTCTGAAACACTCAGTATAATTAGGGTTCCGTACTCAAAGGCTAAAACGGACCCTATAACTGAGACTCCGCTGTCCGTCCGTTACGATTTTATTAAATAATGGTCCGGAACCCATCGTGTGCGAGTCCGACCCGCACTTGGCCGGTTTTTTTAAAATAAAAATCTGGAACTTGTTAATTTGTTTGTAAAGACGCCGACTGACTAAACACATGGAGCGTTATTAAGTTTTTTCCGGATAAACTTACTTCATTTACCTGGTCGGACTCTTCCGACAAAAAGTCAAGTAAGTGTATCAGGAATAAAGTTAATATACTCTAGTGCTTACGAAAGGTTAAGTTCAAAAAAGCATGGAGCGTTCACTGAATTTTATGTAAAGACATAAATTTGAAATTAGACTGGAAAACAGACAATTCTCACAGTGCGTTGTTGACGCGCTTGAATTAGTAATATTTATTTAAAGAAACAGGCGTAGTTATTAAGAAAAATAATTTATATTTTAACTGGAGTCTTACCCATACGTTTTTAATCTAATGGTCCTTTCATAGTGACCGGAGCGTCTGAGGGCCAGTTCTGGATTAAGAATTTCGCTAAGTAACTACTTAACCGTAGTTCTGTATCGTCAAATTTCGCAGAAAAGAGAACAACAGAACGTTACCTAAGTATTTACTTAGTAAAATTCTCAATATAAAATCGCCCCTGAGGTGTTCACATACTCGCACCTTAGCGCTTAAGTGGTCTCAGAGAGTCATAATATCGCCACCGAGAAAAAAAAAACATCTCGTTTCCAGATCATATTTGCAAAACGTGTCTGTGAAATCTCTAGAACATGTCAATAGTGATTTTAGAACCCATGGCCTAGAAACTAAGCCAAAAAACCTAGGACTAGGATGAATATGTAGAATATTCTGGAATTCAGGAATTGGCCATGCTACTTATTTTTGATAATATGTTTTTATAATTTATTTTGAAAATATTGGAAGAACCTAATTTCGATATTTTACCATGTATTTATTATACCTATTTTCAATAAAAAAAAATCTGGTGTCTGTGACGTCATCAAAGCATGATTAAAGACATAGTCTTTGCCTACATACAAATATAAACATCATGGAATAGTCATGTAAGGTCAAGGCTTTTTAATGAATGTCATAAAATATATAGATTTATTTTAAATACTGAAAGGCTAATTCTCGATATGGCTTAGAGATTGCACATTATTACGCTTCACAAACTGACAAAAAAATCATAAACTCAATGTCAATGTAAATTCAAAATCTTAAAAAATGTCAAAAAACAGAATAACAATAATAGAAATAAAAACAAAAAAAAAATCTTAATAAATAAATCGCTCCGAGCCACATGCGACCCAAAAGTCCCCATAATACTGGCCGCGTTACCGCGCTGCATAGCAAGGGAAATCTTTTGGCGTAATAATGTGAACTTTTTGTAAATGTAATATTTGCATTGCACAGGAGATTTGACAATAACACAGTACAGTACAATCCGCTACTTGACTCTTTTTTCAAGTAAGTCTTAAATGATAAATATCTCTTCCATTAGACCAAAAAATATTTTAGTATATTTTTGAGGACCTAAAAGCAACAAAAACATTATTTTAAAACGTTGCTTTGCTAAACAGCCAAAAACGCGGTCCGCCGTTTTTGTCTATGGTTTGAAGTCCTAAACGTTTGTAAACAAAGTTTGACATTCAACATAGGTAGAGTTCGTGCCAAGAAAGAAGTATGAGTTAATGAATTTTGGCTTTTATTGTTATGGCCTTAAGGATTTTACCGTGGGACTTGTTTGGTGAAACGATCTTTACCTAGTCCAGTGATCTGTGAGCATAGTGATATAACAACAACGCAACCATGATTTCATCGAGAGTTTACATGCAAAATATATCAATTATCATTATTGCATCATTCGAGAATCCAAAAACACGTCAATAAAGACCGCCGGGAAGTCGCGGATTCGTGTACCTACCCAGTGAAATAAACATACGAAAAACTTGGTTCAAACTTGCCGAGAGAGACCCCGATTCTTTATCGACTGAAACTTAGGTGTATTTATGTGAAGATTACTTTAATGTAAGTCCTGTAATATCAATGTACACATAAACTGTTTTTAGCTGTAATAATGCTTGGTTTGATTTGGTTTGGTCTTGGCAAATTGGTACTATCTGCTTCCACGAATCCAGCGTCCATGATTGCGCTTATCAATAAAATGATAAGACACTACTAACTACGAACTGCACTAGAAGAGTTTTTGCAAAAACACTAAATCCAATCCAAATCACAATAGAACCTACGCACGCACGACTGATAGATGTTTGTTTACAAACCAAAGGTGCTTTCAAGATGGCGGATAGTGTTTTCACAGTTCCGAATTAAAAGCGAAAAATATTTTTTTAATTTGCAAAATTTGCAGCCATCCTGCATATTTACTTAGCAAAGTCAATATATTTCGGTTTCTTACGTTAGATACTACAGGAAATATCCATTTATCGCGTCAAATTTGATACGAGTCAAGTAGCGTATTGGTGGCCTAGACTGGCCTACGACTAGATAGCGTTAACACCAAATATGGCTGTTTTTGCCACAAACGCTATCTACTTCCAGATTCGTGATACCTAGTAGGTTTTTTATCGTGGTTCCTAAAAATCACTTTTAGCATGATTGAGAGATTGTGCAGACACTTTTTGAAAATTCGATGTATAAACGGTCTAAATAATATATGTATATTATATACATACGGTTTTGGATGTTTCCATGTTATGTGATGTCGCTGTTTCTGGTTCCCACGACACAGGGTGTCCTAGTGTTGGGCCAGAAGCAAAGTATGTGCCTGTATATAAATGTTTATGATTATTTGATTTCGTTACTGGTGTCACTATTCAACCCTCTGGATCCCCTAATGCACTTGAATTAGAAATATTTATTAAAAGAATCTTTAGGCGTAGTTGATAAGAAAAATAATTTATATTTTATAAAAAATGCCCTAAACCGACGTGAGTGCAATGGCGTGCATGCGACGACTAATGAAGCTCGATGAAGCGAAAGTGATCATGGCAGGTGGCAGTCCCTGGTCTCTGTCTACCCCTCTGGGATACAGCCGTGAGCTTAAGTATGAATGTAATTGATATTTTAATTTTATTACTACCCATATGTATTTAATTTAACCTTGTAACAATGTTAACTTCTTTACACAATTTCTTGATATTATGTTCGTTCTGTCTATCGTTTTTATATCAAGAATAAAAGTTTGTCGTCCAGATTTATGTTGATTTACATCCATTTCTACCTCACCTTTTGTAGAGATCATGAAGTGACGATGTACGGCCTAAGCGCCGCGCGTGGCTGCGTGTCCTGACTATTCATATTATAACTGTATAATCCATTTATCTATATTTGGCATTTTGTTCAGACTCTAAACGACACTAAATAAAAAACCTTTAGCGGTAGAAAACTCGAAACAGTTTACTGCTAGCTAGTACTAAATTTGCAAACGGTATCGAATTTTCTACCGTTAAAGGTTTTTAATTCAGTGTTGTTTAAAGTTAAAAAAAAAAATGCCAACTATAGATAAATGGATTATAGTATAGTGTACATGGGAGATTCAACCTTATTTAAATTGTACGACAGTTATTATTTAATATTGGAATAAAGGTTATAATTTATAAATAATACGGATATGAAATTATTTACTTACCCTCTAATACAGCACAATTATTTAAAGAAAGTAACTGCCCCTCGATTCTCGACGCAATGTGTATTTATTTTACTAAATATTGACAATAGTTACAAATGATATTTGGACGTAGTTAAGCAAAATGTTCCAACCCACACAAAGTGAGTTTTGAGATATTTGAGATTTGAGGATTAAGCTGATTTACGCTCTCCATACATGTGGGTTGACTACCATGTGCCATACCTTGCACACACTCATCGGATCGCTATGCATTTCGCTTTGATTCTTAAAGTATAGAGCACAGTGATCATTTTGGTATAATGTACAACTCAAAAATGACTATGTTGTGGGTTGGAACCTTTTTGCTAAACTACGTCCATTTAATTTTAAAGGTATGAAGACGTAACAATACATAATACTATTTTTGTAAATAAGTTTGGGAATAATTCGACCTTCTAACGTCGTTGGTGGCACATGTCAATGATAGTACCTTTAATACTTTGAGAAACTTTCGCAAAATGCCAAGATATTGACATTCCGCGTTTCGTAGAGTAATCTGGTTCCTTTTTTTACTTTAAATTAATTATAGCAGCCAAAATTCAAATAATCAGTACAAGCCCTTTATGAGCTACTTTCGTTAACTACTTTCTCGAAAAAAAAAAACAGAACTACAGTTGTTGTTTGTGTACAGTCGAGTTCATAAATATATGAACACTTTCGCGGCTTCAAAAATATGTGTGCAAATAAGGTTACAAAAATATCTAGCATGTTATGCAATCAAAAATATATCAACGTTTTACTGGTCATAAATATCAACACAAGGCTTCACAAATATATAAACAACTGAAAATTTATAAATATATGTACAAAATATTGTCATATGTATGTCAACAACTATAGTTACATAAATATCTATACATTAGTTGGTCATTTCTATGAGGACAAGCTGACCTACAAATATATCTACACAAATGTCAGCCATATTTATGTGAACATGTGATTTGACAATTCACGAAAACAGTGCAGACTTGTCAGTGCATATGTCTGTCTCTATTCTGTATCTGTATGCGATACAAACTTCTTATGCACCACATGGCAACGTGTCGTCGTCGCTCGCAAAATTTTTCATTTTATGAAGAATACGGGAAAACAGCGAGGACAAAACACAGTGCTATTTTGTTTTATCCGTTGACTATTTTAGAACTTAGTAGTAATGACGCAGTGGCCTAGGGGTATCTGTACGCAACTTCTGTTTGGTGTTCCAACTACGCTTTTTTGCAATTTTTTCAATCGCAAAAAGAACATACTTACCTACAATAGAGGATGGAAAATCTAGTCTAGTCTAATACAAATGGCATGGCTAGATTGGGAGGTATATAGTCAAACATTTGGATGCGTTTACCCTTTATCACGGTTGAAACGTACATTTCAGTACATTTTGATATTTTTATATCTTCCTTACATACAATGAGTTTGCTATTTTTTATCCTGTTATCCCAGAACTACTACTTATAGGTAATGCAGTAGATATAGTATATGAATAAAAAAAAAAGTAAATAAACTATTAATTAAATATCATCATCAACCCATTATGTCCCCACCTAGGGGCATAGGTCTCTTCCCTGAGGAAGGTATAGGCCATACTCCACCACATGGACCAAGTCCGGATTGGTGGAGGCTTGTAAGACTAGTGGCTGGTCTTACTGTCAGAAGTTTTCAAGCCGCCCTAAGGCCTCTGACTTGGCTTAACGACTGCCATCTATCGTCGGCAGCCGGCACCAACTGCTAAACGTGCCTTACGAAGCACGGAACCGCTCGGAAAAATGCCACTAGCGTTAGTCATAGATGGTGACCCATCCATGGACTAAACGCGCCGTATGTTGCTTAACCTTAGTGATCGTTTAAGATCACTTAGGCAGCCCAGGCTACGAGCGATTTTGTCGCATCGCAATTTTGCACCATCTAACCCCATAGATTTTCTATGGGGTTAAGATCGGGGCTTTTCGGGGGCATTTTAATTAATTTTAGTACCTCTCGATTTTCCATCTCGGATATCCACAATTGTACTAAGTAAGCATTGTGAATGCTACAATTGCCTTGTACAAATTCAATTTGATGGTTGTCTGGGTAAACATTTTTTGCAGTAAGCAAAAATGAGTCTCTCTGTACATTTTTGTTCGCAGCACATATGTACCTGAGCAATACACAAACTTTACATGCAATTCTTACAAGGCACGATGACGGTTGTTATGTTTATGACAGTGACATCATGAAGTTATCTTTCATAAATCTTTTAATTTAGATAAATAAGTGGCCATCAAGAAGTCAAATATAATACAACCTCTTTAAAAGATTATCATGGAGTTCGTACCTATAGGTTGTTCACATAAATATGGCTGACATTTGTATAGATATATTTGTAGGTCAGCTTGTCCTCATAAAAATGACCAATTAATGTATAGATATTTGTGTAACTGTAGTTGTTGACATACATATGACAATATTTTGTGCAGATATTTATAAATTTTCAGTTGTTTATATATTTGTGAAGCCTTGTGTTGATATTTATGACCAGTAAAACGTTGATATATTTTTGATTGCATAACATGCTAGATATTTTTGTACCTTTGCACACATATTTTTGAAGCCGCGGAAGTGTTCATATATTTATGAACTCGACTGTACAGTACTACTACTCACAGAACACACTAGCTTTTTAGGACAATGCCAATAATATTGTTGTATGACTGACTTTTCACACTTTTTTTCATCTAATAAGTAAGTACTTTTCCTGTATATGGTGCAAGTCACTCTTAAACATATTATTTATACAGGGTTAACTTCAATTAGATTTTATATTTAGAAACAACTTTTGTTCATTTAATTTCATTTATTTATTCAATAACAACATGCATTGTGTATGAAATTCTCTTATAGCTGTCCTGTAATTTTAATCTCAAAATTTAAATTGTCAAAAATTGCTTATACATAAATCATATATTGTTATACATTATTGCACACAAAACTTTTAACAAGGCAATACATAAAAATATGCATATGCAAATGAGGGCTTAAAATTTATTAAACATGGTGTATATTATATAATTTTATTAAATTCACGCTTTACGAGCTCTAGCAATGTCTTCAGTAAATCATATTATTATCTTTGTAATTTCCATTTTTAAGCACAATAAAATGTTCTCTATTTGTCCTTCTACTTACTCTTAAATTAACTACAAATTCTACATTCTAAGAACTCGATTCATTGACCAAACGATAGATCAGCGAGTTTTCTCAGAATAAACCTAAACCCACGAAAACTGGCTGATCTATCATTCGAAACGTTTATTTATAAAACGCCTCGTATATGTATTACCTCACTAGTCATCGTAAAACCCGCCCTTGCAGAGGACCACCCACCGATGATCCTCGTACGGAGTAAGTTGTGTATGCTGCCCGGAGCTCAACGTGTTTGGCCGACGAATGTATGGCTGGATCTTATACTGAAGCGCGCGTCAGTGCCGATATAGACGTGGAGAAAGGCGCTTGTACTGCGCCTTCACTTTGCGCGCGAACGAACTTCAATACGTCAAATTTTAAATTTCGAATCGAACGATGTTGAGAAGAAACAAAAGGGAAAATTTATAAAAAAATAATTCGAATGTGCCAGTGACTTCAGTGTTTTGTTTTTTTTTTTTCTAGTGTGAAATTATGGCGGTGTTTTGGTGTTTAGTTTTGTTAGTGGCCGCGGTAGCAGGTTTCAATGTGGATATAGACTCCAGGGTTGTGCACAAGGGGAGCCCTGACTCCATGTTTGGATTTGCAGTCCAGGCTCACGTGGATAGCGGCCAGAAGATGTAAGTTTTTTTTTTATATTTTTTAAAATATTAATTTAGCAAAGACCTTGATCTTTAAGTTTTTCTAAGGTGCTGATAATATCGGTGTGATAAATAGGAAGAAAACGAGCGATGAGTCACTCTATTGACCTTTTATCTTGAGGATTTTCACAACAATATTCATGCAAATTTCCTTCAAAATTGGCAAGGTCTCGCTGTATATTCCTTATTTTTAACCGGGTAATGTATGCTGTAGATTCGGAGTATAAAAATAACTAACAAAACATATCGCAAGCAACTTGAAGAAGCTACGCAAACAGGCAACCTTTATGTTTAAAGAAACTGAATAAGCTGTTTGTAGTGTTTATCGCTGCGTACAGCTGAAATGTTAGCTACCTACATCGAGCCGTATGTGTAATTATATTCTTATAGTACCTACCTACCTAGTGAGACTTAATTTATACTATTCAGTTCGAGTAATACTTAATTTATGGTTCAATGCAATTTAATTTTACGTCCCTACTACATACATACATAGGCTCACGCCTGTATCCCAGAGGAGTAGGCAGAGACCAGGGACTGCCACTTGCCACGATCCCGACAAATCACTTTCGCTTCATCTACATTCATCAGTCGTTGCATGCACGCACGTCGGTTTCGGGTACTTTTTATGTTGCCCTTTGCTAATCGTCGTAATTTACGTCTCTACTAATGTGTACTAATATTATAAAGAGGAAAAGTTTTTATGTTTGTGGGTTTGTGAGTAGGGTGTAATATCCTTAGGGACTCAATCGATTTAAAAAACGACAGTATTTAGTGTGGACCTCTAGGGTGGACATAGGCTAGATGCCAATCCGTTGACGCGAACGAAGCCGCGGGCACTGCTTGTATTTAATATGTGAGAAAAGCGATTTAAGGGCCAGTTTCTGAATTGAGAATTCCATAAGTAAATACATAAAGTAACTCTTTTATGAGAATTTTGACGAGACAGCACTACAGTTAGGTAAGTACTTAGCGAAATTCTCAATTGAGAATCCGGCCCTAAGCAATAATAAAATATATGCTGAAGATCATACTTTCAAAAACCAAACATCGCTAAAATTTAATAAATGCTAACGCTGTTATACAAAAACACGATTGTTCTTCAACCTTCCTCAGTGGCAGTTTAAATCTACGATTACGTATTTCCCTTTACCAAAGACTAATTGAACTATATTTGAGAAGTGTCCTAAGGATTTTTGATTTGATAAACAAGACCTTACCTATGATAATATAAGATGGGTTACTGTAGTCGTACTTTCGTATAGGTCAGAATAAAATATTTCTGTATTTTTACGAATATTTATGATTCTACTCTTATTTCGAGCGAAAGTGTGTGGAAGGGCTGGTAAGAGACACCCAGGCGAACATACTTCCACCAAATAGGGTATGTATTAGCAAAGGGCAAGATAAAAAGTACCCCAAACAGACAGCCGTGCATGCAACGACTAATGAATACCGATGAAGCGAAAGTGATCTGTCGGGATCGTAGCAGGTGGCAGTCCGGTCTCTGCCTACCCCTTTGACACACAGGCGTGAGCTTATGTATGTATGTATTTTTGTAGTAATTTTACTTTTTTGAAACAGGGTTCCTACTATTTATCAATTTATTTAAGTTCCCGATATACTATTATGAATGTATGTTTGTTGACCACGAAAGTTTTTAAAAGCAAATATACTCACACCTCCATACCGGCAGAGTAGGTAGGTTAAGACGGTTTTGTTTTTACATCTTACTAGAAGCTTATGTGTGAGTTGGACGTACATGCAAGTATGTATGTGAAATGATGACATCATGTTTCAGTCTTACAGACGCTACGTAAGTGCGATTTTTAGCACAGTAGCGCATGAGTAGTATATTTTACGTTTGCCTTCAGAAATATACGCTGAGTCGAGTACGCTGACGATTCAATTTAAAATCACCACTACGGTTTTAATTTAATAAACATTTTGGATCCACACTAGGACACCCTGTGTCATAGGAACCAGAAACAGCGACATCACACATGTAAACATCCAAGACTTGGGGGTTTTTTTGTCTCCAGTCGGGTTAGAACCCGGGACCTCTCACATGGTAGGCAGATGCGCTAACCGCTGCGCCACAGAGGTTGTCGAAGGTAGTCGTCGTAATGGCCAAGTTTGTGACCGTGATCTCTGAAATCAATAGCAAGCAAGCCACAGCTCACTCGACGAATCCATTTATTCTTCTTTTTTCTACAAAAACATGTGGCGGCCATCCCTCAAAACGGCACCCCTCAATGACCAAAGGCAAGACAATGCGGGCGCAAAATTTCAAATTCCGAACCGGATATGCACCGAAACGTCATCACATGCGCGACACATGTGCGCCGGCGCAGGGTGGTGCGCGCCCCTTTTTTTACTTTTTTACCCTGTAACTTGGTGGTAATGGCCAGTCGTTGCAAGCTCGTAACGCTGCATGCTTTTTTCTTTTAGCTGAGTTGTCCCAAACACTAACAACTTCAACGCCAGAACGTGTTCTGGTCCTAAACTAGGATACCGTGTGCTATGGTCACCAGGCTACATTACAAACTTGGAAATACACCCAGACTGAGGCGGAATTGGCTTCAATTCAATATACCTTTTCGTGCAAATATTGTATACAATCTTATTCAATTTGAAATTTCGTAACAATGGCTGCCTGCGAAAGAATACGCCGTGAAGATATCTGAGTGCCTGAGCTGTACACATACTTCAGCGCTTCCAGAATAAAATTAGAAATGAAAAAAAAATCCGACGTAAAAATTTCCATTCAGACTGTTAAATATCTGTGTACAATGTTATTACTTGGTCACGCTCTTTTTTGAGAAATTTGACGAGACAGCAACAGTTAAGTAGTTATTTAGCGAAATTCTCAAGTCAGAATCTAGCCCTGAAGTATTTTTACCATTTCTAATTTAAGTTATACCGACGTGCGTACGTGCAACGGCTAATGAATGTCGATAAAGCGAAAGTGATTTGTCAGGATCGTGCCAGGTGGTTGTCCCTGGTCTCTGCCTACCCCTCTGGAATACAGGTGTGAGCTTACGTATGTAGATATTATGTATGTTCTAATAATGTAAGCCTCCCTGTACAACGGATAATTTACGTCATGCTTAGGCATGCCTGTCATAGCCATAGCCATAGGCTGTCCTGTTGATTTATGACATGTTCAGTGCGCGAGGCGTTTTAGTACACTGTCTATTTAGGGTCTTTTGTGGACGGTAATGTTAACTTGCTGAAAATATACTGTTAATGTGCTCAAATGGTCCATTTTATTTGCCCTTTACGAGGTTTTTAACCAGCTCCAGGAAAAGGAGGAGGTTCTGAGTTCTATGTATGAGATAAAATAAGGATATTGTTTATTGTATGTATCATGTAGGTAGGTACCTATGTTTAGAAATAAAATACATAAATTATTTACCATATAGGTAGTTTTTGTCAAGCAAAATCTGTTCATCCATGAGAAAATTATCGAGCTTTTTAGTGCGTGTTTTTCTTTATTTCACTGCGTGTTAGTTTCACTAGTTTATTTCGCAATGCGAGTTTTTCCTTATTTCATTGCGTGCTAGTTTTACAAGTTTATTTCACAGTGCGTGTTTTTCCTTATTTCATTGAGTGTTAGTTTCACTAGTTTATTTCACAGTGGGTGTTTTTCCTTATTTCATTGCTTGTTAGTTTCACTAGTTTATTTCACAGTGGGTGTTTTTCCTTATTTCATTGCGTGTTAGTTTCACTAGTTTATTTCACAGTGGGTGTTTTTCCTTATTTCATTGCGTGTTAGTTTCACTAGTTTATTTCACAGGGCCTGTTTTTCTTTGTTTCACTGCGTGTTAGTTTCACTTGTTTATTTCACTGTTTGTTTCCTCAGGGAAGAGACCCGTGCCCCTCGGTGTGGATATAATGGGTTGATGATGATTTCACTGCGTGTTACTTCTTTATTTCGCAGTGCGGGATCGCTATAATCTCAATATAATCATGTCTGTGGGTTTACTATGAATCATCAAAGAAGTTGCCTATAAAATGGTCAATTCCATACATTGCACTCAAAACGCATTTTTTTATGGATTAAGGGTAGAAAATGAAAGCGAAAAAATAGAAGGTTACAAAATATTTATCAAATATGTAGCAACACCGCTATGCTTATTTTTTTAATTGAAAGTGTAAATCTATCTTTGTAAAAACAACTAATTAACGTAGGTACAGTTTCTGAATGGAGAATGTCGCTAAGTACTTAACAGTAGTGCTGTCTCGTCAAATTTCTCAGAAAAGAGCGTGACAGAACGTTACTTAAGTACCTGTTTACTTAGTGAACTTTTTAACAGGCAACACATTTTTGTAGTTTGATGTAATGTGTTATTACTTGTTAAAGTTGTTACTTGCTTACAACCTACCTTTCTAAAATCTCCAGATAATTTTCCCGGATCAAGTGTAGTATTATCTTGTCATAAATTAATCAATTTAAACTATCAAAACATTAGCCACGAACCCACGACTCGAGTGAGGTCAAAACAAAGTAGACGCACATTGGGGTCTAAATGGTCGACGTAAAACAAGTCATTTAACGACTAATGGGATAAAAAATGATAAGTAATTAATGACTTTGGACATAGTCGTTATGCGATGTGCTCAGTTTTGTACAATTGTAAACACGAATTTGTGACGTCTGCAGCATGTCAGCAAAAACTTCTTGTATACTCCTAATATTACAAATGTACATACCTATATAATAAGCTAGGTACTTGTATTGTAAACGGCAGGGAAAAAAAACACTTGCCATCGTTACAAACCCGACATTGGCAGAATCCTAGGGGTGGTAAACAAGAATTGAATTACATTACTTATATAAGCTCACGTCCTGTATCCCAGAGGGGTAGGCAGAGACCAGGGACTGCCACCTGCCGTGATGCTGACAAAACACTTTCGCTTCATCGACATTCTTAGTAGTTGCATGCACGCACGCAGGTCTCGACTTTTCGAATACTTATTATCTTGGTCGAAGTAGCTATGTCTGCCTGCGGCTTCCTTTATCGGCCCTTCCATTAACATTTCCTCGATAATATTAATAAGCGCGATCTATTTTGGTGAGGTTTTATTTGTTTTGGGAAAATTACTTAATTTTGGTGAGCAATTATTATTCTATAACAATATTAATTGGTTAGAGTCAATGTATTTTATTTAGCAATGGGTACTTCAATGGAATGACCGCTCCAGTCAACAGTTGTTGACAGATTGTGTACGAGAAACAGGAGGTAAATAAGATTTGAGCAAGGGTGCTTAGAGATAGAGAGGAGTGTTTTTCGGAATTTTAACAAAATGAATTTTCATAGATAGATTTGCCGTCGATAGATGGCAGTCGTTAAGGGGGTTAGGCGGTCAGCGAAAATTTAGATTTCGCGACGATCCGCGTGTTTAATCAGCGGGGGCAGCGGCGGGCGCGCGGGGAGGCGCACGCGGTGCAGACAGAAGCGAGTACTATAGGCAACAAATCGAGCTACCGTTCTTCGAATTTTGATGCTATTATTATAACCACTACCATGTTGCATAGGGCAGATTAGCTTGACAGTTGGCTTCTAGTTCTAATAGGTGTACATCGAATAAAGGTGGGTCACCTAACAATCATTTATTAGAATATATAATATACCTTGGTATGAAATCATTTAGGTATCCAAGTTACAAAAAACCAAAAGCCAAGTAATGTTAGTGCCGTATAAGGTTTTATTTCGCTATCTTTATGCATTTACAAGATACAAAACATAGGCTACTTATCTATGTACTTGTAATATTGTAGGTAGGTACATTTTGAAAAATTGAAAATAGGGTAAACGTTAAACGTTAGGAATTATTGGAAGTAAATTATAAAAAGTCAACATACGTATGTAATACTAGGGTAAACGACCCAATAATCGAACGTTAAATGTTAAACGGTAGAAATCATTGTAAGTAAATTATAAAAAGTCAACATACGTATATAATACTAGGGTAAACGACCCAATTATTGAACCCGTCTGCAATTTGGATACAAACAACATTTGGGTACCTATTGCATAAAACCAAATATGTTTGTAGGCAAATTAAAAAAATGATGAAAGTAGGCATTAGCAGTCCTTCACTCAGAATCTGACCTTAATCGAGTGAAGGTTAGTAGCCAGCTACAATGAAATAAAAGAAGTGTTTTAATTTTTTTAATGTATTTTTATTTAGAAATAAACAGTTGTATGACTGATTCTAAATACTTCTTTTATTTCATTGTAGCTGACTAATAATATTAAAACGGCAAAATAAAACAAAAATATTAAATTAGGTACATAATTATGTACCTAATTTAATATTTCATTTTTATTTTTATTTTGCCTACGAACATATCGGGTCAAACAAAATAATATTTGTTATATTTATTCGCTTATTTTACGTTAATTATAATGGTGCAGAAGCAATTACATACTGAAAAATATCTCAACCAAAAAATTAAAATTTTAACATCCACCCGTGAGACCTTTCGAAATGAAAAAAATATTTTTTAATCTGTTCACGGGTCTTCGAGTAATCGCTGACCATACATTAAAAAAAATTGATCCCGAAACGTAATAGTGGAAGCTTTCTAAATAAGTAAAAAGGTCGCAACAAAAAATCGGAGTGCGCATTGAAATTTGCTTGAGTTTTTTCGCAAAAAATTATTAGACACAATTCTTCGTCCATCCCTTTAATTTGCTTATCGAGGAGCGGCTGCCCCAGTTTCAATTTCAAATTCAGCTTCTGTTACACTCTGTACCACACATTGAATCAATCTTTTGTATTCACTAAGCTAAAAAATAACAAATAAAAATTAATTCGTATATCGATACCTCAGTTTTCTAGGTATCAGCATAAGTATCTGTAACGAAATACTTTTGCACATATCCAGAAAACTGATTATTTGTGCCAAAAAGTGAATTTATCGATATGTCAAGCACAAAAAGTCTAATTTTGTAAGAGAAGTAATTAAATTGTTTAGCTATTATAAAATTTGGTGAGCCACAAAAAACAGCATTTAAATAATTTGGTCTGGATACTCTGGATACAAGATTTTGTTTGCAATAAAAAAAAATCAGACAGCAATCCTGGCTCCGCACATAGTTTTGATAATGGTAAAAATTAAATCGTAAATAGGCAGCTACAATACCATGATAAACATTCAGTACGCAAAAAAACTACTTGATCAGCAAAATTTAATTATTGATCAGCAGAGAATTGTATTTGATTGATATGCATATTTAAAACATGTTGAGCAAAATAATAGGATTGCATTTTTGTTAAAAAAACAGCAATGTACGTTCAAAGTGGGCGGAGCAAGATCATATAATTTTCCCTTTATCTTTATTTTAAGCTATATCTTTATGACGAATAAAAATATAGCTTAAGTACTTAGTTACCTACTTAATTGTTTTATATTTTTTGATTTATCTCAATTATATTTTATAAGAATGGATTTTTTTTATTAATTTACGCTTCTATAAATAATAAATATCCAAACAAACATATCACATCAAACACTCTGAGAATAAATAAATTAAATAACCTTGCACAATTTTTTTTTAATTACCCTTTAAGTGCTTACCAGAATTTTATTAAACATAATAGCTCATTGCATCTTATGCAGGGTGTTAATTTGTACAGTTTCGTCCGCTCAGGGGTGTTTATTAATATGACACTAAAGAAAAAAAATATGAAAAAATATATTTTTTTAGTGAAAATCACCTAAAGTCGCTGGTTTTGCGGCGCCGGCAGCGAGCGCGCGGGCGCACTCTCCTGCTTCACCCCTCAAAACCCCCGCCGGACCTGTCAAGTGCAAACGATAGAAGCTAATCCATATAACTTCATGATATTTAGGTGATTTTCACAAAAGAGTAATTTTTTTAATACTTTTTTTTTGCTTCAATATTATGTGAATAACCACCCCCGAGTCAGACGAAACTGGACAAATCAACACCCTGTATAAATAATATGCTGTACAAAAATAATAGCTGAATCAATTAGCTATTTCTTCTCACAAAAATACCTATACTATGCTAACCATTTAAATAACACCCATTTAAATAGCAAAAAATTGAGCAATGAAAATGACAATGCATAAAATAGATTTACGTAAGTAAAGTACGTAAAGTAAGTGCTTTCATCACAGTGTATTTAGTTGCTTTGTAAATTTCTGATAGTTTTACATGATATTTCTAAGTGTTTGGATGCTTCAGCTACATTCCGCAATGAGCCGTTTTCAGAAGAATTAAAAAAAAAATCTAATGGCTGTCAAAGGAGTGCAATTTTGGACCTCAGTCCAATAGCCATGTGTGATACATCATCAAATATGTCTCAGCGAGATGAATAAAAGTTACTATGACGCCAACAGCCAACAGTTTTGTAGTCCTTTCGGAGTCATATTGTATTGAAAATGTTAGTTTTTTTTCAATACAATATAACTCCGAAAGGAAAAATATTTGGCTGTTAGCGTCATAGTAACTTTTGTACAGCTCGCTGAGACCTATTCGATGATGTCACACACATGGCTATTGGGCCAAGGTCCAAAATTGCATTCCTTTGACAGCTATTAGTTTTTTTTTAGTTCTTCTGAAAACGGCTCATTCAGTTGAAGTTTTTTATGTAACCAAGTCATTGATAAATGGGTAAATTGTGCAAAGTGCGTTTTTCTTCTCCTTTTTTTTAGTTCTATGAGATAATCTAGATGACATCATTCGTTTCTACATACAAATTTGTGATTGGTGGTGGCAGTCAATGTCAATGTCAGTTTACAGATTACTAAAAAAGAAAAGGAACCAGGTTTGCCATTCGTACGAAGTTTCTCGTAATGAAAAATAAAAACCCACAATCCACAGCAAAGATTCCAAAATATCTAAATAGGACGTAGACTTATCACCTAACTAAAACATGTTTTTTTTAGGTAATCATCCATCACAAATTCCACAGAACCATAGTATTTTTTGGCTTTGACGTTTATTACTAAGGTACGGCAGCGCCACCTAGTGAATCTTTTAAAACTAAATTTGACATAAGGAAAACGCTCATTAGGGTAAAAAGCAAAAATGTAGTTATATTTCGAGGAATTATGTAATTAGAGTATACTAAGATGATACAGACGTAGATTGATCGCATAGGTTAAATCCCCCTGGTATGTCCGTTGTTAGTGCATTTACCCTGTTGTTATAAAACCAAAAAAATATGAATAAGTACGCAGCTAGATAACTACACCTAACTATGTTTCAAAAATACGAGACCCGAAATAGGGCATTTTACCCTATTTTTCAACAAGCCTAAAAATATATCGTATAGGTAATAGACATAACTAATCGTAATATTTATTAACCCCCCCAGTTCAAATTTTATTTGGTTGCCATGCATCGTCGTTTTCTGAAATAACTGGGTAGCTAAATAAAAAAAATAAAAAAAACTCACGCCCGTTATCCCCGAGGGGGTAGGCAGAGGCACCAATCACTAAGAACTGCGCTACGTTTTGCCGAGTTTAAATAGAAGTATGTAGTTGTCTAAAGCATCAATCAAGTAACTATACTTGAGCCATTACAAACGTGCGAACTAATTCATAAGCATTTGTATTTGTATCAGACCATTCAGACTTCTCCCTCACACATATAGGAGGCATATCAGGCAATTCAGGCATATCCGCATATCTGAACTCTCGCTCGCACTTTTGTGACTCGGTTCGCACGTTTGTAATGGCTCAAGTATAGTACTTATTGCAGGTATACACCCATGCACTCTACTCCGTTGGCTTAAGGGCGACTTTGCAACTAAAATGTGAAGATTGACGTGCTGTCGACTGTACTTACTATTATGTAAGTCAATAGGCAGCGTAGGTATGTACCATAGCAACTCATTTATAGCTTTAGGCGACCTTTTTCGGTAAGTACCAATTTTAAATTAGTTGTGTACTCGTAATTTTTGCGCGTGCAGAGTGACAAGCGACACAGCCCCCACGTGCAAATGCCGAAGCGAAACTGGGCCTCGCGGAGGTGCGCCGTTCGGGGTGGACGTTTAGTATGGAATCAGCGAGTTCGAAACTAAACATCGTAAGCGCCGTCCACATATTTGTCAAAAGTTAATAGAAAATGTCTTGTGTTTTGGAAATCTACAACAGCCAAGAAATGGAAAAGGTAAATACTTATCTGTTTGTGATTTTACAGGAATTCGTATTGTAAAACACGTCCGTAATAAGCATTTACCTAAAATTTTAGACGTGACTTCTGGATTTTTTTCTATAGAGCAAAGTTTTTCCAATCGCGTTTTAGAAACAGCCATCCCCTCACACATACGGTCTGTAATACACATTCCAAATTTCAATGCGAAAAATCGTAAAGTTTTTGAATTACAGCTAATAGAAAACATCGAATTTCGGCATATTCACTTACTAAGGGCCCTTAAGCCAAGTCAGAGGCCTTAGGGCCTCTTGAAAACTTCTGACATTAAGATCAGCCACTAGTCTTACAAGCCTCCACCAGAATTGGCCCCCGTGGTGGAGTATGGCCTAATACCTTCCTCAGGGAAGAGACCCGTGCTCCTCGGTGGGGACATAATGGGTTGATGATAATGATGAATTTCTTTAATTACTTTGAAATTGAAAATTTCATTTCTGATTACCGACTCCTCAGAACAATTACATCTCCTTCATCCATACCTCTAACGTTACCGCCGGATTTCGCTGAAATCACTGCGGTGTGGTTTCCGCACTAATAACGTTTTATAGCGATTTACATTGAGCGATTTCCAAGCCCTTTGCTACAATCAAAATCCGCTTCGCCTTGTGTGAAAACCCTCCCAAGCGCAAGTCGGACTCGCGCACTGAGGGTTTCGTACGTTTATTCAATAATAATATATTATACAACATTACAACACAATGTTGTTTTCGAGCTAGAGTAGGTACTAAAGGACTTTGTTTGGTAAAATGCAACGGTACTGGATAACGTTTTGGACGGATTGGTATTTAAAAAAAAAGTGGTTAGGAGCCTTAGCGGTAGTTCGACTTAGACTTGGTCAGTTTTTATTATTTTTTGTTGTTTTACAATAGTCGCTATCTTGTCACATAATTTTGGACGCTTAAATTGCATTGAAATGTGTAAAACGTGTTTATTGACTTGAAAATAAGTATTTTTTATTTTAAAAAGTCCTGATTTTTGTACTCTTACTTTTGTACTGTAATATCATTCGTTAGTAAATACTCCATAATAACGAGATTTGCCCTACATATTGTATGAAATAGTCGATATGCTTACGATTTTTTTTAGTTGCTCTCATAACGCTTTTCATTCCGGTGGTGGTGGTTACGTACATTATTCAATTACCACTTGCTAACAGCGAAGGAAAACATCGTGATGAAACCTGAATATCTGAGGTGTTCACAAACCTCAGCACTTGGAATCGCACTTGTACGAATTGACGAGTACAGAAACCGCCATAAATCTCACCGGACGTGAAACACCCTGTTTGTCACAAAAACAACACACGTTCTTTATTTCAACCAACACAACCCAATTAAATAAAAAAACCAGTCAAGTGCGAATCGGGCTCGCGCTCGAAGAGTTCCGTACCAAGATAAAATTGGAAAAAAATCACGTTTGTTGTATGGGAGCTCCCCTTAAATATTTGTTGTTTGAATGGAGACCACACATCGGCAAGCGCAGCGTAGGACGACCAGCCACAAGATGGACAGACGATCTCATCCAAGTGGGAGGGAGACGCTGGATGCAAGCCGCTTCCAACCGGTCTTTTTGGAAATCCATGGAGGAGGCCTATGTCCAGCAGTGGACTTCTTGTGGCTGAATGATGATTTATTATTAACGTGGATATAATATAACTAAACATTCTGTGAAGATTTCAAGCGTCTTCCTGTTGCCGTAATCAATATCGAGCAAAAACGAGCAAAAAAATCACGTTTTTTGTATGGCCGCCCCCTTAAATATTTATTTCATTCTGTTTTTTAATATTAAATACCTCATCTGTGTAAATTTGAACTGTCCAACTATCTTGGTTCGTGAAATAGAGCCTGGTGACGGGCGGACAGCGGATTCTCAGTAATAGGGTCCGTTTTATTCTTCGGGTACGGGACCCTAAAAAGCCAAACTGCGTATCAGCCAAAAAGATAACAGGCCGCCTGCACCAGGGTCTGCAGATAACCTGGGGTTAACTGGAGACATTTTGGCGGGTGTATTCGGGCCTGAGTGACAGTCTCGACCCCGGGTTATCGGGATGCGGGCACAAACGTATTTATTGTGCCCGTTGCGGTGATTTATGGGCATGTGCATTGTGAACGGCATTTGTGTTGAATGAAACGGAAATACCTAGGCTGCTTTCTAAAATATCTACATTGCAACAGTCAAGTGTTATCTGAGTTGCTTTACATTAGCTTTATTCAATAATTTCCTTATAAAAAGGATCATTAATACACATTCAATAATTAATATTGAATGTGTATTCATGTACCAATTTCTTTTCTCTTAGGGCTCTTAAAATTAGATAACAACGTATTAAGTATTATTCTCAGATTTACCGAATATACATGTAAAGTTTCATGAAAACGGAAGCCGTTTCGGAGGAGTATGCGCATTAACATTGAGACATGATAATTTTATATATTAGAAGAAAGATTAAATAGCATTAAACTAGCTGACCATAAAGTGACGAGTAGAGGGCGTGGGTAGGTATTGCCATACGGTCAAATGTCAATTCTTGACAAGCCACTGCGCTCATATCACTAGCGAATAGGCGGGCAGTATTATAACAAGAACGCGTGCAACATTCTGAGGTCGTCCGCGTCGCCATAAATACAGACCCATCGAATTCGGGTCACGGAGAATGCGCCCGCGCACGCCGCCGAATAATGCCGACAACCGCCGACGATGGCGTAAGAAAGATGTTGCCTGAATGAAAACATCTGTGCCGAGCAATGGGATGTGTTAGTTCGCTCCAATTGTTTCGAAAGATTGAGAAATTGATCTGAAGTACAAGGAAATTAACTATGGATTGACTATGGGCCTCTTGAGAAGGCTCAAGGTCGCCCAGCGAGCAATGGAGAGAGCTATGATAGGAGATGCCCTGCGTGATCGAATCAGGAATGAGGTGATCCGCAGAAGAACCCAAGTCACTCACATATCTGTCGTCAAGCCAAGAGGGCGGCTTGAAAACTTCTGACAGTAAGACCAGCCACTAGTTTTACAAGCCTCCACCAATCCGGACTTGGCCCCCGTGGTGGAGTATGGCCTATACCTTCCTCAGGGAAGAGACCTCGGTGGGAACATATATGGTTGATAATGATGATGATGATAGCTCGGAGAACTGATGGCCGTTAGGGAGGAAAAGTTCTGACCTGGCGACCGCGCACCTGATGACTTAGCGTGGTAGGCTCCTCATCAGATGGTCTGATGACCTGGGGTGCGATTACGTAAGACTCCACTGTATGGAGTTGTCTGATTTAGTCCTTTTGTTCCCGGTATGTCACACCACCTGATGTCACACTTACATTCTGGGATTTTTTTCCTAGGTATCTCGTACGCCTACTCTACATTCTTATTTTGTCCCTTACGAGTTGTCTAAATGCTTAACCCGATACAGTGGACTGGTTACTATGGCAAAAAGTCGCTGGATGCAGGCGGTACAGTACCAGAAAACTTGGAAAATCATGATGGAAGCCTATGATGCCCCGCATTGGGCGTCTAATGGCTGATGATGATCACAGGGAAATTGTATTAAGACCCGCCCCGGTTCAAATCATGATAGGTATTTCTTTTATTTTTAAGTTTCTCCTTTTGTGAGAAATACTATTATTTGGAGCTCGAAAGACCAGATTACAAATTCGGTCATCCAGGTATTGTATTTAATTGTGAAACCAACAAAATTGGCGCTCATAAAGTAAACATTTCCTTCGTTCTTACTGCGAATAAAAATTCTTGAATTTGAAATTTGAGACATTTCTTCTCAATATTGACTCTTCGTATGAGCAAAATTCATGTCAAGGGCTACCATACCATATGACCAATTCGAGAGCGACATGACACATTGCCTGGTGAATCTTAATGACCTTCAATTAAATACGTGTTTTGAGCAATAACAGGATGAGTAACTACTTTGACCCTGTCCAATTTAGCCTGACGTACTGCGACGACTTGAATTTTCAGAACTGGACCTTGATTCCGTTAGTGCATTATAGTTAAATTACAGTTACATTGTCGTGATATGTTTTTTTTAATTCCATTGACGCCTAGAATTATAGATACTGGAATATCCATTCTTTGAAATTGTCTGACGTATTTTTAGACTGTATTGCTAATCAGTTACATACTTAGGTATTGTGTAAACATAAACTTACCCCGTAACATACTTACTTACCCTGAGTCATTTAGGGCACTGGCTCTTGAATTTTTAAGGATGTTTCATTTAAAACTTAAGGGTAAAGGTTATAAACATAAGCATTTACATGCAGGCACATAGATGCGAAAACTTTATAAGAAATCTTGATTTTTCTTGATTCTAGATTTTAACTGTGTGTCGCCGTTATTTATGAAATATGGGTTTACTCCGACACTCGTAACATAACATAACATTTACATAAAGGTACATACATTGCTTCTGGCCCCATACTAGGATACCCTGTGTCGTGGGAACCAGAAACAGCGACATCACAAACATGTAAACATACAAGACATGGGGTTAAACATCCAAGGCAGAGATCAGGGTTTGCCACGATCCTGACAACCTCTTCGGTTGCGAGATAAGACGAAATTGCGACATAGTTTTAGTCAAAAAAATTGCGTCGGTGACCGCGTTATCATATCACTTGCAGTCACAATAACAACATCAAAACCAACTAACAACAAAAGTGCCTATTAGCTAAGTAACATACTTATGATTACTGGGTTTCTCCAGGCTTTTTTCATAAAATTCCGAACCAAGGGCATTGCAGTCTTTATCATAAACATGTTTACGTATTTAGCCAAGAAATAAGCACAACATGTAGTCATCCCAGCAATGTCGCCCGCTCACCTTGGCCTGAAAGGCGTGTGCGCAGGCGCGGAGGCTGTTATATATGTCAGGCGCTTTCCTTCATCCTTAGAGACCTAATTGGAGTGTTACGAGTATTGTAGAGTTCCTTAAAGTTTTTTTAAATTGTTTTTGATAAGGCGCTTTCCTTCATCCTTAGAGACCTAAATGGGTTATTCTTGGAGAGTTCCTCTTAAGTTTTTTTAAAAAGTTTTTTGATTGCCTCATTGGTCGAGCCGTTAAGGCGCTTCGGTACCAAGACAGAAGTAGTGGGTTCGATTCCCACTGAGGGCCGCCGTGTATTTGTACAAATGGCCGCAGTCTGGGTGTTTTTCGATGTTTGTAATGTCCTTGCCTGGTTAACATAGCACAGGGTATCCTAGTTCGGGACCAGGTCAAGTGATTTGTGTTATTGGATGTTAATTTTATTATAATTTAGGTATTATTATAAAACATTCTGTCTTTTTAGCCGCTAGGCCAGAGCCTCGTCTGAAGAGAGTCATCAGCTCAGATATTTTTGCATTAGTTCGTTATATTATTATCTACACTTACCCGAAATCCGGGTATACACCCATGCACTCTACTCCGTTGCATTACGGGCGACTTTGCAACTAAAATGTGAAGATTGACGTGCTGTCGACTGTACGTGGATGCAACGACGAATGAATGTCGATGAAGCGAAAGTGAATCGTCAAGACCACGGCAGGCGGCAGTCCCTTTGGGCGCAGCAAAAGCTTGCGCGGGATATCCCGCACGCGGCGCGGCGCGCAATAAGCTTTGTCGCTTGTTTTGTCTGCACGGTCAATGGTATTATCAGATTATGTTCGAAAAGTGACCGAAGGCAAAATACAATAGCGGCTTAAATTTTTTGTGGCAGTTGCGAGAAAGAAACGGTAAGGCGATAAGTACAATAGCATGTTTTACGTCCTTGTGGAGTGCGGGTGCGAGTAAACAAATAATTTTAGAGACAATTTACAATTATAATACATAATAATATGCTAGACGTTTACCGAGCCGCGGCACAGTATTCGCAATTACTACATTACGAGCTACTTTAGGTACAAATTTCATGGAAATAAAAAACTGTTTTTGTTGTGATTAGGGTAGATTATAAGTCTTACCATTCATTTACCCTCTAAATTTGCCGATTCCTAGAAATGTTCACCGCTCCGCACTGCACTAATCCCACGCGGTAAGGACGAGTATACCGGTCAGTCGCTTTTATGATCCGCTAACTATCACACGTGTATACGCTTTGTTCTTACAACTGTTTCTGAGATTTTTTATTGGAGTTTTGGTTCATTATGGGCTCCACATCCACAGGTAAGAATACACTAATTTGTTAATCATATATACATTCTTATTGAGAGAAATTTAATAAAATATAACCTAATTTGCAAAAAGTATAAACATTTTAGAGTGCAATTTTTTCTCAGCCCATTCCAGCCATCCATATTTTATTGTTAAAGTCGGGTATTTATCTAGCTGTCAAATGAATCTAGTCTCAATATTCGACTCGCCTCGACTTTGGAGTGACGTAATTTTTTCCTTCACCAGGAGTCACACGAGGAATAACACGTCTTCACCTTTTCGACCTTTTATGCCGTGATAAACTGGTCAATCAAGCAAATAAAGGATCGACTATTGCTCGAATGGTGGACTATGTCTCTTCAGAGATTCCAGGACTTTCAGAAGAAGCTATTAAAAATAAAATAAAGGTGTTTTCTGCTGTGTTAACTAAGAAATGGAGTGCTATCAGGAACAAACAGAAGTTTGTTTTAAAATTCAACGACTGGCTGCAAGAAGTGCTTTGGTCAGAACAAAATCAAGATGCCGGACAACCTGCTCCTTCTGGACAACCTAAATGTACACCTGCTCGATCTGCTGTAGTCCGACCAAGGAAGGATTTTGTTAGGCTAAGTGCATCAGGAAAGAAAAAGCGGACTAAGATGTTGGTGAAAAATCATTCACCGGAGGAGCTAGCCTTTGCCACTCAAACAAGTTTCGCAAAAACTGGTAAGCGCAATTTGGCTACCGTTATGAAGGCAGTAACTGTGTCGTCACCTAAATCCCTTCGGATTATTAAAAGAAAGAAAATAACGCCGCAACCTATACATCCATACACTCCCGATGAAGCGTTAGCCTTGATAATAAATATAAAACTGAGCGTGGACCAGTATAAACATATTCGTAGAGGAGCTAAGGAGAGAGGTAGTGATATCTATCCATCTTATGACAGGGTTCTGAAAGCACGAAAAGATTGTTACCCGAAAATGATGGAAATAAATGAGACGAAAGCCGAAGTTCAGCTGCAAAGTTTGCTTGACCATACAGCACAAAGACTAGTTAAAGTTCAGCTAGGTGTAATAACTGGTGTAGTGATCGAAGATGGAACTGGTGTAGTAATCGAAGATGGAAACACCAAATTCTACCTTAAATCAAAGTGGGGATTTGATGGAAGCAGTAGCCAGTCAGAATATAAGCAGCGGTTTATAGAAGATGCGGCCGCGTCAGATGCAGATATCTTAGTCACATCGCTGGTTCCACTACAGCTAGTGATGAAAAGAAAGGAAAATGAGACAATTCTTTGGCAAAACCCGAGATCTTCCTCCACTCGATTCTGTCGCCCGATTCGTTACCAGATGTTGAAGGAAAGTTACATGGTTCTGAAAGATGAGGACGACTACATCAACAGACAAATATCTGCTTTAGACCCTACACAAATAGATATCGGGGATCGAACAGTCAAGATAGAGCACATCTTAATGGAAACAATGTTGGATTGAAAAGCCGCCAATGCACTCTCTGACAATAAATCATCTCAGACTTGCAACATATGCAAGGCAACACCCAATGATATGAATGATATTGATGCGGTCATTCAAAGGCCATGTAACAAAGATTTATATGCATATGGGTTGTCAACATTGCATGCCCATATTCGGCTGTTCGAGTGTGTGCTCCATATATCGTATAGAAAAGAGCACAAAACATGGCGCGTAACTAAGGACGTCAAAAAAGACGTAGAAAAAATAAAACGCAACATTATAGATACATTTCGTCGTCAAACTGGGCTCCTCGTCGATTCAGTAAAGCAAGGTAGCGGTTCAACCAATGATGACAATACTGCGCGTACGTTTTTTGAAGACCCTGCTCTCGCACATGAGATCACTGGGGTAGACAAAGATCTTATTAAACGATTTTCTGTTATACTAAAAGCCCTTTCGTGTTCGACACAGCTAGACTCTTCGTCACCAAGTACCCTTGGTACAAAATGCCTTCTAGTGTGCACAAAATATTAATTCACGGAGCTGACGTAATTGAATCTCTTGTGCTTCCTATAGGCCAGCTTAGCGAAGAAGCTCTAGAGTCTAGACACAAAGACTGCCGTTATTATAGAGAGCACAGCACGAGAAAAATTGGAAGGAAGCAGACAAATGAAGACCTACTGCATGCTCTGCTCAACTCCTCCGATCCATTTATATCGAGCATCAGACCATTGCCTAAGCGAAAATCGGGTACTTCTTTGGCGCCAGAAGTATTACAATTAATGAAAGCTCCTGAAGTTTCTGAAAGGACGCACTCATCGGATGAAGATACAAATTGCGAGTAGAATCATATCAATCTCAACTTACAAATGCGCTACAAAAATACTTTTTTTTATTCATAGAATATATATTTTTAAGGCAAAAATTGTTAAGAAAACTGTTTCGAGATTAATCTTGAATAATTTGTAATTTGTAATTTAGTTATGATTTGACGCGTTTTTGGAAATGTTAAGCTCAATTTCAGAACTGTAATGTATTACTATATCTCGGCACTATAAGGTCTATATTAATTAATCTCAAATAATGTAAATTATTTTTGTAATCAATGACTGTTTGTTGTCAAAATAAAATAACACGTAGATATTAATATATGTGTTTTTTTCGCATAAGTCTACAAACAAGTATGTACCTACATAATTTTAAAGTGAAAAAATTGCACATGAAAAATCTATAAATCAAAGTAGCTCGTAATACAATAATTGCGAACACTGTGCGCGGTCTCCACTCAAAAACTCGTCTACCCCATCGGTTATCAGTTCTTCGGGTGATATGCCCGGCCCACTGCCACTTCAGCATGCTAATTCGGTGGCCTATGTCGGTGACTTTGGTTCTCTGTCGGATCACCTCGTTTCGAATTCGATCTTTCAGAGAACATTTTACATACATTTATTTTAGTCGATCTTTGAACAATAATTTAAAGATGGCTCGTGCTATAGAATGCCATCGACGTTTTCAACATAATCTTTTTGCTGTGCCGTTACCATACCCAAAAGAAACGGTTTCAAAATGCTCGCAAAACTACTTTATATTCGGAAAAAAAACAAAAAGTCACGGTTATGAAATACTTAAAGGTTACCAGCCCATTCAGAAAGAAAGTAAAACACAAATCTAGAGCAAAGTGTCGCCACAGCTGACTTTAAGCTTGGTTCACATCTTTGTCGTGTTGTATTCCCCTTGTTTTATTGTATCGAGCTCTGTATCTAGATGTTGACCACTTGTTTCGGACATACATACATAACATACACTCACGTCTGCATCCCAGAGGGGTAGACAGAAACCAGGGACTACCACCTGCCACGATCCTGATAAATCACTTTCGCTTCATTGACATTCGGACAATAAGAGGATATTATTATGAAATAGATTCTAGGGACGCCTGCCATCTCGTTGCATATCGTATTAGAAGTTGATTAAAGGTTGGCTGGATGAGATTTTTTACTTTGAAATTAGCTGGCGAGCTTATTTAAAAAATAAAATACAAAATAAAAAATGTATATGGCGATATACATTTTGTATTTATTTTCTGTTTATCTATATGCACAATAAATCATTTCGGCAATCGGATCTGCAAACAGGTACATAATTATGTGCTATTAGAAAACGGTAGTAGCGGCCGCCCATTCTACCTTTTATTCCTGTATTTTTAATTCTTGTGTGAAACAAAGAATTTCCTTATCTTATCTGATGTGGACACTGTGGACATAGCTTTACAGAGCTACTTCAGTATCGACAACGTAATTGTAGGTGTTCCGTGGGTGTTAAATCGTGTTGTAAACGAGTGCCCTTTAGGACAAGTGGGCTGGCTAATTGAATTATTTCGTGTTATCGAAAGGAAATCGAGAAAGTCCACGCTTACGCCATGTGCTATATAATAAGAGAATGAGAATTTATAGCAGACTTGAGGTTTTTTATATCTCTTCTCTTTTATATCTGAATAGGAAACACCCGACCACGTGATGATTTACTACGAAGGCGAAGAAAATCAACGAACTGTCATCATTGGGAAGCTGGGATCCCTTCAGGAGGCCTGCAGTGACATCACAGCACTGCTGGCCTTCTGGAAAGAGATAGGCTGGGTAGAGTGAACTCATAGCCCTGCTACGTACAATGGCCCAACTATGAGGCTAACACCCGGTTTCTAGAACGCTAACAGTCTGTTAATCTACTGTTAACAGGTGTCTGTTGTTTTTTTGTATGCACTTTTGCGAACTGACAGCTGTTAACAACAGATTAACACACTATTAGCGTTCGAGTAACCGGGGGTAAGGTCGGAAACATCAGGTCTAACTAACTATATATCTTCTCTTGAATAGGCTATTAGACAGTTAAAAAAAATATTCGTCTTAGGGCCAATTTTTCAATAGTCAGATACAACTTAACTGGAGAATAAATTGAATGCTGTCACTGTCTAAATCATACGACAAGACAGTGACAACATCAGTTTTATTCTCCAGTTAAGTTTTATCTGACTATTGAAAAACCGGCCCTAAATTATGAGTATTCAAATCGCTTTAAGGCAGTTCAACTATTAGGAATGTTTTAGCTGGGCAGGTAAACGATAAAAATTTAAAAACCTGTCATCAACGAGGAGGAAGTATTATATCACCAATTCAATACCGATCGTGACACATACTACTCTCAAGGTGACTCAAGACTGTGTGGTTTCTTGAAGCAGCATTCTGTTTAGATATTATATTAATACTGGCTGACGTAAACTCTCAACACGTGTTCGCGAGGCACCTCTTGCAGCTCGTTAGTTTTACCTGTTATGACATTATTGTGCTAGGCTGTATAATCATCTACGATTTAACTTTTAATACGCTGCAAATCGTCGCCAGGTGGTTGCATTGAAGCAGACTCAATGGCTCGCACTTTATTTCCATGTTCAAAATTATAATATTTTATTTACAATAAAAACAAAATGTCTACTTTATGAACGTCAAAGTTGTTAGTTTCACAATAATTAATAGATTGTGGAGAAGAAACTCCGCATTTATTCTTTATCAAAACAGTTTTAGCTTAATTAACAAACTTTCAAACTTAAAAATTTGTTATTACTCATGGATGAGTTGAACACTAGACATAATTCTCCTCTGAATACATTTACTATATCTACTTTTTATCACCAAACATCTTTGTCTTCTAAATAATAGTTGATTTTATAATAAGCTTTTTTGCACAGTGTGCTTAACACATTTCTGAAACCGCGTCAGAGGTAACTCTATATATCTTGGGGAGATATTTCGATAGATATAATTGAGGTTAAGATTTTCTTAGCTCCACCTAGATTTTAGCACCATGGGGTAGCTAGGGCAGGGTTGCAAACTTGGACGTTACCTTCTCTCAAGGGACCTGGCAACCTATAAAAAAATCGTAGATATTAATGTTCGCTTATGATGTTTGCCTGTGTATTGATACGACCTGAAATAAAACTACAAAGGCGAATTTAATGCTAAAAATCTTCCGGTTACCTTGGACCTTAGTCTCTACATCTGACTAAAACACTCTTATATCAATGATCGCTGTATCTATTTACCTTCATCAATACAAATTCATCTTCTTTCCAATGGTAATTCTAATTACCCAATTAATATAGTCTGACTCTCTGTGTTAAACCGGAAATACCATCGCTTTATACCAGATGTCACTCGCCACTGCAACTGCAGTCCTCAGTATGCGATGCGCGGGCGCAGGCCGGAAGGGCCGCCACGCCATTGCGCCGGAAATGGCGCCGAATGTATTGAAATTAAAATGCTGTCGCTACACCTCGTATTGTTCGTAAACGCATCGATATTATAGTTCGATTGACTTCTAAGCGGTACCCGTTAGTCGTAAAATGATAATGAAATCGATTTAGGTGGAGTCACTGACTGACTCGAAGATGCCCTTTTGGTTGATACTTGTATAATTATTAGACTTTCCGTGGATTCGGAAGACCGAGCTGAGTGGATGATATAGGTACTTGCAACAACTATTGATTTATTAAAAAAAAAAAAAAATCGCACTACAAAAAAAAAATTATAAATAAAAAAACTATAGGTAGGTACTTTATTCAAGCTTCATGTGAATTTTGATTGTGTTTATAAGGTATTTTTTTTGTTAAAATAAATAAGTATTGTGTACAGTCGACAGCACGTTAATCTTCCCATTTTAGTTGCTAAGTCGCCCGTAACGCGACGGAGTAGAGTGCATGGGTGTATACCATGATGTGCTGTCTGTACATAGAAGTTTAAGTACTATTGTTATTCTTTGAGACAATTATATTTCTTTTGAGAGGAAAAAAAAGAAAATATTGCTTTACTGTTTTCCTGCTTTGTAGTGTCGCTGTTGGATTGATAAATGATTCAAACTATTTGTTTTCTAGAATGGTTATTCTTCTAACCTCTTGTTCCTTCTAGCCTAAGGGCTAATGCAAATGGAGGCTGCGACATTGGTAGAAAAACTCATTCTGAAATCAGATTTCTGATTACTCCGGATATAACGCAAGTGGCAGTCCCTGGTCTCTGCCTACCCCTCTGGGATACAGGCGTGAGCTTATGTATGTATGTATGTAACGGTTTCACACTAGACGGAATATACCATAACGATACGGGACGAATCTTAGATATATTTTTTTGCTTAGCCTTAGCCGGCCTTTGTAATCAAATATTTTTACTAAGCAACGGTAACTAAAGAATTTCGATATTTTCAGCCCTTTGACGCACAACAGCCTCAGTCATAATATTATTGTGAGTAATTTTCTCACAAGCCGCTGTTTTTTATTACACAGCGGCGTATTCTTAGAACGCACAACGTGTTTCCTTCAATGTTATCAGTTGTTTGTTAGATAAGAGAAACTGTACATACACAAACGGGAAAGGTGATTACTTGATTAGTGATTGTTTTCTACTTTCCTTCTTTGAATATGCGGTTTAGAAAGATAAACTGTTCAGTATTGTTCGTTATACGGCCTCGATTCTGTTAGTGCATTACAGTACGATGACAGATACATGGTCGGGTCACGTGACGTGTTTTTTCATACCATTGACGCCTATGCAGAAGGTTCGATGTGTGTGCGCGCGTATGAAGCGGCAATGAAACGAAATCGCCACGTTCATGCAGTTGTCATTTTACTACAATGCATTAACGCGAAAAGTCCAACCAGGGCCTCGATTCTGTTAGTGCATTATAGTTCAATTACAGTTACGTGGTCACGAGGCATGTTTTTTAATTCCATGGACGCCTAAAATTACTTTGATTTGAAGCGGAAATGAAAGGAAATCGACGCAGTGATGCAACTGTCATTGTAGTACAATGCATAAGCAGAATCTCGTTTTGCTCTGATCCGTAGAGTAATGACACGTCAAGTCAAGTCAATGACAAGTCAAGACTAAGTCAAGTGAGTGTATCTGGAATCAAGTTTATAATGCCTAGTGCTCGTAAGTTGCACGTTGTAAACCAGTTTTAGTTAAATTTTCGACTGTCATTGGTGCGAGTTTCTTCTACTTCTACGTCACCTAGATTCACCTCGAGTTAAGTACAGCAGTACCTACAACTCCCTTCCTACGAGATAAGTACTGTACGTATCCACTCCATCGCATTAAGTATTTGAACGACTTCAAAGTGTCATCATCATCATTCAGCCACAAGAAGTCCACTGCTGGACATAGGCCTCCTCCATGGATTTCCAAAAAGACCGGTCGGAAGCGGCTTGCATCCAGCGTCTTCCCGCCACTCAAAGTGTCAAAATATGTATTATACATATTTTATAGTTCGGAGTATGTTAAGTCAGACAACTATACAGTGGAGACTTACGTGGTAGCGCCTCAGAAAGTCATTAGGGTCAGCTAGGCCCGCACTTATTCTGCTCTGAGTCACCTTGACTCGTTGGATTTTTTGTGAAAACCACGTAACGTTTTCATTATGCGTCACCTATGCGATGCATAAGTTGCTCAGAGAATTAGGGACTTCACACACGACGGCTATAATATACATTACATCCTGGGATGTATAGCTTTACATTATATTAAAGTATCACACACGCAACAGGTAAAGCCGGGTCCGCTGCGCCATGTTACACGTGTTACAAAAAATGTAACACGTTATTAAAACAAAAATGGGGAGTGGTATTAATTTTTTACGTGTTACTTAACACGTAACGTAACGTTATGTAACACGTAACGTGTTATACCACGCCCCATTTTTATTATATTTACGTGTTACGTTTTTTGTAACCCGCGTAACATGGCGCAGCGGACCCGGCTTTACGTAATGTATATTTCGCTTCATTTCGTTGACATACGTTTCGACCGACACATGTTCCGGCTGCTAAGACGTTATTCAGGGTGTTGTTATGGATCTGTCGACTTACTTACTACTAGGTTTAATAGATAGCTAATTCATCAGAAGATGATTGAGTTATTTAAGTTATATTATGTATTTTCTTTTGTGCAATAAAGTGTAACAACAACAACAAGGTTAAGCAACATAGGGCGCGTTCAGTGCATGGATGGGTGACCGTTTATGATTAACGCTAATGGCATTTTTCAGAGCGGTTCCACGCTTCGCAAGGCATATTAAGCTATTGGTGCTGGCTGCCGTCGATATGGCAGTCGTTAAGCCAAGTCAGAGGTCATAGAGTAAGACCAGCCACTACTCTTACAAGCCTCCACCAATCCGAACTTGGCCCCCGTGGCGGAGTATGGCCTATACCTTCCTCAGGCTTACGAAACGTAGCTTACGGCTGATTTCTGAATTGAGGATTTCGCTACGTAACTACTTAACTCTAGTATTGTCTCGTCAAATTTCTCAGAATAGAGCGTGACAGAACGTTATTTAAATATTTACTTAAGTGAAATTCTCAATTCGGAAACCGGCCTTTAGCGAGCCTATTTAGTGATTACAGATAGGACTACAAGTGATGTGGAGCAAATGATTTTTTTGAGACAGGACTCTGAATACCTATGTCGTTTAGCGAACTAAGACTCCTAGTGGAGTTTATGAATCACTAAGAAACTTTTGGAACACCCTGTTCGAAGAAAGATGTATCGTAATATACGAAAAGGTATTGAGATATATTAAGATGTATCGACAGGTAAATATACATCTTCGTATCGCTCAGTACCTTTAAGGTACGAAGATGTAAAGATGTATATTATAGCTGTCGTGTGTGGTCTCCTGACGATTTCTATGGAAAGATGTAATGAGATATATCGTGCTATAATATACATCCTTATCTTATAGCCGTCGTGTGTGGAGTCCCTTAAACCTTATCTTTCGATACTGTCACGGTTCGATTGATTGGTCATCCTCAGTCTTTATGAATAACATTCACTAGGAATAGATATACATATAGATAGAATATTAATTTCTTCTAAATATAACAGAAAAGTAATTACATACTATTAAACTAAAACTAATAATAATATAAAAAAAACAAAAAACTAAACTAAAGCTATTTTTTAATTTAAATAAAATATTGGAGCCAGATCGCTGTCGGCCGGTAGCGTTCCGAGAAGGCTGGCGGCATTGCCTCGCTGTATGGCGCGAGGCTCAGCCTTTGATAGAATATTCTTTATGGTATGTACACCAGGAGATTTTATGTCGGCTTTTAGTACTTATACCGAACTGTCCTCAGTAATGTTCTCTTCAAGCTGTAGCTCTAATAACAGTAAATCGGTTGAGTCAGTTCAGCTGACAACTGAGCCCTAATAGTGACTCAGCGGAATCACCCTTTGTAATTCGCTATGTATATGGGGTCGAAACCATGACAAATACGCTTTCAAACCGTAGATTTTCCCCACACTACGCCTGGATTGAGGCCGGCTTATAAGCGGTTTGCAGCAAGGAAATGGGGAGGCGATTAAGTTGTTCCCTCGCGTATTAGCTGCACGTATTTTATTAAATATTAACATGCATGTTATGATGTAGGTGGTAAGTAGTACACACCCTAGATTTGACCGTTTCCTCTGTTTTACTTGCTTTGTTGTTATTAGGTGATATTATGATATTTTGACTGCCTCATTGGTCTAGACGTTGAGGCGCTCAACTGCCAAAACACTGGCTGTGGGTTCGATTCCCACTGGGGTCCGCCGTAAGGCTTCAGTCTGGGTGTATTTTAGTCTTTGTAATGTTCTTGTCTCGCGTTCGAATCGCTCGTAGCCTCGGCCGCCTGAGTGATCGATCATAAACGACAACATAGGGCAGCTTGAAAATCTGACAGTAAGACCAGCCACTAATCTTACAAGTCTCCTCCGATCCGGACTTTGCCCCCGTAGAGTATGCCTATACTTTCCTCAGGGAAGAGACCCGTGCCCCTCGGTGGGGACGTAATGGGTTGATGATGATTAAACTTCAACTTCACTGTTCTAAAACGGACGAACTACAAAGAGATCCAACAAGGACTTATTAGGATCCAATAACTTATTTCAGAACGCCGTCAGGTCTAAATTGGTGGATTCATGACTACATGGCAAAATCCTACTCCGCATGTGTAACGCTATGACTTGAGTCATATTGAGACTAATCACGCTAGTATGACTGACCTTTGCTGGACTTGACACATCTCATGTCTCAGCTTATTTGGTCAGCCGTTGTGAGTAGTTCTTGGTAAAGTGAATTTGACATCGATTACTGCATAGTACTGACTCAAGCGGGGTAGGAGGGGTAGGCAGACCAGTGACTATGCCATTTGCCACGATTCTGACAAATCACTTTCGCTTCATCGACATTCATTAGCAGGCACGTCGGTTGCAGGTACTTTTTATCTTGCCCTTTGCTAAAACAGGGGATGTTTTGGTCAAAGCAAGTCCGCCTGGGGCGTCCATTAAAGGCCCATTCACTCACATTCCCCCGACATTATTTGATTTGTCAGTCTTCGTTCATCCTCTCCAGATGTCCAAATCAAATTTCTTCTTTTTCCTAATGATAATTTTAAACGGATGTATCCGATTTTGAGGTTTGATGTCCTATTGTTAATTTTACATACTTTTAATAACGAATGCGGATCATATCATAGGAATTTCCTACCAATCAACTGCTGGAGGCGAAAAACGGATTAGTAGGCAAGACAAAAAGAAAAAAAAGAAAGAAAATATTTTAAATAAAATTTATGAACAAAACTGACATACGGACGATAAAATAGGTATCACACATAACAAAACAAGTTTTTGGTTACCTAGTTCTCTGCAGGCGGCCATATGGCTGCGCGTGGGCACTGTGACGTCACAGCCCATTCACCGCCTCGCCTGTTACGGCGGCCACGTGACCGGCCTACGCTATTGACTCTCGATCTCAACTCTTTTGGGAAGATGAATGGAATGTTGCGCTTTGTCGTGTTGTTTTCAGACCTAACATGGCAGGCTTGCACACAGCTTGCCTATAGCTTTCTAAATACGTTCGTGTAAAAATACAAAATACATAAATAAGATCACGCCACGAGCGTTCTCTATCTATCTATCTTTCTATCTGAGAAATTTGACGGGACAACAATAGAGTTAAATAAGTAAGTTAGGTACTTAGCGAAATTCTCAATTCAGAAATCGGCCGATAGGGGAATTTTCTGAAATAAGAATTTCGCTAAGTAACTACTGAACTGTAGTGCTGTCTCGTGAAATTTCTCCGAAAAGAGCGTGACAGAACGATACTTAGTATTTAATTAGTGAAGTTCTCAATTCGGAAATCGGCCCTTAAATTAATAGCTTTATTAATATCTTATATTATCTTTATTCCGGAAACACTTACTTGATCAGAGGGAAACCTGGCTAGGGGCGATATCAGAACTGCATAATTTCTTTGGCGCATTTTTTTCATACTAACTCAATAAAAAGTAACATAATATGTTGTAATACATCCCACGAAAACATACAAATATGTTACAATACAATCTTCAGGGCCAATAAAACTACAATATAATAGGGTAGTTTCCGGGGTCAAAATAATTAAATTCTATTTAGTCCGTATTTTAGATTATAAAAAAAAATGGACACGTATTTTCTCTTTTTTCGATTTAAAAATAAATAACAAAGATATAGCCCATCAAAGTTACGTGTGACGTCACTCCGTGCTAAAAAATGCAGCACGGCGTGACGTCACACGTAACTTTAATGGGCTAACGTAGTGGCACCAATGACCGACAAGAACCAATAACCGACACTTTATTTTTTGATTCAATAAAATAAGGGTAGGAAACCGATTTCTTAATATAGCGACACTGTACCGTAGTTAGCACACTTTTGACTGTCTCCCATTGACATTTGAGCGAAATGTGCCGTTTTGTTTGAAAATGGCGACGTGGCAAGTGATTGCGGCTGGAGTACGGTGAAAATAACAACATTTCTTATTGAAATCCTTAAGGAAGTGAGTACATATTTTCTTAATTAAACTAATGTATTGTAAATTATTTGAATTTAATGTTTTTCACGGGTTATTAGAAGAACTATAGGATCGATTTTTGTTATAACGAAAGTTTAAAATTATTTTGATATTAGTAAAATGTAGGTGTCGATCACTGGTTTTTTCAAACCGACTTTTCCAATAATCCACATGTGTCGATAATAATTTTTTTAAACCTCTTTTCATTTGGCAAGCGAATATAGTTCTTCTTATTTTGCTTATTTGGTAGATATTTGAAGTAAACTAATCAAAGTCGAGCTACCAGTAATCGACAAGTGTCAATTACTGGGGAATAATTAGTGTCGATGATTGGTTCTTACAGATTGCTCCGAGAAAACATTATACTCCCGACCAGTTAGAAAAATATATAGTTACTAGCAATCCATCCCGCACGGGTGGCAAAAAAAAGAATTTTTAAAATCGGCTCAGTAGTTTCTGAGCGTACATTACAAACACACAAAAATACAATTTTTTCCTCTTTATAATCTATAATATAAAAAAAGGAGAACCTGACTGACAGACATATCAACGCGGGGCCTAAACTATCATCATCGGCCTACGGGTCTCCACTGCTGGACATAGGCCTCTCCCATTGCACGCCACTGAGCACGGCCCTCGGCTACTCTCATCCAGCTCTTGCCAGACGCCCTGCGAAGATAATCGCTCCACCGAGTCTGAGGACGTCCTACACTACGTTTACCGATCCGCGGTCTCCACTCAAGAACTCTTCTACCCCATCGGTTATCAGTTCTTCGGGTGATATGGCCGGCCCACTGCAACTTCAGCATGCTAATTCGGTGGGCTATGTCGGTGACTTTGGTTCTCTGTCGGATGACTTCGTTTCGAATTCGATCTTTCAGAGAAACCCCGAGCATAGCCCTTTCCATAGCACGCTGAGCGACTTTAAATTTGTGGATCAACCCCACCGTGAGTGTCCACGTTTCGGCACCGTATGACATGACGGGCAGGACGCACTGGTTGAAGACTTTCGTCTTTAGACTCTGTGGGATTGGCGATGTGAAGACTCGCCGTAGTTTCCCATACGCTGCCCAGCCCAGCTGTATTCTTCTATTGGCCTCTTTCTCGAAGTTGTTTTTACCTCATTGCATGGTTTGCCCGAGGTAAACGTACTCCTTAACAACTTCGAGAATACTGCCTTGAACAGCAATTGGCTCCGGATTCACGTGTTCATTGAACATAATCTTGGTTTTATCCAAGTTCATCCGGAGACCAATGCGTTGGGAAGAATCAGCTAGGCTACTCAGCATATGCAGATCTTGCAGCGTTTCCGCCATGATGACGATGTCGTCCGCAAATCGCAAGTGTGAAAGGTACTCGCCGCTAATATTAATGCCGTACCCCTTCCAGTCCAGCGTCTTAAACATATCCTCCATAGCATTTGTGAACAATTTGGGGGAAATAACATCCCCTTTTCTCACACCACGATGTATGGGGATAGGTTCAGACTGCCGGTTCTGGATTTGGACGGCCATAGTAGCGGCGTTGTATAGACCTCTCAGCACTTGGATGTATCGCCAGTCGACTTGGCATCGCTGCAAAGATTCCAGAACAGACCAGGTTTCGACCGAGTCAAAGGCCTTTTCATTGTCCACAAACGCTAAGCACAGGGGCCGATTATACTCTTCGGTCTTCTGTATAATCTGCCACACTGTGTGAATGTTATCTAATGGTTCCGTAACCCGATCTAAAGCCGGCCTGCTCAGGTGGCTGAAACTCATCGAGTCTCCTCGCAAGACGATTCGTGATGACTGAAATGGGTCGGTAGTTTTTCAAAAGGGTTTTATCACCCTTTTTGAAGAACAACACGACAACACACTTACTCCACGCCTCCGGAGTTCTCCCATCAAAGAGGACAGCATTAAAGATCTTCTGGAGCTCCTTCATTACGGGTTTACCGCCGGACTTCAAGAGCTCAGTTGTAATACCGTCCTCTCCAGGGGCTTTTCTCTTTTTAAGGGGATACCGCCGTTTAGCCAAAGTATTTTTCGCCAAATTTTACTTCCCAATAAACTTATGGCATCAGTTTCATTTCCCAAATGAAACTTTAGCAAGTTTTCATTTCGCATTTTATTCATTTGGTCAAATTATCATTTCGCATAATTTTACTGCGTCAAGTTTTATTAAGACAAACGTTTATTATGCTAACGTTTTATTTTGGCTTTTATTCATTTGGTCAAATTATTATTTGGCATAAATATAGTTGACGATTAGGTACTAATTATTATTGAACGGGGGGTCGGCGATGTAAAGAATACGTGGCAACAGAAATATAGGTGCGACGCTTCGCGCGTAGCGAAGCGGAGCGCGTCGGAGCGTTAGGTTCTCTATGTAAGATCGAAAACAGACTCGACTTTGTTGTGTCATTTACACACATTGCCGGCAGCGTATTCGGTATTGTATGGAAAGGTACTTTTTGCCAAACGATACTTTTGACTGAATAATGCTTGGTAAAATGAATTTTGACCAAGTATTTATTTGGTAAACAATAACTTGCCATAATAACTTTTGCTAACTGTTTATTTGCTTTAAGTTGTTTTGAGAAATGTTTTTTTGCCAAGTGATAATTTG
The DNA here is from genome assembly GCA_947310845.1 of Yponomeuta plumbellus. Taxonomy (NCBI): domain Eukaryota; kingdom Metazoa; phylum Arthropoda; class Insecta; order Lepidoptera; family Yponomeutidae; genus Yponomeuta; species Yponomeuta plumbellus. The sequence continues at coordinate 2,397,720 of OX371199.1, read as the reverse complement.
CGGAAAATAGTTTGGGAAGTAATACTTTGGGAAACGATTTTTGGCAATACATTAGTAAACCCTTTTTAAGCTGTTTAATAGCCATCGCGATTTCGTCTAGGCTGACTTCTGGCAAGTCTTCAGTATAGTGGCGTGTCAATGTAGCTTTGGAATCTTCATTTTGGGGATCAGGCCGAGATGCATGCGCAGCGTACAGCTGGACGTAGAAGTTTTCATCTTCCGAAAGAACCTCTGGTATGGAGGACACAACCACTCCATCCGTGGTGGTCAACTTTGTCAGATGGCTTCTCCCAAGAGATTGAACAAACACTTTCGATCCCCGATTTTTCTCGTTCTATTGAACGAGTGTTGGAGCATCGGAGATCGCGTCGAACTAGTTTGCCAATTCTCCTGTTTAGAGCATGCCTTTCTGACGCAGTGACTGGTGGGCGTTCACGTCGTTCTTCCATAAGCTTGAGTGTTTCATCCGAAAATTTCGACTTCGTGCCTTTATGCCGCATATGCCTCCCTGAGGATTTCGACTACATTCTCGAGGGCCTGGTCAATGTCAACGTCATTTGTGGTTTCCACGGTAGCGAATCGGTTCTCCAGGTTAGACTGGAACTTTTCAGATCCCACTATAGTTTGGTGCAGGTTTGGTCGGAGCCTGGATTTCATTAAATGGACACGTTCGAGCTTAAAATTAATATTCAGAGAGCCTTGCACAAGTCGGCGATCGCTTCCGGTATTAAACATATTGATCACTGAGACGTCTCTGAATATACGCTTCTTGTCCGTTATGATGAAATCGATCTCATTTTTTGTCATAGTGTCGGGGCTCTGCCATGTCCACTTCCTTTGAGGCTTTTTCTTGAAGAATGAATTCATCAAGACTAACCCCTCCCTTTCGAGGAAGTTGACTAGCATTTGCCCCCTATGATTCCTGTTTCCATAACCATGGGATCTTACTAGGTACCGATTCGTTGCAATATTAGTATTTGTAACTTTACAGTAAATATTGTTGATTTTTGCAATTTAAACTTTTTGACATTGACGTTTTTTTATTATATTAGAAAAGCGTGTACACTATGTGTGTATTTGTATGATTTAGAAAGAAAAATATGAACATTGTACTGTGGACAATAAATGAATACTTATTAAACAGTTATTATAATTTAATTACCCACTAAGGGGGTTGTGATTTGGCAGATACACATTATAGGTAATAGTCGATAACTGGGTGTCGGTAACTGGTAACTGTCGATGACTGGGGGTCGATTACTGGAGATTCGGTGTCGATGACTGGAGATTTATACACTTTTTCCTTTTTTGCGATTTTTTTCTAGCCCATGTAGTTAATAAAAATAATACATCCTATTCTTATCTCAAGAATATACCTTACCATACTCAATCGTTATTTGTGGTTTAAATATGACTAAATGATCTTTATTGTTGTAAAGAAGCCCACCATCTCCTAAAAGTGTCGATAACACTAGTTTACAAAACTCAACTTTTTGACTGTTGCTGTGAATTTTGTGGGTGGTATTGTTCACTTGTGTCATGATCTTAACAAATCTACCCTCAAAAGAGTTTGTGCAGCTCGAATTTCTGTGTTGTTGACTTTCATCATTTTTGCGTATATCGACGCTTTACTGCTAAAACCGACTATCTGCATGAAATGTTGTTTCGAGAAAACTCGCGTTGCAGTTTGGATGTCGTTAACTATATTAAAACCTGTAATTGTGCATGCTTAGTTTTTGTTTTTGTTTACGTTATTTCGACCATTATGTAGATCTTGAAGAGTAGATTCTGATGGTATAATTATGTAACTCAGTTTTGACAAAAAGGGCACTTTGTTGGTTTTAGCAGTATGGCGTCGATATGTTCGTTAATAAAGTGGGTATTTCAGTGTGTTAAGATCAATTTCATAAGTTTAACAACATGAGTGGTTCAAGAAGAAGCTATTTAAATGACCTCCACAATTTTTGCTACATATGTAGAGAATATGGATAAAAAGAATACAGAAAAGCTATATAAGAGTGCGTTAAAATTACGTCTTTTCTGTAGGTACTTTGGGGTATTTTTTAATGAAAATGTCAAGTCTTAGGCTCCCAATTGTGTTTGTAAATAGTATGTCGAATATTTAAGATTATAAAAAATCGGCAAAAGTTTTAAAATTAAATCACCAACAATTTGGCAACAACCACATATCACATAGATGACTGTTACTTTTGCAGTGTCAACATTAAAGGCATAAACTCAAAAAATCGAGCTAAATTGCAGTACCCAACCACTACATATAAAACTAGAAATCATAAAATAGTTTTTAAAAGCACTCGATAAAAACGGTGATTGCTTTTCCTACATTTACCAAAATTTTCCTCAGCTCACTAGGAAAAACATTAAGGCCCATATTTTTGACGGACCCAAAATTAGACGACTTTGGAAAGATACTACCTAATATAGATGCGAAAGATAAAGATATTTCAAAATGATTGAGCTTGAATTAAAAGTATGGACAGCTTTCGTTTCGGTCAAGCGCCTCAGAAATAAAAAGTCTGAAAATTATGAAGAACTTGTAGAAGACCTCCTCTTCCATTGAGAACTCTAAGATGCAATATGAGTATAAAACTCACTTTCTCCATAGTCACCTAGTACGACAGGTTTCCAAAAAAAATTACGAGTCATGAGCGAAGAGCAGGGAGAGCGAAAGCATCAAGATTTACGGGTCACGGAGGAGCGTTATCAGGGTTTCTGGGATAAGAATATGATGTCTGACTATTGCTGGAGCCTTATACGCCATTTTTTTAAAGACCACACATAAAAGAAGAGCTTCTAAACGAAGTTTTTTGGAACACAATTATTAATAAAAAAAAAAATCTTAGCGAATACTTGTATTTTAAATTTTTACACGTAATGACCTAAAACTCATAAACTAGAGCTGATAAAAAAAATCTACTTATATATTTGTAATCAGCACATCATACGTAGTCAGCAACAGCAAAAATGTTATCGGCAACAGATACATTGTAAACTAGTGTAATTGGTGCTACGTTATATCTTTGTAATTTTTGGTCTAATTTACAAATAAAAAAATACGTGTCCCTTATTTTTGAATAATCTAAAAGACGGACTAATTACATTTTTTAGGGCAACTAGCCTATTATGTTACTTTTTATTGAGTTAGTATGAAAAAAAAATTCGCCAAAGAAATGATGCAATTTGAGCCATTTTTTGACAATCGCCCTTAGACTCTTCCGAGAAAAAAATCATAATGTGTTAGTTAGTGTTAGTTCAAAAAATAGTCTTAAATTAGCTAACCAAATGATATTAACAGTTGTAACCGTGTGTCAATTTATATATTGTTATATCCTCAAGCCCACGCGGCTAAAGGAGCGCCATATGGCCGCCGCCAAGCGTGACTAACGTGTCTTTTCCTTTATGAGGCTACCGTCTACCTTGGCATTGCTTATTAGACCTTTAGCGAGTAATACGCGACAAAAACCTTTACAATGTTACTGATAAACCCCCAATATCATCAAGTTATCTCCACGAAAGGGTTAAACATTTATTACGTTTAACATTCCTCGATCTAAAGAAGAAAAAAGTACCAGAGTAAAAAAAAAATTTATTTATATTTTAAATTCGGCAACCTTTCCGTTACAAGGTTGTCTGGAAGAAATTGTTGTTTATGTTTAATTGACCCCGTGGATTCAAGGGGCCTCCAGCAAAGTCAAAGTCCATTTTTCTTTTTTCAGTTCAGAATATCTTTAAAATTAATGGATAATCCCCTAAAAACGTTTTCCTGTAACTATAACGATTAAAAAACGTGACCTTACTGATATAAATCTAATATTTTATCGTCCTATTTTTTCCTGTGCTTTGAGTAATTAGGTGGGCCCCTAAGTAGCCCCTAAGTACTAGCCCAGGGCTCCCTGAACTCATGGTCCGGCCTTGATAGAGCCAACGGTATACTTACATGTATTTTGATAGACAGTACATACCTACCGTAAAATGTTCTGCAACTTTCAAATTCCCTATTATGGGTAAACATAACACATATGCGGGTCCGGCTGAATTAAAACAATGCAGAAAATGTCGGAGGAAACAATGTCGCAGTCAATAGCGGCCTAAAACACATAGGCCTGCTAATCGGCCCTCTGTGCTCTTAGATTATGAAATTCCTGTGTATAATCTCTTCTTCTAACAGAAACTAAATGCAGACAAGCCAAGGAGGCTTTACCAACAATCTCAAAACGTCTCTCACGTAGCCTGATTCGTCTGAAAAGATATGATCTGCGCAGAGCTGTGGCAATACTAACAGGCCACTGCTCACTGAATAGACACTTCCATAACATTATGGGACTAACCGACAGCCCGCTCTGCCGGGGATGCCTGAAAGAAGAGGAAACACCCGCCCACGTGACCATCTACTGCGAAGGCGTGGAGAAGCAACGGACCGCCACCATTGGGAAATTGAGGCTGGCTGGAGTAAGCTCACAGCCCTGCTACGTACAATGGCCCGACTATGAGGCCAAGTGCGGAAATCCTAAGGCAAACTAACTAACTAACTAATCTCTTTTTTACGTAGTAGTGTTAAAAAATGTAAAAGTGTTAAGTGTATAAACTGTACCCGTGACCGACGCGCGTACATGCAACGACTAATGAATGTCGATGAAGCGAAAGTGATTTGTCAGTGTCAGAATTCAGGATCGTGGCAGGTGGCAATCTCTGCCTACCCCTCTGGGATACAGGCGTGAGCTTATGTATGTAATAAAGTGTTCTTTATCTATCCATCAGTCTACAAGGAGCTTTTATTCGTTGCCATTAGCAGAAGTCGGCAATGTGCTCGCGTTTCAATTCCAACCAATCAGTGCCAATTTAGAGGCCATCCATCTTCAAACCAGAGGTCCCTGTAGCTTTGCCCCGCATTCTATCAATATTTACTGGACCTACACTCTGTTAAAGCATTATACTACAATGTCAACTGCATGGACGTAGCGATGTAGTTTCATTGCCGCTTCAAGTCTACGCGCGCACTCAATGTCAAAGCTTCTAGTCGTTAATGGTCGTTTTAGTTTGCAGGCACTTTAAGATGATTTCATCTCGTGTTTATTACTTGTAACGAGTTCTTTTTATTAAATTTGTCATAATTAAGTAAAAAATAGTTTTTTAAATAATTTTGGAAATTCAATTATCACCTTTTTACCTTTTCACGTAGGTACGGCGCAAAATGCCCTCATAACTGCTATTTTTTTTTTTATTTCGAATGTCTTGCAAAGTTTTTAAGATTCGTTTGGAGCTCCAGAACCAGCCTAGGAATAAGTATTTCTAATTTTATTTCGAAATTTTTGGTCTCCTGACTTAAAACAGTGATTTCAAACTTTGGGCCCAAAATGTACTTAATTATTGTTCGGATGTACAGGGTTTCTTTATTGGACATGAAAATAGGCTTAATACGCATTTTTGGTTTTGTTGCGACATGTCACGTGACCCGACCGTGTATCTGTCATCGAGCTATAATGCACTAACAAAATCGAGGCCCTTGACTTTCGCCTGTCCACTGATATAAACAGCATACGTGCACTCTAGTTCTAGGCCAAACCAACAACGGTGAGTCCAAATAGGGCCGAGAAGAAAACTGTAACGCGCCATATGACGCCGCGGGTCACGATCGCCATAAATCTTGTTCACGTTATGGTTCAAGCCCTTACTCTCGAAGTCAACATCGCCATATTATTATAGAACCGACCACACTTAATTTTAGCGATCGATGATTTTGTCCGTGCTGATTCGGCTACGGCGATTGTTGTGACCGTCAAGTCAGGTTATGTATGTACATAACCTGACTTGACGGTCACAACAATCGCCGTAGCCGAATCAGCACGTAATCAGAACATAATGGATGAGTTAACACATGTTAACTCATCCATTATGTTTTCCTACTACAAAATAGGTTTACATATATGTATGTAGATAAAAAAGTAAGCTTTATTTTCGTTGTCAATGTATTGGATAAACGCACTCAAACGAAACACAAAAACGTCATATTGAGCTCAAGTGTAGCGCCCAGAAGTATCGGATTGCTGTGAGGTGGACGCTCCAATTTCACTCGATTGAAGGCTGTATCGACCGGCGTTTGATAGAGACACTGGACCACCGGGCTTGGGCCGTTAGATTGAAGGCTGTCCCCAGAAATGCCCAAAATCTCCCCAAAATATGTGCTACTTTCGCTAGTGACTAAAGAAGAGTGAACACCTGAGTGATCACAATTTTTTACATTCACAATCTAAATGAAAAACCTGCCCAATGTGTTTTTATGACCTTTTATGTGTCTATAAATAGATGCTATTTCTTAATCTCCTACTTTTGCAATGGAGGAAATAAAGTGCAGCGTGGTCGCAGTGATGGACTTACCTGTCATCACCAATCACATGGCCAATGTAATTGCTCCCGCCCGCCCGCGCCCCCTATCGTCCGCCAAAGAGTCCGTGTTTAGCGGTATCTGTACCAAAATTACCTTGGTATAGATAGATGTATGTGAGAAAAGAAGAAATATAAGAAAGAAAGAAGACTTGTTAAAGTTGTCACAGAAACACAATGTAGACACAAGTACCTAAAAAAACAAATTACACAAAAATCAAAAAAACAACAAAAAAAAATCAAAATACATAGATGTATCTACATTATTAGGCTGGCTTATCAACAGTAGCTAAAGATAATAAAACGTCACGTTGATCCGACAGGACTTATTTCAATTTAGTTCCGAATGCGCCGTTTTAACATAAGCCTAGGTCAGCCGTGAATTTATTATTATATCCACGTCGGCTCACAGTCGATAGGTGGTCGTTTACAAGACTTTAGGATGGCTACTATATCGCCACAGAATACATAATAGTACAAGTTATCGCGTAAAGTGGAATTAGTGTTAGTGGACAATTGTCGATCCAACTTGGTGAGATTAAGCCGCTCAGTAGATATTTTGTGAAAATGACACGTGTCTTGATTCACCTGTAGATTTTCTGTAGCATGTATTGATGAAGCAAGGGGGTCAGAGGACATCAAAATTGTTGGTTTTTTTTTATTTTTTTTTATTAAAAACTGACCAACGATTGACCCCGATCTCACCTGATGGTAAGTGAAGATGGAGCCGACGATGTTCCTCGTTGGTTCAGTAAGAGCCTATTCACTCTAGCCTTAAAGGCACCCAAATTGTACCTTTCCGGAAAAACAGAGGAAGGGAGCGAATCCCATTCCTTAGCGGTGCGCATTAGAAACGACGAGGCGAAACGCTTCGTGCGCACAAAAGGTGTCTGCACAACATAAGGATGAAGTCGCTCCCCTCTCCTGGATGTCCGGTGATGGAAAGGAGATGGCGGGATAAGATCGTGTAATTCCCGTGCGCACTCTCCAAAATGTATCCTGTAGAATACCGCCAAACAGGCCACCTTCCGTCGGTGTTCGAGGCTTTGCAGTTTGGCCTCAACCAAGGGAGCATCACCAATTAGCTTGCGCGCTCGACGCTCTACGGAGTCCAAAGCAGCTAACTGATATTTGGCCGAGCCGTCCCAGAGGTGACAGCAGTATTCCATACACGAGCGGACTTGTGGTAAATGCAAAAAGGAACTTCCAATTTCTAGACTCTATACAACCACAATTTCGTTGCGTGTAATGTGTGTGTATGTAGTAAAATACTAAATCCTAGCATCCTGAATGTAAAATCATTCTGTATGTTAAATACTAAATCCTAGCTTAGTTTTTGAACAACACCCTATCTGCGTCAGCGGCCTCTTCTCCAATTAGAAACCAACAAACGGGAGCCCACGATACCGGATTTACTTAGTGTGGGACCCACCAGAGTGCTTAGTGCGAGTTTTTTTCATTCACTTTCGATAGCGAGAGCGATTGCAATTTGTATAGGAGTGACAATGAGACAACTAGGTGGCGCGCTTTGTCACTCCTATAGTATATGAGTTTAAGTTAACGCGTTCGAGTAGTTAAAAAAACTCGCACTAAGCACTCTGACATTGTATACTGCCAATCACCTATTTCTTAATAAATATTTTTTACTTTTTTTTATTAAAAGTAATAAATCAATTGTCTCATTCTCGACGTGACAGCCCAGCCGTTAGAGAATGAATTGTTTGTCTTAAGCTCTTCAATTCTGACCTTGAAAATAACAATAGAAAACCATTGTTACTTTCAAGGTCAGGACAGAGGTTATTTTTTTTATTATTAGGTTATTTATTTATTTATTCTTAAGCAAAATCTTACAGCATTACAGCTTAAACTGATGCGCTATAAGACTAAACGTATATGATTATACTTTACACAGTTAGCACAATAGGAAAAGAAATAGAAACAGTACACAACAATGTAAATGTTATAACAACCAGTTATTGTCATCCACCTCCTGCGGTTGACTGGTAGAAAATGCTTATAGCATTAAGTCCGCCGCATTGCCACTGTAATATTTACGTAAGTGCAATAAATGTATTAATAATAATAATAATAATAACAATAAAAACAAGACAAAGCATTATCATGCATCTCCATCCTTTCTTTATTCTTTAACAAACAAATCCGTGGAAAAACGTCACGAATTCTATAAAAAGTTATGGATGTTTGTGGATGGGTGCTAAAATGGTTCCCCGATGACACATCGATGTAAACTTGAAGCTCTAAGCGACAGTGAAAGGTGCAAACTTTTTATTGACACCACAAGCGTGGCTTCGTAACCGTGTCAGTGGTGTTTGTGCTAGAACCTAGATCAAACAATGGAATGGCTTGTACTTATTTTTACCTGAAACTACAATCTAACAGCATGTGCGTAAGCAGCCTATACAGGGTGTTCGGCGGATGGGCCGTCAAAAATTTTCGGGATACTGGTGGGGTTATCTACTACCTTACCACCGTTGGACCCTGGGTCGTAAGAGTTACGGTTATGGAGATATGATTTTTTAATATTTGTTTTCTAAAATTACCTATATTATAATTTTTTTATTATTTTTTAACGTAGTAAATGATCCCACCATCATCATCAACCCATTATGTCCCCACCCAGGGGCACGGGTCTCTTCCCTGAGGAAGGTATCGGCCATACTCCACCACGGAGGCCAAGTCCGGATTGGTGGAGGCTTGTAAGACTAGTGGCAGTGGTATCCAGCATCCCGAAAATTATTGACGGTCCATGCGCCGAACACCCTGTATACGTCCCGCTATTATACAGGCACAGGCCTTCTATCATAGAGGGCGTGCATTTTTCCCATATCCTAGTTTGAGACCAGGACCTAAGTAGATTCTGTTGATGCATTGTAGAACAATGACAACTAAATGAACATGGCGATTTAGTTTCATTACCGCTTCAAGTTTGCGCGCACACATATCAAACAACCTAGACGTCAATGGTACGAAAAAACACGTCACGTGACCCGACCGTGTATCTGTCATCATCAACCCATTATGTCCCCACCAAGGAGCACGGGTCTCTTCCCTGAGGAAGGTATAGGCCATACTCCACCACGGGGGCCTAGTCCGGATTGGTGGAGGTTTGTAAGACTAGTGGCTGGTCTTACTGTCAGAAGTTTTCAAGCCGCCCTAAGGCCTCTGACTTGGCTTAACGACTGCCATCTATCGATGGCAGCCGGCACCAACTGCTTAACGTGCCTTGCGAAGCACGGAACCGCTCGGAAAAATGCCACTAGCGTTAGTCATAGACGGTGACCCATCCATGGACTGAACGCGCCGTATGTTGCTTAACCTTAGTGATCGTTTAAGATCACGCAGGCAGCCCAGGCTACGAGCGATTCTGCGAGCGTGTATCTGTCATCGTACTATAATGCACTAACAGAATCAAGATCCAGGTCAAGATATTAAGAGGTCAAGTGTGTTATGTGGAAGTTTTGAGCAAAAACTTTCGTAAGCACTTGACAATATTTTACTCTATTCCGGATACACTTACTAGACTTTTTGTCGGATGAGCCCGACCAGGTTCCGCTCTGATTCGCAGAGCTTAATCATAAAAGTCAGGTAAGTGTATCATAAAGAATAAAGTTAATAAGTGAAGTTAAAGCTCCGAATCCTTGTGCGTGACTTGCGATTGAGTTACAGAAGCGAGACTATGTTCAATAGCTCTCCTGTTCTCGACAATCCATATTTCTTTTTCGATCACCGAAATGAAAAATAAATTGGGGACATTCGTATTTGTCTGACTGTTTACTGAATATAACGATTAAGATTATGAAATATGTATTAAATTATACTCTATTCTTTAGGAATCGAATAAAATAATCCGTCTGACGACCTCTGTGGCGTAGCGGTTAGCGCATTTGCTTACCATGCGAGAGGTCCCGGGTTCGATCCCCGGCTGGGGAGAAAAAAAAACTCCAGGTCTTGGATGTTTACATGTTTGTGACGTCGCTGTTTCTGGTTCCCACGACACAGGGTATCCTAGTGTGGGGCCAGAAGCAATGTATGTGCCTGTATGTAAATATTATGTTATGTATGTACAGTTTGTATTTTTTCCTTAGCTAAAGAAATTAGAACTATATAAGTAAGGTTTGGGGACAGTCACCGAGGATGAAAAATTTCACATTTAGATTGTTTATATTTATATGTAAGAGTGATCCAAATAAAAACGTATCTGTTGCCTCTTATGGGTAATTACATAAACTAAACAATAAAATATAATTTTACCGTAAAAAGGCTTTTTACACTGCCATTTTTATACCAGCCGCGTAAATTAGCGTCTGGGAAATTCACCCATAATTTATTTTGACGACGACTGTACCTCTTCTACACCATAAAGCAACTATTATTAACAAATCAGCCGTTTATTCACCTCAGCACTCCTTATTTTAAGCTTAGAGTTAAAAATAGTTCATTTCTCGCAGGAAGTTGTGAGCAAAGTTATGGCCGGCACGGCTGCACTGTTAACTTTAGCGAAACATGCTCTGGTTGAATACTCGCCGTTCAGCCGTACGAGATAAAAGCTATGCTATTAGACTGCACTTTTCAGATGCGCGATCTATCCACGCTTCTGGTTAACCCGATCTGCGAGCTGAATTGTATGAAATCAAAGGCCACCACGTTAGATTAGACTTCTGTAGTGAAATGCTTGGTGATTATGACTTGATAGAATAATGGAGATGGGTGTAACTTCGTAAAAGAAAGGGATTAGGCGGATGATGAGACTGTAGATAAACATAAACAATCATTTACATGCAGGCACATACATTGCTTCTGGCCAATATGATACCCTGTTTCGTGAGAACCAGAAATAGCGACATCACAAACATGTAAACGTCCAAGACTTTTGGTTTTTGTTTGTCCTCAGCCGGGATTCGAACCCGGGACTCCTTCCTTCTTTTCCTTTCCGTAAGGCGAGTTCTGCTCTGACCTTGCAACGATTATTTATTTTGAGGGTAAAAAACGACACCTATTTCTAATTATATCGACCCTTTTAGTCAATACCAAAATATTAATCACGGAACATGCAGCATGTACAGTTAAATGCTAAATACTTTGATAAACTAATTTATATTTACTTCGTTTCAAATCACGAAGGGTTAGCTAATTCCTGTCTTCCACATACTTCATTCCAATTTGACCTCTATAGCAACGGTCATAGGGAACAAACTCCAACGCCCTCAATCTCCGCAGGAAAGGTGCATAGCCACGTGCGCGAGCGCATCCTCGCCCTCTTCCCCCCTCTTGCAGGAAGAGGGCAGGTGTCGATGGATTTAATTAAGAGCGCACGAATGTATACGCTTCAGTTCGGGTGAGGCAAGAACATCTGTGTAATGAATATGATAGGAGTTTTGCCGATACGGAAGCGTTGAAAAAAACCTACTTATGTAGAAAAGACAGACTTCGTGAAAAAAATAAAAAAATAATAATTAGGTATTTATACAACCCCTATAACCCTTGTAAGTATAAAATACCTGTGCCAGGGAAACCCTCTCTTCCACAACTTTAAAGGTTGAGCAATTAAATGAACTTATGATTAATATTTCTGTTTTATGTAAAACATTTTCATAAAGCTAGTAAGGGTAAAACCAAACGAGCGTAATTTCGTGAGTCGTGAGTCGCAGAATTTCGGTAGCATTCGGAAATTCTGCACTCACGAATCATAAAATTACTCTCGTTTGGTTTTACCCTTAATTACCAGTTATTCCGCTGGCTGCCCCATTTGAAATTAACACCCTGTAAGTTCCACTGCATGACACAGGCTTCAGGTTGCTTTCTCTCAGAGACACCAGGTTTCCGCAAGTTTACCTTTTGGTGCTACAAATTACCGTCAGCATCATCATCATCATCATCCCATTATGTCCCCACCGAGGGGCACGGGTCTCTTCCCTGAGGAAGGTATAGGGCATACTCCACCACGGGGGCCAAGTCCGGATTGGTGGAGGCTTGTAAGACTAGTGGCTGGTCTTACTGTCAGAAGTTTTCAAGCCGCCCTAAGGCCTCTGACTTGGCTTAACGACTGCCATCTATCGACGGCAGCCGGCACCAACTGCTTAACGTGGCTTGCGAACCACGGAACCGCTCGGAAAAATGCCACTAGCGTTAGTCATAGATGGTGACCCATCCATGGACTGAACGCGCCCTATGTTGCTTAACCTTAGTGATCGTTTGAGATCACTCAGGCAGCCCAGGGTACGAGTTCCCGTACTTACTCATTATTCAAATGTTATTCCACATGACCTCTGGTAAGCTTTGGGAGGCTCCAGGCAAAGCTTCCGACACCCGGAACATTGGAATTTGATCCCAGAGACCGGCCCATAGATCATAAAGTCGTAAAACGCGGCCCACACGGGTGGTCTGCGCTTACGCAGCTATAAACAACGCGAGTTTACATTGTGACAATATCGTTCTGAACTTAATCCTACTAATATTGTAAACGTGACAATTTCTAAGTCATGTGACTATTGAACATACATGTGCACGTCTCACGCCTGTGTCCCAGAGGGGTAGGCAGAGACCAGGGACTGCCACCTGCCACGATCCTGACAGATCACTTTCGCTTCTTCGACATTCATTAGTCGTTGCATGCGCGCACGCCGGTGTCGGGGTTTATTTATCCATTAAAAAAAATGTTTATTGAGCAAAGATCCCAAACTAGGATTCTATTATTATTATTCCCTATCTTTCGGGCAGTCTCGGCTACCTCGTCGACCTGCTCGACCATGCGAAGTCCCTGATACGAATCCCAGCTGGGGACAATAAACCCAGGCCTTGGATGTTTACATGTCTGTGATGTCACTGTTTCTGGCTCCCACGACACAGGGTATCCTAGTGTGGGGCCAGAAGCAGTGTTATGCCTGTATGTAAATGTGCATGTTTAAAAAAACCACACAACATAATCTCTTGACCTGGTCCAAAACTAGTGGTGGAAAAGTATGGGCTGATTGATTGAAAGCAAGCCAACTGAACCGCTTACGACGCACCCGCATGCCGCGCCCCGAGGGGCCATCTAGACAGACAAATTGCCAGATTGCCATCTCGCTGATTGCTACAATGAGGGGATTGCACGGAGACTGGGCGATACACCATATCAGTTGTTGCTAAGAAAGGTCGGGTCAGAAATATATACATAAATCCTAAGGAGAATTCATCATCAACCCATTACGTCCCCACCGAGTTGCACGGGTCTTCTCCCTGAAGAAGGTATAGGCCATACTCCACCAAGAGGGCTAAGTCCAGGTTCGTGGAGGTGTGTAAGACTAGTGGCTGGTCTTACTGTCAGAAGTTTTCAAGCCGCCCTAAGGCCTCTGAGTTGGCTTCAGAGTGCGTATGAGTTTTTTCATTCACTCTCGATAGTGAGAGCGCTTGCGATTTGCATAGGAGTGACAAAGAGACAACTAGATGGCGCGCTTTGTCACTACTATGCAAATCGCAAACGCTCTCGCTATCGAAAGTGAATAACAAAACTCAGTATACGCACTCTGGACTGCCATCTATCGACGGCAGCCGGCACTAGCTGCTTAGCGTGCCTTGCGAAGCACGGAACCGCTCGGAAAAATGCCACTAGCGTTAGTCATGGGAATTACTTTATTATTGACATTATTAGAATTACTTGGAGAATTTGCCTGCCTCGTTGGTCTAATCGTTAAGGCGCTAACTATCAAGACAGAGGTGTCCTGGATTCGATCCCACTGGGAGCCGCCATACATTTCTACAAATGGCCTCCGTTTGAGTGTTTTTCCACGGTTGTATTGTCCGTTGCCTGGTTATCATAGCACAGGGTATCCTAGTTTGGGATCAGATCAAGTGATTGTGTTACGTGGAAGTTGTTCTATTTAATGCTTTCCCATCAAAGTCGAGTTATTGTTGTAGACTTTGACTTAAAAGCAATCACTACTTATAATAATAAACCATATTGTAAGTAATGATCGTTTTTAAGTCTGAGGAATAAAGTGTAGACAATAAAAGAATTGAAGACGTGAGTGGATGAAGGTCATATTATGTCGTATTTTTGGTTGTCGGTGTTTTTTGTGTGGAAAAAATTGTCGAAAATTGTAATAAAACATTAACTTCAATTTACTCAAAATCTAAAAAAATGCACTTATCACCTTCATCCACTCACGTCTTCAATTACTATTTGACATACCTAATATAAATGTTGTAACGGCTTTGGCCTGCAATAGAAATCTCAAATCGGCAGTTTCAAGGGTGGTCTCTTACACAAATGCCTAACTCATATAAAACAATTCATTACCTTAATAAATGAGCATACATTTGACGTTTATTATTAAGTATTGGATACCCAATCGCGTTATCGTCTTCTCATCTGTATTTATCATTCATCAGCAAAGTGATTACACACCCATCTCTATTAAAAAACAATTTGACTACTAAACAGGCATTCGAAAACAAATAACAATATTATGATACGAGAGGCGCGTGCGCACCGATGGAGGGCAAACAATGCGCTTGCGCAAGTCTTTTTCTATCTCGAAATGCAAATGCGGTAGAAAGTCCCGGCGTAGGATGCGTTTTATTTCAACTTTCTATTACGATAATACGACGCGTCGGTCGTTTTGCGCAGGCCTGTTCTGATTTTGAATGGCACACGATTATTTTGTCTGGAAGAGAACGCTTTAAGCGATAAGACCGTCAATTGTATATGGCGAGACGCATGCATAAGCCTTCTTTCTTCTAGTTTTCTGGAGTTGTAAAGCAAATAATTATAATCTAATATATTATGTAAATAAATTAAATAAATAAATAAACACCTACTGGCCTCAGGGGTATCCCTTTCTGACCTTTTATTATGTAACTTTCCACTCTATCGGGTTAATCATTTAGACAATTCCAAAGTGTTTAATTATGTATTACATGTATTATTAACACAACTATGAGATCGCAGGTTTTAGCAGCACCGAGATGAATTAAATACTTCCCTTGACGGAAAGAATGGTGCAAAAAACACAAAATCGTAAAGATCTTAATTTATTCACAAAGTTCTTGTAGCTTAGCAGTAAAAACCAAATCGTTACAGAACTAAAGACAACTTCGGATAGATCAACCATCGTATTTAGGTACAGTCGACACCACATCATCGTACTCGTGTAACCCATGCATTGTACCCCGTTGGATTACGAGCGGCTTTGCAACTAAAATGTGAAGGTTGACGTGCTGTCGACTGTTCTAAGTTAAACGCCAAACATTGCAAGCTATTTCTAATAGTATAATAATATTAGAAATGCGATTGATCTTGTTAATAAAAACACTCCTTAAATGCAGATAAAATTCTGCGGCAAAGAAAAAAACGTACCCGCAAATCATTTTATAAGACATGAACATAAAAAAAAATCACAATAATACAGATACAGTTCATAAGGACAATAACAGACATCTACAAATAGGCAGTTCAATTATATTTAAAATTTAAACTTCCTCTGAGAAGTGTTTTAGAGGATCTTGATTTTACAAATAAGACCATGTTAATTTGTAAGCCTTCGCTCAAGCAAAAGATCATCGCGAGCTACCTCGCCTCGGCGCCAAATGATCTCATCATCAATATTTGACGTTTCCATATTTGGTTTCCTTGGCATCGTGAGTCGCAAACATTCACGACTCATATCTGGCCCTCTCTAAGTGCTTTGTTGTTTTATTGGTTGACGACACGGATGACTAACTGCAGCGAGACTTTGGGAAGACTAACAAGTGTGTCCTTAAATCAATTCATTAAGAAATACCGCGGGAGGGATGCACTGAAACCTTAAAGTAACTTACCGAAGGGGTAAGTTAAGCGTTGTCTCCTTATGGAAGTAATGTTCCAGGGAAAGTATCCATCATATAAACATTCGCGTATAAGGATAGAGCGACTGTACTTCATCATCAACCCATTATGTCCCCACCGAGGGGCACGGGTCTCTTCCCTGAGGAAGTTAGCGAAGTGAGGGCCATACTCCACGGGGGCCAAGTCCGAATTGGTGGAGGCTTGTGGCTGGTCTTACTGACAGACGTTTTCAAGCCGCCCTAAGGCCTCTGACTCGGCTTAACGACTGCCATCTAACGACGGCAGCCGGCACTAACTGCTTAACGTGCCTTGCGAAGCACGGAACCGCTCGGAAAAATGCTACTAGTCATTGCTGTTAGTAACCCATCCATGGACTGAACGCACCCTATGTTGCTTAACCGTCGCTCGCATTGCTCCGCTGAATCGCTCGTAGCCCCGGCCGCCTGAGTGATCTTAAACGAAAAATTGTAGGTACATGAAAACACGAAATTACGTAGATGTTACAGTATTACAACGCAATTGAGTGAAAAATTGAACAAAAAAATTGTGCATGAAAACAGGAAATATTTGCTTCGAGAATATGCTGGTAGCAAATATTTTCAAGAACTTTAAATAATGACAAAAGAGTAGTGTACCTTATAATTATAACTATAGCTTGTTACTACAAAGCGAGTTATACTTCCTAACTATATTAACTTGGACATTTGTAATTTCACCTAAGCATTCTCACTTCGGTTCTTAACAAAGCAACTTTGAAAGAGGACCTCACACAGACGAAATCAACTAGTCAACTACTTAAGGCCAATCATAAAGAACCCTAAAGAGAATCATCATAAGAATCCTAAACACTTATCGGGAAATTGCAGAGGGACATACATATATTTTTTTATTTAGACACAGAAAAGTAATACATGTCATGTAATTTCTGTAAGGGTCATTTCTATAATGCTTAATTTCTAAAACATCATCGTCATCAACCCATTATGTCCCCACCGAGGGGCACCGGTCTCTTCCCTGAGGAAGGTATAGGCGGAGGAGGCTTGTAAGACTAATGGCTGGTCTTACTGTCAGAAGTTTTCAAGCCGCCCCCGCCCTTCTTACTTTAGTTTAGGTAAATTCCTTTCAGACAACAATAGGAAACTTTGCTTTCCATAACCTTCCGACAAGGCGTTCTGATTGACCCAAAATTCTGACCGAGCCTCGTTCGCTTGTCCTTGTCTATTATGGGACATTGGCAAAGTTGTACTGGACAATCAGTGCATCGAGTCTTTAAAACAGAATTGAATTGAACAACTTAATAACGGCACGTTAAGCAGTTGGTGCCGGCTGCCGTCAATAGATGGCAGTCGTTAAGCCAAGTCAGAGGCCTTAGGGCGGCTTGAAAACTTCCGACAGTCAGACCAGCCTCGACAGCCAAGCCAGCTCGCTTACGACAAAAAGTTAAAAAGTGTTTCCGGAATAAAGTTCATAATCTCTGGTGCTTACGAAAGTTTTGGTTCAAAAATGTATGTAATTCTTATTTTCTTCTTTACCCTCGGGATATGCTCAAGCGGTCTTTCTGGTCGTTCCCGCTGAGTCCCGCCGAGGAATTACCATTTGGACCGACGACTTCGCGATACTACCAACTGCTTAGCATGGCAAAAAGGCCGGCGCACGCGCAGCCCGGTTATTGTTACATTATGCTAAGCGTGCCGCTTTGTGCTGCGCCGACAGGTGCTGGCTTCGGTAGACAGGGACAAACGTTTACTCTTGATATCTAAATTTCTTTAATATTGATACAATCCCTGTAAAATTCTTTCTCCTCGTTGTGTACTAACTAACGTGTTCTCTATCAATCTACGAGTACCTAGTAACTATTAATTGTGATTATTATTATTAAAAACTTCTTATGTGATAAAAATATTTAATTAATTTTAGAAAATTATTCAGATTTATGTTAGGTGACATTTAAATTTATTGTCGACTCCTGTAAACTTGAAATAATTCCTTATTATTGTCATTACAATTTTATTGCATCTTAGCATGAACATTCACTTAAAGGGTAGAACATAGAATGAAATAAAATGTGATTCTGATTCTGATTATCGTGGTTTGTAAATATTCCTTTTAGAAAACTACATATTATAACTACAACTACAAACTATGGCAGTCGTTAAGCCAAGTCAAAGGCCTTACGGCGGCTTGAAAACTCCTGACACTAAGACCAGCCACTAGTCTTAAAAGTCTCCACCAATCCGGACTTGGACCCCGTGGTGGAGTATGGCCTATACCTTCCTCAGGGACGAGACACCTGCCCCTCGGTGGGGACATAATGTGTTGATGATGATGAAGCACTACACATTATAAATTCTAGGGTCGGCGGACTATACAAAATAAACAATCAAAATAGTAGTTTGCTTATTTTCTGATAAAAAACGATTATGGTCAAATCATTGTTGTTTATGATCATTCAGGCAGCCGGGGCTACAGGCGATTCACAATGTGATGCAGTGTGTTTTTTTTATTTGTAATCTTGTAGAACTACAACCAGTAGTGTTGAATTTTCACGAAATTTCTCTTCGCTTAGTCGTTAATACTCCTTGAATGTTTTCAAGGAAACTTCTAGGTTGTCTATTTGACAATTATTTATGGTCGTTTAAGAAATACCGGCGCAGCTTTACGGCCTATACAAGGGGTGGACTCTTGGCGACATTGTCTGTCTGTCTGACTGTACATAGATGCTATCAGTACATTGTAGCCTTTGAGCGATGGCTTTTGATAATTTATTGGTAGTTTAGACTTAGTTTAGTCTAGCTTAGACTGCCAATATTATTCATCTCAGTATTGTTTTGACTCGGAACTTACTAAGGGCCCTCGCCCACGGCGGCTTTTTGTAGCGCTACGGCCGCGGGACGGTGGCGCGTTCGCCGCGCTACAGCCGCGATGCGGTCGCTAGCTGTGTGCCCTCGCCCACGTAACCATGCTTCTGTCGCGATGCGAACGCGCCATCGTCGCGCGGCCGTAGCGCTTCGAACGCGCCACCGTCGCGTGGCCGTAGCGCTTCAAACGCGCCAACGTCGCGCGGCCGTAGCGCTTCCAATCGCCACAGTTGCAAGATGGACTCAGTTGAGGCAACATTAGTCACGTTGTCTTTGGTGCTGCTTTTACGTAAGCAGCCGAAGCGCCGACAACAACAGCGACGTCACGTAGCCCCGGCTGCCTGAGTAATCCTAAGGGCCCTCGCCCACGGCAGCTTTTTGTAGCGGCCGCGCGACGGTGGCGCGTTAGCAGCGCTACAGCCGCGCTACGGTCGCGCGTTGCAAAAACGCGCGACGGCAGCGCTACAAAAAGCCGCCGTGGGCGAGGGCCCTAAGATTTTGCAGAGTAAATCATTACCAAAATTAAGTAGTTTACTAACAAAAATAGAATATTATTTATGTTTTAATTTAATAATATTATTAGGTAGATAGAAATGCGGTAGAAATGAAGTTCTTGAGAAATAATGAAAAAAAAAAATACTTTCACACAAATTACTTGACCTGGACCCAAATTAGGATACCCTGTGCTATGATAACCAGGCAAGGACACTACAAACCTGGAAAAATACCCAGACTGAGGTCATTGTATTCTATCTAAATTGTTATATTTATCTTTTACTCTATCGGGCCTTAAAATATTTGCGCTTGATTTGTTAGGACCTTATATATTATATTATAAATACTTTCTTTCTTTCTGTCTCCCGCTTCCGAGATTTCGGATCACAAGGTTTAGAAGAAAAGGCAATTTAAAAGGCCCTGAGCGAAAAACGACTAAAGTTGTGCTTGTTATTATTATTATCGCGATATGCACATAATTCGGTTGTATCTAAATCCATCGACCAACAAAACTGGCTTACCGAACGGTCTGACTTTCGATAAAAAGTAGCTCCATATTTTCCATTTTATAGGCGACGAAAACGCAAAACATGGACAATGAACTGAATGGCAAGCAAAAGAGGTTTCAATCTAAAGAGGAAATGGAAAAGTTTGTTATGCGTCAAACATGTTTTGATTTAATGCCACTTTTATTTGAAGGCTATCTAAATTAATTAACACTTTCTGAAATGAGGACGATTTGCTTCATGGGTATTTTGCCATGGTGGTCAAATTGATTGAAAGACATCATAACCATAGGACTAACTATCGGAAAGGTCATTTGGTTTCCTAAGCCTTATGATCCGCAATGGCTTCCGAGACCATGGTTCTACTCATTAAGCTACCATCGCTTCTTCCTTGTTTGCGACCGGTTAAATGACTATGTTGTGTTGCTAGATTTTTAAGGAGGGATTGAGAAGGTTTCTTCCAGGCCGTGTTATCCGTCTATTTGTTTGTCTGTCACGGCTCGTTGCGTAACATAAAATGTTATCTACGAACAAGTTTGCTTTGGCTTTAATTATCTGATAAGTTTTGTTCCCATCTGTGCTGTGGGAGGTGTCGTAATCGTGATATTTAGGACACCTTGTATCAAATGAAAGTACTTACCTATTTTTTTTATTGTTACAGTAAGTGCACTACTGAAATTTTAGGGTCTGTTTCACAATCTGCAGATAAAGTTCCGGATAAGCTATCCGCAACCAGGGCTGCCGTTTGTTCTAAAGAAGCCATAAACGAACACACGCAATATAGGAAAAAAAAATTAAATTTAGAGTAAACAGCAGCCCTGGTTGCGGATAGCTTATCTGGAACTTTACCTGCAGATTGTGAAACAGACCCTTACTCAGTTTTATTTTTAGTGATTGGTTTTAATTGGTGGTGAATCTTTCTCACGGAATTAAACCTTTCAGTTTTTACATACTTTATTGTACACAAGAAATAGGTATCATCAACCCATTATGTCGGGACCGAGGGGCAAGGGTCTCTCTCTTCCCTGAGGAAGGTATAGGCCATACTCCACCCTAGCCCGGATTGGTGGAGGCTTGTAAGACTAGTGGCTGGTCTTACTGGGTCTAGATGTATTAACATTGCATTACAATGACGGTTGCATGACTGCGTCGATTTCATTTCATTGCCGCTTCAAATCAGCGCGCGCACGCGTATTCCTAATTCTAGGCGTCGATGGAATTAAAAAACAATGCACGTGACCGTCGGGTCATGTAACTGTAATTCAACTGTAATACACTAACAGAATTGAGGCCCAGGTCCAGTGATTGTGTTTTGTGGAAGTCATTATTATTATCATTGAATTTACATACAGATGTTATTATATACAGAAGCCATGAACTGTACCAAGTACTATGTTGTTGGTATACTTCATCGGCATTACTAATTAAGTGTATGAGCTGTGTATATAACATGTTATAGGCAATGTGTATAATCCGGCATTGTATAGAATGCCTAGGCATTTTATACATTGCCTAAAACGTTCAGGCAATGTGTATAATACGATTAATTTCATACATTGCCTAGGCATTCTATACAATACCGAATACGCTGCCGGCAATGTGTGTAAATGACGTCGAATAATAATATGTACACAGCAAAGTCGAGTCTGTTTTCGATCTTACATAGAGAACCTAACGCTCCGACGCGCTCCGCTTCGCTACGCGCGTCGTCGCACCTATATTTCTGTTGCCACGTATTCTTTACTTCGACGACCCCCCGTTCCATAAAACATCAATATTTCGTTCAATTTACTACCATCAATGTACTTTTTACTAATTTTTAATAAAGTTGATTTTAAGTAAATCTAGTGTGTCTTTTATACCCTCCTACTTACTTATTTACATAACATTGATAAATACGGGCCCAAATATAGTTATTTTACACATTACCTATGCGTCGGCCGGCATTCTATACAATGCCTAGGTAGGTATTCCATACATTTCCTAGGTAAAGTGTAAAATAGTTTGAACATTCAATATCATTTCACACATTGCCTGGACGACCCCGGCATTCTATACAATACCTAGGAAATGTATAGAATGCCTGCATTATACACATTGCCTATGACATATACATACAGCCGTTATGCGAGGTCTGACAAACTGGTTATTTGTACGCTAAATGCGATTAAACCAGTATAAATTGATATACGTCAAATAGTTATGCAGAGTTTATAACTTATTTATTAGTAAGGCCGCATAATATGTTTAGGTACTTAACTAAAGGTATGAATTTTTCTTAAAATGTACACTTGTTAAACAAAAATCTTTACACATTACCAATCCAATGTGAAAATAAATGCAATTTCATAAAAACACATTTAATTTGTAAAAATTTTGATTTTTAGAGAGTACGAGTATATTTCAATAAAAAGACTTATCCAGATTGTTTACCTTTAGTTAAGTACCTAAACATGTGGAGTATAGATATAGTTGCAGAATGAAATGCATTTTACAACTCAATTAACATTGATTAACGAACAATGGACACCAAATAAAGTACCTACACTAAATAATTCCATTGAACCCATTTCAATTGTTATGCACCGAATCTAAATGAACTCCAATATCATTCTGTACCTCTCCAATCATTCGAGACAATCGAAAGAGTTACAACTTGTCCAGAGAGAAGAAATTAAAGATAGTACGGTTTTGCTTAGACTTTTTGTCTGTGTTTGTTAATAGCTTGCGCTTACAAGCATTATATAAATTAAAAACTTGAGCTATTACATAAAATAAGGTATTGTGCTTCAATAAATACAGTAAATGTTTTGACTTCTCAGTAAAACAATTAGTAAACTTTCACTTGCGGTTTCTAGTGTTTTTGGACAAACTGTACCCGCATTTCAGCAAAATGGTAAAAAATACTTGTAAAATAGCAACACCGGCATGACATAATGATTTTAGCATTAAGTTCGCCTTAGTAGATTTATTTTTATAAAACTGTGCAATGAATAATTTTAGTAATAATAATAAACTTCTAATCGGTTTATTTATTAAAGGTAAACTTAGCTGACCAAGTATACTCCTTCAGATGAAAATAACCTTTCATTATCATCATCAACCCATTATGTCCCCACCGAGGGGCACGGGTCTTTTCCCTGAGGAAGGTGTAGGCCGTACTCCACCACGGGGTCCAAGTCCGGATTGGTGGAGGCTTGTAAGACTAGTGGCTGGTCTTACTGTGAGAAGTTTTCAAGCCGCCCTAAGGCCTCTAACTTGGTTAACGACTGCAATCTATCGACGGCAGCCGGCACCAACTGCTTAACGTGCCTTGCGAAACACAGAACCGCTCGGAAAAATGCTACTAGCGTTAGTCATAGAACGGTCACCCATCCATGCACTGAACGTGCCCTATCTATGTTGCTTAACCGAATACAATATATCCAGATGAATATAACCTTTATTAAAAGCTAAATAAGAGCTGCCACAAAAGTAGTGAAACTATACAGTATGCTAGCCAACCATTAGTGTAATTAATGTAACATCTGACTTCACCGCCAATGGATACTATTGTCAAGAACAATGGCCGATGGCCGGGTTATTTCATTATGTCGAATCCCCTCCCACGTCATTCATCATCAGGTTCTGCTGGGCCTTGGAGCCAACGTGTTGGCCCAACGGTGGCAGTGCCAGTACACACCTATTTGATATGTTAATGTGGGTAATTTTATGTAATTATACCTACCTTCCACTCATATTCGCTCGATATATTTGTGAGTAACACCACTTAAATTGAGCATAATCAAATCTGCAAAACTTTTACTGAAATTCGGACTGTGAAACTGTAAAAATGTTTCTTTAAGTCCTTATTATTTGGTTTAACACAGACGTGTTTTATCGGACTTTAGATTTCATCCAAATCCTTTTAGCAGGTGTTGCGCGACATACATCTGTTTATACAATCTTATAATTTTACTGATGATAGTAAAATGGGATCAGACTAAAATATAGTGTCTGTATTATAGTTTGCTAGAGAAATCCTTACACTACAACTATCTGTCTCGTGTATTGGACCAATCAAGCCAGCCTGTAATCAAACATTGGAGCCAACAGATCAATAGACTCGATCACAGCGTGTGATTGCACTCTGAGTGACGTGTGGATTGTGTATCCTTTCTCGTAGGTATCTTTTGATCTTGTATCATCAAATGAAGGTACAAGGCGTGCCTCAAGCTCAAATGACCTACGGGGTCATTTATTAAAACACCCTATAAAACACCCCTGAGAAGCAGTTTAAACAATCTGTTCTTTCGTATTTCCCTTTAACCGAGTTACGACTTTTTATTGTGCATTTAAGTGCAACAGATTAACAGAAATTAACAAATATAAGGAACTAATAAATATTAAACTATGCTAATATCATCATCAACACATTATGTCCCCACCGATGAGGAAGGGATAGGGTATACTCCACCACGGGGGCGAAGTCCGGATTGGTGGAGGCTTGTTAGACTAATGGCTGGTCTTACTGTCAGAAGTTTTCAAGCCGCCTAAGGTCTCTGACTTAACTTAACGACTGCCATCTATCGACGGCAGCTGGCACCAACGGCTTTACGTGCCCTGCGAACCACGAAATCGCTCGGAAAAATGCCACTAGCGTTAGTCATAGAACGGTCACCCAGATGGGAGCATAGATATGCACTGAACGCGCCCTATGTTGCTTAAGCTTCGTGATCGTTAAGATCACTCAGGCAGCCGGGGCGATTCGGCTTTTTTGTAATAAAATAACAAAATATATTTACCAAATAGATTTTTTAGTATGTTTATAAGTTTAATTGGCTTATAATATTTATATTAAAACTATAAATTAAAATGAGTATGAATTTCTAAACAAAATATAAAATATCAAACTAAATATTAAACTAAAAACTACCTAAATATAAAAAATCGAATCTAAGCCGCTGCCGTTGGTGAGAGATCCCAAGATACTGGCAGCATTCCCCCTCTGAATGGCCAGGCTGATGCGCTGACCGAGGTAGCTGCCAGCTCTAGGACCGCCTGACGAGTCGATGAGGCGCGTTGATATTTCTTTGAAATGTTGTCGCGCCTGAGGGCCCCACGGGCCCATCGTCTCGACCCCAAACGGCGCAAATAAGTAGCTGTCGCCAAGGACACCGTATTTGCGCCGTTTGAGACTTTCTGCCATAGACGCTGCCACGCCCGCGGCCTTGCTGGTGTGCGTGACATGGGAAGGCGCCAGTGTGTCAACGCAGGTTGCGTCCCACACTAGCGGCCTCCCGTTCTGCCACGGCACCAGTGACATACCGTCAGGTCTCCTTCCGTCGTCCCGTGCTATACCGTTAGGCTCGAGGATAGCCGGTACGGCGACGCTGGAAAGAGCCCTGCGGATTATGTCATTCAGGGACGCATGGCGCGACAGTCGGCCCACGCTGCGTTGACACGATAGGCCGTGGTGCCCCAACTCGTCGACTTTCTCTCCACAACGGCAGCGGTGAGGCTGAACAGTTTTGCAGCCCAATCGCAGGCCGATGGCAGCTGAAAAAGACATGTTGTCCATCAGCGTGCCTACGTTCGCTGATGGAAGTGCCTGCAGCCACAGCCCCGACTCGTTTTCAGCTGTTGCTAGTAGACGAGCTCGCTCCGCAGGGCTGCTGCTTGTCTCCAGCAGATTTAATTGAACAGCCCTGCAGAGCGGCTCGTCTCACTGTCTCTGCACTGCGGGATTTAGTGGAGGGCGCTCAATAGATTTTTTATTTTATTTCAATGAAATGTTGAATCGACTTATTAAAACTCTAAGCAATTTCCGACGGACAACGCACGCATAAGCCTGCATGTGGCTATCAGACTACAAATGCTTTCTCAACTACGTATTTCAATGGTAGATAGCCTAACTAGCCCACTAGGGCCCACTGTTGGGCATAGAGATATCTCATGCCTTGAGATCACTCAACGAAATACCTCGCATACCTTACATGATGTTTCTCATCAAGCATGCCTGCTTTAGGCCGTAGCCACACAGAAAGGACGTAGGACGTGAGCGTAAAAGACGCGACGCGTTGTATAAAGTTTGCGTCCGCGCCCCATCTATTCCGTGTTGGCTTACTTTTTTTTATATTGTTAGGAGCCTAATATTTGTGGTATTTTTTATGTACCTCGAGTTTATTTACTGTGCTTAAACGAATGTTTCCGGGTTCTAATCCCGGCTGGGCATAACAGAAAAATAAATTCAAAGTCTTGGATGTTTACGTGCTTGTGATGTAGCTGTTTCTGGTTCCCACGACACAGGGTACCCTAGTGTAGGGCCAGAAGCAATGTATGTAATATTTAAACATAAAAAATTACATACGGAAAATTTTATGTTTAAAGGTTTAAGTCACTGACTGTCTGAAGTTTTTTTATTTTATTTTGCGTATGGTGTGCGAAAGGGAGGCCATCTATCCACTTGGTCACTTCCTCCAGTTGAAAGTCCAAATAAGCCTTTTCTGTATGTCTCAGGCCTTAGTTCTGCAAAAGGCACAAAAAACCCGATCACATCGTATGAGGTAGACGGATCCCTTTGTGGTCCAGAAACGGATTCTCATCCTGTATTCTGTCAGGGGTTTGATACAACACCGGTTAAAAAAGTTAAATAAAAGCTATCTTTGATTCATTGTTAGTACAGTATGTGTACAACGGAGTAAGGCGTTTTTGTTAACATTGGCAATTGATCTTTGGGATTTATTTATCGATTATTCTGCAGCATAAGAGGTTTTTATGAATTTCGTTGAGTTGAGATTCGTCGTTGATTTTCGATTGTTTTTCGTTGGCACTATTAACTTTATTCCAGATACTTGACTCCCGTCCGGATTGGTGGAGGCTTGTAAGACTAGTGGCTGGTCTTGATTCCCACATATCTTATTTTAATAATATCAATGCAATACATCCAATCATCCAATTTTGGTGGAGTATGGCCTACACCTTCCTCAGGGAAGTTGTTGATGATAATGAAGTGGGAATCAATGAAATTGGACAACATTGTGAGAAATTATCGCGTATATGAAACTGAGATTCTACTGCTTGTTTTTGAAGTCGGTTAAAAAGCCGCCACGGATAAGACATTACCTTCACGCCGCGGCCCCGAGTGTGTAAAATCGGACAATATACGCCTCGTGCGGAGAAGGGTCGGGTGTGCCGTGACTAAACACCCTACGGCCCTTAGTATAGGTCCTTTGCTGGTAAGAGAACTTTGCCGGCACGATTGATACCATAAATCTCGACTGGGAATGCCCACCATTGGGATTTTGTCCACGATTGAATTTTATTTAAAAAAAATCATCATAAGCCCAGATCCGCACTGTTGGGTATACCTCGCGGTCTCTCGCCATTCGCATCCACGGGCCCGCGCCAACCTGACCACATCACCAGAACTTTACGTATTATATTGATATACATCAATGATAATCTGTAGGTAAGTAATATATCTTTTCTATTTTACTTGGACTTCTGTAGCCCATAAGTTTACGTATTATATTGATATACATCAATGATAATCTGTAGGTAAGTAATATATCTTTTCTATTTTACTTGGACTTCTGTAGCCCATAAGTTTACGTATTATATTGATATACCTACATCAATGATAATCTGTAGGTAAGTAATATATCTTTTCTATTTTACTTGGACTTCTGTAGCCCATAAGTTTACGTATTATATTGATATACATCAATGATAATCTGTAGGTAAGTAATATATCTTTTCTATTTTACTTGGACTTCTCTAGCATTACCCTTTACTCTTTCCACATCGCCCATGGTTAGCTGGTAGAAAATACTTTTTAGTATTAAGCTCGCCTTTGTGCAGATCTTTTCTTGTGCAATAAAGAATTTTTAATCAATCAATCAATCACCTGTCCCCCGACAACCAGCCACGACCATCGGGCTGTTGGACTGCCGACTGGCCGCCCGCCGCCCGCTTCTCGGCCGCCACGAGCAGGGATGTCTGAAGTAAAAGCAGCCACCAAGGATAAAATCAACCCAGTCGACAAAAGAACTGTAGTACTAGAATGGAGAGGCACACTAAAATATACTCTAAAGCGGATTGTTCGCTTAGTTAACTATGTTGAACTATGAAATATGTAAATATGTATGGTAGTCTAACTAGAAGGCGAACTCGTTAGGAAAAATCACTTTAAAACAATGCCGTTAAGTACTGCTACGTTGCGGTGTAAAAAAATCAACACTTGGAATAAATGCCACCCCCGATAAACGTAAGACATCCAAATAAACTCTTAACATATAAGAAAAAATGCGCTTTAAAATAGTCAAGAAATAGGAAAACGGCGTTTGACTGTGACTGTGGTATAGACAATTTAGACTACGTTCGGGGAGTGTTTTAGAGGAATTATGATTTGTTTAATTACCTTGTAAAATATTTTCCGGATCCACTTACTTGATTTGTATCGGAAGAGTCCGACCAGCTTAATCCTGGTGAGCAGAGACGGAGCTCGCGTCGTCGGTTGCTCGTCCCAAACTGCGGACAAACGCGTGGCGTTACTATTGTGAGAAAAGCAAGAAAACACCACTGCTGCGTCCGGACAGAAAATATAGCGTGAAGCCTGTATTTCATAGATGAGGACCTCTATGTTAATCTACATCTGCATTTTAAATATACCCCCAAAACAACCACGTCCATGAGTCACCGATACCAGCCCCCTAGTCACCGGACGGTCGCGTCGGGAACTGAACCCGGGCTATTTCGATCGCCTGGCGACCAGCCAGAGTTGCTACCTACTGGCTCCATGGTGCTGACCCGTTTTCCGAGCGGCGATGCCCAATAATTGACCGATTTCATGTGAAGCAGGTGCTCTAGTTCGTGAATAGTCAATGGATTGTTTAAATGCTTAGACGTCCAACAATTGGCCAAGCTATATTTTTGAAAATGAACAGTTTAACTTCAGTACAACTTCTATTTATAAGATTTGTTTAAAAGTAATATAAGTCTGTATTTTTTAAAATATTCAATTAAACGGCTTGACCTCAAATGACTTTTCTATGACGACATCATCATCATCATCATTCAGCCACAAGAAGTCCACTGCTAGACGACATGACGACAGCAAACACAGTAGAATGAAAACTTCCAAAAAAATATAGATAGATAGAATAGATACAATACCTATTCTTTATTGTATGTACACCAGGAATTACACATGAAATTTCACAATAACATAGTACAATACAATTGGCGGCCTTACTACTAAAAGTAATTTCTTCCAGACAACCATTGACGGAAAAAGATAAAGAAGCTAAATTACGGGTTATTTCTATATCTAACACACAAACATAAACTACCGTTTATGTATGTGTGTTACATAACATTTCCTTGATCATCATCAGCCCATTATGCCCCCAACCCATTATGTATTTGGCCGAGGGGTACAGGTCTCTTTTCTGAGGAAGGTATAGGCCATACTCCACCACGGGGGCAAGTCCGGATTTCCTTAATCATCGGGTACTTTAAGATATAAGATAGGAACATTCTTTGTTGTACACAAGAAAAATAAAAGATACACAGATTTTGGCTAAAGTAACTTGGTGACAGTCAAAAATACCACTACCCTTCGCGCTATTTAGAAACTGTGATGCGGCAGAGTAGGTTCGTCATCAACGTGACCAGCTTTGATTAGATGATTAGATTAGATGACGACCTCTGTGGCGCAGCGGTTAGCGCAGCTGCCTATGC
Source organism: Yponomeuta plumbellus (assembly GCA_947310845.1). Classification (NCBI taxonomy): domain Eukaryota; kingdom Metazoa; phylum Arthropoda; class Insecta; order Lepidoptera; family Yponomeutidae; genus Yponomeuta; species Yponomeuta plumbellus. The sequence goes on along the minus strand of OX371199.1, from coordinate 2,367,910 downwards.
GAGAGATCCCGGGTTCAAATCCCGGCTGGGGATAAAAAAAACACAAGGTATTGAATGTTTACATGTTTGTGACGTCGCTGTTTCTGCTGGTTCCCACGACACAGGGTGTCCTAGTGTAGGGCCAGAAAGAATGTATGTGCCTGTATGTAAATGTATTATGTTTATGATTGTCATTGTGTGCGTAATCTTACAGTACTAATCTTATAAATTACCTTCCTGTGTTGATTTTTGGTCCCCGAGAACACAACATTATTAGTGTTAAGACTTAAGAGCATTGATTAAAATCTAGAATCGGTCTCCTGACTGATAAAAATCTTAATTGACGATTTTCGTTCGCACACTCGGTGTAAAGGACAACCGAAAGGTATAAATTACATTTGGGACGGCCATATATCTTCATCGATGCGCTTTCCCCATTCATGTAGCACGGAATGTATGTTTTATCTGATTGCTGCGGACGTTATTAAATTTTGCTTGCCATCTGCACTTTTACGCAAGAGACTATTGTGACATTTTAACTACCGTGAGCGGTATATTCTGTAAATTTTCTGTTGAAACTATTTGAGCCGAATGAAATTTATCTGCATTGAAGTCAAATAGCTACAGTACGGTACGATACACAACTGCGAATATGACGTCACTGGTCAAAATAAACCAATGAACGTAAGAACGACATAAATGACAGACGCCATTTTTACTGAGCTGTGACGTCATCATAGAATAGGCCAATCCAGGCCGTTTTCTATTTAATGTTAACATAATTATCAAATTTTATCCTGTGTTTTTTTATAAATATATTTTTTCAGTAAAAATGCCTTAAAGCGGTTGTAAGACTCATAAATTATACGACTACGTATAAATAATACCTACTGTTTTTTTTCACACTGTCAAATAGCCTATTGAAAGTACCAAGTACTCTCTAAAACAACGAGTCAATCAGAAGTGCTCTGAACTCTATCCACGTCTCTATAAAACACGTTTGACTAAACAAATATTGTTGCTAGCGAAGGGGCTCGGCTGAAAATATCCCCCCATCCGGTGACAGAAATATCTTCACTCAGACACCTCACCGGTGTAAACTAGCGACCGGCGGACGGTCGCTCTGCTACTAGGCGAATTGGGTATTTGACAAAATGTCAAATAAGTTACTTTTAAAACGGAATTTTGTATGAAAATACCGGATTATGACGTCATATTATTATTATTTCAAAGCACTCTTTTTATGTTTCATCTATTTAAAAATTGTAATAACTAGTAATTGACTAAAAGAGGTACATTTTCCGAAATATTTTATATTCTTTGTTTTAATCGAGCATATCAAATCATTTATTGTTGGTCGTGTCAACTACCGAATTGAATATACCTACTACTTGTGGATTTCACCTGAAGAATGGATTTATTCTCAATTATCAGGCCCTTCAATTGAAAGTCGTGTATTCGTACAATGCCACATAATAATTATATAAACCACAGTTGCGTTATTTTGATAATACTTTCTTATTTCGTCGGAAGAGTTTCGAAACCGAGTCGGACTAAAGCGGAATGAATGAATGAATGAATTGAATGCACGGATTTGACAGATTTTTGTACTAAAATTGCTTCCGAAAGTTTTACTTCAAAAATACGTTCTGTATTAATAAATAATGCAAAACACCGTTTCTTCAGTTTCGATAAATTAAAACTCGGTTTCCTTAAGAAAAAGTTTGAAATTCTTTACTTATTTTTATTTGTTGTAAGCCTAATCTTATTGTAAGCCTAAACTAAAACTTTCGTAAGCATTTTTATTTAAAAAATTCGTCAAAGATGCAACAAAAACCCGCTTCAAGTTTCAAGACTGTTGGTACTAAAATTAAAAATTAGAGGATTTTGTGTTTTCTTTCAAATTGAGGCAATTTATAGCGGTACTTCAATAAACTGATGTAAGTATGTCGTGTTACTTGAAAATATGGGAAAAACTCGCAGAACATAAGAGTACAGCTGTAACTCTAGAGGTTTTTTTTAGAAATTATGTATTTTTGAGGTAACTCTTTGAATTAATGTTATAAACCAGCATTACACATAGTATCACGTTTTGGGACCTAATACACTCGGCAAAACGTGGGTCCAGTTCTAGTGATTGGTGCCTCTGCCTACCCCCTCGGGGATTGCGGGCGTGAGTTTATTTATTTTTTATTTTTTTATTTTACACATAGTATAAAACGTACACCACTAGATAGGTATTGGGATACGACAGTGTGTGGACACTGAGTCACTGCGATATTGGCTATCTGCCAGAACACCTGGCGTCTATTGTTTTGCAATTCTGTGTTGTATTAGGTGTCGGTTGGCGATCTCATTTATTTTCATCGGCGTCAGGTCGAACTGGAGACAATGACTCGCGGGTGTTGGATGATATACGTGTCGTGAATGCGTGAACTTTTTTACAGGGAACTCGCCGGCAAATGAGGTGAGAGGTGTTGAATTGTTCATGTACTGAACACCTTATACCTACTTACTTCGCTGGCTCAGCGACCGTGGGTCTTGGCGTCTGACAAGTTGATATTGTTTTACACATTTTTGCCTTCGGACTGAATTTGTTTTTACAAATATAAACATAATTGACATAAATATATCTCGTATGAAAAGTATTTTTGAAGAGATTATGTTTTAATGAAAAACAATGATGCTCTCTCTAAAATATTTTGTAAGACCCGCTGGGCGAAACGTGTAGTACAGGACGTATTTCAATGTAACAACCTTATATCTCATGTTTGACAAATAAATAATATATGTCTTCGTAATTGAAAGAATATCCCTTTAGAACTCAAATGCGTGCACGTGAAAACCAATTTTATACACGTGCACGTGAAAATACGAAAGAAACTTTTACGAATCTTTATTTAAAATCTTTTCGCTCCGTCACCATAGCTGCTAGTACGATGATGGGAGTCACGCGTTTTGTGGCGTTAAAACGTCAGAATTTGACAGTTAATGTGCTGGAAAATCGCGACTTTTGACGTTATGGCGCGCGACTCGCGTCCTATACTACCTATGCTGGCATTGCATGGTCCAATTGGCCACGCCACGCTACATTTTTGAACGTGAACCGAAATCTCAAAACTACATATTTCGAGAATTATGCTTTCAGTATTGTTTCTATTTATCAGATTGGTAAATAAGTTACTGTATATTTTTAAGATATTCAATAAAAAGCCTTGAACTTAAATGACTTTTCCATGACGTCAGCAAACACAGTATAAGTGAATCGTTTCCCTTAATTATAAAAAAAATTACAAATGATTTTTATTTATTTAGGCAATGACTATCTCTTTTAACATGCTCTGGTGATGTCACGAATACCAAATTTTAAGAAAATCTTAATGTTAGACATATTTCTTAAAATGGTCAATATTTTCAAAATAAATTATTCAGTTTCTTTATTATTATAATAATTATCGCTATTATTAACTCTATTCAGGATATACCTATTTACACTTACTTCCAGAATAAAAATAATAATGCTTAAAAAAAATTATAAAAAACATTTAGCAAAAATAAGTAGCTTGACCAATTACATTTTGTAAATTAGACATATAGGTACAATGCCACCTTGTTTAAAACAATGGAACAACGTGGCATAAATCGTTTACAAATCGTTCCTTTTTTTCAAGTGATTACCATCACTCCCGGTGGGCAATAATAGTCTGGTTTCCCCTATGATACGAGTAGAAGTAAAAACATGAAAAAGGTTGATTGGTCGGTTGGCAACAATAACATAACCTCCTATTTTCAGGGTGCTGGTGGGCGCTCCAGAAGCGGACACGCGGCGGCACGACGAAGTGCGACGGCCTGGCGCGGTCTTCCGCTGCGAGCCAAACGTCCCTGGCCAGTGTCGGGAGATGGTCTTCGACCAAAAGGGTAAGTCTTCTATTCCCTTTAAACCTTTTGACGGGCGGTGGCATAATCGTAGAGATGCCATCTTAAAGTGAACCTATGATCGAACCTGGATCACTTTGAAATCAATCCCAAAATCAATGAAAAATTAATACTAGCTCTGCCCGTTAAATCGATCACCTATAGTTATGTATTGCTGAGTGTAGTCTCTGCTTATACACGCCATTCGTTTCGGTCTTGAGTTTCTCGAAACTAGTCCTTTCCTGACATTTTAGTCAGCTCGACAGTCTAGCACTTGTAGCACTTTTCAGAATAGCATCGGTAAGTACAGACAATCAGTCTGAAAAGCATGCCCTCTACGATTCAGACTTGGGCTTCTCGAATCCTGTCTTTTCCTGACACTTTTGCCAGGCCGTCAGTCTAGCACTTGTAGCACTTTACAGATTAGCACTCTGGAAGTATCGACAGTCAGTCTGAAAAGCTTGCCCTCTAGAAGAAATAAGAAAGTCAATTCTATGTGTGTGACATAAAATATATTTTAAAATGTATTGTCAAACATTACCTTTGGGTGGCATTCTAGATCTACTCTGTTAAGCTCTCACTGTATGTTATAAATAGCTTGTTACCTGTTTTACACACGAATAACTTAAATTACATTAACAGCGACACCTCATACGCCATCAGCGCAGGTGGATGCTTCATCCTATAAGACACACAGATGATTACAGACATGACTCCCCTCTTTTGAGGCGGAGGGTTCAAAGCAGACCTCCCACAAAGTTCACCGCTAGAATCCCGAGCCCTATTTAACAGTCTTAAAATACACATTAATGTTTCTCATAGGAGTATAAATCCCGGACTTCGAACGCATTAATACATTACAGGACACAATGGCGCGCCTTTAGAGGCAGATATGCGCGTGCGCTTCTGCACTGTTTACCTCATGCAATACCAGTCGTTATAATACGCAGCCTATACCAACTTTGTATGGTACTTTTAAGGTGATTCGAGAAATGATGGTCAGAGTAGAGTTTTTTCCGTTTTCGTTTCGTCTCCGTTCTTTTTGAGTTTTTGTTTATAACTGTATTTCCAGTTTGGTAATATCTAATTGTGAAAATTGTTTTGTAAATGTGGATAAAAAAATATTATTTCTTTCTTAAAATAGTGCGCGTAGGGTCTCCTCACTCCAATTGCAGTGAGCACAGTGTAAACGTGGCATCAGACGTATACGTGCGCCCGCGCTCCTGTTGGACATGATTTATTGTGCTACCGTCAAATGTACGGTTAGGTAGGCTACCGTTGTTAGTTTCTGTCTAGGATTTTGTTGAGACGTTCAGTCTTTGAGCTTGCTTTAGGTCTGCTATTAAGGAAGAAAGTAATTGTGGAAGTTCTCCTTCCATCGCAATGAATGCAAGTACATGTGAAATTGAAAAAAATATATGGTTGAATGACTTTTACTCTCTTAACACTTTGGACAGTCTATGTGATCTATTGTTATTTTTATTGTTATAGACTGCTATAGCCGTCCCTGTCCGCGAATGTGTTAAGACATACATAAGTTCACCCCTGTATCCCAGAGGGGTAGGCAGAGACCAGGGACTCCCACCTGCCACAATCCTGACAAATCACTTTCGCTTCATCGACATTTATTAGTCGTTCCACGCACGCATCGGTTTCGGGTACTTATTATCTCCTAAGATTTCAATGTAGAGTCAGATCATACCGAGTTCCACAGTGGAACCCAATTGCGGGCGACCGTATAAAAAACAGAATAAATTAAAAAAAAAAATTCACTCAAAAAAAAATCGATGAAGCGATGCTGAAATTCCTTCATGCCCGAAACGAACCAGAGATAAGTCTGACGACATCCGAAAAATGCACGATTGCACAATGGGCTTTAATCTCCCTCTTCTCTTTTTACGGCGCACGCGCATCGTTGAACAACGGAAACGGCGCCATATTTCACGCGTGCGATCTGTAACGGAACTCGCAGAAAGCTTACTCTGAAGCTTGACGGAAATAATTTTCAATCAAAATCCACACTACACAATCAGATAGATAGATAGATAAATCAGTTATCTACACTTGCACACACACACTAAATGTACGCAAAAGGAAAACGAAATAGCATAAAATGAGTACAGTGGGTAGGTGAAACACAATAAAGACACAAACATAACAAATCGAACATAACACGTTCAAGGATGCAAGGTACGCAATCACTTGCTCTGGTCCCATCAGACTACCATCAGCTGTGGCACATACATAAACTCACACCTGTATCCTAGAGGAGTAGGCAGAGCCGAGGGACGGACACATGTCACGATCTTGACAAGTCACTTTCGTTTCATCGACATTCATTAGTCGCTGCTTGCATGCACGCCGGTCATGGTACTATTTGTCTTTTTGTGATCACTTGACGACGTCGGGCCTTACGAGGATGTATTAGATTTAATTGCATGTTACGTATTTAATTTAATTAGTTTAGACTGTTTGTTTAACTTTAACATACGCTCGAGTAAAGTAAGGTTTTTTTACTATACAGGTTCTTGGCTAGTGTGGAGGCCACTGTAACTCTTGTGTAGGTATAGGTTTTTGGAATATTTTTTTTTCTTTTTTTCATAAAGTATAATGAAAGCCTCTATGTTCAAAGCCTCTTTCGTTATTTCACAACATAGTTATTGTGTTTTTAATAGTCATTAAATGACCTTGGAAGTAATATTTTATTTTGGCATCAAACAGTCATTTTTACTCTCAAGTCGTCCATAATAGTAATTACCTAGTATTTACAAAACCAAAACTAATATTAATATTAAAAAAACTAAACTAAAGCTATTTTCTAATTTAAAGAAAAATATTGTTTTAGTAATTGTGTTGTATGGAAGCTATTGTTATTCCAGTTATTTATTCTGCATCTTCTTGTTCAGTGTACGTGCGTTCGGACGCACTTCGCTTTTCGAAATAACAGCTTTTGTTATTTCGAAAAGCGAAGTCTAAATTTAAAGATGGCGGCCGCGTGGGAACGGTGACGCGGTACCGCGGGCAGTGGCAATAAAAATACTATTTTCAGTTTCAGTGAGTAAGAAATTTTCGTCAGCTTGGGTAAACAAAGATCCGTGTATTCAATGAGAAATCATTGGCGGATCTGAGAAAGATTACGTTTAAAATTGTTTTAGAAAAGTTGGTTGTAGTATTTTTTCCCGCGTTTTTCTCCACTGCTCGTACAAATCCGTATTTGTAGTGGAGAAAATCCGACCCGTTCGCAAACAGAATGTAAATCCGTTACGTTGAAATAAATTATTATTTTGATGTGGATTTTTGGTTTTGATTACACACTGTTCTGATGGAGAGACGGTGTAATAAAATTGAATAAAAATGTAAACTTCCACACGATACACGAAATCGCTCGTAGCCCAGGCCGCCGCCTGAGTGATCTTAAACGATCACGAAGGTTAAGCAACATTGGGCGCGTTCAGTCCATGGATGGGTGATCTTATGACTAACGCTAGTGGCCTTTTTCCGAGCGGTTCCGTGCTTCGCAAGGGACATTAAGCAGTTGGTGCCGGCTGCCGTCGGTAGATGGCAGTCGTTAAGCCAAGTCAGAGGCCTTACCTAATAGGGCGGGTAGAAAACTTTGACAGTAAGACCAGCCACTAGTCTTACAAGCCTCCACCAATCCGGACTTGGCCCCCGTGGTGGAGAATGGCATAAACGTTCCTCAGGGAAGAGACCCGTGCCCCTCGGTAGGGACATAATGGGTTGATGATGATGATGACGATACACGAAACTAAGACACCTTGCTATTGTTTTCTTGATAAGTTTATCTAGTAGATTATTGGAAGTAAAATCTGGTGTTGAAGAATTAAACAGACTTTTTTACGGCATGCACGCTAAACTGGTAAAATATTATAGAAGATAAGAATATTCTTTATTGCACACAAGAAACAAGCGATATAAATAAAATTTAATCATCATCATCAACCCATTATATCCCCACCGAGGGGCACGGTCTCTTCCCTGAGGAAGGTATAGGCCATACTCCATCACGGGGGCCAAGACCGAATTGGAAATGAAAAGTTACAATATAAAAAAAGTATAATAGGCAGCCTTATTGCTAACAGGAATTTCTTCCAGACAACCTGGTATAAGTGTCCATGAGAAAGCTCAGTTACTTTTTAATTAGCGTTAAAATATGTATCGTTAAAATATCTCTTCGTTGGCTATTACAGTTAAGTAGCCGATAGGCAAAACCCACAATGACGTCACTAAGGTAGAAACTTGAGGAAACCACTTTCACTGCTCTAATCACCAATTGGACTACATTCGTAATTTCGTCGGATCATCGTTCGGCCCTGTGTTTGACCTGCTAATAAGCAGTTATGATTCGATTATAATCGGTTTAACCTGCTCTAATTATGTGGCCCAATCCTGAGCCAAAGAGCACGCAATGGCTTTTTTTATATGATGCACTGTATGAACTGTATCCTGCAGCAATATTCCCCAAAATTTATTTGAGTTACCCCGGACGCGGCTTAAGAAATATGTTAAGCACACTATGTGCAAAAAAGCTTATTATAAAATCAATTAATCTTTAGAAGACAAAGATGTCTGATGGTAAACCGTGGATTAATGGTATTCAAAGGACAATGTGTATATTTAACCATTTGTCTATACTTGGCATTTTTTTGGACTTTACGACACTGGATTAAAAAAAACCTTTAGCGGTAGAAAATTCGATACCGTTTGCAAATTTAGTATTAGCTAGCACTAAATTTGTAAACTGTTTCGAGTTTTCTACCGCTAAAGGTTTTTGATTTAGTGTCGTTTAAAGTCTGAAAAAAATGCCAAGTATAAATTGATTATAGTGTTCAACACATTCACGAGTAATATATTTTTTTTTTAAGTTAAAACTTTGTTAATTAAGATAAAACTGTTTTGAAAATAATAAATTTGGAGTTTTTCTTTGCTAGCTGCTTCTCCACATAATATATTAATTGTGAAACTAACAACGTCCATAAAGAAAACATTTTTTTTGTATTGTATTGTATCATGATCAAAAATATTTGATTAGTTTTGATTAAAATTAAATTTTGGAACCAATTTTATCTGTGTTGTCCCTCGGCTGGGAAAAGGGCTCTCCTCTGCCAGACAAAGATGTTAGGTCATTTGCCACATCACCACATCGAACGGCAAGAACTAATTAATGTCAAGTCGGTTATTGTCTACCTGGCCTAAGAAATATTCCCAAAATATTGTGTTGTTAAACAAAGAGTTCTTTAAATACGATCTTACGAAAAATATCACACACATAAACGCACGCCTGTATCCCAGTGGGATTCAGAAATAAAATTGAAGAATTGGTATTTATTTTGTTAGATAAATCCGTCGATAACCATTTTCAGCAATGGTTTGTTGACATCAAGAAAAGCGTGCCCCGATTAGCTCACGACGTTTGGTGCATGAAAATGAACTTTAAATCAATGTACTCCATATACATCCAAAAAAATTGGTTATAACTTTTTAATGCGGAGGAAAACTTCGAAGTCGCGAAAAAACTTCAGCTGTTTTATGCTAAAGTGACCACCTGCGCTACCAAAATGTATACAGTACTGGAGTCACCTGCGGCATTAAAATATACGGAACAGCTCATAATTTGTTGTTTTAAGGCCACACTATAATACCACTCGCTAACTGTGTAACAAAACCTCGTGAGGAAACCTGAGTGTCACAAATCTCGGGCTCAAACCCACACTCTTTCTCTCTCTTTAACATTTGACGTGTATGTGATATACATATAGGATACATAAAAAGGTCCGCTGCGCCATGTTACGCGTGTTACAAAAAGCGTAACACGTAAATAGTATAATAAAAATGGCACGTGGTATAACACGTTAAGTGTTACATAACGTTACGTTAAGTGTTACGTAACACGCAAAGTGTAAATTCCACTCCCCATTTTTGTTTTAATAACGTGTTACCCGGCTTAAGAGAACGAAAGTTATCGATATAGCTCGGAGAATTAGCAAGCTGAAGTGGCAGTGGGCTGGCCATATCTTGCGAAGAACCGACAACCGCTGGGGTAAACGTGTTCTTGAGTGGAGACCGCGACTCGACAAACGTAGGGTAGGACGCCCTCCGACCAGGAGATTCTGTTAATGCATTGTACTACAATGACAACTGTATGAAGATGACGAGTTTCATTGCCGCTTCAAGTCTACGCGCGCACACATATCGAACCTTCTGGGCGTCAATGGTATAAAAAACACGAACCGTGACCCGACCGTGCAACTGTAATCGTACTATAATGCACTAACAGAATCGAGGTCCAGGGATGACGATCTGCGAAAAACCGCAGGCAGATGCTGGATGCGACAAGAAGAAGACAGGGCGCTATGGCGCTCATTAGGGGAGGGCTTTGTCCAGCGGTAGACATACTCTTCTGACCAAAAGCCTTTGCCAAAAAAAGCCACGCATATGCTGTACTATTTATTATGTATTCTGTGCTTATTCTGTACTGAGGGATTCGGCATTGAGACTAGCTAAACTTTGTCACACAACATCAGCAGTTAATTAGTGTAGGTAAGTGGATTGGTTGCAACACTCCGTTTGTGGGTCGGCCGTGGGCTGGCGTGGGCGGCGGTGGGCGCCGGCGACGGCATACCGCCGTTTCTGAATGAGCTAGCCCGATCACACTCTTAGGGCAGAGGCTCCAAAACTTACAGCCTTCGTGTTAGAAGAATTAAATCTAGACATTAAAAAATCTACTTATTGACAAATGTTATAATATCGGCGACTTTCTAAATGACAAATTGTAACTTGTTTTGCCTTATAATAACTTAATTATATTTGTACGCCTATTTATAGGTAAGTAGGACCATAGTGATATGTAATTTAAGACTGATCACCAATTATGTAAAGTAATTACCTACCTGTGATCCACAAACAAATGAATTATGAATTAACCGATCTATCATGGAATTCTCGATGAGTGTTAAAACTGATAGTCGAAATTGCCCGTTTTAATTGTCAAAGAAGGGGTATAGTATCTCACGGTACCAGCAAGTAACATAGCAGCGGTGGCCGACATGAGACAAATGAACGATCAGGGAAACAATGAGTGAGTGGGGCCGGTTCCACTTTAAGTACAAATTATATTATAATGATGTTTAAATGTATAACTAGAGTTATATAATGATAATTCTACAAGTAACTATTGTTTAATTTCTTTGGACTAATTTGCCTAAGATCTTATTATCAGACCATAAAGGTACACAAAAATGACAAAAATCGGTGAAGCAGTTTCAGAGCAGTTCCGTAAAAAAAAAACTGACATGAGCTTTTTTATATATTAGATATTAAATTCAAGTAAAAAATCACCTTTGGCATTACAGTACTACGTACTGTCCTAATAATAGTTAGAAACACGACAAACACGACTGCACGATATAGTAAACTTGTATTCTTCCGTGGCGTCGTCCCGTTAATACCCTGTTTTAGGGCAAACAAACATTTTCTGTGTCTTATCTATTGAAATAAGACTATTTTTTAACTAAAACTTTCGTAAGCACTACACTCGTATGGTCCGGATCAACTGCATGGTCTATATCTCCTATAGAGGGCTCGGCAGAGACCAGAGACTGCCACTTGTCACGATCCTGACAGATCACTTTCAGTTCATCGACATCTACTATATTAATAATATAATAATATTCTGCCACGAATAATAAAAAAATAATAATAAAATGATTATTTCCAAAAAAAATATTTTACAGAGTAGGTACAGATTACAATTAAACTAGTTTGGGCGTCCAAGGGTTGTATTAGCTTCTGTTGCTGTGCTAGGCTTATCACCTGTATTACTAATATTATTCTGAAACCTAATTAGGTTAGGTTAGGTTAGTTAAAGGTTAGTTAAATTAGGTTTCGTAGAATTCCAGCGTCTTTTCCACGGAACTATTGAGTTCTACGTAACCCACTTTGAGAATCGCTGCTCTAGCATACGTGGAAGCCACGTGCAAACAGGTTTTGCTATGTAGGTACTATAGAAATGACCACTTGATTTTTGGAGATGATAAAGATTATTGATAAAGATAGGTTGTCAGCTTCGAAAATTGCAGTAGAAATTATATGACCTTATCCGCCCCCTGACCTTGATAATAACGATGATTTTCATTATTAACTTTATTCCGGATACACTTACATGACTTTTTGTCGGAACAGTCCGACAAGGTTTCGCTCTGATCCGCAGAGCTTTCATGGTGAGCAGATACGGCGTTCGCGTCGTCGGTCCCTCGTCTCTGACGGCGGGCGAGCAAAAAATAAAGAATAAATTTAATAATGTCACATCATCATCATCATCAGCCTACCGTTGCTCACTGCTGGATGCACGGCTGAACGGCTGCTGCCTTTTCTCCCAAATCCCGTCTCACACGGTCTCGCGCCACTCGCACCCACGGACCTTCCGCCGACTCAACGACATCGTCCGACCATCGCGCCGCAGATCTGCCCACTGACCGTCGAGCGTCGTTCTGTTTAATTAAGTTCATAATCTAGTGCTTACGAAAGTTTTAGTTCAAAACGATGGTATTCAATTGTTAATCAAGAACACGACTGAATTTGAGGAGATTAAGAACTCAGTTTTGGCTTCGGCAAGGAGAGGCGATGGAGCTGTCCACACGCAGGCTTAGGGATGCGATTGCGTGAGTGTAAATGCGGCATGATATCAGTCTACTAAATTGCTCAAACGGATTCCCTGTTAGAGCCACTGGTCGTTGTCAAAGGTCACAGAATAACTACTACGCTTTGTCAATGTATTAATCAAATCTAACTCTTGTAATTAAATCGTTGTCCTACATAGACGCGTTTATTTATTAGTTTATTACTTATCAGAGACTTCCACTACAAGGCTGAATACCTACCTGCCGTAAGACCGCATGAAATAAAGCTTTAAAAAAATCTTTATTGAAGGATTTGGTGCAACGGTTACATAGTGATCATGTCACCCTGAATAAAACATATACAATCATAAACTATTACGATTTGCATGATTGTTTTATGTAAGCGTAATAAAAGTATTCATCATCATTAGCAACCCATTATGTCCCCAACAAGGGGCACGGGTCTCTTCCCTGCGGAAGGTATAGGCCATACTCCACCACGGGGGCCTAGTCCGGATTGGTGGAGGCTGGTAGGTAAGACTAGTGGCTGGTCTTACTGTCAGAAGTTTTCAAGGCGCCTTAAGGCCTCTGACTTGGCTTAAATAAAAGTATTAATAAATAAATAAGCCCATGTCTGTATCTTGGAGAAATAGGCAGAGACCAGAGCCTCGATTCTGTTAGTGCATTGCAGTTTAATAAGGTAGTTTCCAGGGTCAAAATAATTAAATTCTATTTAGTCCGTATTTTAGATTATAAAAAAATATTGGACACGTATTTTTTCTTTTTTCGATTAAACAATAAATAACAAAGATATAGCCCATTAAAGTTACGTGTGACGTCACTCCGTGCTAAAAAATACAGCACGGCGTGACGTCACACGTAACTTTAATGGGCTATATCTTTGTCATTTTTGGTCTAATTTACAAATAAAAAAATACGTGTCCCTTATTTTTTAATAATCTAAAAGACGGACTAATTACATTTTTTAAGGCAACTAGCCCATTACAGTTTCACGATCGGGTCACGTGACATGTTTATTAATTCCATTGACGCCTAGAATTACGAATAAGCGTGCGTGCGTTGTTTTGAAGCGGCTATGAAATGAAATCGACGCAGTCATGCTACTGTCATTGTACTACAATGCATTAGCAGAATCTACGTCCAGGGTTAGCCACTTTCCGCGATGCTGACAAATTCTTTCGCTTCATCAATATTAATTAGTGGCTGCGCGCACACACGCCGATTTCGGGTAGTTTTTTAACAAAAAACTAACTATAAAATAGATACCTGTCATTTTATTTTATTACCTAAGCATAATATTGAAAACATTTACTATGTTATAATGATTTGGGACCTAATAAACTCGGCAAAACGTGGGTCCAGTTCTAGAGACTGGTGCCTCTGCCTACCCCTTCGGGGATAACGGGCGTGAGTTTATTATTTTATTTATTTTATTTCATGATTTGGTATGATTTTTTGTCACTCTGTAAAAACAAACCGACTCCACAAAAAAAAATCGGTGCACAGATGTTGATGGACGATCGGATCGGTGACCTGTTGACCTCGAAGTTAATTCTCATAGCTTAAGCTGAAAGGTCACCAGAAAAACTTTCAACGGAGATTCTCATACAATAGGCGTAGTGAAATACCTCACCAGTTCTGATAAGATTGGAATGTCGCGGCGTAACGTATCGATATCACACTATCGATAGTTTTTATAGATGACATCACTAGTTAGATCATCATAGGATTTGTTACAGCAGCGGCGAGTTCGCAAATTTCCTTATTATATCTTGAATAGTATGAGTACACCAAGAAACAAATCAATATTACTACGTTAACGAAGAGGAAGGGGCAGCTAATGTAGATTAGATGAATGCGTTCGCATGCAAACATAGCGATGAAACAAAGCATTGTGAGGAATCGCTCATAGCCCCGGCCACCTGAGTGATCTTAAACGATCACGAAGGTTAAGCAACAAGGGCGCGTTCAGTGCATGGATGGGTGGCCGTTCCATGACTAACGCTAGTGGCATTTTTCCGAGCGGTTCCGTGCTTTGCAAGGCACGTTAAGCAGTCGTTAAGCCTTAGAGCGGCTTGAAAACTTCTGACAGTAAGACCAGCAAGTCTTACAAGCCTGCACTAATCCCTTGGCCCCCGTAGTGGAGTATAATGAGTTGATAATGATGATGAGTGAGGAAACCTGTGTCTACGGTAGGCATGCTTGGTAATTAAGCCCATAATCTCTCTCTGAGAGAGATCTGATCTGATGAAGATTTGCTCCCTTCTGTGAAACGTAAGCAGGCTAGTTCAACTAATGTAGTACTATTACTACTATTTATAGTGTATCCGAAATAAAGTTAAAAATGTGTGGGTCCACAGCACGTCAATCTTCACATTTTTAACGTTGCAAATTCGCCCATAATGCAACGGAGTAGAGTGCATGGGTGTATACCATGATGTGCTGTCGACTGAATTTACAAAAGTTTTAGTTCAAAAATGTATTACTAAATATTCAAAATAGCTTTTTTTCACCGGAAACACTTTCTCTTGGGCAACGATGTCGATGGTGTTGGGCTATAAGTTATAAGGGCGCCAATTAAAACCCACATAGGAAGAAATATTTAAAAGAATGCAATTTAAACTGGTTTTTGTCAAAACCCGCATACTTTACGACTGTACCATTGTTCAGTGTATTTTTAAAACATGTTTAATTAACGATACGGGTTGGAAGAATTAAAAATACTTGCTAAGTAAGTTTTAAATGAGTCTGTATGTTTAAATGAATCAGTTAAATTAAATCCAATCCCAAGTTCATTTGCTGAAAGAGTAACAGATAATTGAGGAAAGTTATTTATAGCTTTGCGAAACATATTAGTGATAAAGACTTTTATCTACAGCTAATACTTTTCGTGGCCTGTTTAAAAGTAATTCTAGTCAAGTGGTAAAAAAGCTCGATTCAAATTGGGCCTAAACTGTAATGTCTCAAGTTGTGAGTGCGAGTACTATTCTTAGTTTATTTATGTATGTTATACTTCTAATGCACTTACATTAAAAAAATAGTACAACGCAGCGGACTTAATGCCATAAGCATTTTCTACCAGTCAATCGCTAAGATAAATAATTATATAATGTAGTACAAGTATGTAGTTAACACTATAATTACTTTACACAATGATTATTCAATATTTTTCATCTTTTCTAATCTCTACTAAAATACATCGTCTGTGTATTTTAGTTGTTGTCTGTTTATTTAGTATGCTTACCAGTTAATTTCTTGCACCACTTGTGGTTGACTGTTAGAAAATGCTTGCAGCATAAAGTCCGCCACATTGCCATCGTATTTTTAACAAACTTATGTGCAAGAAATGTATTAAAGATAATATTTTTTATCTGAATCTTACGCGAATGAAGTCATAAGTCATCATAATCAACCCATTATGTCCCCACCGCCGCCGAGGGGCACGGGTCTCTTCCCTAAGGAAGATAGGCCGTACTCCACCACAGGGGCCAAGTCCGGATTGGTGGAGGCTTGTAAGACTACTGGCTGGCCTTACTGCCCGAAGTTTTTAATCCGCCTTATTAAGATCTCTGACTTGGCTTAACGACTGCAATCTATCGACGGCAGTCGGCAGCAACTGCTTAACGTGCCTTGCGAAGCACGGAACCGCTCGGAAAAATGCCACTAGCGGTAGTCATAGTAACCCATCCCTGGACTAAATGCGCCCGATGTTGCCCAACCTATGTGATCGTTTAAGATCACTAAGGCAGCCGGGGCTACGAGCGATTCATTTAAGTCGACTTTAAGTCACAAGTACAATCATGTAATATGAATAATAAATTTATTACGCCAGATAAAGCTTTTGCCATTTATTTTAATTCTAAATAGGTATTCAATCCTTCCCTAAAGAAAACATAGATAACACAAGACTAAGACACTGATCATAAAACTGTGGCCCTGAAACTATCGATAAGCATATGCCGACGCCGGCGCATCCTTAGTATATTTGCATGCCCAGCTATCTCCCGGCATGTTATCTCCTAACCCCGGTTATCTGGGTTCAGTTTCGACTCTAAATTCAATGGAGCCGCATACCGGCCGGCTGCCTTTCCCCGGCCCTACAATTATTCTAGGGTCGCCAGACTAAACCACATAGGCTTAATTGGACGTTTAGCAAAAAGGGTCCAACCCACAAAATGGTAATTTTTTTAGTTGAATATACCAAAATTATCACTATGCTCCATATATTAAGAATCAAAGACTTTCATAGCGATCCGATGAGTATGTGCAAAGTTATGGTACTTGGTAGTCCAACCCACATGTATGGAGAGCGTAAATCAGCTTAAACCTAAAAACTCAAATATCTCAAAACTCACTTTGTGTGGGTTGGAACCTTTCTGCTAAACTCCGACCAATTGTCATTAAATTATTGTTTTTTACAAAAAAGTTTACTTATTTTTTTGGGAAAAAAATGATAATGGTCAAATTATTGTTTCCTGCCTGACAACTCTCTGTTACATACAAAAAAGGTATGTAATAAAAACGTTACAGAGTGATTTTATAATTGTTCACAATATCAAAAATTTGTGTTTCCTACAATTATACTGGTGTATGTATATTGGTACCCAAACAGTTTGTTACAGAAAGCTCCTGTAGAATTTATGGATCAAGATAGTTATCAACATAACTTTTGCTTGGGACTGACAGTAAAATCGACAAAATCACTACATATTGTTCCTATTGTCCCTAAGATACAGGTTTTATACCTAGTTTAGGGGTCATAAGTTCGACTTTGATCGTGTCACTATGTACTACAACTAAGTATGATGTTTAAGACAAATATTGTAAGAAAAGTACAAATAAAGAATTATCTTATCTTAAAAAGAATTATCTTATATACATATTTTTAGTAAATACGTATGATATACTACGGAACTGGCGTGCGTGCATGCTACTACGACTAATGAATGTCGATGAAGCGGAAGGATCTGTCAGGATCGTGGCAGGTGGCAGTCCGTGCTCTCTGCCTACCCCTCTGAGATACAGGCGTGGACTTATGTATGTATTTATACTACGGAACTCTCGATGTGCTAGTCTAGATCCACTTAGCCGGGTTTGATTTGATATATTCAAGGATGATACCGGACGGTATCAACACAATATAAATCCATTTTGGTTAAGGATAACGTAATTCAGTCTGGGCAGTCACTGGTCTCTGCCTACCACTCTGGGACACTGGTCTGAGCTTATGTATGGATGTAATGACATTATTGAAAAAATAAGATAATTGACTTCCCTAGAAAAGACTTCAACGCATTATTATGTCAAAAAGTCCAGACGAATGTCAAGAACATTTCAGGATCCCAAAAAATATCGGGAGGGTTCTAATAAGTATTTTATTTGTTGTGCTAACTACCAATGATAATTTTTTTTCATCTTTAATTTTATTCTTAGGCTCATCAGACCAAATCACAATGTATCCTAAGGCCCATATTACATTGTCAAAGAACTTTGATCGCAGGTAATATACATTGCTGGCTTATAACACTATTAGGATCAAGACACGTATCGACACCAGCAATGGATATCGACTAGGATCCTACCTATGAACTAGTCTAATATAGAATTTACACTAACATATCTTAACATGGCCTTTGCACTAACATTATCTTATAAAATATTTCTAAGTAATAATAATAATAATAAACTCACGCCGGTTATCCCCGAGGGAGTAGGCAGAGGCACCAATTACTAGAACTGGGCCTACGTTTTGCTGAGTTTATTAGGTCCCAACGTGATATTTCTAAGTATATCTCGATAATAAGAGCGCTGGTAGCCTAGTGATCGTATTGTGATCAACGTGATCGTAAAGTGTTCAACGTATCGTTAGGTCGGTCATATGCACTTTACTGTTCACTTGTACTGCTCCGACACGGAAGTGTACATAGTTATGTGCTTCAGATAAGCTTTAATTACAGCTGACAAAGTCTTTACTAATAGAGTATTGTGAGGCTTCCGAGAAGTTCGCGCGTTTGTTTGTTTGGATGGTTTCTTAGTAGAGAAGTAAAGAGATTGGATACATATATACAGAACAATTTTACTGTAGATGAAAAGGAGGTTACACAGGTATTTCTTAATGTAAAAGTACAGACGGAGGCCTTATCACTAAAAGTGATCTCTTCCAGACAACCAACTGATCGAATTCAAAGTTCCTATGTACTCATTTGCTATTTAAAGCTCTTTAAAGTTTGTGAAGTTTTTATATTTTAAAGTATTTATGGATGACTATAGCTGAGTACAAATTACTTGATTGCAGAACCAAAATGTAGCAAAATCTCGGATCCCAAAAATTACCAAAAGATTGCCATTGCCAAAAAATTACCTGAAGGTAAAAATCTCGGATTCCAAAAAACATTTTGATAAAAAATGGACCCAATGGCTGTGTATGTACCCTAGGCTTATGACTGATTTAGGTAAGTCTTGTAAGTACGCTAGTTTAAAATATATATTTACATTCATAGAAGAAAAAATGTCAGACTCAATTAAACATAAGATCCTGGAATGTATAACTTTCAGTTGATATTATTGGATAAAAGCAAGCATTTAGAGAGATCCGTGTTATTCTAACAAACTACTGTAGATGAAAACCCGGCTTCGCTCGGCTGAAATGTAGTCTCATAATGATATCCCACATTGTATCGACCACATATTTTTGTTCAGCATTGGATACCACGTGTCACAACACGTGACGAGACGTGACACCAGCGCAACGTTGGTGACATCGACATGTTTACTTCGCGACGCCATTATACATATATAGAAAGATCATTTTATATTGAAAATACTCGATAATCCGATTTTTCCGCCTGTAAGTTGTCGACTCGGATCGACAATTTTTTTACGCTCTTCAGTTTGATGTGCATTTCGTTCGAGTCTACCGTAGAATATTTCGAAATTATTAAAAAAATAATATCAGGCATTACCGCCAATTTGTTTTAAAACATTAAAGTGCAAAAAAAATTACATCAACATTCACAACCGGCGCCAAAAATATCATAATTTGTGTCCCAAAACAGTTAACATTATGGAACCGACGATTAATATTCACCTCATGAAAAGTAAAGCTAGTAAACACACTAGCATAGATTCTCCGAATCCCAGCGGCCGCCACTTGCAACAGCAGGTGATCGTGTGCGCGTGAGTGGAATCGCTGCCATAGTTTGGCTAGGTCGGGGAAGCTCTCCTGCTAATTTGTAGTGTTTTCAGTGTCGATAAGTACAGTCGGGAGCTGGTCAAACCAACAGTCATTTCCTTTACATTTCGCCCTGTTTGTAGGTTTTCAGACAGGCAGACAGGCGTTGATATTTTTTTCTATTTACTTCCATTTCAGAATTTTCTATCATATTTCTTAAACGCTCCATATCGCACCTACTTGAAATTATTCACTGACCTTTTAAATATTTTTAAACAAAATCACAACAACGGGCCATTTTGACATGTGACAACTAGAATTACCTACTGTTAGTTTAAGCTTTTACTCCACCAAAATCCACCGTATAAATATTTACTCGCGTATTGCCGCCTTATTCTTAGACTAGTGGTTGGTAAAATGCAAAATCTGCTTATTCTAGGATAAGAAGTAGTTTACTCCAGAGTAAAAACTTATTCCAGTTTGGTCGAATCGGGCTAAGTTTTTTTTTTGTTATCAACTGTAGGTAGGCTGGATAAAAGTTGACATAAGTAGCCGCGACCTAGCCCGGTATCTCGGCTTGTGCATAGTTATGTTATGCCCATAGCAATGCGTAATGTTAATGTGCAATATAAACATTCAAGAAGTGAACGTGGCTCGTATCGCATCCTGTACCGGGAAGGTTGAACGATTGATGATTTCTAAGAGCTGTGTGCTTAGTGCGAGTTTTTTTAACTACTCGATCGCGTTAACGTAAACTCACATTCTATAGGAGTGACAAAGCGCGCCAGCTAGTTGTCTCTCTGTCACTCCTATACAAATTGCAAACGCTCTCGCTATCGAAAGTGAACGAAAAAACTCGCACTAAGGGCCCTGATGTATAACTGCCAACTTACTGATTCGATATGAGACATTTGTACCGACGCTAAAGTTCCAAATTGGTCACGATACTTATTTTTTATGTAAGTTTTTTATCATTTATTTTGACCATTTTAAGGAACTAATTTCGGTACTATTTAGTTTTATTCATTAAGTCTATTTTTAATGTTTCTCTACAATTTTGGTGTTTGTGACGTCATCGTGGTCTTTAATTAGAGAGTCTTTGCCTAAATACACACATAAAAAAGTTGGTATCATTAACGTCAGTTGATTTGGGTTGGTAATTTTTTTATTAATTTACTGTCAACTTGAATTCGACTTTATAATTTTAATCAAAAAACAGCTGACCATATGACCTGACAGCCTTCTCGGTCTAGCGGTATCGAGTTCGATTAGCATGCCGATTGTCATGGGTTCGATGCCCACGAGGCCCAGATTTGATGTTTTTCCATGTTTGTGATGTCCTTACCTGGGTATCCTAGTTTGCGACAAGGACAAGTGATGTTAATTTGAAAAAAAAACAGCCGATAGAACATCTGCAGGAACGGAAGGAATGAACGGATGTTTTCCTTTCGACTTTGATGAAAAGCATTGTGAGGAAACCTGGTTTCTCAGGTACACACATACCTCAGCGCTTGAAATCGCCTATCCGCGGCGGGTGGTGATTAAAGCCCATACTCTCTCTCTGAGAGAAGGCCTGGACCCTAATACTGCCCTCGTAAGGAAGAACGCAGTAATAGCCATTACTGCGTTTTTACTTTGGATGCAAAATTGGGCTCCCTGGTGTATATCTATAGGTGAAAAAATAATGGTGGCTGTAGGTCTACTAGAAACCTAAAATTTCAGTAAGAAAATATGCAGTAACATATGAAATCCTTTTAATCCTAAGAAATAAATAGCTATTTACTCAAAACTGCGTTTTTACGATTACTGCGTTCTTCCTTACGAGGGCAGAATACTGGGACGTACATAGGCTGCTTACAGTACATCTGCCTCTGAACCCAGTGCTTTACGGGTGACTTTGGAACGAAACCGCAAATCTGGCCAACCGTCCAGCGTACACACATACCTTATGGTCTCGGACAAATTCGTGCCTTATCCGGAGGATCGCCTCCAAATCGGGAGTACAAAGGCTCCCACCGGGCTGCCCAAGCGCAACACGCTCTTAGCATCTTGTCGTCATGCTGCTAAGCCTTTCTGTAATTCCTTCTCCAGGCTGTACGATAAAGTGTTCTCTATCTAAACGGTTTTGTAACAGATAGATAGATAAATTAATAATTCATTTGTCCTTATAAACATACAGAAATAAAGCATTCATCAACCAACCCATTATGTACACCGAGGGGCACGGGTTTCTTCCCTGAGGAAGGTATAGGCCATACTCCACCACGGGGGCCTAGTCCAGATTGGTGGAGGCTTGTCAGACAAGTGGCTGGTCTTACTGTCAGAAGTTTTCAAGCCGCCCTAAGGCCTCTGAATTTGGCTTAACGACTGCCATCTATCGACGGCAGCCGGCACCAACTGCTTAATGTGTCTTGCGAAGCACGGAAAATGCCACTAGCGTTAGTCATGGAACGGTCACCCATCCATGCACTGAAGGCGCCCTATGTTGTTTAATCTTCGTGATCGTTTAAGATCACTCAGGCAGGGCTCTGAGCGATTCATACACATAAAGCATCACAGTTTGAACTGAAACTCACGTAAGCACTAGAATAGAATAGAATAGAATATTCTTTATTGTATGTACACCAGGAATTACACATGAGATTTGACAATAACAAAGTACAGTGAAATTGGCGGCCTACTAGACTTAATGAAGTTAAAAAAAACATAATTTATTTATAACAGTAGTAAGGTTAGTAGGTGTCGGATCCTCCTTTTAAGTTTACACCAATTTTAGGAGGAATTCGCTCCTCCTCAGGTCGGGTATTTGTACTTATGTTATAAATACGTTTAGGCCGACCTGCAAAGGTAGTACGAGGACGCGAGTCGCGCGCGACAACGTCAAAAGTCGTCAGAATTTGACAGTTAATGTACCGGAAAGTCGCGACTTTTGACGTTGTCGCGCGCGACTCGCGTCCTCGTACTACCTTTGCTGCATCATCTCCCAAATGTCACTCGAGTGGCCATTCAAATCGATTTTTGTATTAAGAGTTTTAGTTAATGCTAACTAGGTATATTCAGGATACACTTAAGCTAAGCGTCCACTGCATCGGCATCGATCCGTGATCCGAACGAAGCGGGCGGATTTGCTGCTTTGTATCAATTTTTATAGTATTGCGTGCACTGGATCGGCATTTCTGCGCCGGAGTGCGATATTCCTTCCGATGACGTCATCCACTTAGCGAAATTCTCAATTCAGAAACCGGCCCTTACTTGATAGAGACGAGCAACCGTACAATGCGAGCTCCGTCTCTGCCCACCATGCGAATCAAGAGTGAAACCTGGTCGGACTCTTCCGACATAAAGTCAAGTAAGTATATCCGGAATAAAGTTGGTAAGGTCTATAACTACATTTTCGTTTTTGCCAAATCGTTGTCGGAGTGACAGCGTTGACACTAACATATTATTGTGCAAACAAGTCTCCGCGGAACTCGTTTCCTTTTCGCTAGCCAAATCTACAGTCACACTTGTTTTGGCAACACGAGTTTGTACAGTCGAGAGCACATCACCTATACAATACACCCATGCACTCTACTCCGTTGCATTACGGGCGACTTTGCAACTAAAATGTGAAGTTTGACACTACTAATGTTTCTGCTGTCGAGTGTACAGTCGTCAGTAGAAGTCCTTGAACTTTTACTTGGGCTGAGCTTAGCTAGTAAGACATACTAAATAAGTGTAAACTACAGCATATTAGCCGACACGTTGAAGTAATAATAATATAATACCGTATGTTTTCTGTCTGTTTTCGTGTACTCTGAGCGAATTCACAAGGGTTACAATAACTATCCTTTGTGACCTTAATTTAGCTATGGTCTCTGCCTCCTCCCGGGGTGCAGGCGTGAGTTCTTAATGCATGATAAGATAAGATAAGATAAGAAGATAAGAATATTCTTTATTGCACATAAGAAACCAGAGACAAATAAAATTTACAATTAAAAACATACAATAGGCGGTCTTATTGCTAACAGCAATTTCTTCCAGACAACCTTGTGACGGAAAGATAATTAAGTTGATTAGAGTTGACAAACAATATATACTATTATTATATTATTTTCAAATACTTTAAGGAAGTCATAAACAAAAAAACAATATAACCAAATGAGTTATACCCTTACAGTCTTATTAATAAAAACGACCTATAGTGTGCTTGTAGCGCACTTTGGCTATAGTCCTCTATTAGACATATAGTACGCTCTAACTTTTCCTTATTAATAAAAGTACAACAATCCTACTTTAACTATCGTGCTCTTTTACGGCCTGTCAATTTGGCAACGTCGCGTACTATGATTCGTTTATTCTTTTAAGTCTGTGGAAGTGTCAAAACACCCAGATTGTCTAATCTATGTACATGACAAGAAAAAAAAGTTTTCAACTTTTCGTTTGAAAGTTTTTAAAGAGGATACATTTAAAAAGAATCGAATTGAAGAGGATACCATTTTATACCATTTTATTTTATACAAAGCCAATGTCAACTGTGAGAGCAGATTCGTCGGTGTCCAGTAATAGCCAAGGTAATATAGGTAATCCGTAGTCAATCAGGGTCCAGTAAACAGGCCAAAAACGTTCGATAATAGCACTTTTTCACGAAAAACCACTTCAGTACTTCAATGACAACCAAACCACTTCAGACAACAATCTGACAAATGCACACTTTTGTAATCTGTGGTTTTGCAACCACAGATTAAAATATCGCTTATAGTAAGCTTGTAGTCGAGATAAAGTAGGGCCATATCAACTATAAGTTATAGCAGGGTTATAGCCCAGTTATAATGTGGATTTTGTTATATTAATAACGTTTTTGTGAAACCCTATTATAATGATCTTATAAGGCCACTATAGCAGTGCTTTTAGTGACCTGACTTTTTATTAATAAGGCTGTTAGATTTTAGAATTTATCAAGGTATTATAATAATAACATCCACACAACACAATCACTTGACCTGGTCCCAAACTAGGATACCCTGTGCTATGGCAACCAGGCAAGGACACTATCCGTTTCTCTGTTTCCTTCGGCAATCTTTCCGTCACAAGGTTGTCTGGAAGAAATTGCTGTTGGCAATAAGACCGCCTATTGTATGTTTTTTTTTTTTTTTATTATAATTTCCTTTGTCTCTTGTTTCTTCTGTGCAATAAATAATATTCTTATCTTATCTTATCAAGGACAGTACAATCATCAAAAAACAACCAGACTGCGGCCGTTTGTACAAATGTACGGCGGCTCTCAATGGGAATCGAACCAACAACCTCTTTGTGGCTAAGCAAAGCAAGTTACAAATGTCAATGACAAGGTTATTCCTCTAGAGGTTGAAGGAAAATCCCAATTTCTATCCGAAAGGGGAAATCACGAACAGAAAAACATCCAGACTGAGACCATTTGTGAGTGGTTGACCAAAATGGGACCTCAAGGGAAAATAATTAATTTCTAGAAAATCGCGTTTCAAGTTTCGTGTATAGACAGGTTTCGACTCGGCTCGGCTCACAAAAATAAATCATAAAAAAATAACTACGCCACCTAAAAATATTCTGGTTAGACCAAAACAAAGCTAAAATACCAGAGATAAAAAAAATCAAATTAAAAAAAATAACGGTTTCCAATCCCCCAGGTCCCTTTTTGGTCAACCACTCACATTTGTTTAAATTAAGTACGACGGCCTTTATTGGGAATCAAATCCTTGACCTCTGTTTTGTTCACCAAACGTGTTACTGTTAGACAAACGTAGTACTTAGTGTTCGAATTAGAGGTCTAGCCCTAATAGGCCATTTGACAGGTTTGTGAAAACAAATCATATTTTTTGTTGGTGTTCATTATGTCCTCAGATAGTGGTAATTTTAACTTCTTTCGTGTATTAGGTACTTCTAAAGAAAGCAAACGCAAACTTACTTTTAAAATAATCCGCCAAAACGCAATCTTATGCAATATGGCGTCATGACGTCACATGGCAGTAAACAAAACCAATGAACGTAAGAACGAACGACATGAATGACAGGCGCCATTTTTACTGAACGGTGACGTCATCCATCATAGATTCGGCCAATCCAGTCCGTTTTCGACAATATGGCTGCAGATGTGTAATTATCCTATCCTGTTTGTTTTTGATAAATAATCTTTTTTTTTGTAGTTAAAATGCCTTAGAGCGGTTTCAAGGCTCATAATTAGTAAGAATACATAAATAATACATTATTTTTCACACTGCGAAGTAGCCTATTAGCCCCGTTTTTTAAAAAACTTGCATTCGTTTTTATAAAATTGGGGCTGAAGTACCTTTTTCTAAGAAGTACATCCCGGGCACGTAAGCTGATATGGTGCGCGCGCGCAACTCGATCGTTTTTCCGCGAGCTCGCATGTCGAAAGCTCTAAAATAGCGCCCTCCTTGACTGTACAGGCGAAAGCACATCGACCTTTACAGCTGTGCTCTCTACTTAGTTAAGTTTAGAAGGGTGATTCTCAGGACTGCATATTTCTTTGGCGCATTTTTTTTTTCATATTAACTCTATCAAAAGTAGCATATACAACCAAAACCTACAAATACGTTACAATACAATGTTCAGGGGCCAATAAACCTACAATATTTTACGTACTATTTTGTTTTATTTATTTACAATTTTATTAAAAGTTTCTCAACTATCGCGTTTTGTTCAAGTAAATTGTAGGGGAAAAAAAATGTTGCCATCCCCACAACAAACCTGACATTGGCAGAATCCATAGGGGTGCCATTATAAAGAATTGAATTGAAACCTACAATTGTTACTTTTTATTGAGTTACTATGAAAAAAATGCGCCAAAGAAATGCGATTTGAGTCATTCTGAGAATCACCCAAATCTCCATCTGGTTCACTAGAGCGCTACCAAGGAAAAAACATAATAGTGTCGAGGGGACTATAAAATCTAGTGTGCGTAACATTGAACTCTCAAGCAATAGGTTATTTTAGCGATTGGGGTGAAAATTCAAATAAAATGCAAGTACTTACAGTTGAAATCGTAATCCACCGTTTATTCCACGTTACACGTATTCGCACTTCAGCCGATCGTAGCAGACTGCCCGTGGTTCAGAAAGATGGCGGCCACCGCAAGGTGGCGCCATCTTTCCCACGTGGCAAGTTACTACTTCCGGAACAATTTACTCAAAATACAATTTTATTGATTTAAAATGTATAACTACTTCATAAAATCAACAAATAATAAAATAATAAATTTACATAATTTTCAGTTATCATTGCTTGAAAATAGAAATATTAAAATAATTAAGAATTGATATAGTTCATACAACATTAATACTTTTATTTTTATCTTGTACATTGAACTGATAATAATATCGTGAAATCAATTTACAAATCTATTTTTAATAAATCAGATACGCTTACTTTAAATCATACGCATAATGGTTTACAATGAAGTTACTCATACAAAACAAGTAATGTTTCTAACAGTCGGCCATCCTTTATCCTAAGCACGACCTCGTGTGTTATCATTAAAATATAATGAGGATAAATAATACATTTTGAAGCAATAAATGCTTTACAAAAGTGGTCATAGCTATTGAGGGCACTAACCAGTGTCAAAACCTTTCAGTTATTAAATGCCTTTCAAAAAAATTTTTTTTGTTTTTTTTTTTAGCACTAAATAATGCTTTACAAAATAATAATGATATGTGTAGCACTAAATAATGCTTTACAAAATAATAATGATATGTGTAGCACTAAATAATGCTTTACAAAATAATAATGATATGGGTAGCACTAAATAATGCTTTCCAAATAATAATGATGTGTGTAGCACTAAATAATGCTTTACAAAATAATAATGATATTGTGTAGCACTAAATAATGCTTAACCAAATAAGAATGATAATATGTGTAGCACTAAATAATGCTTTACAAAATAATAATGATACTGTGTAGCACTAAATAATGCTTTACAAAATAATAATAACATGTGTATTACTAAATAATACTTTTCAAAAAATCGTATAATTTCTGAACTCCTCCTAACTCTTACCAGTGTTGAACATTTCAATTATAATGCCTTTTCGTTTTAGCAGGTACAATAATTTGTCAGTACTAAATTATGCTTTAGAGAAGGGATTAGTTTCTTATAATAGTATGAATGCATTGTTTACAAAATTGTCGTAAGATTTATTCAGTTGAAGAACAATAACGATGATGAATCGAATAATAAGTTATTAACGGTACATATTTACATTCATAAAAAAAAAACAATTACTATGAGTTACAGTATCGGAGACTTAGCGTAAGCACACTCTAGACAAGAGTTAACATATTTTTTTATAAAGTGCCGCATTTTAGGAAACCAATAGGTGGAACTAATCTTTTCTAAGGTTTTATCTAAAGCAAAATGACCAATGTCATCGTGGTTTTGCTTCACGACTTGCCAGCGCACCCCTTTTGGAACGACCCACCGGTCACCATGTGGAGTGATTCTGAAGAGTTTACCATTTTTCACCCTGTAATTGGTCTTGATGTCGACAACATCATTCAACTCTGGGTTATTTACAATACCAATAATTCTCTGCACTTCATCATCAGCGCCTTGTACTGTAACTAACCAATTGGATTCACTTACAGCCAAAACGTTACATGAGCTAGGCAATGATTCCGAGATTGGATTGCGACTAAGCGCGTCGACGTGAGCCATAGATTTGCCCGGTCTGTACTCAATGCGAAAATTGTACTCTTGCATCTGCTCCCACCAGCGAGCGACGCGCGGTAGCATATCCCTCTTTTGGAAAGTTGCTCGTAACGAATTGCAGTCAGTTATGATGGTAAAAGGTACACCGACCAGGTAGACGCGAAACTTTTGCAAGGAGGCTACTACGGCAAGTGTTTCCAGATCATAGGAAGAATAATTTTGTTCCTCCGGCGTTGTCTGCCTACTAAAGTAAGCAATCGGCCTTAAAACATTCTCCTTGTCTTTTTGCAAGAGAATTCCAGCCACTCCTATTTTACAAGCGTCCGTATGGAGCTCTGTTTCTGCTTGTGGATTATAAAGAGCTAGTGTGGGCTTTTCTGACAAGGCTTTCTTTAATGCCTTGAACGCAGACTCTTGTTCTGAGCCCCAGACCCATTTTGCATCCTTCTTCAAAAGCTGTGTCATTGGCTTTGCTATAACTGAAAACCCAGGTACAAACCTCCGAAAGAAACTAGCGAGCCCAAGAAATTGGCGGACATTGTGTTGGTTTTCTGGGACAGGAAAGCGCTCAACTGCTTCTATTTTCCTTGATCCAGGACGAATTCCTTCAACGGACACCTCGAAACCTAGGTAATCCACTTTGCGACCAAAGAAAAAACATTTTGAGAGATTCAAGGTAAGACCTGCATTTAAGAATAGCTCTAAAACTGATTCCAATCTTGCCATGCCCTCCTCAATGTCCTTTGATGGAATAAGAACATCGTCTAAATATGCCAGCGCTTCCTGATGTCGTGCAGTTCCCAAAACCTGGTTCATTATGCGTTGGAAGGTTGCAGGAGCATTTGCTAGGCCGAAGGGCATTCTGTTAAATTCAAAATGCCCGTCTGGCGTAACAAACGCCGTTTTGAATTTGTCAGTCTCCCGGATCCCAATCTGGTAGTAACCTGAAGCCAAATCTAACGTGGTGTAGAATTGGTTTCCGGCCAACACATCCAGCTGATCGTCAATGAGGGGCATCGGATAATTTTCTTTTATTGTTTTCTTATTGAGAGCCCGGTAATCGATGCAGAGCCTAAGATCGCCATTTTTCTTTCTAACGAGAACAATAGGACTGGCATATTATGGTGAAGTGGAGGGTCGAATCACACCGTTATCCAGAAGTTCTGCAACCATATCCCGAACCTTCTCCTTTTCCATAATGGCCAGCCTATACGGCCGATAGACTACTGGTTCTGTATCATGTAGTTCTATCGACATTTCACCAGCGGAGGTGCAACCTAATTCTGATAAACCGATTGCTATACACCGCCGATATTTCTGCAACAGTGACAGCAAACGAGCTTTGTGTTCATGAGACAGAGATTCGTCAATATTTAGCTTGGACGCATCAATTGATTGCAATGTACTATCAGGACATTCACTAACATTGAGTACTTTGGAAACCACTCCTTCTTGAGCCTTACGCCCACGAATTACGAGGAAGCCCTTCTCAAGTGAAAGAGGCACATTAGATTGGTTGTTGACAACAATCTGTCCCATACCGTTCTTATCCAAACTAAACAGCCCAGACAAAATTGTGTACTGAGTCCCATCTTTAAATCTGGGTCCTGTTACGTCAAGGTACACATCTCCTGTGTAAGGTGGGCTAGTATAAACATCAACTATAGTTAATCCAGAGACAACGGTGTCATTCTTGTTATACAAACAAACTTTACTTGGGGACATTTCTACATTGGTTGGTTGAGTGATCTCCAAGTATTCACTAGTTTTAGTAATTACTATATGAGACTGTTCCGTAAAAGTTTGTCCCACTAGAAGTGGAACATGCATAACGTCGTCCGGGACCACTATAAGATCAACCTCTGCCTCAACCTCATCAATCCGGATACGCACTTGGCGCTTGCCAATGGCTTGCACCACAGAGTTACCGAACCCCTTCAGTGTAGGTAGGTTTGAAATATCGAAGTCCGAGTAAATTTTACGAAACTCTGAAAGTTTTATCATTGTGCATTCGCTGCCGAAATCAATAAAAGCATCAAACGTTACTCCATTTATCAAAGCCGTTTTATTAAACTTCCTACTGGTGTCTTTTATCTTTTCAGGTAGGATCTCCATTGCCTCAACGCAGTCAGAAATTTTCATCACAGTTTTATCGGAAGGTGCTACAGTTTTTGAATAACATTGTTCAGTTTCATGACCAATTCGTGCGCATTTGCTACATTTTTTTATAGGTAGCGTGCACTGGGAAACTGTGTGTCCATCTTTTTTGCAATTAATACAACGCAATGCCCTGGGAACTGTACGTGTTTGAAAATCTAAGTTTTTAGGTATAGGGCCCTTGACGAGTTTGCGATCACCATTCGGTCTAGCAGGTCTAGCGTTTCGTAAATAAGGTAACAGTTTGTTTGGGTCGTCAAACTGAACTGCCTCCGCGCCTAGTCTTACAGATCGGTCATCAAGACCGTGGAGAATGCATTCAACGGCTCGCTTCCCAGTGATTCCGCATCTATTTACCAAAGCCATTTTATCATAAAAATAATCTTCCAGTGAATCAGTGTAGCGAGCGCGTTTGGCTAACATATCGCTTAACATTTGGCCATAATTTTCATCCGAGGGGAATGCTGACAACAATTTTGATTGCCACTCGTCCCAGGTAAAGAGAACAGACGATAAGCTTTCGTACCACCGCTGGGCTACGCCACGCAACTTAGGAAGAGCGTAGTGGACGATTTGTTTTTCAGACCAATTATAAATAGAAGAGCACTCATTGACCTTATGCAGCCACATCGAAATCGTCTGTTCTTTTTTGCTGGGATCGAATTCTGGCACGGTGTTATGTACTGAGCTCAATCTATCTAAAGATTCGGTATTATGAACAGATTTAAGCAGGGTTAGTAGTTGTGAAAGGCTTTCTGACTTACTAGTAAGCAACTCTTCATTGTTGCGGCCGTGGTCCATGCACGCAGAGCGGCGGTCACGACTGCGCGAACGGCGGACATCCACGCCGGCACGCGAGGGTCCGCGGTCCCGGCTGCGCAAGCGGCGGTGGTGCACGCCATCACGCAGCAAGCCTCGTTCGCGGCTACGCGAGCGGCGGTGGTCCACGCCAGCACGAAAAGGGCCGCGATCACGACTGCGCGAGCGGCGGTGGTCCAAGCCAGCACGCAAAGGGCCGCGGTTACGGCTGCGTGAGCGGCGGTGGTCCACGCCAGCTCCCACAAGGTTGCGGTCTCGGCTGTGATCCACACTAGCGTGTGAGGAGCCCCGGTCACGACTGCGCGAGCGGCAGTGGTCCACGCCAACACCCGCAAGGTTACGGTCACGGCAGTGGTCCACGCCAGCGCGCGAGAAGCCCCGGTCATGACTGCGCGAGCGGCAGTGGTCCACGCCAACACCCGCAAGGTTGCGGTCACGGCAGTGGCCCATGCCAGCACGCGAGGAGCCCCGGTCACGACTGCGCGAGCGGCAGTGGTCCACGCCAACACCCGCAAGGTTGCGGTCACGGCAGTGGTCCATGCCAGCACGCGAGGAGCCCCGGTCACGACTGCGCGAGCGGCAGTGGTCCACGCCAACACCCGCAAGGTTGCGGTCACGGCAGTGGTCCACGCCAGCACGCGAGAAGCCCCGGTCACGACTGCGCGAGCGGCAGTGGTCCACGCCAACACCCGCAAGGTTGCGGTCACGGCAGTGATTCACTCCAGCATGCGAAGAGCCGCGGTCACGGCTGCGTGAACGGCGCGGGCGGTGGTTCATGTCAACCCGCGAAGAGAGGGCACGATCACGGAGGCTACCTTCTTCATTTCTCTCTTCACTGGACAATTGCCGTGAAGCGCGGTCTCCGCTAACGATAGGCGGGGCCCGAGGTGCGATGATGACCGAACATGCCGACCCTGGGCGCGAAGCCCGTGTCGGGGTGTACGGCGCTGCACCCTCGTCGTTCATTTCGTCTGTTGAAGATAAGTGAATCGCGTAGACTATGTAAACACTAGAATACACCACTAATATTAGGCAGCGCCTATCGCTATACTAAGCAACAATTTAACTCTTCGTTACAGTTATTTTGAAATTCAAAAGTCGATGCGATGATTCGAAAGAGTTTCTATTTACTGTTCAAATAATTCGTATCGCATTGCGTAGAGATGAAAATTAGGGCTAAACGGACTTTTCTTTACGTACCAACTAAAGCCAGAACGACTAAAAGGAAAAAAAAGTGATAATAAAAACGTGCGAGGGAAGAAAAAAAAAATTGGGTATTTCTCACTTTTATCGTGTGGACTGGGCAATCATCCCACTTCTGAAATGTCGAGGGGACTATAAAATCTAGTGTGCGTAACATTGAACTCTCAAGCAATAGGTTATTTTAGCGATTGGGGTGAAAATTCAAATAAAATGCAAGTACTTACAGTTGAAATCGTAATCCACCGTTTATTCCACGTTACACGTATTCGCACTTCAGCCGATCGTAGCAGACTGCCCGTGGTTCAGAAAGATGGCGGCCACCGCAAGGTGGCGCCATCTTTCCCACGTGGCAAGTTACTACTTCCGGAACAATTTACTCAAAATACAATTTTATTGATTTAAAATGTATAACTACTTCATAAAATCAACAAATAATAAAATAATAAATTTACATAATTTTCAGTTATCATTGCTTGAAAATAGAAATATTAAAATAATTAAGAATTGATATAGTTCATACAACATTAATACTTTTATTTTTATCTTGTACATTGAACTGATAATAATATCGTGAAATCAATTTACAAATCTATTTTTAATAAATCAGATACGCTTACTTTAAATCATACGCATAATGGTTTACAATGAAGTTACTCATACAAAACAAGTAATGTTTCTAACAATAGTATGTACTTGTATGACGACCTCAGTGGCGCAGCGGTTAGCGCTTCTGGTAGGCAAGAGATTCAAGAGGTCCCGGGTTCGAATCCCGGCTGGGGACAAAAAAAATTATTCCAGGTCTTAGATGTTTACATGTTTGTGATGTCGCTGTTTCTGGTTCCCACGTGACGAAGCAATCAATGTATGTGCCTGTATGTAAATGTTTATGGTTGATGTTTATGTCCAGTACCTATGGGACTTGTAAAACGATATTCGCACATCCGGCTAAGTAAGAGCTCTGCTAACGATTTAAGTTGGCTGCTTTGTGAAATTTGACGCTTCGATACACTTTGAGTCCACGCTTGTGTACCGGAAGGGTAGACAGAGACCTTTGTTTGCCACTGGCCACTGTCTTTCGAACTAATATTTCGTTCTAACCCTAAAAAAAAGAATACCACATAACAAAATCACTACTATAGTATACCCTATGCTATGGTAACCAGGAATGGAATCTATGGTAATCAGCTATAAAAATCGCTCGTAGCCTGGGCTGCCTGAGTGATCTTGAACGATCACTAAGGTTAACCAACATACGGCGCGTTCAGTCCATGGATGGGTCACCGTCTATGACTAACGCTAGTGGCATTTTTTCCGAGCGATTCCGTGCTTCGCAAGGTACGTTAAGCAGTTGGTGCCGGCTGCCGTCGATAGATGGCAGTCGTTAAGCCAAGTCAGAGGCCTTTAGGGGCGGCTTGAAAACTATAATTGATGTTGAACTATAATTGTATGTAGGTACCTAGTTCAACATAATTTTGTTTTATACCTATTTACAACATTATCATACACAATTTTATGAGTATGTTTTTTTAAGGAGAGGAGCGATTAATTTACTTATTGTTTTTTTTTACCTCACGCTTGTTATTATTTATATGTATATTGAAAAATTATCCGCATCGTAGACTGTCTAAAATCATACGCAGTATAATTAATGTATATCGTATACATGACTCCTCGAACGCAATGACCTAATTCAGCGCCAATGAAAGTAATAACAACACTGCATCACCTTTCAACCACAACAATTAATTCCACTTCGTGGAATTTGCAAGTCACATTGGCGTTTCGAATCGCTCGTAGCCTGGGCTGCCTGAGTGATCTTAAACGATCACTAAGGTTAAGCAAGGGTCACTGTCTATGACTAACGCTATGGCATTTTTCCGAGCGGTTCCGTGCTTCGCAAGGCACGTTAAGCAGTCGGTGCCGGCTGCCGTCGATAGATAGGCAGTCGTTAAGCCATGTCAGAGGCCTTAGGGCGGCTTGAAAAACTTCTGAGAGTAAGACCAGCCACTAGTCTTACAAGCCTCCACCAATCCGAACTTGGCCCCCGTGGTGGATATGGCCTATACCTTCCTCAGGTACGAGACCCGTGCCCCTCGGTGGGGACATAATGGGTTGAGATGATGATGATTGGCGTTTCGGAGTCACAATAGCGTCATTGTGACGTCGAACTACTGACGTACCGCTATCAATTTTTGCGACGTCTATACCCTGTCAATAGCCTATAGACTAACGAGCTATGTAAAATGACGAACTATGAAAACTGACGAGTCTCCCCGACTAAAAACAGTGGAAGAAGTTGTGACTCGTAAGATAAAGGTTTTAAATTAAAGCTTAAATCCGTTCTTTAATTAATTAAATCGTTTAATTAGCTAAATCGGTTTAATTTTTATTAAGTAAAATTAAGTGTTTTATAAGAGGGCCGTTGACTTACCTTTTAAATAAACAAAATTAAAAAAATCTGTTCCAGTTGAATGTTATTATTCTATTGTTGACTATAAATGACAAAGAATCCTGTAAAAAAAATTTGAGCCACTTTAACTACCTATGTATGACAGAATTTGATTGTAACTTTCGATTTCTTTATAGATATATTTAGCATGTTAGATAAATAGGTACTGAAAATATTTGTGTGCTTTTTTACCAACTTATATATCCACCAACATTCTACAAACGTAGGATTTTGTATTTGTAGGTTGTCCTAGTTTAGAGGAAGGCTGAAAACGTAAGGTGAGATTAGTTAAAATGCCTCTGAGGAGCGTTTCAGAGGAATTGAGTTTTTTTAAGTAACTCCGTTAGAGTTCAAAGTATAATTATAGTGATTCAGAAGTTTTATTCTAAGGTTATTAAAATGTCCTAATATTTTAGGGACACAAATTAATAACTCTACTGAATTACTTTAGCAATTTAGTAACAACCTTATTTAAATATTATTATTTATCTCAGTTTTCTGTTCCTACATCTGCAAACATCTCTATTGAGCCCTCAGCACCATTAGGACCGACTTGAAAGCATGTAACATCGCACAAACGTCAACACTTGCCTGATAAAACGTAAATCAATTTAGTGCAAGAGTGCAGTGTACGGTTGCCATGGCGGCAGGGATTTCTGGGACTAGTTGCAAAACGGTAAAAAGATGCGATTTTGTTTTGTTTAACGGGTTGCTTTTGTATATACTGTATTAAGACACTGTAAAAACATAAGCTTCCATCATACATAACTAAGTCACTATCTAGGGAGTAATAGTTGAACACTTATTACAAGTATTCAGTGTCTGCCACAAAATTTAATGGTTTCGACTGTTTGTTTGAGAATGTGACATATTTGATGCTTTTGATGTAATTCCTGGTGTACATACAATAAAGAATATTCTATCTATCTACTAGTATCTATCTATCTTTTAGATGGGCTAGGTTGAGGCTTTCGGATGGCATATTGTTTTCGTTAAACCAAGCTATTATAAAATGCAAATTCGTATTTTTGACGATATTGAATGTCTGGGATTGTAAATATCCAGCCCGTGGATAGTTACATAACTGTTCCGCTGATCGTAATTCAGAACCATTAGTGAGTCAAGAATGATGTGGTCGAATATACTTTTTAATCGTTATTAATTGCCGAATGATTAGAATTTATTCTATTCTTATGCTAATTTAAGTTCCTAATTAATATTGGCGCCACAATAAATTTATGATCTTTATTAATATTAGACCCACAATAAATTTACATACCTACTTAATTTAAAAAAAAACATTAAATCACTTGTAATTCTTAATGAATACAGAATATAAATTTGCGTCTTTCCATGACCTCATGGTCACAGACGTACACGCCTATAGCAGTGGCATCTCAATCGTATCGAGGTCGTCTCCTTTGATGCGCGCGCGCTGCTCCAGAAGCGCCATTTTATTTCGATGCGCAAACGCATGCATCAGGTCGTTGACCGCCATTCTATGACGGTTGGTCGGTAAGATAAACGATCGAATTTGACATTTCGTTTGTTGACTGTAAAGGTCAGTGTGACGGACGCTCTGATTGTTTTTTAAATGAACACGCTTCGGATCCGGCTTTGAAAACAAGTTAGTTACTGTAAAAATTGACTTGGTATAACGCAATGTTCTAAAAGCCAAATAAAGTTTTCTATTATCAGTTATTATATCAAAATTATCCCTGATTGTCCTAGAAAAAATAACGGGGTCCTGCTGTTTGACCAAAAGTCATTTGTCAAAATTACACTTGACAAACAACGTTTGACAAAAAATGCTTTCGCCAATTGATCATTTTACTACTAATCATTTTACAAATGACTCACTTATCCAAATGATCAACACTTAAATTTACATTTTACAAATAATTATTTTACTTAATGAACATTTAACAACTGAGTTATCAGACAAAACTACTATTGGTCTAAAAACGTTTGATAAAATGTATTATTTGACAAATGTTTCGTTTATTAATCAATCTTACGAACGGGGGGTCGGCGATGTAAAGAATACGTGACAACAGAAATATAGGTGCGACGACGCGCGTAGCGAAGCGGAGCGCGTCGGAGCGTTAGGTTCTCTATGTAAGATCGAAAACAGACTCGACTTTGATGCGTTCAATATTTTGTTAAATGACATTTGGACAAATGCTTCATTTGCGAAACATATTATTTGGTGAAATTAAAAAAGGTCAATTGACATTTTAATATTCAAAACATTTAACAAATGTAGTGTTTGCTAATGGATCATTTGCTAAGTGAGTTTTTGTAAGATGATACTTTTGTCAAATGTCTCGTTTGCCAAATGAACATTTGGTTAAACGTTGTTTGTCGAATGACCATTTGTCAATAATTTTTTGGTCAACCATTAGTAATCCAAAATAACGCGTGGAAAGTAGCGAAGTAGTTTTTCAAAATAAATTGCAATAACCCTCTTTTTATGGTATGTTTGTCAGTTACACTTTGTTAGGTCAAGACTTTTTTTTATTACAATTATTCACTCTTCCGTTTAAGAGAAGAATATTACTTATTTAGTGGAAACCGCAAAAATAAATAAATCATAAACTAATCTAATTTTCAACTAGATTTCATAATGTTACAATTTAAAAAAGTGCTACATTTTTATTAATACATTCACTGCTGGAATGCCTACATCTATAAAGTTCTTAGGTAGGCATAGCTTGGACAATTAGTGGCAATTGGTCCGACCGTCCTGTCGTCCAATTTAGCTCGTCCTAAATTCTGCAATTGTTCTGATTGCCGGAGTTTGTTTGGTCGCCTTTGTTTTTAGCTCCAATTGACTTTTAATTGGATGCTGTGATAATTGTGTGGTTGTATTGTATTGATTGTGTGTATATTTCTGGCAACTTTGGCGGCTCTGACCGCGAAGTGGTCGACCATAGAAAATAGCGTGAAAATATGAAAAAAAAAGGAAAACTTGCGGTAAAACTTGGTACGAAGTTTGCCGGAACAGCTAGTTATTATTATAAAAGCTAGTGTAATATGGTACAGGATTGAACTGAGCAAAAATATTGATTTATACCGTAAAGCACAGGTTTTTTTCTGTTTGAATTCAAGTTAACATGACACCGGTCATTTATCTAAAAGGCAATGCTCACAGCTTTCCTGATCTCCAGTGAACGTTGACTTGATTTATCTAGACCCAGTATTCGTAGGTCCCCAGCCCGTACATAGAACACTATTTCTTGACCTCTGGTTGGTTAGGAGAGTCCGTGTACTGCAGTCAATGATGCTAATGAGAGATGACGTATGGTGTCCCGATATGCAAGTTCTGCGTTGGCTTGATTGGCTTAGATACATGTCAATCAGTTGAATGTTGGAATAACTACCTAGTTTAGTTTTAGAAAATCTTGTCATATACAGGGTGTCCCAAACTCAACGTCAAACCGACAACGGGTGAAAAGGGAAGTCATACTGGTTATCAGAAAAATATAAAAAAAAAATCGATTTTTTCATTTTAAGTACAAAATTATTATTTTTTTAAATTATTCAAGAAATTTCACAAACATAATGAAAACTAAAATTAAAATGTGTTAAAATGTGGGTGTTTTTTTTAGACTTTGCTCTTATGTGTAATTCAATTTTAATGTCTTTGATGTGATAAGGATTTTGGTCACATGAATCTTCTATTCACGGTAAAAAAAATCTACCGAGTAAACCCATAGCTTCTAAAGCGGTAACACCGCGTAATTAATAAATTAACAATGTCTAGTGCTTAAGTAAGTTTCAGTTCAAAAATTAATTTATTATCCGCCCAACGCCAGAAATAAACCAAACTGGTAGTAAATGAGACTGCTGGGCCAACGAGACAAGGAAAAAGATTTAGTAAAACATCCAATACTGTTCAAATATTGTCAGTGCACACAAAGCTCTATAATGTTCTCCCAACCGTTTATTTGTGGCCACTTGATAATCCAGTCATTGCGATGACAATTTGTCGCTTTGTTTGGTAAAGGGCCTTTGGATATTCGTCTCTGAGTCAACAAGATGTATGCTTGAGTAAGCACGGTAGGAGGACAGTAATGTCCCACTCGGTTGACAGAAAATTTTCTCTCTTTTCACCCGATAATGAATGCAAATGGGGATATAGCGATCTGAAACCTGATTGAACACCAAATGTGATGAAAACCATCTATGATCCACAAAAATGCTTTATGATTATGATTAGAGCTAGGTAGTTCTCTCAGAAATATTAAAAAAAACATTTTTTTGTATAATATAAAAATGTTGCTCAAATGAACAAACATATTTAAATTAATCTACCTACGTTGCTACCACCTTACATTAATATGAACACAGAAACAAATTATTATGGCTAACATCCCCTATTTGGTCCAAGTATGTCCGCGAAAAAGTAGCCGAAACCAGCGTGCCTGGATGCAATGAATATCGATGAAGCAAAAGTGATATATCAGGATCGTCGCAAGTGGTAGTCCTGGTCTCTGCCTTGCCTACCCCTCTGGGATACAGGCGTGAGCTTATGTTTGTATATTAATTTTAGTTATTGCCCACCAAATACGTTTTAATCACTATTCCGATAAAGTGCGGCTTTCGTATCTTTTTTTGTAATTTGTCAAAAAAAGATGTATAGTGTGGTGATAATTCCTTCTGTTTGTTCATGCAAAGTGGACAGTAAAGAGTAACGGCTTTTGTCCTCTCTTAATTAGCGGTATCTTAAGAGAGGTACCGTTTACTTACTGTGATTTACAACAAATGGCGTGTTAAAGCCATGTTTAACTGGGAGCATCTCATTTTGTTTCTAACGTGAAAATGTCTCGTAATTTCTGTTTGAAATCGCATCTCAAAAAGAGTTTCACCAACTTTCTCATTCTTGGGCTGACCGTGAAATATTTATGAGAATATTTGAGTAAAATCTAGAGACTATTATTTATATTTAGGTAATATTAAAATTAATCAAGCCCAAGGCTTCAGGACGGACGGCTTGAAAACTTCTGACAGTAAGACCAGCCACTAGGCTTACAAGCCCTCACCAATCCGGACTTGGCTCCCGTGATGGAGTATGGCCTATTAGATACCTTCCTCTGGGAAGAGACCCGTGCCCTTCCTTGGGAGCATAATGGGTTGAGGATGATGCTGTTGGCGGGAATACCTGAACGGATTCTTATCGGGATGGTTGGAAATGGATGAAATGAAAATGGAATTCCTCAATTTTTTTTTTACAAAAACTGACCACCGATTGACCCGGATCTCACCTGATGGTAAGTGAAGATGGAGCTGAAGATGTTCCTCGTTAGTTCAGTAAGAGCCTATTCACTCTAGCCCCAAATTATACCTTTCCGGAGTAAATTAAATTAAGTAAATTCCTCAAAGTAAAGCGCCTAACTCAACATTTAATCCGTTTTAGACAAGAACGATCGAATGTACCTTCTAATTTAACTGCCTACGTCTGAGAACGAGTCGGAAGTTTTGATTTATGTTTCAAGTCACCGGAAAATGGTGCGTGCACGTCGCGTGACATTTGATTTGGGGTGACCAAATGCTTAGTTATTTCACGGGACATTAACTTTACTAATCTCTCCGAAAATGGTGTTTGGTTTCTTTAGACATTGTAGCACTGACTGCTTGTAATAATATTTTGTAATTTTCTACCAGAAACTTGTACGCCTTCAAAGCATACATGATTTTCTTCAAAAATTTCACTTCAAGTATTAAATTTACGACTATGTACCACTAGTCCTATTCTAAAATAAACTAGTAATAATAGCAACTTCAGTCCTTGTAATTAAGGTTACAAAATAATAGAGAGACATTTATGTAAAGATATTTTCGTATTTTGGAAGAAAGACTGTCGAAACACATTATATTGAGTGAATGTCGGGCCGGCAAGGGACGTCCCAGGCGAATGTTAGCAAAGGGAAAGATAAAAAGTTCCCGAAACCGGCGTGCGTGCATGCAACGACTAATATGTCGATGAAGGCAAAGTGATTTGTTAGGGTCGTGGCAGGTGGCAGTCCCTACCTCTCTGGAATATAGGCGTGAGCTTATGTATGTATATTTTTGTCTCTTTCAGACTTTCATAGTCCCTAAAACAGTTTGCCGTTCGCCGATTTTTTTTTTTGTAAAATACAGTCGATATTTTTAAACACATCAGTTCAACCTGTACATTGTCGTTGCTATAGCGTCCATAGCCGAAGTAGAATGCACGTATGTAATTTTGATGTACTTTTGACTGGTCTTACAGGACACGTGTGACTTGTACACATTTTAGGTAGCGGTTCCTATCTCTAAAGTTCGTTTTTTAATTCGATGCAAAAAAAATGACGCGGTGTTACCGCTACAAAACATATATGCTGGGTAGATTTTTTTTACAGTGAATAGAAGACTCATGTGACCAATATCTTTATCACATCAAAGACATTAAAATTTAATTACTCATAAGAGCAAAGTCTAAAAAAAAACACCTACGTAGCACACACAATTTTAACTTGAAGTAAAATACGGTTATTGGTTTTTACGTACTACCAACATTCAGACATTGACAGCCTTTGGATTGTACAGCTTGTCTATTAAGTCATGAAATTAAATGCTTGGTAATAAATATTTATGCCTATGTCTCTGGCAACACTAATATGACCAAAAAAAAAAACCCCTTATAACAATCTGTCACCGAGATCGAGTTGTGGACTCTATTATTTTGAAATTGTTTTTTGTTTCGGTTTGAATTCATCTGAATTTGTGGTTAAATAAAGTAAATATAATCTACAATGAAAAAAACAATTCGAAGTGGAGCTCGGGAAGTGATTTTCAAAGTTTTTCAGCGATGTTTATTGGAACACGAAGCTGGATACATTTTATCGGATTTGGACGATGTATATGCTAGAACAGCAGCTATGACGGGTACGTAAGAGTGCTCCCTTTATTTGAAGTCTTATCGTAAGTTAAAATTTGACTTAATATTTTATGCTGCGTCAAAAATAGCATTGTTTACATTGCATGTTTATAGGTTATATTGGAGACCTTCCTGACTTCGTTATAGTCTGACCAAACCATCTTAATACTTTAGCATCATTGTTCTGGACAATAGAACTTCTAAATCAAAATCAATTGTTTCTTAACTGAAAAAATAGGCGAACATTTTTTTGTGATAGATTCGATTGTTAGTTTTTTTCTGTTTTAGGTAAATCTGAAAGTTCGGTTAGGCGCATTGTGGATGAAGGGTACACAAATAACGGAATATTTGAAACTCCTGGTAAACACAGACCCGGCCGTCCTAAAAAAGAAATGGATGATTTCACTTTATGTGCACTTAGGCAAAAAGTGTTTTCACTTTTTTTATACGGTGCGGAAAGAAGGTACCTACCTTGAGAAAATTGCAAGTGATTGCAAAAACAGATCTAGATTTTGATTGCAGTCTAGAAGTTCTGCGTAAAATTTTAAGAGCGATTGGATTTTCTTATAAGAGATGTTCAACAGACAGAAAGGCTCTTATAGAACAACCGCACATAGCAGCTAAAAGAGAAGAGTATTTAGGAATCCTAAGAAGAAACAGAAATTTGCCAGAAGAGTTACGAAAAGATGTAATTTACCTAGATGAGAGCTACATTCACTCCTCATATAAGGTAACATCTTCGTTATTATTTATTTTACATTTTAATGGTTATGTTAGGACGCTTTAAATAATTATAAAAACAGTTTTTATTATTTTTTCAGGTCAAAAAATGTTGGCAGTCTATAAATGTCGATGGCGTTACACAAAATATATCTAAAGGCAAGCGGTACATAATCGTCCATGCCGGCAGTGAAAAAGGCTTTGTCCCAAACTGTTTGCTTATATTTACTGGCAAAAATAAACTGGAAGATTACCATTCTGAGATGAATGCGCACAATTTCACAAAGTGGATCTCAGAAAAGCTTATACCGAACCTACACGAGCCTTCAATAATTGTCATGGATAATGCTCCATACCATAACGTGACCACAAATAAGGCTCCTACCTCACAATCCCGGGTAGATGAAATCAAACTTTGGCTTATGGAAAATAACATTCAGTTTGATCCCACACTAAGAAAGCCGAATTTGCTAAATTTGGTGAAAAAAAATAAGCCTCGCCCAATCTATGCAATCGATGAGCTTTTGGGAGAAAACGGGCATACCGTGGTGCGGCTTCCACCGTACCACTGCGATTTGAATCCTATTGAGCTCATCTGGGCTCAAGTCAAACAAAATGTTGCTGCACACAATGTTGGTTCCCGGGATGTGAAGCAGCTAACTGAAGAGGCCTTTAACAACATCACTGCTGAGACATGGAAAAACTGCTGCCGTCACGTCGTAGATCTGGAAAACGAATATTACGAACGAGGAAGGACCCTTTATCAAGACGTAGATGATTTAATAATCCGCATAACCGAAGATACTAGCGATGACAGCAGTGTTGCTGATGATTCTAGTGATGAAAATATCTCTTTGGATGTAGAATATTTGGAATTTGAAGATAGTGATTAAATCATTATCTTCAAATTTATGTTGAAATTAATGTTGAAATAATTTTTTTTTTATCTACAATAATAAAATAAGAGTTTTTTTTGCTTTGAATAGTTGTTGTTTGTCCTGCAAAGATCAAAATTTTCTGTCACTGTATACAGTGTGGCCACTACGTAATAGGAGTTGCCAGTTGTTAGACAGGGTTGCCCTTATTTAATTTCATGACTTAATAGACAAGCTGTATTGTTTTTTTTATTTATTCATTTTAACAATCTTAACTATCATTACAGGGAGTCCCTAATTCAATAGTTAAGTTTACAATAAAAAAAATCAAGCACAAACAATTCTGAATAATAATAGTCTACAATAAACAACACAATTACAAACCATTAATTATAAACTTAATATTTGAGTTGTGGCCTTTGTGAACTCGTTCAGCGTACAAGTAAATAAATAGTTATGTCAACGCGACAGTATGTTTTTTTGCATTGATTTATAAAACAGACGTTAGAATCCCCGAAAACGGCGTGCGCGAATGCCATGACTAATTAAATTTGGTTAACCGAAAGGGGATTATCAGGATT
The DNA here is from genome assembly GCA_947310845.1 of Yponomeuta plumbellus. Lineage (NCBI taxonomy): Eukaryota > Metazoa > Arthropoda > Insecta > Lepidoptera > Yponomeutidae > Yponomeuta > Yponomeuta plumbellus. The sequence continues at coordinate 2,323,791 of OX371199.1, read as the reverse complement.
GCGGCGACTATCTCTGGTCTCTGCCTACCTCTCCAGGATATTTTATGTTTTTGTTACTTAATCTTTCATGCTCACTCACACTTTCTCGTACACTAACAAGCTGTCAATAGCTGTTGACAGCTGTCAAATGTTTTTTTCTGTACGCGCTTAGCCAACTCACAGCTGTTAACAGTAGATTAACAGCTTGTTAGTGTACGGGAAACTGGGGGTTAGTTGTTAGTTTTTCTTTATTAAAAAAACCTTAATTATGCAATTACACAATTACAGCGTTAAGTCTCTTTTCTAGTTCAATGCAAACAAATAAACTGTCACGTTGACATACCAATGCAAGCCTAATAATCCCATTTTATTTCCCAAGTTAAAATTGTGTATGCTACTAATTAGAAATTAAAATTCTAATGTGTTTGATGCGATAAGGATTTTGGTCAAATGGGCCTTCTATTTGGACTTCGCCCCTCTGTGGTGTAGTATGGCCTATACCTTCCTCAGAGACGAGACATGTGCCCCTCGGTGGGAATATAAAGGGTTGATGATGAGCCTTCTATTCACGGTAAAAAAAATCTACCGAGTAAAACTTTATACTTTATAGCGGTAACTCCGCGACTTTCTTTTTTGTACTGAATTAAAAAACTGACTGTAGTGTTGATCTAATTTTGACTCCTGACCACCTTTAGTTGACATAATGTCACCGAACACCGGCAGCCGACCGTGTCGTAACGACACGATTTTGTCGGCATTTACAAAGGGCTTTGTGCAGTATATTGATGTGCCAGCACTTTGGGTGGGAATTTATTCACGTGCTCGCTGGAGTGCAGCGCTACCTTTATTTATGACGCGTCTCATTTCCGCGTTTTATTGTGCTTTCTGTGTTGGGTCTGTAAACTTTTCTCCCTTCTTTTTGTGGCAATAAACGTTGTACAGTTGCCAGCATGGGAACTTTTGCGAGTATATATTTTAGCTCTCGACTGTACCTTATGCTATGACCCTAAGAGTTGAGTTATGACTTTATGAGTTAACTAGCTTTCGCCCGCGACTCCGTCCGCGTGGACTTTAGTTCAAAATTTTGCAACCCCGTTCACTCCCTAAGGGACTTCACATACGACGGCTATAATATACATTACATCCCGGGATGTATAGCTTTACATTATATTAAAGTATCACACACGCAAAAGGTAACGTAATGTATATTTCGCTTCATTTCGTTGACATACGTCTCGACCGACACACGTTCCGGCTGCTAAGGCGTTATACAGGGTGTTATTATGGATCTGTTGACTTACTTACTACTAGATTTAATAGATAGCTAGTTCATCAAAAGATGGTTGAGATTTTGATGCGCGCATGCGTTGATGGATCTGTTGACTTACTTACCACTAGATTTAATAGATAGCTAGTTCATCAGAAGATGATTGAGATTTTGATGCGCGCATGCGTTGGCACATGTGCCAAAAATAGAACGATGTGCATTGAACATCATATAAGTAAGGAAAATTCCGAAGAGTTTAAATTATATGCGGAATTATCAGACATCGCCACCTAGTAGACAGGCATGATATTATTACAAAATTGATGACCACTGTGTTGCTAGACTTTTTTATCTTTTCTTGAGGTAGATTGATTTTTGTTACTATCCTTCATGTTAAAGGCAACATTAATGTTTTATTCCATCACAATATAATTTGTAACTTCCTATGTTATATCTATAAAATCATAGGTCATCAATCGACAGAATCGAAGAATTGCTCGCAGCCCTGGCCGCCTGAGTGATCTTAAACGATCACGAACGTTAAGCAACATAGGGTGCGTTCAGTGCATGGATGGGTGACCGTTTATGATTAACGCTAATGGCATTTATCCGAGCGGTTCCATGCTTCGCAAGGCATGCTAAGCAGTTGGTGCTGGCTGCCGTCGATAGATGGCAGTCGTTAAGCCAAGTCAGAGGCCATAGAGTAAGACCAGCCACTACTCTTACAAGCCTCCACCAATCCAGACTTGGCCCCCCGTGGCGGAGTATGGCCTATAGTATAGGCAGGAAGGTATAGGCCCTATACCTTCCTCAGGCTTACGAAACGTAGCTTACGGCCGATTTCTGAATTGAGAATTTCGCTAAGTAACTACTTAACTCTAGCGTTGTCTCGTCAAATTTCTCAGAAAAGAGCGTGACAGAACGTTATTTAAATATTTACTTAAGTGAAATTCTCAATTCGGAAGCCGGCCTTTAGCGAGACTATTTAGTGATTACAGATAGGACTACAAGTGATGTGGAGCAAATTATTTTTTTGAGACAGGACTCTGAATACCTGTATATGTATGTCGTTTAGCGACATAAGACTCCTAGTGGAGTTTTTGAATCACCAAGAAACTTTTTGAACACCCTGTTCGAAGAAAGATGTATCGTAATATACGAAAAGGTAATGAGATATATTAAGATTTATCGACAGGTAAATATACATCTTCGTATCGCTCAGTACCTTTAAGGTACGAAGATGTAAAGATGTATATGTATTATAGCTGCCGTGTGTGGTCTCCTGACGATTTCTATGGAAAAATGTAATGAGATATATCGTGCTATAATATACATCTTTACCTTATAGCTGTCGTGTATAGAGTCCCTTAAGGGTTAAATTTAGAAAAACGGTGAAACACGAGTTTAATCAATTGTATTGAAGAGTATTTATTTTAAGTTTCAAGAAAATTAGACAACATTATTTATACCTCCCATACAAATTTTGGCAACCCTTTTTGAATTTAGGTTGAATGTCAAAAAATCCGGTCTTATTCCTTGGCTACATTATATACAGACCCTCTGTGCAAAATTTCAGCTTTCTAGGTCCAACGGCTTGGGCTGAGCGTTGATTGTCCTGTAGGACATTAAGGCCGATTTCAGAATTAAGAATTTCCTAAGTAAATACTCAACTGTAGTGCTGTCTCGTCAAAATTCTCAGAAAAGAGCGTGACAGAACGTTACTTAGGTATTTACTTACTGAAATTCCCAATTCAGAAATCGGAGATGCGGTCCGTGGTCTCTACCTACCCCTCTGGGATACGGGCGTGAGCTTATGTACCTATGTATGTTTTAAAATTTTCTTATAATTGCAATAGAAAAAGATTGTATAATTCGATCAAATTACGGTTAATTTGTAAAAAAATCGTTTTTTATTTGTTTGGAATCACAACTAGAACAAACAACCCACGTTTAAGTCCAAAGCCAAAATCACGAACTCTACAACCAATGAAAGGCAGTTAATGTTTTATGGACGCCATTCGATATCCAAACAATGCAATTAATGGGCCATCATATCGTAAAACTTAAGGCCAGTAATTAATAAGAACGTACGAGCGATTCTTATCGTGTATGCGTGCACGTTCCAATAACGATTATCTTTTCAACGGCTTTATTTCAGCAAAAAAACGCCAAAAGAAAGTGGGTACTTACAGCTCGATCTCTTGAAGGTGACACGGAAAATGCTTCGTCTTGAGCATGGTAATGGTACTTGTGACATTGCTAGACCGTGTCCGCTTTTAGATCCTCCTAAGCTCGTAATATAATACAACCCTATTTTTTAATTTTCTAATCTATATATATAAAATTCAAAGTCCTGACTGACTGACTCACTCATCAACGCCCAGTCCAAGCCGTTTGACCTAGGAAGCTGAATTTTGCACAGAGGATCTATATATAATGTAGGCAAGGAATAAGAACGCATTTTTTGGAATTCAACCCCTGAGGGGGCGAAAAGGGTTGCCAAAATTTGTATGGGAGGTATAAAAAATGTTGTCTGATTTTCTTGAAACTTAAAATAAATTCTCTTCAACACAATTGATTGAACACGTGTTTCACCGTTTTTTCTAAATTTAACCCTTAAGGGAGTGAACGGGGTTGTACAATTTTGAACTAAAGTCCACGCGGACGGAGTCGCGGGCGAAAGCTAGTGTTCAATAAAGTGAAAGACACCAATAAACTTATGTTTCACGCCGCACCTTTATCAAATCAAATCAAATAAAAGTAATGTTTATTAAAAGTCAGAAAACAATCATTGTTATATAGTGGTTACATACTAAAATAAAAATTTGCGTAAGTAACAGGCAATGGTGGACAATTAGGACAATAGGGAATGGATGAAAATATCAGAAGTGCTTGATATTTTTTTCGGTGATAGGAATAACCTTCCTTAACGCGAGAAAAAAGTTTCAATTTTTTTGGCTTCGTAGTTAATTTTTAAATAATCTTAATATTTTTCCATTCGTAGTTCTGGGCTCAGAACGGCTTAACAGACATATTCCTTGGTCCGCTACGTATTAAAAAAAAATCTGTGGTGACATTGACAGCTTTTCAAGGTGGATTTTTTTTCATACGTAGCGGACTAAGGAATACGTCTGTTGAGCCGTTCTGAGCCCAGAACTACGAATGGAAAAATATTAAGATTATTTAAAAATTAACTACGAAGCCAAAAAAATTGAAACTTTTTTCTCGCGTTAAGGAAGGTTATTTCTATCACCAAAAAAAATATCAAGCACTTCTGATATTTTCATCCATTCCCTATTATAGCCCGCACAGCCTGTGTCGTGGACGACACGACATGATTGGGCATTATATTATGATATTACAATAGTGCAATCTAAGCAGGCAATCTGTCTATTAATTTTACGTTATTAATTTAATAGTAACAATTTTTGAATTTCGATATAATTTCCTGCACAATAGGAAGTGAAGACATAATAAATCTTAATTATTAATCAAATTCACGCAAACTAAGTGAGGTCCATCGGTGACGATCCTTAATATCAATGTTAAAAGTATCGTAAAAGAGTTAATGATGCCCAGAAGACTTTCGTAAGCACTATGGACATATTATTCACTTTATTCCGGTTTCCGTCTCTGCTCATCATGATAAAGCTCTGCGAATCAGAGCGAAACCCGGTCGGACTCTTCCAACGAAAACTCAAGTAAGAGTATCCGGAATAAATTTAATAAAGCCCAGAAGACAACCCAAAAAGTAGCATTAGGGCTGATTTCTGAAGTGTCTCAATTCAGAACTTAATCATGGTGGGCAGAGACGGAGCTCGCATTGTACGGTTGCTCGTCTCTATCAAGTAAGGGCCGGTTTCTGAATTGAGAATTTCGCTAAGTAATTACTTAACTGTAGTGCTGTCTCATCAAATTTCTTTAGAAAAGAGCGAGACAGCATGTTACTTAAATATTTACTTAGTGAAAATTGTCAACTCAGAAATCGTCAGTTAACCTGTAGAATTTTCGGTGAGCCGATCGCCTTACAATAACAACGGTTTTAAATTGTTCTTTTCAAGGTGATAACGCAAAACTGATTTTAACTATCTTCGTGCACTTTTCCAGGCGTAAAAACGCTTCTATTTAGAAATCGTTCAAAGCTCTAAAGTGTCATCTGGTACACCATTCCACGGAATGGACTACCCTTAACTCGAAAACCACGCCAAAACCTCAGTCTCGTTACCCATCAATTTGAGCAAATCAGATAAGCCGTTAGCTCGCCAAATATGGCCGCCGACCAATCACATTAGACCCGTTCACTGTCAAACCATTTCATTACGGACAGCCATAACCGTAAAGAAATTGACGCTGTCAAAACTTGAATGTCTTAATACTGAGATCTACCATCCTTTCGATCAGATCGCAAGCGCTTTCTTGCTTGCGACCTCTGTGGCGCAGCCGTTAGCGCACCTTCCTACCATGCGAGAGGTCCTGAGTTCGAACTCCGGCTGGGGGAAAAAAATCTCAGGTCTTGGATGTTTACAAGTTTGTGATGTTGCTGTTTCTGGTTCCCACGATACAGGGTATCCTAGTGTCGGGTCAGAAGCAATGTATGTGCCTGTATGTAAATGTTTAATTTACTTACTGTCATCCCATACCTAGGTTAGCCTATCGTCTCTACCTATATTTCTTCTATTCGACGGGGGATTGAAGTCATTTCCGGCTGTAATTAACTATTTATAACTATCATATGAGCCTCATAAGTAGCTCTAAACAATAGACGCTGCAAATTACATTTTGATTTAGTTATATTTAAGCGCTTTACGATCCTGTGAGAGTTATGGAAATTACGCAGTATAGACAACTATCACCTTTCGACTTTATTTACTACTAGCTTTGAACCCCCATTTTACCCTCTTTGGGGGTGAATTTTCAAAAATCCTTTCTTAGTGCTCCCCTACGTTATAAAAGGTACCCCTGTGCAAAATGTCTAGTTTCTAACCCTTATAGTTTAGGCCCTGCGTTGATATGTCAGTCAGTCAGTCAGTCAGTCAGTCAGTCAGTCAGCTTCTCCTTTTATATATGTAGCTACCATACTAACCTCAAAGTTTTCTTTCCGACTCTCTAACTCAGCTGAATAAAATGAGACACCGATGCCATCTAAGTGCGATTTTAGGACTTATATATTCCTTTTCTTGACTTACTCACTTAATAACACCTCTTGTAGAAATTTAACATTAATTTTTTTTTTTTATTTATTTTTATTTTATTTATTTGATCCATCAACAGAAGCTACATTAAATCATATTACATACTAGCTATATTGTTATTTAAGCCTTGCTTAATGTGCCTCCAATTACTGATAGATACCGCATGCATAAATACTAATTTTCTAAAAGAGAACAATATCATGCATTTAGAGTTCTATCTAACATTCACTTAAATGCTTAGCACAATCATAATTATTATTATTTTTATTGGCGACAATATAAATCAAAATTAAAATTAAAATCAAATTAAATAACATTTCGAAATACATCGCATAAACATAGGTAACTCTAAATTATTCCATTGAAGATTAGTTGTATAAATTAAATTAATTAAATCTCTAAATAAATTAGATTACATTACATTTCAATGATATTTGCAACACATAATTTATAATTAATAGTCTATTCGTAGGAAGGTAACAACTTTGATATTTGGTATTTAAATTTGTACAATGGATCAGTTAAGCATATATTGCTCTTTTTGGATATCCTGTTGTAAGACCGGCACATCCGCGAAATGGGTGAGTACTGGCCAAGATTAGTTTTTGATCGTTTTACGCGAAGAAGTTCAAACGCTTTAGATCTGGGTAGTCTCCTTGGAGTGTTAATATTGATTTTTGAAAGTAGTTGTGGGCAATCTACGGAGCCATTTACAATTTTATGTAAAAATATTGCATCAAGCATTATCCTTCTAGAGGATAGGGTGCGAAGTTGAAAACATTCCAGTCTAGAGTTATAACTTGGATGTATTTTTGCTAAATTTTGCTGGTAGGCCAGATGCCAAAGGAATCTTTTTTGAACGCTTTCGATTCGTTTTCCGTAAATTGCGTAGTGTGGGTTCCAAACCGGACTGCAATATTCAAGTCTGCTACGGACCAATGAGTTGAATAGCAAAATCTTTGTGGAAGCGTTCTTAAATTGTTTGCAGTTTCTATTAATGAACCCCAGCATTTTAAAACTTTGTGTAACGATTTTGTCCACATGCTTATTGAATTGCAATTTACTGTCTAGAAACGCCCCTAAGTCTCGTATTTCATTAACCTTACGCAAATTGCAACCTTGGATATAGTAGTCCCGATTATGAGTTTTATGGTTTCTTGAGAATTGAATTTTAAAGCACTTTGAAGCATTTAGACTCATCCCACTACACTCACACCACTCGACCAGTCTATCCAGGTCCTCCTGCATGAGCTGAGCGTCTTCATTTTTTGAAATTTTTTTAACTATCTTAATATCGTCAGCGAACATATAGAAGTCAGTATACTGAAAGCAAGATGTTATGTCGTTTAAAAAAATATTAAAAATTAACGGTCCAAGATGAGAACCTTGCGGGACTCCGGAAACCGCTGGAAATGGATCTGACTGGTAACCATTGACAACAACTTTCGATATTCTACCCTCCAAGTAAGATCCAAACCAAGACAACATACCGCCAGCTATACCTACACTCTCGAGTCTTTTTAGCAAAACTCTGTGGTTAACTCTGTCGAATGCCTTGCTGAAGTCCGTATATATTACATCTACAGGAATTCTGGAATCGACAGCCTCCGACAATTCATCGACAAACGCCACCAAGTTTGTGCACGTCGATCTGGCCTTTATAAAACCGTGTTGGTGCTGCGTTAGAATTTGTTTGACGTGAAAACATATTAAGTCATGTACTAAGCACTCAAATACCTTGCCGAATATTGAAAGCAGCGAAACCGGCCTGTAGTCTTTGATATTATGTCTTTCACCTGATTTAAAAATAGGTACAACTAGCGCATCCTTCCAGATTGTAGGAAATGTACCAACTTCAAGAGACTTGTTGAATATAAGGGCAAGAGGGACGCTCAGATTTTCAGCACAGTTTTTGATAAAGACTGGCGGTATGCCATCAGGACCAGCTCCCTTTGAGGCATCTAATCTTTTTAGTTTCTGGACAATGTCGTGACTTTCAAATGAAGCTGTAGTGATAAATTGCAGATTAACGGGTTCAGGAATAGCTTTTATAGAGTTCATCGGATCCCTATTATATACATTTGAGAAGTTTAAGGCAAAAAGATTACATATGTCCTTGCCCGTTTTTGCAGTTTGTCCATTTAAATTCATCTCGGCTGGATAATTACTTTTTTTATGTCTCTTTTGTTTAATGAAAGACCAAAAATATTTTTGATTCCGAGTGATTGCAGACTCGATTCTTGAGAGATACTGTTGATAACAAGTTATTTGCATCTTGTGGCACCTATCTCTCAATAGTTTAAAAGAAATTTCATCCATTGGATTTTTATACTTTCGGAACTTACAGTGGTATTTGTGTTTTTCTTTTATGAGCTTAATTAAATTGGTTGAAAACCAAGATGGGAACTCACAGTTACGTGCCCTACGCATGGGGACATGATCCCTTATTATTTCTCGTACTATGTCATAGAAAAAAGTTACCATGTCATTGACCGTATTGCATTTGGGCAGTTGTGACGACCAAGAGATAGCGGCCAGCTTGGCATTGATAGCGTTGTAATCTGCTTTGAAGTAATTGAGTCTAGACTGTGATTTTGGTTTTAATAAAGTGTCTGTATTTAGTTGCAATGTAGCAGTTAAAGGTGGATGCAACAGATCAATAGGTACCAAAGGCGTATCGCTACGATCCAGACTCGATATTGACTCTGTGCTAAAAAATAGATCGAGGATTTTAGATTTGTTATTAAGTACGTGATTATATTGCAATAAATTGTTAACGCTAGCAAAATCAACCAATGAATTACCGAGGACGCTATTGTTTGTCTCCGCGGTAGTTATTAACGTGTCCCCCTTTGTCCACGTCATACAACTCAAATTAAAGTCGCCGACTATCAGTGCCTTTTGACAGCTGCCGTTCATAACTCTGTTTGCGTTATTTAATTTTAAATTACTTATGAGGTGGCGACTTACGTTGTATTTTTTCATCCGTATTCAAGCACTCAAGTTGTGCAAGCGGTGGTGAAATAAGCCAATGTATACGTGACAAATTACACTGCAGCCTGGCAATTTCGAGCCATCACATCTTATAAGGGAATCCATTAAAGGGTATCAGGGAGATAAAAAAGCCAGTTTCGGCGTTTTTGGACAACACTTAGGTGGAAAACAAACAAGGGGCGGGAGCTGCGCGGATACTCGGAATTGTTTGCGCTTGCGCATCTCTTGTTATGGTCAAGTTCGGTTGTGGTTCTGGGAGCCCTGAAATCGAGGTGGTAGAAAGCTTAATGTTGGAACAAAAAACTTTAAAGAAGGTATAGAGATGTTGTTTTGTTATCCAAAACATTTAAAAAGAAAAAAATGAACAATTGCGGTAGTCATTAGAAGTCAGTTAAACATGCAAAAACAAGGCCTGCGGCTTGAAAGCTTCTGACAGTAAGACCAGCCACAAGTCTTTTACAAGCCTCCACCAATCCGGAATTAGCCCCCGTGGTGGAGTATGGCCTACCTTCCTCAGGGAAGAAACCCTCGGTGGGGATATAATGGGTTGATGATCATGATAAACATTTACCTATACATACGAGCACGTACATTGCTTCTGGTCCCACACTAGGATACCTGGTATCGTGCGAACCAGAAACAGCGACCTCAAGCTACGATGATCTAAGCTGGCACCACTGCAATCAGGCAATGAAATGAAAAACTGTAAATACCTTTTGCTATAAAATTCGATGAAAATTTCAAAAACGGTATTTTCAGTTTTTCATTTCATTGCCTGATGTAAAAATAGGGTGGTTTTATTAGTCTCCTGAAACTTTGTACTTTTGGAGTTACAAGCTTAACACTTTTAGACGACCAATGTGGCAGGCCACCTTTACAGCCGAGTGTCTCATAAAATATATGCTACCTTTAAAGAAAGACTCGGTTTGACTCAGAAAAAAAAAAAAAGAATGAATTAATTCTCTTGTCATACCATAAGGCACAGACAAAACTACTTTGGAAACAATTTGTAAGGACGAACATTACGGCAGTTAAGTGGCCCAGCCGGGCGTTAAAGGAATTGAAATGGAAAATGGAACAAAAAGAATCGAAGCCACTTTTGATACGCAGTAGCCGTGCCTAGTCCGCTTTTTGTTAGTACAGTTGGGAAGAAAAATACACTGTAATTAACTACGGAAACGAGTGGAGTGGGTTCTTTTTACTATTCTTGTTTCCATGGTAATGCTAGCTGGCCCGGTAAACGTTGTTTTGCCACATTTGTTTACATTAAATTTGGATGTTTACATGTTTGTGAGGTCGCTGTTTCTGGTTCCCACGACACAGGGTATCCTAGTGTAGGGCCAGAAGCAATGTATGTGCCTGTATGTAAATGTTATGTTATGTTATTAAAAAAAAGTCTAGTGGACCACGCATATCATTTAGAGGTATAAAAATAGAAAACAAACTTATCCTCAGATCTACCGAATATATACATACATATAAAATTACATCAAAATCGGTCCGAAACGGCTTTCGGAGGAGTATGCGCACTAACACTGACACGAGCATTTTATATATTAGAAGATGTATTTTCAGTCCCACTGTAGTGCACAGGCCTTCTCTCAGAGAGAGACATAGAGAGTACGGAATTAATCACCACGCGTGCCCACTGGGGATTGGCAATTTCCAGCTATTACGAATTTCATTTTTTACAATTATAATTACGTCAAATTACGTGTAACACAACCGCATCAGCATATTTTCTCGAGTAAAGACCTGTATTGAAGCAAAATTGCCGTGTTGGTAAATTATTGACTTATGTTATTTATTACTCAATTTAGTCTTAACTTTTATCTTCTTACCGCTGGTTTCTGAATTGAGAGAATATTTAATTCTACGTTTTTTCTAGATATTCTTTTACTTATGTTTGTGATTGAAGAAGACACTGTAGTGCCTAGAACATATTTTTATTACCTATATAGGATTAAACTTAAATTGTTCCGACTCGCACAATTTTCATAAATATCGCTTTTTAACTAAAATTCTTCATAAAAAAGATTTAAGTGAAGTTTAAGTGCGCCAAGTACACTTTAATATTATAGTGCCATTAATGATTGAAATATTCCCTACAGAAAGTTCAATTTACAACGCAATTTCCAACTAGTAAACATATAAAAAAACTATTAGTATTATTATTGTTAATGAAATCTTATGTTATTACCAGCTGTAGGTATAACGCATTTATCAGTAAAGAAATAAAAAATGTTAGCAATGTTATTGTTAATTAAATATATTATTAGTATAAAAAAACCCAAAAATATTAAAAAGAATGTCATATCTCGACGGTTTTCTCCACGATCCTAACTTTAAAATGCTCCCAACCACTTACTCGCACGACCGTACTCAATCAGTTTGAAAGCTCAGTCGTGATTAGTCCAGGGAAGGAGTGTGTCGGTCGCGGGTGGACAGGTCATTACCTCATTAACGACCGCTGTCATTACCGGCAGGCTACGGAGGTGACGCCGGCTGACTCAGCGGCGGAAAGTCTCAGTTGTCCCGCAACGCATGGCCACTCTATGACAAATTTGTAACGTAAATATGAAGGAGAGGGTTTTTTTGTATTTATTTTATTGAAAAGGTATACGCGTCTTGCAGGCTCCGGCGAAACTTAATTAGGTTATTCTACTCATGAATGCAAACAAAATAAAAAAATCAGCTATACAGTATTATACAGCATGTTCCAAAAATTACACGTCACAGTGACACCGGAGGTAGACCTGCTCAAGAGTTATTGAACCAACCTAACATGACCTCGGTAAAAGTTGCACGGTTTTCGAGATATTGTCAATTTAAACTTTTTCTAAATTTTCACTTTTTTAACAAGTTCAGAGCTAGCATTAAGTTAGATAGCCCTCTTGTTAGGTTTTTTTATTTGTATAAATAAAAGTACAAATAAAAACTAACCCAAACAAATTAGTTTATCGTTTAGCATTCCAACCAACTAATAACCAGTTTAAAAATACGTAGATCACTCGACGAGCCTTCGGGCGGTTTTTTAAAGAGGAAAATAATTAAAAATAATTACGCCTTTCACTTAAATTAATTATGAGTGTCAGAACTGTTTCGGCTGAGTCGCAATCTTGTATGACATTTGGCTGGGACCATACATCAGCTCGGCTTCAAGAGAGGCAGTCGGGGCACGCCCAGCGCTGTTTCCGTTGATTAACTTTAAAATTAATCACTTTCGACAAACGGTAAAGGTAAAAAGGAAGTACCTACCGCATTTAAGTAGGAGAGATTAACGAAGAGGAATGTGAATACGAAAAACTTTAAGGTATAATCAACTGTCCTTCAGAAGTCCACATGTCTGCGTTAAGGTTGTTGAGGAACTCGTTATGAGGAAGAGGATTTTTTTAAAGTCGATTTGAGGATGAGGATGAGGAATCTGGCACACTAAGAGGAAGAGGATGCTGAAGACGAAGAGAACAAATAACATTACGTAGATTCCGCTAGTATTGAACTTCTTTACCTACATGTTTCCATCTCTGTTTTCCTTAAACTTTTTAATACGGCGACACTTCTCTTTCTCTCTCTCTCTCTCTCAAACACATTTCGTTTCAACAAAACTTATAACTCTCCTTCCTCTTAAATCCCTCTTAAAAAAATGAGGAAAAGGAAGAGGATTTTTTTGAAATCAATTTTGAGGAAGAGGAAGAGGATGAGGAACCTCAAAAATATGAGGAAATTCCTCATTTTGAGGAAGAGGAAGAGGAATCCTCATCAACCCTAGTCTGCGTCATGACTAAATTTTTTCCAAAGTAACCTTGTTAATAAACTATTGAAGTTCAAAGTGTCGCGTTTTCCTCTCTCGTTTCAACAAAACTTATAACTCTCCTTCCTCTTAAATCCCTCTTAAAAAAATGAGGAAAAGGAAGAGGATTTTTTTGAAATCAATTTTGAGGAAGAGGAAGAGGATGAGGAACCTCAAAAATATGAGGAAATTCCTCATTTTGAGGAAGAGGAAGAGGAATCCTCATCAACCCTAGTCTGCGTCATGACTAAATTTTTTCCAAAGTAACCTTGTTAATAAACTATTGAAGTTCAAAGTGTCGCGTTTTCCTTTTTTTCGTTTATCTTTTAGTTTAGTACAGTGGCAAAGTAAAATAATATATACCCTTCTACCAAACGGTATCGCAATTTAACGGCAGAAATTAACTCTCAGTAAATAATAATCTATTGAAATACGTAGCCTAAAAATATTTATATTAGTTCACAAAATTTATATTAGTCTAATAATAACATTTTTGTTGCAAAGTCGCCCGTAATGCAAAGGAGTAGAGTGCATGGGTGTGTTGTATGGGATGATGTGCTGTCGACTGTACAATGCGGCGACACTTTACAAGGATCGTTTTCGAAATGTTTATGCTGTCTTAAAGAAAAAAGCAACGCGCATTGTACCTATTCCAAATATTTATTTATTATCTGAAACAAGCGCAGCATTGGTTTATAAACTTGTGTCACAAGAACGCGTTTATTTTTAATATTTTGATTAAAAAAAAACATATTTCTAGCAACTTAACGAGATATATTTATATTCAACTAACTTATAAAAGGTAACAAATGCCGTTAAAAAATACTTTGATGAAATTAACATTATGAATTATGTCCATAATAATTATTGTCAACAAAAAAACTCTTTCGAAGTCGCCATATTTTTGCGGAAATTTACGAAACCCCGCACAGCTTGCCGTCCGTCACGCGCTTTGCCATTGTTGTATTTAGACAGGTTTGTATAGCACCTGACTCCAGTCTCCAACCGATTGTAAAAAACACTAGATACCTACTTAACGCTTCAGCCTAAGCCTAGGCGCACACTAGTGACTCGCGACAGAGACAGCTCGGCGACTGGAGGCGACGACAGGCCACGGCCGACAACATTCATTATTTTGTTCGAAGCTCCGCACACTTGGCGTCAGAGTGCTTATACTGAGTTTTTTCATTCACTTTTGATAGCGAGAGCGTTTGCAATTTGTATAGGAATGACAAAGCGCGCCACCTAGTTGTCTCTTTGTCACTCCTATACAAATTGCAAACGCTCTCGCTATCGAAAGTGAATGAAAAAACTCAGTATGAGCACTCAGAGTCGCGGAGTCGCGACGACAAGCTAAGATCCATCTCAAACAGGGCGACAAGTCGCCCTGTTTGCGATGGGTCTAAAAGAGTTATGATTCCAGAGCCAATTAATATCACCAACGAAGTCGAGCATCGTACATTTTCCACAACTGTCAATGGAGACAGTTTATGTGTACGAACACTTGCGCATCCATCACACGTTTTATTCCGCACGGGTCAAAATCCAATCCTTTCGCGTGTGTACTCTACACCCTTCGTTTTTCAGCGCTGCACCAATAAAAAAACCGATTTATAAGTCAGCCTTACAACGTTTAATATTTTACAGCTCATGAATCATATAAGAGGAAACATAAGAAATAGTGCAAAGGCAAACTTGCTTATCTTTTATGATAATAACTACCTGACCGGGCAAACGTTGTTCTGCCGAAATAATTAGCCTACGACACGACCTATTGTTGGCCTACCAAACATACACAAAAATGAATGTATCGTATAGTATCTATAGATCACATCACATCACATTATATCATATCATACATCATATACCATATCATTTTGTAAAATGTATATGTTGCTTAAATTGACGATTCACCAATAAAGCGCTGACAAATGAAGCTTGGTGTTATAATCGACGATTCTCTCCAAAAGATAAATGCCTTTTACCCTCACATAAGCTGGACAGGATGAAGTTATTACGAGCAATTTTTCTCTGGGTCCTCATATTGATTTCGATAGTGACATTTTACGATCTTTCGCGGATTTATTATGTCCCGGGGGTTTTTATTTCGAAAGCGTATTCTGGGTGGAGATAAATATGACGTCACTTACTTATTACATCAGTGAAGTACTCAATATGTCGTCTAACTACATTTCTGTGTAGCCTAATATTACATTTTGTTACATTCCACTGGAAGACGTAAGCCTGAAGCCGCGTCCGCTGCGCCATGTTACGCGTGTTACAAAAAATGTAACATGTTACGGTTATGGTAACAGCCCGTCTGCTGCGACTTTCTAGCTCTGTAATGTTAGTGTTTTTGTAAGAAAAACAAAATGAGTTCCAACGAAGAAGACGTGTCTGCTATTTTGTCCCTTTAGGCTTAGCCACTTTGTATTCACTTCTTCTTTTGAAATTCCTATTATTTCTGCTTTATAACTACATGAGGCGTCCCAAAGCACTTGTCTTTCTCGAAATAATCGTATGAAAAACAAAGTATTTTCTTTTTTCCACTCCATCACCGAATCGCGAGACGTGTACGTCCGGCGAGCGCTAACATAAAATGAATGACTTCACCCCTCCGCAGGCGAACGCGGGGGATGTTATCCATTCGCCGCGGGTAACGTGTTACGTGTTACGTAACACGTAAAGCCGGGTCCGCTGCGCCATGTTACGCGTGTTACAAAAAACGTAACACGTAATTATAATAAAAATGGGACATGGTATAACACGATACGTGTTACATAACGTAACGTTACGTATTACTTAACACGTAAAGTGTTAATACCACTCCCCATTTTTGTTTTAAAACGCGTTACATTTTTTGTAACACGCGTAACATGGCGCAGCGGACCCGGCTCTACGTGTTATACCACGCCCCATTATAACGTGTTACATTTTTTGTAACACGCGTAACATGGCGCAGCGGACCCGGCTTGAGTTTTCTCATGGTTTTTTATTTAATTATTTCTTCACAAAGTACATATATGTTTTAGAATACTGACTGACAACACTGTTTCCTTGTTGCAGGCAACAATGTGGACACGATGAGGCGGCAGGTGGACCAGAAGTCCAACCAGTGGTTTGGAGCGTCCCTCACAAGTACCGGGGTGAATGGACCAATAGTGGTGAGTACCATCTCCTCTGTCGTAGTCGGTGTCAAACGGCTCCATATCAAATCATAAACATAAAACATAAACATTTACATACATTGCTTCTGGCCCCACACTGGGATACCCTGTGTCGTGGAAACCAGAAACAGCGACGTCACAAACATGTAAACATCCAAGACCTGGAGTTTTTCTTTCTCCCCAGCCGGGGATCGAACCCGGTACCTCTCGCATGGTAAGCAGATGCGCTAACTAATACGCCACAGAGGTCGTCGAATCAAATCAAATCAAAATAATTTATTTTAAGGTAAAGAATTTACATTCTGTTTGCTGAATGTCAAATTTTATCACATTCAGGATTGAGCATTGCTGCTTGGTGTTTTTCTTAATGAAATGTAACTTCTATACGTTGAAATTAATTATTTTTTCACTCCATCTGCTCGAAATGATGCATTTTGATGCCCAAATTTAGGACCCAAAACACGCTATTGTTGTTCAAGCTAAGATGCATCAAAGTAAATAGACTCAAAATTGTGTTTTGAATCTATTTACCTTTAGGTACCTTTATGTAAATAGACTCAAAATCAAATTTTGAATTTATATACTAATGCACTCATTTACTAAGAAGTCGGACTTCTTATTTTACACATTTAATCCGGATCAACTTACTTGTGTTGTGCTTACGAAAGTTTTAGTTCAAAAAAGTCGGACTTCTGTTTCACTCTTGAGGATTCGTCCTATATCTATTTTGCTCCAACCCAAGCAATAAGTTTTAAAACAAAGTTTGGGACTACTTACTGAACTTCCAAACTCTTTGCTGCAAAACTTTTAAGTACCTAATTGTAAAATGCGCCTATTGCGTCCTTGGCGAACAATCTACTATTATTTCATTTGGGTCAACTGATCTATCCACCGTGCCACCACAGCTTTTCTCTAGACATCGGCTATAAAGTCAGCCTTCATCGTAAAGGTGGGACAGGAAGGGAGCGGCGGGTTGTCGCAGAGAAGCCCATTAGCTTTATAGGTCAGCGGCAACACTGGGTCACCTTTACGACCTGGGAAGGTTGAGCTTGAAGGAATGGGGTCGGTAGGTGGAGGTTTTGTTAGCTTTGGAGGGTTGAGATTAAAGGTGTGGGGAAGATAGGTGGAGATTTCGTTAGTTCTGGAGATTTGACCTGGAAGAAGCCGGTAGGTGGCGTAGGCGGAGGTTTTGTTAGTTTTGGATCGTTAAGACTAAAGGAGTGGTGCCGGTAGGTAGAGGAGTGATTGTTAGTTATGGAGGGTTGAGATTGAAAGGGATGGGGTCGGTAGGTGGAGGTTTTGATAGATCTGGAAATTTGAGCTGGAAGAAGCCGAAGCCGCTGGAAGAGTTATAAAACTGTATGACGGGCAACAGCGTTTTCCTTCCGCAAAATTTAACTATTTTACATTGTTGCTTGAGTATTTATTTAGAAGCTAGAATAGATGACATTGATACGTATTTATGATAACTTGTGTGTAATGAATTTTTGTCTTCTTCATTTGTTTTCACTTCGAATCCCTTGAGTACCAATTTATAGTATGTCTGTACGTAAACAGCAGATGGCACCATGCACCACTACCATACACTATCCACCAGTTTTTTCGCCTAATAACCCAGTGCCATTTCGCCCCACAAAATAGGTCAGCAAGGCCGACTCCATCATTGTCTGGTTTATTTCGCCACCTTGAATAGATTAAGGAGCAGAAAAAAGGCCTTCGTTGTGGATTTTTGCATCTTGTATATTATTCCAGGTCAGGGCTTTGGTGCAGAATGTCATATTAAAAATATCTTAGCGGTATTAGAATACCCTATCGCTGCAAATGCTATTTACTAAATATTATAGACATATTTTTAACGTTGATGCCAGACGTCCGTTTACTCTTCTAGGAGGTAATATTTGGTGCCCTGTGGCGTTTTTTACAAAGATTAATTACTATTATTGGGCAAAGAGTTACTACGCTATAAGAGAGAAATAATTAATATTTAAATCCACGTGCACTAACAAATTCTTTTACGATGTTATGAACATAATAAAATAACTTGACAGTTTGAGACTGTATCTGAAGCAAAATGTGTCTAATGGAAAGACCGAATGAAAAGTGGTAGTACGACTCAATAGTCTATTTGACAGTGTGAAAAAAACAATATTATTTATTCGTATTTGTGTAAATTATGAGTCTTAAATCCGCTTTGAGGCATTTTAACTAAAAAAAAAAACGATTAGGATAAGATAATTATGTATGTGCAGTCATTGTATCGAAAACGGCCTGAATTGGCCGATTTTATGATGACGTCACAGTTGAGTAAAAATGGCGTCCGTCATTCATGTCGTTCTTACGTTCATTGGTTTGTTTACTGACCAGTGACGAAGTCAACGTGAGACGTATATCAATAGACGTCAATGGTATGAAAAAACGTGACGTCACGTGAGCCGACCGTGTATTTGTCATCTTACTACAATGCACTAACAGTATCGAGGCGCTGCTGGTGGCAAAATGAATCATATTCACAAAATATCGTAGATGCAAAATATTATAGTTCAGAAAATGTCATAAGCCTCTTTTCTACATTCTCTACATCCTTCTACGAGTATTACACAAAAAAAGGTTCGTTTTTGCAATTGCAGGAACCACCATACTTAACCAGTTTGTGACTATATCCCCCGTTCTCTACCCCCACGGGGTCAGTGGGGCAATGTTTACGATTTGTGCGGTGATTTGGTGAATGAGGTAACTGATTGAGTTATCTTCGGGTTCGTTGGAATTGGCGGATCATTTGGGTTAATACCCGGACCTCTAGCTGGGTAAATGTTTGGTTTTTCGGTTGCGGTTGTCTTGTGGTCATAAAAAGAAGTGTGGTTTGTACCACAGTTTGGCACTCTTTTGTTCTTTAAATACGGTCCTTTTTCCCCTGTTTTCTTACATATGCGACGATCAGTGCATGGATGGGTGACCGTTCTACGACTAACGCTAGTGGCATTTTTCGGCACGCTAAGTATTTGGTGCTTACTGCCGTCGATAGATGGCACCGCAGTCGTTAAGCTAAGTCAGAGGCCTTAGGGCAGCTTGAAAGTTCTGACAGTAAGACGTTACCAGCCGCTAGTCTTACAAGCCTTCACCAATCCGGACTTGGTCCCCGTTGTGAAGGATGGCTTTTGCCTTCCTCAGGAAAGAGACCGTGTCCCTCGGTGGGGACATAATAGGTTGATGGTGAAGCTATGACTAGCAACTCTTTACATTTATTTGTATAAGCTTTAGTCAGCTGACCCTATGCTCCCGAGGGTATCACCATCTGCATGTTTACAAACTGCCTCGTTGGCCTAGCCGTCAAGGCGCTTAACTACTAAGCCAGAGGTCGTCTGTTCGATTCCAACATGGGGCCGCCAAATATTTTGTACAAATGGCCTCAGTCTGGGTGTGTTTACGTGTCTGTGATGTCCTTGCCTGGTTGCCATAATACGGGGTGTTCTGGTTTGGGATCAGGACCCAGATTCTATTAATGCATAGTAGTACAAACATAACAGCATGAACATGGCGATTTAGTTTCATTGCCGCTCCAAGTCACAGCGCGCACACATACATATAAAACAGTCTAGGCGTCAATGGTATGAAAAACACTTCACGTGACGTGAAAGTTTGTGTGTGTGTTTATATGTTTGTCAGTCTTTAGCGCTGAAACGGCTGGACGGATTTTAATAAAATTTGGTATGGAGTTAGCCGATACCCTGGATTAAAACATAGGCTACGTTTTACCGCGGGGAAATATCTTATTCCTACGGGAAAATCGATGAACCGCGGGTAACACCGCGGGGCACAGCTAGTTGTACTATAATGCACTTACAGAATTGATTGTGTTGTGTGGAAGTTATTATTATTATTTTTCCAAATACAGGACATTCTGATCGTCTGGACGTAAATGGAACTTTTACTTGTTGCCGAGCAGATAATATTCCCTCTTGAGGATCTTGGTACACCCTGTAGCACAGAAGGGTAGGCCGAGTTCAGGGCTTATTCTGAGGAATCTTCCGCTTCGTCATCTTTTATTATTCGCTGCTGGCACGCTCGCCGATTACTGTAGTTTTGTTAATACCCTTGGCTAATTTAATGGGGTATCGTCTGTTAGGACAACCAAGCTAACCTCAGTCAGCCTGTATAGAAAGCCTATAGAGCTATGTAATTTTATTCATTAATGCGCGCGTTTCGAAAAAAGTGTCGGCTTTTACAACTTCCACGCCTCTTCTCACGGCGCACTCAAGCAAAAACTACATCGTATATTGTCACCGCACTTAACCGTACGTTGCGTCAACTGGGTACTTCAATTTTACAACCTCGTTTTTCATACTCTATGGTAATACGAAGAAGATGCGTCGGCTCATTCGAATACCGACGCGGCTCGGTTTCAGAGCGCTACTTTTTACGTTCCATTTTCAAAACTACCGCCCGCCATCTTGCTTTGCCGCAAACGGTTTTTTGCGGGAACTCTTTATGGGGCTCGGAATTTTTATTTCGGAATGCCGAATTGGTGCAAAAAGCGGTCTCTCCCAGGCCGCAGAGCGAGTGTGACGGAAGGACAATCGTGCTCAGTTGCGAGGTTTGAAATACACAGTCCATTATTAACTTAATCACTTAATTACTCAAGAAATCAAATCCAAAGCTTTATCAATTGATCGCGTCCTGATCCTTAATTTATTATCATCATCATCATCAACATCAGCCCATCGCTGCCCACTGCTAGGTACGCCAAATGCCATTTCACATAGTCTCTCGCCATTCGCATCCACGAACGGAATTTATTATCCTAATAATTAATTTAGATTTCATCACCATCATCGTCAGCCGTCAGCCGCCACCGTTGTCCACTACTGGGCCTGTAATTTTTATGAGATCTGAAATTTTATTATCTTATTTTCAATTAAACCTTATTTATTTCAATTATTTAAAGCCATGAAATTACGCAGGTGATGCTGACACTCTGTGTCTTGCACTGACCTATCCCTTAAGGAAATAATAAATAAAATAACGTCTCTGCAAGCAGCCGTTCTACTGAATTTATTCTGTGCGTGTGTCGCGCAATTTGTTTAGGTATTTTGTTCCCTTTGTTGCAACTCTATAGGACTGGATGGGACTGACACGTATGGAATCCTAAGCAGTCTGCCTTTGCCACTGTCTCATATACAGGGCGATTAAGTTTTTTTACATAGCCTCTTTTGTGTCCCACTGCTGGGCAAAGGCCTCCCCTCCTGCTTTCCATCTCTCTCTGTCTCCAGCCACCTCGCACCATCCCGGTAAGAATGCCTTTAGGTCGTCCCGCCATCTTCGCCTTGGTCTGCCGCGACGTCGGTGTCCATTTTGCGGAACCCAGTCGGTCGCAATTTGCGCTCTTACGGCAGACATGGCCAGCGCAGTCCCACTCTGCAATTTTAGCTTTTGAGCGCAGCGTCGTGTTTCTAATACGGTCTATTCTTTTCACACCCAAAATACTGCGATTAAGGACAGCTTGAAAATAACTGGCTAGTTAGCACGAGTTGCGATTTTTTGGGTGCATAGAGCACATTGACTTGATTAAAGAAAAGTTGATTAGAGTAGACTATCTAATAGCAAAATCGTTCTCTGAGTAGATACGAGTATTGAACAAACAATGTTTTTTTACGTTTTACAAATATCTAGTTTCCATTAAATATAGCTTAAGAAAAGGAAAAGCCCTGTACCCAACAGTGGGCAAAGGTCGGATGATGATGATGATGATACTTTCTCAATTTGCAAACAGTTTGACACAGAAATAGAAGCTCCTGAACGGTCACTTCATTGTTACCCATAGGAAGTCTTATAGTAAAAAGCACGGTTTCCCTACAAACCCCTCGTTTGTTAATAATAAATAAATAATGGCTGGCTGGCCCTGCTGGATATTCGAGCAGTTTTTGCTCGAATCGATATTTTATAGCAAATTGCTTGAACGCGAGCTAAGTATCCGATGCGTCGAGTTTTTCTCTCAGTATCTGTATAATTGTTCGCTCGTCTTGTGCAGTTGTGCCATGAATACGTAATGGCAGCCGTCTGTGTATTAATTGTGGTTTAATCGGACTTTCTCACGGTGCTTTCTTTTCCGAAAGGACATCATGTTTTTTGCTGATGTCTTACTCAGAGATTCTTTTAGGATAAGACGCTGCAGTCTTGGTAAATAATATTTTTTGATCGAGGACTAATTTGACATTGTAGTTCTAGGAAAAAGGAGAGAACACTCCATTTATAATGTCAATGTACTCTTATGTTAGCCGCTGCCTTCGAGCCGTATTTGTAGTGGAAAAAAAGAATTAGGTCGCAGGCCGGCATTTATCAGCCTCTCCAAGCTGACCCTGGAAAAACATTATTGTGTGTCTGATGCTGAAGCTGATGCTTCTCTTGCTACTACGTCGATAGGCGTTTTTTGATGGATAGTTTTAGGATGACAGAGTCGTTGGTTCTCTTTGTTGTCCAGGGGAGTCTCAAAAGCCTCCTTACTTGACGAATAATCAAACTAGAGTTTTTACTGACATACCTATGAAATTGTTTTTTGTAAAATAAATCTTCTTTATTATGATGAGTAGTGTCACCCCCTAATTGATTTATTAAAATTTGAAAATAATATTGTTATCCACACATATATTAAATTATGTTTAGATCGACAATAAATTAAGACAAAGATTACGCATAAATTAAAATAAAGGTCCATCCTGACACACAAACTAAAATCTAGATAAATGAATATGAAAAATAGATTAAAGGATCGATATTATCCATATCACATTGATTAAATGATGGATTAAGCATAAACGGCAATGAACTTGGAGTAATTCTAGAAACTAGAAGTCTGAAACTTTTTCTTTCTGTATGCTAAAACCAAACTATTCAAAGTTTTCGAACCGACCCAATTCGTAAGAAAGCAGCCTGTATACGTCTCACTGTAGGGACATTTTTCGTAGCAATATAATGATACAGTGAGCTAACTGTGAAAAAAATCATCGTCAGGAAACCTGAGCTATTCACATACCTCAGCGCTTGAAGTCGTCAATTCACGGTGGGCACGCGTGATAATTAAGCCCATACCCAATCCAGACGAAGCCAAAATTGTTTTCTGCAAGCAATTCCTTTTCCCTGTGCCTACAGTGTTAGTTACCGACAGAGAGACATGGTTTATTATAATTGCAAATAGATATCCTGCGATAAATCCCGAGATACACGTGACGTTGACGCCCTGTCAGTAGTGCCGTGTGTACTGGCGCGGGCTGTTACAATCTGATACACTTACTTTGAAACAAAAAAACAGATTAAAATCAAAGGAAATGTATCTAAAAGACCATCTGTGACTATAACTTTCGTAAGTAATACAGATTATTAACTTTATTCCGGATACACTACTTGACTTTTTGTCGAAAGAGTACGGTCAGGTTTCGCTCTGATTCGGACTCGTTCGGTCCCTGGTCGGAGTCTTCCGACCAAAGTAAAGTAAGTGTATTCGGAATAAAGTTAATAATGAAAAGAAAGTCGGTCTATACTATCCTTTAGTGCAGTGGTGGATTTACCAATAGGCTGAGTAGTCTGGAGCCTAGGGCGGCAGATTTTAGGGGCGGCAAATTTTCCCCAAAAATTTTTTTTTGTCTTACGGAGATAAAAATTAAAAAATACCTGAATGTTATTAGATTTCACCATTTAACTTAACGTGAAAAGTGGGAAATTAGACGTTTGCCAATCTGCTAATACATACTTTTTTATATTACATATTTGCGTAGGTGGATTTAGGAGGCGGCAAATTTGCCCCAATTTTTTTTTTTGTCTTACAGAAATAGAAAAAATATAATACCTGAATGATAACAGATTTCGCCATTTAACTTAACCTGAAAAGTGGGAAATTTGAAGATTGCCAATCTGCTAATAGATACATTTCATATTACATATTTGCGTAGGTAGTTTTAGGGGGCGGCAAATTTGCCCCAAAAATAGTTTTTTTTGTCTATTTTTTTAATTTTTTATTTAATAGGTAAGCCAACGGCCCTCTTATAAAACATTTATACTCAATTAAAATTAAACAGTTTTAACAGACAGACAGACAGTTCTAACAGAAATACAAAAACGAAATACCTGCGTGTTACTAGGTTTCACCATTTAACTTAACCTGAAAAGTGGGAAATTTGACGTTTGTCAATCTGATAATACATACTTCATATACTTTTTTATATTAAATATTTGCGTAGGTAGTTATTTTGATGGCGGCGCGCGGTGCGGAAACAAATGGCAATTGGTCTTGGTCAAGTTTGGATAATTTTTTTCTTAACTTGAATTAAAGCTTTTTATGTAAGTACTAAATATTCACAAAAAAAATTAAAACGTCATCACCAATAGTTTAGGACTTAGAGCACAATAAGAGTGCATACACATAGCTACGAGCACTTTCTAAACAATCGGGTTTTTGCGCTAACATGCTGAAATACTAAGCTATTAATATTTTATTCCTTAATTCTAACATGAATCGTTTGTACATAAAAAAATATAAAACTAAAAGATTTCTTTAATTCTACACAAAAAAAATTAAAACGTAATCGCCAATAGTTTGACTTAAAGCGGTTTTATTAATTGAGATTGAAACAGTATTTATGAAAATAGAGAGATTCATTTTGTAATTTTTACAATTTTACTATTTGCACTAGCTCTTTACACATAAGCCCTCGTTGATGGGAAGAAAAGCATGCCAAGAAATGCAAAGAAATGTGAAGAATTACATTTAAAGTTTTAATTAGAGTTAAAAAAATTAAAAACTTAAACTTTTTACTATAAGAATCTTATAATTATATTTCTCTTCTTAAGTAACATATTTTAAAAGAAAGGAACAGCATGAAATTAATCAATTTAATCAAATTAAAAACATACTGCCGTAGTCAATGTTAAAAATGAAAAATGAAAATCAACAGGCAGTGGACTCGTTAAAATACTCGAAATTTGCGTAAGGCAAGAGGGATCAAATTTTGAGCATTTAATTAATTAATTAAGAAAAAAAACACACTTAATTGACTACGGCAGTTTCATGTATGTTTTCAATTTGATTAAAATAACTAATTTGACGCTGTTCCTTTCTTTTAAAATACTATGTTACTTAAGAAGAGTTATTATTTTGTGGCCATTCTTTTGATTGGCATCATAAAAGCAGGGGTGTTTTTTTACATTTAATCGGTTCTATTCCCAGACCAGGCAAATAATTTTTACAAAATCTTTGAATGCAGAATTACTAACTTTTAAAAATAACATAAAGTCTCTCTTCAGCAAAATACCCTATCTACGATATTTAACGTACTTTCCCTTCATGCCCCATAGTTTTGGGACGAGTTATTATTTTTAAGCCATTCTTTCGATTGGCATCATAAAAGTAGGGGTGTTTTTTTTTACATTTAAATCGGTTCGATTCCCAGACGAGGCAAGAAATTTTTAGAAAAGCTTTGAATGCAGAATTACTAACTTTTAAAAATAACATAAAGTCTTCTTTCAGCAAAATACGCTATCTACGATATATAAGGTACTTTCCCTTCATGTCCCATAATTTTGGGACGCCCTGTATACTCGTATGCAATACATGATTGAGCTTTTCTTAGCTCAGAGATAAAATTACTTAATTTATCTTTTTTTGGCCATATTTGTGATGAGAATTATACCAATTATTTAGAAACCGTGCAGTTATTTTTGGTATCCAGTGGTGTTATAATATTTCAGTATCTTGCTTACTAAAAAATCGTATGCTGCTGTACGTGCATATTTATCGATTAAGTGGATTATATTATTTCGAGGTTCAGGAAATTTACTAAACTGGTTTACAATAAATATTATTAGTTTAGAAAATTTTATAATTTAATGAATATACCTAATCAGTTCTTAATTTTTCATAAGATACAGATTATTTTAAAAACAATGAATAATTAGTCTTTTAATTCTAAAATATTTTCTTTCACCTTCTTTTGTCGAAATGCAGAGGTCAGAAGGGGCGGCAAAATTTGAATAGCCTACTGGCGGCAAATGTGTTAATCCGCCACTGCTTTAGTGTATATGTGTTTTAATGTATACCTGCTCTGTGCCCTGCTCGCTGGAGCTCCAGAGTGTGATTGTTTGCGGATGGGATTGCAAGTGTAGTGAAGGTATGTAAGAGAATGCTCGAACATGTTTGATAGGTAGTGCTCAGTTATAATATTGTAACGATTTGGTGTAATTACTGTTATGTTGCAACTTGTAATATTTATGTAAGTAAATAAAGAAATACTCGTAATAATTATAACAAGTTTTACACAACACAAATAGTTACTGTCCTGGTCCCAAATTAAAATACACTGTGATATGTGTCATCATTTTCTTACTTAAAAATGGGTTAAAAATTACTTTATAAAATGTGAACGTTTATAAGCTGTGAATTGTGCTAGTTTCAAGATCCAGTGACCAGAATCGGTGTCAAACGGTCCGTCTGCGCGCACGCATCTACTTATGGTCCCTACGCGGCCGTTTATGGCAATAGATGGCACCGCTGATTGATGCCGTGATAGCCTGGCATTCCGCTGGCAACACTGCTTTGTGGGGAATACGAAATTGTGGCCTAGAACCGCCTTATACCTTCTTGTCTAAGTATCTTAAACAAGTTAAATGATACTGAAGATATACAGGATGGGAGTAATTGTGAGATGAAGCACAAGGGAATGTTCTGAAACGTGCATTTACAATTCGGAGCATTTACGAACTGCTTTCTCAGCCAATCGATACAGCTGCTGATGACGATACCAAATCTCATTGGCATCAAATCTCATACCAAATATGGCGCTCATTGGGGAAGAGCTTGTCTAGCAGTGGACTAGTATAGCCTGATGATGATGATGATGATGAACGTAAAGAATAAATGTTGGCTTTTGTCCAGCCTGTCGAACGTAGCAAAAAAGCGTCCGAACTTACCCCAATATACCTTACATTCTGTTTGCTGAATGTCAAGGACTACGTTAGCCGCTGCCTTCGGGCCGTATTTGTAGTGGAAAAAACGCAGTCTCCACTGTGACCATCTTTTCTAAAATAATTTTAAACTGTATAAATCAGAGCCTAAGATAAATCTTCGTTATTAGAATTGATGAGATAAGGAAACTTAAGTAGAAAAGTCAGATACTGAAAAAAAAAATCTCTTAAAACATCTTCCTTTCGAATGCTATCGAAATTGTTACTTGTTTCGGAGTCGCAATTCTCGCTTTATGGTCATGGGTCGTAAAAATCTATGTTAACATGAATGAGAGATTGTACCGACAAAAATGATGAAGAAAGAGATTTTTTCCCTTGATGGCGCTAGTGATACTCAAAAATTCTCTCTGGGAATCCCCATAGGGGATATTAGCGTTGCTACAGAAGCCGATCTTCTAGCCACATTACAGAATGCCTAAGTAGTGTTTTGCATAGTTAACGGGAGATATCGTAGTAGGTAAATGTCGCAAATGTCGAGTTAGTCATTATCTGACTGGGCTGGGAACGAAGTAATACCTCCACATCTTGAATGTTTACATGTTTGTGATGTCGCTGTTTCTGGTTGCCACACAGGGTATCCTAGTATGAGGCCAGAAGCAATGTATGTATGTAAATGTTTATTCAAGTTTACTCTTTACCCTTACTGATTTTACTGGGACCACTTCATCTCAGACTCACGAATATCCTGTTAAAGAGACGTTTATTATAGTAAAAGATCTCTCGACACCGTTTAGCTTATTATTACTTAGCTGTCAAAAATTTCCATCAACCCCCCACAACACCCTGTAGCTCCGAGCTTAAAGTAACAAATTACCCAGTGATTTGTCAGCCGGTGAATATTTGAGTTCTTTCGCTGCGCCCGCGCACCCAATATGGCGGGGTTGACAGTCGCAGGATTGTCCCGCGGTCGCCATGACTACCGTTGCCGTGGTAACCGTTTATGGTGCTGCTGGTTATTGTCTTTTAATTTCTTCTTACCTTCTTTGTGTTGGATTGTTAATTTATTTTGTGCGTGAACTCTTAAACAGTAGCGTTGAGTAGTTGGAATTTTTCTGGGGATAGTCTGTTTTTGGAGTTGACAAGGATGTGATTGGAAGCGAGTGGGTTTTAGAGGTCCGTACCCCAAAGGGTAAGGGACCTTATCACTAACACTCCACTGTCTGTCTGTATGTCTGTGATTTAAGTGTGATTGCTAGGCAGTTGACATTTTTACAGATGATGTATTTCTGTTGCCGCTGTAACAATATACCTATACTAAAAACGGAATGAAATAAATATTCAAGGGGGCTTCCGTACCACCAACATTTTTGCCTTTTTTCGCTCGATGTTAATAACGGCAGCATTGTAGATGCTTGAATTATTCTAATGTATAAATAATTTTACAGAACCCTTCGTGCACGGGTCCGAATTGCACTTAGCAGGTTTTTTAAAGACGTGACAGTCGTTTTCATTTGTTAAAAGCAGCATTTTTCTAAGTTTAAAAGAAATTTAAGTTCAGATTACTTAGAGATGTTGTTTTTTGAAAAATTGAAAAATAAAATTTGGGAAATGCATACTAATTAAAGTTTCGTATCCAATGCGTCTCCTTAAAAGTTACCTCTAAATATACATGATAGCAATGTATACAGGGCTGTCTTAACCGATTCTGGGGCCCTTGGGCACACTAGAATTTGGAGCACTTTTCGCAAGCAAACGGGGCCCTTTATGATAGTAGATTAATACGTGAGTGGTTGACCAAAAAGGGACCTCAAGGGAAAATAATTGATTTCGAGAAAATCGCGTTTGAAGTTTCGTGTTTTACAGGTTTCGACTCTGCTCGGGTCACAAAAAATATCATAAAAAAATAACTACGGTACCTAAAAATATTCTGGTTGGACCAAAACAAAGCTAAAATACCAGAGATAAAAAAATTCAAATAAAAAAAAAATGGTTTCCAATCCCTCCAGGTTAAGCAACATACGGCTCGTTCAGTCCATGGATGGGTCACCGTCTATGACTAACGCTAGTGGCATTTTTCCGAGCGGTTCCGTGCTTCGCAAGGCACGTTAAGCAGTTGGTGCCGGTTGCCGTCGATAGATGGCAGTCGTTAAGCCAAGTCAGAGGCCTTAGGGTGGCTTGAAAACTTCTGACATTAAGACCAGCCACTAGTCTTACAAGCCTCCACCGATCCGGACTTGGCCCCCGTGGTGGAGTATGGCCTATACCTTCCTCAGGGAAGAGACCTGTGCCCCTCGGTGGGGACGTAATGGGTTGATGATGATGATGATGAATCCCTCCAGGTCCCTTTTTGGTCAACCACTCACATATGTATACTAAAATAATGTTCTTCTATTTATTATGGTTTCAGTTAGCATTGGCACATGCAGACCATCTAGTTTCCGAAACGAATTCAAAGTTTGGTCAAAGCCGAGAAAAATATAAACAATTGTTTTTGTAAAAACTGAAACAATGCCACCTCTTCAGTGACACATTTTTCATCACACAAATATTGCACATTCGAAAGTTTCTTTTTTGCTGTCATATTTCTTGTCTTTATTTTTTTCTTCAGGGGCCTTCTCAGGATGGGGGGGGGGGGGCAAACGATTCATCACCGAAACTAGAGTCTTATTACAAAGAGATTCCAGATCCGTCCTAATAACACGCTACTTAAATAGCCATTTCTGAGGGATCCTCCAAAGAATGGTCCAATTTCAGCGATTAGTTGCGCTCGCGCACGAGCTAGCTTTTTTATGAGTTTTTTTGAGGTTATGTTGGTGGGCTCTTGGTTTTGAGTAAAAAAACAATCTTTGTTATCGAAGAATGTTCATTAATTTAAAGAGGTCTTAGAACCACAAGGCGTTGAACGATAATGTTTTTCCATTTGATGTGAAAAATTAAAAAAAAACATGTAGTTACTGACTTCATAATACTTACACGATGTACTTGGAAGACCAAGATAACAATTGTAAAACTTAACTGAAAACTTAAACAGTTCCATCGGTTGGCATCGATAAATTAATTCACTTCCAATAAGTAAACATTTTCGAAATTTATGAAAAGTTAATAATGGCTCTCTTACCCCCGGTATCTGGTACACTAACGAGCAGTTAATCTGCGGTTAACAGCTGTGGTTTGGCCAAATGCATACGTAAAAAACGTTTGACAGCTGTTAACAGTAGATTAACAGATTGTTAGCTTACGAGAAACCGAAGGTTACAGTATCTTTAAGTAAAACTCTAATTATCCTTAGAGGTTGTTTTTATTTTCTTGATTTATAAAAAGTGCAAGCCAAAACGCTGTTGTATTTTTTTTTAAATATTAAAGGACAATTTAGGCACAGTCTACCACATGATCCTATGCACCCATGCTCTCTATCTACCCCGTTGCATTACGGGCGACTTTGCAACTAAAATGTGAAGGTTGACGTGCTGTCGTCTGTACCAGGGTACATGGTACTTAAGAAACTGTTTCCAGATTTTGCCTAATTTCAATAAACTACATTATGCCCAGATAACAGAAAAGATCTACTAGAGAACACAGAGCTACCTAGTCTAGTATAATTGCCGTGATCCAGATTAGAAGATAGATAGGACTACGCTAATCAGGACGATGAGCTTCAAAGGTGCCGACTACCGATGCTATCGCAGAATTGAGATCCTGCCGATTGTAATGACAGTTATTATTGGAACAGGCTCCTCTTTATCTGTATCTGGGACGACTGGAGGGCGGTTCTGCTAATTGGTAATTGGTTGGTTGTGTTTTGGGGTTGCTGTGCTCGAAATTGTTGTGGAATTTGTATTATAAGCAGAGTTTGTGCTATTAACTTTATTCCGGATACTCTTATTACTTGACTTAATGGTATGTTTTTAGAAATTTCACAATTTTTGGATTTGTCTGTAGGTTTTTCAAAATTAGTAGTATTAATTATCTTAAATGCAAGTGAATCAATGAATATACTACGTATGAAATAAAAGGTCACATGACATGTTACAAGTTCTCAGGAGTTCGATTTATATTCTAATCAATTGAAGTTTACGACTAAACTGGTTTTATAGGAGGTAGGGCGATTGTGCACTACAAGGAATTTTACTGTCCGGCAGTCCGATTTTTTACGGTCCGATATGGCACGCCATATAATGTGTATACTAGTTTGTGCACTATACGTAATTTTGCCGTCCGACATTTTACTTTTCCCCATTCCGGAACGGTTTTTTCCGCAATAAAGCAAGCAACTGCGACGTTCCAAGAAACTCATCCTTCAGAGTAATTTCGCGTGCGTCGCGTGTAGTTTCATACACAGAGCTACCCTAAACTGAGGCGTATCATCCGAGTAAAGACGGACAAGTGCACAAGCCAATCATCCGTTTTTTTCATGCCACTTCGGACCGTAAAAAATCGGATGTTCGGACAGTAAAATTCCTTGTAGTGCATAATCGCCCGTAGGCAGTGTTTATACCGTCGTGATCTATTTGTGGTTTGATTACGTCATCCTTTATTTTTACTGTACCTGCTAACCTCCGCCGACAGCTTATACGGGCTGAGACGGGTTTTTATAATGATTAGTGATGACCCTTACTCTGCTGTACAGGGATGATAATGATGTATGATGATGATGGAAAGTCTGGTTAGTTGCTTTTGATGTTTAATGCACCTACGAGTTCTCGCCGGGGCGGCTGATAGAGTACTGACTGAGTAAAATAATGTTAATGTGTGAAAATGCTAGGTGCGGTTTGGCCCGTACAGTCGACAGCATGTCATCCTTCACATTTTTGTTGCAAAGTCGCCCGTAATGCAACGGGGTAGAGTGCACGGGTGTATAGGATGATGTGCTGTCGACTGTACAAGCTAGTAGTAGTTTGGTCAGTGCTTAACCAGTAGATTTTTTTATGGGTCGATCGGTTCACCAGAACATTGGTTTTTTATTGTTCTCTTAACCTCGTGACAACCAATGTAGTAAGAGAAATACAAAAACCATTGTTATTTTCAAGGTCGGTTCTCAGGAGGTTATAGCTCATTGTGGTATCACTGAAAAAGACTCTGAGGACGTGAACCAACTAGCTACAACGGTCGGAAAACTTCTGAACCAAAAACCGGATGACATTATAAAGGCATTTAGAAAAAAGAAGCCCAATCGGCCAAGCGCGGGACAAGCTGCACGCATCGCGACGGATGCCCCGATAGTGGTGGCACTTCGAGAGGGACGCCGCCGTGAGGACTGGCTCAACGCAGTAAAGGCTTCCAACATCAGCGCCCGCGACCTTGGTGGTGCACATGACTCCAAAATATACGTGCGCCCCTCACTAAGCCCCACCACATCTTATTTATTATGGAAAGCAAAGACAGAACTACGAGAAAAAATTCTATGTTAATACGTCTGGTGCAAAGATGGTCTGATAATGGTGCGAAAAAATGATGGTGACAAAAAAATACACTATGTCCGATCAGCCAACGACATTGAAACAATAAGGAAAGAACTAATAAAAGAAAAAAAATCCCTATCTCAGTGACTTCTCCCATGCCACTATAGTCACTATAGTCAAGTCAATGCCTATATTTTTGAAATCATACAACTTAGATTTTTTTTAATATTTTTCTGACAACCAGCTTGACTTGCCTTTTCATCCGGCTTCGGGTTGACGTCGAGTTTTGGGACACCCGGTATACCTTAATGATGTAACTAACAAACAAAACGAATGGATTTATAAACAGTATAGAAATAGAACAAATAAATTTATGAACAAGGCTAAGAATAATTATACGAAAAAAGAAATATGTAATAACTTTGGAAACCCAAAAAAAATGTGGGAAATTATAAATAGACTTACAGGTAAAATTAAAAAAGCTGTAGACGATATGCTACTGAAATCTTTTAAAATAAATTTGCCCACGATTTTGAAAAAAATGTACTAAATGTCCTCAATACATGTGATGAGCCGTTGCTTGATGAGAGTTCTTATTTGAATACTCCGAGAGTCTCGCTAAAAATTAACAAAATAAATGAAGAAATAGTTTCAGCAATAATTAAGAATATAGACGATAAAAAAAGTCCTGGATATGACAAAATAAGAGCCAATGATATGAAATACTTTTGTAGCCAGATTTCCCCTGTATTATCGCATCTTATAAATCAATGCATAACTAAATTAGGTAAACTAAAAATTTGTATTATTAGACCTATTCACAAAAAGGGCAGCTACTCAGACACTAATAACTACAGGCCAATAACCATACTTTCATGCATCGACAAAATAATTGAAAAATACATTGGTAAACAACTAAACAACTTCTTATCGAGCAATGGAGTCATTAATGATAAGCAATTTGGCTTTCAGAGAGGTAAAAGCACATCCCAACTATTGTCTCTATTTACTGACGAAATAAATAATCATTTAAATAAACGAAACCATGTACTAGTGATCATGATTGATTTTAGTAAGGCCTTTGACACGCTGAACTATGCCACATTATACAAAAAAATGCAGCAGAATGGTATGCAAGGCCCTCTGTTGGAGTGGTTTAATATTGTGGGCATAGCCGGGGAGCACAGTGACCCAACACATACATTTCAGGGCACCGCTCAAGGGTCAATATTGGGTCCAAAAGAATACTTGATATATGTTAACGATATGTGTAAAATATTCCAACAAGCCTCCGGGTACCAATTTGCTGACGACACCTGTCTAATTTCAGCCGATAAGGACCTAGAAGTAGCGCAAAGCATAATTCAAAGTGAATTCAATCTACTCTGTAAGTGGGCACACGACGTTGGACTTTCAATTAATTATCAAAAAACCAAACTAATGCACATACATTCTCCATACATATAAACTAGTTTAATCCCCCAGGTCGTGGCCCACGAGCATCAGTGCATGCATCTGTGTAACTTATCATGCAATTGTAAGCCCCTAGACATAGTAAAAAATCATACCTACTTGGGTCTAATAATAGACGACAGGTTCAATTGGGGTCCACACGTGAATAACGTGTGCAACAGACTAATGCCCGGTTCCAATATCCACAAAACGCTTCGTTTTTGCTTACGATCGGTTACAATTCCTACGAAATTCCTACGAACCGTCAATAAATTGTATGAAAAACGGACCGTAGCCGGTAGGCGTATATTATAGGAACCGGGCATAAGAGCAGTTTTGGCCAAACTAAAGATATTGAAATCTAAAATGCCATACAACACTCTTAGACTGTTGTACATGTCTATGGCGGATTCAATTATTAGCTATGGCTTATCTAGTTATGGTAGAACCTATCGATCATATCTAAGTGATATATACAACCAACCTGGGGCCCGGAGGCGCGACTCCTCTTTAAGGAGATCTCGTCGCGCCTAGTTGACGCCTCTGGAGATCCAAGGGCTGATGCCTACTTTGGCCAAAGGCTAAGCCTCGCCATACAGCGAGGTAATGCCGCCAGCCTTCTCGGAACTCTACCGGCCGACAGCGATCTGGCTCCAATATTTTATTTAAATTAGCTTTAGTTTACTTTTTTAAAAATAGTTACTGCCAAATTAATTATTTTTCCTGGTTGTGAAATAAAGTTCATGTGCATTATGTTCACCTACAATTACGAATGTTAAAAACAATAGTTCCATTGAAAATTAAATATCCGCACCGACATAACTATGCAAAATTGTTCCAATACTGTAAAACTAGGAATATCTGTGACAAGATCGAAATAGCCATTGTAGCTGAATTTAAAGACAAAATATTACATCTAGAGAAAAAAACTAGGCCTAAGCTCCTGCGTAAATTAAGTAGCATGCCAATATTCAAAGAACCCACATATGTAAATGTTTATGGCAAAAGAACCTGGAATTTCAGCCTCCCCCACATCCTTAACAAACTCCCAATAACAATATTAGAAAAACTTAAACAAATAATTATGAAATCAAGTCACTGCATAAAAATTTTATTAAATAAATACTTTCAAAATGATAAGTATGAGGGGGAGGGGGGCGTACTGCCTGCCCCTCATGTGAGGGGAAGGTAGTGCGTCCCACTTCCTGCACTGATATTATTAATATTAATACCTTAATACATAAGAGCAACCACTTTGGAAGCACTATAATCTCACATAGAAGATTTAGCTTCCAGAGCTAGAAAATAAGATTTTATACTTTTGGTTTTTTCTCTGAAATAAACAGCTAAAATTTTAAATTTTGTTATTTTTTTTTTCATAATGCAACTGATTCTAACATTCACATCTTTGGGTTCATTCAGTGCTTTTGGCTACGTGTTAACAAAGTGGGTCTGTTTTACATACAAACTTAAGCACACGCCTGCATCCCAGAGGGGTATGCAGAGACCAGGGACTGCCACCTGCCACGATCCTGACAAATCACTTTCGCTTCATCGACATTCATTAGTCGTTGCGTGCACTCACGCCGGTTTCGTTTTTTTAAATAATTTTAAGAACTTTTCAAAGTCACTAGTATGTTATTCGAATACGAAGATGTAAATACCTTCGTCTGTTATAATTTCTTATCAGCAACTAACACTTTTATGTGTTACTTAACCTGTGCCACAGTATAAGCCACAATTCACACTGGCGCAGAGTCGAAGCGTCACGTTTTTCAACTGTTCTAAATTCATCTCTATTTCTCAATACGGTACGAATTTGTGTTGCAAAAATTTGAAAACGCTCAGCGACGCGCGTCCTCGCCTGCAAGGGTTGCTCGGGTTCGCGCGTCACCGCGCGCAGATATCAACGGTGTCTGCAGTCAACGGGGCGAATTATTTCGCGTCGCGACGCTTCGACTCTGCGCCAGTGTGAATCGAGCCTAACGCGCAGTGATCACCGGACTGCGTGTGACCCTCACCGAAGCTCACCGAGATCTCGAGATTCGTAGTTGGTAGGTATTGCATAGGCGCGTTTCGGACGTTAGTAGGAAGATTGGTAACTGCTTCTTCTTTAAGCTGTTATTTGAATAATTTCTTTTTAACTTTTCTTATATTTTGGTCAGACCCAGAAGCTACTATAATTATTGGTTAATCCATCACTTTGAGCTTTAACCCCGTACTGGGGCGTCCAATTCTCCAGTGATTTAGCTCGTAAATGGTAATTTAATAACATCTAATAGAATCAGGGCAATGATTTATAAATTACGACAGCTTAATGTCCCCTTGCACCGTGTGAATCTGCTGGTAGCGGTTTGACCGAGATTATATTAGTTGAGCATTTTCTTTGATAACTGTACGATATAGGACAATAATAATTGTATTGAACACTACAATATAGTCTTTACACAATGAGGTGTTGTAGAGCTTACGATTAAACGTAAATTTTTTATGATTAAACAGTATGAGGATCCGCGGCTCAGCTTCTCACAACTTCGCCTGGGCCTCGATTCTGTTTATGCATTATAGTTCAAATACAGTTACATGGTCGGGTCACGTGACATGTTTTTTATATTCTACTAGCTGTGCCCCGCGGTGTTACCCGCGGTTCATCGATTTTCCCGTAGGAATAAGATATTTCCCCGCGGTAAAACGTAGCCTATGTTTTAATCCAGGGTATCGGCTAACTCCATACCAAATTTTATTAAAATCCGTCCAGCCGTTTCAGCGCTAAAGACTGACAAACATATAAACACACACACAAACTTTCACGTTTATAATATTAGTGTGATTGACGCGTAGAATTATCGACACCATTGCGCGCGTTGACATGAAGCGGCAATGAAACTAAATTGCCATGGTCATGAAGTTGTCATTGTACTACAATGCATTACTAGAATCTAGGTGCAGGTCTTTCCTGTGTATTAGAATGACCTACCACCTGTTTCTGAACTGTGATTTTCATTACTCGAGTTTGCCCTATACCGGTATCATCTTTCAACGCGCCCACAAGTCGTCTAGAGGGTTGATTACCACAGACACCTTCCCAGCCCACTTGTCATCGGCAAAGTCAAGTGCGCCGCATCTTCCTCGCGTCCAGCACAGTCAGACAATCGAGCCAGACGGAGCCACAAGGACAATGTGCTATTCATATCGCTCGTCGACACATTACGCTCTTGGCGGGATATTGCCGGCCATTGCCAATGGCCCTTGTGGCCCAAGTCACGAGATACATGCGATACGGGTTCCAATACTATCCACCAGCGCATATAGCCCATCCCGTGCCTTTTGCCTGTCATATCGGCCGTGGGCCGACCCCGTCCAGCAGTATCGTACGTATCCACTCGAGAATCGGAAAAAAATAATTGTTTTTTCTTTTTCTTCTATTGTTTTTCACTCACTCGTTTCTCGTTCATTCTTCGATTCTCGAATCTATTCGAATATATATTTTTTTGCAAATAGCAAATTCGAAGTATTTATTAGTGCCAAATATTGTGACTCCAACAAAAAAGTATTGTAGAGATTGATTTAGGCTTTCTTTAGCTATTAACTATGAGCGATAAGTAGGCCCTGGTCTGGGCGAAAGCAGGTGCAATGTTAATCAAATCCACTTTTGCTTATGTGGTGTTTGTGAGATCTAATAAGATCAATTACCTAAAGGCCTAATCTATTGCAGGAAAGCCTTTTTGCAATCACCTGCCCTCGCTTGCCCAGCACGAAATCAGAAATATTTCAACGTAAAGGATTTTACAATCTGTTTGTTGAATGTCAATGTACTTACAATGTTATAATGTTAGCCACTGCCTTGGGGCCGAATGTAGTGGAGAAAAAGGCAGCGAAAAAAACTCCACAGATGGATTGACGATTCCGTACTTCAATCCTCATATTTTCCCTGACAGTTTTCTTCTCGGATAGCATTTTCATCGATCGTGTGATTACTGTGAAAACGCTGGCCGCTCGTCCCTTGACACCCGTGCTGAAACAGAGGAAACTGTACATTACGTGCAATGTGCATCTCAGTGCTTATTTTATTCGCGTCGATTTGTTGCGCGGACGCCTGGTAATGATCTACACGGCGCATGCGTCGGCGAATCTATTGTCTTTGGCCAGACAATGAGCAAATTGCTGGCTGTTTGTCGAGGTAACTATGCTAGACTCGATAATGGAAATTGAGACGGTACAGGTACTGTTGTTGTGCTGTTTGTTGCCGATACTTTCAGTATCTAGCTAAGGTAGTTGGGCGTATTGTGTGGGAAAATAGAACAGAATACAATAGAATCTATGTTTATTGCTATTAAGGGCCCGTCCCCATCAACAAAGTATTTCAATTTTGGAGCACAAAGTTGATACAGTTTTATTACAATTAAAATGATTGTTTGACTCTGACACCTGGTGGTAGATGAAAATCTGTGATACAGGTGTCGTCCTTTAGGTAAAATTGACATTAGGTAAAATGATAATTGCAGTTTTATAATTTTTCTGGTAGAACTTATAATAAATTTCAACTTGTTAATATTATTTATTGTAAGTTATTTCATATAACCGGAGGGTATTTGTTCGTAGGTACCCAAACACGGCTACAAACAGGCGTATTTACGCCTAAATGATAAAAGTAAACTAATTTGTCTGAACAGAGCTAATTAAATACAATCAATTAGTGTTAAGACCACTAATAATATTTTTACTCTGGTAACAATGTACAATGAGGAAAACTTATTGTTATTCCTAAATGAGGAAGTAAAGGTTACGTCTAAAGATCGGCTTTACGTTAAATGAATAAAATTTACTAATTAAATAGAGAGTCACATTGCTTTTTTAAGAAATCTAAAGCCGGGTCCGCTGCGCCATGTTACGCGTGTTACAAAAAATGTAACACATTATAATGGTGCGTGGTATAACATGTTACGTGTTACGTAACGCGGTAGCCGCGGCGAATGGATAACATCCCCTGCGTTCGCCTGCGGGGGGGTGAAGTCATTCATTTTATGTTAGCGCTCGCCGGACGTACACGTCTCGCGATTCAGTGATGGAGTGGAAAAAAGAAAATACCTTGTTTATCATACGATTATTTCGAGACAGACAAGGGCTTTGGGACGCCTCATGTAGTGATAAAGCAGAAATAATGGGAATTTCAAAAGAAGAAGTGAATACAAAGTGGATAATCCTAAAGGGACAAAATAGCAGACACGTCTGCTTCGTCGGAACTCATTTTGTTTTTGTCACAAAAACTGTAACATAACAGAACTAGAAAGTCGCAGCAGACGGGCTGTTACGATAACCGTAACATGTTACATTTTTTGTAACACGCGTAACATGGAGCAGCGGACGCGGCTTAAAAAACAGAACGGAACTTTTAAGCCGGGTCCGCTGCGCCATGTTACGCGTGTTACAAAAAATGTAACACGTTATAATGGTGCGTGGTATAACATGTTACGTGTTACGTAACACGGTAGCCGCGGCGAATGGATAACATCCCCTGCGTTCGCCTGCGGGGGGGTGAAGTCATTCATTTTATGTTAGCGCTCGCCGGACGTACACGTCTCGCGATTCAGTGATGGAGTGGAAAAAAGAAAATACCTTGTTTATCATACGATTATTTCGAGACAGACAAGTGCTTTGGGACGCCTCATGTAGTGATAAAGCAGAAATAATAGGAATTTCAAAAGAAGAAGTGAATACAAAGTGTATAAGCCTAAATGGACAATATAGCAGACACGTCTTCTTCGTCGGAACTCATTTTGTTTTTGTTACAAAAACTGTAACATAACAGAACTAGAAAGTCGCAGCAGACGGGCTGTTACGATAACCGTAATATGTTACATTTTTTGTACCACGCGTAACATGGAGCAGCGGACGCGGCTTTAGATATTAATACTGTATGAAATTCTAAATTCGGAAAGCGGCTTGACAAACAACCTGACACGAAAGGAAAAATCCATTCCAAAGTCTACGTTCCATTCCATTCTAAAGTAAATACTATGTCCGCGTGGACTTTAGTTCAAAATTTTGCAACCCCGTTCACTCCCTTAAGGGTTAAATTTAGAAAAACGGCAAAACACGTGTTCAATCAATTGTGTTGAAGAGTATTTATTTTAAATTTCAAGAAAATTAGAAAACATTCTTTATACCTCCCATACAAATTTTGGCAACCCTTTTCGCCCCCTTAGGGGTTGAATTTTAAAAAACTGTTTTTATTCCTTGCGTACATTATACAGGATGTTAATTTGCAAGCGTGCCATATTTAAAGAAAAAATAGTAATTAATGTTACCAGTTAATGCAGTCTACTAACAGTCTCCCATATTCAAGGAAACCGTCGATAAAAATAAAACTTATTTTTAGGGTTTGAATAGGAATAACCTAATATGGAAGGTGCTGCGACACGCACGTAATGGGAAAAGACCGAGACCCCGCCCCGTTGCCAAGTTGGCACCGAGTGAAAGAAACAGCAATAACAACAAGAAACATATGATTTCAGATTTCCCTTCCTACTCTCACGGGCTTAAGACCGACAAAACAACCAATTTCTTTGGTAGGAGGTTAGTAGGTATTAAAATATTGCGCAAATTAGTTTATTTACAAGTTAGAATAAAAAAGTAGGAAGTAGATAACATACCCAAGTACTAACCTACCTTCAAATAAATCGTAGATCTGGCGTAGTTAAAAGTCTGAAATCACCGTTAATTACACTAACTGAGACGTTATTTACAGGGTACTTACAATGATTAAGTTGTACGGAGCAATTGTTCGAAGTGGCCACCGTTCTGCGCTATGCAAAGTCTCGCACGACGACACAAATTACTTTTTAAATTTTGCAACACAAACACATTTTGCCTAACAGTTTGGAAGGCAGAAAAAATCCTTTCACGCAACACAGCCGCATTGTTAACTTCTTCAGCATACACTAGTCTTTTAACTTTTCCCCACAAATAAAAGTCTAGGGGAGTAAGATCCGGGGACCGCGCTGGCCAGGCCACTGGGCCTTCGCCTCCTATCCATTATCCAGCGGGCACCAAAAGTGTCATTGAGGTACTCGCGCACTATGAGTCCGTAGTGCGGAGGAGCACCGTCCTGCTGAAAATAGAGGTTTTGAAGATCGTTCAATGGCACATCCTCCAACATCTCATCAACCATGTGGTGCACGGCGGTGGCG
Organism: Yponomeuta plumbellus; assembly: GCA_947310845.1. Classification (NCBI taxonomy): domain Eukaryota; kingdom Metazoa; phylum Arthropoda; class Insecta; order Lepidoptera; family Yponomeutidae; genus Yponomeuta; species Yponomeuta plumbellus. The sequence goes on along the minus strand of OX371199.1, from coordinate 2,282,414 downwards.
GCGTGCACATATTAGGTAGTAATGAAAGAGCGTGCGATACCGGCACGTGCGCACGTCACAAAGGATGTCCGGTCACTGAGTGGCTGGGCTAATTGGGGGTGCGCTCGCGCGGCGTGTTTGTTCTATCTGCGCATGCGCATGCCGCTCGGGGTGCGAATGTGTGTGTTTGTGTGGATGCGTGTGGTTGCCAAACCGTCGTCCGAAAATTTAGGGATGTGCGAGATAATTCGATATTAGAGCTGGGCGTTCTCTTTATCGATAAAAAATGTGACGTCAGAGAACAAAAGAAAAAAAATCGACTCTTCTTTTATGATTGATTTTTGTTTATAATCAGCAGTATAATCACGTCCTAAAATATGGCACGCTTGCAAATTAACAGCCTGTATACAGACCCCCTGTGCAAAATTTCAGCTTCCTATCCAACGGCTTGGGCTGGGCGTTGATGAGTGAGTGAGACTTGAATTTACAAAAGTACGAAAATACCACCAACACCAACACTAATTAAAAAGAAACAAAACACAAAAAAAGCAGTTGAACACCCCTTTAATAACACATTGCTGAGCCAATAAATTACTTTCTCACTGGTATGAAGGCGCCATTGTACGATGCGCGTGCGCAAGCAAGTCTGGGAGAACGAAATAGTGACCAATGAAAAAGGGCGGGCCCTGGAGCAGAATGTGAAATACTTGAAGGGTTAAATAAAATAGAAAGAAAGAAAGATAGCATCTATAGTGGCTGAAGTGTAAATATGTACTACAATTTATGGAGTTAGGGGCTTTGCTTTTCATGAGATTAGATAACGTTTTAAAAGTTATCAAATTATGGTTTTTGAGATCCTACTTTACATGAAACTTTTTTGGATAAAACACATACATTTACATACAGACACATACATTTACATACATACACATACATTGCTTCTGGCCCCACACTAGCATACCCTGTGTCGTGGGAACCAGAAACAGCGACATCACAAACATGTAAACATTCAAAACCTGGGTTTTTTATACTTATTAGTCGTAAATAGACTCCGCTATATCAGACCTCAGGAGTAATTGTGTCTGTTCCGACACGATCTTCATCGGGGGCGTTCAATATCCGCCTAAGTAATTATCCATTTGCGCGCAAAAACGCTCAGGCAATCACCGGCACATGTTGAGCTCGGCCATTATAAATCAATTTAGATGGTAACTAGCATTATAACTTAGGCCTAAAAGCTCGTGTACACTGCTACTGTTATAGTCGTACAGTAGACTTCACATAGTCGATTTTTGTCACTCGGAATCCTATTAGTGGTCAGAGGCCTTAGGGCGGCTTGAAAACTTCTGACAGTAAGACCAGCCACTAGTCTTACAAGCCTCCACCAATCCGGACTTGGCCCCCGTAGTGGAGTATGGCCTATAACTTCCTCAGGGAAGAGACCCGTGCCCCTCGGTGGGGACATAATGGGTGGATGATGAATCCTATCAGCATGTAAGAAGCCTCACAGGCCTTCTCTCAGAGAGTGAGCATGGGCTTTCATCACCACGCGTGCCCACTGCAGCTTGGCGATGGTTAATTAGCGAGTCAAGTGGAATAACGTTTGGGTTGAGTGCGGAAAAAAATCCCCCTGATTGCGACTGATAACGTGGACAGTGCTGCAAAATTTTTGGGATTTAGCGTATTAATGGCAAACGATTGTACAGTCGACAGCATATCATCCCATGCACTCTACTCCGTTGCATTACGAGTGACTCTGCAACTAAAATGTGAAGGTTGACAGGCTGTCGACTGTACTGTACCTATACCTATACAGCTGCTGCCGCGTTTTAAGTTGTGTCGTTATGATGGAAATCTTTCGAATGTAGATACTTCTTATGCGTGAGTGAGCTTATTTAGAAGATTAGTAATTTTGATATTGTATGTTTATTTAACTTTGAAAAAATAAAATCCCTCCTTTGTCCCTTTTGTCTAGGTTGCCACAAAAGGCATTTAAACCCATATGTTAACTGCGAAGATGAAATATAAATAAGTAGTATTTTAATGAATTAAAAAAAGTTTTTCATTCTCTAGATCAAGACTTAACCCTTCATATGATCCTGTAATTATCGTCTGAATATACAATAGTTGTGACACGGCGGCGGATGCAGTGCACAACAACTCCTAGACTTTACCGAGCAACGCGGTAGGTCCGCGATCGACTTGCCGCGTGTGTGGAGATAGCATAGCTCAGTTGTAGAGAGTGTAAGATAGGCATCGTCTAATAACATATATTGCTGTCTACCGGGTAACATCTCGGGGTCATCGGGGTGCTCAAAGATGACTGACCAAGAATTAATCAGTGTTGCAACCACACCGTATTCATTCCCTTCATTTTCTATTGAATCGCTCGTAGCCTGGGCTACCTGAGTGATCTTAAATGATCACTAAGGTTAAGCAACATACGGCGCGTTCAGTCCATGGATGGGTCACCGTCTATGACTAACGCTAGTGGCATTTTTCCGAGCGATTCCGTGCTTCGCAAGGCACGTTAAGCAGTTGGTGCCGGCTGCCGTCGATATATGCCAGTCGTTAAGCCAAGTCAGAGGCCTTAGGGCAGCTGGAAAACTTCTGACAGTAAGACCAGCCACTAGTCTTACAAACCTCCACCAATCCGGATGCCGTGATGCCACCCCGTGGTGGAGTATGGTCTATACCTTCCTCAGGGTAGAGACCCGTGCCCCTCGGTGGGGACATAATGGGTATCAACCCATTATTCAATAGAAAATCATCATCATCATCAGATGATGATGATTTTCTATTGAATATTGTGTATACCTATATACCTTCCTTTATACCTTCCTTAGGGAAGAGACCCGTGCCCCTCGGTTGGGACATAATGGGTGGAAGATGATGTATGAAATAGACTTTTTTACGTGCAATGCATTCTATTGTTGGTTACTTGTCACTAACAGTGTTTCACACATAGGTCGTAATCAGAAAACTGTTAAGTTTGTCATACTGTTGGTCTGTACAAAGTGTTTTAGTGCTCGACGGACAATTTCGAATATTATGTATCGTAAAATTGGTCAGAGCATTCCAAAACATTACCTCTTCTCAGTGGGTCACTAGCCGTATATATACCCCGTATACGGGGTGTCCCAAAAATGACACGTCAGAGTGACACCGGAGGTAGACCTGCTCAAAAGGAAGCGAACCAACCAACCTAACATGACCTCACTAAAAGTTGCACGGTTTTTGAGATATGGCCGATTTAAACTTGTTCAAAATTTTCATTTTTAACAACTTTAGTGCTATGCTAGCACTTACGCTAAGTCAGTAAGTTCTTGACCGAGTAAAAATTAAAAATACCAAACACGAGAGCTATCTAACTTAATGCTAGCACTAAACTTGTTAAAAAAAGTGAAAATTTAGTACAAGTTTAAAGTGGCCATATCTCAAAAACCGTGCAACTTTTACTGAGGTCATGTTAGGTTGGTTTGAGCATTTCTACCTCCAGTGTCACTGTGACGTGTCATTTTTGGGACACGCTGTATGTAGGTTTGAGGTCGAAATGACCGCTCATAAAAAACACTATAAAACCACTCGATGATACAGCCTTATTAGTTCATTCTTGACAAATAATGACGTAATCTTCGGTTAGCCGACCAATTAAGAAATCCGATACTGTCTTGTGTCTCCAGCCATTTACCACGCGTTTTGATTCACAAGGCTTACCTTTACCGTGATGATAATCGTGCTGGGATGAATCAGTCATTCATTGCACAGGTGTGAATCAGAGAATAGTAGAGTGGTTACAGAGGTGATATTGTAATTGTTCGATCCATTACACACACAGCTTGCAATAAACCTGGAATTTTACTATTAGAAAACTTTCTTTATTCCAATAATGTTAAGATTTATTTGTGTATTTGCTATTTGGATGAAAAACTCTTCCGTTCCCTATTAATAATTCTCACTAAATTAAAAATCTACAGGTTTTATTAAGAGTTAGAAATTACTATTGACATGTTTGAGAGATTTTACAGTACAGACACTGTTTGCAAATTCGATCTGATCCGCCGCTAACAGATAAACCGAACAGGTTTCCGAGAGTGGCTGTGTGACAAGAAACAAGTAACATAACTTATTTACAAATTTTTTATTTTTTTTTCCTTTGGTGGCGCTAGTGTTCTGGTACCCCTTCCTCGTTTCTCGTTCACGTCATCCTCGTTCCTTTACAAAGAGTTCATTCCAGATTGTGGTGCGGACTCGTCAGATCTAAACTGCCGCGCTAACAGTAAGAGCAGTAAGTCGGAAATTTCAAACTTGAGAAAATCGGGGACAAAGTTTTGGATTACATTTTTAGTTACTACTTCTTTAGAAGAACTTACTAAAACTTATAAGCTAAAGAAGTAGTAACTAAAAATGTAATCCAAAACTTTGTCCCCGATTTTCTCAACTTTGAAATTTCCGACTTACTGCTCTTACTGTTAGCGCGGCAGTAAAGCGTGATTTACATTGCTTTATTTTCATGCCTTTTAAGCATGTTTTACATAGAAGTAGAGTAGAATAGAGACACCAATGGCTTTTATAACATAAGCAAATAGTAAATCAGTAATGGTTGGTTGTTTAGTATGTATTTAAGATTTTTGTAGAGTACCTTTATAATATACTCAGAGGCACAATTAACCGCCCACTTTAGTTTTACGACGTAACTTGAAATATTCATAAGGGAATGATTCGCACTCGCCATGACCACTTACGTAGTACCTTGATGCCGTGGGTATGCCCTATCAAATACATTTGGGACAATCTTAAAATGCGAGTGGAAATCATTCTCTGATTAATATTTCAAGTTACGTCGGAAAATTAAAGTGGGCGGTTAATTGTGCCTCTGAGTGTATATGGTGCACAATAAAAACTGTGAATCGGCATACGTTTTTGCCTTCTCTATTTTATTCTACCTCTATTTAAAGCATGCTTAAAATGCATGAAAATAAAGCAAATTTATCAGGCTTAGACCCGGTTTCATCAAACTCTGTTTGTTAGTGGTAAACGCGGCATTTATAAATCAGCCGTCAAAACTAACAAGGATGTTAAAGCAATGTTAAAATGTCCATTTCCTATGAGCTAAATTTAACAGACCATTAGTAAATCAAGCATTACGTGAATGAAACGCAAACCAGTCATTCAAATTTCTGTCAAACGTTAAACATTTGCGTCTGTGGTTCAACGCTTTTGAGGTTGTGAAAAGATTTTTCTGGTTTGTTTTGTTGTGATTTTGTTAAATTCGTGCGTTTTCTAAATTAAATTACAAAGGATGTCTAAGAAAACATGATAACCCAATTTTTCTGCTAACGAAAAGGATATCCTCACCCATTTAGTGTCAAAGAACAAAGATGTAGTGGAAAATAAAAAAAAACAGACGCCGTTACGACTTCTATGAAACACGAAGGATGGCTGCAGAAGTCCAGGGACTAGATTCTGTTAATGCATTGTAGTACAATGACAACTGGATGAACGTGGCGATTTAGTTTCATTGCCGCTTGAAGTCTACGCGCAAACTCAAATCAAGCAATGTAGGCGTCAATCGTATGGAAAAAGACGTCGCGTGACCTGACCGTGGATCTGTCATCGAACTATAATCCACCAACAGAATTAAGGCCCAGGTCAGCGTATTCGTCAAAGTAGTCACGCTGTGTTTTGTAAATCTTAGGACGGCGTATAACGTGCTCCAAATTATCCAAATTTTCTAAAACATCTTCATTTTCAAAAATAATATTGTAGGCAGCGTAAATTTTGACAGTTTTGACGGAACTAAATCGACTGTTAATGTTTTAACGGATCTCCAATGCCAGGATTAGATTTGATGCTTTGTTAAAGAAGTTAACGGTCCATTAGAGCGTGGTGGGACACTCGACAGCATTTAACAGTCCGTCAGAAGATGTAACAGACTGTTAGACCATTAACAGAGCTTGGAGAAACTGGGCCTTAAGGCACGACACTTCTCACTGTCCCCGCTAACACTTCCAATCCAACCGATATCGGCAATATGCCTCAAACATTGAATTCCTTCTACATTCAATGGCCTCAAACCCTCGGTCTAGCAAGCTGGCAAGCGTCCCACGCTGCGTTTGCCAGTGGATGCAATAAGATAATTTGAGTCAATCATACATAGAAAAATTACAGTAGTAATGAAGATAAAAATGCTCGTATTGATGCAGATGGCGCCATTAATTGCCCAAGCAGTAATACCGCCGACATGACAAGTAGCGGCCGATGCGCTTGCGCAGCTCGGCCGAATTTCGGCACCGCAAATAGCGCGCGCGTCTTTCAGTACGCGCTGGAAATACGCGTGTAACCGGGTCAAGAAGTGTTGCTTTTCTTTTTTTTGTCTGTGGCTCGTTTCGCGGTTTGTTTGATTCGGGAAGAGACGTGGAACAATAAATCAATGTGTTCAATAAATCATTCATCATCAACCCATTATGTCCCCACCGAGGGGCACGGGTATCTACCCTGAGGAAGGTGTAGGCCATACTCCACCACGGGAGCCAAGTCCGGATTGGTGGAGGCTTATAAGACTAGTGGCTGGTCTTACTGTCAGAAGTTTTCGGGCCGCCCTAAGGACAATACATTTATGACAATATTATGTACGTTCGAAAAAATATCAAAGACTTCGAAACTATTGGCAGCCATCATAATGTTAATACTAGAACTAAACATAAATGCCGTTCACGTTACGCGTTCTGAAAAGTAGCGACTTTTGACGTTAAGAGTGTTTTTTCAAATCGAGTTTTCAGAAATGTGACCTTTATACTTTTAATTTATGGATGAAATTTAAAATATCCAATACTGCCATGGACTGCCTCGTTGGTCTAGCCGTTAAGGCGCTTACCTACCAAGACAGGGACCGTGGGTTCTATTCCCACTGGGGGCCGCCGTACATATGCTTTTCCATGTTTGTAATGTCCTTGCCTGGTTACCATAGCACAGGGTATCCTGGTTTGGGACCAGGTAAAGTGATTGTGTTGTTTGAAAGTTATTATTACAAACATCATACACGGAATCAAAGGGCTTAATCACACTAATATTATAAAGGCGGAAGTTTGTGAGTTTGTATGTTTGTTACTTCTTCACGTCGAAACGGCTGCAGCGATTTTAATAAAATTTGGTATGAATTTAGCTGACACCCTGGATTAACACATAGGCTACTTTTTACTGCGGGAAAATATCTAATTCCCATGGGAAAATCGATGAACCGCGGGTAACACCGCGGGGCACAGCTAGTCTTCTTATAAACGGAAGCCACACATATTTCCAAAGTGACTTTTCAAAAAAGAATCATTTGCACGTGTGAGTCACTCGTGCGTGTGGGCGATACGGTCCGAGTGAATATTTCGCACAAAGCGAAACAGTGTGTCTGGAATGTAATCCGTTTCAAACCAAACAGTTTGTCTGTCTGTCTGTCACAGTTCCCGGGCTAAGTCGTAAATCGAGCGTCGAGCGCAGCGTATTGCAACATTATTTACTCAATTCATAAAGGAACTGCAGTGAACCGCAGGCTGATAATAATAATTTGGTAGAAGTCAGAAATTAATTTCAACGTAAAGAATTTACGTTCTGTTTGTTAAATGTCAATGTACTTATAATGTTAGCCGTTGCCTTTGGGCCGAATGTAGTGGAGAAAAAGGCAGTGATAAAAAACTTTGAATTATTTAATACGTTGTTTTGATTGACTATGTATAACTTTTCTTGACTATAACTTTTCGGATAAAATATTTATTGTAATTTTTGACAACATATTTTGTGCCTGCATGCCAGTTTATTTAATTCGTTTAAGTATAAGTATACCTTTACCGCAAATAATAGGCTAGTTGCCCTAAAAATGTAATTAGTCCGCCTTTTAGATTATTCAAAAATAAGGGACACGTATTTTTTTATTTGTAAATTAGACCAAAAATGACAAAGATATAGCCCATTAAAGTTAAGTGTGACGTCACGCCGTGCTGCATTTTTTAGCACGGAGTGACGTCACACGTAACTTTAATGGGCTATATCTTTGTTATTTTTTGTTTAATCGAAAAAAGAAAAAATACGTGTCCAATATTTTGTTGTACCACACGATACCAAATATTGTGAGCTACCACGAAACATAAAGTTAAACATTAACATACATGGACATACTTTGCTTCTGGCTCCACACTAGGATACCCTGTGTCGTGGGAACTAGAAACAGCGACGTCACAAACATGTAAACATCCAAGACTTGGGTTTTTTTTTCATTTTATCCTCAGCCGGGATTCGAACCCGGGACCTCTCGCTTGTTAGCGTTATACGCTAACCGCTGCGCCACAGAGGTCGTCGTTGCTCTATTAAAAGTTAGTTTGGTGGTGCACTTCATACTATCCGTCAAGCCTACGCACTCCAGCAAAGGTAGTATGAGGACGCGAGTCGTGACTTTCCAGTACATTAACTGTCAAATTCTCGCGACTTTTGACGTTGTCGCGCGCGACTCAAGTCCTCATACTACCTTTGCCAGCTAGAACTAACGACCTATATTTTTTCTCCCAACCAGCCCGCTTGGCTGCAGTTCCCTTTCCAGCAAACGTATCGCCTTAAATAGTCCTAGGCAGCCTCCCCGGGTAACGGGGGCGATTCCTAAAGCAGAGATACAGTTGCGAGCGGAAAAAATGGCTCACATCGCATGGGACCGCTTAGCTATCTGCTCATTGATGGCGTGGATTCCAGAAATGGTCCACTCGCGCTGTTAACACCTTTGCAAGATGTGGCTGACGTTGAGAGTGTCGATTTAATGGAATGTTACGTTTAGTTTGGTAAACTAAAGTCTAATAGAAATGCTATTAGAGCGCAGTGTAATTCAACGAAACAGCAGAAATCAAGAATCAGAAATTTATTTCAACGTAAAGAATTTAAATTGTGTTTGTTGAATGTCAATGTGCTTATAATGTTAATGTTAGCCGCAGCCTTGGGGTCGAATGTAGTGGATCCAATCCAGACTAGGCCCCTGTAGTGGAGTATGGCCTATACCTTCCGCAGGGAAGAGACCCGTGCCCCTCGGTAGGGCCATAATGGGTGGATGATGATACTTAAAATGTTAACCTGATGGTCGGACGGAACACTTTTGCCCTCCATCATACCCTCGTACGCTACGCTATGTCAAGCCGCGCCTAGCGGTGCGTCCGCTAAAGGCAGTGCACAATTAGAGACGGCGAGGCCGCAGGCAAAAACTAGTCTGCCACAGCCACAGTTATAATGGAGTACGGTAGCCTAGTATTTACAGCTAAGGTAGTATTAAGGATTGTCAATGTATTTTTATTTATTTACTAGCTTTCGCCCGCGACTCCGTCCGCGTGGATTTTAGTTCAAAATTTTGCAACCCCGTTCACTCCCTTAAGAGTTAAATTTAGAAAAACGGCGAAACACGTGTTCCATCCATTTCCATTCCATTGTGTTGAAGAGTATTTATTTTAAATTTCAAGAAAATTAGACAACGTTCTTTATACCTCCCATACAAATTTTGGCAACCCTTTTCGCCCTCTTAAGGATAGAATTTTAAAAAATCCGGTTTTATTCCTTGCCTACATTATATGTAGACCCTCTGTGCAAAATTTCAGCTTCCTAGGTCGAACGGCTTGGGCTGGACGTTGATGAGCGAGTCAATCAGTCACTTATTACTTTGAATTTTATTTATATAGATGAGAGGCTTTTGGATGGACTTACGCCCGATTTCCGAATGGAGAATTTACACTAAGTAAATACTTAAGTAGCGGGCTGTCACGCTCTTTTCTGAGAAATTTGATTTAAAATTTGAAATGAGAAAGTTAAGTATTTACTTAGTGAAAACTCTGAACTCAGAAACCGGCCCTTAGTGAAGAAAGACGAGCGTGGTTCTGAAGAAGATACCGAGAATAGGGCGAAGTGGAGGGAGAAGATAAGGAAGGGTGACCCCACCATCATGTGGGATTAAAAACCAGGAAGAGATGGAGAGAGATTTATGAGAAACCCTTTTCTTTACTGTAGTTTCACATTTCTTCTACTTTTGTCTTGTATCAGCTTTATTTTTTTGTCAATTAATATTTTTTTTTCAAGCTGGGCACAAAAATATCTGTCTACATGGCGGTCGTCCTCCCAAACCTCCTCTACTCGTCAGAGACATGGTGCCTATACCGAAAGCACATTCGTGCCCTTGACAAATTCCACCTTCGATGCCTCCGCGATATTATGAACATAAAGTGGTCGGACCGTGTCAGGAACACGGAAGTTCTTCGACGTGCCAAAGTCTGCGGCATAGAGGCCTACATTATGCGGCGACAGCTGCGGTGGTGCGGACATGTCTCCCGTATGGCTGAGGAGAGAGTGGCGAAGCGCATCTTTTACTCTGAACTTAAGGACGGCAATCGGAAACAAGGCGGCCAGCTCCTTAGATACAAGGATGTTCAGAAGAGGCATATGAAAAGGTGCAACATTGAGCCCTCTCAGTGGGAGCGTAAAGCAGAAGATCGCCCAGCGTGGAGACTACTAGTGCAGGGCAGTGTGGACGAGTTTGAAAGGAGGAGACTGCTCGACTTAGATGCCAAGCGCGACGAGCTAAAGGCCCGACCACCGGCAGCCATACAATATAACTACGTCAATGGTGTCTTGACGTGCGCCCAATGTGCTCGCACTTTCCGAGCCAAGATCGGCTACACCAGTCACCTGAGGGCACACCAGCGAAACCCTCAACCATAAAGAAATGAGTCCTGTATGCGGTCGCTATGGCCGAACACGGCTAGGAGGATATATATATATATTATTTTTTTGTATAAGCATTTACTTTGGTATGTAGTAGAACGGTCACCCATCCATGCACAGAACGCGCCCTGTGTTGCTTAACCTTTGTGGTCGTTTAAGATCACTCAGGCGGCCGGGGCTACGAGCGATTCTTATCTTAATATTATCTTATCTGATCTTTATTCGATACTTATTTAGTAATTTGTCATTAAATCCTTCACAGATTATTGAGCTACTATGCATTTAGTAGTCTCTAGGGCTTCGAAACTAGGAACGTCTTCTTAGCTAAAGTTCTAACGGATAAAACATAAATGCAAATAAATCTTGCTTTTATCTTTATCTCATATCGCTGCTAACATTGTATCTAAACTAAAATCCCAAGCCTCTTACCGCGTTAAGGGTGTATAAATCGCCACGCTCGCGCTTGAAATCGATTACTTGCGCCCGCGCATATAAAACGCGCTTCGACTGCGCTTTACCGTATTCCCTACATCAGCCATACTCGAAGTGTGTTCCGCGGAACCCTAGGGTTCCGCGATAACCCTGTAGGGGTTCCGAAGAAAAAAAAAACCTCTCTCTGGTCGAATGTAATTATACAGTTATTAATAAAGAATAGTTTTTTTAAAAGCAATTGTTTTATTGTAGTGTTCCGTCGAGTATTTCGCTTTCCAAAAGGGTTCCGTCACCAAAAAAGTTTGAGAGCCGCTGCCCTACATGTTATTGTAAAGTGGAATGCTATGTAAACGCGTGAACTCGCCGCGAGTCGATTTATGTTGTGTTCTCACTCAACATGTGAGCTTTCAGTTTTGTAGATAAGATTGTATTGACTGCCCCTTGCATGGGATTTTCGACTTTATCTACAAACAGGCAAGGAGTAACACTGCTAATTTTTGTACTATGAAACTTGACGGCAATTTTCTTAAGGCAAATTTCTGAATTGAGTATTTCGCTAGGTACGTAAGTGTATTGCTGTCTCGTCAAATTTCTCAGAAAAGAGCGTGACAGGACGTCACTTAAGTATTTACTTAGTGGAATTCTCAATTCAGAAACCGGCCGATAGTAAAGTAATTACTTTTTGAACAACAAAAAAAAACCAAAAATATTTTTCCCATAATAATCTTTTCTCTTTAAATCTTTAAATTTCTACATGAGCCAGACACAGCGGGTCCCGCACCGCTCTAAGTAAAACAAAAAAAAACACTGCAAGAAAAAAAAGACTTAGGTATGTATGTATGTATGTATGTATGTACGCATGTATGTGTGTATGTACCTAATATGAATACTTTTTAACAAAAAACAAACAACTTCAAGAAAACACTGAAAAGAAGAGTTCGATGACCGGAATACAGGCGTAAGTTTACTAATATTTGACAACTGTGACTATAGAACAGCTGATTTTCTAACTAACATAGATTATGACAGATTCTTTCTGAAGAATAACGGGTCCAAATTGGTTGGAATTTGGAACCCATCTGGATCATATAATATAACACTCGCCGGATCGTTAATAAGTGATTCCGGTCGCCTCTGTTTTCAGTCCGCTTTACGATCGACAATCAATAGGCAATAAACAGAGGGGCATTGGGACAACATTGGTAACCCATTGGCCTCATTGGGGAGAAAGTTGCGTAATGTTTCTGGAATGAAACGAATTTTTGTTAGGTACCAAGAAGAAAGAACTGATGGCCGATGGGGCCGAAAGGTTCTTGAATGGAGAACACACATCGGCAAGCGCAGCGTAGGACGACCAGCCACAAGATGGACAGATGATCTCATCCAAGTGGCAGGGAGACGCTGGATGCAAGCCGCTTCCAACCGGTCTTTTTGGAAATCCATGGAGGAGGCCTATGTCCAGCAGTGGACGTCTTGTGGCTGAATGATGATGATGATGGTGATGACCGAGAAAGAGGTTCAATTCCCACCTGGGGCCGCCGTACATTTGTACAAATGGCCTCAGTCTGGGTGTTTTTCGATGTTTGTAGTGTCCTTGCTTGGTTACCATAGCACATCCTATTGGGACCGGCTCAAGTTATTGTGCTGTTTGGAAGTTATTATAATAATAAGGCGTTAAATGCGCCTTGTCACGTCATAGTTTGATTTTTACAGCGTGGTTTTATGCCACGTGTCTAGAATTGATAGATAGATAGATAGATAAATCATTTATTTGCATTTACACACACACGTAATAAATACAATATCAAGCTGGCAATACAGTAGTAAGAAAAGCAAACAACACATACAAAACACAATGAAACAATTAACAAAACAAAAACATTAACAAGGGAGGCATGGAAAGAGAGATCCGTTATCCAGTGTGGGTGTGGCAAATGCAAAAGGGCTCTGACTCAGCATAAGCTGGAGGAATGGTACTCCAGCGCTGATCTTCCGTCAGTACCCTTGAGGCGGCGTGCAGGGCTCGGAAAGATTGTACGAAGTGCGAACCAGTTCAAAATAAATTAAATAAATAGAATATGAAAGAATAGTCAAGTACGATAATAACTAGTATTGGTAGATAAGATAGCAAAGCGCGAGTTAAACTTCGGGTTAACGAAGTAGACAGCTGAATCGATGCTAGTGGGATGTCAGTGAAGGTAAAGTGAAGTGTAAGTGATGTGAGTGTGCTTTTCCACAGATTTTATTATTAAAGGTATTAACATAAAACATAACAAAAATCACGCCCGTACCACGGAGGGATAGGCAGAGACGAGTTAAACACTTGGTTGGATCCTGACAGACCTCGTTAGCTTCATCAACAAAATGTGTCTAGAGAAAAAAGTATGGACACTTATTTATCTTCTAATTTTAGGTAATAGTAGATTCGATGAGATTCAAACTACATAATTATTATCTAGCTCAATATTGTTAAAATTTATTGGCCAAAATTAACGGCGATTTGACAAAGAACCGATCGCACCGCACACAGATACTAAGTACACATTCTTACTCCCGTGCAGCCATAAAGCGCGTGCGCATAGCAATAAAGATGGCGCCATTTCCGCCAGATGCTGGTTTGTTTTCTCTAACACCTCTAGGACAAAATAAATGTAACAGAAGTGGGGTTGGTGCAGTGGTGTATCAGTTAGACCAGCGTGTTTCTCATGTGTAGTGGTAGCGCTCTACTTTTATGAAAACATGCTTGTGGGGGCAATCATCATCATCTTCATCATCATCAGCCCACCTCCGTCCACTGCTGCCTTTTCCCCATTACGCCACATCTCGCGGTCACTCGCCTTGTGGGGCACTTTTTATTAGATTAGAACTCTTTAATCCGGGTTATGTGGGATTTATGCCTCAAAAATATGAGGAAATTCCTCATTTTGAGGAAGAGGAAGAGGAATCCTCATCAACCCTACTGTTAAGCCTCTTCTATGGCAGTGTGCGGCCACCACACACCGCCGCCGTCACGGGGTCGCGGCACCGGGCCGCGTCCCCTCTCTCACCACCCGCGACCACGGTCTCCTTTTAGTCGCCTCTTACGACAGGCAGGAGATACCGTAGCCCTATTCTAAGCCCAGGACTACAGGGCTCAAATTCGATTCCTACTGAACAAAATGTATGGAACAGCTGATTGTTTTCGAAAATTTTTAGAGTGAGAGTGACTCCCATAGTAAAAGTTGTTTGTATTGATGAGTAGAAAGTTCCCTGAGTCGGACGTTGTTTTACAAATCATTAACTAACTTAATATAAAATTATTCCCGGGATTTCAAGGCCGGCCATCTGTGATTATGACTCTACGTTGCTACGCTGTGCTCTTCATTAACTGTTGTGGTTTACTATGGACAGATGTGGACTGTTTTCTTTCGATTAGCTAGCCGTCGGGGCGGCGTAGGGAGGGCTGTGACAAGGGCGTCAGGGATAATAAATATTGGATTAAATCGGTTTGTCACGCGTGATTGAGGGAATGCCTACATTTTTGTTTCGCATTTTTAATGAGCCCTAAATGGCTTCGAAGTGTTATCTAGGACCGCGAATAGAAGAAAAAAAAAACATATTATTAAGCATGATTGACTGTTAATTAACATTTGGCTGTCTCGTTTGCCGTTAGGGCGCTTGACTAACAAGCCAGAGGTCGTGGGTTCGATTCTCACTGGGGGCCGTCGTACATTTGTACAAATGGCCTCAGTCTGGGTGATTTTCCATGTTTGTAATATCGTTGCCTGATTGCCGAGGCACAGGGTATCCTAGTTTGGGACCAGGCCAAGTGATTGTGTTGTTTGGAAGTTACTGTTATTTTAATAGGTTTAATACCTACGTTTTTCTAAAGATCAACTTCATCGTTAGCAGCCTATATACGTCCCACTGTAGGGTACAGGTCTTCTCTCAGAGAGAGAGTATGGGCTTTATAACCACGCGTGCCCACCGCGGATTGGTGATTTCAAGCGCTGAGTTATGTGAATAGATCAGACATTCAGGTTTCCTAACGATGTTTTCATTCACAATTAGCGAATGAATTATGAAACAATTAGAAAACGCAAACATTAATTTCTAAATGTCACTGCGAAGTAATTAGTGCGACTATATTATTTATATTTTAAATGAGCTCAGTATTGACAAAGGAGCGTGACAGAGCGTCAATTCAGAAATCGGCCATTAGGTAGATATATATTCGTACCAACTTATGAATTAGGTTTGAGATGATTCGAGTAAAGATGGTCAGAGTGGAGTTTTATTTTCGCTGCCTTTTTGTCCACTACATCCGGCCCCAAGGCAAGCGCCTAACATTATATTTTATGTACATTGACAATTAACAAACATGTAAATTCTTCAAGTTGAAATAAATTTCTGATTTTCTTTCTTTCTCATAACATAAAGTTTGAAGTCCTTTTTTCTAATTGTTAAGTAGAAGTTTCCTGGCATTAGTTATATTAGTAATTTATAATTATATTGATTAATACAAAATATTGCGCAGCAAAGCTACGAGTCAGGAAAGTCTTAGATATATTCGGGTTCAGGGTATTGAGAATTTCGCTTAGTAACTACTTAACTGTAGTGTTGTCTTGTCAAATTTCTCAGTTAGGAGCGTGACAAAACGTTACATAAGGATTTACGAAGTGAAATTCTCAATTCAGAAACCGAATCATAGTGGCTAATTATTTTAAGCACCTAACGTGATAACCCTGAATGATTTTCATACCATAAACTTTCACGGTATTATACCTTTACAATGTTATAGCATAGTAACCATCGCAAAGTCAAGGGTGATCCCCACAGTTTATATCTCGTCAACTATTTTTATCGGCCCAAATAAAACACAACATCCGCTTACTTTCTTCGAATTTATGATAAAATAAAACAGTGACGAGAGAAAACAGTTTTGTGAGTATGACTAAGTTAAGCCGGTAAAATATATTACGTAGATTGAAAGGCTAAATAATCAGCCATTCACACACCATGCAGCTTCCTTGGCCTCTTGCAAATCCTCACAAACGCAGGGCCTCATTTCTGTCAGTGCATTATAGTAGAATATCTCTAAGAGCCATCGCAAACAAGGCGACTTGTCGCCGCGTCTAGTCGCCGCGTCAGACGCGACGTTGTCATTTACTTCTGGCGTCTTGTCGTCGCGACTCCGCGACTCTGACGCCAAGTGTGCGGAGATTCGAACAAAATATATGAAAATTGACAAAATATATGTACTGTCGCTGTCGGCAGCACGGAATCGCATTTGTTCCGCCTGTGCTACCACGTGCTGCAGTATGCTGCCGCATGCGAACGCGCGCTGTCGCATTCCGCAGACAAAAAAGGCAATCGCACGCGTCAGCATGCTGCAGCATAGGTGGCATACTGCCGCGTTCTTTCATGATCAGTTTAGTTTAGTTTAGAGCTGACGAGCGGCCGCGTGCGCCATTGTACGACAGAGTGAGACAGCATGCGATAGCAAGTGATCGGCGGTGAAAGGATGCGTTTACATGCTATCGTGCGCTTCAGCGTTCCGTGCCGACAATTGCATTTTGTCCGTGATGCCGATCGCCTCGAGGATTCCGCCGCGTGCTATCGCTTATTATGCTTTCTGTCTCGGTCTAGCAAATGGCAGTTCTAAGCGACAGAAAGAGAAAGGGCGACGGAAAAAGGCGATTCCGTGCTGCCAGATGAGGTTCAACCCTTAGTGTGCGCATAGGCATAGGGTTATCGCGTTAACGTCACAGTTCTTTAATTCCTTTGACGACTAGAATTATTGTTACGCGCGCTCGCTTGACTTGAAGTGGCAATTAAATGGAATAGACACGTTGATTGTACTACAATGCATTTTATTTATCAGAATCTATGTCCTGGAAGTTGAACACGAGAGGCATGCAGCGAGATTACCTACTCATAGTTTGTGGGGAGGCTCCGCAAAAACAGTGGTTGAGCTCCTCTCCCATGTAGCCCCATTGCGGCCCTGGCCTATATTCTGCTAATGCAATGTATTCCAATGACAGTTGCATGAACGCATCGATTTCATTTCATTGCCGCTTCAAGTCAACGCGCGCATTTTAGTAAGTCAAGGTATCAATGGAATTAAAAAACATGTCACGAGACCAGACAATGTAACTGTAATTCTGCTATAATGCACTAACAGGATCGAGGCTCTGCTAGTTGTATCTGATCGAGATCTATTCAATGGCTCGTGCTGAAAATCAGCGCCGACACTAAGATAATAAAATTGTATTTTTGCAATCTAATAAGCATCTTTAATAAAACTAGTGTGTTACAGTACACACTAGAAAACAACACCATATGTTACCTTTTTTATTACCTATGTAATCTAATGATTTTAAAAATGTTCGTATAAATTGTGTTTTGGCAATAAGTGTACTTCACAATCACTTTCATGTCTATTAATCATAAAGGCACATAGCTTCTGGCCCCACACTAGGATACCCTGCGTCGTGGGAACCAGAAACAGCGACATCACATAACATAACATTTAAACATCCAAGACCTGGGGTTTTTTTTTATCTATCATAGCTTCAATTTTTTTAATTTTTCATCTGCAGGCATGCGCCCCGCGCTACGTGTCATTCGTGACAGCCAAGCATGACCAGCGCGACCCCGTCGGATCTTGCTTCATGGCCCGTTCTTCCGTCTCCGACGACTTCACAGAGTTTTCACCTTGTCGACATTGTAAGTACTTTCATGATCATCATCATCAACCTATTATGAACCCACCGATGGGCACGGGTCTCTTCCCTGAGGAAGGTATAGGCCATAATACCGATCAGTAACCCGTACGAACTTGCCGGTATACGAGTTACCTGTTTCTTTATAACCGCACTCTATGCCTCCTCCAGACTACTCGCGAAGTTCATCGACAAAGTAGGTACTCGGGAAAGTTGACCGAAGTATGTAGCTACACACTCGAGGTTGGGCGAAGTAAGACGAAGTGCTTCTCCACACCTACCGTATTCGCCTAACCTCGGTCAACCTCGCGAGCAGTGTGGAGGCCACATAAACTTTGACACAGTGGGCCGATTTCTGAATTGACAATTTCGCTAAGTAACTACTTAACTCTAGTGCTTAACTCGTCAAATTTCTCAGGAAAGAGTGTGACAGAACGTTACTTAAGTATTTACTTACGTGAAATTCTCAATTTAGAAATCGGCCCAGTGACTATAAAGTCCGATTCGAGAGCGGCATGCAGGTCTTACTGGCAGGGTCAAGCGTATCGACTGTACTCTATCTAGAATCCCTCTGCTTGCAGTGGGACTTGTATAAGTTTTCAACTAAGACTTTCGTAAGCACTAGACATTATTACCTTTATTCCGGATACACTTACTTGACTTTTTGTCGGAAGAGTCCGACCAGGTTTCGCTCTGATTCGCAGAGCTCAATCATGGTGAGCAGAGACGGAGCGCGCCGGCGATTGCTCGTCTCCGATTGAGTAGTGTATCCGGAACTAATTGTGTGTAACGGAAGTTTTACTAAAAATGTTGAATTAACAAATCCGGTTTATAAAATATAAATCCATTTAAAAAAAAAAGGAAGGTACTGTGATAAAGGTAGTACCTATAGGCAACAATACTCTTTTATCTATGACAGTCCCGACTTGACAAAAACAATTAAAAAACATTGTTATTTTCAAAGAGCTTAAAATACCTTATCTATAGACGATGTCAATGTCTAGTTGGATTTTGCTTCCGCTTTCCACTCTATTTTGGCTAACTTGTATGTTGCCGACCACAAAGCGCTATGAAATGAAAGCGCGCGAAAAGCTCACAGTTACTTCCGCCGGTAATCGTTTCGCGCGGGAAAACTGACGTGACGCCATTTTTATTGCGGGTTTTTTTCAGCTGCGTGCGTTGCCCTTGGATTGTTAGCTCAAATAAAATTACTTTTTTTGTTTCCTATTTCCTGATAATTTTTATTTATTAGTACAGTCGACAGCACATCATGGTATACACCCATGCACTCTGCTCCGTTGCATTACGGGCGACTTTGCAACTAAAATGTGAAGATTGACGTGCTGTCGACTGTACTAGTTACTTATTCTTAAGATAGTTTTCCCTTTTACTCAATACTTATTTCAATTTAAAACTATCTGTGTACTTTGTTTAGGGTACCGCTCGTTGGATGAAGGTTAGTAGGTTCCGCAGCGAAGGTAAAGTTCGATGTTATAACGCTGGCACCTCCAAAAATAATAGCGTGTACAGTCACTATTCAGAAGTTAATACCAACATTCAGGCCCCAGTAGCATAACTTTCTATGCTACGTACGGAAATAGAATCGCTCCATTCTGCTAACAAGTAACGGACGAGAGCGGGATGGCACGATTCTTTGTCTGTTCTCGCGTGCAAGATAAGTGCTTATGCTACCGGGGTGACTCGCCTTTAACTGGTACTCCAGAAACATTTTACATCTTTATAATTCATGCACCTAATTTTTTCAGACATAAACAAAAAGACACGTAGCAAATTAGAATACTTTCTAGGTAAATATCAAATAAGTTAGAAATTGGTCTGCATGATTGTTTAGCTCTGTATATAGAACCTCTTTACTACGTGTATTGTATTGTATATGTCTGTCTTTTTAGATAAAACGAAGTCTATCCACATGAAATCCCTATTTAATTTTCCTGTGAGTTCACTTTAATACAAACTGTCATTTTCATTACATATTACATGAAAATTACCAATCCATTAATAACTGCCACATGCCATTACCAGCAAAATTACTGGCAATTTATAAAATTGAAATGGCTAATTAAAAAACAATGTTTTTTTCTTAATCTTTCAGCGACGCATGGGCAAAGGAAGACGGGCGTGTGCCAAGCCGGTTTCGGCGCCGCTATATCAAAGGTAAGCCCGCTAAATTATCGTTTCCTCCACGCCAATTTACGTTTAAAAATTTGGTAAAATTTCGTATGAGACATGAATTTATTTTTCGCTAAAAGATTTTTCTGCGTAAGGGATTTTTATGTGTACGTTTTTGCGTAGGAAGTACAGGTTGGCTCTTTCAAAAATATGTCTTTTAAAACGATTTATGTGATTTACATCGCAAATATAGTATGTACGTACCTACATCCTTATAAACTGACAAACTGACATCCTTATAAACGTCTTGAGGACAGATTCTGAATTTAGAATTTCGCTAAGTACTTACCTAACTACATACCTAACTGTAGTGCTATCTCGTCTAATTTCAAGAAAAGAGCACGACAGAACGTTAGGTACTTAATAATTAGTATTTAGTTCATGAAAATTTCAATTCAGAAACTGGCCTTTAGAGTTCTTAATAGGATCTCCACTAAAATTCGAGCAAGTTGTTCACGCCATTTCCTCGAAAAAGGAGTAGAAGTCACGAACTAGACCCACGACATTAGATCTACCATGATAACGTGACGGCAGTAGGCGACCTAAAAAAGGGCTCCTCAAAAGACATGTAAAACGTCGTGATGCTACCACCGTGGGAATGCTACTATTTTCGCTATGTTAAGTTATTATCGTGATCGGATCGCGTGCGCGTGATCCGCATCGACCCGGCCTGCGCGCGCGCTTCGCTTCATGCATTATTAAAAACTTTTATTGTTCCTGCACAAAAAAAAAATATGGCGGCCCTTTCCTATTCTGTAAATAAATAGCGAGTGATATTGCGAATTGTTTTATTGCTGTCATCTGTATTTAGGTGTGCGTATTTATTTGCGATGTATACCATGTGGTTTTGCTGCCGCTTTATTGTTTTATTTTTCAAAATGGCTCCTTATCTCTGATTATTACTTGCATTGCGGATTGGTGACGTAAAATATAAAGTTTCAAAGCATTTGACAATAAAGGGAAGGCTTATCTTTGTTTTTCCGCTTAAGCCCACCCGAAAAATATGGACTAGTTTTAATAATAAATACCTACTCACATTTTAGGTCTGAGTAGTTCTATAATTATTATTGGCAAACAGTCATCCATATCAATTAATGAGGCTAGCTAAAAGTTACAATATCATGTATATCGTAAATTCTACTTTTAATATGATATTGTTAGTAAATAAATGGTAACTACACTAGGCACTCAGTAACAAAAGGCTTTTTTAATTTGTACATAAGATAATAATATTCTTTATTCTAACAGGAAAAACACACACACATACCTACGCATCTATTAAAAATACGAAAAGTTTAGTTCATATACGAATATTACGTGAAGCTAAGGATATTATTATGGTGCGTGATAAACGTATTCGTACACGAATGACCCTGTTATCTCGACAGATCAAAAAACAAACGAGCATCAAAATTTCTGTCACAATACGCAATTAATTTCCATCATCACACCATCCCAACAATAAAACCGGACCATTACGGCTTCCCTGTGGCAGTTTAGTAGTAACACCATTGCCTTGGCCGTTTAAAAAAAACAAACAAAAAAAAAAGAATAAGCGCGCGTTCCCGCGCGTTTCGATAAAATCTTGTTTGGGGATAAAAAGACCACATTCACAAATCTAGGTTTTGAACAGGTTCATCGTTTTAGCTTTTTAGCTCACTTACTTGTACTATTATGTATTCTGTGGTTTAGTATGATATTAAATCGTGTCTTTTGTAAGACATAGGAGTCGCAGTTTAAACTACGTGACGTGGGTACATGAGTTCTAAATAGTTTTTAGGTTAAATGTCGTACGGTTTCTGTACAATATTGTTTTAATACGGACGCAAAGTTGCGATTTTAATAAGAACCTTCTCATAAAATTTGGGTAGGTTATGAGGAGCTAAATAATTAATTCAAATTACTTGTCTTTTATTTATTCTAGTACCATTATATATTCCATACCTAATAATTTTTTACTGATTTTCTTCCTCATAATATGTACACTTTTAGAAATAATAAAAAAGAGTACATAACTAATTAGATGATACACATACACATTAACCTTTACACGCGTGAGTGCTACTTAGCTACGTTACCAGCGACTTTGCAACAAAAATGTAAAGGTTAAGATGGTTTAGACTGTAGCTTTTTATGAAAAATATTGCCGAAACCGTCCAACTTTGATTGAATGTTTTGATAATATTGGAAAAAAATATTACTTAGGTACACTAAACAATTATAATTACTTATACTTACAAGCTTAATTTAATGATAATAATTTCACACAGAAAATTAATTAAATAATATTAACTTTTGTGTGCCAAGTGTTTTGAAATAAAGTACTGGACTGTGGACAGAGGAGGACAGACGCGAACGCAGCGGCTTCTGTGCTATTATTATGGTCGTTGATCTAGATCTAGACTAAAACTCGGGTCGCAGATATTGAGGAAACCTCCATTCCAAGAAGCCTGTAGGTTTAACTTAGCCGCAGGTAGCCAATTCGGTTACGTGGTCGTGCTTTTTGCCAAATCAAGAATAGATGCTTAACTTAGGGTCTATGATTAGGTTACGATGGATAGGGCATGCTCGTTCTACGAATAAAGCCCTTTAATATAAATAAGGCTAAAAAAATTAGGGCCGCCTTTCCATCGTGAAATAAACTCATTTTGTAATGATATAGTCACATGCTTTCTCAATTTAAATCAGTCCATAATAATCATCAAGGAAATGTCATGTACTCGTAGACATACTGGTAGTGTCCTTATACGATCGCTAATTATATTTAACAATATTGTGATTTAATTACACCAAGTACGGAAGTAAGGGCGTGCTTAATTTAAGAAGCCTTCCAGCAAACCTTTGGGGTTGAAGACACTGGTGACAGGTAGTGCCAGAAAAAGGGGAAATATAATAAAGTTACATAAGCATAGGGAAATATAGATAAAGATTATTTCAAATGACTTTTTATTTTGGCAGCTACATACAACTAACCCAAATCTATATTTAATTTAATTAAATGAGTGTTGGTCGTGAAATCACTGTTGCTCTTAATCTTAAATTGTACCTATACGGTTTTGCTCTACTTCTAGAAAAAGTTTTTTTTTGTCCCCGCTTACACTTTCGGCGTTTTTCGATGGGATCCCGCAATGTCCAGCGTCTCGAGAGTCTCAAATAAAATAAATCTTCTCCGCCGGACAAATATCTAAATACGGCACTTCTTACAAATGCGGCGTGCACCGCGCATGCGCGTTTCCCGCCAGCCGCCATTGTCTGCAAATGGTGGCCGTTTAAGGCTCGTTCTGAAACCATGTTTGTAAATGATAAGCATGTCCGAGCGAATTTATAATGACAAAATGTCATGGCGCACATATAAAATTATTATTGTGGCAAATGGGGCATTATCCCTGAGGTTTAGTTTGACTGGTCGAATTGGAGTTGATCTATGGGACACTATACTATAAGGATGTCTCTCTATCTAATTTTTCTCAAACATGCTTCGAAATTTGAGCATTATTTCGACAACCTTCTTCGAGATAAATCGAAATTGCTGTACTGGCCAATTACACGCGAGAAGCGGCTGGAAAAAGTTTTATGAAAATTCATAACTGTCGTGTTTTGCGGCCAAATAAATTACATACTAAACTCATATCTGTCGTGTTATTTAAAAATGGAACGATCTTTTACTCCGAACAATGACAACCAAGGAGGTAACTTATCAGACGTTTTTTTTTTATTTCGTTTTTTAACTGGCTTGCGATAGAAAGCTGGATATACCTATTAAAAAAAAGAACACCAGGCGGTATGGGCTTAAGCTCTTAGCCTTTTCCTTAAGGGAAAAAATATTACAAAAAAAAAGAACACTTTAACGCGGCAAAAAATATTGTTTGTTGTTCGTTCGTGGTTCGTCTGATTTTGAAAGTTTATTGAATTTAACAGAATGAGTTCAAGTGATGAAAATGACTGCGATGAACTTATTTTAACGCCACCTAAATTCAAGAGGCGGCAAGAGCCGTAATAGAAAATTTGTTACCGCCAAAATCGAAAGAACAAAGTTCTGCATTAGTAGGTAAGTACTACTTATCAGAAATCAGAAATTTATTTCAACATAAAGAATTTACATTCTGCTTATTTTAATTTCCGCGCATTATTTGAGAAAACTTATATACAAGCCTTGGCCACAACTAGGCATTGATGGACTCACGTATGTGTGCCTCGGCTTCTGCTCGGCCCACAATTCCACGTTCGTCTATCAATGCCTCTTTTGCTGGCTGCTGCAGTAATGTATTATATCATCCGAAATGTGCACGACTACATAAAATAAGTATACTTTTAAGAAACATATCTCATCTTACTTTAACGACAAGTGAAATTTGGAAAATATATAGGTTATTGTAAATATATAGTCAAAATTTATTGAGGTTTTACCTTGCCTCATTTTTCGTCATTGCTTACAAAATAGCAGAACCTTAGAGTTCTGTAAAGCGAACTTTATGTGAAAATGGCCTAAAGAAAGTTGATAAAAAATAAGTGAAAAGGCACCAGAGGACATAAAAAAGAAAAATAAGTACCTACCTATGTTAATTGTGTGCGAAAATCTTATATGCCTTCGACTATAAGTGGTACCCAACACAAGTGCGCATTTGTTTAGCTGCTTAAAGTCGTTCATCTCTAAGACAATACAAAACTACTGCCTTTACTCGTACATGTACACAGTTATCATTGTTCGATGATATTATAGTCAGAAATGTAGCTACAAAGTAAAACCCATCGAACAAATTGGACTCTTTTACTAAAAGGCTACTAACCCCAGCCCATTAGGATTCAACATGGTGTCGCAATGCATAGCAATGAATTGCGCACGAGTTTGCACCTTGCATTCAATGTGTTCGCGCAGTTTCAGAATTTAATGCAGCTTGTTGTAGAGTTATTCGATGCTCGGAGTGGAAAAATGGGATATTCAACGTTGTGTGGAACAGATAGCAAAATATGTTTGGGTTCCCGACTTATGAATCACGGGTGTACTTTGATGCAACATTTCGGCGGCAAATAGAATGCCACAAATCGTGCCGCCCAAAGGAGCTTTTTGCTTTTGAGGGATAGATAATCCTTGAGAATGTTTTTCTCTTTTATCGCAATAAAAGTACAGTACCAATTTCAAAGCATTCGTTATTATCGGGTTGTTAAGGATTATCCTTTACTTAAAAAGATGACTAAGATAAGTAGAGCATTTAAGAATGTATGACATGGCTTGCACTATCATGATCACCGTATTTTCTGTTATAAATAAGAGGTACCGAATTAACCACTCAATTTTATCCCACAGTAATGTAAGTAAGGCAACAAATATTTCGCTAAGTTCCTGAGGGATTCTAATGATTTTGCCATTGGTAATGGTCGCTGATTTTATGTACCCATAAAATTTTAATTCACTATTTTCATTCGTTCAATGCCTAAGAAATTGACTTTCTTTTTTCATTTCTTTTGCATTAAAATGTAAATTTATTTTAAGGGCACCAATAAGCGTTACACCAAAATTAAATAGTTTATACCTAAGCTTAAAATCTAAAAGGCTAAGCTCTTACTTATAGGTAACCACAACATGCATTAGTAATAAAGTAAGCAGTCCTACGTAATAAAAATTACTATAATAATGTATGTAACTTAAGCTGAATTAGGAGCAAGTAAGGTTTATTCAAGAAAATTCGAGTGGCTATGGCGCAAAGGGCTATGGAACGGGCCATGCTAGGCAAATCTAAGCTCGCACACTTAGGGATCGTGTGCGAAACGTCGATATTCGACAAAAAACAATAATCGAAGATGTACGCACACGAATTACAAAGCTGAAGTGGAGATAGGCGGGACATTTGCTAAGGCAGGAAGACGGCCGGTGGACTAAGGCAGCCACTGAGTGGTAGCCAAGAACGGATCGACGGTCGGTGGGCAGACCACCAGCCCGATGGGCCGACGGCATTGTGAAAGCGGCTGGGAAACATTGGACAAGACTAGCACCACAGTGGGCTCTATTTACGGGCTGATTAGATAGATATAAGGTTATTCTATGGGTTTATAAAATTAGATAATTAACAGCTAGAGCTTTACTATTAGTAGAGTTGAAGGTGTTAAGGTTAGAAAAGATATAAGTATAAACGCAACTGAACCTCATAAAGCAACCTGCGCCAAGAGAATCTCATCTACTAAACAATAATTTAAACCAATTAAATGCCTGTGCAATTTGCATATCACTGACACGCCGACCACTGCTAAAGCTTATGCGATAATGCACATTTGTTATTAACAGCACCATATTTAAGTATCTTCAACTCGCAACTCTGTCTGTATCGCTTTGTGGTACTGTCAGCACAACGAACAGTTTCTGTTTAGGCTTAATTTTTGTTCAATTTAATTTGTATTCCTCGTTGAATATTATCTTGTTATCTATCTATATATATAAAAGGAGAAGTTGACTGACTGACTGACTGACTGACATATCAACGCAGGGCCTAAACTATAAGGGCTAGAAACTTGAAATTTTGCACAACGGTTCCTTTTGTAACGAAGGGGAGCACTAAGAAAGGATTTTTGAAAATTCATCCCCTAAGGGGGTAAAATGGGGGTTTAAAGTTAGTATCAAACTTTGCCGTGTTTGAAGTTATTCGAATGAAATTTGGTTAGAAGGTTCTTCATTTAAAATTATGAAACACGTGTAAAATAGTTTTTAAAAAATCATCCCTTAAGGGGGAAAAAGGGGGGGTGCAAACTAAGTATGAAACTTTGCCGTTTTTGAAGTTATTCGAATGAGATTCAATATGAAAGTCCTTCATTAAAAGTTATGAAAAACATGTAAAATAGTTTTTCAAAAATCATCTCTCAAGGGGGTAAAAAAGGGGGTTGCAAAGTTAGTATGAAACTTTGCCGTTTATGAAGTTATTCGAATGAAATTCAGAATGAAGGTCCTTCATTGAATGTCTTGAAACACATTGTAAAATAGTTTTTCGAAAATCATCTCTTAAGGGGATAAAAGGGGGTGAAAAGTTAGTATGAAACTTTGCCATTTTTGAAGTTATTCGAATGAAATTCAGTATGAAGGTCCTTCATTGAAAGCCATGAAACACACGTAAAATAGTTTTTGAACTAAAACTTTCGTAAGCACAACACATTGTAAATCCGGACTAAAAGTTTACAATGTAAAATAGGTTTTCGAAAATCATCCCTTAGCGGGTAAAAGGGGGTTGCGAAGTTAGTATGAAAGCTCTTTTGCATGCGCTAAAAGTATCCCTATCTTGTTTGCAAACACTTTACTCGGCTGAAGCCCACGCGGACGTAGTCGCGGGCAACAGCTAGTACATATATAAAAATGAATAGCAGTTCGTTAGTCTCACTAAAACTCGAGAACGGCTGGACCGATTCGGATGATTTGTGGTTTTTTATATTTGTGGAAGTCCAGGAAAGGTATAATGGTGAGAAAAAAAGCTTAGGCGGTACGAAGTTTGCCGGGACAGCTAGTATTTTATATTTATTGTATAGGTATCTACTAGCTGTCTCGGCAAACTCCGTACACCCAAAGTTTTCGTATTTTTTCCATATCTTTTTACCTTTTAAACATTCCCTGGAGTTCTACAAATATAAAAAACCAAAATTTAACCAGATCGGTCAAGCCGTTATCGAGTTTCAGTGAGACTAACGAACAGCAATCCATTTTTATTATGGCAAAAATGTTTTTTCTTGTATGCACTTTGGCCAAATGACAGCTCTGTGAATACTAGATGGGAACAGGTTGTTCCTGTCGTCATTCTCTAACTTATACCACAAACCATCCAGCCGTTACGACTCGATTGTATTGTGCATCATGCATGATCGATACGACGACATACTTTTGCAAATAGTAGACGACCTCTGTGGCGTAACTGTTAGCGCATCTGCTTACCATGCGAGAGGTCCCGGGTTCGATCCCCGGCTGGGGAGAAAAAAAACACTTCAGGTCTTGGATGTTTACATGCTTGTGACGTCGCTGTTTCTGGATCCCACGATGTGTCGATGTACCCTGTGGGGTATCCTAGTGTGGGGCCAGAAGCAATGTATGTGCCTGTATGTAAATGTTTATGTTTATTTAAAAAAAACCTTATATAACAGTTGATACAAAAGACAGTCTAATACAATTATTTCTTAATTCGAGCGACCGGCGAGCGAGCGACCGAGAATGTAAAAAAATTCTGTCTCCGCATACCGTCGAGTGTACTTGCATGTAACAGATGCGTACCTAGATATTGTCAACGATCGAGCGTTATCTTCTGAATATTCATGGCTTAATTTCAATACTAGGCATGCGCAGGTTATGTGGCTAAACGTTCAAAGGGCGCGACACTAGAATAGGCAAAGGCGTATAAATAATATAGCCTTCATACTTTTACTCTTACGCTATACATATTCATACAAGCACATAACTGTGGCACATACATTGCTTCTGTCCCCACACTAGAATACGCTGTGTTATGGGAACCAGCATGTAAACGTTGAAGACCTGGACTTTTTTTTGTCTCCAGGCGGGGTTCGAACCGGAGAACTCTCGCATAGTAGGCAGATACGTTAACCGCTGCGCCACAGAGGTCGTCACACTGTTTCATTCTGATACTTTTTCCCAGTAGGTATCTATGCATATGCCTAACCCGATAGAGTGGAAAGTTACGTAATTTAAGGGCTGGCTTCTCTCTGATTCGCAGAGCTTAATCATTGTAAATTTTTGGTCCGGATCAACTTACGTTTATTTTTACCGGACGAGTCCGACCAGATTTCGCTTCGATTCGCAGAGCTTAATCATGGTGAGCGGAGACGGAGCTCGCGTCGTTGGTTGGTAGGTTCATAATTTTTCAAGAAGTCAGTCAGTTTAGTCAAGAATTTTTATACAGTAACAATCTATTGACGGTCTTCACGACGCTAGTATCCTGTAGTAATATTATACTCCGCATGTTTGTTTTCTCTGTACAGCCCACTTACATCAAACGTCTTACAGCCAAAAGCGATTAAGTTCCCTTGTAACGCATACCTCGCCTTTCCTCCTGACTGACACATATCCTCGGTGCGGGCCGCGCATGCGTCCCGTGCGCCTGTATAAGGGCTGACGCGCACAGCGCAAGCGCATATTTATCCGTCCTCGTCGCGTCGGCGCCGGCGCATTGTCTCATTCACCACTTGGCGAAGTGGACGGCCGCTTTTGTAGTTATCGACTCTAGGGTTGTCAGCTTAAGTGGTGAGCACGATAATGCTTCTGGTTAACAGAGTAGCCGCCTTTTTTTCGTGCACTAATTCCCTGTTAATCCACTGTTAACAGCGTTCCGAGCCGAAAAGCATACAAAAACTAACTTAAAGAATCGGTAAGGAGAATGTAACATTTCGACGAATCACTTTTACATTAGGTAGGTACTTAATAATAACATAACATAACATTCACATACAGGCACATACATTGCTTCTGGCCCCACACTAGGACACCCTGTGTCATGGGAACCAGAAACAGCGACGTCACAAACATGTAAACATCCAAGACTACTTAAAACACATATAACAGACATATTAACTTTTTCTGGCCCTAAACTAGGATACCCTAAATTATGGTAACCAAGGACGCACAGACTGAGGCCATTTGTATAATTATTCTGCGCCCCCTGTGGGAATCGAACCTATGACCACTAGCTTGGTAGTTTAACGCCGTAACGGCTTAACTATGAACATTTAAGCCTTAGAAGATGGTATTTATTTCGTTTTTAATTATAACCGGATGTGGCATATTCACACACCTATCTTCAATATTTACAACTTTCTTTGCTTCATCCATTGTTGGCCCTAATTTGATAGGAGTCAAAAATTGCTGTTTATGCTTATTAAATAACTGATCAGAAAATAAAAGCAGAAATTTCAACAAACAAACATTATGACATAAAGTGGCAGCCCTAACCGTAAAAGCTTCTCCCATCGCCATACAGGGTGACTAAAGGATATCGCAATTTATATGGAGTTGAATAATTTATCCTAGTTTGTAAATGCCATTGTGAATATCCTGATATCTTCATTGTTGCATTCAATCTGGATCCTGGCAATATTTTACTTTGTTGGAAGCTAAGGGCTGCCGATTGAACCGTACACATTTGGAAATTAGTACTTCCATATTTTTATTGATAGTTTAGGAATCAAGAAGAAATAAAAAAGTCTCGCAGCTTTTCCCAGGCTTGGAAGGGTTCCGTTTTTCCTTTTACGCTGCGGAACCCTAAAATAGTGCGACTTTGAACCACGATATCTTCTAAGCCGTTGATTTACCAGGCGTGGTGTAGTTAAAATTAAAAGTTGCTTAGGTCTATCTTGTTACAACTGGAAATAACATTCGGGCGGCACAATTTCAATCTAAAATTGTCCTTAAATAGATAAAGATACAGATTATATTAAACATAAACATTTACACACAGGCACATACATTGCTTCTGGCCCCACATTAGGATACCTTGTGTCGTGGGAACCAGAAACAGCGACGTCACAAACATGTAAACATCCAAGACCTGGAGTTTTTTTTTTTTCTCTCCAACCGGGAATCGAACCCGGGACCTCTCGCATGGGAAGCAGATGCGCTAACCGCTACGCCACAGAAGTCGTCTATGGATGGGATATTAATTAATCGTTGTTCTAAAGTCCCTTGTGTCAAGGCCACTTAACATTTGCAGAGTTGAGCCACAGGGTTTATATAAGAGTACAGACGGCGGCCTAGGCTCTAAAAGTAATCTCTTCCAGACAAAGTTTGGATGGTTCGGAGCAAAACATTAGGGAAGAAATACTTACCTACCTACTGAATCAGTGACTACAATGACTAGACACTTGTATATCGTGTTGTCGCAATACTTTCCTTCGCATAAACCTGTAGATGAAATACTTATTTATTTCATCATCAACCCATTATGTCCCCACCAAGGGGCACGGGTCTCTTCCCTGAGGAAGATATAGGCCATACTCCAGCACGGGGGCCAAGTCCGGATTGGTGGAGGCTTGTAAGACTAGTGGCTGGTCTTACTGTCAGAAGTTTTCAAGCCGCCCTAAGGCCTCTGACTTGGCTTAACGACTGCCATCTATCGATGGCAGCCTGCACCGACTGCTTAACGTGCCTTGCGAAGCACGGAACCGTTCGGAAAAATGCCACCAGCGTTAGTCATAGACGCTGACCCATCCATGGACTGAACGCGCCGTATGTTGCTTAACCTTAGTGATCGCTTAAGATCACTCAGGCAGCCCAGGCTACGAGCGATTATTTACCTCAGGCATAAAGAACCACATTTAGTCGCGATGTAAACCCAAAAAAGTCACCGACAGATCTAAAATTACACTATCTTCAGTTTTTGTCCATCGCTTCCCTCGTTAGTACCAATTTATCTTATTGGTTCTCAGTTCCCACACACGTGTTTTTGGTAATTTCTGGTCTTTATCTTAACAAACATGTGTCCCCGTCTGTCAATACCATTTTACTTTACATGTATGTCAGGCACGTCTTATGGACGAGTTTTTTACTGTTTCTCATGCTGTGTGATATTAATGGAGCTACCTATCATTTATTACTTATGATAGACCTATGTATGCAATAAAAAATGCGATTTGGAGACAGATCTTTTCTTGTCAGTAACTACTTAGTATAAAAAGTTCCATCTAGGGCACACATCACATCACATCACATCACATTATAAAGGCGAAAGTTTGTGAGTGTGTATGTGTAGGTCTAAACAGCTGGAGCGATTTTAATGAAAATATATGGATTAACACATAGGCTACGTTTTACTGCGGGAAAATATGAAAATATGGTCATGGGAAAATCTATGAAAATGAATTCGCGGATAATGTATGGGGAACAATTCAAAACAATTTTTTGCAAAAGTTATGTACAAAACTTTTGCAAAAAATTGTTTTAAAGAGAAAATTAAATTATTTTGCTACTAAAAATGATTATTTTTACTGTTAATACACAATTTACTTTGCCTAATAAACCGCGGGTAACACCGCGGGGCACAGCTAGTATTTTTGTATGACGTCCTTTGTGGCGAAGTGGTTTGTGCATCTGCCTACTATGCGAGAGGTCCCGGGCTCGAACCCCGGGTGGGGACAAATAAAAAGAAAACCCCAGTTCTTGGACGTTTACATATTTGTGATATCGCTGTTTCTGGTTCCCACGACACAGGGTATCCTAGTGTGGGGCCAGAAGCAATGTATGCGCCTGTATGTAAATGTTCAAAATATGCCTCGACTGTAGTGTCATTTGCCTGCCTCGTTGGTCTAGCCGTTAAGACGCTTACTTACGAAGACAGAGGTCGTGGGTTCAATTCCCAATTGCGGCGGCCGGTAATTTGTACAAATGGCCTCAGTCTGGGTAGTTTCCATGTTTGTAAAGTCTTTGCCTGGTTACCATAGCACAGGGTATCCTAGTTTGGTACCAGGTCAAGTGATTGTGTTGTTTAGAAGTTATTATTATACCTAGGGTTCAGTGGTTTCCCGTGTGTGGCTGATTGACAAAATGATCATTATTGAGATAGTAAGAGAGTTCTTCCATACCGGGACCTGACTAATCCAGATCATAACACTCGCTGGGCCGTTTTATGCCCTGTGATCTGATTTGGAGTGTTACTATTTTATGGTAGCACTTAAAGTAATGCTCCGGAGAGTGGAGAGTCGGTATCTCTCAGAATAATTACAGGAACCGATGCGATAAAGGACGTGGCGGAGCTTTTATGGTATTGATTATTGACTTTTATTTGTATTTACTGTGTCCTTGCTTGGTTAATAAGTGGGGTTTCTATGACGCGGCGTGTTGTATTAATGATTGTAGCATCAGAGCCATAGGAATTACATGGGAATTATAGTTACAGGCTATAGCCATCCATCACACAATACATCTCTTGCAGTCCTAAAATATTGCATGTATTTTTTTATTATAGAGTTGCTACATGATTTCATCATCATGGTTTCATTATGTCCCCATCTCAGATCATAGAAAGAAGGTCCCCACCGAGGGGCCCGGGTCTCTTCCCTGAGGAAGGTATAGGCTATACTCCACCACGGGGGCCTAGTCCGGATTGGTGGTCTTGTAAGACTAGTGGCTGGTCTTACTGTCAGAAGTTTTCAAAGCCTCTGACTTGGCTTAACGACTGCCATCTGTCGACATCAGCCGGCACCAACTGCTCAACGTGCCTTGGGAAGCACGGAACCGCTCGGAAAAATCCCACTAGCGTTAGTCATAGACGGTGACCTATCCATGGACTGAACGCGCCCTATGTTGCTTAACCTTCGTGATCGCTTAAGATCACTCAGACAGCGAGGGCTACCAGCGATTCGACTTACTTGACTATGTCTAATTTATTTTTCTCTTCCTTCCAGGACGGCCAGCGTTTATTCTTGGGAGCGCCTGGCAGCTTCTACTGGCAAGGTAATACCGCAGTGCTATTACTTATTTGATGCTCGCAAAATAAGAACCATGTCCGAAATTGCATCGGAACCGTAGTCGTAGTATTTTTGCTTTGAGAAATCTTGTAACTCCCGATTGGTTTTCACGTAGTTTTTGGCATGGTGTTTGACCAAAGAAGTTGTCAAAAATATTGTTGTGCAATGAAATTATTGACAATACCAGTTAGATAATAATATGCTAATGAATGAGACAAATTATAGAGAGTGAATTGTAGTTTGGCCACCTGCCGATTGCAAGTTGAAGAACTTCTTTGGTGACAGAAATTTTGCCAGCATCCTTCTTAGCACTTTTAAACCAATGTCTCATTATTGTTTTTCAACAACAACTCCGCAGGAAGAACGTTCTCGTTAGATTCAAACGAAAAGTTCAACTACTTTATGCCGAAAATACCGGAAGAAGGTAACAGATCCGAAAGTTTCGCCAGATTGACCCGACTTACCTTTTAACAATTAACCAATACCGAGAGGCTTATGAGCGCCTAATCATTATCGAACGCCTGAACATTAAACGTAGATAATCAACATATTTTTCAACCGCGGCTATACGCTGTAACGTCTGTTGTTGACACACACATCAACATTGACACAGACGCTTGCATTGTTCATGTCGAAGAAAACGCCTAAGATCATTATGTGTTTCCATCTTAATAATCTGTTGTTCCTCTCACGAACCATTTCATCAATGCTGCTGGGCTTATGGATGCATTCCATCATGATAATAATGTAGAAGTAAAACTACAAACTGAGGAACGAATAGTTGTAGTTGTCTTTGTAGTTGTTTCTAACTAGTGATCTAAATAGAACATAGATGAATGATTAATAAATGAAAATAATGAAATAATTTTAGCGTTAATTATTTGTTTCTCTCTTGTGTTCATCATATTTTCTTTCTTTGTGTTCAAAATTGTATTGTACCGCAATTCCTACGTTTTGTGTTAATAGTTCCTTTTATATTACTAAATGAAATGTAGTTAAATATTACCCCAGGAATGAGGCCCTCTAAGACCCCTGAATAGAATAACCAATTTAATATTAAATGGTTAAATGGTCGGGCTATCTAAACCGTACGGAATTAACGCTTCATATAAAGCTTAACATCATTAGTATCCGAGCTTAAAAGTGATACTAATAATAAAAAAACAAGGATTTCGTTTTATTGGCTTCTAAATTTTTAAACGGTTGCTATATAACATGGATTTGGTGATGAGATTCTTAACCAGAAACTTAAAAAAATGTCCGTACTTAATTTGCTTTGGAGATACGTAAAAGTTTGGTTTACTGATTTTTTACAATATTCTAGAACTAGATATTTTATGGTAAGCTTATTGTTGGTAAAAGCATGATAAGTAATGTCAATGAAGGCTGATCATTCACCTTCGGAGTTCAATCTTCGGAAGCAATTCATGGACTCTAAATTCTGCCACGAATACCATCTGGTGATCATCTTGTCCTTCGATGCTTCAACAATTCGCCGGTTAATCATGAGCTTTTGCTTTGTGCAATTCGAGTATCTAATAATTATTAGACATTCGTAAACAACATAAGTGTACGTGTGGAAATTAAACATGTATTGAAGCGCACAAAATCTTACTAAATCTTGAAAATCTTCTATGATAATGGATTTTCAAGATATTTGCACGTTATTGCGTAAAAACATGATACAATGACCAAAAAACACGAGCACCTCTATCAAAATCATCATCAATGGCATGAGTGTTCACAAAAACAAACACAAATTTGAACCCGACGTTTCAGGTCAGCTGTACTCACAGAGTTTGGAAAAGAACGCTTCTTTAATAGCGACACCCGAGGCTAGTCCCGACTATGATGACTCATACATGGGATATTCAGTGGCGGTAGGCGATTATGCTGGACACGGCATCCAAGGGGTGGCTGTTGGAGTCCCGAGAGGATCTGATCTTAGGGGACTGGTAAGTGACAGAATGTGTCGTCTCAATTTAGAGGTTTAAAATATTTTTTAACATTCCCCATCATTGAAATTGCATTCAAACCACAAAATTTTCGTCTAAATAGTTTACATGGAAGACAAAGTACAACTTTCATGTCTAGATTTATCAAGGGAATGTAAGGAATCAAGTTATCCATGTTGTTATTCAAATATAAATAGCCTACTCCAATTGCTTAAGGAACTAACTGTTACTGCAGTAACGATGAATAAAACATATTATTATGCAATAAACCGAAAATTGTGATTACTTATTAACATTTCTTAACTATTATTGGACCTGTAATATTCTTTATACTACACCTGCTTGGAAAGTACCTTGATACTTTATCAAATTTACGGTAGAAAGTGCGTCATTGCATATCGAACAAATATGCGGGGAGAAAACGCATCTGAGCGGGAGAGAAAAGTGTATGAAAATCCATTTCTTACGTGGTTTTTCTTTTTTAATTTTGGGTAAGACTATGCGCCGGTAACCTAAATATCAAAAGCCAAAAAGTTTTTACTGTGAGTTTTTATCTCCAAGTTCGCAAAATGACACTGGCCACTAGCAACAATTTCAATATAAATTTCAATTAGTAAAGATTTCGTTTTTTATTTTCCTTGTAGGTGTAGTATAAAGCACTATGTATCACTCGAGAGAAACTGCGATTCCCGATCTCAGGTGTTTTCAAACGACACCCTCGACGGTAATCGGTCACTTTCTCCTCTCGGTGAACAATGTACTATTTCCTGTTCCAGGTGGTCCTTTACACGTGGGAACTGCAAAACATCAGGAACATCAGCGGCCCGCAGATCGGTGCGTACTTTGGCTACAGTCTGGCCTCGGGCGACATCGATGGCGATGGCTTCGATGATGTCATAGTCGGCTCCCCCATGTACACGAAGACCAAGAGCGAGGGCTACGAGCACGGCCGGATCTACGTCATCTATCAGGGTGCTAATCAGGTGAAAATTAGGATTTAGATTCGCACATAGCTTCTGTACTCATTTTTTAGTATATTACCATGATCGTTCTTTTTGAGCCAAAGTTACCTAATTGTTACAATCTTTTTTTTAATTCGCAGAGTTTTGACAAGAGTCACTCAAGAACTGGCGAGGTTTCCCGAGGTCGCTTCGGGCTTTCTGTTGCATCACTTGGTGACATAAATTTGGATGGATTTGGAGGTAATGTCCCGAATTAAATTTATGGACCAATCTCGACAATCTATCTGTTATTTGATCAGATATTCCCTGCAAAATTTAGCTAAGTAGCACAATTCCGCAGTTTAACTCTGTAAAATTATTACAGATGGCATGCAATATTAGTATGTACTGAGTACACATCTAATTCTCCGCAAACGCAATTTTTTCCTCCTTCTTGTCTATTATTCCACGTAAATATCGGAAAACTTCATCCTGTACTTTCACTGTCCACAGACATAGCAGTGGGCGCACCTTACGGCGGCGTGGAAGGCCGCGGTGTGGTTTTCATTTACCACGGCAGCGAGCAGGGTCTCCACAAGACCTACTCACAGGCGATCACTGCTGAAGACGTTTCTTCACCGCCTTACTTCACTACCTTTGGCTTCTCCCTGTCAGGAGGCGTGGATCTCGACAGCAACAACTATACTGATTTAGTGGTTGGAGCTTATAAGTCGGATAGTGTTGTCTTCTTTAGGTAGGTCTTGATTTTTGTTGTTGTTTGAATCTCAGTTCTTTTTTCTTTCGTTCAGGGTATCCTAGTGCGGGGCCACAAGCAATGTATGTGCCTGTATGTAAATGTTTATGTTTGATTTCAAATTATACTACAAGTAAGTTTTCCACAAATTGCACATCGTACCATTTCTTTTGGAACTGCTGTTTCTGTAATTATTTTTCCAGTATACGACAAAGAATATCCTTATCTTAGATGTCGATTAAATGAACGTTAGTTGTACCGCAAGTTCTACAATGGGTTTCCAGTTGTTTCTCTTGTTGCTCCTAATTGTATGTAATTATTCTGATGGCATATAACGGCTACTATTTTTTATGTACCTTACAGATCCCGTCCAGTAGTGAAAGTAATGGCTGACGTGAGATTCATGGGCGACACCAAACTCATATCTTTGACTGAAAAGAAATGCAAACTCCGCGACGGCACTGAAGTCGTTTGCGCTCAACTCATGTTCTGTCTCACATACGATGGCTTCAATGTCAATCAGCAAATCAGTAAGTTGTCTATTCTTTACTTCTTGTAGGTTTTTAACAACTGCTTAGGAGTCTACAATTGATAGGCTTCTTTAGTGAGTACTACCATTCAAAGTACTCAAAAATTTTTTGGGTGTCGTTTACTTCGCTGCTGGTTAGTGACAAAGGTTGGATGAAAAAACCCATCGACAAAAAGTCATCTGACGTACTCGTACCTAGTAGGTAAACATCATTATGCGCCATGCAGGAGGCCTGTCGCCAGCAATGATTGAATGAGAGCTAATGCTTTAATTGACTAAGCTTAATCTAATTTGCCAGTCTTTTTAAGTTAATTATAGATGCCGATTAGATAGTACCTATAGTATCTTCATCTGGAATATGATTTAAATTTTTTAAAGTACTTACATTGCTTTTTATAGAAATTTTCTGATGGTCACTGACTGTCTTCTTTTTTCCAAGCGGAGGGATATGTCTGCTACTTTGGTGAGTGGTTGAAGTAGCGACCAATTAGCACCAAAACGAGCATAATTACTGTCTTTAGTTATGGATTTCATTATTAATATTGTACACGACTACGTTATACGACACGTATACGGGTACACGTTTACGTCGTTGTTATTTTCTTTACTAATTATTTATTAATAATGAAATTGACAGTGTAAATAATACCACTCAGTGTTTAGTAAATGTTGTTTAGTAGCACAATTTAAATGTTGTGTTAAACATTCATGCATCACAAAAATTACGATACTCATACAAAAATATTATCAGAAAATAATGCAAGATACTTACATTTATTCTGACTCAATCTGGACATTAATAAAAAAACCGGCCAAATGCGAGTCAGACGGAAGGGTTCCGAACCATTATCATTTCAATACATATTTGAATATTTCAAGCATTTACCTATTACCGTTATTGATATCGAGCAATAAACGGCAAAAACTCCTTTCTTGTATGGGAGGCGCACTCAAATATTTCTTTTTATTTGTTGTTATAGTGGCAACAGAAATAAAATATATCATCTGTGAAAATTTCAACTATCTATCTATCAGGTTTCATTTCATGAGATACAGCCCGGTGACAGACAGACAGACGGATAGTGGTGTGTTAGTAACATGATCCCTTACTCTTTGGGTAGAAAATCCTAAAAACTATCTACTTATTTTATACATACTAATCGAAAGGTAGACAAGACACTGTTAAAGTACTCAGACCTAACCATTCAGACCATTCAATACTATTCATCCATTGTATCACTACTGTCGAAGACTTCATTTTGTAAAATCAATTGTTACGTTTAGATTTGCGATACATATTTCTAAAACTCGATTAGCTTTATAAAATTTACTAGTCTCGTGAAATTAGACCAGCTAATTTAGTTCTGATCTCGGCTTAGAATGATTTCAACCAGTTTTGGCAAAATCACATATTTTTTTGTGATTCTGACGCAATCCGTGATCTTGAAGACGCCAATGTGAACGTAACACATTGAAATTCCCAACTTCCTTCAAGCACCCTTCACTAACTCCTGGAAACCCACAGAGTTCCGCGTGACCCTGGATCTGGACTCCAAGCAGAAGACGAGCAAGCGTCTCTTCCTGATGGAGACTAGGGAGACCACGTACACGGAGCACATTCTGCTGTTGCAGGGGAAGCAGGAGTGCCGCGAGGTCACAGTCTACTTGAACGTGAGTTGCGTTATAAAATCTTCTCTTAAATATAAAAATGGATTGCTGTTAGTTAGTCTCACTAAAACTCGGAAACCGCTTGACCGATTTGGCTAATTTTTGGTTTTTATTTGTAGAAGTTCAGGGAATGTTTAAATGGTGAGAAAATATGGAAAAAATAAAAAAATTGGCAGTACAAGGCCCCCGTGGTGGAGTATGGCCTACATCTTCCTCAGGGAAGAGACTCCTGTCCCTCGGTGGGGATATAATGGGTTGATGATGATGGCAGTACAAAGTTTGCCAGGACAGCTAGTAAAAAATGAAAATAGCCTTTAGATAGATAGAATATTATTTATTGTACTCATAAATTGCATTTACAGATTTATTATTTGCCAATTTAAAATAAAGATATAGTTACACTATATTTCATGGTTATTTTATGTTTGAAAAAAATTATTTCATATTGTATGCTTTCATTTTAAGTAATACGGTAGTTGACACGACCAACAATAAATTTTATTTGATATGCTCGATTAAAACAAAAATTACAAAATATTTCGGAAAATGTATCTCTTTTAGTCAATTACTAGTTATTACAATTTTTAAATAGATGAAACATAATAAGAGTGCTCTGAAATATGACGTCATAAACCGGTATTTTCATACAAAATTCCGTTTTAAAAGTAACTTATTTGACATTTTGTCAACTACCCAATTTGCATCAGCCCCCGGAAATTGTTTTCTGATGTGAAATTTAGGTGTTCATTTCAAAATTACTTATTGCTTATTTTAAGTTTGCAATTGTAACGTGTTTTGCATAAGAGTTACATAGAAATAATATAAATTAATTATTAATTCTATTCCAGGACGACATCCGCGATAAGCTGACCCCCATCGAGGTGTCGATGACATACGACCTGGTGACGCAGTACTCGGGTGACGTCATCCCGCCCGTGCTTGACCAGACTCGCGTCAATGTCTACACGGACTCGCTCAATATACAAAAGAACTGCGGACCAGATAACATTTGCATACCGGACTTGAGGATGGCAGCTACCACGTGAGTATCCTCTTTCATATAGTGTATTTATTTGCTGATTGAATTGACGTTAAAGTGACTTGTGCTCAAGTTTCTCCTCATCTCTTTGACTAGCCACTTGATTACTCCTTACCTAATCTAAAAAAGTAAAGGTCCAAAGTTAAGAACCAACTGAGATGCGAGGAGTGCTAGACCTAGTACAGTCCTTGAGGCACACTTGATCATATTTTAAGTTTTTCATTAGAGTCGTAATTTTGTGCTTTCATGTGACGTCACTTACAGTGATATGATGACGTTATAAAATTTATGAATGACTCCCTAAGCCTATTCTACACTCAGGTTTTTATCACCATGTTTTCCTTCACAGTCAGTAGGTATACACAGTCTAAAAAAATATGCCCTAACACTGCATATTTCCAATAATGTTATTAAGGATATCACGGGTTAGTAAGGGTAAAAATTCTCGATTCCTCTAAAATAAAGCAACACTCAAAGGCAGGAATCGTGCTTTTGCAAATATGTCAATGTATTATCATGTACCTACATCTTAATAGTTGTAAAGACCTACGATTTTAATTATAACCACAGCAGACTAGATATTATAAATGACTCTGTATTCAATGACTGGTGTTTTCTTTTCATAAGACTTGATTTTCTAAAACCAAACTTTTCCCCACAGCCCAACAGTGAACTACGTCCTAAGCTCTGATGAAAACATCTACGTCGATGTAAACGTTGAAAATTTCGGCGAGGATGCTTTCGAGGCGGCATATTACCTGCAGATCCCCGCCGGGATCAACTACGCCAGGATGGAAAGACTCGATAAAGACTCGGAGGCAGCGCCTATATACTGCTCTATAAGTGGACAGCATGCAGATGGGAATACCACACTCAAGTGCGACCTTGGGAACCCGATGGCTAGCGGTCAGACCGTAAGTTCGGCTTTTGACAAAGTAGGCTCTGTAATTGACCGTAGAAAATACATTTTGTATTTGTATAATACCTTCAGGGAAGAGACCCGGGCCCCTCGGTGGGGACATAAATGGGTTGATGATGATGATCATTCGTATAATACGTAAAAATTGTGCTGAAATTTGGCACGCAGACTTAGGCTTCCATTCAAAAGGATTTTTCAAAATTCACCCCTCTACGGGATGAAACGGGGTCCAAAGTTTGTATGGGAAGTAAAATTTGTATGGTCCAGTTGATATGAAACTTGGTTCAAATGTAGGTACGTTAGGATATTGTTAATGAGAATCTTGCAGATCTTTTAATTTCTTCCCATAAGAGGTTGTCAATTTTTTTACGGAGGATAAGGAGAAAATCTGAACAGGGGTGGTTGGATTTTCCTGAAATTGATAATAAAGGTGGAGTGAAACTAAAAGATGACAATAGAATAAGGAATGTTTGACAAATATATATTGAAAGTGACAGAGAGAAAGAAAAATAAGAGAATAATGTATTAATAATAATAACAAATATAAAGAAATAAGACCGCCAATTGTACTATAACTATTATGTTATTGTCAAACATGGTGAACATACAAAAAAAAATATTCTATCTATCTATCTATCTATCTGGTCTTTGTAGAGCCTGAACAATAGTGAAAAATATGAGCGACAAACATTGTTCCTTTTTTTCATTGTTTTCATTTTTTTTTTTCATTCATTGTTCAGGCCTTACAAAGACCAGATACTTCATCTTTTAAACCGGTCCCTCTCATAAGAAACCTTTATATTTCCCGTCCACAACCAAAGTTTAGACAACCATTGGCCTATAGAATAGCTTCATCCAACAATGACTCTTACCACCTATAGCCACCGTAAGGGACTGAGTTTTTTCATTCACTCTCGATAGTGAGAGCGTTTGCGATTTGCATAGGAGTGACAAAGAGACACTCCTATGCAAATCGCAAACGCTCTCGTTGTCGAAAGTGAATGAAGAAACTCAGTATAAGCACTCAGTTAGTGTGTGATTGTGACTTGATTCTTGTGATTAGCAGTTTTTTAGTAAACATTGGATTACAGTGGCAACTTTTTTATTTTAACAGAAAAATAACGGTACTGTTAGGGACTAGTCATAGAAAGCGCCCGAGGCACGCGTCCGATACGCTGCGTATCGGACGCTCTTTAAAATTGTATGAAGTTCTATGCGACGGATTATATCAAGCGTCCGCGTCCGTGGTGCGCGCCCAATGCGCAGAGTTCCGGGCGCGCGCCCCGGGCGCTTTCTATGACTAGTCCCTAACAGTACCGTTATTTTTCTGTTAAAATAAAAAAGTTGCCACTGTAATCCAATGTTTACTAAAAAACTGCTAATCACAAGAATCAAGTCACAATCACACACTAACTGAGTGCTTATACTGAGTTTCTTCATTCACTTTCGACAGCGAGAGCGTTTGCGATTTGCATTAGAGTGTCTCTTTGTCACTCCTATGCAAATCGCAAACGCTCTCTCGAGAGTGAATGAAAAAACTCAGTATACGCACTCTGGACAGTAGACACTAGACAAGTAGACAAACAAACTACATTTAAAAAATGAACGTATTAAAGTACCAAAGTAAAGTAAAGAAGGTCTGTCGCCATCACCACCTTCTCTTCAGGTGCGTTTCCGCGTGGTCTTGGAAGTGAACGCGGCTGTGAAGGCGATCAACTTCTACATGGAGTCCAACTCGACCAACCCCGAGCAAGACACGCAGTACGACAACTCGCAGCGACTCACTATTGGGGTCGTCATCAAGGCGCAACTCTCCATTATTGGGTGAGTTGGTGAAGACACCAAGGAGGTGGTACAAGGGTCATACCTGTCATATTAATTAATCTAACGCCAAGATGTCTCTGTC
This sequence comes from Yponomeuta plumbellus, assembly GCA_947310845.1. Classification (NCBI taxonomy): domain Eukaryota; kingdom Metazoa; phylum Arthropoda; class Insecta; order Lepidoptera; family Yponomeutidae; genus Yponomeuta; species Yponomeuta plumbellus. The sequence goes on along the minus strand of OX371199.1, from coordinate 2,239,224 downwards.
ATAAGACTACCTGTATTGCAGTGCCCTTACAGGGTATCATGTACCTACATACACATACCAATACCACCTGTACTTATAACTATGTACCTACATGATTTCGCAATAAAGAATATGAATACCTGCAGTTTTTAGGTCACAGGTACGCAGAGCGACGTTCAACAAATAAAAAAAAAATTAAGAAATACTTGAACTTAGATACTGAGTGATCGCGTCACGGAGGTTAAGCAACATTGAGCGCGTTCAGTACACGGATGGGTGACCGTTCTATGACTAACGCTAGTGGCATTTTTGCGAGCGGTTCCGTGCTTCTCAAGGCATGTTAAGCAGTTGGTGCCGGCTGCCGTCGATAGATGGCAGTTGTTAAGCCAAGTCAGAGGTCTTAGGGCGGCTTGAAAACTTCTGACAGTAAGACCAGCCGCTAGTCTTACAAGCCTCCACCAATCCGGACTTGACCTCCATGGCCTTATACCGTCCTTATGGAAGAAACCCGTGCCCCTCGGTGGGTACATAAGCTTGTTGGGTCGGGTTGATGTTTAGATAGTAAGACCGGCTTGCACCACCGAATAAAATCCATTAATTTAATTGGAATTTTGACAGATAGTGTTCGACGGATCTGTCAAAATTCTGATCTGAGTGCGTATACTGAGTTTTTTCATTCACTCTCGATAGTGAGAGCGTTTGCGATTTGCATAGGAGTGACAAAGAGACAACTAGATGGCGCGCTTTGTCACTCCTATGCAAATCGCAAACGCTCTCGCTATCGAAAGTGAATGACAAAACTCAGTATACGCACTCTGTTGTAATTCCAAAAAAATTGCTAGCGAGACAGCATGCTCTACGTAAGAACATCCTTAAACCAACATCTCGTCTCGAAACCCTCAGAACCTCGGACCCGCCCGAGCTCCACTACAACGCGTCAGTATACGAGCACACGGAACTGACTGAGGACATCCAACTGGGGCCTCAGGTCGTCCACAAGTACAATATCAAGAATGAGGGACCTTTTGCTGTGGAGGAGGCGGAGATCTACTTCCTATGGCCGTATCAGACTCTTGAGGGTAAGTCTACCTCTTAGATTAGATCTGAGTGCTTATACTGAGTTTTTTCATGTCACTTTCGATAGCGAGAGCGTTTGCAATTTATATAGGAGTGACAAAGAGACAACTAGGTGGCGCGCTTTGTCACTCCTCGCTATCGAAAGTGAATGACAAAACTCAGTATACGCACTCTGTTTCAAATTCCTTTATTTAAATCATACCTGTTTGTTGCAACTTTACTAGCACTAACATTAACACAGTCAACATTAATTATTCGTTAATCTAAAGCATTTCACCAATATTTAGAACTATTTGGAAATTTGTGACAAGAGAAAACACTTGTCACGTTTGGGACCTAATAAACTCGGCAAACACGTGGGTCCAGTTCTAGAGACTGGTGCCTCTGCCTACCCCTTCGGGGATAACGGGCGTGAGTTTATTTTTTTATTTTTATAGAAAACACCATTGGTAGGTACTTACGATAACATATACCATACATAGTATGCGGGTTTAGAAAAGACGCATTAGTTTCACTTCACATTTCTTTCTTTAATTAGATTTGAACCCTTCATAGACTCCAGACCGGACTCCAGAAAACAAAATTCGTTAAAAATCTTACGGTTCACTTTGCTTACAACTGACGGCTTTACTTTTATTTTATTCTTTTGGCGGTCTCCGGTTCGCAACTGTAAGCTCTAGTATCTCGTACACAACGAACCGTTAATCTACAGTTAACAGAAGATGTCAGATGGCCGAGGTGCGTATGAAAAAAAAAATTGACAGCTGTTAACAGTAGATTAACAGTTTGTTAGCGGACGAGAAATCGTGGGTTAGCCTCTTTTATGTCTATTATATGAAAATCTCGAGTCGCAGTGTTTTTTTATCGAATCTTTAGTCAATATTTCTATTCCATTTGGACTGAGTTTGGGCGAGAGACAAGCTGCGCCGACGAGAGACGACGTGGTGAGGTAGAATCATAAAATATCAAATAATAAATTAAAATCTCGTATCACAGTGCATGTCATCAAACTCCTGCGAAACGACTTCAACGATTTCTATGTTTTCTATGTGTTGGTTGTCTGAGAATAGGTCGTGGGCTAATCAATGTGGCAAAACAACTTTTTCAGGGTGAGCCAGTAAAAATGTATTTTTATTTTGCGCAGGGGACGACTTCATGTACATGCTAGTGCAGCCCGAATGGCTGGGCGACATGGAGTGCGGCGTAGCACGACACGTCAACCCGCGCGACCTCTTCGTGCGACACCCCTACACCAGCCCCCTGATCGCTGAGAAGCAAGGTGAGATTAATCAGCACTATTATCGGCCCGCCTCCACCAATCCGGACTTGGCCCCCGTGGTGGAGTATGGCCTATACCTTCCTCAGGGAAGAGACCCGTGCCCCTCGGTGGGGACATGATGGGTTGATGATGATGATGATGATGATTATCGGCCCACCGGTACCTACTTCAGGGTATGGTATTTTTCCGCAAATGCCATCTGACATGGTCTCTCGCCATCCGCATCTACGGACCTGAATGGCATCGTCCGATCATCGGGCCGCAGGTCTGCCCCCTAACCGTTGTCCTATTTTCGTCAACGCTCTCTGCGATTGTTTTGGTCCAATTTATTTCAACGTAAAGAATTTACATTCTGCTTGTTGAATGTCAATGTACTTATAATGCTAATGTTAGCCGCTGCCTTGGGACCGAGTGTAGTGGAGAAAAAGGCAGCAAAAAAAACTCCACTCTCACCATCTTTTCTCAAATCAACTTAAGTCTAATACAATATTTGGTACAAATGTCCATCTACTTTTAAAAACGACAACATTTGGAAAAATGAACGTAATAATATGTACCAAATATTGTATTAGAATCAATAGAAATCAAATATTTTAATAGAAATCATATCAAATCAAATATTTTCGTACAAGGCATGCCAATTCTTATCATAATTGAGTTAACAATTGAGCCATACCATCGACTTTCACAAGATCATTCTGGGACTCCCTATCCAAGACTATCATATTCAGATTGTCTGTCCAGCAAACGGTGAATTTCCTATACTGTGTTTTCCAGTTCATAATTTCCACTCAAGACTTTCACAAGATTCAGGACTCACAAGGCTCAAGATTTCCACTGACTTTTGGCTTATATTGTGTTTCAGCTATGGAGAGCAGTGAATTCTACAAAGGTCTCCAGATTTCCCGCGGCGGTGGCTATTACGGACAAAGTAAGGCAATTTTTTCACCTACACTAATACCTTTCTGTTTCTATCATCCGAAATACTTTTTTTAAATAGTTTTTTCTTTCAGATAAGTTCTAAAGATTTTAATCTCCTTTTCACAGCCTATTCCAGCAGTAACGAGGAAAACGTTCACGCCAGCGTAAGCACCGACCAATTCGCCAACCGTATTGGCGACTCCCGCTACCCCGAAACTGGTAGTGCTGGTGGAAGTACCCAGTATTCCGGCAGCCAAAACCGGGATTCCGAAAGTGGCTTCCATTATTCTGGCTCTGGGTCCCAGCACGCCGGAGGAAGCACCCAGTATGCTGGAAGTGGGACGCAATATTCGGGAAATCGTCAAGCCAGTGGAAATAGCGGTCAATTCTCTGGGTCCAGTCAATCGCATGGCAGTGGATCCTACCACCGGGAGAGTGAATACGGTGAAGGCTTCACGGCTGAACAGGAAGAGGCTATAAGGAAGAGTATCGCCGGGGCCGTTCACACTGCCACGGTCAGTCAAGGATCTGGGGCTCACAGGTCAGTAAGAAAATTAATGTATTGTATTGTATCAAGCCTCAAAATACTTCAGGAGGATAGGCTGAAATCTATGAAGTACGAATAGTCAGACGTAACAACAATACGATATTAAAGAACTCCCCATAATTAGAAGTGAAAGTTTTAAATTTACGACGTTTTAGAATCAGTAAAGATAAGATGGGATTGCATTTTGCTCATGTCCCCTGAGGGTCCAACAACCCAAAGAAAACGAGCAAATTAGAAACATATCCTCTAGGTCTTACATATTTGCGATGTGAATCTGAGATTCCTCACTCCGGACAAAGTTCTGGCCACGAACAGAGAGATAAAAAAACCATCATTGCAGCTCAAACCAAGGCGGCGTGTACCAAGGTGGAGCCTACCAAGGCAGCGGGCAGTCCGGCTTCGGGCAGGCCGGACAGTACGGACAGGATGGACACATAATCCGGACATGGAACAAGACCATCCTTTACGATTCCAGGGGCAACGTGATTTCAGAGCAGGAGACCAGTACTGAATTCTCAAATCTGGGACACGAGGGGGAGGCTGGCAGCTCTTTTAATAATAGGTAAGGGAGCTCGGAAACTTGAGTAAAGAGACTTGTAAGAGACATCTGAAGATACCAATGTTTTTAAGTTATGGGGCTCCACGGAGTTACACTACAGCCGCCGAGGAAACAAAATCGTAACTTTTTTACAGATTGAATTTGCAAAAAGTGTTCTTCATTACATGTTACTTCATACATTCTTTCAATCGTGTTAATAGTGATTTTAGGACCTAGAAGAACCTAGGATCACTGACATCTTCTCATGATCAAGGATCACGACAGTTAGAATTTATGCCAAAAAACTGCATGAATTTCGCCATTAATTTTTCGCATTAGGTTTACATCCATGGGTCCTAAAAATCAATATTAGATTAGATTAGATTAGAACTCTTTATTGTATACACCAGAAAGAGATATATGTAGATTGTAGGTATACATTAGAAACCTTACATCTAAAATTTGTCGTATAAAATTGGCGGTCTTATCGCTAAAAGCGATCTCTTCCAGAAAACCTTGGGATGGATAGAAAGAAAAAAAATAGAGAGAAGGTAGGTACATGTACATGAAATACAGTGATGGGATATGTACATAAACTAACTGACTTACAGACAGCATTACCGTGGTTGAAAGATATTACAGATACTCTTAGCAACTTTGATTTGTAAAAAAATATTATCTTTATTTCTCTTCCGTGGCGCTATTGGTACTGTTACCCTCTGGATCACCATAAAGATGATAATTGCTAGGAGGAATAAGTAACAGGAATCTTGAGTGTAATCACCTTTAGCACACTGACACCCTAACTATGGTAGCGAAACTCCGTGTACAGCAAACATTTTGCTTCTTCGTCGCAGATATGGAGGAGGTCAGTATACCTACATGCTAAGATTATAGATTTCCCAGTTTCGCAGTCACTTCGCGGTGAGAATTAAGGTGATTAGTTTCTCTCTCCCAATCTTGATGTTACCCGGTCTTTCACCCTCTCTTTTTATCTCTACCTCAGAGGATGTTTTCTCTGGCTGTGGGAAATGGTTCTGCTTCGACCTTATCCCACTGTGGGGTAAAGACCAAGTCGGACGAAGATCTAACAAAAAATTAAGTTACATGATACCGTGTTTCAGATACGGCGGCGAAGCCTCGAATCGCCGAGTTGACCAACAGTCCAACCAATATGGCAGTCGCCAGCAGTCAACCAGACATCAAGGGAGTCAAGAGGGTAGACAATATGGCAGCCAGGGCAGTCAACAGGTAAATATGGGTCCGATATATTCCCAGATTCAGTATTAGTTGTCCAACAATCTCTAATATGCTAGCACAAAATAATTTACTTATTTTCTTATTTTGTACACTGACTGACACAGTCTACTATCCACTGACACAGTATAGGTTGTACAATATCGTCAATTTTGATCGTAGGCATGAATTTCTGAAACATAACTTACGCCTGAATGCTCCTCTCCTGGAGTTGGAAAAAACCAGTTTGCCACTACCGGAAAATTGTACTACAAAACGAAAAGTTGTATTATGCACTAATACCTTCGGGAGGAAAGGCCGACACCGAGCAGTGTTTTCCTTCTAGTTATTTTCGGGCATAGGTAACAATATAAAATTCAACCAAGTTAATGAAATTCACGCGCCTAAACTTGATTACATTTACACTTAGGTAGGTGAATGTCATGTATTGCACACTTAAATACTGTTTTTTAAGAAGAGTGCCCTCAGTTTTCGATAAGTGAAAGCCAGGAGGAAAAACTACTTTGGTCTCCTATCTCCTACTTACGCTATGGCGTAAGTAACTTGATAAAACTAAGAGTTTCTTGAATTTTTAAGTGCATTGTATACTGTAGAGAAATAAAAATTCATGACTATGATGATGATGAGGACAATAATGATGATGACGGTGTCGTTGATTAAGATGATAATTGCCGACAGGGTGGACAATGGGCTCACACGTACGCGTCAGGTCGTGGGTCCGGCAATCAAGGTCACACGTGGTCCACCGAGGAGACCATCAACCGAGATGTCATGAAAGCAGGCTCCACCACTTACAACAGAGGAGGTACGGACATCTTCATTAATCGTAATTTTAATGAAGGATATTGTGTTGCATGTAAAAATATTGTGTTGCATTTATCGCTAACAGCCGTATTAATAAAGTGCTCTTACCTCTGAAAGATCCCAGTTTTGTTTTAAACGGCATCTAGAGAGCGATGGCCGCTTCATTATTAGCAATCAAATTGTGAGCGTCCACAACACAGACATGCCTAATGTGGAGTGACCGCGAATTCATAAGTCAAACTTTTGCTGCCTACCCACCCTTTTGGAATTTGGTGGGTAAAAATATATTCTGCTTTCCATCTCTCCCTATCATCATTCGCTAATAACGGAGACATTTTACTAGAATTTTTTTAACGAATTTCCAGGTGCAAAAGTGACGTATGTTGGTGACGAAGATGACGAGATCGACGGTTTTGGCGTATACGCGGCGCAGAGTCCCCACAACGAGTTCAAGTTCGGCATCGCCGACGTGGGGCAGGGGGGGGAAGGAGGTCAGGGGGGGCAGGGGCAGACCCAGGGCGGAGCCTATAGAGGAGGAGCCTATGGTCAAAGCAGCAGTTCCTCTTCAGGAAGGGGCAGCGGCTACTCATATTCCAGCTCTAGTCATTCCGGTGAGTTTGTGAAGTCATTAGTGTTTTTCTATATTTACTTCTGAAGTATTAGATTGAGGATTTTTGATGGTTAAAATTCGGTATAAGTTAATACGACGAAATACGTCTCGATAGATGGCAGTCGCTAAGCCGAATCAGAGGCCTTAGGGCGGCTTGAAAACTTCTGACAGTAAGACCAGCCACTGGTCTTACAAACCTCCACCAAGCCGTCCCCCGTGGTGGAGTATGGCCTATACCTTCCTTATGGAAGAGACCCGTGCCACTCGATGGGGACATAATGGGTTGATGATGATAAGTTAATATGTTTATTGTTGTGTGGTCGGGTAGAGAACATACATCGAACAACTTAAATTTAAATTGGACGCGATAACTGCGGTAATAATTTATGTTGCTCCGTACCTCTCTCATCTGGTCGCAGTGAGAATCAAGAATCAAGAATCAAGAATTTATTTCAACGTAAAGAATTTACATTCTGCTTGTTGAATGTCAATGTACATACAGTTATGTATAATGTTAGCCGCTGCCTTGGGGCCGTCTGTAGTGGAGAAAAAGGCTGCGAAAAAAAAAACTCCACTCTGACCATCTTTTCTCAAATCACCTTAAAGCTAATCGCAGTGAAGAAGAGAAGACCATCTGTGACCCTCATTGAAAACCACCGCCTGTCCGTAGCTGTGTAGTCGATAGCAGAATATCCCTCTGGAAAAGTGAAAAAAAAAAATGGAGTGAAAAAAAGGAGTGACGAGCGTCACGCCCTAAAACATGGCGTACTTACAGAGTTGCTGTCCTCACCGAGACGACCTGTTTTCAATGCATGCGGTTCGATCAACCCTAGGGGCGTTTAGGTGCAAAAGCGACGTACGGTGGTCAACTTTCAGTTCTGTAGTAGGCTACGTCAATATTTCTTCAGGTGATCCTCTACTAACAAAGACTTTCCATGTCGAAATTCCTTCAAGTGATAATTCTTCACGTCAATACTAATCCTTGAAACCAAGTCAATATTTCTATAAGTAATCCTCTACTACCGAACCCGTTTCACAACAACATTTCTTCTAGCGATTCTCTACTACCGAACACGTAATCCACAGTAGAAATTCCCTTAAAGGAATAACCGAAGACGGCTTAGGACGGTGACGAACACTGTGAAGGAAGGATCAAGTGATTTTCAGTAAGTCTTCAAGCGATACAGCCGCAGACGTTTAATGTCGACATTCCTTCTCCAGGTGGGTCATACAGCACGCAGGCAGAAGACGCCTACCTAACTCAACAGCGACGCGAAAGTACTCGGCGGCGGCGGCAAACGGGGAGGAGCGCGGGGGAGGGGGTGGACCCACGGCTAAAGGATCAATTGGAGCGCTGCGAGCTCAAATACAAGTGTGAAGTGATCCGCTGTACCACTGGTCGGCTGGTCAAAGGACAAGAGGTCTGGCTGGCGCTTCGGTCCAGGATCAATGCTTCTGTTTTGAATGAGGTCAGTACCATTTGCTCTCACAGTAACACTCAATAGTACATTGTTCACCGAGAGGAGAAAGTGACCGATTACCGTCGAGGGTGTCGTTTGAAGCCCGAGCCGTAGGCGAGGGCTTTAAAACACCTGAGATCGGGAATCGCAGTTTCTCTCGAGTGATACATAGTGCTTTATACTACACCTACAAGGAAAATAAAAAACGAAATCTTTACTAATTGAAATTTATATTGAAATTGTTGCTAGTGGCCAGTGTCATTTTGCGAACTTGGAGATAAAAACTCACTGTAAAAACTTTTTGGCTTTTGATATTTAGGTTACCGGCGCATAGTCTTACCCAAAATTAAAAAAGAAAAACCACGTAAGAAATGGATTTTCATACACTTTTCTCTCCCGCTCAGATGCGTTTTCTCCCCGCATATTTGTTCGATATGCAATGACGTACTTTCTACCGTAAATTTGATAAAGTATCAAGGTACTTTCCAAGCAGGTGTAGTATAAAGGCCTTTCCTAGTCTCTGCTCATCCCTCTGTAATACCTACAGGTGGGGTGTGTGTGTTAAGGGGTGGACCCATAGTTAGCCCGTTGGCTCAACTCTGCAAATGATAGGTTGCCTTGACACAAGGGACTTTAGAACGACGGTTAAAGATTTAATGTCGCTTCCGAGTACCCGCTACTAAATTTGGTAGCCGCAGAGCCGAAGGGTTTTTTTTTCAAGGAACTGCCACCATTTATTTCGTGGCAACCTTTAGTCTTTTTTCTTTAAGATATCTTAGCTTACATTGTATAATAGTATAATTACTGATTTATGTCGCTTACTCTAATGGGTTTTACTATATTTGCTATATTTTTAGGGTATATGTCTTGGTCTGTTTTGTCCCTTTCTTTCTTTCTCTCGTTTTTTTTCTTTTTTTTCCAACCCATTCACATTCAGTCAAGATTAAATTTACTGGAGATTGCTATACAATGTACAAATTAATTAGATGTAAGATTATTAATTACAATTGATTTAATAACATTAAAATAAATTCTCTATATATTTGAATGTCATAAAATTAAAATGAAATTTTAGATTAAAATACAATATAATTAGATTAAAATAAAATGTCATTCACTTAAAATTAAATGTGTTCCCCGGCGCCTTATCTCTGTCTACTCGATCGAGTAGTCACAAGCAAGGCGCCGGGGTTTTACAATTATAAGATGTCAATAGTTTTAAAATTAGAATTAATTTAAATTAGCATAAAATGTCTAATAAAATCCTTCTTCGAGCCGAAGGGTTAAAGGACCCACAGTTAGAACGCTGAACGCTCAAGTACTCAAGAATTTCACTCAATCGTTTTCTCAAGAGATAAATCGGGTTAGTCATTTTCTTACACTGAGAACCACACAGGATGGATGTCATGAAACATGGAGTCTTCATGGAGTTTACTGTAGACTTCGACATTGGCACCAAAAATCAGGGGGTTACCCATTTTGAAATTCCCACTCCGTAGACTTCGTTAAATTACCAGAGCTCAACCCAAATTCCCCCCACAACAGATCTCTCGCGACCGTGCAGTAAAGCTATCCTCCCTGGCAACGACGCGCATCACACGACTGCCAGTAGTGGGGACTCCCCGCGACCGCATTTGGCAGACAGCCGAGGCCACCACGCTGGTGACCCCGCAACTGGAGGCGCTATCTTCGGGCTCCGTGCCACTCTGGGTGGTCGTGCTGGCAGCTGTACTGGGGGCGCTGTTATTGTTGCTGCTGATCTTTGCGCTTTATAAGGTAAGCCTATTTTACTATCTGTACTTTAGCTTTAAGTGATTCTGCAAAATCTGGCTGTATGGTTCCGGATAGGCATAATTGTTTTATACTACACCTGCTTGGAAAGTAGCTTGATACTTTATCAAATTTACGGTAGAAAGTACGTCATTGCATATCGAACAAATATGCGGGGAGAAAACGCATCTGAGCGGGAGAGAAAAGTGTATGAAAATCCATTTCATACGTGGTTTTTCTTTTTTAATTTTGGGTAAGACTATGCGCCGGTAACCTAAATATCAAAAGCCAAAAAGTTTTTACAGTGAGTTTTTATCTCCAAGTTCGCAAAATGGCACTGGCCACTAGCAACAATTTCAATATAAATTTCAATTAGTAAAGATTTCGTTTTTTATTTTCCTTGTAGGTGTAGTATAAAGCACTATGTATCACTCGAGAGAAACTGCGATTCCCGATCTCAGGTGTTTTAAAGCCCTCGCCTACGGCTCGGGTTTCAAACGACACCCTCGACGGTAATCGGTCACTTTCTCCTCTCGGTGAACAATGTACTATTCTACCCTAACCAGTATGGTCCAATACATTTTCCAATACACTAGGTGGCGCTACGCGAACTCCACTTGGCGGTATAGTTAACCCTTTCTAACCAGCGCTGTAAGTTGAGTTTACCCACACACAAGGTGGTGCAATGAGCTTTCTATCTTAAGATGTTGTTGGTTTTTTAGGGAAAGTTAAAAACAATCGGAACAAAGAAGGCATGGACCCAGAATCTGGAAACAGTAGTATCATTTAAAAAAAAACCATTCCACAGTGCTGCTCAAGCGCAACTAATCTTCAGACCACGCCAAGCGGCAGTCTCTAAACACATATTGTACGTCGTCACGTCGACACAAATAGGACCCAGGCAGTTGTAGCCTGTAATTTCTTTTCAGGGTCGGTGGACAATGGACATGGGTACTGAGTGGTGTTCCGCAGAGGTCTTTGTTGGGACCGTCACTTTTCTTAATCTTTATTATTTATTTCGGGCAAAAGGGTCTAATATATTTACATGATTACACTGTAAACAGTGTCGTCCCACTATAGGACATATACCTTCTCTCAGAGAGAGAGAGAGTATGGGCTTTAATCACCATGCTTGCCCGCCGCAGATTGGCGATGATTACATTACAATTGAACTCTTTCTAACCAACACTGTAGTTAGAGTTCACGCACGCTAGATGGCGCTATAGTTACCTAACTTGTCTTAACCCTTCCCCAGTGCGGATTCTTCAAGCGCAACCGTCCCTCGGACCACACCGAGCGGCAACCTCTGAACGGGCGCGACGAGCACCTCTGATACGAGCCCAGCGGCTCGGGGACTCCCGGCAGCCGTGACGTCAGTGGTGACGTCAGCTCCAGCTCCGGGACCGACGCCGCCAGTGACGTCACTAGTCGCGACTCCACTAGTTACGATAGGTATTGAAACCCTACTGGGTTTGATCTGCACACTTGTGCAGGGTTAGTTCTGACTGTATTTCGTGAAACACTTCGGTTAGACATTGTTATTTACAACAACTTTTGTTCTATGACGACAATTTGTTGACTTCATCTGCGCAGGATTACTGAGATATCAAGTATTACGAGTCTCAATTCAGATCTTTGTCTATCTGCACGTCAAGTTTCATGTAAATCCTTTCAGCCTATTGCGTGATTGCGTAACTAACATCCAAATATATTCAAAAATAGTAGGATGAAAAAAAGTGCAGTAGATATTGCGTTCATAAACATCAATTTTGTGTGACAAAGCCTTACTGAAGGTTTCGGTGTTAGTAGACTCTGATCTTTGGAGAAAATAATCGTAGAGGAAAAGTTGTTCATAATTACAAACTCTTATTGGAGTATCTTAGTAATGAGCCCTTTTCAGGTCAGCTTTTTTGAAAACTGTTTGGTTTCACCAAAATTATCTAGCAGAATCTTTGGTTTCTAGTCATGCATGTTTACATGTTTGTGACGTCGCTGATTCTGGTTCCCACGACACAGGGTATCCTAGTGTGGGGCCAGAAGCAATGTATGTGCCTGTATGTAAATGTAAATGTAAAAATGTATGCATATAGATTTTAAATGCATGACTAGAAATCAAAGAAACCTCGCTGCATACCATCCGCTATGCAGACAGGTTCCCTTAGTTTCTGGATGGCTGACCTTTCTTCGTTCAAATAAGGTTTGCGTCAGCGCCGTCTATCGATCAAATGAGGTACTGTTTGTTTTAAAAGTCGCTCTTAAAAGGGCTCATTGCTTATTCTAGAAATAAAACCTTCTAGAAGCAGTCTCTGTACAGACGACCCATCAATCTTTACATTTGTGTGCACTCTGCTTGGCAGAGGTCTCCTTGGATCTCCGAATAAGTTTTTTCATGATCATAAGAGAAATATTCTAAAACAAAATGTTTCAGAAACTTTCACGGACTATTCTATCCATCTACAAAAAAATATCAACCGTTTCATACATTCGTTAAAATAAATATCAAAATTTTGTATGAAACATCTAATGCTTTTTACGTTTTGGAAAGGTTCCTCTCAAATTATATTTTATTATTAGTGAGTAAAGCAACTCTTTTAATAACTCCGTTTCACCGGACCTTTCTGAAATGCCAGTCTGTTTAAGCATCCATATTTTGTATGAAAATAGAATCATGTAGTTCAACCCTAAAAACGCCGACAGTCGACGATCTGGGGAATAGGCCAAAGGCACTGTCTTGAATTTGTGTGTACCTACAATTAGAGGATACAATAGTTTATTATGCCCTTACGCATTAGAGGAAGCTATATCAAGTGATATAAATACGCATTTGTAGATGCACTATCTCCTAGAGAAATATTCTGAAATATCTGCCCTAAAGCCACTCTTGACCATTCGTATTTGTGAATTTGGCAAATATGACGAATCTTTAGCTTGGTTTAAGCTAAGCCTGCAATGTGTTCTAACTCTTCGGCGAATACGAGTAGCCAAGTAGTGCCATGCTAGCCTAGCAAATCTCTAAGGATTGAAAATGTGAATTGGAAAAAAATAGTATTTTTTTCCTTCTAAGCAGAAATATAACGTTATGTTTTGGCTTTAAATAGTCTGGAATATGAAATAAATCAAAATAGTTAAAGTATGATGTCCTTTGGTAGCAATGCACCTTTAGAAGACGAATACTATTTGAGGCAAAAATATATCTAGAGCATATCTGTTATTGTAGCTGGGACCTGTGCGGTGTCAATGTGCCTTTGAAGGGTTGTGTGAAAGTCATGTACATACTTTGTATGATGGTAGTTCTATTACAGTCACATAGGTATAGGTAGCTATTCAAAATCCATCACTGTAGAAGGCGTGTTAGTTTTGCGCTTATCTCAATATTAGGAAAACATTTTTACAGTTTCGGCTTGTTACCATAACGTCGATTAGAAAGCTACAAATATAATAAATAAATATTTTGAGATTCGTTTAACTAAAAATGGCAATATACCTAACTTCGTGGGTTAAAAAGGATGGGTTAATGTTAAAAGTTATGGTAGAATGCCATAATTATTTTATTAATAAATAATTTACTAGTCACGATAATTATATATTCTATAAAAATACATATATTTCAAAGCCATATTAGAACTAGCAAATTTCCGGAGAAGAAAAAATTAATAAGTAACAGAAAATGTTTAGAAAAGTATGTGGTGTTTTTGTGTAGAATGTATGGGAAATGATGAGAATCTAATGTAATATCTTTATAATATGTTTTAAATAAAATAACAAAATCTTACTTGACATGGGCTGAGTAATGGGGATTTATAATGTTATATTGTGAATTTAGAAGGCATTCATAATGATCACATCTGAACCTCTTGATCGTCCTGACCTTGAGAAAACTATTAACTATTATTTTTATGGTCGGAACGGTAAAAACTAATGAGGATAAACGTAGGTAGGTAATATTGTAGATGCCGCAATTTCTGAATGTATATATAATTATAAATCTTGATTCATCTTTAATATAGGTAAGGCTTTGTAAAATCGTTTTACGTTCTAGGAATAAATGTAAAGTATGTGTTTCTCTCATTTATTTATAGTGAAAAATGCCTTCTGAAACTGCCAGTTACTAAAACTAATGTAAATATTAAAAACTACTAGAAATACACGATTAGTTTTAATATGACTTTAACGCGGAACAGTTTTGAAAGTACTTAGGTATTCTTATTACTTTGTGCTATTGACATTGATATTTTTTTGTTATAAAAATCAATAACAAAATTGTAAACTAGTTGTAAACTAAAGGTAATAATAATTGTTACGCGTCTTTTTGACTATTTATTTGTATTTTTTAATTAAATTGATACCGCTTTGTACTTATAAAGTTGAATATTATGTACTAACTTAGCTCTCCGAAGAGAATTCTTTGAAACTGGTGCGTGTCTCTAAAATACATAATTTGTTCAATAGAATGACATTGACGCTATTGGTAATCTAGAAACCAATCGCATACCAATGGTATATAACACATGCAAATTAAGTCGGTGCCCCGAGCGATTCGATCACCTTCTCAAGAGATGCCTATATAATTTGCGGGGTTACGCCATTGCAACGACATTGTACGGCTATTGCTTTGTAGATTACCAAACGAGAAGCAAATAACAACTATTATGACGACCTCTGTGGCGTAGCGGCTACCGCATCTGCTTACCATGCCAGAGGTCCCGGGTTCGATCCCCGGCTGGAGGGATAAAAAAAAACTCCAGGTCTTGGATGTTTACATGTTTGTGACGTCGCTGTTTCTGGTTCCCACGACACAGGGTATCCTAGTGTGGGGCCAGAAGCAATGTATGTGCCTGTATGTAAATGTAAATGTGAATGTTATTATAGTGCGTAAATAATTATATTGCAAAATTATGTGTGAGGGCCACGGCCTGGACTAAAATGTTGAGGTTTGGGCTATTTAAATATGCAACTAATTTTGGAAGCTAAATCTGTCGTTAATTAAAAAAATCACATAGTAATTTTATTTTTTGCATTTAGCCAAAAAATTAAAATACAATAAAATTGTTTTTAATTCCAACGAAAATGCGTTTCATTTTACACTAAAATTATGTGCGGATTTTTTACACGAGTTTCGTAATAGAACGTGATGAGATGATTCTACATTGTGCTAATAATGGGCAACAAGGACTATGACAATATTTTGGGATTTAACAGATCTCTAAAAAGGCGAACATCTAAGTTATTATAAACTTTATTCCAGATACACTTACTTGACTTTTTGTCGGAAGAGTCCGACCAGGTTTCGCTCTGAATCGCAGAGTTTAATCATCGCTTAGTGATGAGCTTCATATTAGTCTAGTGCTTACGAAAGTATTAGTTCGAAAAGTAAGTCACTCTAAAAAAATATATCGAAAATTCTACTCGCATTGAACACAAATGCTCAATAATCGTAAATTAGTGACGTCACGAGTAAAAGAACTTTTCGATTTTGTTCAATCCGCTGTAATAATAAATTATACGACCTCTGTGGCGCAGCGGTTAACGCATCTGCTTACCTTGCGAGAGGTCCCAGGTTCGCATCCCGGCTGGGGGGAAAAGACCCCAGGTCTTGGATGTTTACCTACATGTTTGTGATGTCGCTATTTCTGATTCCCACGACACAGGGCATTGTCCTGCTAAATTCAATGCACACCACCATCATCAACCCATTATGTCCCCACCGAGGGGCACGGGTCTCTTCCCTGAGGAAGGTATAGGCCATACTCCACCACGGGGGCCAAGTCCGGATTGGTGGAGGGTAATGCACAGGGTATCCTAAAAACTATATCTCGACTTCAAGTTCCAGTTCACACTACATATCTCTTTGCTTCATAAAAGTAATAATAATAATAAACTCACGCCCGTTATCCCCAAAGGGGTAGGCAGAGGCACCAGTCTCTAGAACTGGACCCACGTTTTGCCGAGTTTATTAGGTCCCAAACGTGACAAGTGGCAAGCCTGTCGTCGTTATCCGGGCACAATTTATCAGCGAATGGTGTTGCTGTACAAACAAATGTACGTAACTAAAAGTCATTGGTACATGCGTGGTTCGAACCCAGACCCTCATGATCGAGAAGCAAGGGTCAACCCCACTACGCCACCACCGCTCTTCATAAAAGTAATTCTGTGTAAATGTAGGAATATTTTTTATACATAATGGCTATTCTGTTTTGTTTCCTAGAACATTGCGTCTAAATTGCCCTGTAAGATGGAGCGCGCCACAGACTCCGTCGCAGCGCGATTAAATTAACCTCGTGCACGCCAGTACCGACAGCACAAAAACACAATAATAATAACTCCTACACAACACAATCACTTGACCAGAGTGCTTATACTGAGTTTTTTCATTCACTCTCGATAGTGAGAGCGTTTGCGATTTGCATAGGAGTAACAAAGAGACAAATAGATGGCGCGCTTTGTCACTCCTATGCAAAACGCAAACGCTCTCGCTATCGAAAGTGAATTACAAAACTCAGTATACGCACTCAGAGTGCTTAGTGCGAGTTTTTTTAACTACTCGATCGCGTTAACGTAAACTCATATTCTATAGGAGTGACAAAGCGCGCCAGCTAGTTGTCTCTTTGTCACTCCTATGCAAATCGCAAACGCTCTCGCTATCGAAGGGGAATAAAAAAACTCGCACTAAGGGCCCTGGTCCCAAACAAGGATACCCTGTACTATGTTAACCAGGCAAGAGCAATACAAACATCGAAAAACACTCCATCCAAAATATCTGGCGGCCCCTAGTGGGAATCGAGACATCGACCTCTTTCTTGGAAGCTAAGCGCTTTAACGGCTCGACTAATAAGGCCCTTGTGCAGTCACGAGAAATAATATACATATACTGTCACGTTTTGTACGACGTAAACATTTTGTTTTGTACTGCACATATATACACTTCTGTCTACATTGTTCTAAGTTAAGATTCTTAGAAAATGTGACAGTGTATATATACTTTTGCTCGTGACTGTACCTAGGGTATTTCTATCTATCCAAACATATACAGCTGATGAAAGACGCTCACTGTTGGGCATATATCTCTTCATCGTCACGCTGCCGATCTCGCCTGTCCCCTGCTAGACTGGGGATGGTGGACGAAGGCAGTCATAGATTGGTGGCCTAGAACCTGGCCGTCGTTTGGAGGGTAGGCCCCCTACACCACGAGTTGATGACATTAAGAAGGCGCTAAGACTACAATTGTAGGTACTTACGATAAGATAACCTCAGACTCACAGTTTTACTCTAAGTATTTTAATGTGCGGTCTGCCCGAACATATAATGGTCGCAATAAATATTTATTATTGCCAGGAGAAACTAATTATTTAGTTTAGTTTTGGGACATAATTAACTTATAGATAACTATTTATAAAACAAAAAAAGAAACCCAGGTCTTGGATGTTTACATGTTTGTGACGTCGCTGTTTCTGGTTCCCACGACACAAGGTATCCTAGTGTGTAAATGTTATGTTATATTATAATATTTGTATTAAGTTAATAAAAGTTATATGTATTATGTTTTTTTATTGTGCAATAAAGTACAACTACAGCAACATCAAAAATATTAAAATCTTAAATATATTTATATTACCTGTGGAAATTCAGATCCTCAGGGGAGTCCTACATCCAGCAGTAAACGTGATTTGGCAGAAAGTATGATGAAGGCAACAATTCTCAAGACACATTATGTTAGGTAGCATACATATACCCACACCCACATAGTTTTTTTTTCGTTTTAGCTCACTTTCGTCCAATCTTATTTTACTTACCTACCAGTACTAATTAATTCTTTTATATCCTTGAAATAGCGAAAACTCCTCCTCGCCTAAATCTTCTCAATCGCAAAATCGGACTGTCTTTTCTGTCACTACTTCAGATTTCAGGATAGTACATATTCGTAAATCTTGCGTCCTTTCTCAGACTGTCTGTCCAATCGAGCTCTAAGCGGAAATGAAGTAACCGCAGCTGCGATTGAGTTTCCGAAGACGGTAAATTAACTTGGCGTAAGATGTTTATATAAACTAATTAAGTTAGGAAACAGTGCGGTAACCTTTGAATCGCTCGTAGCCCCGGTTGATCTTAAACGATTACGAAGGTTAAGGTTAAGCAACATAGGGGGCATATTTTTTTCCACTTTCCCCTCCTTTCCCTTCGTTTCCCCTCATTTCCCCACATTTCTTCTCATACCTTTCACATCAAGTATACCTCCACGTCCCCGTCGCAGTCAGGTCTTACCCTTATTTCTAGCATTTATTACATAATTAGGTATTTTAGTCAATACGAATACCTGCCTAGCCTGTAGCCTATAGTGAGATAAAATATTAAATCATCAAACGAACCGTTGTTCGAATGGCACGTATGTGAAACATCATTTGAAGTAATGAACTGTAAGCAAAATAAACCAATAATGAAATATCAAAAGGTGAAATGAAGCATCGGTGTAATATCATTTGTCATAATGAAGCTTAGTTCAATTCATCTTAAGGTTATAGTAGAAATGTAACAAGGTAAAGCGTGTTTCGGGAAAGCGTAGTGAACCCGTTCAGTCCATGGATGGGTGACCGTCTATTAATAACGTCAGTGTCATTTTTCCGAGCGTTATGTGCTTCGCAAGGCACGTTAAAGCAGTTGGTGCCGGCTGCCGTTGATAGATGGCAGTCGTTAAGCAAAGTCAGAGGCCTTAGGGCGGCTTGAAAACTTCTGACTGTAAGACCAGCCACTAGTCTTACAAACCTCCACCAATCCAGACTTGGCCCCCGTGGTGGAGTATACAAAAATACAAAATACAAAAACTACGATATGCTAGCGATGGCTGACTCTACGATATGCTAATGGATATGCTGGCCATGGCAGACTCTACAATATGCTAGTGGATATGCTAGCGATGGCTGACTCTACGATATGCTAATGGATATGCTGGCCATGGCAGACTGCCATATTATTATGCTAATGGATATGCTAGCAATGGCTGACTCCACGATATGCTATTGGATATGCTGGCCATGGCAGACTCTACTATATGCTAGTGGATATGCTAGCGATGGCTGACTCTACGAAACGCTAGTGGATATGCTGGCAATGGCTGACTCTGAGATATTCTAGTGGACAGGCGCTGTCCGTATGTTTAGCAGCAGCGTTATTGTTTTACTAATATTGTAATAAACTCGGCAAAACGTGGTTCCAGTCCTAGTGATTGGTGCCTCTGCCTACCCCCTCGGGGATAACGGGCGTGAGTTTATTTATTTATTTTTTATTTTATTTAATATTGTAAGAATAATATGGACAATGGTCATGAATCATGACACGTGTAAATGCTTAATATCAAGCCCACATCTATTGATGTAGGTACCCTGTAAATAAACCGCTCAAAACGTTAACACGGACACGCAACCTTCATTCGGGGCCCACAAATTACGTGGACCTCGCTAAGTGCCATTCTCTGAGATTACAGTCGGCCCTTGGGGCCTGTGTGGTTAGCCACGGTTTTACTGACCTGTGGTAAGCGAGACTGGAGGGTTAGTACGATAAGAGAGGTACGGCTGTTTTCATTGGAATAGGGAACGCTTTATTGTAAAAATACACACATCTTGTGGCGTCGTGAAATCAAACCATGGCGCTTACGGAGATCTTTTTTGGGTGCCGTCAAAATATTTTATTTTATTTTATATTTGAAATTTAAATTCACATTGTATTGTATTTAGAATAGAAAAACACGTACACAATGGTCTCCACACTAGGCGTAAAGCCTGTATAGTGGTGACCGAAGGAAAGAAAATCTGACAAAACTTTGACATGGCGTATGAAAAACAACATTACAATAATACCAATAACATTCCCGAGTTCGAATCCCGACTGGGGACAGAAAAAAAATAAACCCAGGTCTTGGATAATGTTTACATGTTTGTGACGTCGCTGTTTCTGGTTCCTACGACACAGGGTATCCTAGGTGTGGGGCAAGAAGCAATGTATATGTGCCTATATGTAAATGTTATGTTATTTTATTTGTATCAATGAATTATAATTATATTAATTATAATTATATTAATGAATAATAATTAAAATTACAAAATTTATAAAATTTACTTATTCTACACAATTAAATTTTGATGTGTTTATTAGTAAGTATTTGGTACATACATACAAAGATAAGCTCACGCCTGTATCCCAAAGTGGAAGGCAGAGACCAGGGACTGCCACCACCTGCCACAATCCTGACAAATCACTTTCGCTTCATCCACATTCGTTAGTCATTACATGCACGCACGCCGGTTTCGGGTAGTATTTATCTTGCCATTTGGTGATACATCCCATAATTGGTTGAAGTATGTCCGCCTGTGGCGTCCCTTATCGGCCCTTCCAATCTCATGCGCTCGATATATTTGCTTCGTCAGTCTTTTTCCTTCATCCTCTCACAAGTCCAAACATACCCAACATTCCTTTCTCAGCTCTATAGTATTTGATAGTGAACAAAAATTGTGATGGAAGAAAAATGTATCAATATACTACATATCAATTTTTTTTTGAGTCCCATACCATTTGTCACCCTAGTCACTTTTGACAGCCAATCGACTTTTAACCTGGATGGCAACAAAGCAAAAAAAATCCCAGTTCTTGGATTTTGTGACACGTTTGTGATGTCGCTGTTTATGGTTTCCACGACTCAGGGTAGTGTGGGGCCAGAAGCAATGTAAATTAATGTTTATAGTTAAAATTATCTATTTCTTCACAGTGCGGAATAGCATTGTTTATGTCAAAACCATTATTTTTAAAGAGACTTTAAATAGGCACCATATGCTAGAAAACGACCTCGATAGTCACGCCAATCTAAAAAGAAACACACGCTTTTGACTTCAAAGAATAAATCTCGAGCGAAAATAGAGTTCCTATCGAAAAGCGTCCCCATATTTGCATGCAACACCATTGCTCGATACAAAGCGCTGAAGGCGTCTTGGCGAAAGATATAAAGTTGATCAGCTGTTGGCTTGAAGATTGTCCTAGTTGAAAATCGCAAAAAATAAAAGTACCTATATAAAATAAACAATAAACTCACGCCTGTTACTCCGAGGGGGTAGGCAGAGGCACCAATCACTAGAACTGGGCCCACGTTTTGCCGAGTTTATTAGGTCCCAAACGTGACAAGTGGCAAGCCTGTCACCGTTATCCGGGCACAATTTATCAGCGATTGGTGTTGCTGTGCAACAAACAAATGTACGTAACTAAAACTCATTGGTACATGCGTGGTTCGAACCCAGATTCTCATAATCGAGAATCTAGGGTCAACCCAACTCTGTACCTGAGAAGCATAACACTGTAACTCCACTTTTTGCGTTTTTGAGTTAATGATGCAGTCATACACTATTTTTCGAGCTCTATCGAACCACATTATTGTATTTGCCAAAAACAGGTTCTAACTGGACTTTCCTCAAAAGTATAACACGGTATTTACACAAACCTTACAGAGGCATAAAAAGCTAAACGACCCCAGTAAATATCGAGATGAATTGGCTGTATTTTAGTGTAAGTACGGAGTTACAGTTTTCTGCCTCGATGGATTGTCGCTTTGTTTGATGCGTACGCGCAACTGGTATATAAAGAGGGTGGGAGTTACCGTGATTGACCACGGCCATCTCGGTCTAAAGACGACCACCTGCGACCCTCAGTGAAGAGAAGACCACCGCCTGGAAGGCCACCCATTGACCTGTCCGTAGTTGCGGCAGCGTCTGCTGCCGACAGCGGCAGATTCCTCGGGAAGAGGGCCACGCCCTAACCCCGACCCTCCACTTTCCCAAGGGGAAGTGTAAGAAGACCGCCAGACGACGACGACGACCATGATTGACAGTCGACCGACGGTTGTGTTGAGTGGAGGACGTGTCGCTGCTTGTTTGATGCCGACGAAGAAAAAAACATCAGAATGGGTTCCAGACGATCAAAAATTATTTTGAGTCTTCTGAAGACTGAGCATCATCATCTGCCTATGGTTGTCCATGGCTGACTGACATAGGCCTCTCCCATTGCACGCCACTGAGCACGGTCCTAAGCTACTCTCATCCAGCTCTTGCTCTGAGGATGTCCTACACTACGTTTACCGATCTGCCATCTCCACTCAAGAATTTGTCTGCCCCATCAGTTCAGTTCAGTTCAAGTATCAGTTCTTCGGGTGATATGGCTGGCTCACTGCCACTTCAGCATGCTAATTTGGTGGGCTATGACGGTGACTTTGGTTCTCCGTCGAATCACCTCATTTCGAATTCAATGTTTCAGAGAAACCCCGAGCATAGCCCTTTCCATAGCACACTAAGCGACTTTAAATTTGTGGACCAGCCCCACCGTGAGTGTCCACGTTTCGGCACCGTATGTCATGACGGGTAGGACGCACTTATTGAAGACTTTCGTCTTTAGACTCTGTGGGATTGGGGATGAGAAGACTCGACGTAGTTTCTCATACGCTGCCCAGCCCAGGTGTATTCTTCCATTGGCCTCTTTCTCGAAGTTTTTACCTAACTGCATGGTTTGCCCGAGACCCGAATACTGACTCGAACTGCAAATTGGCTCCGATAAAAGTATTTTTTTTTTATATTGTTTTATGCAGAAGGCATTTTTTTGTTAGATTTATATTTGTTTTGTTGTCGAAATGCAAACAGTTGATTATTATAGCATAGAAGTTAAAAAATAATGTTTTTGTTTGATGCAGAAGACATTTTTTTTTTGTTACATTTTTGGTGGTTGTCGAAAGCTATTTTTTATAAGTAACATTAAAATGCTTCTGTATTTTTACCGTAAATAGAGAAAATATCATTAGAAAAACAATGTATGTTGCTACGAAATGATTTGTCACAATTTATCTATGTAAGCATAAAACTGTATGTAAGCTACTTTTTTTTTTAAATGCTGATAAATAATAATAATTAAACATTTAAAAAAAAAAATTTGATCTCTACGAAAGCCCAAACACTTATACTTACCTATAATAAAGACACAACTTGATTAAATGAGATGTCTTTTATGTTATGACACTTTGAATTTCAGGTACCCCCAATTTACACACAAAAAGTGCTCTCCTGAAAAATCGACTTTTGTGAGTTAGTCTTATGCTTCTCAGGTACAGAACTACGCTACCACCGCTCGTTAAAAACGAAGTTCTTTAAACTATTCTATATATTTGCTATTATTTGGCTTGCATGTGACATTTTATAATCATCATCATCATCATCATCAGGCTATATTAGTCCACTGCTGGACATTGCCCTCCCCTAATGAGCGCCATAGCGCCCTGTCTTCAGCTTGCCGCATCCAGCATCTGCCTGCAGTCCTTCGCAGATCGTCATTCCACCTGGTTAGAGGGCATCCTACACCACGTTTTCAGAGTCGCGGTCTCCACTCAAGAACACGTTTACCCCAGCGGTTGTTGGTTCTTCGCGAAATATGGCCAGCCCACTGCCACTTCAGCTTGTTAATTCTCTGAGCTATATCGATAACTTTGGTTCTCTGTCGGATGTATTCGTTACGAATCCTATCCTTCAGAGAAACTCCGAGCATAGCTCTCTCCAATAGCTCGTTGAGCGACTTTAAACTGACATTTTATAATATAAAAGACATTTTATCTTAATCAAAAATTTAAAAAAACATAAAGGGTCTTGACAGACAGTCGGACGGACATCAAAGTGATTCTATAAGGGTTCCGTTTTCCGTTTTTTTCTTTTCGAGGTACGGATCCCTAAAAAAGTCACCATTGTAAACTTTTAGTCCGGAGTGCGAATACTGAGTTTTTTTATTCACTTTCGATAGCGAGAGCGTTTGCGATTTGCATAGGAGTGACAAAGAGACAACTATGTGGCGCGCTATGTCACTCCTATACAAATTGCAAACGCTCTCGCTATCGAAAGTGAATGACAAAACTCAGTATACGCACTCGGATCTACTTACGGGTGTTATATCGGAGTTTCGCTCCGATTCGCAGACGTTAGACGGAGCTCGCGTCGGTCTTCCGATAGATATAACAACACCCGTAAGTAGATCCGGACTAAAAGTTTACAATGTGTTGTGCTTACGAAAGTTTTAGTTAAAAAAAAGTCACCATTTTTAGGAATATTATGTATACGGGTACTTTTTACTTGCTGATACAAAGTCTGTTTAAGCCTATTCAGCGCTTGAAAACAGTCGCTTTGGCGCCCACGAGGACTCTTGACAGCGACGTCGCCACGTGGCACCGGCGAAACAAAGGCGAAGGCTTCGGAAACCACATAAAGTTGTCGCAAAAGCCCGCGATTGTGCTCACGACAACCGATAAATCATATTCGAAACAAATCAGGCGTCACTTTGGCTGCGTGGATCGCTGAGGGCGCTTGAGGGTTTAGCTGAGACTGACTTTTGCTCTGACCTTAGATATGTAAAGTTCCTAATCTATTTTTTTTTCTTTTGGTGTATACAACAATCATCATCAACCCATTATGTCCCCACCGAGGGACACGGGTCTCTTCCCTGAGGAAGGAAGGTTTAGGCCATACTCCACCGCGGGGGCCAAGTCCGGATTGTTGGAGGCTTATAAGACTAGTGGCTGGTCTTACTGTCAGAAGTTTTCAAGCCGCCCTAAGGCCTCTGTCTTGCCTTAACGACTGCCGTCTATCAACGACAGGCGGCACTTGCGAAGCACGGAACCGCTCTGAAAAATGCTACTATCGTTAGTCATAGAGCGGTCACCCATCCATGCACTGAACGCGCCCTATGTTGCTTAACCTTCGTGATCGTTTAAGATCACTCAGGCGGCTGGGGCTACGAGCGATTCCTAGACATTGTATACTGCCAATCAGCTATATCGAAATAAATAATTTTTACTTTTTTTACTTTTACTGTTAACAGCTGTCAAACGTTTTTTTCGTATCCACATTGGCCATCTGTCAGCTGTTAACAGTAGATTAACAGCATGGCAGTGTACCAGAAACCGAGGGTAAGCTTTATAGATTGCTGATCAGAAGCGGAAGCGTTCGAGTTGAAATTCAATTAAAGAAAGTTTATATCACGTGCCCGTCCATCCAAACTTAAGATTGGGAGCACTCTATTCCAAACCAAAGCCACAAGTGAGGCATGTTATATTGTTTGTACGAATCCAGGACCTAGATTCTGTTAAAGCATTGTAGTACAATAAGAACTGCATGAACGTGGCGATTTAGTTTCATTGCCGCTTCGATTCGACGCGCGCGCACATATCAAACCGTCTAGGCGTCAACGTCAATGGTAAGAAAAAACACGTCACGACCCGACCGTATATTTGACATCGTACTGTAATGCACTAACTGATTCTAGGCCCAGAGTTAAACATAAACATTTACATACAGGCACATACATTGCGTCTAGCCCCACACTAGGATACCCTGTATCGTGGGAACCAGAAACAGCGACATCACAAACACGTAAACATCCAAGAACTGGGGTTTTTTTTCGTCTCCACCCGGGGTTCGAACACGGGACCTCTCGCATGATAGGCAGATCCACTAACCGCTGTGCCACAGAGGTCTTTATTTAATAATGTGTGTGTGTACTTTTTAACCTAAGTATTTACTCGTACTTACAAAAAAATTGTCTTTAATGACGCCGAGAAAGTTTCATACATATGCGTGCGCAAAACATTGCAATTTCGTTGATTGTCGCTTCAAGTCTAAGCGCGAACACATATCAAACCTTCTAAGCGTTAATGGTATGAAAAAACACGTCACGTGACGCGACCATGTATCTGTCATCGTACTATAATACAGTAAAAGAATTAAGGCCCAGGTCAAGTGATTGTGTTGTGTGATTATTATTATTCTACAGGTTAAGATCAAAAGGTATTGATGGTCAGAGGAATCTCTTCTTTCACTCGCTCGTCATCGCCTGTAAGGCCCACTTTTCTATTGTAATTTGGCTCACAATTCTTTCTTTGGAGAATTATGTCTATCGACCTTCCTGGAGAAATTAGTTAACCAGCCAATCAATCCACTGAGAACTGTAACCGAGTTCAGTTTAACTTATAGTTAAACAGTTTCGAGTAGATGTATCGAGCTAACGAGCGCGGAGACCGGACGTGACGCGGGGGCCTGATCTGGTTCCTATTATTTTGGTTAATTAATTGGTTTTCTGTTTGCTGACAACAAACGAGTAATAAATAGTTACATACAAGGTGCTCGGCGCATGGACCGTCAAAAATTTTCGGGGTACTGGTGAAGTAATTTACTGCGTTAAAAAATAAAAAATAAACACAAAATGGGGTAGACGAGTTCTTGAGTGGAGACCGCGGATCGGTAAACGTAGTGATGTGACTCAATCCATCGAATATTTTAAATACATTATTCGGCTAGCCAACCCCTGAAATAGACAATTTGCCTACAAAATAGTACACGCAATCACACCGCGCACTATTATGCGAATATCCACTCTCTGTGCCAGAGGCATCGTTATGACAAGAATTACCACAAAATTCAATTTTCACTATTAACTACCCTAGAGAACTGTTCTCGCTCGTGAAAAATAGTCTTAATAGCACTGTGTGTAAGAGCGAAAATGGGTGGTGTAGGGTGGTGTACCGAAACACCCAGCCTGAGTGTTTGCGAATTCGTAGCGATATCATAGAGGGAGATTATTAAGAGCTCGTTTGGGATGCCCCTTGTGTTGGGAGCGCATTTACGGGGCGCAGCTCCGTTGTCCTATAGCACGATTCCATGAGTAAATAGTTGGACAGCATCGACTTTCTAACTTCAAAATAGAGGAGGTTCACAAAGCGACTTTTTTATGTTTGTTACCGACGTGCATGCATGCAACTAATAAATGAATGTCGATGAAGCAAAAGTTATTTGTCAGGATCGTGGCATTGTGCCAATGGTGATCCGGACTTGGCCCCCGTGGTGGAGTATTGCCTATACCTTCCTCAGGGAAGAGACCCGTGCCCCTCGGTGGGGACATACTGGGTTGATAATGATGATGATGATATTGTAGTGTTTCCTTTGCTGACACCGTTTTTTCTGTGAAGTCGGTTTTTTTATTGTTATTTTTTTGTATTCTTTCAAAAAAGCTATTGTTTGCCAGAGGGGTAGGCGGACTAGGACATAGTTGTGTTATTGCATTGTAGTACAACAACTGCATGCACGTGGCGATTTAGTTTCATTGCCGCTGCAAGAGTAGCAGATGAGCAGAGACGGAGCCCGCGTCGTCGGTTGCCCGTCTCCGTCTCTGCTCACCATGATTAAGCTCTGCGAATCAGAGCGAAACCTATTCGGACTCTTCCGACCAAAAGTCAATTAAGTGTATCCGGAAGAAAAGATTTTGTGTCTTAGCTACGCAAGTTTTGGTTCAAAATTATTTTAAGACACCTGATTTTACTTATTTCCATTTTTATTATATGCATTAACTTTATTTTAAATTGACATTCTATATCGTTACTAGCTGACCGGCAAACGTTGTTTTCCCCACAAAATATTTCTAGTGGATAACCCTTAACATTTAGGGGTATGAAATATAAATATCAAGCTATTCTCAGACCTTTTTTTTTTTAACGGGGTGAAATGCAGTTACGCACCGTGACACCGCGACCCTGAGGGAGGGTGGCGGCCGTGTGTCAGGCTCACCCACCGAGTGTTTGTATACTGACTAAAACACCCCGGGAGCCGTCCTGTAGCTTGCGCAATGGGTCGCCGCTGGATCTCGCAAGTGGTGTAACCAAAACGCGAATGCTACAGCGGCAAGCTATTCTCAGACCTACCAAATATGATACACATAAAATTTCATCAAAATCTATCAAACCGTTTCGGAGGAATATGCGCACTAACACTGTGACACGAGAATTTTATACTATACTTATCTCCATTTTTATTATATGCATTAACTTTATTTTAAATTGACATTCTATATCGTTACTAGCTGACACGGCAAACGTTGTTTCGCCCAATTATTTTTTTCGCTTAGGGCTAGGGCTAAGTCCTGTCAATGAACTTTTTTCTTCTTATTCCCAGACCATGTAGTTCCTAGTTACCTAGTTCTAGGTAATTCAATATTTTTCCATCCTATCAATGAACTCGTGCTTCACACATAAACATAATATTTGTCTTTATCTTTTGCGGTACCTATTGTTGGACTACCCAGCCCTAAATGAAGTTGGATCTTATCGTGCCACGTCGAACAACGCGACCGCGCCCAGATTCATCTGAAATTCGTGGCTCGTAGTCGACACCCGCGCCACTGGCTTCCAGTTATTATGTCAATATTGTTTATGTCGTCTGTGTATGGATTTCCAAGTCGCCTCGGATATTACAAGGGATTGGTACGTGCCAGTTTTACTGGTGCTCGGGGGTTTAAATTGACAAACTGTTGAGTGGTTCGGCAAATAGTTGTTTATTGAGCCTACTCCACATTTCGTTGTGAATGTAAAGGAACTTTGGGACTATTGTTTTACTGCGTCCCGGTAACTACTTATGTCTTGAGGAAATGATACAGGTTTCTTTTAGGCAATGGAAACACGGGTAATTTTCCAAAAAAAGCATTATGTAATTAAAGTACCGGTAATCGTAAAGTGACCGCCCCGTATATGGCTAATGTTATATGTATTTCCGCTTCATATGTATGGTACGATACGTTTTTAAGCTTTTTACGCTCGGTTTCTAGAAGAGCGATCAAATGTTAACCTCATGTTAATCTCACGTCAAGCTAATTTCAGCCAATCACGTGCCGGTATTTTGAATTAATCTTAGATTAATCTCTTGCTACATTTGAACACTCTTTCAGAAACTGAGGCTTAGTGCTGTGACTTGTAATTAAACTCTGATTTTTATTCCGTACATAGTAGGTATAAGAGTTATCATTTTTTGACATCTCGGAGATTAAGAACCTTTTTGGCTCGGCACTTTTTTCAATTTCAATACGAGTCTGAACACCTTTACTTTTTAAAAAGGTTTCATAAACCTGAAATAGTGGGGAGTGGTGCCAGCTAAAGAATAAAATAAAGTAATTAAAATTAATTCGACATATTTTAGAACTAAAACTTTCTTAAGCACTACGGTCGGACTCGTCCGATAAAAAACAAAGTTAAAAACCGAATGGGCCAAATTTTTCCGCTTTTCGGTGGAGAGCTTTTTTAGTAACAACACCTATGAAATGTCAGAATTCTAGAGTACATAATACAAAGCCGGAATCTTCGAGTACAAATTAGGTCCAGCTTCATTATCGACTGTCTCGTTGGTCTAGGGCAGCGATTTCCAAATGGTGTTCCGCGGAACCCGGTGGTTCCGTAAAAGACTTTTTTTCTCCTTTGATCTGATATTTAGGTATGGTAATAAATAAATGGACGTTATTAAACGGCTCTCAGGGGTTGCGCGAAAATTCAAGATCTCGATGTGGTTTTCTCTTTTGATATATTTAGGTAGCCTTAGTAATCTTATAAATGGACGTAATTATAATCTAGCGGTATCACGGCAGTCTGGTTGCCACCGAGCGTAGATACATGTAAAGTTTGTTCGCTATCATAGCGTCACTTTGATATTTACCGCATCGGCACATGGCGGCTTTTGACAAAAGAAATTAAAGGAAGCCGACGCGGCGCAAACACGCCAGTGAATTTGGCTCGCAGCTACTATTAGTAGATCACGCAATTAAAGAAGTAAATCAATCAGTATTTTAGAATGGATTTATAACGAAACGATCCTGCATCACTTAGGTAGGTACCTATTATAATACCGGTGGAGATGAATATTGTGAGGACACTTCGAGTGATGAAGAGTAGTATTTTATTTTGTGCTTCATTAGGTATATTATGTACCATGTTTTTTTTTCTGAGTTGTATTGTAGTTGTCTAAGTTGTATTATTGAAATATATGTTTTTTTACTAAAACCAAGATTGCCTTCGTGTGTACCGACACTATCTAAGCGAACGGACTTTACCCAGCAGCACGTAATCCGAACTGCAAGCGCAGTATATTGCTTGTCCGAAGTTCGCTCAGCTTACTCGAATCTCGGGCTGAGAAGTGATGCCTGCTTGACGTGCTAGGTTCGATTCTGTTAATCATGTTGATTAAGAAACGAAACAAAGCCTCTCGATCGTACAATATTATATTTCTGAAATGGTGAAATTCTTAAACATATCGGTTAGGCTTTGCCATGTACAAGAAGTGAAAAAAAGGTTTTGTAGGCTCATTTATTCATACATACTTGGCCCCCGTGGTGGAGTATGGCCTATACCTTCCTCAGGGAAGAGACCCGTACCCCTCGGTGGAGACACAATGGGTTGATGATGATTATTATTATATTTTCAAAAAACAAAAGGTTTTCTACGGTTTTACGTCTTGTAAGGGCGCTGATTGAAAGAAATTATTATTATCTTAGTTAGGTACTTTTTTTTTTATATATATTAATTAAATATTATATTAGCATAGATTTATAATATTCATAATGAAACTATAAATTAAAATAAATATAACTGATTTCTAAACTAAATATAACATATTAAACTAAATATTAAACTAAAAACTACCTAAATATAAAAAATCGAATCTAAGCCGCTGCCGTTGGGGAGAGTTCCCAAGATACTGGCAGCATTCCCCCTCTGAATGGCCAGGCTGATGCGCTGACCGAGGTAGCTGCCAGCTCTAGGATCGCCTGACGAGTCGATGAGGCACGTTGATATTTCTTTGAAAAGTTTGCGCGCCTCAGGGCCCCACGGGCCCATCGTCTCGACCCCATTTGAGACTTTCTGCCATAGACGCTGCCGCGCCCGCGGCCCTGCTGGTGTGCGTGACATGGGAAGGCGCCAGTGTGTCAACGCAGGTTGCGTCCTACACTAGCGGCCTCCCGTTCTGCCACGGCACCAGTGACATACCGTCAGGTCTCCTTCCGTCGTCCCGTGCTATACCGTTAGGCTCGAGGATAGCCGGCACGGCGACGCTGGAAAGAGCCCTGCGGATTATGTCATTCAGGGACGCATGGCGCGACAGTCGGCCCACGCTGCGTTGACACGATAGGCCGTGGTGCCCCAACTCGTCGACTTTCTCTCCACAAAGGCAGCGGTGAGGCTGAACAGTTTTGCAGCCCAATCGCAGGCCGATGGCAGCTGAAAAAGACATGTTGTCCATCAGCGTGCCTACGTTTGCTGATGGAAGTGCCTGCAGCCACAGCCCCGACTCGTTTTCAGCTGTTGCTCCAGCAGATAATTAATATTACTTAATTTATTTTCTGACCGTACCGAAGACAAAGTAGGAAGGTTATATTGTTAGCTCACGTATAAAAACCATTATTGTAAAGGCTCTACCTCGGCGATGCTTTAAAACACTTCATGAAATGTGTTATAGATTCGTGTTTCTATAAATAACTTCGTGTGGAAATTAAAATTCTTTAGAAAAGTATCAGGTATTATTAAAATTCTTTTTGCACTTACTAAAATTGTACACTAGAAAGGCTTAGTACTACATAATTAGTATTTCATCACAGCCAACCAATAGGTAGTTGACGAGAGAAGGTGGTGGTAGTAACTAACCGAGAATATGAATTACCTTGGTTCTTTAGCGAGTTGTCTCATTTCCAACAGGGTGCATTACAGAGACTCCAAGTGTAGCCCGTTTCAAAGCCCCTGAGCTTTGAATAGGTGGAGCAGTCCTTAAGCAGATCTTAACGTCGCTACTTTGAATACTGAACTATTTGTTGAACAAAGTTTTTATTTATTTAACAAAGCTATTCCGTATCTATCGATTGTTTAATAACAATGACTTAATTTTTTAAACATCTAAACAGGGCACTGACGTCTGTATCACAGATTTTTATCTACCACACGCTTCAGAGTCACTCTCTTTTAATTAATGACTAAATGCTGATTTCAAATTGTTGCCATACTGTTGGCATACATACCACCATATCTTATGATGTGATCTGATTGTGAAGTAATCTGATACCAATAAACCAATTTCAATTTGAATCAGTGGTTACATCCAACTTCTAACACTGGCACTTTGAATCAGTGAACAAGTCTTCCTCCTAATGCCGCTACTTTGAATCGGAGGACCAGCCTTAACGTTAGTGTCCACGTCAATTCTGGATCGATCCGGGCCGCTTTCGCTCACAGAATCCGGCCATGGCTTAGTTGACGGATAACTAATGGAACCAGCTTTATAACTTGGAGCTTGCTAGCAGACACCAATCTAACAAGAGGGCTGTATCAAAACACATATATTGCGAAGGTAACACTAGATCTTAGACTTGCGGTAATAAGAACAAAAACCAGCAAAGTGCGAGTCGGACTCGCGCACGAAGGGTTCCGTAGCATTATAAAATTGGAAAAAAAATACGTTTCTTGTATGGGAGCCCCCCTTAGATATTTTGTTTTATATAACTCAATATTCAGTGAATATTTTGTTCCTTCCTCGTGGTCAAACTGAGTGAAATTTGATAGTTTGACCACGAAGAATGTTAAAATTCCTCGTCAAATCAGTTTGACTACTAAGTTAGACCACGAGGAAGGAACGGAATAATTTAAGCGTCTCCCTGTTGCCGTTATGGATTCCGAGCAAAAACGAGCAAAAAAATCACATTTGTTGTATGGGAGCCCTGATAACTCACGGGACGGAAAGACGGACAGCGGAGTCTCAGTAATAGGGTCCGTTTTACCCTTTGGGTACGGAACCCTAAAAAAATGGTTATAAATAAATGCGAAAATTCTCTGCTTCGCAAGGCACGTCAAGGAGTTTGTGTTGGCTGCCATCGATAGATGGCAGTCGTTAAGCAAAGTCAGATGAAAACTTCTGACAGTAAGATCAGCCACTAGTCTTACAAGCCTCCACCAATCCGGACTTGGCCTCCGTGGTGGAATATGGCCTATACCTTCCTCAGGGAAGAGACCCGTGCTCCTCGGTGGGGACATAGTGGGCTGATGATGATGATGTTGACATGGGAAAATGTTAAGATTTCAACACAGGATTGCGGTAAAGCCTAGTAAGTATAGTGGAATAAAGGGATACGGGTATTAAAAGAAGCTGTTCTTAATGATGCCGTGTATTTATTAGAAACCTATGCTATCTTATATCGATATTTATATCTACAATACAGTACTTCGGCACTCTTAAAATTATTACTGCCTTCCGACCCGAGCAATAATCTTCTGCCACCTTTAAGTACTTCAGGTATTTCTTATTTATTTGTTACCCGGAATCTTCCGACAATATCAGAACTAAACAGAACTTAACAATCTATAATGGTCATCATAACACAAAATGCTCTCTTCAGATTCCTTATTGTTAATTTCTTACGGATTTCTACATCCACATAATGTGATATTCCTTCGTTTTGGCATCTCTTTTGGGTCTTAGATTACTTGCTTTTTGGTTCTTACTTCCGTACCTTTGTTTTCCACTATTTTCAACTGTGGCAGTGGCCTCGATTGCTCTTCTGGTTTTCATATTAGGTCCGGGATTAGGCACTAGAGTGAAATTCATAAAGCTATCTTTCAGCCTTTGGGATTTCACTCGGAACGATTTCACAAAATCCTTGAGCACACTCTTTGCGTCGTCATTTTCTTCTGAATTCACGATCACATCTTCGTCTAGCACATGTTTCACACTCTCGGCATTTGTTTTTATGGCACCGAAGACGTCTCTCAGAACTCCAGCATTGGCACTCAGGAAAATACAAAACGCTAACAAAATTATTGTTTTCATGTTTAACTTCACTATGGGCATGAACTAAATGATCTTACTGCTAAGTGATGGCGGTGATACAAACATATTGTTGACTCAATGATAACTATATCATTAGGAAATGAAATGGGAAGTCGGGGCAGTTTGTGAGCCCGGTTTACATTTGCTTTATTTCGATGCTTTTAAAACATGCTCAAAAATCATTAATCAAATTAAAAAAATCAATGTACCTACACTATGGTGCGCAAGATTGAATCCATGAATCCTCATACGTTTATGCCGTCTCTATTTTGTTCTACCTCTACGGAAAGCATGCTTACAAAGTACGAATATAAACCAAATTGTAAATCAGGCTGAGATTGGAGTTGTGTTTATACTGACATTAAAACTGTTTTATTCTCCATCTCCAGGACGGTAGGATCCAAAAATTTATGTATTTGTTGGGTCAAACCGCTGCTCCAGACAAGTAGTTGCAATGCACTTTGTGGTATTGGAAGGAAAGAAGTGAAGATATCGCGTTTCGATCTCCGAACCATTTCTGAATGATTTTCCTTTTCTGTGCCTCTTCTGAATCTAATTTTTGGACCCGCTCTGTCAACAGTATTGAACAGTTGATCCAAAGGATTCAAGCTTTTCATAAACCCCTCTTGGATACCTTGTGATTTTAATATGATGAATTTGGGAACATCATTTATCGATGTTTCTTCATTTTCAGATTTTTTTGCGACTTCTTCTTGTGGCTCATCTTTGCCGTCTGCACGAACACCAAAACAACACACACACATCATATATAATACAATTAATGATTTCATTCTCCAATCCAGTAGTTTCATTGCACAGCAGACTGTCACATTTAGTACTTTGCACGCAGTCTAGTTTGATAAGGCATTATATATAAACTAACCGACCATAATCGTCTTTTTCATGCTCTTGGTATGAAAAATGACTAGAAAATTGCAGTTCTTACGCTAGATTAGCATAAGAATTTCACGCATTAAATACGCATTACGAATTGTAAGTTATAAAATACCTACCCGATTCAACCCAGTCTCCCAAGCTTCACATCTTGACCTCTACAATGATATCGGCCGATAGTGAATGAATACTCTCCAAGCAGTAATATGTACACACACAACATAATATGTAGCGACAGCAAATGAAGTTAGCGTGTGTCGACGCGTGAGTCACAATAAAATGTTCGGTTCGAAGTTATCCTATGTCGGAGGTTAAACTAGACCACGGGTAGATCAGAACATGATCGACCCGTGGTATAGTCAACATCACAACTACATGTAGAAGAAGAAAAAGGAAACTATTTATTATGACAACAAGACACATAATCATCAACCCATTATGTCCCCACCAAGGGGCACGGGTCTCTTCCCTAAGGAAAGTATAGGCCATACTCTACCATGGGGACCAAGTCCGCATTTTTACTGTCAGAAGTTTTCAAGCCGCCCTAAGGCCTCTGACTTGGCTTAACGACTGCCATCTATCAACGGCAGCCGGCACCAACTGCTTAACGTGCCTTGCGAAGCACGGAACCGCTGGGAAAAATGCCACTAGTGTTAGTCATATACGGTCACCCATTCATGCACTGAACGCGCCCTATGTTGCTTAACCTTCGTGATCGTTCAAGATCATTCAGGCAGCCGGGGCTGCGAGCGATCGAGACACATCACTGGAAGAAAATAAACAGACATTTTTTATAAAGTGTGGAACGAAACAGACAAAAAAAAACGAATAAAA
Source organism: Yponomeuta plumbellus (assembly GCA_947310845.1). NCBI lineage: Eukaryota > Metazoa > Arthropoda > Insecta > Lepidoptera > Yponomeutidae > Yponomeuta > Yponomeuta plumbellus. The sequence goes on along the minus strand of OX371199.1, from coordinate 2,203,576 downwards.
TGAAACAAAACCATAGATGTAGTCTGTGGTATGTGTAGATTGCCACAAAAGGTAACCAACGGTGCCTGTAAAGATTTATACTTTTCTTGATGACTAGTCACCAACTAGTCACTAGACCCCTTCTACTGTGGCAATCTACTGTGCTTTATCGAGTCTCGCTTTTTTATCTAAACCCAGATGAAGCACAAGAATTTTTATATAGGATACTTCAATAATAAAAGAATAGGGCAGTACATCGCCAATTAGACCCGATTACGTCCTTGGATGATTTATTACATGCCCCATTTTCAAATTCATAAAACAAACGGCCTATCTTCGCGCGAGAAGTAAAATGAAGGAAAAAATGGCTACGATAAGAAAATATAAATCCAAATCATGCCCGATGTGCACACGAAATGAAATGCCCATAAAGTCGTGATAAAAAAATAAGATTCCTCCGCTTATGGGGTAAACGCGTTCGGGGTTGGGTTTCTGGCACGAGCGACTAGCGATTCTTAACAAGATGCTAAAAATTTGAAGAAGAGAAACATTTATGTCTACATACATAATTAGACGACCTCTGTGGCGCAGCGGCTATCGCATCAGGCTACCATGCGAAAGGTCCCGAATTCCAAACGTTTACACGTTTGTGATGTCGCTGTTTCTGGTTGCTACGACATAGGATATTCTAGTGTGGGGCCAGAGACAATGTATGTGCCTGTATGTAAATATCTATGTTTATAAATTTTGTAATTATACAGGAAAAAGTAAATACAGAAACATAAGGCACATATAGTACAAAAGTAGAAGAAATGTGAAGCTAAAATGAGAAAAACAAAGCCTAAAAGTGATCCTGCATCGACATACAGCATACAGATGTATGCTGTATGTCGATGCAGCGGAAACATATTAGGCACTCTATTCTAATACATTAGAACGAATTTATAATAAGAATTTTAATCTATGATGCTATTTTTAATACCGTTATCGAAGAAAAGTCGAGTTGAGGGATGCTTTGAGCAACATCTTGGAATAAGGGTGTTAGTCTCATTTTCCTTCTTAGTATTTAGGTACACATTTGTTTTATTACACACTATATACGCCTGGGTGAGAGAAATAAAGTTTCTTTGTATTGTATTGATTATCAGAAAATGGCTAATTAAAAAAAAGTAATATAGTATATTGCAGGTTTATTAGCCCTGAAGATTGTATTGTAAGTTGTAACATATTTGTAGGTTTTGGTGGCATCTACTACGATATATGTTACCTACTTTTTATTGAGTTAGGTAATAAGAAAAAAATGCACCAAAGAAATTATGCAATCCTGATAATCACCCGCCTGCACTTGCGCCAGCGCCTCTCGATAGCGGGTCAACTGCGAAGCACTTGGAAATAAAATAAACGGCGATAAACTAAATTGGACGCTCCGTGAAGAGGCGAGATTTTTTCCTCTCCTCTTTGCTGTTTGCTGCAGCCTGACTGGAAAATGCACGCTCCGAAGTGCTGTTGTAGCCATTAATTTGTTTAAGAAGGCATCCGTTTATTTATAACAGGTAAGGCTGCAAGGGTAATTTAAAAAATTAAGGCGGGTTCAAAGATCATCACCGTAGCTCTGATGTATATAGGGTTGGTGTCTTAATTGAGAATTTCTCGAAGTAAATACTTAAGTAACGTTCTATCACGCTCTTTTCTGAGAAATTTGACGAGACAGCACTACAGTTGAGTATTTAGAAAGTGGCCATAAGTGTAATGATTTCATAAAAGATGGTAAGAGTGGAGTTTTTTGTCCCTCTGTCTTTTTCTACAGTACAAATACGGCTCGAAGGCAGCGGCTAACACAGTAAGTTAGCAAGCAGAATGTCTTCTTCCCTGAGGAAGATATAGGCCAAACTCGACCACGGGAGCCATTAAGTCCGGATTGGTGCCTCTACGGGTGACCCGTGCTATTAGGTAGGGACATAATGGGTTGATGATGATGAAGCAGAATGTGAATTCTTTACGTTTAAATAAAATATATTCATTTCTTATTTCTGACAAAACTTGAGTGTTTATCTCAGGTAAGTAAATACTTAAGGTGGGAATTTTGAGCGAATTTAGCGTAAAGCGTGATTTTCATAAGATAATGTGAGCTAACATCTGAGAATAGTCCCGTGGAACAAAAGTTGTTGCATAAAAGACAAAACCTCACGGGGAACTTGCGTAAAACTCAGGTTGAAGTGGCGTTGCTTTTGTACCACAAAGACGTGGAATAACTCTAGAAGAACATAAGAATAACACCACAAAGACTTTATTTTGAAAATATGAGCACTAATATTATGTTTTCGGGTGTTTTAGAGGAGAAAGCTGGATTTTTGCATGAACCTTCCTTTTGTGGTTCTAAACAATATCCTAAAAGTCCCCATCGATACATGTGCCGCTAAAAATGTTACGCGGGGTCAAAGGTCACGATAAACAGTTTTTTTGCGTCTATCTCATTAACGGTTAATTTTATCGAAAAAATAGTGGTGATCAAATTTGTAGCTCAAGAAATTGCCTACAAAAAACATCTCTGCTTTTTTCGTAAGACTAACGGCAGCAATAATTTCAAACTAGGAAGTACCTAAATATTCCTTGTTCCTACTCTCTTGGAATCACCGTGATATCTTTTCTTTTCGGTCAAAAGGCATAACCCAAAGAGATTCCACCAAACACAACCAAACCCTTTCAAATCATATTCCGGGAAAGTGGCACATTAGCATTCGAACCTTAGCCCGCAAGAAAAAAAACAAAAGTGACACTCAAAAGCGCGCCATTTTCCCTCGCGAAAAGCGCGGGAAATCTGCCAAAGGCCCCGCTTCCCCGTTCACTCGGTAATGCACAAAAGAATCGACTTCGCTCGTTATGTACGAATACATTTTTGATAAGTGTTCACCTCTATCACCTGTACGGGTGAGCGTTCGCGTTTGCCATTGCGGCACGAGATTTGCTGAATAAAATAAGGTAGTAATAATGTAGTTATGGTAACAATAATGTAGTAATGATAACAATAATGTAGCAATGGTAACAATAATGGATGCATTGGTGTGTGCAAGCACTTTTTGATGAACAGGTTAACAAAACAAACGCGGGTTATGGAATACTATGATAAGGCGAAGACGCATAGACCGAGACAAAAAAAAGGACGAGAAACTCGAATGCAATAGACAATAAATAACATAGGTACAATTAGTGGCCTTATTAGAGCACGATTAAAGACAGTCTTTGCCTAGATTAAAAACAAACAAATGTCAATTGTAATTTAGGCAAAGACTATGTCTTTAATCGTGCTCTGATGACTTAACAAATATCAAAATTAAAAAAAATAGAAATAATTAATAACATTCAATAAAACCGAAATTAGTTTCTTGCAATATTTTCAAAATAAATTATAAAAAACACATAAATATCAACAATAAGTATGTACAGTGCCACCATCTTATCTGTTCAGTTGATAGCGGCGCTAGCGGAGAATTTAGTAGTAACATTTGAGAAATTTAACAAGACAAATGAGAATATGTTAACCCGTCTTTCAATTTTAATGAAAATATATCTGTAAATCTTAGCAAGTAAATAAATAAAACAAAAAACTGGGACAGGATTTACAATTAATAAATTAGTTACGTAGAGTGACGTTTCCTTCGTGACGTGCCGTGACGTTGACGGGCAGCGGCACCGCGCCCCGAAGCGTTCGCCGTCTGCCCTGATTTACGATTTGAAAGAAAAGTGCTATTTGCATTTATCCAAGGGGCGCCCAAGCATCCACGTACACACAGAGCTTTGAGATGAGTCGGGGCTACGCCAATTTTATATTCCATTCCGATTTCGAGCACTATTGGATCCAGCCGGTCTAAACCGGCTTTGAAACGTTTTACTTCTAAATTTATTTCATTTTTCATTTCATTTTTTTGTGATTTGTCAGGATCGCGGAAGGTGGCAACCCCTAGTCTCTGACTACCCCCCTGGGATAAGGCGTGGCTTATGTATGTACATAATATGTTATTTCATTGGTTGGACAGTCACATATTAAGTACGATGATAGCCTGTCACACACTAGCATGACGACCGATGCTCTGAGACATCACTATTTAGTAATACTTGTTCTAATCTGAATTGTTTTTTAGGCAAACTATGCGGGGGTTTTATTTAGGTTAGACTTTTTAAATTTAAAATAAAACATAATAAAACAAAGACTTTTTTCTAATTTCAATAAAATATTGAAGCCAAATCGATGTCGGCCGGTAGAGTTCCGAGAAGGCTGGCGGCAAACTATTAAATTATTATCTATTTTGTAACTAATTGCCTCTGTCTCGCTCTATAGATGATTTCATAGTAAATTACCAACACCAAATTAATGTATGGCTCGATATACAAACAAAATATGTAGTGAAACACAGCGTCCTGTTCCAAACATAAATTGAGAAGCAATTTTACACGTTTTCCCTTCTCTATTATTAGCGGTTAATGGGAAAATCGCCACCTGAAATTATTTTCTTGTCAAGAACAAGCGGGTGGTATTTGCTGTTGTGATAACTCTCCGATGAAATTAAAAATAACGGGGAAAATAAGGAGTTTTTATCGCAAGAATTACTACCTTGTTCAAGTACGTAGGTAGATAAAAATACTCTAACAAAATTTTGCGCTCCCGAGCTCAGTATCTCGCTTTATTTTATTTTAATAATGATGGGTTTATAAGCAGCCTATATAAGGTCCTAACAAATCAAGCGCAAATATTTTAAGGGCCGATAGAGTAAAAGATAAATAACAGTTTAGAATGTTCAATACATAATGAAACCATTATTATTAGGATTAATATGTCGAATAAAAAATCGATCAATCATACTAAATAAATACCCTTTAGACAATGTACACGCACACATACATAAGTGCCGCCGCACTACGTACCTACACATGTCATAAACGTCACAACATGTCATTAAAATACTTCAATAGTGTGTGTGCGTGTGAATGAAAACAGGATGATACCTATAAAATGAATTTGTTTGGAAGTTTTAATTTTTGTTGCAGAAAAAAATTAAGCAAATCCTTTAATGATCTAATTTTTTTTTTGCTCAAAGGTATTATAACACTTTGAATGACTACCCCTTAAAATATTTGCGCTTGATTTGTTAGGACCTTATATGTATAGATACGTCCCGCTTTAGGGCACAGGCTTTCTCTCAGAGAGAGAGAGAGAGAGAGAAAGTGTGTATGGGCTTAATCATTAGGCGTGATGATAGATAGATAGATAGATAGAATATTGGCGATTTGAAGCGCTAAGGTATGTGAATATCTCAGACACTCAGGTTTCCTCACGATTTATTCCTTCATGGTAGCGAGTGGTATTGCTCTATAACTTCACAAATGTACATAACTTAGAAGACAGTCATAGGTCAAAGGCCGCACTGGGAATCGACCTTGGGTCTCCCCCTTCCGCGTCCTATATTCTACCCAGTGAGCTACCACTACTTTCATGCTAATGATAGTTTTACTCCACAAAATTGTTGAATAACCAATCCAACGAACCAATCCACACTGTAAAGGTGTAAAGGAGGATTCAAATCAAATCAAAATAATTTATATTATGTTTGTTGAATGCATATACAGCCTGATTTTTTCACCAGTACAATAAATCAACATACGTAATACTAAGTCCAAAATACAAATACCAACATTTTTTGTTACTACCCCGTTGGTACAAAAAAAACAAAAATACCAATGTCTGAACTTATCCGCAAATCTTACAGAAATATGGACTCATTACGCATGAGTACAACTAAACGCACGAACTGGCAACTGCGCGCGGCTTGCGGGAAGGAAAAGAAGCGGCGGCGGCGGCGCAGCCAGTAGGTATGAGGTAGCAAAAAAAATCTTACTTGATTTTAATTCTTCCTTCATACTTGCACGGGCTTAGGACCGTCACCGGCGTGGAATGCTTGCACTGGTTGGTAGTGGTATGAATTTCCACACCACGTACTGGCTAACGCCGAAGTGCGCCGTGCGTGCCGCGTCGTTGGTGCTCCTTCTGGGGTCTTCCTCGAAGAACGCGAATATCTGTTCCTCGATCTCCACGGCCAAGGGAGGTCTCCCTCCTAGGCCTTGAGCGTACGCTGGTGCAGTGAACTGTCCGTAGTCTAGCAAATGCTGCGTCACTCTCACGTCACGTCCTGGTGTTGAGTATTTGAGGTTCAATAAAACCGGCATTTATCAGGCGGGGCAAACTTTCTTCAGCGTATACCCGCCGAGCTGCACTTTTTTTTCCCCACTGAGAAAGTAACTAAGAACCATTTCGTAATACTCGCTGTTTGTAAACATCGTGTTGCGCGCGTAATTTTCGACTGCAGGAAGTGCGGAAACGGGCGCACCTAGGTCAATGCGCGCGGACTGACCGGCTCGGCTGCGGCTTACTGAACTCGTGCGCCGGCCAGCCCGCCGCTCACTCACCCCACCCCGCCGCCCTCTGCCTCGCACCGCGATGACGCCTTGTAAGGGGTGCCCATGAGTTACAAATTGGATGAAGGATAAATTTATAAAAATGAAAAAAAATATATGGTCATTTTATTCGATAAATATAATCTATTATCGATACCAATGATATGGTGAAATTTATTGTACCGGTGAAAAAATCAGGCTGTATACTGTTAGCCGCTGCCGATGCCGTCGGGCCGTATTTGTAGTGGAGAAAAAGTTAGCGTCGTTTATTCAATCTCAATACAGTCTGTTCGCTTCTAAAATATAAATATTATGTAAGTACCTCGGGCTGTACTCGGGCTCTAGAGTAGGCTTCGGTTTTCGCCGAAAGCACACGAGTATGTGCCTTCCTGCTCTTTTCTCCACTGTTTTGAAAAGTTATGTAAAGTTATAAATAACAATACAAAATAAACCTTAACTACCTTATTGCAATTTAATCGATTCTAGCCGATAGTAGCCGAGGTATATTCTAAAAGCTAAAAGACCATCTTTGCCATGGAAAGATGCAACGAGATGTATCGTGCTTTAATGTACATCTTTGCATTATCGGTTGCGTGTGTGAAGCACTTTACCTAATCTGTTATTAGGTACAGGTAATAAGGATCCATGACGTGCATACTGTATACATTTACCTACCTATACCGGCTCACAGACGGCTCCACGAGATGAATTAAACATAGTCCATCTGACAAATCCCTCTATCGGCTCGCGCCTCTCGGAAACTTAGCTGAACTACACCTAAGCAACGGAGCTAACAACTTGCAAAGAGGATCAAGGGCGGGGTCCGGAGGGGTCCAAAGTGGGCCCATTTGTCATGCGTCACGCCATACTTCTCCGGGTCATAGAGGAATATGTCATCGAAGTCCAATCTCACTGTCGAGATTGTCTAAATTAACCCTCATTTTTATTGATGAACCAAACATACCCAAGACTCTCTCATATTATGAGAGAGTACCTATCTTGTGAAAAGATAATAATCAATATAGACATATCATAATTGCACAACAGGCTATTTGACCGTGTGAAAAAGACAGTATTATTCGTATCAATTATGGGTCTTAGAACCTTTAAGGCATTTCAACTAAAAAAACAATAATTGTTGTAAAAAACACAAGATAAAATTTGATAATGATGTAGCTGCGGCCATTGTATCTAAAAGGGCCTGGATTGGCCGATTCTATGATGACGTCACATGTCAGTAAAAATGGCGGCCGACATTCATTCTTTCTTACGTTCATTGGTTGGTTTACGGGGAAGTGACGTCATAATTCCTGTGCGATACCAATAGCCCAAGATAGGGTTTTGGCGGCTTATTTCAAAACAAAATTTTCTTTTGCCTTTTTTAGAAGAAATACACGAAAGAATTTAAAATGATCACTTTCTGAGGACTCCATGAACACCAACAAACAATATGAGATGGTTTTCAGAAATCTGTCAAATAGCCTATTATGTTTTATTCTAAAGACTTTGGAAAATACCTTCTTTTAAATAACGACGGATCCTGAGCTTTATTTCTGTCACATTTATTTTGCGGTCACGTCCTTAGTACTTACTAGAGCTACAACTTTGTTCGCAACTTGGCGAACTTTTACCCAAAACAAAAAAAAAGCCTTTTGAGTGCGGAACTCCTTTGCAACTGCCGCTGTTAGAGTAATATTACCCTTGTGGAGGAGGGTGTAAGCTATCTATTGGTTTGTCATGTGAGTACGCAAGACGTGCTCAAAGAATGGCTTAGATTTGTCACGTTTCGCCTCGAAAGACATCAAACCGATGAGTTATTGCGTCCTAAGTACATAAAAGCTGAAGTTTCGTAAGTTTTTGGGCGCAATCCTTTCTAGACAAGCTTTTATTCAGTTCTTGAAACGACACCTGATAACTTTGACCTTTGTTGCGCAGCGGTTAGCGCATCTGCCTACCATGCGAGAGGTTCCGGGTTCGAACCCCGGCTGGGGACACCGGCATGCGTGCATGCAACGACTAATGAATATCAATGAAGCGAAAGTGATTTCTCAGGATCGTGGCAGGTGGCAGTCCCTGGTTTATGTATGTATGTATGTATTTATTGTTGGTACTACTCCAACAGTAGGGCTATGATACGCATTGCACCGTTTTCGATTGCGAAATTGGTATCTCCTGCGATTGAGGAATCCACCTAGGGGGGTTAACCCAGCGGACAACGATCATTCATTCATTACTCAACTCATAGTGACTCAAGCCTCCCTATTTAAACGTCTACCTTTGACAAAGGTGTCACTTTTACTCTTGTGTAGTGAACGACCCGTTGACTAAAGGAATAGAGATTTCCTGACTGCCTTTACCTACTGCTATTCTGGATACTACGTTGTACAAGACATTGATACTTGTGATAATTTTCAATGGCTATGTCCATAGTGTAGATAACAGTTAATAGTGCCTTCCTATCTACTTAGTTATCTGGGTCGCTGATTCAGATTAATGATTAGCGAGTAAGACAATAGTTAACATTTGTTGTTTACGATAAAAGCAAGTGCGGTGGATACAAAATGAAGGCGACTATATTCTGTGAGTAACCAAAATTAAACACCCATTCTAATCGTAATAAAAAATTAACCTTTATGGTGACTTCAAAAAAGCAAAAATATATCTGCTACTCAGAGCTAATGTTATATTACGGCATTAACACTCGGTTTCTAAAAGAGCGATCAAATGTTAATCTCATGTTAATTTCACGTCAAGCTAATGTCAGCCAATCACGTGCCGGTATTTTGAATTAATCGTAGATTAATCTCTTGTTACATTAGAACACTCTCTTAGAAACTGAGGGTAAGATGTATCTACTGGATGGAAACCCAGTTTCGCTCGGCTAAAATGTAGACTCATAATTATTTATCATAACACTTTCAGAGCTAACCTACGTATCGATATTTCACCAGTAAATATTTCTCTTAAATCTTATTTACCCATTTTTTTAGTTATTTAACGATCACGTCTCTCTCGCAAAATCAAAGAACTTAGACCGTAGAGGTCACAATGGATAACAGAATACAAACCTGTGACACCTGTGACCCGTGATGACGTGATACCAACGTGGCATTGAGGACATTGACATGTATTGAGCAACGCCATTAAATAGCAATTAGTTAATTAATTCATGCATATATTGAAAATACTCGGCAATCCTAATTTTCCGCCAACAAGTTGTCGACTCGGAGCGACTAAGTTTTACGCTCTTCAATTTGATGTTGGAAGCGTTTTGCATCCAGCGTCTTCCTGCCACTTGGATGAGATCGTCTGTCCATCTTTTGGCTGGTCGTAGTGGTCGTCCTACGCTGCGCTTGCCGCTGTGTGGACTTCATTGAAGAACTTTTCGGCCCCATCGGCTATCAGTTTCGGTCTTTTTGGAACTCCATGGAGGAGGCCTATGTCCAGCAGTGGACTTCTTGTGGCTGAATGATGATGATGATGAATTTGATGTGCCTTTCTTTCGAGTCTACCGTAGACCAGTACGAAATGAATAATAGGTATCCTACATAGACGAGCAACTAGGTTTTTTTTATTTCCATATTTTTTAAAGACACGGTGTGAGAACTAACATAGTTACCTTTATGTCATTCCATTCAGCTTTTACTGTAGGTATAAAATCTGTTTGTGTCAGTAAAAGGTTTGCTCACCAATGTCCTTCAACCACGTTGTTAATCATGAAACATCCACCTTTATCATAAATTTATTGCCTTTGACAGCATTCACTAAACCTTATCTGAATGAAACGAAATATGCATTGCTTATATCCAGAGGCGGTCTGATAACAATGACGATGTAACTTTAATTTTCCAGTGACTGCAATCCTCCTGGTGACGATGACGTCGTCAGTGGCCACGTCCTCTTTTGGCAGCGCGTGCGCATGTCCGCGCATGTACCAGCCGATATGCGCGGAGGGACGCACCTTCGCCAACCGCTGCTTGTTGGACTGCGAGAATCGGGGCCTGCGCAGGCCGCTGCGAGTTCTATGCGATAATGTGTGTGAACGCTGTCCCCAATCAGGAAGTCTCAAAATCTTCTAGCATTTGTAGTTGTCAGCAGAACCGCAATGTATTAAATATACTGTTTCTTTTTACAACCAATAAGTAATTAACTGTCGATGAAACCGCCTCCCTACATGCTCGGGCCAAAGGTTCCCATAACGCTGGCAGCATTACCCAACAGCAAGAGAGAACCTCTGCATCACGTACCTATGCCCAAGAGCGGGGTTATTACTGTTACAATATGAAAAAGTCTCAATCGACTCCAACTAATGTTATACAACTAATGAAAAAAAATTAACACCTGTTGCGCTGACAACGATGAATTGCAACAATTACGAGGATAATGCGGGCGATAATTTAAATAGTATATTCACAAAAAATTTTACTGTGTGATACTTGAGAAATATATGAGATACTTCTTTTATTTTATCGCGATAAATAATTATTGTACTGTAAATAAAGAGCTTATTTTTTAAATTCCTGATGTGGACAATCAATAAAAAATAAACGGGTGATTGTAGAAAAGTGAAAATTGCGGCGTAGAAGCACATTAAAATGAACTTAAAAAGAAAAACAATCGACCCTAAGTAGGCTTTACAAGTCAAAGAGTACAGTCGACAGCACATCAACCTCCACATTTTAGTTGCCAAGTCGCCCGTAATGCAACGAAGTAGAGTGCATGGGTGTATACGATGATGTCGACTGTACCTAATAGACGACCAACTAAACTAAAGTAGTAAAGGAAAAATTTAGTACAAAATCCATTGAAAATTTCTTTAATGATGTTGTTTTTCTATGGAAAGACCAACTTTCCACTTCATTTTTGACTCACCAAAGATAGGCCGACATCATTTCTATCCTTACACTTCCGATTTATTTCTGACTCATCAAAAGGCAACCCGATAACATTAATATCCGTACAATCATACTTACATGGCCAATGAATTTTACTAAAGTTGCACCATCATTACACGGAATCCCATTTAGCGAACTGCCAGTCACTTTCATTCATCGAGGACTATTCAATACTTCCATTAGGCAGCTTGCTTTGGCACAATTACTAATTAATGATCGGGTGCCCGTAGCTTTGTTTGAGTTTTGTACGTGACGTCGGTTCTCTTCGGTGCTTTGAAGTGTTATTGAAGGAAAGAACATTCTCATAAACTCGTACATACTTACAGTCCGTTTCTTAATTCAATGCAAAAAAAATTACGCGGTGTTACCGTTATAAAATATATAGGTTTGCTCGGTAGATTTTTTTTACCGTGAATAGAAGACTTGTGTGACCAAAATTCTTATCACATCAAAGACATCAAAGAGATCCTCATAAAAGCAAAGTAAAAAAAAAAAAAAAAAATTTTTACTTGGAAGTAAAATAGGGTAATTTGGTTTTTGCGTACTAGCAACATTCAGGCATTGGATTGTATTGAGATGTCAACGTGACTGTTTTATTTTTTTGCATTGAACTAAAAAACAGACTTTAATAGGCTATTTGACAGGTTTCTGAAAACCATCTCAGATTTTTTGTTAGTGTTCATTGGATGCTCAGAAGGTGGTAATTATAAATTCAGTCGTGTATTTCTGTATTTCTATAAAAAAACGGAAATAAAAATTAACTTTTAAAATAAGCCGCCAGAATCATGACGTCACTGGTCAGTAAACAAAACCAATGAATAAATAAATAATAACAAAAAAGTAATTTTCGATAAATTTGCTACAGTACAAAATTATCAAGTTTTATCCTGTTTAATTGAACAATCTGCCCTGAAATAGAACGTATAGGTACTTAACTTTATATGCTGCTCAAGTGAAATCAATGAAACGTTGTTTATACGAAAATATTACATCTTTATTTGATAAGTACGGTTTGATATGTTACATTTTATTAGATTGAAACGTAATGGGAATAACATTGCTTGTAAGCTTACAACTAACAAACGTATTTAAAATATCACACGCCATTGCACAACTAACAGGTAATATTAACTATAGTATATTTGGTTTGAAATACATGTTTAACATATGTTAAACTTATTAAATTATTAAATGCTAGCGATATGGCATTGTTTATTTAAAGTATCTTATTAATATTTAAAAACTATTTTTTTAACATAATTTTAAAATCTACATAAATTTTACTAAGAGTAGGTACTTGTAAGAGAGCTTCATATGACTGAGTGAGTGAAGCTAGCCGAGTATCTCTTTCTAAAGCACGATGCGACTTTTAAATGGCCTGGTACTGTAAGTAGATTATGAAACTATATGTCTATCTCTACTCACAATGTTATAGAAAGACGAAGTTTGTAATACATTCTCATTTTCGTCGTCGCACACGTTTGTGATGTCGCCGTTTCTGGTTTCCACGACACAGGGCAAGTATCCTAGTGTGGAGCCAGAAGCAATGTACATTATGCATGTATGTAAATGTTTATGTTTTTTTATTGTGCGGACGAATAAGCTTGCCCAAAATAAACATTAAGAATGTTTACTTTGGTCAAGTTGTTTCCGCCATCGAAGATCGTCTCGCACTTGCGCCGGCGCAGCGCCACGTCGTGCTGGAACCACAACAGTGGACTCATTATGTAATTTTCGCAACGGATATTCATACGTCTTAAAAAGTCACGTCAACACAAAAACCGACGACGTACGGAGTACTGTCTCGCTCTAACATACGGTCTTAAAAGAAGATAGTCCTATACATGACTTTTTAAGACGTATCAATATCCGTTGCGAAAATTACCTAATGAGCCCACAGATGTAAACAGGACTTTATACAGTGGTGTTCTGGTTAACTAGTGAGGTAATGCTCAAATAGTTATGCTACAGGATATAATTTTTTAATTTCATTAGCTTTCATAAGGTAGAGATAAGTCTCTAAGTAGGTATTTAAGCAGTAGCCCCACTGCTGCTACGACAGGCATTTTTTTACTACTTTTTCAATATCTCACTAATATTATCAGCCGCAAGTATAGAAACTACGGTTATAAATCCGATGTTAATTAATTAGTCCATTTATTGACAAAATATAATTATAATAACACAGTCCACTGCAATGTAATATCCATTGATTGAATATATATTGATAAATAGCCGCAGTAAGTTGCACTGGATATTCATTTTGATACTCAAATAAAGGATGGACAAAAAACCGGCCAAGTCAGAGTCGGACTCGCACACGATGGGTTCCGTACCAATATGTGTAAAAATGGCAAAAAAAATCACGTTTGCTGTATGGGAGCCCCCCTTAAATATTTATTTTAATTTAATTTAATTCTTAATTTTTGAAGTGAGTAATACAACTCAATATTCTGTGAATATTTCAGGCGTCTACCTGTCGCCGTTATCAATATCGAGCAAATACAAAAATCGCGTTTGTTGTTTGGGAGCCTCCTTAAACATTTAACAGATATTTTATTTTGTTTTTTATTATTTCGTCGTCTAAAAGTGTTAAACTGCTAACTCCAACAGTACAAATTTTCGGGAGACTAATAAAACCATCCTATTTTTACACCAGGCAATGAAATGAATAACTGAAAACACCGTTTTCAATGAAATTCGATGAAAATTTTCTTCGAAAACAGTATTTTCAGTTTTTCATTTTATTGACTGATGTAAAAATAGGATGGTTTTATTCATCATCATCATCATCAGGCTATATTAGTCCACTGCTGGACATAGCCCTCCCCTAATGAGCGCCACACAGTGGTCCCATCTTGAAAATCCGTGGACTTAGGGTCGAAAGTCAGAATTCCGGTCTGATTTTTTTATACGTGTTGGACAGTTATACGCCTAGCAATAGTTGTGGGGAAAACTTTTTTGAGAAATTGATACTTTACCAGAAAAAAAATAATCAAGTTTTGTTTGTATGGACAAATTAATCTTTTATTTTTTTTTCTTTTTTTGTTTCAACTTGTTTAGCCTATGACTTTATAATTACAATAGTATAAGTCATTGTCAATCCAGAAAAAATTCAATCTACAGCCGTCACTTGCCGCCGCGCGAGATTTCGATCGCGAAACATGGCTAATTTTTTTCATAAATTTTACTAAGAATGTACCATCATGCTCGACATTTCAGTTGTTTGCATGTTGCTATCTCAGTTAAAAACCAAATGACAATATTATTTCCACAAAAAAAAGTGAAAGGTAAACATTTAGCATTTTTTTATTATTTAAAGGTAATTTGTTTTTTGTCCAGCTTTAACAATAAGATTACGAAAATGTTTAATAACTTTTAGGTCAGCACCCCAAAAAGTACCAATTACTACTTATCTACCTGAAGTTTCTGGGTAACGCTAATGCTGTTAGTGCGCGAATAAATGAGTCATCTACGATAGTAAGCTTCCCTTGATCACTGTCCTCTGATCGGTCGTCATAATAGCTGTAACAGACGATCGAACTTGCACGGAGCGGACAGCGGACTTGGGTACGGCGTACAAATCCGCTAGTTACAACAGACGCCTGGATCTCGCAGTAACCGCTGGTAATGTACAGTCGACAGCACGTCAATCTTCACATTTTAGTTGCAAAGTCGCCCGTAACGCAACGGATTAGAGTGCATGGGTATGTATACACCATGATGTGCTGTCGACTGTACACAGTTCAGACGTCATGCCTGGTGACATATATAAAATTCAAAGTCCTGACTGGCTGACTCACTCATCAACACCCAGCCCAAGCCGTTTGACCTAGGAAGCTGAAATTTTGCACAGAGGATCTATATATAATGTAGGCAAGAAATAAGAACGGATTTTTGGAAATTCAACCCCTAAGGGGGCGAAAAGGGTTGCCTAAATTTGTATGGGTGGTATAAAGAATGTTGTCTGATTTTCTTGAAACTTAAAATAAATACTCTTCAACACAATTGATTGAACACGTGTTTCGCCGTTTTTCCTAAATTTAACCCTTAAGGGAGTGAACGGGGTTGTAAAATTTTGAACTAAAGTCCACGCGGACGGAGTCGCGGGTGAAAGCTAGTTTGTCCGGTCCGAGCGTACAGACTCGCGGATTTGTACATAGCGGACCAAATTCGACGCGAACACCATCGGTCCGGAGCGGATACGAAATAATAATAATAATAATGTTCGGCGGACAACTCTCCAGACGAAGGGATATGGTACGGAGCGTACCAAATCCGCTGCCCGGCTCGTACCAAGTTCAATCGTCTGTTAGTACTATAAACGCTGTCGCACACTGCTAACGACCAATTCTTATTCAATCAGAGCCCAGTATCGCGGATAGTACTTATGTGATTCTGGGCTCTGATTGGTTTAATTAGGGTTTTATTTTCAAATCGTGTCGAAATTTGTTTCATTCTGCTCCCGACGCTTGACTGCAAAAGGATTAGATATTTTTATTTTGAAGTGAAGTTAGTGTGTATAGGAAGTTCTATGGCTGGATTTTATACATAAATCTCGACCTGTATCAAAAACTTCGCGATAGTGGTGGCAATTTGAACAATTTTCAGTATTTATACAAAGTTATAGTTTCTGAAATACCAGTCGAGATATCCCAATAAGACCAAGCTAAAATCATAGGATTCTCCCGACTTTTCACGACATGTCTATTATAAAAGTGGAATGAAGCAAACAGATGTCAGAAAACATTTCTGTACCGTGAAGTGAACCGCGCGTGGTTAGAGACAAGCATCACGTGGCCAACTCGCGACTCTGTAGATTTGAAGATGATGATGGAAACTTCAGCAGAGCCATTGGAACTTCCAGATCTAACCCCGACAAAAAGTCTAATTCCATCCATCTGCACTGCGGAAGTAGGAGCATCTATAAAACCACAAAATATGGATGGATTTTAAAGTATTGAGTGAAAAACAGAAAAAAAGACTCGCTGACCCTCTTGTGACGGCAGAAGAGTTGCAATATATGTTCACATCAAAGTTAAAAAAAGGCAAACTTACATTAGCTAAGATTGTGGACCATCTAAGCAAGAATCCAGATGCTGCAGGTGCAGTGACCCAGCTTTTATTCGATAAAGAGAACACTGCAATAGTCAAGGATTCAGAAGATAAATCTATGTTTCTTTTCGACCACGTTTCTTTAAAACCAGAGAGCTCATTAATAGGCCAGTGACTCACTATCATAATAGCTAATGGGGCTCATTTCGTTCAGCAATGTACGACTTATCGTATAAAAATTCTCTCTTTGCCAACTTACCCCCATAATGGCTTTGTTTCTATATAAGAAGGCGATCATCGATTCATGAACGTGAATCGATTCATGAATGAAAGTCTGATTTCGCCATACCTATTCACTGTGTCTAATCTGAGTTCAATTGAGTCTGTTCAATAACAGCAATGCTACTGCAATACTTTGTATAATATAAATACAATAGCAGAGAACACACAGCATAATTTGTGCAAGCAAGTAGTCAACGGAAGCATAGTAATAGATAGGTCATCCAAATTAATTTCAATCCGATGTCATATTCAGTACCAGCAAAATAAGAGAAGAGCTATTGTCCTCGATACTAGGCTCTGATTGGTCGTCAGCAGTGTGCGACAGCAGTTATGACGACCGATCAGAGGACAGTGATCAAGGGAAGCTTACTATCGTAGATGACTCATTTATTCGCGCACTAACAGCATTAGCGTTACCCAGAAACTTCAGGTAGATACTTAAAGTGGTAGATAAGTAGTAATTGGTACTTTTTGGGGTGCTGACCTAAAAGTTATTAAACATTTTCGTAATCTTATTGTTAAAGCTGGACAAAAAACAAATTACCTTTAAATAATAAAAAAATGCTAAATGTTTACCTTTAACTTTTTTTGAGGAAATAATATTGTCATTTGGTTTTTGATTGAGGTAGCAACATACAAACAACTGAAATGTCGAGCATGATGGTACATTCTAAGTAAAATTTATGAAAATTATTAGCCATGTTTCGCGATTGAAATCTCGCGCGGCGGCAAGTGACGGCTGTAGATTTTATTTTTTCTGGATTGACAATGACTTATGTAATTAGATATACTATTGTAATTATAAAGTCATAGGCTAAACAAGTTGAAACAAAAAAAGAAAAAAATAAAAGGTTAATTTCTCCATACAAAAAAAACTTGATTATTTTTTTTCTGGTAAAGTATCAATTTCTCAAAAAAGTTTTCCCCACAACTATTGCTAGGCGTATAACTGTCCAACACATATAAAAAAATCAGACCAGAATTCTGACTTTCGACCCTAAGTCCACGGATTTTCAAGATGGGACCACTGTGCGCCATAGCGCCCTGTCTTCAGCTTGCCGCATCCAGCATCTGCCTGCAGTTTTTCGCAGATCGTCATCCCACCTGGTTAGAGGGCGTTAAACACTACGTCCTACACTACACTGGTTTTATTAGTCTCCTGAAAATTTGTACTTTTTGGAGTTAGCAGCTTAACACTAGACGACGATTTGTTGTTATAGCGGCAACAAAAGTGGTTTACTAATGTATTGCCAAAAATCGTTTCCCAAAGTATTACTTCCCAAACTATTTTCCGCAAATTATCACTTGGCAAAAAAACATTTCTCAAAACAACTTAAAGCAAATAAACAGTTAGCAAAAGTTATTATGGCAAGTTATTGTTTACCAAATAAATACTTGGCTAAAATTCATTTTACCAAAGAGGCAACAAGAGGCAAGGTAAGAACGCATCAAAGTCAAGTCTGTTTTCGATCTTACATAGAGAACCTAACGCTCCGACGCGCTCCGCTTCGCTTCGCGCGTCGTCGCACCTATATTTCTGTTGTCACGTATTCTTTACATCGCCGACCCCCCGTTCCATTATTTGAAAATAACACTTGCCAAAATAAAACGTTAGCATAATAAACGTTTGTAAAAAATTATGCGAAATGATAATTTGACCAAATGAATAAAATGCGAAATGAAAACTTGCTAAAGTTTCATTTGGGAAATGAAACTGATGCCATAAGTTTATTGGGAAGTAAAACTTGGCGAAAAATACTTTGGCTAAACGGCGGTATCCCAACAAAAGTACACAGCTCTCACTGCCTTACCCTTAGCACGGCAGCCCTAGCTAGAGCTCCTCCCTGTTCCTGCGCCGGCGCAGCGCCACGTCGTCGTGTTGGAACCAGGTGGCGTAGACCCGCAGCGGCTCGGGCGACGAGTGCCGGTGGAAGCTCACCGGACGGTCGCGGCCCAACACCTCGCGAGGGTAGTCTTGCGGCCGAGCCTGGCGGGCGGAGAAAGAAGAACAAACACGTCTCTTAAATCGCACCCCTGGATGAAAACCCAACTAAGTCAAAATCATCATATGAGGAGCAAGCATTCAAAAGCGGACTTGTCCATGTAAATCGTTTTTTTTTTTTGGAGATTTGGATTTTTTGAGGTTCGTTCTCTGATGTGTCGAAATATTTTCATTTAAATCCGGTCCTATCCTATAGAAAATGAGCTCTAAAACAGCGATTTCGATCAAAAGCATACTCGTTTCGGTCGCCTTCAATCAGTTTTTCGCCTCTCCTGTAAAAAATTACTAAGTGGACAAGTCCGCTTTTGAATGCTTGCTCCCTCATATCATAATCAACCCATTATTACCAGACCGAGGGGCACGGGTCTCTTCCCTGAGGAAGGTATAGGCCGTACTCCACCACGGGGGCCAAGTCCGGATTGGTGGAGGCTTGTAAGACTAGTGGCTGGCCTTACTGTCAGAAGTTTTCAAGCCGCCCTAAGGCCTCTGACTTGGCTTAACGACTGCCATCTGTTGACGGCAGCCGGCACCAACTGCTTAACGTGCCTTGCGAAGCACGGAATCGCTCGGAAAAATGCCACTAGCGTTAGTCATAGACGGTGACCCATCCCTGGACTTAACGCGCCGTATGTTGCTTAACATTTGTGATCGTTTAAGATCACTCAGGCAGCCCAGGCTACGAGCGATTCAAAATAGTTTTTAATTGCGAAGTCGAAATAATATGTGACAATTTATTTAGCTGCTTTTTCGACTTCCTGACCTTATACCGGACCGGACAATATAATTCTCATAACGATACCTTCAACTTGAAGGAGACTTAGTGGGGTTTTCATCTAGGGGTGCGAAATCATCGCTTTGGTAGTGAAGAGAGTTAACCCACATTTTATGTAACGAGTTAATAGCACAATTAGAATGAGCATAAAATATTGTTGCTACTGGTGAAGAGAGACAACCCACCAAAGAATTTTAATCAACAGTGGTTAAGAGGGTTAAATGAACTGGCAACATAAGACGACCTCTGTGGCGTAACGGTTAGCGCATCTGCTTACCATGCGAGAGGTCCCGGGTTCGATCCCCGGCTGGAGAGAAAACTCCAGGTCTTGGATGTTTACATGTTTGTGACGTAGCTGTTTATGAGTGCTTATACTGAGTTTGTTCATTCACTTTCGATAGTGAGAGCGTTTGCAGTTTGTATAGGAGTGACAGAGCGCGCCACATAGTTGTCTCTTTGTCACTCCTATGCGAATCGCAAACGCTCTCGCTATCGAAAGTGAATGCAAAAACTCAGTATAAGCACTCTGGTCTCCACGACACAGGGTATCTCCTAGTGTGGGGCCAGAAGCAATGTATGTGCCTGTGTGTAAATGTTTATGTTATGTTCATAAATAGACTATGCAGAGTATACAGAGTACATCGTCTGTCGGAATCATTAATGGTACATTTCAAAATATTCTGTTTTGAGTGTAGACATTTAAAGATTTCAAAAATTGCCATAACCTCGTGAGGCCCGACCTTGAAAAGAACAATTGATTTTGTGATCACTTGAAGACATTGGGCCTCACGAGGATATATTTAAAGTTCATATTTAACATTTACATATAGGCACATATACTGCTTCTGGCCCCACACTAGGATACCATGTGTCGTGGGAACCAGAAACAGCGACGTATCAAACATGTAAACATCTAAGACCTGGTTTTTTTTTTACGCCAGCCGGGAATCGATGTTACAGTAAAATCATTGTTTCTCTACTGGAAATGGAATTAGTACTTTTGTGACTAATAAAAAAATATTTGATTTGTACCGTTAGTGATTCGGAAATATCTTCAAAATTTCCACCATTCTGCATACTTAACTCAAGAAATCGTATTTTTGAAATGTTCCGGTAATGATTCCGACCGACGACATGCAAACACAGTAGAGTCGACAGCACTTAAGCTTTTACACGGGTGCATTTTATTCAGTTGCGTTACGGGCGACTTAGCAACTGAAATGTAAGGGTCGAGCTGAAGTAGTCTGTACAGTAGCGTGGCTCTCCTGGCGGAAGAGTGAAGGCGGCGATGCGCAAGCGCAGCTCGCCAATATGGCGGCCGCGCCCAGGATCAGGCCTCTTCTTGTGTCTTTTTTTTTATTATTCAATTGTAGAACATTACAGCCTAGACGATGATGTGAAATTATCGTGTCAAATTTCGGCTTCGCCTCGTTTCGCCACATTTCCACGTTCGTCCATCAATGCCTCTTTTGCTGGCCCCTGCAGTAATGTACTATATCGCATGGAATGGTATTATGATACTGACAAAAATTTGTACGCCTGTTATGGCAAAACATGCTGAACTAAATATTGTTAATTCCAACCTTCTGTATACATGTTTGACAAATAAATCTCCTTAGCAATACTGACCTGCCTGAAGAGCGGTGAATGCGTGACGTTAACGTCGAGGTGGTGCGCTGCGCAGGCGCCGAGCGTCATGTCGTCGGGCTGCGCGGGCTGTGCGCACGCGCAGCGCGCCAACATGGCGGCCGCGCGCACGCTCAGCGCCGTGCCACCGCCGCCCGTTATGTAGTCGAAGCCTGGGACGATTCATGTTGTTGTAACATAATATAAAATAATATACATGTTGTTGTAATTCTCGGTGTACATACAATAAAGAATATTTTCTCTATTCTATAAATTAAATAACATGTTTGTGATAAAAATTACGTGCAAAGGCGGACTTATTTCTTAAGAAATCTCTTCCAGGCAGCCTAGAAATTTTGGAATATTAAAAAAGAGAGTGGGGTAGGGCAGATAAAGTAGAAAAACCACTCATTCTAGTTAATGCCGCTTTTGTGACTGTAAAAAAATTAGTGCTGCTCCCAACACTGATGTATGGTAGCGAGACTTGGGTGTGGCAGAAGAATCATGAAAGTAGGATTAATGCAGTAGAAATGAGGGCCTTGAGAAATATGTGTGGTGTTACTTTGAATGACAGAATACGCAATAGTGTGATCAGAGAACGTTGTGGACTGAAAGAGGATGTCGTGACTAGAATTGAGAAAGGAATGTTGCGTTGGTTCGGACATGTGGAGAGGATGAACGAAGAAAGACTGACAAAGCAAATATATCGAGCGAATGTGAGTGGAAGGGCCGGTAAGGGACGCCCCAGGCGAACATACTTCGACCAAATAGGGGATGTATTAGCAAAGGGCAAGATAAAAAGTACCCGAAACCGGCGTGCGTGCATGCAACGACTAATGAATGTCGATGAAGCGAAAGTGGTTTGTCAGGATCGTGGCAGGTGGCAGTCCCTGGTCTCTGCCTACCCCTCTGGGATACAGGCGTGAGCTTATGTATGTGTATGTATGTAAAAAAATTATCATGCTTTTGATATTAATATAAATATACCTAATTTTATATATTTTATTATAAATAAAACCATCATTGTTATTTATAAAAAAAGAGTATTTATCTGAAACGCCCCTCGGAGGCAGTTTGTTTAATCTGTAGTTGTACGTATTATCCTTGTAAAATCCGCATCACAATAATCATTTTAAGCTTTTATAGTGTTTTGAGGCACACGATCTGCAAGGCGAGAAATTTCCCTTTTAAAAATAATGGGAAAGAAAGATCGCCCGCTCTTCCCTAGAATGTCATTCATCATCATCATCATCACTCAGCCACAAGAAGTCCACTGCTGGACATAGGCCTCCTCCATGGATTTCCAAAAAGAATGGTTTGCCTAAAATCCAATAAATAAATAAAATAAAATAAAATAAAAGACCGGTCGGAAGCGGCATGTCATTAAATGCTTTTTATACTACACCTGCTTGGAAAGTACCTTGATACTTTATCAAATTTACGGTAGAAAGTACGTCATTGCATATCGAACAAATATGCGGGGAGAAAACGCATCTGAACGGGAGAGAAAAGTGTATGAAAATCCATTTCTTACGTGGTTTTTCTTTTTTAATTTTGGGTAAGACTATGCGCCGGTAACCTAAATATCAAAAGCCAAAAAGTTTTTACAGTGAGTTTTTATCTCCAAGTTCGCAAAATGACACTGGCCACTAGCAACAATTTCAATATAAATTTCAATTAGTAAAGATTTCGTTTTTTATTTTCCTTGTAGGTGTAGTATAAAGCACTATGTATCACTCGTGAGAAACTGCGATTCCCGATCTCAGGTGTTTTAACGACACCCTCGACGGTAATCGGTCACTTTCTCCTCTCGGTGAACAATGTACTATTATTTTACTCTTCATGGCTTCCCTTACCTTTCCCCGCCAACTCCTTATTCCCGTAGCCGTACCCGTAGCGATCCCCCAGGACTGTGATGTCATCCCCCCCTCTGTAACAGCTGAGGACCTCGCACAGCCGGTGGACGCTGAGAGGGAAACATCACTTCTTTAAATGTCTTTCAAGGTCAGTCGTACGCAAATTACACCAACAATCGAATAAACCGTCAGCAAGTATTAGTATAGCAGATTGGCGTGCAAATAGAAGGCGAAAATAAGGAAATAGGAAAAATAATTTAATAATACTAGACGAAAACCCGGCTTCGCTCGGGTAAAATGTAGACGCAAAATAATATTCCACTATGTTTTTTTATATGGTGACGCCTCTGTATTTATCAACCACCAGTAGATATAAATCTCTTAATACATTCAGATACATAAGCTCACACCTGTATCCCAGAGAAGTAGGCAGAGACCACGGACTGTCACCTGCCACTATCCTGACAAATCACTTTCGCTTCATCGACATCCATTAGTCGTTGCATGTACCCACATCGGTTTCGGGTACTTTTCATCTTGCCCTTTGCTAATACATCCCCTATTTGGTCGAAGTATGTCCAACTGGGGCGTCCCTTACCGGCCCTTCCACTCATATTCGCCCGATATATTTGCTTTGTCAGTCTTTCTTCGTTCATCCTCTCCACATCTCCAAACCAACGCAACATTCCTTTTTTTCAATTCTAGTCACTCACTACATCCTCTTTCTCTACATCCTCGGTCTCTGATCACACTATTACGTATTCTGTCATTCAAAGTAACACCACACATATTTCTTAAGGATCTCATTTGTACTGCACTAATCCTACTTTCATGATTCTTTTGCCATACCCAAATCTCGCTACCATGCTTACATCAGTATTGGAACCAGCACACTATTACGGATAGCCAATCTTGCTCTTTTGGACATGTTCTGGCTACTCACGAAGGAATGCAAGGCGAAAATCGGATACTTATCATAACTTTGTCATGGGTACCTCATCACAAATTACTAAATGAGCTTCCTTCATAAACTTAACAGCATTGAATTTAGTTAACAGCTAGTGAATCTAATGACGTATGAGACGTAGAATCCACTTGGCTAATCAACTAAAAACAGCTCCCTCTCTTTGGCTTTACAGCTTTTAGTTTTGTATTGACCACATGTTTTTCTTCATCATTTTAATTTTTGGTATTTTTCTTATCTAGTGGCTTTTTCATTTCAATAAGTTTATTGGTACCTAACTAAGCAAAACAATAAAGATCAATTTATGACTTTGATTTCCTTTTTCAATTATTTTTCAGACCCTTCCAAAACTCAATGTCAATTATTGTCTTCCCTCCCGCCCTCAGAAGAAGGACTTTCTTCTGAGCTCCCGCCAATGAAAAACACCACAGATTACTTACTACACCTTCTCATGTTACTTTTTCATTTTGGGGGCTCAACCTTTAATGTATTTTATTATTATTTTCATGTTGTACAGTTTATTTATTTTTAAGTTTTTTATGCTTTGTGTTATTTTTTTTTATTATTGTACGCACTCTGTGTGTGTGTTTTTTTGTTTTGTTTTGAGTATCAAATAAATAAATTTTCGTTATTTCTTTCTTTCTTTCTTTCAGGTCTCAGGAAGGTCTAACGTCTAGTAATGTACTAATGCACTTGCCTCTCTAATTGTATTATAGCACTCTCCTAAACACTAAAATAATGTAAACCGGTCATAACAGTTCACAATGAAAACTTGTGACACTAACACAACAATGATGACATGACATGTTTACTTAGCAACGCCATTGTTGAATTTAATATTTTTTATATTGCTGCTGCTCGATAATACGAATTTTCCGCCCATATGTTGTCGACTCAGATCAACTATTTTTTTACGCTCTTTCATTTGGTGTGCATATCGTTCGAGTCTACCGTAGACCCGAACGAAATTATTAATATAGATGTACAACAACGAAAAGAAGACTTTACACGATGTGACAAGACGTATGTCATAAAAAAGTAATTGAGACCTGATTTCGAAATATTAATGCTGGCAGTAAAACCAAGGAGTTCCAACAATTAGGAGCAGTTCCGGGCTTCGCAAGGCACGTCACGCAGTTGGTGCCGGCTGGCGTCGATAGATGGCAGTCGTTAAGCCAAGTCAGAGGCCTTAGGGCGGCTTCAAAACTTCTGACAGTAAGACCAGCCACTAGTCTTACAAGCCTCCACCACTCCAGACTAGGCCCCCGTGGAGTATGGCCTATGCCTTCCTCAGGGAAGAGACCCGTGCTCTTCGGTGGGGACATAACTTATTTATTTATTTACATTTGTAACTTACAGCTAATGCCAATGGGTTGATAATGATGAATATGTACTAATAGCACATTATGCCAACACTAGGGCAACAATTTCTGCTGGTCCAGCAAAAGCTTTCTAACGTGCGCCCTGAAGGTGACCATAGACTAAATGATGGATGACTGACTTACCCCAGTATCGTATCGTCGTCAGCCAAGAAAATCCACTTTATTTGCTCCATACTGCGCACTTTGTTCGTGACGTATTTCAAGATGGCAACGGTCTTCGCGCAATGGCCGACCTTGGTGTTGGGCACGCCGATGTCTATGGACGGAAGCGACGGATCTGCATGTGACAGAAGAATATTTTTTTTTTATCATGTGTGTAATTCATAAGAAAAGCGTAAGATTCGAAGGAGATGTACTAAATACCTAACTGCTAGATATTAGGTAGTGACAAAAGGTTAAGTTGTATTTTTGTTCATGTCCGATCAAAAACCTGCTGCCATTCTACATACCGTAAATAGTAGCAAAGTACCTAAGTTAGAAGTCTTAAAAGAAACTTAAAACAGCTTGCCGCACAGACAGAGCTCGTTATTTTTAGGATCTTAGTACGTCATCGACGTACTTCCAAGAAAATACGTAGGTACTTCCGGTTTTGTAACCACGAATTATTTGTCTATTTTAAAATCACATAACATTAAGAATAAACAAGCGGACACTCTCGAAACGAATTCTGATATAGATGGTTTTATATCACTCTTTTGTTTGTTTGTATCTGAGCAATTAATTGATTCGTTGGGGACAAAAAATTATTGATGCGTTTCAGTCATTCGAAGTGGAAAACGGGTCTTTTTTTATATAAGACAATGCCACATTTCGTCGCTATGCCTGGAAAATCCAACAAACGTTTTTTAGCAAAATTAGTTTGAAACTTAAAATGAAATATCAGCTATGTATTTACTGAATAAAAAAGGCGTTAATTACGAAATTTAAACGATACAAATTATTGCGATTTTTTCAAACATTTTTCGACGACCACGACGATATTGTCATTTGGTATCCTATTATATTGCTTCGTATAGAAATTTCAAACCTTACAAATATTGATTAGAAGCCAAATTGGTTTATATTCTATTACAAAGTGACATGAATATAATACAACAAAGCTAAATTAAGTTTCTGGTTCCCACGACACAGGGTATCCTAGTGTGGGGCCAGAAGCAATGTATGTGCCTGTATGTAAATATTATGTTATGTTATCTTTATACACTAACGGCCTTATGAATAAATAAGTTATAACCTCTGAATACCTATTTGACGTATATCAATTTATACTGGTTTATTCGCATTTAGCGTACACATAACCAGTTTGTCAGACCTCGCGTAACGGCTGTATACACAGCTCATAAACTTTATTAATAAGGCCGTAAGACTTTTAGAACGTGTCCCTGCAACATTCGGCTTGCCCCTGCACAGCCACACACATTATTTTGTGAACAAAACATAGATGGAAGTACGTCCCGTTCCCAATTCAACAACAAAATAAACTTCTGTCACCCACACCTTGTTACAGTTCCTTCCTACCTTGCAAACTTCTGTTTGCGGAGTACTATTTCAGAACTTATGACTCCACCGAAGTTGCCCTGAGCCATGCAGTTTCTTAGTTTGTTTTTCTTGTGGTGAAGTTTGTAGACGGGGCTTTGTTCGCACTCTTTATTCAAAGTTGTTATGAAACTGCAGTCTTATTAGTTCGATTTGAGAAGAGTGCTGTTCCAGATGCTTCATGCTTTCCCGGTTCAACGATTAGAAGAGTTCGAAACGTGGGTTTGTAGAATAATGATGATAATGTTGAAGAAAGCGATCCTATTTATTTACGAGCTATAGTTCATTCCAGATAAACTTGCACAAAAGTCCATTGACCTTTCGGTGTCTTGGCCAGGGGGAAATAACCTTAGGCAATCACACTAATATTATAAAGGCGAAAGTTTGTGAGTGTGTGAATGTGAGTATGTTTGTTACTTCTTCACGTCTAAACGGCTGGAGTGATTTTAATAAAATCTGGTACGGAGTTAGCAGACACTCTGGATTAACACATAGGCCACGTTTTACTGCGAAAAAATATCTTTTTCTCATATGAAAATCCCTAAAAATGTGAATAGTTGTTATTTTACAATTTATTTTCCCTAATACACCGCGGGTAACACCGCGAGGCACAGCTAGTATAAAATATAGTCTCAATATAAAAATACCCATCGAGATCTATGCTTTGGAAAATTTGACATAGTTGACTATGTTTTAAAGAATAAAGCCCCTTATTGGATAAAAGTAATAATGAGTTACACGGGTGTAACAAAATCTCCGACATCTCCGTAAACCACATCCTCCTCATCATTTCTGAGATATTGAGGTGAAGTTAGATATTATTTATGGAGATTTTTGCGTTTTTTGCTAATTCTTATTCGTGCCTTATGGCTACATCAGTGGTCTTGTTATACGCTGTAGATGTGGACATACCACAGAACAAGGCCGCGTGGTGACGTGAGCGCTTCCCAACTTTTCGGTATTGAATTATATAGTCCAGTCATTATATCCAAAACACCGACCCTACCCGTGAATGATCAGTCCTTGGATTTTTTTTTCGTAGG
The DNA here is from genome assembly GCA_947310845.1 of Yponomeuta plumbellus. Classification (NCBI taxonomy): domain Eukaryota; kingdom Metazoa; phylum Arthropoda; class Insecta; order Lepidoptera; family Yponomeutidae; genus Yponomeuta; species Yponomeuta plumbellus. Next base: position 2,175,737 of record OX371199.1, on the reverse strand, counting down.
TCCCTCGGGGGACTCGCTGGGAGTATAAATTCAAAAAGTAGACTGAATCAGTCTCCTGTGTATATTCGAAAAACGGTTTTTCTTGAATATCTGGGCCATTTTTGATTTCACAGAAAAACGGTAAGGACAAAAATTGTAGGAAATTTGATTTTCTACAAGTTTAGTCCTTACAATTTTTTTCTAGGATCGATATTTTGAAAATTAAACCTGAATAAAATATCAATTTTGGGGGAAAAAAAGGTGGGAACCAAAATTGTTCAGAATTTGATTCTCTACAACTTTGTTTCCCTTCATTCATGCCGTAAAACGTGGAATATAGGAAATAATGATAATATTTTGAATTTGTCGGGTTTTTCAAGTTTAATTTCCATAATATCGATCCTAGAAGAAACATTGTAAGAGCCAAACTCGTAGACAATCAAATTTCCTATAATTTTTGTTCTCACAGTTTTACTGTAAAATCAAATATGGCCGAGTTGTTTAAGAAAAAACGTTTTTTTGAAACTGATTATTCACGGGTCAAAATCTATAATGACTGAACTAATATAGTACTTTGTGTTCCCGACTCGAAAGCACAGAATCGCTCGAATGAATGACGCGAGAAAACATTTTTTCTCTAATCTGTGACGCGAGCGAGCGATTGAATGACAAAACGGGGGCCGACAGTTGTGCACCGCTGCATACTTCGTCTGTCTGCAGTCAGTAATGAAATGGAGTAAATACATTTTTTTTCATTTTTGATAAAGTAATTTTAACAAGTCTAAAATACCTTGTTATAATGCTTCAAATAGATTTATTATAAATACAATATTTACAGTATGGGTTAATTGATTGCCAGTCACAAAATAAAACATAAAATAAGACATTTTTAACGTGATGAACGACATTTTTATAATTTACAGTCATTACTACACTAAAATTAATAAAATGAGAAAATAAATTAAGTTAAGATTGTTTCTACTAACAATCAGAATAGAAAAATACCAAGATTTTTTTTTTCGAAAATATATTTTTTTTAAGTTACTCTCTTTTGGTTTTTACAACAGACTGGGTTCAATGGACTTTTGTGCAAGTTTATCTGGCACGAACTATAGTTAGTAGATTCGCTAATAGATAAAATATAAAAAGTATTCATTATTCATTCTCCCATTATTAGATGATTAATTCTTCGAAGAAACCAACGTCTTTACAAGCCATTTATTAAAATACGAGGCATGCCTGTTAAGTTTTGTCGTTTGAAGAAAAAACACAACTAGAACCTTGTAGTACTTTTTATTGTTTTTCAAAGTATTCACCACGTAGCTTTAATACACTTTTCCATTCGCTCAAACCAGTTATTATAACATTTATTCCACTATAAAGTAGGGGTGTTCAATATGGCCCACATGAAAGCGTCGACTGCGTCTTCTCCAGACTGGAACCTTTGACCACGGAGACTTTTTTTAATTTCAGGAAATGTAAAGAAATCGTTAGGGCTTAGGTCAGGACTGTATGGAGGATGGTCAAGAATTTCTACTTTTTTGTGCTTCAAATACTCGGTCGCTTGACGAGCGCTGTGTGAGCTTGCGTTGTCGTGGTGCAGGATGATGCGTCGCTTTGAGTTAGATTTTCGAAGTTCGGCGATGACTTGTGGTAAACAAACTGTGGTATACCGCTCTGCGTTAATTGTTCGACGATCTTCAAGTGCAATATTTTCTACAGTACAATAGGGTCACTAATGAATTCGGAAAAATTCTAGACTTGGTTATCTCTAACGGTGAGGTTGAAGTGACCGAATGCCAAGGTCCATTGGTTCCCTTTGATCCTTACCATAAAGCATTAACTGTTACTATTAAATTCATTAAATTAACTCAATTAGAAGCTGCCCCCTGTAAAATATATCTGTATAATTCTGGGGATTATGACTCCATTAATAGGGAATTTTGTAATGTCGATTGGGACAACGAACTATCTTCAAGAAGTTTTGATAGTGCCATCGATTTTTTCTACATTAAATATAAACAACTAAGGGAACAATACATAAAACACAAAATTATTAAACAGGATTTTTATCCTAAATGGTATTCCGCAGCCTTAAAAAAGGCAATGAAATAGAAAGAAAAATATCATAAAAAATATAAGATCTATGGCAACATATCCGCTTATAATTCATTTGTGTTTCAACGTGATAGGGTTAAATACCTCGAGAGAATAACAGCCTGACCTGACCATATTGAGATGTTACAGTTCCACTATAATAACGTAACAATATTGTTAACATTGATGAAATACTCATAATTAAAAAATATATAAAACATCGCTAGATGACGATGTCAATAGAGCTTCGTTGTGTATTGAAAAGAACTAGAAACACAAACCGTACAACACTATTGGAATACGCCTGCCCAATATGGTCCCCGTTTTACTCAACACACATAAATAACATAGAAAAGGTGCAAAAGAAATGTTTAAAAATATTATGCTACAGACTAAATTGTGGGCGCTCAGTGCCATGTTATAACGATAGACTGTTGACTTCTCTCGAGCTGCGTCGGAAACAACACGATTTAATTTACCTTCATAAAATCATTCACTCGAAGATAGACTCTCCCTCTCTCGTCTCTCAGATAACATTTAATACTAGATATCGCAGTCGCAAACCTCTACTCTTCCCTTTAGAAACCTACAAAAACAATACTTCTTTTTACAACCCCATTGTTAGGATGCGTCGTACTTACAACGATCTGGTGGCAGATAACAAAGATGTGGACATTGATATTTTTCAGAAATTTTTCGTCTTTATAGAGGCTGTCCGTGGCGTTATTAGAGCGCCGTGAGTAACTATAGTAAATTAATAAAATTAAAAATAAATTTAGTTAGGAGTAATCCGAATTACAAGTAGTCTAAATGTTTACAAGTTTAGGGTCATAGGCTAGATCTGATCTACATTGTACTATGTAAAATTGCGAAAATGTGTCTGTAACCTGTTTTGTGTTCTTAATAAAATAAATAAATAAATAAACACTACCGGTCTAATTGGCTGACAATTTGAAAATGATTACACAGATCAGACAATGATGCTCTGCGGCAGCCAGCGGCAAGTACCGGCGGTCTGAATATCCCGGGCATACCCGGGCGGCAAAAACCCGCCGGCCGTGAGACGCCAGCATAGTGTGAAGCAGGGGTCCTTACTCTTTGGGACGGAACCCAAAAAAACTTACCAGCTTGATCGCTGAAGAACTGGAGGTGGGTGACGTGGCGGCCCCAGGTCTTCTTGACCACCAGAGCCCGGCTGGCGTGGAAGCCGCTCCAGGTCTTCACCGCGAAGAAGATAGACTCCTCGGGCACGGGGCTGCCCTGCCGGATTGGTGGAGGCTTACTTCGCATTCCTTGTTCTTGACAATCCTGGGGTCTTTTTCTATGCCGGATGATTCATATACCGTTTAGGAGAACTAGCACATGTAATTATGTCGCAAGCAATTTGTATCATACTACGGTATATAAACGGCGTCATAAAAAAGTTCGCTGTTTTGAAATACGCCTAAGGTAAAACGTAAATCGCCTCGTCTCTACATTATATGCCAACAAATATGATAGACAAATCAATCGCTGTTTACAAATCAAAGTATTTTGTCCTTTTTCTTACCACTCACAGCGCTGCCAATCGGAAGAAAAAAACATGGCGTCAGGTTGTGGTTTTCTGACGTGTTCAAAGGTCTTTTTTAAAAAACATCTTTGAAAACTTTGCTTTAAAAACAATGACATGTCATTGTATTATAATTAAAACTAAGCAAATTTTACGATTCACAAATAAAAACTATATGTATGCGGTGGATAAATGAGGAAAATTGTCATATAATCCGGCACGTCAGACACGCTAAGGTGTCCATGGTATCTGGTGCTCGAAGGACTGGATCTAAATTGAGATTAGAGATAGAGGGTGAAATGCTGTCTCACTTCCAGCAACTTAGCATGACAACGCAGGGTCAGACGCAATTTGACACATATTTTTTTACACGGATGATATAATATAATTCATGATATAATTATAGAGAGAGAGAAAAAGAGGTGAGGGGAGAGGGAGACAGACTTGGGAAGAGGGAGAAGAAGAGAGAGAGGGAGATAGAGAGGTAAAGAGAGGATAAGGCGGGAAATTAGAGGGTAGAAAAGAGAGAGAGAGGAAAATAGAGGGTGAAACCAGGAGTTAGAGGGAGAAGAAAAAAGAGAGAGAGAGAGAGAGGAAAAGGGAGTGAGAGAGACAGGCACAGAGAGAGGAATAGAGACAGGGAACGAGAGAGAGAAAAACGGGAAGAGGGATAGGTAGAGAGAGAGGAACAGAGAGAGGGAGACTGACAAGGGATGAGGGAGAGGTAGAGAGAGAGGAACATAGATAGGTAGAGAGAGAAGGGAAGAGGGAGAGGTAGATAGAGAGGAACAGAGAGAGAGAGAGATAGACAGGGGGAGAGGGAGAGGTAGAGATGGAACAGAGAGAGGGAGACAGAGAGGGAAACAGAGGAGAAAGAGACGGGGAATTAGAGGGAAGTAAAGAGAGAGAGAGGAAAAGAGAGGGTGAAACCAGGAGTTAGAGGGAGAAAAAAAGAGAGAGAGAGAGAGGGAAAGAGAGGGAGAGCGCGAGAGACAGAGAGATCAAACTTACGCATATATCGTACTGCTTAGGGTAAGTGGCGCAATTATCGGTGGCAACGACGCAGAACCTCAGGTCAGCGGCCAGCAACGGTCCCGGGCGGGATTTGTCGCCGTATATCAGCTGCGCCAGCTCGAACGCCGGGTCGATGGAGAAGTCTGCCTCGAGCTTGCGCTCGCCGTTGGTGATTTGCTGGTGTAACCTGGTTTTGAGGGGAACATATCCATAACATAACACATGCCTGTATCCCGAAGGGGTAGTACGGTTCAGGTAAGTACCTATAACACCCAAATCATAACGAGACGAATTTCTGAAGTCGCTACAATTCGAGAAGACTTTTGTTTGGGCCGGTTTCTCAGTTGAGAGTTTCTCTAAGTAAATACTTAAGTAACGTTCTGTCACGCTCTTTCTGAGAAATTTGTCGAGACAGCTCTACAGTAAAGTATTTCTTCGCCTTAGTGGTGAAGAGAGCTATGCCACACTTTTGAGTTATGAACACCACCTTATTCTGCGTTAAATGGAGATTGTATTGGTGAAGAGATCTAAAGCCGAGTCCGCTGCGCCATGTTACGCGTGTTACAAAAAATGTAACACGTTATTAAAACAAAAATGGGGAGTGGTATTAATTTTTTACGTGTTACTTAACACGTAACGTAACGTTATGTAACACGTAACGTGTTATACCACGCCCCATTTTTATTATATTTACGTGTTACGTTTTTTGTAACACGCGTAACATGGCGCAGCGGACCCGGCGTTAGTGATAGCTCTACTAGGAGTTTGTCTTTCATTCAGATATGAAGGGAGTTAAATTTATTTTTTCTAGGCACTTAATTTTTTTTTTTATTGGCACTCAGAACCAGTCAAGTGTGGCATAGCTCTCTTCACCACTAAGGGCCTTTCTCCACTGCTCCGGTCCGGCAAATGTTAATTACCGATCCGATTTAGAAACACACATCACACAAGAATACTAATAAGCTTCTCCACTACTCCGGCATCCGGTTTTTAACAGCCCGATAATTTGCTGCTAGATCGGAACGGTATTTGAAGTGATCGAATTACAAAAACAATACACGTTTTTGCACCATGCATACAACCCAAAAATGTTCCCCATACTATTTAATTAGATTAATAGAATGTGTGGAAAACGTCCCCTGCCTCGAATAGAAAAACCGAGGATTTTTTATAAAGCACTGCGTCACGTCCATTGCCGATTATAGACGGATGATGTGGAGAAGCATAATCCGGTATCCGATATGTTGCTCATGACCGATTCCGGTTCCGACGCCGGACCGGAGCAGTGGAGAAAGGGCTTAAGGCGACGATTTACTAAGTGAAAATTCTCAATTCAGAAATTAGCCCTTTCTGTCGGTACTAAGTCGTAGCCTAAGATATTTTCCAAAGACTCACGTATCAGCCAGCTGGGTCCTCATGGCGAATCCGGTGGCGAAGTGCGGATAGACGAATCCCCCTTCGTCCTCCAACTCTTCGTAGAGGACGAAGTGGTGGATGATGGTAGGCTCTTCGTCGCTGAGCGGGTAACCCAGCCACATGATGTCCTGGTAATTGGATTAAACTCTTTACTGTACGCTGCCTACCCCTCTGGGATACAGGCGTGAGCTTATGTGTGTATGTATATAAGTACCGTACACACTAGAGAACCAAATACATTAGAAGCCTTACATATGTATATCTAAGGGACTCCACACACGGCGGCTATAAGGTAAAGATGTATATTATAGCACGATATATCTCATTACATCTTTCCATAGAAATCGTCAGGAGACCACACACGACAGCTATAATATACATCTTTACATGTTCGTATTTTAAAGGTACCGAGCGGTCTCTAATCTATACATCCTGGGATGTAATGTATATTATAGCCGCCGTGTGTGAAGTCCCTAAGTTTTGCCGTATACTCGTACAATGGTGGTCTTATCAAATTAAAATATTTTACTCGCAATAAAATCAAAATAGGATTTATTGCTTTACGAACTTCAAAGTTTTTAGTTTCACAATTACTAGATTATATGGAGATTTATTATTTTCAAACCAGTTGTAGCTTATTTAACAAACTTTAAAATTTTAACACGTTCAACACAAGAAATTTAACAAACTGAAGAAATTATTACTCACAGACCACTAGACACAATTCTCCTCCGAATACATTTAACATGTTTAACATCACACACCTATGTCTTCTTAATAATCGTTGATTTCGCTCTCTCGCGAAAAGCGATCTCTCCCAACAACCTTGATTAAGAGATCACCAAGTAATTTGTCGAATATGTGGCACAAAATATTATTTGATTGAAGAAAGTTGTTCGTTGGCACGTATCGGTAATAAAATATCGGCACTTGATTATAAGCCTAGGCGCACACTAGGCGACACACGACAGCGACAGCTCGGCGACTAGACGCGACGACAGGCTACGGCCAACAATTTTCATATATTTTGTTCGAAGCTCCGCACACTTGGCGTCAGAGTCGCGGAGTCGCGACGACAAGACGCCAGATGCAAACGACAACGCCGCGTCCGACGCGACGACAAATCGCCTTGTTTGCGATGGCTCTTAATGTACTGGAAAGGCTCCACTTTTTTTCAAATACGCGACGGCCGTGTCGTCCTGCCCAGACAGAACTCAAAGACTCTATCTTTCGTGATACACATAAAATCAGATCAGCTGCTGCTAGACACAATAGTATATTTTGAACTAAACCGAAAAGAATATGTTGGGTTATTATGACCTTATGAGTTAAGCTTGGCGATCGACACTTACCTTCTGCCCATCAGCCCCCTGAAGTACTTCAAACATCTTCGAGCACCGAACAGCCGTGTGTGGTTCCAGGAACAAAAGCCATCTCACGTCGGTTCCCTTGTGGAGGGCCAGCAGCGGCTGCAAAAGCGGTAATACCGTCCATCCTCCTGGTTGGGGGAACTCCTCGTGCGTTATGTGGACCTTCGGCAGGCGCTGGTGGGGACAACTGTGACGTTAAAACGGGACAGAGGAAACCAGCAAAGGAATACGGCTCTGAAATTTTCCTGAACACCAGAATCAAGGCACCAAATGACTATAAAGATGGTCTGGCCGCCATGAGGTTCGAAGGAAACGATAAGTACTCACACAGGAAGATCAAAGCCCACATTATAGACATGCGAGGATTATCTATTACAGGATCTGTTTGAGTTTGGTGAGAAGACAAAGCCATCTTCTTACCAAACACCCGGGCACCACACCTCATATTCTAACCCTTTAGGTTAGGTGTCCTGGTCAAGTCTAAGTACTTTGGAACCAGTTTTTAGTACTACACAGAGTGTCAATCTACTGCAGACATCAGAAATCAAAAGGAATATTCCTTATAGTTTTCTAGACTCGCGCTAGCGAGTCCAGCCAAGTTCGAGAAAAAAGGAACTGGCGACGCAGCAGCCGTGTGTAACGAATGAACGAATGAAACGTAACGCAACGAGCTACGATGAACGCGTCACCAGTTTTCGTAACGCGTGATTTTAGTAACTAGTTTTTTTTTGAGACTGCGTTGCAGTCACGCCTGTAATTGTGAAACGCTATACGAAACCTGGTGAAGGTTTAGTTTCACAGTCACAACAGGCGTCCTGTGACTGCAACGCAGTGTCGCGGCGCAGCTTGGACGTTACTTAAATCAAACTAAGTCATTATTTTCAATAAAGTAACATACTGTCACAAACAAACTTCCCTTCATACTTTATTCAGGCTTAAGATTGACTGCGTTAAGATGTCTCTTAATTACTATTTTAATAACTGTAATTAACAAAAAAACCTATTCGGTAGGTATTATTAATTAATGCAGGCGTATTTAGAAGTGATTTGATTATACTATATGCAATTATTTCCAGTTTTCGCTTTTTTATTAGTTTTTTACTGTATTTACACTTATACAGGGTGTCCCAAAACTCAACGTCAAGCCGGAACCGGGTGAAAAGGGTGAATACTGGTATTCAGAAAAAAAAAAAAAATTCGTAAAAAAAATTTCAGGCATTTAAAAAAAAAAGAAAAATCCTGTTGGCACAAATCTTTACTTTCTCCAATTTTTTTTTAGTTTTGTATCTCTGAATAATGCTTCTTTAAACTGTAAACAAAATTTCAAAACCAGTTGCTCCAGCTTGAAAGAAAAGGAGACTTTTAAAAAGAAATAACTTAAAAAAATTGCCCATTTTTAATTTTACTTTTAGTTTTCATTATGTTTGTGAAATTCTTGAATAAATAATAATAAAAAACTTTATTGTAATTAAAATGAAAAAATCGATTTTTTTTATATATTTTTTTTTTTTTATTTTTTTTTCTAATAACCAGTATGACTTGCCTTTTCACCCGGAACCGGCTTGACGTTGAGTTTTGGGACACCCTGTATAATACACTAAAATACACTGACTACCTTACTTTCAACAACAGAGCAAAACTTATATTTATGCACTTATGTTCGCAATCTCAATGAAGTATCAACCAAAAAAAAACAAAATAATGCAATTTGTGACACTCGCTTCCTTCCTTCGCGCCTAATGTCCAAGAAGTTAAACGGACTTAACTACTATAAACAAAGACCGGTCTGTAGTCTCTAAACACAAAGCCATACGTACGAAAATTCAAAAACTATTCACATTGTGTTCGGATTTATATCGAGTCACTTGCTCGCGGTCATTCGGAAAATTTCGGGTCGCCTTCGGGTCGCCTCGATCGGGAGATAACTCGCAGTCGCTAGGCAGAGTAGGCAAGGCAGGCACCGATGACATAGTTTAAAAATGAGACAGATATACTGTGACGCAGGCAACCCGTGCGATTTAAATAGCTAGATGCAAGCACGGGGTTGCGTACAAATGAGTTGTCTACTTGAATGCATGGGTTGCTAAATACGTGAATGTATGAAACCGTATGTGTAGCTTATAAATAGCTTTTGCATACTTACAAAAATCACTGGTTACAAAAATCACTTGTTAGTCGTTTCACTTGTAACTAGTGACACGTTACGGGCCTCGTAGCTAGTTACTGTAAAAGGTGACGTGAAAAAAAGCTCACGGCTATTCTAACCCATCGGTTATCGGTTCCTTGGCAATAAATAACGATGTATTTATTAGTGATCAATACCAATAATCTCTGTACAAAAAGCAGTGATATCCCATCAAAAACATAAATGTGAATGATATGAGAGCCAAGTTCAATAGTATTAAGAACAGACGTCGTTATCGACTTCGCCGACAAAATAATTGAGATCTATATGGGTGCTGCCAAGTTCTCTGAAGAAAATCATGAAATTTTAGTTACAAGATCACTAGAGACGTAAATTGTTATTCAAGCTTAAGATTTGACTTGGCTAGTTTTCACGTACAGGCTAAATAATATTTATTTAATGAACTCTACTTCGTTTAGTCATACGGAGTTTAGAGTACTTTCTGTTTGTATTGTACTTATGCTGTTAGGTTGATATCATACCTATGTGACTTTTCGGAAATTTGGTTTGTTGGAAAAACTAGCAGTCAAATCTTGAGCTTGAATTACAATTTACATCTCTAGTGATCTTGTAACTAAAATTTCATGATTTTCTTCAGAGAACTTGGCAGCACCCAATTCTTTTGTCGGCGAAGTCGATAACGACGTCTATTCTTAATACTATTGAACTTGGCTCTCATATCATTCACATTTATGTTTTTGATGGGATTATTCTTTCTCAGATTGTCCATTTCCCAGATTGTCCATTTCCCAGATTGCCCTTTTCTCATATTGCCCCGTCCCCAGATTATTCTTTTTTCCACATCGCCCCTTTCTCAGATTGTCCCTTTCCCAGATAGTCCCTTTCTGAGATTGTCCCTTCGTCACATCGTTCCTTTCCCAGATTGTCCCCTTCTCAGAAAAGGACAATCAGAACACAAACAAAACAGATATAAAAGGGACAAAATTCTTCCTCACCCTTTCCAACTCCAAGACCTGATTCTCGATGTCCCTTTTAAGCCTCGCTGCGACACTCGCGTGGTAGGGCTCCACCTGGCTGATAATCACGAACACTACATTTCTTGAGTCTGCAACAACGGGATATATACTTACTTATAGCATTAAGTCCGCCGCATTATACTATATTTTATTTTAAATGTAAGTGCAATAAAAGTATTAATAATAATAATAATAACTCTCTCGCTGTCGCCCTGACCTCCGGCGTCCGTCTGGCCACTTTGGCTAGACGAGACTATTACCTTTTTTTCTTTTTCTACATAATAATAAATTATGATAAGACAAGATAGCGACAAGAATCGCTCGTAGCCTGGGCTGCCTGAGTGATCTTGAACGATCACTAAGGTTAAGCAACATACGGCGCGTTCAGTCTATGGATGGGTCACCGTCTACGACTAACGCTAGTGGCATTTTTTCCGAGCGATTCCGTGCTTCGCAAGGTACGTTAAACAGTTGGTGCCGGCTGCCGTCGATAGATGGCAGTCGTTAAGCCAAGTCAGAGGCCTTTAGGCGCGGCTTGAAAACTTCTGACAGTAAGACCAGCCACTAGTCTTACAAGCCTCCACCAATCCGGACTTGGCCCCCGTGGTGGAGTATGGCCTATACCTTCCTCAGGGAAGAGACCCGGGCCCCTCGGTGGGGACATAATGGGTTGATGATGAAGATAGCGAACAATAATGCATCCCTTTTCCGTAGGGCAGACCTTCTACTTAAAGACTATTTAACAACGGTATGGGCTTAATCAACATGCGTGCCCACCGCGGGTTGGCGATTCCAAGTACATACTACAGTATATGAATAGCTCAGTCATTCCGGTTCCCTCAAACGAATGGTTAATGAGAAGGAAACTTCACTGTAACTTCACAAATACACGTAAGTGATTGGTACATGCTAGCATTCGAACCCACCCGAATGAGAATCCGGCGTTTTACAGCTCCGCAACCACCGCAGCAGAGAAGTGAAATAAGTGAATTAAACTGCAGAAGTTTTGCTAGACTAATCGGCTCACCATGACACTGTTTTTTAATTTTATTGTTATTTTCAAGCTCATAACGCAATTGAACATGGGAGACACTGTGTCGACCATTCTTACTCGTATTATTACTCCTACAAAAACCTATGTCGACTATGTCGAGGTTTAGGTACACCTAGTTTAGGAGACAATTTTTCCCTCAATTAATTTTGTACTCTGAATATACCTACTTAATTGTTATTAGTAATGTGGTCCAAACATAAAATTCCGCCTTACTCTCGCTAACCGCCCAACCCCCCCTATGATTGATGTGCCCAGACAAGCCAGGTGATACGATACAGCGCATCTATTTATCATAATTCGACACCCAGTTAACCCGTACATCAGCAGGATTAATTGACGGGTTATGGATTAGACGGCCCTGTTGTTTTTGGTTTGGATCGATGGGTTAGACTGGCGAAAAATAATGCTGTTGTAAGCAGCCTATGTACAGGGTGTTGATTTATACAGTTTCGTCCGACTCAGGGGTGGTTATTAACATGATACTGAAAGAAAAAAAAAATTTGCGCGCGATTTTGGGTGATTTTCACTAAAAAAAATATCTATTTATTCAATTTTTTTTATTCAATCAATCAATATTTTTATTCAATTTTTTTTTGCTTCAGTATCATGTAAATAACCACCCCTGATTCGGACGAAACTGTATAAATCAACACCCTGTATATACGTCCCACTAAATGGCACAGGCCTTCTCTCAGAGAGAGAGAGAGAGAGATAGAGAGAGAGGGTTTAATGACGACGCGTTTGGCAATTTTAACTTATACCTTCCTCAGGGAATAGACCCGTGCCCCTCGGTGTGGACAAAATGGGTTGATGATGAACTAAACGGTATCCAATTTCAATTTCAGATCGAAATAATCTTTACGTGTTTGTTCCAAAAAAAGCTTTAATATGAGAAAGACTTGAAAAGACCTGGTACCTAAAATTCTACCAAATCAAGAATGTGTGTCTAGTCGTCAGATAAAGAGTTGTCACATGTATGGACTGAGTAACACACATAACAAAAGTTAAGTATAGATTTCAAGTATAGATTTGAAGTTATGTGTAACTAACTCGTACCTCCAATTCGATATCCCAACCATCCCGCACAGAAAAGAGGAACAGTTAGCACATGAATAATACATGGGGCGATCACAGAAGTGACGTCACATTAAAACGGCATTCGAGAACTTTATGACGCCCCAGGAGACGGACTGGCGGTGATATATCGCTGGTTGGGTACCAGGGTTCGCGTTTTACAATTCTATGAAGAGAGTCAAAGTTGGGACATGATCGAGAACTGAAGGAAGGGTACCTAGTAACAGTAAGACAGCAGGCTCTTTGTTTATACATATTTATTTTTTTATAATCAACTAACATCGACTAATGAATGTCGATTAAGCGAAAGTGATTTGTCAGGATCGTGGCGGATGGCAGTCCCGGGTCTGCCTACCCCTCTGGTTTGCAGACGAGAGGTTATTATGTATTTTTTATCTCTAAAAGTAATGGAAAGGCGGCAGCTTTTTCGGGCGGAATTTATAAGTAATTCTCGTTACTTAGCGAGCGAAATTCTTATTTCAGAAACTGGCCTGGCAGATTAAACCTCTTATTTGACATCTTTGACATCCCATTCGACACCTCTTTTACGAAAATCGGTCAAGCCGCGATCTGCCCTTATTACGTAACTTTCCACTCTATCGGGTTAAGCATTTAGACAACTCGAAACAGTCGAAATAAGAATGAATACGACAGTACGGAGTAGGAGTATGAGATACCTACTGGGGAAAAAAGTCCCAGAATGTAACAGTATTATTCAAATTATTCAAATTATTTATTTTAAAAACCAAAAAATTAGGTAACAACAACAAATAACATCATAATTCATCACAAAAAATAATAATATCGTAATATTTTGATTGACACCTTTGTCATTTTCTTACCCTAACTTGCACACTAGGATTCCCTGTGTCGTACAAGCTAGTCACTTCCAAAAAAGGAACGGCAGACATTTCAGATCGTAACTAAACGTTAAAATTATTAATTATGTAATTTATAATGACATTGAAAATGTTAAAATTATAGTTATACAAAACTCAATTTTAATTAATTCATCTGCTTTGCGCTCGGCAAAGTATTATAAAAATCAATCCATAGCCATACAATTTAGACATACTGACATATTATAAGTTTAAAATTGTGACTTCAAAAAAAGAAAAGATTTTGACATTAAAATAAAAAATTATTAATAAATAAAATTTAAGATAATAAAATAAAATAAAACCCATTTGAACTCCAAGTCAGTAACAACTGCACTGTGCGTGCATGTGCGTGTGTGTGTGCGTGTGCGTGTGCGTGTGCGTGTGCGTGTGCGTGTGTGTGTGTGTGTGTGTATGTGTATGTGTGTTTGTGTTTGTGTGAGAGTGGGTGTGTGAGTATATGTGGGTGTCTATGAGTGTGACTATTTGTGTGAGAGTACACGTGCATGTAGGTGGATGAGAATATAAGCAACATGAGGTCGAGATACAAGGACAGTCTACGACTCTCTCCTTAGTAAATTTTCACTTTGACTGTAGTCCAGTCCAATCAGCCACTGTGTTATTTTCTTTTTACAAGTGAACCTGCTATCTCCTATAATGTTATGTTGCCTGTTGGCGTTTGAGTAGATAAAAGGCCCTAGGTAGTACTGTGACCTACGCGCAAATTCACTTTTTATCCTAGGACATGGCCATGACATTACCCTTTTGGATCTTTTGGGAATAACCAGCGTGCTTAGCGATTTTTTGTGAAACCTTAAAATAACACTCAATATAAAAAGTTGTCTAACTCTAAGTACTTTACACTCCTCATACAGATCATTTGTAGGGTATCTGAAGGGTTTCGAGAAACCTATTTTCAGAATTGCACGTTGGGCTCTTTCTAATTTTATTAGATAGGTTTTGCAAGCGCCACCCCAGCAAGAGATACAGTAGGAAAGTAGCGAACCACACAGAGCGGAGTACAAAATATTAATTGTTTGTGCATCAGCTACCCGTCGTAGACGCTTGAAAATACAGCTAAGCTTTCTGAGTCTACTGCATAAGGAAGCAATTTGGAGTTCCCACTGCAAATGTTCATCGAGGATTACCCCCAAATATTTGATATTTTTGACTTGAGCGAGCATGGGACAGTGACAGCTGTCATGAGCATTCTCCTTACATGTGTGGAGTTGTATGATGGGTGTTACCTTTGGCCCACTCTTTGAGGAAATACTGAAACACATGTACTTAGTCTTAGCCGTGTTAAGTGTAAGTAAATTATTTTCAAGCCATGCACCGACTCTTCTCAGACCCGTTTGAACTAGTGTTTGCAGATCTAACCAAGTTTTAGCACTGAACAGAATTGCGGTGTCATCAGCAAAAGCTATGATTTTTGCCTGAATCAGGTTAAGAAGACACAGATCGTTTATATAGATCAGGAAAAGTGTCGGCCCTAGCACACTCTCTTGTGGCACTCCAAATTCAATTTCACTGTGGTCACTATAACAGCTGTCAACCTTAACTCTTTGTCTCCGGTTAG
The DNA here is from genome assembly GCA_947310845.1 of Yponomeuta plumbellus. Lineage (NCBI taxonomy): Eukaryota > Metazoa > Arthropoda > Insecta > Lepidoptera > Yponomeutidae > Yponomeuta > Yponomeuta plumbellus. The sequence goes on along the minus strand of OX371199.1, from coordinate 2,160,565 downwards.
AGAGATAGGAAGCAAACCATTCCAAGGCAGTACCGCGAATACCTAGCAGTTCCATCTTTTTTAGAAGGATCGGTCTTGATACCGTATCAAAAGCTTTGGCAAGGTCAAGAAAGACGCCTAGGCACTTGAGCCCTGAATCCAGATTGCTGGTTATAGTGTCAGTTAGAAGTGCAATGGCGTCCTCCGTCAACCTCTGCCTACGGAAACCAAACTGTCCCTGCGCTAAAAGATTTTCCTTTTCTAGGTAGTTAAGTAGTTGCGAATTGACTACCTTTCTATTATTTTCGAAAGAGTTGTGAGTATCGATATGGGGCGGTAGTTAGATAGATTTAATGGATCTCCAGCCTTGAAAATAGGACAAACATTTGCAATTTTGAGTGAATCCGGCACCTGACCCTGAGACAGACTTAAATTACACAAGAAAGTTAGTGGTGAAAGCAATGACAGCTTAGTTGTTTTGATAATTTTGTTGCTTATGTCATCCAATCCTGGCGCTGAAGAATTTTTAAGGCTGATTATTATCTTGTTAATTTCATATTCATTTGTAGGTCCCAGAAAGAAAGACCTGACATAGGGCTGCTCAGTTGCAGACGTGCCAGCAAGTTCATCTTCTGTTTTACCAAGCTTATTCAGGATATCATGTGCAAGAACAGATCCCACATTAGAGAAGTACTCATTTGTTGTTTTAAGGGACTCAAGTTCCGTAGTGCTTAATTTAAGTAGTCTCTTGTTGCTGGTTTTATTAGAATTAATAAAGGCTATAGATTTAACATTTTCCCAAAGTTTTTTACTATCGCCTTTACTTTCGCGGAGTTTCATTTGGTCGTGACTATTTTTCAGGTTTTGCAAAATATTATTACAGTAGTTTCTGTACGACTTATATTTATCTTGGGCGCTCAAATTATTTGGTGACTTTCGAGCAATTTGATGCAGTTCATCACGGCGCTTTACACATTTTAGTAACCCTTCTGTAATCCAAGGCTTTCTAATTGCGCGAGAGTTTCTTATAATCGTTTCTGATGTATTTCTGGCTATCACGTTAGTTAATTTACCCGTTAAGATCTCGAGAGCCACTGTTGCGTCTGTTGAGGCATATAAATCAGACCAGTCGATACCTTTTGTATCTTCTACCAACCGACAGTAGTCAACTTTCATTTGGGTTTTGGGTCGACAATTAGTGTATTTTGTGAATGTATGACAATTAAGTTATATTATGTATTTTCTTTTGTGCACTAAAGTGTAACAACAACAACAACATTGTTATGATAGCATAATATAATAATATGTTCCGAATGCAAGCGGGAAATTAGTTTTTAGTTTTTGGTTGTCAGGGGGCGCCACTTTGGTGAAGCCCTCTTTCTAAAATGGCGGATCGATGTAAAAGTGTGCTGGTGAGAAATAAAAGTCTTTTGTTTCCAAATTTGAGTTTATCTTAAAGAAAACATAACAAACATAAGGTGGTGTGACATACCGGGAACAAAAGGGCTAAATCAGACAACTACATACAGTGGAGCCTTACGTAATTGCACTCGTGGTTTACGTTCAATCACGAACTCGATAATACGGTATTTGACACTATCAACAATAAATTATTTGAGAAGCTCGATTAAAGCAAAAATTACAAAATGTTTCGGAAAATGTATTTCTTTGTATCATTTACTAGTTATTACAATTTTTAAATAGATCAAACATAAAAAGAGTGCTCTGAAATGTGACGTCACAAGCAAGTATTTTCATACAAAATTAAGTTTTAAAAGTAACTCATTTGACATTTTGTCAAATACCCAATTCTAATGACAGTGCGAGTTTCACAGAACCAGGGTAGCCCAACTGCAAATGGGCGAAATGGAAGTGGTAATTGCGAGTGAAATAGTTATTCAGACTTTATGAATAATAGGGAATCTGGCTGCTGGAAGTTCTGAAATGTAAGTTCCGGGACAATTTGTCTTGAGGCGAACTTTTAAAGATTGTCTTACGGTGAGTGAAATTTTACAGGAAACCAGCGATCGCTGAATTTATCTGGTACCTCTTATTTGATTATCATATTCTTATTTATATACTTGAGCTCATGAAATTATATCGAATAATCATCATGAACCCATTAAGTCCCCACCGAAGGGCACGGGTCTCTACCCTGAGGAAGGTCCACGGGGGCTACGGGGGCAAAGTCCGAATTGGTGGAGGCTTGGAAGACTAGTGGCTGGTCTTACTGTCAGAAGTTTTCAAGCAGCCCTAAGGCCTCTGACTCGGCTTAACGACTGCCATCTATCGACGGCACAGGCGGCACCAACTGCTTAACGAGCCTTGCGAAGCACCGAACCGCTCGGAAAAATGCTACTAGCGTTAGTCATAGAACGGTCATCCATGCACTGAACGCGCCCTATGTTGCTTAACCTTCTTGATCGTTTAAGATCACTCAGGCGGCCGAGGCTACGAGCGATTCGAATAATAAAACGAATAAATTCAGATTTAGTTGTGACGGAAATGAAAAAGCAAAGACGATCGATGGTGGAAATTGTCAACTATAATTGCCCCGCTTTAAAATTTCAGAACACTCGAGACTTCTTCCGCTATCTTTCACTGGTCACAGGGCAACAACTACGCAGACAAATTCTAAATATTACTCCCGTACTTATCACTTGACGGATGCGTAGCAGAGATCCTGAGTCTCGATGCTCCTAAAAGCAGCATTTCATTAGATTTGAAAATTATTTATTGCACAAGAAATAGATTTGCACAAAGGCGAGCTTAATACAAAGAAGTATTTACTTCCAGCTAACCATGGGTGATGTGGAAAGAGTAAGGGGTAGTGCTGGAGAAGTTTTAAGAAAAAAAAAAAATACTTACAAGACTTACTGATTACGAGTAATGTAATATCAATGTAGTACGTAAACTTCTAATACATAATAATATACTCGTACTACACACTATATTATGAATTTCATAAATTATAATTATCTGCCATTATTATATACATACAATAAATAAGTACTTTCATATAAATAACTAGCTGACCCGGCAAACATTGTTTCGCCGTAATTTTTTTTCACTCAGGCTATGAAAAATAGAAAACAACCTATTCTCATACCTACCGAATAGACATTTCATTCATCAAAATCGGAAAATCGGTGAGGCCACGAGCATTACATATATTAGAATTAATTAAATTATTATGTCGGATTGCTCTGAAGTCTAAATTAATGCTCATGGATCGCACTATTAAACACTCGAATAACAGCATTATAACTTATCCTCGTAAGGCCCGACCTTGAAAATAACAATTGTTTTCATACTTTTTTTAGTATATTGGGCCTTACGAGGTTAAATATTATCCTACAAACTCTGCGATCCTTCAAAGCGTCTCGTAAACCATTATAAATAGCCGCTCACAGCCGCTAGCGTTCAGACCCAGGGGAGGCGCGGAAATCCGTCCATTTGTGCCGCGCCGGGTGACCGCGCATTATTGATGCGTCGCCTCCCGGGCGCCAGATTTGCACTCTGTCACTGGGAGAGACCGCTGCGGGCTTTAAGGCACTTACACAACATACGCTGAGAGCTCTTAAACCTGCAATACATGTTGGTCGAGCTTAGGCCAACGCGAGCGTAGGCAAACTAATACAAGGCTACAATATAGGCTTAACACACCACGTTTTTTCCGGCGCCGTCGATGCGCGTTTAACGCAACGGTAACGCGCTGCAAACGCGATGTTATCGCAAATAATCTGCTTTTTTTACGTTTAGACGCCCCGGGAAAAACGTGGCGTGTCAGAGCTCTGAGTAACAGCTCGCCAGGAGTTTTTTTTCTGGTTTGTTTATTCGCATCTATAAAACAATTTTCACAGTTTGATAGTAACAACCTGTCAATACTGCTTGTCAGTATATTGCTCTCTTACTTTACATTAAAAACCGTACGCTAATTTAGGTGATATTTTTCGCTATACCTGACTACCAGAGACGAGCAACCGACGGCGACGACGCGAGCTCCGTTTCTGCTCAAAATGATAAAACTCTACGAATTCGTGCCTCGATTCTATTAGGGCATTTTAGTACGATGGCAGATACTCGTAGAATGTTAGCTGTTTTAGGTAAATTAAACTATACGTATTGCGGAGTCCGAGCATTACTATGATGTTAGAGTTAATAAAATAGATCAATAGAATATTCTATATTGTACACATACCTACATTACAAGTTAAAATGTTTTTAGCATACTCGGAGCCTATTATTATTAGACTATTGGTATTAAAATAACGTTATCGGGGTCTAGTGTAATGTAAGTATAGGTTAAAAACTGTTCGTATTTTGAAGAACCATAAATGTATTGTTTCTTTATTAGCATGTTTTCCGCATAATCTGTTAGTTATGAAACTACTAGCTTCATCAAAAACATTTTATTTTTATAGTGAATTTTGAATATGTGTTTGAGTTCACGGGCGCGGCGCACACGCTAAGTGTCACTCAGACTTTATAGTGTGTAAGGGTCTTTATATGACACGTTTTAGCGATGCACCTGTGTGCTGAATGTGCCGAAGCGTAGTTACGCCAGACTATGGATGGATCTATCGTGGGCTCACGTTCTAAGCTGACGAGACGAGGAAGGAAAAAACCGGCTAAGAGTGATTCGGAATAGCACACGAACAGTTCCGTGGCATTATCTATATGTACGACTTTTGAATATTTCATGCGTCTACCTGTTGCCGATATTAATAGCAAGCAAAAAAATTACGTTTTGATCTATGGCAGCCCCCATTTACTTATTATTAAAGTAAATAGGTACCTACATATAAAATATTGTGTAAAATTATATTATAAATTATTATCTAAATACTTCAAGCGTCTACTTGTTGCCGTTATAAGTATCGAGAAAAGAACAGAAAATAACATTCAGCAAACAGAATATCCGCCACCAATCCGGACTAGGGCCCCGCGGTGGAGTAAGGCCTATACCTTCCTCAGGGAAGAGACCTGTGCCCCGCGGTGGGGACATAATGGGTCGATAATGATGATGATACAGAATATAGGTACCTTATTTACGATGAAATTATTTTCTAACTAAAACTTTCGTAGGCACTATAAGATATGTAAAATATTGCCCGGATTAGGTACATAAAATTATTTTCATTTTATTAGTAGTTGAGCCAAGACGACAACGCTGCTGTCTCTTCCCAGTCGATAACTCGATTCCGTTCCGAATAGTGCCAACGGATGTAAATAGCGTTCGATTTGCTATTTTGCAAACAGTTACGTTATTTTAGTCGCAGCTTTCAAATGAAAAAAATAATCCACCTTTTGAACACTATTTTTAAGAGTAGTTACTCTATGTGAGTAGGTATTTGGCGAGTGTCAGCAAGTTCAGTTGCCAAAGTTTATGTATGCAACAGAGCCTCAGCCTCAGGAGTAAGTCAAGGCGGGAGTGGCGCCTTCAATAATTCCCGATCAAATATCTCCACTTACCGTCGCGGGGTAAGGCACTGATTCCGAGCCAATCCGGGCGATCCCGCGGGACCGGCGTTACGCAAGTTTCACGGCGACCCTTTAAATATGTAACGTGCGCGATTTGCTTCGCAATTTGTGGGCTCAAACTGAAAGGGGGCGTACGTTTGATTGCTAAAAGGTAATTTGTGTTAAGCTGATGGTCTCGTTCCCTCGTACTGGGCTGAAGAGCTCAACTCATAGCTTAGGTTCGGGAAAAAAAGTTAAGCTCCCACGGCGAACATGAGATTCTTAAGACCACTTCACCTATCTTTCACAGGCTGCACTATCTATAGATATCGTTGCCGACCGACCAATAAAGCTTTTTTTATGGTTTTTACTTCTATCTTCCTTTTTTGATATATGTCTAATTTTTAAACAGAATAATAACTTTGTCAATGTGATTCGGTCAGAAAACATGAATTAAAAGATTCCTCAAAGTTACGTGCGCGGTTTTCTTCAATTTTCTACGAGCATACGTTTCAGATATAAAGGCGATTTATACACTAAAATCTACCTCTAGTGCAAAAAGTGTAGTTTATGCAGTACAGACAATGATAAATTATAAAAGTAGAAATATAATGTAATATTTATTTATTTCTATTTACACGGGTACATAACATGGTTTAAGTTATTCTTAAGTTCCTTCATGTTCTACCTTTCGGTGTGCAGATGTTGTTGCTGGATCACCCAATGAAAAATAAAAATATTTTAAAATTAATGATATTTTTTTTATAAAACATTAAATGATATGATTTATTAAGTCAAATCTCCACGTTAGCGCCCTACGCAAGTAAAGACTCGTTCAATTCAACTTCGAGTTTTAAAAAAACATTGTAAATTCTGTATTAGGAATTTACAAGAGCAGACAGAACGAAGGAAACGCGTAAAATTATTTAAAAAAAAACAACAGTCTATGGTTTTGTTTTAATTCATTTGTTTTTTTTTCTGTTGGGTTATGTATAATATTTGTTACTTGTCTGTTTATTTTGTTTCTGTGATGTGTCTTGTTGGTATAATAAATGTTTTTCTTCTTCAGATTGAGGCTGTCCATGTCCATAACCTGTTACAAAATTTTACTCCGCCCAATGTCTTGTGAACAATTTTTTTTTACGTAGCCGTGTGTCCCACAGCTGGGCAAAGGCCTCCCCTCCTGCCTTCCATCTCTCCCTGTCTCCAGCCCCCTCGCACCATCCCGGTAAGAATTAATGCATTTAGGTCGTCCCGCCATCTTCGCCTTGGTCTGCCGCGACTATATTAATAACTTATTTTTCTCCTCCTTTTTTAGCTGTTTGTACCGAGCCCGGCAAAATCTTAATGGAAACCACCGTTAATCTAAATCGAAGGATTTCTCGGCGGAAGGCGGGAAAATCTTCGACTCGAATGGAGGCAACTGGGAGCTGCATGTTATCAGATTCTAGCTCAAAGTCCCTGTAAAAAGAGCTCTAACTCCTGACCACTTGGGCGTTTAAATAGGTTGCTGTAACTAGGTTTGCCCTGAGTTAGAGCGGAGGTACTGTTGGTTAGTAAATATGGCTAGTTTTTAAGCACTGCGCATTATTAGCTTAGTCCCCGATTCACTTAATTGTTTTTTTTTTATAAAGAGTCCGACCTGAGCTTCGATTCTGTTAGTGCATTAGTACGATGAAATATACACGGTCGGGTCACGTGACGTGTTTTCATACCATTGACGCCGTCACGTCCATGCTGGTGCCATTGTAGTACAATGCATCAAGAGAATCTAGGTCCAGCGGAGCAATCAATCGATCTTTGGATGAGTGTTCCTTTCAGATTTTCAGATACCATTAGTTTTAGAAGGATTTAATAAAATATGTAAGCACTGTTAATTAAGTAACATCTGTTTGAAAAGACTAAGTTTAGTGTTTTAATTTCAGTTTATTCTCCTAAATTATATAGATTTTGATACGGACAAATAGTTTTACTTGTAACTTTCAATAAATCACGGTTTCTCAGTTACTACGATTGAACAGGACCGCGAAAATGAAATACCGAGAGCTCTTGAATGTACCACGTTTACTTTGTCACTGAAAATATTTACAATTGTTTAAGAACACTAGAATTTGACCAATATTTGAATTTAAACTAAAACCAAAGAGAAAAGAAGGCGGTGTCGGTCGCCAACATGGCCCCCGACGGTGTGAAGCACCAAATACCTATTGGCCGGCGACCAGCAACGCTACCTTGCGCGAGGGACGACGCAGCACACCTCCTCCCGTTGTAGCTACATCTACGACTCGGACAATATGATCTTTGCCCGGATAGGTTGCAGCTATTCGGCCACGAGGCCAACAGCTCCTAGGCAGAGTCCCATCAGCTATAAGCACCAGATCGCCAATCTTCAGCTGCCTTGATTTCGCTATCTCCTTGCGTGGGATGAGCTGTGGCAGGTATTCTTTGACAAAACGCTGCCAGAAGTGGTCGGCAAGCCTCTGCGCCTTTCTCCAATTTGCGCGTCCGTACAGGTCTGCATCTTCTAACAGTTTCAACTGAGGGCCACCGCTGGAACTTCCAATGAGGAATGAAAAAGGTGTGATTGCATGGTCCGACTCGTCGTCGACTGGTACGTGCGTGAGCGGTCTAGAATTCACGACACACTCCGCCTCTAAAATAAGAGTGTGTAGGACCTCCTCCTTCAGAGTTCGGTCCTTTAGTGTCACCGAAAGAGCGTTCTTGACCGATCGCACCATACGCTCCCAACATCCACCCATAAACGGCGCAGACGGCGGCGTGAAGTGCCACTCAATCTTTTCATTCGCACAAAAATTGAACAGCTCTGGAAGAATCTTAGTTGTACCAACAAATGATGTTCCATTGTCTGAATAAACGTGCGATGGGCAGCCTCTCCTTGCAATAAACCGTCGTAATGCCATCAGGGCAGAGTCTGAAGTGAGGCTCTCCACGATCTCAATATGAATGGCTCGAACTGTCATGCAGGTAAAAAGTGCAATCCACCTCTTAGCGGTCCGTCTGCATATCGTAACGTTTAAAGGCCCGAAGTAATCTAGACCAACGTGGGTAAAGGGTCGTTCATGATGCGCTAACCTGGCCTCTGGCAAGTCACTTGTTGGTGGGATAACAGGTTTGGTCTTCCGGTTCTGGCAGACTTGGCATCTCCGAGAAGCTCTTCGAACGGCCGGCCTTAGGCCAAGAATAAAGTATCTCTGGCGCAACTCGTTCACCACTAGCTCGTTGTTCCCATGCGCAAACTTGACATGGTATGACTTTATTAGCAGTTCAATGATTGGGTGTTTGCCATCAAGCACAATTGGGTGCGTATCAATAGCCGTCGTGGCAGCGGTGCATCCGGATAGCCGAAGAAGCCTGTCCGCTCCATACAAAAGTGAAATGTTCTTAAGTCTACTATCGTTCGAGACGGGGCGTGCTGCTTGAACGCGAATAAGTTCATCAGGGAACAAATCTAGTTGTGACTGTCTGAATAAGTGGATCTCGGCAACGTTGAGATCTGTAACATTAAGCAAAGGTAAATGGGAATGATCGCGTGAAGAATTAGACCATAAAGATCGATTAGAATTTTGCGATAACAGCGATCGAAATACGCAAGCCGATTGATGTACGCGAGCGGTTGCCCTAACAAGACGCAACCAGCTGCTAAACCGCTGATGGTTGGCGACAACCGGTGTCAGGGTTGGCAGTTGTGTCGTGTAACCGACTAAAGCTCCATTCGCATCGGAAAGTTTTTTCATTTCTTCCGCGACTGGAGGAACATTGCATTTTGGTTCACTGGGCCACTGGTTTTCAGGTAGCAGAAGAAAAGTTGGGCCAGTAAACCAACGTGAACGCAATGAGAACTCCCCGTTGTCCCGAGTAGCGTCGTCGGCAATGTTTAAACCTGTAGGAACATATCTCCAATCGTGAACATTTGTGGTTTCAACAATCTCTCCTACACGAAACGAAACGAAGGCTTTAAACATGCAAGCGTCGCTACGCAGCCACTTTAGAACTGTAAGAGAGTCCGTCCAGTAAAAGGTCGAATTAGGTTTTCGTGTATGTGCGTCTGTTATATAAACACTATAACGAGCCGCGATAAGACCCGCTTGTAATTCCAATCTAGGGATTGATACAGGTTTAAGGGGTGCTAGGCGACCCTTTCCTCCAATGAGAGACAAGCTTACGCTGCCGTCTTCGTAAGCAAAACGCCAAAAGGCAACACAAGCGTAAGTTCGCTCACTGGCATCAGCAAATAAATGCAATTGAACATTTTTAATGGGACTGGTACTATCCAAATAACATCGAGGAATAGAGCTGTTAGCAAAATTTTGAATTTCGAGAAACCATTTTTTCCAATTCTCTACCGCTATCTCAGGTAAACTATTATCCCAATCAATTCCTAAATTCCATGTTTTCTGGAATAGCACACGGCCTTTCATTATAATAGGGGTTAAAAACCCTAAGGGGTCATAAATTGACATCAACAAAGATAACACGGAGCGCTTAGAAAACTTTGTGGGAAGCTCTGGTAAAGACTTTATAAAATAAAGCTTATCGTCCTTTACGCTCCAAGTAATTCCTAGCACACGTACTTGCGAAGGGGAAGTGGGGCCTAAACTCACTTCAGTCACATCAGTTGCTTGTAAATCTAAAGGAATAGAAGCCAACGCCTCCTTGCGATTAGAGACCCAAGACCTCATTTCGAAACAAGCCACACTATGAATCATCAAAATATCAGAGGCTGCCTTGGCCGCCTCTTCATCACTGTCGAAACTGCCCAAGAAATCGTCCATATAATGGTCTTCGATGATGGATCGAACAGCATCGGGGTATTCTTGGAGAAATTGGCCGGCATTCTTGTTCTTAACCCAAAGCGCGGTACATGGACTGGATACTGCTCCAAAAATCATTGAGGACATACGATATTCTTGCAGTGGCAGGTCAGGGTTATCTCTCCACAGGAAGCGCTGAGAATCTCGATCCTCAGGTCTAATCTTGATTTAAGGAAACATTTCCCGGATGTCTGCTGTTAAGGCAACCCAACGCTCCCTAAATCGCATAGCTATAGAAAGCAACGGCTGAAGGAGGTCAGGACCAGTTAAGAGAAGTGAGTTGAGGCTCACCCCAGCGCACTTTGCTGCTGCGTCGTGGACTACTCGCAGTTTCTTTTTGTGTGGATGTACCACTCCAAAATGAGGAAGGTACCACGGCATAGGGCCTAAAGGTGGTCCTTCACATAACTTGGCATAGCCTTTATTAATCATACCGTGTATGTTTTGTTTGTAAGCGTCTGCATAAGAGCTATCTTTATCCATTTTACGCTCGAGACTAGTAAAGCGGGCTAAAGCTAGCTCCCGGCTCTCGGGGACAAAATAAATATTATCGCGCCATAATAGTCCGGTTTCGAATCTACCTGAATCTAAGCGCTTGGTTGTATCCTCTAGGATCCGTAAAGCACGTTCGTCATTGGCACTACGATGATCAACCTTTGTAATTCCGAGAGAATCCAGTTTAAAGTAATCTTTGACAAGAACGTCTAGCGAAGATTCACCATCGGCCATGGAGATGTGATTGACGGATGCTTCTACGTTGGGCCTATGCGACATGTAGCCGAATAAAACCCACCCCAAGGGTGTTTGGGCAGCTGCCGGCTGACAAAGAGACCCACGGCGAACAGCCTTGGGGAGCGTCACATGCCAGTTATCAGTGCCTATCAACAACATAGGCTTAGCATCGTCATAACAGAGTTCGTCTACCAAGTCGGACAGATAACGATATTGGACAATGTCGTCTAAATGCGCTGACTGACTAGCTATTCCTAGGTTTGAAATAGACCGCGCACTAATGTTGAAAGTGTTTGCACTATGGCGGCCTTTGACTTTAATATCAACAAAACTTATCTCAGATTGTCTACTTAAACCACCAATACAATCTATGTTTAGTTTACTTGTAGGACCTTTGGCCCCCACTGAGTCCGCCACTGACTGGTCTAAAAGGGATACCGAGCTTCCATCGTCGAGAAGGGCATACGTGTCAATGCTACCTAGAGGTCCGGTAATGGTGACTGCTATTACTTTGAGAAGTGGTTTGTGACTCGACAATTTGGGGGGCGAAATGCTATGGGCTACGACAGCTGATGGCTGTTTATCTTTAGACGTAGCAGAGTCCTCACTAGTGCAAGGAATTTGTAATGTAGACGGTACCTCAGAATTTGAAGAGGTTGATGGGCTCGACTGTACCTCCACATGAGCTGCTGTAGCTGACTGGGACCTATGTAAAAGTGTATGGTGCCGATGCTTGTTCATGCAGCCTTCCACAGAGCACCTTTTCTTGCAGCCACTATATTGGTGAGATCCTTTCCTGAGACATTTTCGACAAACCTTATTTGTTAGCACCCATTGCCAACGCTCATCTAACGAAAGAGATCTAAACTGACGGCAGTCACTGACGTTGTGGTTATCTGTGTTGCAGTACAAACAGGTATGCGAACTTTTTGGTTCCTTGTCGACTGAAATAGAATAAATTTTGTCTTTAACAGACTTGACGGGTTGACCTTTGACAGATGTCGGTTCTGCCAAAATAAAACCAAATTTAATTTGTAAATCAGCCTCGTTCTCTGGAAAAGCTGCTAGAATTTCTAGTTTGAACAAGCCAGAATCAACTCTTACCGCCGAAAAGTCAGCCCACCTAGATCTGAGGAGAGGAGTTAGCTTCCCAATGACTGTATTTACCAGTTCTGGAGCTGCAAGGTACTCAGGCTGATGGAGGAATCTTATCACCTCGACACATTTCCGGATTCGGCATGCGAAAACAGTGAGATCCCGTGGAGTGTCGTATGTGTTGAGCCTTGGAAGACCTCGGACGAGAGCTAGCTGCTGGAGGACAATCTGCTCGGGCTGGGCGAACCTGGTCTCCAATGCAGCCATTACTTGCTCCGGATTGTCAGCAGAGGCGAGGAGTACGGCAACAGCTTCGTGCGCGGGACCGTGGAGGGAAGCTGCAAGCCTGCTAATGTTGTCACACGGGGAAAAACTTGCCTTGGACTGCTCAAAAGCCCTCTTGAAGCCAATCCAACGCGCGGCCTGTGAACTTAGGGATATCACTCACTCGTACCTTCTTCTTGCCAAGGTCTGCAATTGCGTTCGCCAATAAAGTAATATTGTCATGTGTACCTTCATTGTTAGTTTTATTTTTGTACAAATTACAATAATCGTCACTACAGTGGTGTGTGCCTAGCATGGGGGCATGTAAAGTGGTGGTTAGGTCCGTAGCGTTCTCACGAGGGCACCCGCCGCCGCACGGGAGACCTGCAGAGTGCGGCTGGGCGAATGCTTGAGCTGCGGCAGGCTCTAGCCCCGGCATCGGGCACGGGGGAGCAGCTCCGGCTCCACGCGTAGTAAACGCGGCATCACTCGACGACGGCCGTGCCGGCGATGCCGGTAATATACGAGCGTGGCCACACGCCGCGCAGCTGTTTGTTTCCCTGCCAAAGGGCTGCACTGGATTAATATGTTCTGAACCTACAGTACTTTTATGAGAGTTAACTAACCATTTTTCGACGTAATCTCCTCTGTAGTTGCTTTGGGAGCCAGTGCTGGCAATGGCAGCTAATTCTGCCTGCAGCTCGAGATCCGCCAATGCTTTGTCACGTGCAGCGCGCTGGGCGCGCTCTGCGGCACGGTCAGCTTCGATCTTCTCGTCAATAAGGGCCACGCGTCTGGCGTGTTCCAGCTTCACAGCAAGCTGTTGCGCCTTCACAGTGTTGGTGGAGCGCATGCTGGATTTTGTGAGTGATTTCGTGGTGGTACCTTCGCATGTAGACCATGATTGGCGCACAAGGGTGCGGTCTAGCGCCTTAGGTACTGGGTCGTCGGAAAAGAGCGGCGAAGTGTGCGCAGCGATGGATTGAGGTGTGCTGGACGTTGCTGGTGCAGGGGCACCGGGTGCAAGGGCACCGGAAATAGAGGCACCGTCACTGGACATAGGAGCACTGCACTCGATAATAGGCACTGGTACTGGATTTGCCACTAACTCGTTCTCTTGTCGGACTTTTGATCGAGCTCTGGTATTCATAGGCATGGTCGCATAACTATTTTAAAACTTCTGACACCAATGAACAGGACCGCGAAAATGAAATACCGAGAGCTCTTGAATGTACCACGTTTACTTTGTCACTGAAAATATTTACAATTGTTTAAGAACACTAGAATTTGACCAATATTTGAATTTAAACTAAAACCAAAGAGAAAAGAAGGCGGTGTCGGTCGCCAACAACGATTTCTTTTTTAATTTTTTAATTAGGTATTAATTTGAAGAATTGACGTTTCAAAAATTACAAGCACATCAAGGCGGTTTGAGGAAGCTTAGAAGTAAAAATAATTTAAGACTCATTGTCATGCAAAAAGCAATTAGGGCATCTTAGAAAACCAACGCAAGGGCCTAACATTTTTAGGTTTGACTTCGTAACGAGAGCATTCATAACTTTTGGCCTGAATAGGGTAGTTTCCAGGGTCAAAATAATTAAATTCTGTTTAGTCCGTATTTTAGATTATAAAAAAATATTGGGCACGTATTTTTTCTTTTTTCGATTAAACAAAAAATAACAAAGATATAGCCCTTAATGGGCTACGTTACGTGTGACGTCACTCCGTGCTAAATGCAGCACGGCGTGACGTCACACGTAACTTTAATGGGCTATCTTTGTCATTTTTGATCTAGTTTACAAATAAAACATACGTGTCCCTTATTTTTGAATAATCTAAAAGACGGACTAATTACATTTTTAGGGCGACTAGTCTATTGAGATTTTCGACGACCGATATGACGATTTTTGAAATCTTTAAACGTGAATTACTCAAAACGGTATATTTTAAAATGTACAATTAATGAAATGATTCAGACCGACCATATGTCAATAAGTATACGACTACAACTTCATCATAAACTCCAATAAAATTGCTGGACTCCCGTCCGCCTTGCGATGCTTTATTTTTCAGCAAAAAATTACGGGTTGGCATTTCCTGACGTGCTTTCCAAGCCGAATCGCTAGCTTAAGGAAAACCAATATCGATGTGGGTTATCGACGAGCACTACCGTGGAATATAGAAATTTCGGAGAAGCTAGTTTGGCTGATCTGGGAGTTGACCGTTCATGCATAGACAAGCACGTAAGACGTTAAGTACTCGTACGTATAGACAGAAGCATTTAAACCTTTACATTATCGATGAAAAGTCGTCCTTAAAGTAACGGAATTCGGAGTATGAAACGCTGCTGTCAACAGTACAAACTTTGGCCTTTGCATCTGCCTAATGAGATGATCTATAGAGCGTCCTGTGGCACCAACACTCACTCTAGATGCGTCAAGGGGCCATTTGACCGAACAGTTTTGACGTTCGTAAAGAGAACATTTTGTTTTTATTGTCAATATTTTTTATAGATAGATAGATGGGCGATAGGTGATAGCCGTAGATAGGTGGGCCAAAATTGCGACCGTCTGGGTTCCGCAAAATGGACCAACGTCGCGGCAGACTAAGGCGAAGATGGCGGGACGACCTAAAGGCATTCGTGCAGATGGTTTGAGGTGGCTGGGGACAGAGAGATTTGGAGGAAAGGAGGGGAGGCCTTTGCCCAGCAGTGAGACACTGAAGAGGCTATGTAAAACAAAATTTGGATGCTGCTCTGACTGAGTGGTTTTTTAGACTGAGTAGGCTTGTCCAGCACCTATACCGTCCTAGCTTAGTTGGTCTAGCCCAAAGGAAAGACAAGCCAATACGTGTGGAGCCAACCAAGCCGCGGGTTTCCTCACGATGTTTTCCTACACTCTTAGCATGTGGCTATAGCGACTGTAAAATGGACATAATTACAGTCTGTTCAATAAGTCAGTTTACATGGGTTAACTACAGGATAATGGAAAAGTAGGATATAGCAACCCTCTGAAGAATCATAAATGGATCAACCAAATTTGATACTTTACATAAAAAGTTTTGCGAAAGTTTAAGAAATGCTAATAAATCGCATATCCTACTTTTCAATTATCCTGTAATTAACCCATGTAAATTGACTTATTGAACAGACTCTAACAAGCCACTATTTCAAGAAAGGCGCCTGTTCAAACCGCCATTTATTCACAAACTGTCCGGGAAAAAAAACTTTCAGCAATTCACCTGAAAATTACCAGCTCCCTCTCACTTTTAATCGCCACTTTAAGAGTTCTTGTAACGTGAAATTATGCGAGAGAGCGCAAGATGGCACCTCATAAGTTTTTTTCTTAAGAAATGGTGTCTTGCGGGAATTTTTCCCGCTGTCCTTTTAGGAACGTGGGAAAAAATCCATGTGACAAAAACTTGGGGTTACGTTTAGAGCTTTTATGGGGTTCAAGGTCGGTGTGACGTCTTTAATGTCTGCTACACAAGAAACGATATATCGTAGCGATGAAACTGCAAGCTGATTTGCGCAGATCCATCGATCGTGTGTATGACAAGTCGTTGCGGATTCTCGTTCATCGATGGCTTACACGATCGACAAATCTATGCAAATCGGCTTGTACAGATAGACAGATAGAAAACACTTTATTGTACATAAAAAAGGAGATTACACAGGTCTAAGAGTACAGACGGCGGCCTTATAACGATAATATTACGATATATCGTTACATGTGTACCAAGCTTAACAATATTAATAAATGATATTGTAGTAAAGACAATAAACCACACAGGTTTGTCTATTAATAGGCTAGTAACTTGTAAGTGAAGTTGAATACGGTTATTTAATTGGATCATTTGAATGGTACTGCAGAGAAAGTTGCGACAAACAATTACGGCTAACTTTAAAATAAGATCTAAATTTCATCAACCCATTAAATCCCCACCGAGGGGCACGGGTCTCTTCCTGAGGAAGGTGTAGACCATACTCCACCACGGGGGCCAAGTCCGGATTGGTAGAGTCTTGTAAGACTAGTGGCTGGTCAAACAGAAGTTTTCAAACCGCCCTAAGGCCTCTAACTAGGCTTAACGACTGCCATCTATCGACGGCAGCCGGCACCAACTGCTCAACGTGCCTTGCAAAGCACGGAACCACTCTGAAAAATGCCACTAGCGTTAGTCATAGACGGTCACCCATCCATCCACAGTGCATAGAGCTACGAGCGATTCTCGTAGCCCGGCTTGTAGCGAAGAACTCCAAATAAATATAATTATACAACATGCATTCATGATTTTCGACACTATATGACGATTTTATTCAACGGTATATTTACCAGGATATAGGGCATGTCGCAGCCCTCTTTACCAGCCTTTTATTTATTTTAACATCGCAAATATTTGGTTTCATAAAAAGCATAATTGAATGAAGGATGGCTCTTGACACCTCGACATAACATGCAAGCGGAATTTTTACCTAATCCATCTTTATTTCACGTCTCGCGCTACATTTACTGTAGGTATTCGTGTTCAACAATTTCCCAGTACAGGACCAAGATTATTTTGAAAGTAATCGACGATGATTAAACATGACTACGAAATAAATAAAAAATTATAATATAAATAAATAATAAACTCACGCCCGTTATCCCCGAAGGGGTAGGCAGAGGCACCAGTCTCTAGAACTGGGCCCACGTTTTGCCGAGTTTATTAGGTCCCAAACGTGACAAGTGGCAAGCCTGTCGCCGTTATCCGGGCACAATTTATCAGCGAATGGTGTTGCTGTACAAACAAATGTACGTAACTAAAAGTCATTGGTACATGCGTGGTTCGAACCCAGACCCTCATGATCGAGAAGCAAATAAAAAATTCTCGTTTTAAATTCAAATTATTCATGATAAAAACAAAATGTTCAGTTTATGAATGTCAATAAAGTTGTTAGTTTCACAAAGATTCTGTGGAGAAGCTAACATAGAAACTCCACATATTTTGTTCTTTTCAAATCTGTTTTAGCTTAATCAACAAACTCTTAAACTTAAAAATACTTACTCGTTAATTTTTTTATCACTAGACAAAATTGTTCTCTGAATACATTTAATCTGAATAAGTCTTCTAAGCAATCGTTCATTTTATAATAAGCTTTTTTAGCATACTTTTCTTGAGTTAGATTCCGGTATTGTGTAATTTGTTTTCCAAAGTTACGCACATATTCCGTGACATACAATGTATTGATTTGTAAAGTAACGCCCGACTCAGGGTACTTTCTACTCTTCAACAGGAAGAACTTTTACTATTTTACTTTGCTTTTTTAATAGTAAGAGAAGATTTTATTGATTTCCTGTCTACGATGGGAGTGACTGGAAGTGTTTAATTTATTATTTATCGGTTAAAATTGGACGTAGCTTAGCAAAAAGGTTCTAACCTTGTGGGTTGTATAATGTTGGGTAATGTTTGAGTTAAATATACCAAAATGATCACTATGCTCTATATTTTAAGAATCAAACTTTCATAGGGATCCGATGAATATGTGCAAAGTTATGGCATATGGTAGTCAAACCCACATGTATGGAGAACGTAAATCAGCTTAAACCTAAAAAGTCAAATATCTCAAAGCTCATTTTGTGTGGGTTGGAACCTTTTTGCTAAACTAAAGTCTGTTTTTTAATTCAATGCAAAAAAATAAAACTGTCACGTTGACATCTCGATATAATCCAAAGGCTGTCAATGTCTGAATGTTGCTAGCACGCAAAAACCAAATAACCTCATTTTACTTCCAAGTAAAAATTGTTTGTGCTACGTAGGTGTTTTTTTTTAGACTTTGCTCTTATGAGGAATTAAACTTTAATGTCTTTGATGTGATAAAGATTTTGGTCACATGAGTCCTCTATTCACGCTAAAAAAAACTACCGAGCAAACCTATATAAACTCTTTTGCAAAAAAAACGGGCACTTTTTTCACTACTTCAATGAAGAAGAACAAGAAATAGGTTTTGTTAATTTGACGATGTATTGGCATGTTTTATGAAGCATCCTGGCATGATTCTTTACGTTCCAAATTTAAAATTTGAAATTATTAAAAGAAAAATAATGATTATTGTGGATTATTCTAAAATTGCTTTACTAATGGCGCGAATTGTTGAAACGATTTTTAACTGATTACGATATTTTAAAACTTTTTGGATATTTTCTGCAAATTAAACAATTTAATCTTTCTTTTTACATTAAATACCACTTTTTGATATGAGTGATAAAGCGATAAGGGCCGGTAAAATTATAGCCCTACTTGAAGAAGGTTGTTCGCAAACTTACGTGTCTCAGCGGCTAAATGTGAGTCGTTCAACTGTCCAGAGGACTTGGCAACGGTATCAAGAGACTGGTTCGGTCAAAAGAAGACCCAGTTCGGGAAGAAAACGATGCACAGAACCAAGAGATGACCGCTTTTTGGTGAGTCAGGCGTTGCGTAATCATAAGGCGTCAAGTGTGGACCTGCAGAAGAGCCTTGAAGACGTAAGAGGAGTAGAAGTTAGCTTGTGGAGGCTTTTGGCTGCCAATATCAAGAGTTACCGCCCAGCTTGGGGCCCTAAATTACTCCGTGAGCACCGTGTTGCTCGACTTCAGTTTGCTCGGAACTGTGCTTCATGGACTCTGGAGGACTGGAATAAAGTATTGTTTTCTGATGAAGCTAGAATCTCTTTGTGTGGAGAGGACGGACGTCGGCGAGTGCTGCGAAGACCACGGGAACGCTATGCGGAAGTGTGTTTCGAAGAAATCACTCCTTATGGCGGGGGCTTCGTTATGTTTTGGGCAGCAATTAATTCGACGGAGCGTACGGAGTTAGTTTTCATAGAAAATGGAACATTAAATGCACACCGGTACATAATGGAAGTCCTAATTCCATATGCACAACCCACATTGACTGCACTTGGGGAAGATTCCATTTTTATGGACGATAATGCTCGCCCGCACCGTTCTGGCGACGTGGAAGCGTACGGGATCCGTCGTTTAGATTGGCCAGCTCGAAGTCCTGACCTCAATCCAATTGAGCATGTGTGGGATGTTCTAAAGAGACGGGTAAGATCAGTGCAACCTGCTCCACAAAACATCAGGGAGCTAAAAAGTCATTGCAGAAGAGTAGGAACGTATTCCTCAAAACGTTATTAAAAACATCGTGGAAAGCATGCCCAGAAGGATTCAAGCTGTGATTTTGGCAAGAGGAGGTCACACTCGTTATTAGGTTTACACCGTGGCAGATTTCAAGAACGCATTCTCACTGAAAACTTGCCAAGGATGCGTGCTGATTTAGCAGGATTCATACAACAAAATGCTGCATTAGAGGTTTGTTCAGTTTTCTACATCTTACATCAATGCTCATAAGTGTTAAATAAAACAATGCGATTTGTATACATTTGGATTACATATGTTATTACTTAACGGGTTTGACGGTAGCATGATGTCGTTGGATTAATGATTAGTAACAACCGATTGAACGTACTTTGTTTGTATGGTGGTAAGTCTGAAAGTGAGAGAGAGTGAATGTTATCGGATATGGTTTGTTTTGATAAGTTTTTGGCATATATAACGAAAGGTACCTAACGACATAGAAAGTGTGCTCAGGTACAGGTGGAGTTTGCTTGACATATTATTTTATTTTATTTTTGTTTTCAGGTCGTGTTCGATAACACGCGGCGAGTCTGCTATAGATGCTGGCAAAGGGCTGAAACTTCGGTTAGAGCGCAACAACAACAACAACAGCAACCCGAGCCTCAACCTCAACCTCAACAAAATGGCGTGATTCAAGTTCCTGACTACACAAGAGCCTCAAACACGCCGGCACATTGCATCTTTCGTGGCTGTCGTAATGAAACACGACACCGAATTCCAAATGTTGTGAAGATCCATTTATTGTGTGAACATAAACTATACATACCAGATGGTGCACGAGTATGCCGAGAACACCTAGATAGTAATGTTTGGGATGACTTACCCCAGTCATGTAATGTCTCTCACGAGTTTACTGCTGAATACTTCTCTAATGTTTGTGACATTTTGTGTAATGCAGTAAAACACAAATCGACATTAAGTTTTGAGGAAGTTGGTGGCATGAGTGAAGAAGAAATGCACTATTGGACTGGACGTACAACTGAACAATTTAACACAATCTTAGAGCAAACTCTTTCATTACGTGAGAGATGTGCCGCACCAAGAACCGCTTTGGGTATTATTTTAACTAAGTTGCGAACAGGAGAATCTGATGAGAGACTAGCGACGTTATTTCAAATGTCACGCCGAAAACTAGAGCGTATTTGGCCGTAGTTCGAGAATGTTTGGAAACTGAGTATGTTAACTGAGAATGATTAACATTTAGGTGTTAATCATTTAAATAGAAACGCTATACTTGAACGGAATCTGAGATTACCAAAACATATTTTTGGAAATGAAGAGAACACGAAAGCCATCATTATTTGTGATGGGACCTATCTTTACATACATAAAAGCTCGAACTTCTTGTTTCAAAGGGAGTCCTATAGTTTACACAAGTTCCAGAACTTGTTAAAACCGTTCCTATTGGTCACTACAGATGGATATATAATTGACGTGATGGGACCGTACGCTGCCACCAAAACGGATGCTGCTATAATGAGTCTTATTATGACCAATGATCAGCACGACATTCACAATATTCTACAGGCAGAAGATGAATTTATTTTGGACCGTGGATTCCGAGACAGTTTGCCGCACATAGCAGCACGTGGTTATAGATATCACGTTCCACCGACCAAAGACCGGGAGCAATCACAACTAACTACGACTCAGGCGAACGAATCTAGGCTCGTTACATTGTGTCGTTGGGTTGTGGAGGTGGTCAACGGAAGATTAAAGAGGGATTTTAAGCTTTTGCGACAAAAATATTTTAACAATGCGTTGCCACATATGTTCTGTGATGTTAAAATAGCTGCGGCACTCACCAACCACTTTCACATCCCAATTACTGACAGCCCCTACGTAGAATCTTTTATTACTACAATCTCAACAAAACTGCAAACCCCAAACACTTTGTATACATATGTTGAAGGGAAAAATCTAAACCAAAAAAGAGCTGACTTTCAGAGATTAGAAGCAAATTATATAGAGGGTTTTCCAAGAATGAGTGAAGAAGACGTAATTCAATTAGCGTTAGGGACATACCAATTAAAACTTGCAAGATCATATTGCAGCGAGCACTTGCACGAAGGTCTATATATAATAGAAACTTATAGAGAAGCTGCGCTAGATGATTTACAGCAATATGGTATATATGAAGAAAATACGTGGCTATTGCGCGGTCGCATCCAATCCCGACATGTCAGGGCTAAAAAATATTTTTGCTATGTACTATTAAGCAATGACACTATAATTCAATATTACTGTACATGTCTCACAGGACGCTGCACTGTGGGTACATGTGCACATGTCATATCTATAGTTTGGTACTTGGGATACGCTCGACACGAAGGATTTACAGCACCGGCTCTTTTTTTAAATTCAGTAATTATAGACGATGAAAATGAAGATTAAAATGAATAAATAAATAATTAATATTACTTTATTTGTTTTATTTCATCATCACCAGAGCACGTTCATTTCATGCCGATAACGTATTTAGGTAGTTTTTTTGTTGTTTATAGTCTAACTGTCATATATTAATTAATTAGCTGAGATATGTCATTTGTCATTGTCAAAACATGACAGTTTGTCAAACAAATGCCACTGTCATTGTAATCTGTCATTAAAATATGTCAATCCACAACATACCTAGGTTAATTAATGATCATGCCTTAATGTAACGCGACGTTATCGGCATGAAATGTACGGGCCCTGATGTCACTTTAAACGTGGCTTTAGTCAAACGGACAACGAATCTTGATAAGCGCCGTGTTGGTCTTCAATGTACATGGATATACCTTCACAAAAATATACAATTAATTCTGATTGAGCCCTATACCAGAGCCCATATATTTTTGCCCATCATCCTTTCCTTAGGTGCCCGTTTTTTTTTGCAAAAGAGTGTATTTTATACCGGTAACGTCGCGTCATTTTTTTTTTGCATCGAATTAAAAACGGACTTTACGTCCAATTGCCAATCCGTGGGCATTACTCTCGGAGAGAAGATCTGTGACACTGACCGCTGAAGAATCTACAACGATCTACAAACCCTACAGGGTTACAACAGCTTGACTTTATTTCAATAATTCAACAGCTACGGAGCCTCAAATACATTTATTAATAGTGGATAACAATGTTTAACCCCTCCCGTAATGGGTGGGCTATGATTGGGCACTTTCGCTTCAAGGATAGTAGGTACTCTCTCGGCGAAGACATGATTGACACAACGGGGTCGATCTAATGAATAAATAAACTCGCTAATAGGCTCCACGTCAGATCGATGGGTTGGTAAACTTGTCGGAGCTAAAATGAAATCGTTGTCGAGCTCCCGAAATAATCTTAGTCGTTGGACACATATAAAAGACGCGCGTCTTTCCAACGAGCCCTTTTCATGTAAACTTTATTCAGAGCTATCAGTCGGGTTTACCAAAATTAACTAGATGGCGTTGTACGCAACCCCGTCTGGGAACGGCAAGGAGCGTCAACGACACAGAGCCATAAAAGTTTTTGACAGTTTTTCTTTATACTCTGTGTAAGAAAAAAATCTTTCGTAATCTGTGAGTGAGTGACAAATATTTGTTTATTTTGCGTATGGTATGCAGCGAGCTAAAAGACAAAAGGGAGGCCATCTATCCACTCTATCTATAGAATGTAGATTATAAAATCTATATAAATACATAACCAGCAAAGGTAGTATGAGGACGCGAGTCGCGCGCGACAACGTCAAAAGTCGCGAATTTCCAGTACATTAACTGTCAAATTCTCGCGACTTTTGACGTTGTCGCGCGCGACTCGCGTCCTCATACTACCTTTGCAGAAATTAAAGAAACCTCGCTGCATACTAGCCGTTTCCGGTCAGCTGTCCTTCCTTCATTTACCCCCTGTTTCGTAAACTCTGAAAGTCTTGTTAAACTATGGTTAAACAGCTGTTTTTTTTTTGTATGCACCTTTCACAACTGACAGTTGTTAACAATAGATTAACAGACTGTTAGCTTCCGAGAAACCGGGGGTCAGAAAGGGTTTGCATCAGCGCCGTCTGTTGATCAAAGGAGGTACTATTTATTTTAAAGTCGCCCTGAAAAGGGCTTATTCACTTCCATACAAAATGTACTGATGGCACAGGACGAAGCCCACACGGGAGAGGCAAGGCCAGGACGCGAACTCTATACAACGCATCGCGTCTATTCGGTCTTTTCCTCGGCCCACATCCTTACTGTGTGTCTCACGCCTCAGTTCGTCCATTAATTACATAATTAGGCCAGTTCAATGCGTGCGTTCTAGGATTTAGAATAGTATGAACTCTGTTAATGGGTGATGGGTCTTAAAAACCTCTTCTAACATGATTGAGAAACTGTGGTGATCAACACCTTTAACTGGTTGAACTAGTGTATATTTTTCATTGGTTTTGAACTCTATCTCAAAGTGACAAGGTTCTATTTAAGGTAACAACTATTATGCCTTGCCTGGTAAAGGATTAAAGCCCCTCTCTCCCTGAGAGAAGGTTTGTGCCCTATAGTGGGACCCATAGGGTGCTTACTACTTATTTACTACTAAGTGAAGATCAGCTTAGCTAAATCCACCTTCCCGACCAAGGAGTAAGCAAGGCTCTAGCGACATCATCTCAGAAGCATTAAGCCCCCATTATGCGGCGCACGTAGTATCGTAAACGCGTTACGTGCGCCAAGTAATTAAATAAATAAAACTCTGCTGTAGGCTTAGGAAGACAGGCTGCCAGCGTCAAGCCATTTCATAATGGGAATAACTTCCATACAACACAATCACTCGATCGGGTCCTAAACTAGGATACCCTATGCTATGGTAACCAGGCAAGGACATCACAAACATGTAAATACACGTGTGGACAAAATATGTACAAATGTACAGTCTGTTAGCTTTTAGAATATACCTCGAGCTCTAGAGCAGGCTTCGGTTTTTGCCGAAAGCACACGAGTGTAATACTACTTTCTGCTCTGTATAAAACTTTTCGTCACTATTTTGAAAAGTTATGTAAAGTTATAAATAAAAAAATACAAAATAAACCTTACCTTATTGCAATATAATACAAGTATTAATACAAGTAGCAGAGGTACATTCTAAAAGTTAACCGACTGTACGGCAGCTTGCTGTGGGAATCGAACCCACGACCTACGACTTGGTAGCTAAGCGCCCTAACGGCTAGACCAACGAGGCAGTCCTTCAATCACTTTACGGGTCAGCTATTTTAGATCTCCGAAAACTGGCAAAGTGCGAGTCAAATCTGTAAAACATTTGAATATTTCAAGCGTCCACCTGTTGCCGTAATTAATATCGAGCAAAAACGGCTAAAAATCACTTTCGTTGTATGTGAACCCGAAATATTCAATTAATTAAATGTTAAATAACACTTTATTGTACTCACCTGAGAAACAAATACATATCTATGTTTTGGCGTATACAGTTGGCGGTCCTATCGCTAAAGCGATCTCTACCGGACAAACCTACGAAAGATAGAGCTGAAATATGAAAGAGGGTAGGCAGGTATTTTTTACTTTATTTGTATTTTATAGTGAATATGCGCGCGTCTACTTGAAGCGGCGATGAAACTAAATCGCCACGTTCATCCAATTGTCACTGTTCTACAATGCATAAAGATAATTTAAGTCCATGTCTGCAAAGCATCTGGTGATGACTTTCCGCCTAAGGGCCTCACGCCTCTAAGGGCCTTTTCACCACGCCATACGTCAACCACACCACGTGGCCGGCCCGGCGTATATTTTGTATGGAAAGTGAATAGGACTATTCACACCAACCACATTTTGCAGTCGTTATCGACTGTGTGTGTCATACCGGTCACATCGCCACCACATTGCAACCACATCGCAACCATTGCAACCACAACGCAACCTACTAATGCTGGAATCGTACTGTGTTTGCACACGACGTAACCGCATCGCAACTACTGGCGACAACTCAACCACATCAACATTTTGTCAGCACCACAACGCAACTACTGGCGACAACGCAACCACATCGACATTTTGTCGGTACCACAACGCAACTACTGGCGACAACGCAACCACATCGACATCTTGTCGGTACCACAACGCAACTACAAAAAGCTGCTTCACAAAGATTCACACGTAACCACTGCTTGACCGCATTTTGTCGTTGCGACGTGGTGTGGTTGTGGTACGTGTGAAGAAGCCCTAAGATACCACTTATAAAACCAAAATCGCACAGGATCAAAGTCGCCAGCGGAAAGTGAACCACCCATATTTCACACTTATGGCCGGCTGCTGTAAGGAGGCTACGGAAGGTTAGTCGATTTATTCGCTGACAAAACCGTTTCTGTGAACGGAATAATGACAGAGTAAGCAGCCTAGACACGTCACACTATAGGGCACATGCCTCTCGAAGAGAGAGAGAGAGAGAGTATTGGCTTAATCACCACGCGTGCCCACCGCGGATTAGCGATTTCAAGCGCTTAGGTATGTGGATAACGCGGGGTCCTGCTGTTTGACCAAAAGTCATTTGACAAAATTACACTTGACAAACAATGTTTGACAAAAAATGCTTTCGCCAATTGATAATTTTACTACTAATCATTTTACAAATGACTCACTTATCCAAATGATCAACACTTAAATTTACATTTTACAAATAATTATTTTACTTAATGAACATTTAACAACTGAGTTATCAGACAAAACTACTATTGGTCTAAAAACGTTTGATAAAATGTATTATTTGACAAATGTTTCGTTTATTAATCAATCTTACGAACGGGGGGTCGGCGATGTAAAGAATACGTGACAACAGAAATATAGGTGCGACGACGCGCGTAGCGAAGCGGAGCGCGTCGGAGCGTTAGGTTCTCTATGTAAGATCGAAAACAGACTCGACTTTGATGCGTTCAACATTTTGTTAAATGACATTTGGACAAATGCTTCATTTGTGAAACATATTATTTGGTGAAATTAAAAAAGGTCAATTGACATTTTAATATTCAAAACATTTAACAAATGTAGTGTTTGCTAATGGATCATTTGCTAAGTGAGTTTTTGTAAGATGATACTTTTGTCAAATGTCTCGTTTGCCAAATGAACATTTGGTTAAACGTTGTTTGTCGAATGACCATTTGTCAATAATTTTTTGGTCAACCATTAGTAATCCGTTTGGTTGTGTGTCTGTTTTCCTTAAACAGTACTGTGGGCACGATGCAAGCAAAGCTGCGTGCATGAGCTATTTTGAGTGACATGTAAGTTTGAGAGATGCTGTGTCTTTGTTTACCTTTAGTCGTTCGCTTCAGTAAATAGATTGTAGTTATAAATATTTCTTCCGTCTTCCCGGTTAAAACCTCAGTTAAAACACCCTATGCTAAAGTTGGCTGAAAGACATCTCTTTAAGACATACGTTCGCCTTTGTAACTAAATTTATAGTTTGCAGTAATGAATATCATCATCGACCCATTATGTCCCCACCGAGGGGAACGGGTGTCTTCCCTGAGAAAGATATAAGGCCGTACTCCACCATTGAATTATTTGGTGGTGCAGCGTAACAATACTGCCAGCGTGCTGGGGACCTTTGGTTCATGTGTTTTCCGGGGAGGATTGTAGGGTAGGTAGGGTTCTTTTTTTATATGTGCCTAAACTATTACTGTATCTGTGTTATCGACGGAGGATTTGGTGGATATCGTGCATGTATCCACAAGGGTACAGGGTATCCTAGTGTGGGGCCTGAAGCAATGTGTGTGCCTGTATGTAGGTAAAAGTTATTTTATGTGTTGGTTGTAATTAATCAATGCATATTACAGACAGACAAACTTCTCGTTACGTAAGTGTAACTTTTAACTCTACATATTTATAAGAAAATTTAGGCAAATTTTGTTTTGTTTACGTGTCCACTATTTTTATGATTTTACTTCATAAAACACGTATTTTGTTTCTTACCTAACTTGTGAGCAATATTTCTACCCTTTCTCATTAGTTAGTTGTTTTGAATCTCAACGCCACAAGGTGTTTGTAATCGCATTCGTTTTATATTTATGTGGCCCTTCGCTCGTTGTGCGATTTCATATCGACAGCGTGGGTAACCGTTGTTGCTCAGGCGTAATAAAGATTTTAATATTCACGATTTACAGGTTACAGTGGACCTCTTAGTCGCTACACTGCGGTAGCTCCTATCTTGGGTGTCATAATATAAGTGAATATGAATATAAGATAAGGAAATTCTTTATTGTACACCAGGGGCCCAGGGCCTAGATTCTGCTAACGCATTGTACTAAAATGACAGTCGCATGAACATGGCGATTCAGTTTCAGTGCCAATTGTAATAATTCCAGGCGTCAACAGTGGCATGAAAAAACACGTCACGTGACCCGACCGTGTATCTATCATCGTACTATAATGCACTAACAGAATCGTGCACCTGGCACACTTTAAAAATACGGCTGCAAAAAAAGTTAAGTTGATACAGTGGACTTTTGAGTGCGCGAATAGGTCATGAAAACTAAACCGATTCATCATAAACTGCCAGCAAAAGCCGGATTTAACGTGAAATATTGCTCAAACGCCCGATTTCCCCGCACGAAGTGCCAGGAAGACGCTCAGGTGACAAATTCAGTGCTAAATCGCGAGTGAAGTGCGATCAAGTGAAAACGTTTTGAATCGCTCGATTAAAGGCGACGCGTCATTAAATATGACAGGTTTGATCATCATTTTGAAAAGGGGAGGAAATATGAAATCAGAAATTTATTTGACGACCTCTGTGGCGCAGCGGTTTGGGCATCTCTTTACCATGCGAGAGGTTCCGGGTTCGAATCCCGGCAGGGGAGAAAAAAACCCCAGTACTTTGTTGTTTGTGTTCGCTGTTTCTGTTTCCCACGATACAGGATATCCTAGTGTGGGCCTAGTAATTATCTAAAATAGTAGATTCAGATACATTTTAACATCGCGTTGACAGATAACTGTCAGTTATCTGTAGATAGGTTATTGGGACCGGGCATTAAAGAACCAAAGCCATTGTTATGGTAATCCGATCGGCTCACGAATAATTCTACAGGTAATAGAGTGTATAACAATACATATTAAGGGTATGTTTCACAACCTGCAGATAAAGTTCCGGATAAGCTATCCACAACCAGGGCTGCCGTTTGTTCTAAATTTGAAGCCACAAACGAACACACGCAACATGTAGGTACGAGTATAGGAAAATTTAAACGGCAACCCTGATTGCGGATAGCTTATTTGCAACTTTATTTGAACATTGTAAAACAGGTCCAGAGTCAATTAAATTATTGATAGATAAATCTTACTCACCAAAATCTGCAGCGGATGCTAAGCAAACTTTCAATAACACCAACCCTGCTAAAACTGAAACAAATTGAAAAAAAAATTAGTTCCTAATATTTTTTTACAGTAGGATTCGGATTCAGTTTTAGCATTTGTTCCTTTACCTTTTAAAGTAGTCTTAAACTTTAAAAGGTAAAGGAACAAATGCTAAAACTGAATCAATGTTAAAAAAATATTAGTTCATACTTATATATTTTTTTTATAATAGGATACGGTCTTTAATATTAAATTAAAGGATGTGTAGGAAAGATTTTCTACCCAATGCAGAGCGTACCTATGTTCTACTTAATTTGGGAGTTCGCAAAAAATTTACGAACTCTAAGAACAAATACATTATTTTAATTTCATTCAGTGTATGCAAAATAATCTTCGAAAGATTTTCACAGATATTTTTTGTTCAAGAGGTGTGAACCACCAAGTGTTGGCAATTCACGAATATCACACTAAAAAACGAAACAAGAGTGAGTTGGGCTCGCCCACAGAGGGTTCCGTACGCAATTTTTCCCGAGCTTTTCTCGAACTTCAAAGACTTACAAAATAGATTACAGATTTTTCCCGGTGTTTGTCGTATAAGACGATATTTCTTGCCAAAGTTCATGTATTTTGATTCTCTCGAGTGTCGAAATAATTTCATTAAGTTTATACAAATCTTAGAAAGATTTTCACAGATATTTTTTGTTCATTTAAGCTAGCAAGAGGTCTGAACCAACCAGTGTTGGCAATTTTTGCGGCATAAACAGCCTTATCTCATTTTTACGTTACGTGGAAGTTAGATTTTTTTCGTAGCTTCAAAAGGGCCGTAGATTTTAGGATTATAGTTTTAATTTCAACTCGATATGCGTTCCCGAGATAAAGTGTCTTGACAGACAGAATAATGGACGCACGGATAACAAAGATCCGTTTTTTCCTTTTGAGATACGGAATCGTAAAAAGAAATAACTTCCACACAACACGATCACTTGTCCCAGTCCTGAACTAGGACACCCTGTACTATGGTAACCAGGCAAGGACATCACACACAAGCGGGAATCGAACGGGAATCGAATCTTCGGCGTATTAACCGGGCGGAATACAGAGATAATAGTTTTAAGCACCATTTAAAAAACTAAAATAGTTTTAATCACGCTCTAAAAGTTTCAGACGAGTTGGATCTGCGCTGATTTTTTTATACAAAACTCTATTTTACTTGTTTGACATTGAGTTCTATTGTAATAATTATTCATTCCCAAAACATCTGGCCACTTCAGCTTTTGGAAGAAAAAAAAATGCCAAAGTTCCACATAACGTTATGAGTAAAAAGTTTTTAATTTTCTTTTTCGTTGACGTTAAAAATTGTCACTGGCATTGTAGTTATTTTACCTCGCGCGAACATTTCGGCGGGAAACTTGGCATGGAGGGACGTGCGCCACCCCGGCTGCGTCGAAAGCTACTGGAGCGAGACTGAAGGATTTCCTATTTTGTTTCCCTAATAAACTTAACTTCGATTCAGAGAGGCACTGCGGTTACGGTTTAATCAGGCTGATTGATCTATTGGCTATTGTCAGTTCCGGAGTTGATTCACGGCCGATTCTAATAGCTAATCTATTCAGTAGGACTTTTACTGAGACTAAAAAAAACAGAACGTTCGTTGGATAGGATAACGACTATTTTTATCACTGTCTGTCTTACTCATGGGACTCATCGAAAGCCTGGGTTAATTAAAAGCAATTTTTAATTATACATTTATTTTGAACCTTAGATAAGTAAGTACGGGTAGATACCAAGTCAAACTTTAAGTACATCTTATTTATTCGATTGGGGAAATTCGATAGTATACATACATAAGCTCACGCCCCGTATTCCAGAGGGGTATACGGACGGACTGCCACCTGCCACGATCCTGACAATCACTTTCGCTTCATCGACATTCATTAGTCGTTGCATGCACGCACGTCGGTTTCGGATACTTTTTATCTTGCCCTTTGCTAATGCATCCCCTATTTGGCCGAAGTATGTCCGCCTGGGGCGTCTCACATTCGCTCTATATAATATTTCCTTCGTCAGTTTTCCTTCCTTCATCCTCTCCACATGTCCAAGCCAACGCAACATTCCTTTCTCAATTATTCTAGTCTAGTCTTGACGACCTCTGTGGAGTAGCGGTTAGCGCATCTGCTGACCATGCGAGAGGTCCCGGATTCGAACCCCGCTGAAGAGGAAAAAAAACCCCAGGTCTTTTACATCCCATTGTGGGGCCAGAAGCAATGTATGTGCCTGTATGTAAATGTTTATGTTTATGTAGTCACTACATCCTCTTTCAGTCCATAACGTTCTCTAATCAGACTATTGCGTATTCTGTCATTCAAATTCGATAGTTATACCCATATAGCAAGACTGAAGGTTTGATTCGAGAACTGACTTGACATAGTTAAAATAAGCAGAAAATCCACCGTTTTGTATTAATTAGTTACGTGTGCACGCCTAGTTCTCTGATTCTCTCGCTATAATAAAAACAATCTTTTTAAAGCCGGGCGTTTTCACGCGTTTTATGTGACAAAGCGCGCGAATGAAAAAATGCTTTTTTACGGTCTACGTGGAACGCCTTTGACTGTAGCCATCAGTGTGATTACGAACAGCGTGCTACTCTTTTAGAAATGGTACTGAAAAAGAAATCTAGGAGGAAGATTCTTAAATTTGTTTATTGATTTAGAGAGGGACTTTCCATGGTTCTTTAATTAAAGCACGCATAACTAGAGACACGTTTTCAGCCATTTTACCCCTGCTTACTCAAGAAACGTGAATGCGAATCGCTCGTAGCCGCGGCTTCCTGAGTGATCTTAAACGATCACGAAGGTTAAGCAAGATAGGGCGCGTTCAGTGCATGGACCGTCTATGACTAACGCTAGTGGCATTTTTTGAGCGGTTCCGTGCCTCGCAAGGCACGTTAAGCAGTTGGTGCCGGCTGCCGTCGATAGATGGCAGTCGTTAAGCCAAGTCAGAGGCCTGGCGGCTCGAAAACTTCTGACAGTAAGACCAGCCACTAGTCTTACTAGGTTCCACCAATCTGGACTTTGCCCCCGTGGTGGAGTATGCCCTATACCTTCCTCAGGGAAGAGACCCGTGGTGCCCCTCGGTGAGCACATTAATGGGTTGATGATGACTCGAGAAACGTGAAGTTTAAAAGCAAACAATTTACACTATTTTTACGGCATGGAGCGTATAATATTGACGCTTGTTTGGAATCCAATAGTTAGAACACCAAGCGTCCGAATGACGAACGCCTTTTCTAAAAATAAAAGTGAAAATTTTTATACATGGGAATATTTTGATAATATTTTGGAGTAAATTGCCTCGTAGGTCTAAAGCCGGGTCCAGACGGGTGTAACATGTAATGTAATCCACCGTGTAATGTAACACGAATTCTACATGTGGACGGCACTACGAGCATTACATGTAACTCTCGTAGTGCCGTCCACACGTAGAATTCGTGTTACATTACACGTTACATTCGTCTGGACCCGGCTTAACGGTACCACGACTGACCATAACGTAGGTCGTGGGTTCGAATCCCTTGCACAATGTCCAGTCATTATAGACATTCGAAATCGAAAATTTAATTATAATTCCAAAAGTTTTCAAACTTCGGTCAAGTGAATGGTACATTGGGACGACAATAAATCTCATTTTGCAACCTTGTCCGCAGTCCGGAACATTGTTAAAATTGCAATTAAATTAATTTTTGCTGTATGGTCGTGAAAAAAATTCCAAAAGTTCTGCAAACTTGGGGAAGTTTTCGATATAATATTTCATATCACGTATTAAATTTGCAACCAATCTAAGTGTACGGAACATTTTTTGTTATTGAAAATTAATGTTTTTTTTTTATTAAACTGAATGAAAACGTTCCAAAAGTTCTGCAAACTTGACACATATGTCGGAAAAATATACCGAACGGTTGTATAAATTTGCAACCTTTTTCGTTGACCGGAACATGTTTATTTATAATTCGTGGTTATTTTTTCGAGTAAGGTGGTCTCGGAATAATTACAAAAGTTTTGAAACTTGGTTGCAAACTTCGAAAACATCTATTCTGATGCATTCACAAATTTGCAACCTCATACGCGATCCGGAACTTTATGCAATTTGCAAAATTGTAATTTTTTTATTTTTTCACCTTCAAGAAAATTTCAAAAGTTCTGCAAATCGAGGAGACTGTTTAATTTTGGGATTAATGTCAGTATTTGAATTTGCAACCTCTCACGCAGTCCGGAATCTTGTGTGATGTCGGAAATTTAACTTTATGGCATTTTTCATTTTCGAAAAAATTTCAAAGTTCTGCAAATCGAGGGGACTGTTCAATTTTGGGATTAATGTTAGTATTAAAATTTGCAACCTCTCACGCAATCCGGAATCTGTGTGATGTCGGAAATTTAACTTTATGGCATTTTTCATTTTCGCAAAAATTGCAAAAGTTTTGCAAATGCATGAGACATGCTGAAAAATACTAAAACAAGTAAATGTCGACACTGACGATTGTTACATTCAAGCATTTAAGGAAAAACATTTCGAATAGATTGTCCGTAAATAATATCTTATTTCAATATGAGGTCAGTTAATAAGTGTTAAAACCTTACAAGTTAGCGATAAAACTTTGAATGCATGTTCAATGTAACAATCTGTAATTGAAGATACTGAAAATCTGATTTATTTGAATTTCGTAGAAATACATATCCGAAAAGAAATAATTATGAGCATTTGAATTTTTTTGTGTGGCCCTCCCACTCAAAAAAATTCCTGGATCACCATAATGTTCTTCCAGTTCCGTGGTACATTCCGATGACATTTCACATTCCACAATTGTATTATCCGGTGCACCATCTTCTGCATCTCCACGGTAGCGTTGTTACCATAGCAACGCGACCATTGGCCGCGTTACCATAGCAACGCAGGTATACGACGTTTCCGTGCGGAGTTTCTGGTCTTCCATCGGACGCGTCCCCCGGGTGGCGGATAGGGGAACGCCCTCCAGATATGGGGGGTACCGGCTTCGGCCGGCGCGGACCAAAACCAGAGGGAGCGGGACGTCCAGTGGTTTGCGCTGCTGGATGTCCCGCGGGGTCCACCATGGGCCCCGCACCCGTAACCCCACATTGAGCGGGGCCGGGGTCCTTCGGGCCGCGAGGAGACAACCTCTATAAAAAACACACGGTGGGGGCCCTCTCTATGTCCCTCTGTCCAGCAGAGGGCATGGAAGAGGGCTGGAGGGTCGGGGAGGGGCGCGAGATCCACAAGCCGGGCCTGGGAGGGACATTGCGGGAGGTAAGCTAGGGACCAGGGACTGGTCACCCCATATGGTCTCTGGCCGAGGGGTGTTTTTGTGGGAGGGCAACTTAGATGGGCCGAGGATCCGGGCAGAGGGCCACAACGGGTCCTCGGTAGCTGGAGGCTTGAGGAGCTCGCGCCTCTCCGCCAGGAGAGCCGGTGGCGCGGGGGACGCCGCGCGGACCTTGCGCCGCCGGTCGAGGGAGGGTCACAGACGGCAGGTTGGGGGACCTGCCGTCCGACATCGTGACGGGAGAAGGGGGTGGGGGGCCCATGCCCCTTCTCCAGTGAGGGTGGGCCCGACTCCTTGCGAGTCGGGTCGACGTCGCCGGGGCGCCGCTGTCGCATTCGCGTTGTGGTTTACCACTTGCGAGATCCGGCGGCGCCCCATTGCACGAGCGACAGGACGGCCCCCGGGGTGCTTTAGGAGGTATGCCTCTCCTATTATTAGGAGAGGGGAGTCCGACACACGGCCGTCGCCCTCCCCCAAGGGTGGCGGTTATGGTGCACAAAGCATTTCACCCCGTTAACAAAAAAAAAAAAAAAGGTATACGACGTCGCGGCGGCTTCGTATAGCACAAAGTTTAGGCCCTGAATATATAACAGCGATGTGTACGGAAATAATATTTTGCGTGAATGTGATTAAAAAATATTTCCGTATTCCGGATATGGTTGCAAATTCAAATACTGACATTAATCCCAAAATTAAACAGTCCCCTCGATTTGCAGAACTTTTGAAATTTTCTTGAAGGTGAAAAAATAAAAAAATTACATTGCACACAAATTGCATAAAGTTCCGGATCGCGTATGAGGTTGCAAATTTGTAAATGCATCAGAATAGATGTTTTCGAAGTTTGCAACCAAGTTTCAAAACTTTTGTAATTATTCCGAGACCACCTTACTCGAAAAAATGACCACGAATTATAAATAATTATAAATAAACATGTTCCGGTCAACGTAAAAGGTTGCAAATTTATACAATCGTTCGGTATATTTTTCCGATATATCTGTCAAATTTGCAGAACTTTTGGAACGTTTTCCTTCAGTTTAATAAAGAAAAACATTAATTTTTAATAACAAAAAATGTTCCGTACACTTAAATTGGTTGCAAATTTGACACGTGATGTAAAATAATATATTTAACACCACTCCAACTTTGCAGAACTTTTGGAATTTTGGTCTCAAGAACTGAGCAGATTATCATTTATTGCATTTTTAACAATGTTCCGGACCGCAGAACAGGTTGCAAAATTTTATAGTTTGTTTTAATACCATTCCCGACCTTCCATCAAAATTTGAAAACTTTTGGAATTATAATGAATTGATTGTCTTGACTGACTGGACTAAATCAAAAATCAAAATCAAGAATTTATTTCAACGTAAAGAATTTACATTCTGCTTATTGAATGTCAATGTACATACAGTTATGTATAATGTTAGCCGCTGCCTTGGGGCCATCTGTAGTGGAGTAAAAGGCAGCGAAAAAAAAACTCCACTCTGACCATCTTTTCTCAAATCACCTTAGAGCTAATACAAATAAAACATACAAAATAATATCTTGGATGTGTTGAACACTAGACACATTTATCCTCTGATTTAATTTAATATTAAACTACTATTTAATGCCATACGTCCTTGTCTTCTAAATAATCGTTGATTTTATAATAAGCTTTTTTGCAAAGAGTATGCTTAACACAATTCTTAAATCGCGTTGGGGGTAACTCTAATATATCTTGGGGTATCTTGTTGTAGAACCTTATACAGTGCCCCATGAAGGAAGTATTAACTTTTGCAATTTATGTTTATTCCTAGTATTAACGTTATGATGGCTACCAAGAGTTTCGAAGTCCTTAATATTTTTCCGAACGTACATATTTTCATAAATGTATTGGCTTGCAACTGTTAAGATGTTAGTTTCTTTGAAAAAATATCTTAGCGAGTCCCTACTACCTAGCTTGTAAATAAATCGGATCGCTCTCTTCTGCAAGATGAAGATAGTCTCAATGTCTGCTGCCCGGCCCCATAGTATTATACCATAGAACATAATACTATGGAAGTAACTAAAATAAACAAGCCTAGCAGTTGCAACGTCAGTAAGTTCTCGAATTCTTTTCACGGCATATGCTGCGGAGCTTAGTCTATGTGCCAATTTTATAATATGTGGACCCCATTGTAGTTTGGCATCGATTGTGATGCCCAAAAATACAGTATCTTCAACAAATTCTAGTTTATCATTTTCAATTACAATGTTGTTTTCAACTAATTTTACGTTAGGTAGGGAAAATTTCATACATTTTGTCTTTTTTGAATTTAACAATAGACTGTAAACCAATCTAGAACGTGCGAGAGAGCATTATTTGCTTCGTCAAGATTATTTTCCTGTCTCTTTATTTTAAAAACAAATTAGATAGTGCTATATGCTGATGACACGTCCATCAGCATATAGCACTATCTCACACATTTTTTGTACCAAAAACGGTAAATCATTTACGTAGACTAGGAAAAGGAACGGCCCTTAGATAGATCCCTGCCCAAGGGTTCCGTACTCGCAGTTTTATCCGGACTTTTCCCGGAGTTCAAAGACAGTTTTTTTTAATGATTTAATTAGGTACTGAATAGTTTTCAGTTTTTTTCCTATATTGGAAGCATAAGACGATATTTCTTGCCAAATTTCATAGTTCTAGGTCAACGGGATTTTTATAATATGAATTTTTATTCCCTTGAGTGTTGAAATATACGTTCTTTTTCAGTATAAACGAACGTATTTTTTTTTACATAAACTTAGCGGTTAGATTTTTTCACAGCTTCAAGGGACCGTAGATTTGAGT
This sequence comes from Yponomeuta plumbellus, assembly GCA_947310845.1. NCBI lineage: Eukaryota > Metazoa > Arthropoda > Insecta > Lepidoptera > Yponomeutidae > Yponomeuta > Yponomeuta plumbellus. Next base: position 2,123,609 of record OX371199.1, on the reverse strand, counting down.
ATTTGGTTTTATTTTCAACTCAATACCCTCTTGCGTTTCCGACATAAAGGGTTTGACATACGGTATATCCGATAGACGGACGCGCGGACGGACAGACCGACAACAAAGTTATCCTATAGGCCTGGTTTACATTTGCTTTATTTTCACGCTTTTTTAGCATGCTTTCCATAGAGGTTGAATAAAATAGAGACGGCAAAAACGTATGCAGATTCATAGCTTTTATTACGCACTATATGTAGTATATTATAAAAGTACTTTCAAAAAATCCTAAATACATGGTATACAATCAACCATTACCGATTTATTATTTGCTTATGTACTTATAAAAGGAATTGGCGTCTCTGTTATATTCTAGCTCTATGAAAAGCACGCTAAAAAGCATGAAAATAAAGCAAATTGAGGTACGTACAGAACCTATAAACAAACTAAAAGTGCGAATTTGATCACCAATGTAAGCACAGCGCGCTGGCAAATAAGCACGGAGCAAGGAACGGGTGCTTGGAGCCATTAACAACTTAATAGCTCTTACGTGCATATTGCATCTGCTGCCATTACCCCTTGATTGCATTCTTTAAGTTTGTTTAAAATCTATACCTACTGACAAGTTATTTCGTAAGCATATGATACGGCCATATACATTAATTCTTCACCATAGGAAATCTAGGCATCACCGCCTTAGCGAGACAAATATTCAATTACTTTCACATTTAACTGTGGCCTGATACTCAAATCCCTATAAACTCAAACAAAGCTATTTAGTATTTTGATCCTGGGGGAAGCTAACAGCACAGAAGCCTTTTATACCATATATTATACTGGGTGTTGATTTGTACAGTTTCATCCGACTCAGGGGTGGTTATTTACATGATACGGAAGCAAAAAAAATATTAAAAAAATTTTTTTTTTTTAGTGAAAAATCACCTAAAAATCATAAAGTTATATGGCTTAGCTTCTATCGTTTGCACTTGACGGGTCCGGCGGGCGTTACGCGGGGCGGGGCGGGAGAGTGCGCCCGCGCGCTCGCCGAGGCGCCGCAAAACAGGGGATTTTAGGCGATTTTCACTAAAAAAAAATCTTTTCATATATTTTTTTTTTTTTGCAAAAACAAAATATCTTTTTATGAATTAAATTGATTTAGTGGTGTTTGGAGCCTTAGGACAGGTTTGCAAGGAGATCAGAAACATCGAAAAGCGCCCGGACTGACGCCATCTGTACAAAGGTACGGCGGCCCCCAGTGGAAATCAAACCTACAACCTCTTTTTTCATAGTTTCTTCATTTCTGCCTCGATGGTCGAATCGTTAAGGCGCTTGCCTAAACGATTCGACCATCGAGGCAGTCATCAGAGTCATAATTTAATGAAATGTATATACAGGGTGTCCCGAAACTCAACGTTAAGCCGGTACCGGGTGAAAAGGCAAGTCAATCGATTTTTTATTTATTACGTACAATGAAAATGAAATACAAGCATAATGAAAACTAAAATGAAAATTAATAATGGGCAATTTTTTAAGTATTTTTTTTTAAAGTCTCCTTTTCTTACAAGCAGTGGAGCTTTTTGAAATTTTGTTAACAGTTTTAAGAAGCATTATTCAGAGTTGCCAAACAATAATTGGAAAAAGTAAAGATTTGTGGCAGCAGAATTTTTAAATCTTTTTTAACCTCCTCAGTCGAGTGTCGACAAAATAACAATAGAAAAATATTGTTATTTTCAAGGTCAGGACTGAAGAGGTTAAATGCCTATAGTTTTGTACACATTCAATTTTTATTCTATTTTTCTGATAACCAATATGATTTGCCTCTTCACGCGGTAAAGGCTTAACATTGAGTTTCGGAACACCCTGTATATTTGAAACATACCCTATGATATACTGTGCCATAGAAAAGTAGTAAGAAGTTTTCTACCAATCCGGACTAGGCCCCCGTGGTGGAGTATATATATATAGCCTATACCTTCCTCAGGGAAGAGACCCATGTCCCCCGGTGGGGTCATAATGGGTTGATGAGGAAGATGTTTTTTTTTATTTCAAGCACCAAAAACTTATTTGTCTCCCAGCAAAACAGTTTATGATAATGCACCTAGTACAAGTAATGGCATAGCAGCGGTAGACACACGGCCTCACATTCACATTCATATTCAGAAACAATGACTTTGTTTTCTAAGTTATTATATAAGTTGTGAAGTTTGAATACCATTCACTAATTTTGAAAAAAAAACCTTTGAACATGAGTATTTGATGTGTGCTCATATATTAGCACTTGAAATGCACATGCCGCAGAGGCATAAATGGCAATAAACCCATACTCGCTAGTGAGGGAAGGCCTGCATCTTGCAATGTGATGTGACAGCCTACATAAAAAGTACATAGCAACCACTCTCAATGTTTAATATTAACAATTTTCTGTAATTTTTGCTTGCTCATATTATAAAGAGGATAGTTTATATTATTATGTTTATATTATTATGGGGCAATCTGAAAATACTTATCCGATTGCAAAAATTTGTTTACCAATATTTAGAATGGAACTTCAGGGTGGATATCGTGGGTTAAGAACCAGAGTAGCGTAAGGGCAAAAACTGAAAAAAAGTCAAAATTATTGCAAGCAGATAAACTTCATTTTGGCAGTAAAAAAAAATCATTTTTTTGGATACGTTTTTTTTGTACTAAGCAATCGACTCACAATATCGATCCAGTTTTTTGGCACATAAAAATACGAAGGATTTGAAAGCGAATGGCGAAAACAATTTTTTTTACAATTTTTGCCCTTTCGCTACTCTGGTTCTTAACCCACGATATAGGGTATGGGTTAATCTGTTTACCATGCAAACAGTCTCGAGCCCTGCTATTTAATTAATAAATTGAAATAAATTGTCTTTGTGTCCAGCGAGGTTATTTTTTCTTTAGGGCTACTAAACTACTTAAGAGTCCTATTGCAGGGCACAGACCTTCTCTTAGAGAGAGAGAGCATGGACTTAATAACCACAGCAGCCTTTTTTTTTTAAAGTTTATTTAATACTCTAACAGCACAGCTAGTTTAGGAATACATACAAAAAGAAAATTAAATACAATGTTAGGTTGATGGTTCAGTGATTTCAAACGCTGAGCATGTCAACACTTCTGACTCAGGTTTGCTTCACCATTTATGCCTTCATCATCATCATCATCAGCTCACCTCTCCATTTTACCTAACTTACCAATCTTCGCGGTATCTCGCCTTTATGCCGTCACGTTTAACAATTATTTTACTTCTTTACCTATTAGATTTATTATCGTATTTTCCTGATCCTGTAGGTATCTGGAAACCATTGATGCGAGTACTAGGAAACGATTTTGTTAATTTAGTTTGAAACTTACAACAATATAACAACAAAATTATTTAGCACCGAAAGACAAGAAATACTTACTGGTGGTCAAATTTCTAAAGAGGCACTGCATTATTTCCAAAAATAGATTTAACAAAATATTGGTACAACGAAGTTTGTTTCGAACTTTCTGACGTTTAATGTCAAAGCAGCGTTTTTTTTTTTTTTTTTTAATTGGTTTTACGGCTCTGGGTACAAGCCCTTTTAAGCCTTGCTTCACTTCAATATTATTATTCACTATATTTTTTAACAGTGTTTGTGATAAATTTATAGAGAGTTTTAAAGTACAGTTTATTAGATAGTAATTCTTGTAAATTATTAGGCACTTCTTTGTCTTTGTTCGAGTCACTCGATTGATTAATTACACTTAATTCACTACACATCACTAATCTTTCCATACCGAAAGCACGGCATATCATAAATAAATGTTCTAGGTTAGAATTTTCAGCTCCACAGTAGGGACAATCCGAATTTTCCACCAGTTTGAGCCTTTTCAGGTGAGTTTTTGTGTGACAGTGACCAAATCGCAGTCTATTAATAGTTGTTATAAAGTCTCGGCTGTCTGCTTCTCTATTATCATGGTACCAGGGTTCAGCGGGCAGGGCTTTTTGTATCCCTGCGTACCATCTGCCTTTTTCTTGGCTTGCAGTTGCCCAGTAATCAACCCATAATGCTTTCAGGTTTCCAGCCATGTGAGCATAGAAGTCCGTGAATGGTATTTTCAAGGTTGAAGAGTGATCTTCATCAAAGTTGGATCTTACAGCTTTGTCTGCTTCTTCATTACCAGTAATGCCGCAGTGAGAAGGTACCCAATTAAAACTTACATATTTGTCTCTTAGAGTTAATTCATACAATACTTGCCTAATATTATACACTATATAATTCAAATTGAATTTGAAACTGGAATTTTCTAATGCTGCTAGAACGCTTTGTGAATCAGTGAAAATAATAATATTTTTACAATTTACAAATTCATTAATGTACAATAGTGCTGAGAACACTGCATAGCATTCAGCAGTAAAGATGCTACATTGGTTATCAATCTTAAAACAATAACTTATCTTTCTCTGTGGGTCATAATATGCAGATGACACATTATTCTGGCTCTTAGAACCATCTGTGTATAGCCTGTAATAATGTTCATCAACTGAGGCTAATAACTCATATTGGTTAGTAATGTTAAGTTGAAGATTATTTACATTATAATTTACAAGTGCATCGAAATCCATGTTGTACAGTGGCCAAGGGCTACTTTTGTGCATATTTACGGAAATATCATTTACATGACTTAAAATTCTTAATAAGCTTGGAACACATCCAGATATTACATTAGAAATATTTACATAAGGTCCTGACATGTTAAAGGGCAATGGGTCAAGAGGTAGGATTCTACTGATAATGTGTTTGTTGTCTGAAGCTACTATTTTAAGACAAAATCTTTCAGCAATTTGCAATCTTCTCAAGGTTAGAGGAGGAATGCAAGCTTCACACTGCATTGCATTTATAGGTGTGGAGCACATGGCTCCTGTTATAATTCTTAGAGCTTTATTTTGTAAAACATCTAATTTTCGTAATAAAGTAGGACTACAGTTCATGTAGGCTATAGAACTATAATCAAAATGACTACGTACAATACTTTTGTACAACATTGATAAAATTTTAGGGTCTGAACCCCAGTGAACACCTGCAAGAGACCTAAGCACATTCAAAGCTCTTGAAGCATTCTTAATCAAGTAATTAATATAATTTCCAAAAGTCAATTTTTGGTCCAAGTAAACACCTAAAAACTTCTTTTCAGAAACCCAAGGCAAAGCCATGCTATTAAACATTACAGAAGTATTACAACCCAATACTTTCTTTGAGAAAATCATTGCGGCACTTTTTTCTGGACTTATATTTAACTTTAGCTTATTACAATAAAAAATTTTAACTTGTGAAAGACCTCTAGTCAAATTATTTACAGCTATATTCACATCTCTATTTACACTATATAAAACCAATCATCAGCATATTGAAGATATTTAACATTTTGTGCCGTGAGGAACTTATTTAATTGACAAGTGTACAAATTATAAAGCAAAGGCGAAATGGTTGCACCTTGCATTGTTCCTTTATATACATTTCTAGGTCCGTGGATGTTATTATTATATTTAACAAATAACTGTCTCTCATATAGGAAATTGAATATCCATTTACAGACTCGTCCGGGAATTCCTAAGTCCTTCAAGATGCCAACCAGGACACTTGGATCGACATTGTCAAAAGCGCCCTGTACATCCAAAAATGCGCATACAGTGGATGAATGACTAAAAAAAGAACTGTTTATGTCAGCCAGTAATGAAGTAAAGCTTTCTGCAGCGCTCCTCCCCTTACGGAAACCAAACTGTTCTGCAGGTAAGATATTTTTTGATTCCACAAACCAATCTAGTCTAACCTTTAGCATGTATTCAAAAATCTTACCTACACAAGAAGATAATGATATAGGTCTGTATGAATTATGGCTATTTTCTGGCTTGTCAGGTTTTAATATAGGTATGACACATTGCGTCTTCCATGAAGAAGGAATGGATTGAGTTTTCCAAAGAGTGTTGTACAGTTTGAGCAAAATTTTCTGTGCATCACTGCATGTTTCGAATAAGCTTATAAGGAATATTATCTAAACCAGGCGTGGTATCTTTTCTGGATCGAAGTGCACTTTGAAACTCTGTCCACGTAAAACTTTCAGAAAGAAAAGAGCTTTCAGGCTCTAATTCATTAAACAAAGAATTTAATTTATTTGTATCAATATTCTTTTCAGGTGGTGAAATTGGAGCATACTTATCTAGAAAGGCTGGGATCCATTCATCGTTTTTTGAGGTCTTAAATGAAGATATACGTTTAAATCGGCGAATATGGTTCCAAATAACTGAGACAGGTGTGTATCTATTAAATGAATCACATAATTTTCTCCATCCATTTTTTTTTTTCCGCTAATAATTCTCTTTTTAAGGGCATCTAGTTTCTTATAATTTATAAAGCTCTCCAAAGATGACTTTTCCCTATATTTATTTAAGGCTTCAATACTATTTTTAACTTTTGGAATGCATTCATCTTTAATTTTATTAAGCATATCACAAAATAAGTTATAGCTAACCAATGGGTTTTCAGAATCAATAAAAAAGTTCTTAAAAATATTGTTTGTTTCAGATGAAAACTTATTCCAATCAGCGTTGCTGTAAACATATCGCTCCATGGCTTCACCCACCTCAAACTTTTGGACTGCTGTTTGAATGTCAACTATTGTTGGGTAGTGGTAGCTACCCATGGGATCACTATGAACTCGCCATTCACATAGGGGAGCTATACTTGGACTAACACAAGAGATATCAATGGCTGACTGATTCTGATGAGGCCTGCCTACTGTTGTTGGTAAGCCTGTATTCAATATACATAAGTCACACTCATCTAATAAGTTATAGACATCAGAACCTCTAGAATTGATGGATCTGCATCCAAAAGCCACATGATGGGCATTGCAGTCCCCTGCCATAAATAAGGGTTTCGGTAATGTGTTTATTATTTGTTTCAGCTGCCTGCATCTGAAGCGACCCCCTCTCGGAGGACAGTATAAACATAAAATGGACAAATCGCCAACATCCGTTTTAAGAACTACAGCAACTGATTGTAAATTATCATTATAACGTGTTTGAATGCATTTGTATTTAAAGGTGTTTCTAATAAGTATTCCAACTCCACCATTACCATTGGGCCCATCCTGTCTAACAAAATTATAACCAGAAATCCTGAAATCACTTTTCTTTTTTAGCATGGTCTCATTAAACAAACATATATCAATATCGCTCTCAGATAGAAAATCGATTAATAATGGTTTTTTACTGTTTACACTTTCAACATTAAATTGAGCTATACGTAAATACTGCTTATCCATTTTTTAAATTGCTTATTAGTACATCCTTAATAACTGAGGTGGTGATTTTTTCCCCATCTTTGGAGTTCGCCAAGCAAACCAAAGCAGCAACCAAACCTTTTAATATTACGTCATTTTTTATAATTTGATCAATAAGTGTTTCCGAGGAAACTACTTCTGGTGACACAATAGGTGATTTCGAAATAATCGAGATAGGTGTGGAAGAGGTTTTATTGCTGGCTGTTGGTGCTTTTCGTTTTGGTAGCGTGGGGAAATCTGCAGCATAATTCTTTAATAAATTTTCTCTGTCTGACTTATTAACAGCACTTGCATAAGTGACTCTATTCTTTTTTTCCTGTATCTTACTTTGTTTAACCGGACAATCCCTCGAGATGGCCACATGAGCCCCACCACAATTGATACATTTTAGTTCCTGCTCATTGGTGCAGTCCGAGTAGCGGTGCTCACCTGCGCAGAGGGAGCATCGCTGCTTGGAACGGCAGACTCTCGCTCCATGATTAAACTTTAAACACTTAAAACATTGCAACAAAGGTGCAATGTATTCCTGAACGGGGTATCTGAATATATCTAAATAAACCGCGTCTGGCAGCGCATTAGATAGGAAAGTCACACTTACAGATTCGTAAGGCTTGATCTGTCCATTGACTTTGCGGGTGAACCTTCTCACCCCGATGATCTCGACGGATGCAGTGAGCTCTTCGTTGCTTATATTTGTAGGAACATACCTGAGGACTCCTATTTTCTCGATTGCTCTGGCTGGAATGTAGGCTTTGAAGCCATGTCTATTAAGGAAATCCTCATTCTGGAGGAAATTGTTGGCATTGTTTTACTGGGCAAAAGTAATTGCAAGTTTCGTAGCCGAAATGCGTTTTATATCAGACACGCCTTTGATATCATTTCTGAACAGACTGGCTAGAAAAAGTGGATTTCTGTTGCCGATGTTCTCGCCTTTGCTGCTCTCTACGAAGACCGTCAGCGCAGCGGGGTCTGCATTCTCCGGGAAAAGCCTAACATACCCAGGCTTGATGTATGGTAAATAACATTCATCACTTAGTTTTGCACTATTTGAAACGTCCCCATCACCGGAAGGTTCGTTTGAATCTGTCTCTACAATTCTTCTTTTTTTAGGTCCCTGCAGCGTCCCAGGGGGCTCCGCCCCTGGGTGCGACATTTTTAAAAACTATTCACACGTAATATTAGTTATTTACAACACAAATAACACAATTAAATTAATTTCGGAAAAAAGTTTTTCAGAGTTTCGAAATTCGCGCCCTCTTCTTTCAAAAGCCCGCCGAAGAATCTCAAAGCAGCGTTGCCAGACTGTGTTGCCAGAATTACCGTAAAATGCACCCCAAAATTACCGTACAATTACCGTACACCATGGATGTAATCGTACACACTGATTTTATGATATAAAAATGAGATAATCACTTATTTTCTATTAAACATAACACTTGTCGTAAATTACTTAATAAGTTCTTATTTCTTAAATAATAATGTAGTTTTATCCGGTAAAAGTAACTCAAAACTTTTTGCCCATGAAAGTGAAACTGCTTGACCAGTAGTTGGTTTAATGCCTCAATTTGATGATTCAGAGATATTTCTTACCCAAGAAAAAATAGATTTTGTCGTTATATTCAGACAAATTAAACAAACAAACAAACACAAGGAGTCGATCGGCCTATCGAAAGACAATTCTCATTTCAGTTTTAGTTTCGGATTCGGATCGTTGGTATTCGTACAATCATTCATGAATGAAGAAAGAAAATAGCGAAATATAGACTGAGATTAGACGCCAATTTCAAATTACCGTACAATTTGTCGAATTTAGGCAATGTTCTTAGAATTACCGTACGTTTTTGGTACCACGATAGATTACCGCACAAGGCTTGAAAATACCGTACAAATACGGTAATTACCGTACGTCTGGCAACGCTGCGTCAAAGTAACGTTAACTGATTGCAATTGCACACTGTTGAATTAAAATCTAGAGTTTCGATTGAAATTTAACAACGTTGGAACATCATTATGCACTACCAGTGCTGCCAGATGCTGGTTGACCTATGTCGCGAAAATTTTGAAAAACTATCGCTAAATTCTCTTCAATTTACAGCAGCCCAAATTGCCTAAATTAATCGTTCTAACCCAACATAACAATGAATAATTTTATTGCGGCACCTGTACGCAGCAATTTTCTAAAATTATCTCAATTAGTCTTAAAAAGGGAATTACACATGTCATGTAAATCTCCGCTTATTGAATTATTACAACGCTGTGTCAAATAAAAAAAAACGCAAAAAAATTGTTAAACCAATCAGTACACAAACTTTCGCAAAAAAAAAAAACCCATGAATTGTACATTTTTGGTCCGGATAAACTTACGGGTGTTTTTACCGGACGAGTCTGACCAGGTTTCGCTCCGATTCGCAGAGCTTAATCATGGTGAGCAGAGAAGGAGCTTGCGTCGTCGGTTGCTCGTCTCGTCTCAAAGTGCGGGCAAGCGCGCGTCACGCCCGCTCCGAAATGTGGGCCACGGGTGGGGCGGGTGCGCTGGCAACGGCTCCGGGGAACTCCCGCTCGCTTTTGCTGCTTTCTCGTCGACAATGCCGCTGGGCATCACGGCGCAGACACAGCTCATGACATTTTCGTTCATGCAGTGTCTTTTTAGATTTACACTTTCACCGTACTTTCGTAGAATCAATTTCCAGGTCGGACTCGTCCGATGAAAACACCCGTAAGTTGATCCGGACCAAAAATTTACAATGTGTAGTGCTTACGAAAGTTTTAGTTCAAAAACCTATGAATGGATATTATTTCTAGGGTCACGAATCAAAGAAAGTTCCTTCTAGAATATGGATATGAGCGGTCACTAAATAAAAATATATTTTTATTTATTTTTAGGTGCTGTAGTTTTCGAGAAAAACAATTCTATATTTAATTTCGCTCAGTTGTACAGATCATTACGCCATCGCAGATTAATGCAAAGTTAGAAAGTATCATTCATTCGAATCTGTCAAAAATAATTAGTCTGTTGCCTTTAAAAAATAAATACTGAAGTAGGTACATACAGCGCCACCTTTATATTATAAAGGTGGCGCTATTATGTTCAGGTGGGCAAAATTCTTACTAACTAATTCGTTGTAAATTCTGTTCCCCGTTTCTTGTTTTATTTATACACTTACTAAGATTTATAGATATAAATTATGTTCATTAAAATTTAAAGACGGGTTAAAATATTCTCATTTTTCTAGGTAAATTTCTTAAATGTTACTACGAAATAAATGTTACTACGAAGAGAATACCAAAAAACTGGATGTTATTGAAAAACTCATAAGAAACAAAGCCCAGAAAGAAGTAACCCGGGAGAGTATATTGCCGGAGAAGGAATCGAACACGGCAAAAAAACTCCAATAACGTTTGCAAAAGCGGTAAAGCTTAACAAGCCGCTGGTAGTTGAAAAAAAGTCGCAAATTTTGGAGAGTCGGGCCACGAAATCTATTAAACTACCGGAGATGCCATCATTGGATGGTAATAAAACGGAAGAAATAGAAACAAATCAGGATGGAGATTGGAAGGTGGTAAAGAGGACGACGAAAAAGTACCCACGGGCGGAAGTAAAAAAAGGAGGATGTAAGAGTTCGGTAGACATTCAAGGGACAGAGCGAAAAAAAATTCTCCATGTATGGCGAGTGAAGAAAGATACAACTGCGGCATCAATGGAGACATTTGTCAAGAAAGTTTGCGGAGAGAGTTCAGAAATAAAGGTCGACGGCATAAAACATAAGACGGAAAGGGACTATGCATCGTTTATAATAGCGGTTCCCGAAAATATGTATGAAAAGCTGTGTGAGCTGGAAAATTGGCCAATAAATATAGAATATTGTGAGTGGGTGTGGTTTCGGAGAAATGAAACCAAACCCAACCACCAAACATGAATACACAATGTACTATCAAAATGTTAGAGGATTGAGAACCAAACTTGATGATTTGAGTGTTGACTTATTTGCACTGACGGAAACAGGTTGTACTCAATCCATACAGGATGCAGAAATAGTCCCCGAAGGATTTACAATTCTTCGCTGCGACAGAGCGGACGGCCGCAAGCAAGGCGGAGCGTGTCTCGTGGCCACACCTCGATTTGAGATTCGCAGAGTAGCAACGCCGGGAATGTAAAAATTGATGACCGGGTCTTCGAACTGGTGGCTGGTGCGGTGTGCTTGCATAATAGACTGCTATTTTTAATGTGTTGTGTGTACATACCGCCGAATGCTAATGATGCTGAATATATGTTAATGTTTAGAATAATAGAACAATATTGTGATAAGTATAGTAGGGTAATAGTTTTAGGTGATTTTAATCTGTTTTCTAGTACATTGGAAATACGTAATTATTACGAATATTTTTAATCATACTGTGAGTTCACTCAGAGCAACATGATTGGGAATTGCAACGATCGGCAACTGGATTTAGGGCTAAGTAAGTTTAGTGATGATGATTCGAGGGTGGGGGTGCGAGCAGCAGGGGCGCCGCTGTTGCTGGTGGACGCGTATCACCCGCCGCTGGAGCTGTCTGTATCGGTGTGCGGCCGCGGCCGCGCTCGGGCCCGGCGCCCAGCGCGCGGACTCATCGCCGCCGCGGCACGTCAACCTTAACTATAGCCACCCAAACGAGTCGCGCACGGAGCCGACCGGTTGGAATTTTAACAAAGCCGATTTCTTTTTACTTTACTCGACTATAGCAGCAGTGGATTGGGCGCCTATTTATAGTATAGATAACATAGAACAATCTTTAAACTTTTTTTACAGTACACTAAATTGTATATTTGATGACTGTGTTCCAAAAAAAAAAGCGATGTTGTATAAACTCTGAGTACAATTACCCAGAGTGGTATACAACGGACTTGATTCGCGACATTAAATTAAAAGGAATTCTTCATAAAAAGTACAAAGCTAGCAAATCATTAGTAGATTACAAAGAATTTTCAATTTGCAGAGCACGGGTTAAACGTTCTATCTTGTTAGCACAAGAACCGGTGTCCACAAAAAAATATTAGGAATGAAAAAGTATTGTCCGATGAAGAGTGCGCCCAGGAGTATGCAAATTACTTTCACTCAGTGTATAGCCCAGACCGCGCTAAGCTAGATATCTCCGCGGCGATCGGAGTGGATCCAACGATCCGACGTGGATCGGCTACAGCTGGAGGAGGTAAGTAGTGCACTGGCGCGATTAAAACCGAAACGGTCGGCGGGACCAGACGGATGGAATACGATGGAAGACGTAATGGAATCTGCGATTCATAAATCGGTTCTCTGCCAGGTCGAGTCACAGGTTTCGGACGCTCAGCCTGGTTTTCGGCCAGCTCGTAGCGGGATACCGCCGTTTAGCCAAAGTATTTTTTGCCAAATTTTACTTCCCAATAAACTTATTATTTGGCATAAATATAGTTGACGATTAGGTACTAATTATTATTGAACGGGGGGTCGGCGATGTAAAGAATACGTGGCAACAGAAATATAGGTGCGACGACGCGCGTAGTGAAGCGGAGCGCGTCGGAGCGTTAGGTTCTCTATGTAAGATCGAAAACAGACTCGACTTTGTTGTGTCATTTACACACATTGCCGGCAGCGTATTCGGTATTGTATGGAAAGGTACTTTTTGCCAAACGATACTTTTGACTGAATAATGCTTGGTAAAATGAATTTTGACCAAGTATTTATTTGGTAAACAATAACTTGCCATAATAACTTTTGCTAACTGTTTATTTGCTTTAAGTTGTTTTGAGAAATGTTTTTTTGCCAAGTGATAATTTGCGGAAAATAGTTTGGGAAGTAATACTTTGGGAAACGATTTTTGGCAATACATTAGTAAACCGCTCGTAGCACATCTAGCAACCTTCTCAACTTTATGTCACAGGTAATCCCAAAAGTGGACAGAGGGGGTCAGGTAGATGCTGCCTATTTTGATTACAAAAAGGCCTTTGACTTGGTGGATAATGATGTTCTACTTAAAAAATTAGCAAGTGTAGGTTGTACTCCACAACTACTTAGGTTCTTCATTAGTTATATGGGCGACAGAACACAATATGTGGAGTACAACGGAAACCGGTTTGAGCAATATTTTACCAGGTCTGGGGTGAGCCAGGGCCAGTAACTTAGGCCCACTTGAATTCGCAATAATGATAAACGATTTGCCGATGGTAGTAAAAAATGCAAGTTGTTTATTATTTGCGGACGACCTCAAACTATCTTTACCAATAAGTAACGACTCAGATTGCAATAAGCTACAAGAGGACATTGACAGAGTGGTACAATGGAGTATTAACAATAACTTGGAACTTAATGTATCCAAATGTGTACTGATATCATTTACCCGGAAACGAAACCCAATAACTAGTGTCTATACCGTAGGAGATAAGTCAATCCAGCGAGTAAGTGTAGTCAGAGACCTGGGAGTTCGATTGGCCTCGGACCTAAACTATCTGCAAAAAGGCGTACAGGAATCTGGGTTTCATACTCCGCAAGGGACGGGCTTTTTCAAGCATAACAGCTATTGTTACCCTATATAACGCTCTAGTTAGGAGTCAACTGGAATCGAATGCAGTCATCTGGGCACCTCATGAAATGAAATATCGTCTCATGATGGAACGCATACAAAATAAATTTTTACGATATTTGTATTTGCGGCAGTACGGGGTATACCCGTTTTACCCATTGATGTACCCTACACTTTTTATTTTAGGAATGGTAGGGTATAACGAACTCAGGGTGAGGAGGGACCTCTCACTGGTATCATATATGCACAAAGTGCTGATGGGTAGGATGTGCAATCCGGTGGCGTTGGGGCGATGAGTCTGTGCGTGCCGGACGAGTACGTGGGGCGCCGCCGCCGGCCACCGCTGCTGCTGGTGCCGCGCGCGCGCACTAACCTGCTGGCGCAGGCGCCACTGACGCGCGCGCTCCGCACTTTGATTGTCATCTCGGATCAAACGGACCTCTTTCATGTTGCTCTGAGTGAATTCAAGAGAGTAGCGTTGTTTGTGCTGTGCTATGGGGAACGCTTATGTTGATTTGTATTACATAATATGTTATATGGATAATAGGTTAATTTAATTAAATAGTTGTTAAGGTATTAGACATAATATATTTTAGGAAATTGTAAGTTTCATACCAATCGAATTAGGCTAAGCCTGTAAAGATACGTATAAGTGAAGAAAAAAATAAATTCTCCGCTAGCGCCGCTATCAACTGTACCTACATAAACACGTCAAAGCAGAAATCACTGACAGAGCAGTGATAGTTTTTGTTTAAATGCTTCAACGTTGAATGGCGTCTGTTTTGCCTTTTAGAATGAGAAGGTTTTCAGAACCAAAATCATGAATGAAAATCTTATCTGAGGTAAAAACTAAGAACGTAAGGCTTTCCAGTTTAGCTTCCTTTTCATATACAGCAAAGGAAAAAAATCCCGAATTATTGTCCATTGTCTTGAAAGATACCCCAAATGGCGATAAATTGCCTAACCTGGCAACACTGTGCAAAACGCGTCACGTCATTTCATGTCAGTTGTTTTATTATTATATATCTATTTTTACAGGGCCTGTACGAAACTTTAGCCGACGGATGTTCGGAAAACATTTGTTACAAAAAATTGAACTTTACGTCATGATGGCTGAAAACGGAATCCTCATGTCAGTTGTCATTGTCACTCAGGGCCACAGACCTACTAAAGTCTCAGGGTTGGATTGTCACTGTTGTCTTGTCTTGTCTGTCACTTCTGTTAGTCAACTTTCAACTTTGTGTCGAACTCAGGTGTCGAACAAAAATACATATGTACATACATATACACAATAGTAAAGATACGAAAGTAGCCTTTGATAAAACTGATAAAAGTGCTAATTTATATTTATGAATGCACAACACAAAAGAGCCTACTATTACAACGCAGTAAAAGAACTTTGGACTTCAGTGCCAAGGCGTAATCGTGAAGTGAAAGTGTTCTGAACTTATTTTTATAAAAACTTAGGATTTCTGCGATGGAGCCGACCGATAAGTCACCGGTAACTGATGAACAGTTGAAGCAGTTGATTCCAGACTCGCCACCAAGTCGCCTGGATGAATATCTCAACAAAGCTTCCTTTAACTGGCGCCGGATGAAACTCGTCTATGATAATGTTGACACTATAAAGTTAAAGGTAGGTGCCCCCCAGCGTCGTTCTCTCAAACGCTAGCCAGCTGGCTAGCAAAGGAAACACTCTGGAGAATGACAAGGGAAGGAAGGATAAGGTCCCTCCACCATTTCCATCATACAAACCCTTTTATCTCATTCTAAGTGGTTGAGTAAATGCTGTGCAAGTGATACAACATATTTTAATAAGTGATGACTTTTTATTGCACTGCCATGGCCATGCTCATCATCATCATCAACCCATTAAGTCCCAAGGGGCACGGGTCTCTTCCCTGAGGAAGGTATAGGACATGCTCCACCACGGGGACCTAGATGGATTGGTGGAAGCTTGTAAGAATAGTGACAGGTCTTGTGTAGGAAGTTTTCAAGCTGCTCTAAGGCCTCTGATTTGGTTTAACAACTAGCATCTTTCAACGGCAGCCAGCACCAACTGCTTAATGTGCCTTGCGGAGCACGGAACCTACCATCCGAGAGGTCCCGGGTTCTTGGACCTCTCGCATGGTCGCCCCAGGCTGGGGCGAAAAATAAACTCAGGTCTTGGATGTCTACATGTTTGTGATATCGCTGTTTCTGGTTCCCACAACGCAGGGTATCTTAGTGTTGGGCCAGAAGCAATGTATGTGCCTGTATGAAAATGTTTGTTTATTCTCCCTTAGGAGTCCTCGTTAAACCTTCCAATGCCAGGGTGAAAATATGAAGAGACAATATGGTCACCGGTGACCTACACGGTGTTGAAAGTGTTAAGGGCTTAAAAGACTGAAGAAAAAAAAGGCAAAGTAAAGTGCTGACTATATAATATACAATTTTTATTGCCTGTTATCTTTTACTTTAAAAAATGGAGCATGTAAATACACCTTGAAAAATAATGATTTTGCAGTCAGTACCCTAGTACCCTAGTCAGTATATGTTGATTCATAGGTTTAAGGTTTACTACACAGTGACATGATTAAGGTCATACCTGATTTACAAAGTAGGTAAAACTCTGTTCTTTATAGATCTATCAGTTGTTGTTTATTAGTTATTGGAATCTTCCATGAACAACGGTCAAAAGTGGACATCTGAGGCAATATGCTCCCCTAGTAGTTAAAGGACCCAAGAAGATCAGTTGTCATGGGTAATGCGTTTCTACATTTATTAATTTGTGTTCCAGCAAGACATCTGGAATTTCATGGAGAGGCACCCACTGTTCCAGCATTCTGACGCATCCCTAACTCTGGACGAGGAACGCAACATTTCTGTGAAGCGTATGTACGCTATGTACAATGAGAGATTTGTACCCACGATGAAGGTAATTGGTGTCAAATGTTACAATATGCAAATTGCTAGAGTACACTTAATTAAATAAAGTAACCAAACAGGTATTCAGCTCTACTTTTGTCTAAGTTACATGAGTGAGAGGCAAATACTTTTTTACTTAGGCACTTCCTTGTTTGTACTGCAAGTTTCATGTTATATCACTGATAAAATATAAGAGTTTCATGTTATATCACTGATAAAATATTAGAGTGCAAAGGTGTTCATTGATAACAAGCTCAAGATAAAATTTCTATTTTGTAGGAGATAAATAACTTTTTCATGTGATTATGATGATTAAATAAATGAAAAACATCGAAGAGTCATAAACAGCAGGCTTTACGTTAACACTAGAACGATACGATGGTAGTAGTCATTTGACTGCAATATGAATTTGGAATAATTCAATAGCTATTTCACTTTAAACTTACTTACGTGACTTTTAATAATATTAAAAGTTACATGAAATTACTATAAAAGTTGAAGATAGCGGAATGCCCTCAGAGACAGCGGCAGTCTTTTGACGGTATGATCTTACAAATGATGTAATTGTAATATGAGGCTTAGGACAATAAGTCTCTCTATGCATTGCTCATAGCCCCAGCCGCCTGAGTCATTTTAATCGATCACGAAGGTTAAGCAACATAAGGCGCGTTCAGTGCATGGATAGGTGACCGTTCTATGACTAACGCTAGTGGCATTCTTCCGAGCGGTTCCGTCCACGTTAAGCTGTTGGTGCCGCAAGGCACGTTAAGCTGTTGGTGCCGGCTGCCGTCGATAGATGGCAGTTGTTAAGCCAAATCAGAGGCCTTATGGTCCGAAAATAGAGCTCCCCTTTCATAGAAAGTCAGTGTGGGATATTCATAAAACCAAAATATGGAATGTGTCAGGTATACGTTCCTTTAATGTATATTGTAGTATGAATGATTTTAGTTACTCCGCGCCAGAGAAAAAAAATATTTAGTTTTTTTTTGTATGGGAGAAATTACTTAAAGTACATTTTCTTGCGACTGAACGAAACTGAAGGGATGGTACACATACGAGCTATTGCCGCTCTTAAGGCGATTAAGTTGACATACCACTCGTGTACCTTTGGGTGCCGCTTCACACGTAGGAATTTTGTGAAATTTCAAATTTTCGGTATTGATTATTTTATGTATGTGACGCAAAATTAAGGTGCTGGGGAATTTGGTAAAATATATTTATAATATGACGCAAATACGCCCCTAAAGTTATATAAATTGTAATATAATAATTTTAATTACTTAAAAAATCAAAAAGTTTAAAGTTAAAGTGCTATGATAGATGGTAAAATAGTTTCTAAATTATCAGAAAAATCAACCCAGACTTGTGGCATATGTAAAACACTACAAGTCTGTGGTTGTGCGGATGTTGATGCACCTTCGTTTACGAGAAATTCGGAACTAGAACATCCATTTCCTTTTCAATGAACACACATAAGTTTAGCAGAATTGTTTTAAGTCCCTTTTTTCATTTTCTGACAAATCAACACTACCTATTCACAAACACTTCAAACAACACATTGGGATCTGAGAGATTCTAGTTCCGAATTTCTCGTAAATGAAGTTGCATCGAAATGAAGTTGAAGTTGTTTTCCCAGTTAGCAGAGGAGCCCAGGCTGTTCCAGGCGGAGACAGAGGCCATGTTCATGTTCGACAGCTCGCTGGCCGTAAAGCTGTCTCTCACCTTCCGCATGTTCGCAAACACCGTCCGCGGCAGCGGCCAGCCGCACCACTTCCATCTCATCGAGGATATCGAGGACGCTAAGGTGGGTTCCGTGGTCCCCGACTTCCCCGAAGAAAAAAAGTAAATAAAAAAAAATGTAGATAGATAGATAGAATATTCTTTATTGTACTCATAAATAACATTTACATATATTGCCGCCAACATTTTTTTGTTATTTTTTTTACTTAACAAAATCAACAAAAATGTTATTCAATTATACACAAAAAACACATTATACTGCCGCCGTACGGAGAAAGGCCGTAACTTAGTTGAAACTAGTTTTGAGTAAATTAAAATCTTGTTTGAATTGAAGTTTGAAACATTAATATTAACTTTAGGCCGATGATAGTAGTTTTAAAATTTATAGAAAAATATATTACATTTTTACGGTTTGTGTTTTGTTTCCGTATAGACTAGCCTTTCTAATAATTTGCAGATTTCCCTTTTACTTAAGTAAAAAAAATATTTTAAGTAATATAATGTTAAGCAAGAAAGCCATAATTAGAAAGTGAAGGCTTTTCTTATTAAATTTATCAAGTCATCAGTAATATAATTTTGGATATTTCTTCAGTTGAAAAAGCCTTAATTTCATTTTTTCCAAAGAAAACTCTATTAAGAAAACTAACTATTAATATTATGGCATGAAATTTAATTTTATGAAAAAAAGGTATCAAAATTAAAACAAAAATGATCGAAATGAACGCTATGAACCAAAAAAAAAGATTTAATTATTGCCAGTTATTCGAATGTTTGTTTTTATTGTATGTTATAAGAAAGGAGGTTATTTTAATCTTTGTACTCTTTGTAACATTCAAATAGGCTATTTGACAGTGTGAAAAAAACTGTATTGTTTATACGTATTCGTAAAACCGCCTTAAGCCATTTTAACTAAAAAAATATTATTTATAAAATAGACACAGGATAAGTAAACTTTTAGTCCAGATCAACTTACGGGTGTTTTTTTTTATCGGACGAGTCCAACCAGGTTTCGCTCCGATTTGCAGTACGAAGCATCCGTAAGTTGATCCGGACTAAAAGTTTACAATGTGTTGTGCTTACGAAAGTTTTAGGATAAAATTTTATAATTTTATGTATCTGCAACTATCACACTAATATTATAAACGTGAAAGTTTGTGTGTGTGTTTATATGTTTGTCAGTCTTTAGCGCTGAAACGGCTGGACGGATTTTAATAATATTTGGTATGGAGTTAGCCGATACCCTGGATTAAAACATAGGCTACGTTTTACCGCGGGGAAATATCTTATTCCTACGGGAAAATCGATGAACCGCGGGTAACACCGCGGGGCACAGCTAGTTGTATCGAAAACGGCCTGGATTGGCCGATTTTATGATGACGTCACAGTTCAGTGAAAATGGCGTCTGTCGTTAATGTCGTTCATACGTTCATTGGTTTGTTTACTGGTATGTGACGTCATAATTTCTGTGCGATGCCATATTGCCCAAGATACCGTTTTGGCGGGTTGTTTCAAACGTAAATTATTGTTCGCCTTTTTTTGCAAGAAATCCACGAAAGAATCTAAAATGACCACTTTCTGAGGACTCCATGAACACCGACAAAAAATATGAGATGGTGTTCAGAAATCTGTCAAATAGCCTATTGTGTTGTGATCGATCGAAATTTGTATGAGAGAACGCGTTCGAAATTCAAAAATCGGCTTCATAGGATGGCTGTAATTCGTACCTTCTCTACACTTTTCTCATACAAAATTTTTCTCTAGAACCCACCGTTTCCGAGAAAACATATAGATGATTAATCAGTCAGTCAGTCAGTCAGTCAGTGAGTGAGTATACCGTGTTGTAGCTTTATATTAGTATAAATAAAAGAAAAAGAAAAGACTAGCTGACCTGGCAAACGTTGTTTTGCCAGATAAAATATTTCTAGTCGACCACCCTTATCTTTGAGGGGTATGAAAAATAGATTACAACCTATTCTCAGAGCTACCGAATATATTATAAAATTTCATCAAAATAACACCGTGACACGAGGATTTTATATAGGTATTAGTTACCTAAAGAATATTT
This sequence comes from Yponomeuta plumbellus, assembly GCA_947310845.1. Lineage (NCBI taxonomy): Eukaryota > Metazoa > Arthropoda > Insecta > Lepidoptera > Yponomeutidae > Yponomeuta > Yponomeuta plumbellus. The sequence continues at coordinate 2,103,055 of OX371199.1, read as the reverse complement.
TTATTTCATTTGATGTGTCTGAACCCTTAATAGTGATTATCTTTTATCTTAAACGTACAGTATTTTTTAATACTTTTTAGTATTAAGCTCGCCTATGTTCATCATCAACCCATTATGTCCCCACCGAGGGGCACGGGTCTCTTCCCTGAGGAAGGTACCATACTCCATACTCCAGGTACGTGGCCATACTCCACCACGGGGGCCAAGTCCGGATTGGTGGAGGCTTGTAAGACTAGTGGAGGCTTGTAAGACTAGTGGCTGGTCTTACTGTCAGAAGTTTTCAAGCCGCCCTAAGGCCTCTGACTTGGCTTAACGACTGCCATCTATCGACGGCAGCCGGCACCAACTGCTTAACGTGCCTTGCGAAGCACGGAACCGCTCGGAAAAATGCCACTATCGTTAGCCATAGACGGTGACCCATCCATGGACTGAACGCGCCGTATGTTGCTTAACCTTAGTGATCGTTTAAGATCACTCAGGCAGCCCAGGCTACGAGCGAATTAAGCTCGCCTATGTACATGAATTTATTGTGCAATAAAGATTTTTCATATCTTTATCATAATTTATTTGTTTATATAAAAAACGCTAACATTACAGGGAGTCCCTGTTACGGAAAGCCATTGCTGCATGATTTGTTAACCACTGTGATTCAAGGCTATTCCGGCTACTTATAATTGCAATATGTAGATTGCCGTATAAATTAAGTTATTATACGGAGAAAACAAATAAAACATACCTACCAAGTTCCATAATTAAATGATATAATGGCAAGTTTTAATAGCATTTTTTTACATACGTAAGTAAGTATAAGTGCCGGGTTGTTAGAGAAGATAAAAAGATTTTTTTTTATTTAAACCACTTAGTAACAAATTATATATTTTCCCCTTACATAAAAGTATGATTAGTTTAAGTATTGGTATATGAAATGGTTAATATTGACAATCAAAAGTTCACCGTTGCATGTTGGACCAACGCGTTGGTCCCCACACTAGACGGGAATCTGTATAGTGAGGTCCAGGGGTGCAATTACGTAAGACTCCACTATATGGAGTTGTCTCATTTAGCCCTTTTGTTCCCAGTATATCACACCACCTTATGTCACACTGTTACATTCTGGGACTTTTTGTCCCAGTAGGTATCTCAAACTCCTACTCGGAACTGTCATATATATAGACTAGCTTTCGCCCGCGACTCCGTCCGCGTGGACTTTAGTTCAAAATGTTGCAACCCCGTTCACTCCCGTTAAGGGTTAAATTTAGAAAAACCGTGAAACACGTGTTCAATCAATTGTGTTGAAGAGTATTTATTTCAAGTTTCAAGAAAGTCTGACAACATTTTTTTATACCTCCATACAAACTTTAACACCGCCGTTTACCCCTTTAGAGGGTGAGTTTCAAAAAATCCTTTCTTAGTGCTCCCCTAGGCTCCCTAAGGAACTCCCATGCCAAATTTCAAGCCCCTAGGTTCAGTAGTCAGCTTCTCGTTTTATATATATAGATTCTTATTTTGACTCTTTCGAGTTGTCTAAATGCTTAACCCGATAGAGTGAAAGGCTGGTGTTAAAATTTGGCGATTAACATAGTTTCGTATCTTTACATAGTTACTAATATAAACAACAACCGACAGTGGTATAGAAATATTGAGCAAATTACAAAATTAAATAAAATCATTTATTACACAGTTTTATAAGAATAAAAGTGCAGGCTTACGTCAATGAACCTGGGCTGTCCTGGAATCCTTACAGCGATGCCAAGTAGACTATCGTTATATCGAGGTGTTGAGATGTCTGTACAAAGCCGCCTCCATGAGTGTCCAAGCACAGGGCCAGCAGTCTAAACCTATCCAACTGCGTAGAGGAGTAAGACAGGGAGATTTTATATCCCCGAAACTGTTTACAAGCGCCTTGGGAGCCATGTAAGACGCTGGCGCTCATTAGGGAAGGGCTATGTCCAGCAGTGGACTAATATAGCCTGTTGATGACGTCAATGAATAATTATAACATATTGACTTTTGACCAGACTTTTAAGTTCAAGGAAATAGATTCTAAAAAGAGCTATTATTCCCTATCGTTGGTTTTCGTTCTTTAGCCACTCGCAATGATAAATATTAATATAAAGAAAATTAGTTTAAAAACATAAACATTTACATACGGGCACATACATTGCGTCTGGCCCTACACTAGGATACCCTGTGTCGTGAGAACCAGAAACAGCGATATCACAAACAAGTAAGCATCCAAGACGTGGGGTTTTTTTGGTCCCAGCCGGAATTCGAACCCGGGGTAGGAATTGCATATAGGCCCTCGGCGCTGGTTTTCAGTCAAATTCAGTTTATTTGACAGACGTATTTAGGTACATTTGTCATGGGACTTTTGGCCCATGAGTGTCCCAAATGCGCGGCGCAGTGCGCCGCAATATAAATAAGCAACCGTTGCCCGCGTCTTCGTCCGCTTGGCTTTAGTTGAGATAACTGTTTGCAAATAGGTTACGGATACTTTTAGCGCATGTGAAATAAATAAGAATTGTAAAAAGAAAATCATTGTCAAGAGTTAAAAACAACCAATGGAAAAAAAAGAAAGTAAGCAAGTATTCAAGGTGGTAAACACATGGAATAAAGAAATTCAATTCGAAAATCGTAGCGAATTTTTACCTTGAACTACACTACAATAAAGTTCAACAAGTAAATTCTTTAAATAATAATAAAGAAATGTGCTTTTTTATCAATTGCATAATAGGCAATTTGACAGTGTGAAAAAAACCAGTATTATTTATAGGTCTTCGTATAAATAATTACGAGTCTTAAAACCGCTTTAAGGCATTTTAACTTTAAAAAAAAATTATTTGTAAAAAAAAACACTAGATAAAATTTGATTTATGTATCTGCAGCCATTGTATCGAAAACGGCCTGATTGGCAGATTCTATGATGACGTCACATGTCAGTAAAAATGGCGTCTGTCATTCATTCGTTCTTACGTTCATTGGTTGGTTTACTGGGATCTGACGTCACAATGTCTGTGCGACGCCATATTGCCCAAGATAGCGCTTTGGCGGCTTATTTCAAAACTAAACTTTCTTTTGCCTTTTTTAGAAGAAATACAGGAAAGAATTTAAAATGACCACTTTCTGTAGACTCCATGAACACCAACAAAAAATATGAGATGGTTTTAGAAAACTGTCAAGTAGCTTATTGTAAACCATTGTTATTCAAGGTGGGAACGGACGTTAATTGGTGGAGTTTTTTTTTGCTGCCTTTTTCTCCACTACATTCGGCCCTAAGGCAGCGGCTAACATTATAATTTTATGTACATTGACATTCAACAAGCAGAATGTAAATTCTTTACGTTGAAATAAATTTCTCATTTCATTTCATTTCAATTGGAATTGGAAATGTTCTAAGTGGAATGTTCCTTTTAGATCGGCGGGTGTTTCGCCCTGACGGAGGTGGCTCATGGCTCCAACGCAAAGGGCATGCTCACGACCGCCACCTACTGTCCAGAGACTAAAGAGTTCATACTGCACTCGCCGAGCTTCGAGGCAGCCAAGTGCTGGGTCGGCTCGCTGGGTGAGTAAACGTAGAGTAATTCAATTACAGTTATACAGTTTAATCCGACTCGGGGGTGGTTATTTACATGATACTGAAGCAAAAAAAAATTTAAAAAAAAATATTTTTTTTTTTCTTGAAAATCACCTAAAATTGCCGGTTTTGCGGCGCCGGCGACGAGCGCGCGGGCGCACTCATATTTTTTTGCTTCAGTATCACGTATATAACCACCCCTGAGTAGGATTAAACTGTACAAATTAACACCCTGTATAGACGGGGCACGTGCCATGTTTTTTAATTCCATCGACGCGTAGATTTACGAAAACGCGTGCGCGTTTTGGTTTGAAGCAGCAATGAAATGAAATCGACCCATTCCCGCAACTGTTATGGTCACGACAACTTCGGAGGCGCAACGGTTAGCGCATCACGATCATGCGAGAGGTCACGGGTTCGAATCCCGGATGGGGGCAAAAAAAAGAAACCCAGGAAACCCTTGGATGTTTACATGTTTGTGACGTCGCTGTTTCCGGTTCCCACGACGCAGGGTATCCTAGTGTGGGACCAGAAGCAAAGTATGTGCCTGTATGTAAATGTTATGTTATGTTAATATGGTTGACACTGGCGATGGCTGACCCCTGCGTTATGCTCGTGAACGGGTGCCATCCGTGTAGGTATCGCCCTAAGGCTTTTCTAGCTACATTATTACCCTAGAGCGCTAATTGGTCACCTACAAGCCCCATTTGGGGGTAATAAGGACCTACTTACCGAATATGAGAGATGTAAAGAGTATTAATCTAATCTAAAAGTTTCGCAAGCTTGGGTGAATGGGTTCAACTGCCTCTTGTTTATTTCCTGTCTCTACAATTGAAGTAGTGGTAATGACCGCGGTCAATAAATTATCCTCAAACAATGTGATAATTATGTAAGCATTATTTACATAGTTACTGATATCGTATTCATATAACGTGTGTTGCTATGGTATTTTAACTACATAGTCTCTATAGTGTTCTATCAACCTATTATGCCCCCAGCGAAGGGGCACGGGTCTCTTCTCTGAGGAAGCTATAGGCCGTACTCCACCACGGGGGTCAAGTCCGGATTGGTGGAGGCTTGTAAGACTAGTGGCTGGTCTTACTGTCAGAGGTTTTCAAGCCGCCCTAAGGCATCTGACTTGGCTTAACGACTGCCATCTATCGACGGCAGCCGGCACCAACTGCTTGCCACTCCAAAAATGCCTGCTCCACGCTTGGCTATTCGTATTCGTCGACGATTTAGAATGCATTACCGGCTTAAAAAAAACGGTGCTTAGTCAGAATACCCGGCAATAAGTTGTTAATATTTGTCATTTGAGTGTGGGGCCAGTGGTAAGAGCAACCTGAGCAGTACATTAACGGATTCTTCGCTCAACTTTCAGCCAAATGCGCGACGCACGCAGTAGTGTACGCAATGCTGATATCGAAAGGCAAGAACCACGGCCTGCACGCCTTCGTGGTACCAATACGGGACCGCCTGACGCTCAAGCCCTTCGCTGGAGTCGTGGTCGGCGACTTGGGGGAGAAAATTGGACTTAATGGCGTCGACAATGGGTAGGTTTTTGAGTGTATTTCTCTAGGAAAATTGTCTGCACACCGTCGTATACCTCGAAGGGGACCATCCTGTTTGCTGAAGTGGTGTTCGTGGGCGGGAAATCAGAAATAGAAATTTATTACGACGTAAAGAAGTTACATTTTATTTTTTTATAAAATTTCATTTCGGAGGTTCGGCTCTCGGAGCTTTCTCCATTCTGTTTAGAATGCGCAGATACAAAAAGTATGTACACCTAATAAAATAAATAAATAAACATTTACATACAGGGACATACATTGCTTCTGGCCCCACACTTGGACATGTTCTTTACTTTACCAGGTACCTACTTTCATGTATTTACCAGGCTTTAGTGAATAACATTTCATCTGACGACTTCTGTGGCGCAGCGGTTAGCGCATCTGACTACCACGCGAGAGGTCCCGGGTTCGAACCCCGGCTGGGGACAGCAAAAAACCCCAGGTCGTGGATGTTTACATTGTGATGTCGCCGTTTCTGGTTCTCACGACACCGGGTATCCTAGTGTGTTTGACCAGTTAGGGTGACGAATTAGCGAAAATGACGAGTTAGGGATATTGACGAGTTAAAGATTTTTAAGAAATTGACGAATCGGGAAAGTGACCAATTAGTGAAATTGACGAATTAGGGAAAATGACGAGTGACTCCCCAACCCGGGCCAGAAGCATTGTATGTGCCTGTATGTAAATGTTTATGTTTATCTACTACGAAGACCTCTGTGGCGCAGCTGTTAGCGCATCTGACTACCATGCGAGAGGTCCCGGATTCGAATCCCGGCTGGGAGAAAAAAGAAACCCAGGTCTTGGATGTTTACAAGTTTGTAACGTCGCTGTTTCTGGTTCCCACGACACTGGGTATCCTAGTGTGGGGCCAGAAGCAATGTATGTGCCTGTATTTAAATGTTTATGATTATCTTCTCTTTGTCTTTGTGGATGCGAGTGGCGAGAGACCGTGTGAAATGGCATTTGGGGGAAAAGGCCTATACCCAGCAGTGGGCGGCGGTGGGCTGATGATGATGACGATGATGTTCTCTTTGTCCACTTCCAGCTTCGTGATGTTTAACAACTACCGGCTGCCTAAAGAGGCAGCTCTGGACAAGTTGGGCGGGGTGGACGACGATGGCGAGTACCGCACGCCATTCAGAGACCCCAGCAAGCGGTTTGGGGCTTCGCTCGGGGTATTGTCCGGTAAGTACCGACTCGTCGACTAATCGTCGTCGACGTCGTAATAAAAGGCTGACTGAAAGAGTATGCTATTAAGTGCGCCTGTGTACAAACAATTGGGTATTGACGGGATGTGTAATGAGTTACTTTTTAAACGGAATTTTGTATGAAAATACTTGCTTGTGACGTCACATTTCAGAGCACTCTTTTTATGTTTCATCTATTTAAAAATTGTAATAACTAGTATATGATTGAAAGAAATACATTTTCCGAATCATTTTGTAATTTTTGTTTTAATCGAGGATCTCAAATAATTTATTGTTGATAGTGTAAAATACCGTATTGTTCAACACAACATTGCCTGGGTGGTCACGCGTTTCGTGGTGCTATAATGTCAGAATTTGACAATTAAATAACTGTCAAATATTGTATGGAATTAGGCGTTACTTTGCGGAAATCCATAATAGCATTAAAATGTGAAAATTACTTTGCTAGATTCCGCCAAAATCCCACAAGCACCATGCGGTTAGGTTAGGTTAGGTTAGGTTACCGCCCTCCCTCCCACTTTTTCAAGCAGAAGCAAGACCCGAACACATCACCACCGACTCCAATACTTGTGTGAGAGAAAATGCGACCCGTTTCGCCTCTAATACGAGGCATCCTCAGGTTCACATGTGACCGTGACCCCAAAAGCACTCCGTATTTATAGGCTAGGCCGCCCCGCCCCCCGATGACATCATCACTCTCAAATTCTGACAAGTCGCCACGTTTGACATTTAGAACGGATGACGTCTATCCTCGTTCTAATCCTAGATAATAATTCATCATCATCATCAACCCATTATGTCCCCACCGAGGGGCACGGGTCTCTTCCCTGAGGAAGGTATAGGCCACACTCCACCACGGGGGCCAAGTCCGGATTGGTGGAGGCTTGTAAGACTAGTGGCTGGTCTTACTGTCAGAAGTTTTCAAGCCGCCCCTAAAGGCCTCTGACTTGGCTTAACGACTGCCATCTATCGACGGCAGCCGGCACCAACTGCTTAACGTACCTTGCGAAGCACGGAATCGCTCGGAAAAAATGCCACTAGCGTTAGTCATAGACGGTGACCCATCCATAGACTGAACGCGCCGTATGTTGCTTAACCTTAGTGATCGTTCAAGATCACACAGGCAGCCCAGGCTACGAGCGATTCGGCTACGAGCGATTCTCGAGATAATAATTAAATAATATGATTTATTAATATCGTTGAAGCGAAAGAGATTTTATGTTTGTGTTTATTCCTCATGTACAATAAAGAATATTCTTATCTTATCTTATCTGTCAGGATCGTGGCAGACCATGCCATGGTATCTGCCTACATCACTCGAATACATGCGTGAGTTTATGTAAGTATGTATCTACAGTTCTGTTCTGTGTACAGAGTGTGTGGTACAATAAAGAATATTCTTATCTTATCTTATCTTATACTGAGTTTTGTCATTCACTTTCGATAGCGAGAGCGTTTGCGATTTGCATAGGAGTGACAAAGCGCGCCATCTAGTTGTCTCTTTGTCACTCCTATGCAAAACGCAAACGCTCTCACTATCGAGAGTGAATGAAAAAACTCAGTATACGCACTCAGGTGGGCGCGTGCACATAACGACGATATCGACTGCCTACCTGCAGAAGGCTATCGTGATCGCGATCCGGTACTCGGCTATGAGGAAACAGTTCGGCCCTGAGAACTCCACCGAGGAAATGCCCGTCTTGGAATACCAGCAGCAGGTTAGTCGCAATGCTCTATCGGTAATAAACTATTTATTACCTGTAATTCCGGCACCACACTTGGCCACTCGTAGTCGCGTATTTGGCAAATATTAACCGTACATTGCCGGGTGTTGGAGCATTGTGGAATAGACCATTCGACCTAGGCGCCATCTGTCGGCAATGCAACGAACTATCAATTTTTATCACGGCATCGTCGACCAATAGAAACCAGAACAAGTGACGTGATCTCGCGTGTGATTGGCTCAATTATGTTCCCTAACCCTCTCTCCTCGAATTTTGTTACACGTATACTCTTATTACAATCGCTATGTTGTTCACCCCGCAAGTGGTCGTATTATTTTTAAACCCAGAAAATTCGAAGACTAAAACCCCTAAGTAGCAAGGGCACACAAACCGCTCCACCGGGTATCCTTACGAATCTCAAGCACTGATTTTTGTAAACATGCAATGTATTCTAAATCTTCGGCAAATACGCGAATACGAATAGCCAAGTGTAGTTATGTAATATGTAATCACAAAGTATAAACATAAACATTTACATACAGGCGCATACATTGCTTCTGGCCCCACACTAGGATACCCTGTCTCGTGGGAACCAGAAACAGCGACGTCACTAATGTAAACATCCAAGACCTGGGGTTTTGTTTTCTCCCCAGCCGGGGTTCGAACCCGGGACCTATCGCATAGTAAGCAGATGCGCTAAAAGCTACGCCACAGATGTCGTCAAATTATGTTTCAAAGTATGATCCGTTTGTCTATACTTGGCATTTTTCTCAGATTTTAAACGACACTAAATCAAAAACCTTTAGCGTCAGAAAACTCGATACAGTTTGGAAATTTAGTACTAGCTAGCACTCAATTTGCAAACTGTTTCGAGCCCTCTACCGCTGAAGGTGTATGATTTATTGTCGTTTAAAGTCTGAAAAAAATGCCAAGTATAGACAAATGGATCATTATATGTATATGAATACCTGGAGTATGTGCCTGAATACTTCCATAGGCAACCCCGTGCCGAAGTGATCAGATTCCATTATCGATTGCGGTGTAGGTAAGGAGAGGCAGTGTCACAAAATCGTTACACAAGGAGTAACATTTATAATACGTATATGCCATGTAAAAAGACGAGCTTACCTCTGTAAGAGATGTCTACGTATTTATTAAGTATTAGAATGTATTAAAACTGAGTTTTCCCCATTGTTCTCAGCAAATCCGTCTTTTGCCGTACCTGGCGGCGACTTACGCGATGCGAATATTCTGCAACTGGTTCAGTGCTCAGAACGTCATTATGACTATCAACAATATGATGGGTAAGTCACAATTCATCCCAAAAATCCCTCAAATGTTTTCTAATAGAACAAGCGATAGGGGTAAACATTATCGTACCGTATATAAATCAAAATGATCGTGTATTAATGTAAAATTGACAGATACTAACCGCCGGTTCGCCGGAGTCGCTCGCAGCCCCGGCTGCCTCATTGATCTCAAACGATCACGAAGGTTAAGCAACATAGGGCGCGTTCAGTGCATGGATGGGTGACCGTTCTATAACTAACGCTAGTGGCATTTTTCCTAGCGGTTCCGTGCTTCGCAAGGCACATTAAGCAGTTGTTGCAGAATTTTCGCCGCAGAGGTCTTAGGGCGGCGTGAAAACTTCTGATAGTAAGACCAGCCACTAGTCTCACAAGCCTCCATCAATCCGGTCTTGGCCCCCGTGGTGGAGTGTGGCCTATACCTTCCTCAGGGAAGAGACCCGTGCCCCTCGGTGGGGACATAACGCATCTTCAGAACTAAAGTGACCTAACTCAAAATTTGCAACTTTTGGGAAATGAAGAAAATGTATTCGGCGCTCTGAGCGAGTTGCTCAAGAAAAAACAGACCGAAATAGTACTCCATCTCTCTCTGACCAAATAAAGTCGGTTTTTTAATATAGGCATGAAAGAGTGTACCTTTTTGAGTCATTCTGAGTACTTAACTCATTTTACCCTAATTTTGATTTGGGTCACTTTAGTTCTGGAGGTGCGATAAATAGGTTGTTGATCATATGTATATAGGTATATGTTCACTATTCCAGGCGTCGACGACAACGCGGCCGCCCGTGGTATCGAGATCCACGCGCTGTCTTCGGCTGCGAAGCCGATTTGCGGCTGGACGGCCCGCGACGGCATACAGAACTGTCGCGAGGCTTGCGGTGGACACGGGTATTTGAAAGGTATCCTACTAATAGACAGTAATACATAAACATACACATTTACACACAGGCACATACATTGCTTCTGGCCCCACACTAGGATACCCTGTGTCGTGGGAACCAGAAACAGCGACGTCACAAACATGTAAACATCCAAGACCTGGAGTATTTTTTTTTTCTCTCCAGCCGGGGATCGTAGGTAATCGCAGTAATACTCGTAGATTAAGAAATAGTCTCGCTCGTAGCCGGGGCTGCCTGAGTGATCTTGAACGATCACTAAGGTTAAGCAACATACGGCGCGTTCAGTCCATGGATGGGTCACCGTCTATGACTAACGCTAGTGGCATTTTTTCCGAGCGATTCCGTGCTTCGCAAGGTACGTTAAGCAGTTGGTGCCGGCTGCCGTCGATAGATGGCAGTCGTTAAGCCAAGTCAGAGGCCTTTAGGGGCGGCTTGAAAACTTCTGACAGTAAGACCAGCCACTAGTCTTACAAGCCTCCACCAATCCGGACTTGGCCCCCGTGGTGGAGTATGGCCTATACCTTCCTCAGGGAAGAGACCCGTGCCCCTCGGTGGGGACATAATGGGTTGATGATGATGAAGAAATAGGTAACTGTGTAATCTCCTTTTTTATTTATAAGATAATGTGTTCTCTATCTATCTGTCTATCTATCTGTCTATCTATCTAATACTAGAAATCTAATCTATCTAATCTCTTTAAACGATCAATTCTTGTGTATATATTTATATAATATAATCAGAATCTCGGAAACAGCTCCAACGAATTTCACGAAATTTTGTAGGCAGATGCTTTCGGGGGCGTTTAATTGATCTAACTAGGTAACATTTTTAGAAAACGTTGTTTTATCCGTGTTTTAAGCCAATTGAAATTTGCTATGATAACATACAGAGGTGAATTTCGCGTCTATCTGCAAGGTTGGGATCATAGATATCTGAATAGTAAAGAGATTGGACATACCGTTCCAAGGCTTGAGAAATAAGCTTGCACAGGGTGCCAACACTAACCTCATTTGGGACATCTGAGCAAACGCGTCAGACGTGTCAGAAATAATTTCGTTTTGTTAGAAATGCCGGCCTGTGCGATCGTTTTTTGCAAAAGACACAGTGACAAAAACAACATCCAGACCGATGGAACTTCATTTCACAGGTAAATGCCTAAAACACCACTTATTTCTAATAAAATAATATTTTTGTCGTAATGATACAACAACGGATAGATAGCGTAACCATGAAGACACTTCTTTGTTTCTTTCTCATTCTAAACGGATGAGCGTGAGAAAGACAGAAACAATTTGTGACGGAACTAGTGAGGAGATAATTATGTAGGAAGTCAATATCGATAATTAAATATGTACTTCCGCCGCCGTATCCAGATTCATTGTGTATGATGTATCCCATCAAAAACATAAATGTGAATGATATGAGAGCCAAGTTCAATAGGTATTAAGAACATACGTCGTTATCGACTTCACCGACAAAATAATTGAGATCTTTATGGGTGCTGCCAAGTTCTCTGAAGAAAATCATGAAATTTTACTTACAAGATCACTGAGATGTAAATTGTAATTCAAGCTCAAGATTTGACTGCTAGTTTTTACCAATAACCAATTTCAGAAAAGTTACATAGGTATGATATCAACCTAACAGCATAAGTACAATACAAACAGAAAGTACACTAACCTCCGTATGACTAAACTAAATTGCTTTTTGTTTCTGGTGTAGTCACTTTATAAAGATAAGGCTATACTGAGACAAAAATGTATAATTTAACATACTTAATTATTTGACTTTATTGCGTGTTTTGATAAAACTTTGCCATTTTTTTTTGGAAGTATTATTATTTATCGTTCTAAAATAGTTAGCCAGAAATCACTCACGCAATTCGTGTTAGATTTTTGGCGCTTGCATGACGAGCTAACAGATGAGAAAAAGCTGATTGAAAAAATGTGATTTTCGGTATAAGAAGTACCTATTGAAGGAGGTACTTTAGTGCTTAATAATGTAGGAAAATTACAATAAACAAGTTGATTGATTATTTTCGCCCAGTTTTTCGGTGATTTCGGTGTAGTCTGATTTCGGTGATTTAAATATTTCGTTTTATAGCCGAGAATCTGACTACCCAAAATATATCATGTTTTACAGTTTATCCAAAACAATCGATAAAATTCCTGAAAGACGAAAAAAAAACGACTACCGAAGTCAGCCATTTTTGCCTCTTCTGGAGAAATGCCTAGACGTGTTATTCATTTTCAACCTTTTGCCACATGTTTTTCAGTTCTAATATAGGCGCCACGCACATATTTTATGTTTGCACAAACAATTAAATTTCTCGTGACTTCAGACACACAGAAATTAGCTACTAGGTGCACCTAATTATCGACAACTTATCGACTAAAATCTGTCCCAGCTAGAGTGTGGTTGTGTGGGTGCGTACCATGAAGTGTGCGCACATCTCGTAGCGTTGTGTGAGTAACTCGGGCTTGCGACACCCGGTTCTCATACAAATTCGGCGATAGGTCCGGTCTGCTTTACTTCAGATGTCTGTGGTTGGGATAGTTCCGACGGGAAAACGGGCGACCCGTTTCGGGCCGATTTCAAGAGACCAGGTTCGAGTCATGATGTTTTTTTTCCAAGTTCTTTTTTTGTTGAAAAAGGATTATTTTAATTTTATATTACATATTTTATATTACAAAAAAAGTACCGAGCAAAGCTCGGTCACCCAGCTACTACGTCCTTTATGAGGCACTGTGTACTACAAGTGAGGTTATACAAGAAGATGCCCCAAGATATAATAGAGTTAACTTCGACGCGGTTTACGAAAAGTGATTTTTTCTTTCTTCCTTCCTTCCCTCCCTCCCCCTCTTCCTTCCTTCCCCCCTTCCTTCCTTCTTACCATCCTTCCTTCCTTCCGTGCTCCTTTTCTTCTTCCTTCCTCCTCCCTCCCCCCGCCCTCATCACCCCACCTATCTCTCTCTCTCTCTCTCTCTCGCTCTCTCTCTCTCTCTCTCGCTCTCTCTCTCTCTCTCTCTCGCTCTCTCTCTCTCTCTCTCAGCAGAAATTTATTTCAACGTAAAACATAATATAAACATAAAAGTTTACATATGTACAGCCACATACATTGCTTCTGGTCCCACACTAGGATAGATACCCTGAAAGAAAGAAAGAATTTACACTCTGTTTGATAATGTACTTATAATGTCAATGTTAACCGCTGCCTTGGGGTCGAATGTAGAGGAGATAAAGGCAGCGAAGAAAAACTCCACTGACCATCTTTTCTCAAATCACCTTAAATCCGATTGGGTATTTGACAGGATGTCAAATGAGTTAATTTTAAAACGGAATTTTGTATGAAAATACTTGCTTGTGACGTCACATTTCAGAGCACTCTTTATATAGACTAGTAAATGATTAAAAGAAATACATTTTCCGAATCATTTTGTAATTTTTGTTTTAATCGAGTATCTCAAATAATTTATTGTTGATAGTGTCAAATACCGTATGGTTCGTTTTCCTCCAGCCGCCCGCCTCGGCGACCTCCGCAACGACAACGATGCCAACTGCACGTACGAGGGCGAGAACAGTCTTCTTCTGCAGCAGACCAGCAACTGGCTTTTAACGGTCTGGCGGCGCCGGGCCGAGAGCCTAGAGACGCCCTACGGCTCGCTGGCCTTCGTAAAGGACGTCGACCGTACTCTGCGGACCACTTGCCCGTGGAGGGGGCAGGATTTGGTGAAGCCGGAAAGTAAGTTCTGCAGTTCCAAGGCATCCTTTAAATCTGACATTATAAGAATACTTATCAAGGAGAATCTTTAATTCTCCTTGTACTTAGTGACTTAAACTTACACGAAATGCTCTTCCTGCCTCTCCTTTCTCCTCTCCTCTCCTTTCCACATCCAAACCAACATACACTACACACACACACACACACACACACACACACACACACAGACACACACAGACACACACACACACACACACACACACACACACACACACACACACACACACACACTTACTAATATAAATAAAATAAAAACACCATTGTTTAACTTACCATTTCAACAACCATTTTAGCATGACTGTTTGCATTTCAGTATATAATGTAAGCATATAATTTTGTTTAGCTTTTACGTTGGCTTTTCGCTTTTATTTAAAGTATAAATGTGAGTATCTGTTATTGGCCCTATTTGTTGTATTTAAGAATCAGTATTTCATTAATTAAGTTCGCTGTTGATACCCCTAAGATATAAAAAATAAAAATAAAATAAATAAAGTAAGTGTTCTAGGTATTCCGGCAAGTTTTGTCTTGCGGCTCGCTGGCCTTTCTGAATGACGTTGATCGCTCCTCCGCTGAGTGGTTGCCAGTGAAGAAGAAAGGACGAAGGAAGGGGGCGATCCGCCCCGGGCGGCACTTATAGGGGGCGGCAAAATTTCACATTACATTGAATGCGAGTGGTTGACCAAAAAGGGACCTCAAGGGAAGATGATTGATTTCGAGAAAATCGCGTTTGCAGTTTCGTGTATAGACAGGTTTCGACTAGGCTTGGCTCACAAAAAAAATCATAAATAAAAAACTACGGCACCTAAAAATATTCTGGTTAGACCAAAACAAAGCTAAAATACCAGAGATTAAAAAATTCTAATAAAAAAAAAACCGTTTCCAATCCCTCCAGGTCCCTTTTTGGTCAACCACTCACAAATAATAAAAATAATTTGTAAATTTTTGAACAATTTCATATTTTTGTCGCACTTACAATTCGAACCGAAAGAAATAGGTAAGGGGTGTGGACAAGACGGAGACGCTGAAAAAAAAATCAAATTAATATCACCAACACAAGTACCTACCTACTGATAATGGTAATCAATTATTTTCTGCAATTTGTGTCTGAGGAAATGATGGACTGGACTAATAAGAGGGCGGCAAATTCGCCCAAATGCACAGAACGCGCCCTGTAACAGGCGGCTGGGGCTACGAACGATTCAAACAAGCAGCTAGCAGTATTTTTTGTATATTTTTTCCGAACTAGGCCCCCGGGGTGGAGTATGGCATAGGCCTAAGAAGGTATAGACCTTCTTGTGCCTCTCGCTCGGGACATAATGGGTTGATGATGATTGAAATTGATAAAAACCTAGTTGAAGATAATGGACTGTATGAATGATAATAAACCGTAGAACTAACCGGAATATTATTATTTTAATGGACAATAAAACATGAGACATGGACAAAACATGGACAGAAACACTAAGTAATTGACAATATTTCAAAACAGAACCTAAAGGTGACGTATAAAAGAACAGTCTTTAAAAACGATATACAAATTAATTGGTAAACAAATTGCCAAAAAATGTCCGAGATGTCGACAACTTGCCTTCCTTTAGGCGCAAATTGTTTAACTGGCTTTTGTCAAGAAACTATTATAAGGTAGTAGAATTCTTGCATGACAATCATTTTGAGGTTCGATAGTATTTTTGTATATACCTTTTAATTTTGGATGTTTGTTTGATTTGATTTATTAGTACCTATTATTAATTTGAATTGACATTTTATTTTGTACCACAAGTCTGTAAGCCCGAAGGCAAAACATAGAGCGACTTTATTGTTTTCATAACATCATGTACAATTTACCTATGTTTACAAACAAATAAATTGATTGATTGATTGATTGATTGAAAAAACCTAAGGAGACAGGAGTTCAGAGATAAAGAGATAAAGATAAAGATTATTTATTTGTCAAACATGAGTTAAAAAGGTTGTTTCATTATAATAAATATGTCCTGTGCATGTTTTGTCCTTCGGGACTTACAAAATTCTTGAGAGAGCACCTTCCATTCGCCACAATGATGATGATAAATTTCATACATATGTACAGACGCTGTGATTGCATATCAAAACTATGCTATTATTATAGATAACTGACAAGAACTTTATCACACAAGTTTGCCAAAGGCCATGCGAATGGTGGCGCGGTGGCCGGGTCGCCTATCTCCCTCTAATATGGTTGAGACTGGTGATGGCTGACCTCTGCGTTACGCTCGTGAACGGGTGCCGTCCGTGTGTCTGGCCGCAGCATTGGTGTTTTATTACCTTTTAAGCATATTAAATGATGTTTGACTTTACAAGTATTGATTGCACTCATGGATCTTGAGATTCTTGGTATATGAACACTCATACCTAATTTGTATTAGCTTTAAGTTGATTTGAGAAAAGATGGTCAGAGTGGAGTTTTTTTTCGCTGCCTTTTTCTCCACTACAGACGGCCCTAAGGCAGCGGCTAACATTATACATAACTGTATGTACATTGACATTCAACAAGCAGAATGTAAATTCTTTACGTTGAAATAAAAATTTTTGATTTTGATTTTGATTTTTTGACTGCTTACAGACCTAATTCAAATGTACGGGTGGCTAACAGCCTTCACGCTGCGGCAAACGGCCGACAAGGTGGACCGACTCAAGAAGGCCGGGCTGGGCAACTTCGAGGCCAAAAACGAGTCGCAGTCTTACAACGCGGTCACGCTCTCCGTGGTTTACGGCGAGGTACGATTTTTTTACAGACTGTCCCAAAACTCGACATCAAGCCGGAATCGGGTGAAAAGGAAAGTCATACTGGTTATCAGAAAAATACAAAAAAAAATCATTATTGCATGTATAAAAATTATTGGCATTTAAAAAAAATTGAAAAATCCTGTTGCCACAAATCTTTTTTTTTTTAGTTCGTCCCGCAAGGAACCGGCTAAGGTCGTAGACCATGCTGCCACGTCTTTGGTTTCTGTTCTTCATTATGAGTTTTTGGGAGGTTAAAGTCTTCAGTAATATATTTTTCATTCTTAACGTCTTCAGTTTTAATTATATAATTTGCCACAAATCTTTACTTTTTCCATTTTATTTGTTTGTAACTATAAAAAAAATAATGCTTCTCTAAACAGTTGACAAAATTTCAAAACCATCTGCTCCAGCTTGGAAGATAGGAGTCTTTTTTAAAAAAACATTGAACTTACAAAATTGCCCATTTTTAATTTTAATATTTGTTTTAATAATTATTTTTGTGAAATTTATTTAACTATTACAAGAATTAAAAAAAAATTGACTGTACTGAAAATAAATAAATTATATATTATAAATAAAATAAAAAAATAAAATAAATAAACTCACGCCCGTTATCCCTTAAATATTATATTCTTCTGATAACCAGTATGACATTGCCTTTTTACCCGGTTCTGGCTTGACGTCGAGTTGTGGGACACCCTGTGTATTGATATGCTCTGACATTTTTTTTTTTTATTTTAATTTTTGTTAAACTTTAGTAGCTTTCTATACTTGATCAGTGTTCATTTGCAAATCAAGCCACTTATACTAAAAGTATGCAGCCAATTAAAACGACAACACCATATTATTATGCTGAAATATTGTTACTTAAATATATGTGGCTTGATCAATCTTTAATACTCGTCTATACTTTAACATGCTGTCGTCACTCGTTAAAGGATAAGTAACTAGACCATAAGATCTATCACGATGTTATAACATGCAATGTTACTTATCTGTTGTGTGATGCAATAAATAAAAATAAAATAAAATATGCCTCCTATATGTGTGAGAGAGAGGTCTGATACAAATGTTTATGACTCAGTTCGCTCGTTTGTAATGGCTCAAGTATAGCTAGCACAGAATGGGTTTTACAGGCGCGTCGTCTTTTTATCTCTGGAACTCGTGGAGTTATCGAGTTGACACTACAGTCACTTGAAGCTGTCAAACTGCTGACGGCTGAACAGATACGTCACGTTATAGTGCTATCTCTTTCGGTCATTATTTTGAAACCTTAAAAAAAAGCTCTCATGTAACGTAAAGGTTCCGAAATAACACGTTGTTCTTGCAAGTGTGCGACCTAACGTATTGTATTGTTGTGTTGGGTTGTGTTGTGTTGTGTAGTGTTGTGTTGTGTTGTGTTGTGTTGTTGTATTGTGTTGACGACCTCTGTAGCTCAACGGTTAGCGCATCTGTCTATCATACGAGAAGTCCCTGGTTGGAATCCCGGCTGGTGACAAAAAAAAACCCAGGTCTTGGATGTTAACATGTTTGTAATATCGCTGTTTCTGGTTCCCACGACACGGTATCCTAGTGTGGGGCCAGAAGCAATGTATGTGCCTTTATGTAAATGTTTTCTTTATGTATACTTGCAGAACTTCATCCTAAACCACTTCTACAAGTCAGCGATGGCCTTTGAAGACGCGAATTGTCGCACCGTGCTACTAAAACTGGTCGCCCTGTACGGAGCCTTCATGCTGGAGAGACACTTGGCGACGCTTTACATCGTGAGTCACTATATCACAACTACGCGTGTGTTTTCATGTCACACGTCAATAAGCGACGCCAAAGGCAAAAAGTGGAATTTGGGTTAAGCGTGCCCAAAGTAGACTTAAAACTTCAAAACTAGGTACAAACACAGAAATGATTGATTGAAAGAAAGAGACTAAAAGAGAGAAAGAGGGAGAGGAAGGAAGAAATGAAATGTGTTAAATCAAACTACACCGTATGCAGTTAGCTAGTTTTGATTCTGCCGGCACACTGACCTCTTGTTTGTGGTAATGTCATCTGACTGACCGAACCCTAGCCTTTGGCGTAGGGCAAGGAGGGTGATGTGTAGGGAGTCTGTACCTACTTACCTAGCATTTAAGATTAATTTAAATTGTAAAACCAAGAGCATCTGCCAACAAACTGTTATGCAGTTTGGCAGAAACCAACTTAGGGTAAACCATAGTATTGCTGGCACCCACCTAGTCATTAGCACAGTGAGTTTTAAACACAAATATTAAGAATATTAAGAATTAAAATTTCTTAAAGGGCATTTTGGTAGTTTTTTATAATTAGCATTGTTAAGTACAAAACATACATACAAATTATAAGTGCCAATGACTGATATTATTAGTGACAATTTTTATACCTGTAATGCCAATGACTGTAGTTATGGAGATATTTTCAAATTATTAATATTTTTCTTAAATAAAACTATGACAACAGGCAAGAATTATTTTTTATTTTCAACCTATACTCATATTCTAACAAATAAAAATGGTTAATAGTGATTGAATATGAAATTGAATGCTTAGCAAGCAAATTAAGTCAAGGTTTTGCTTAAGGTGCCAATCAATGTATAGTTTACCCCATGTATTTTTCTGTATATTAATTTGAACAAGCATCTTCAAGATTCTTCAAATAAACTGCCACGGAAACACAGAAAATAAACATCATCCATGCTATCCAGTGGATTTCTTGTGGCTGAATGATGATGATGTTATAACAAGCCGTTCACGATCATATGTTCGCTTATGTTTGGATATTTTCACACAACCATATTTTGTAATAGGGTAGTTTCCAGGGTCAAAATAATTTAATTCTATTTAGTCCGTATTTTAGATTATAAAAAAATATTGGATACGTATTTTTTCTTTTTTCGATTAAACAAAAAATAACAAAGATATAGCCCATTGAAGTTACGTGTGACGTCACTCAGTGCTACAAAATGCAGCACGGCGTGACGTCACACGTAACTTTAATGGGCTATATCTTTGTCATTTTTGGTCTAATTTACAAATAAAAAAATACGTGTCCCTTATTTTTGAATAATCTAAAAGACGGACTAATTACATGTTTTTGGGAAACTAG
This sequence comes from Yponomeuta plumbellus, assembly GCA_947310845.1. Taxonomy (NCBI): domain Eukaryota; kingdom Metazoa; phylum Arthropoda; class Insecta; order Lepidoptera; family Yponomeutidae; genus Yponomeuta; species Yponomeuta plumbellus. The sequence goes on along the minus strand of OX371199.1, from coordinate 2,083,108 downwards.
CCTATTTGACTTGTGCTGTGGGTTTTGTATTAAACTAAAATAAAATAAAAATCATCCAGGGCGGCTATTTCACGGGCCCGCAAGGTCTGGACCTCCGCGAGGGCGTGTTGACGTTATGCCGCGGTATTGTGGGCGAGGCGGTCGCCCTGGCGCACTCTTTGGCGCCGCCCGACCACTGCCTGCGCTCTGTGCTAGCTAACTCCGACGGCGAGGTGAGCGGATATTATTGTCGGTCCAACGGTTTATTTAACTTTTATACTACACCTGCTTGGAAAGTACCTTGATACTTTATCAAATTTACGGTAGAAAGTACGTCATTGCATATCGAACAAATATGCGGGGGGAAAACGCATCTGAGCGGGAGAGAAAAGTGTATGAAAATCCATTTCTTACGTGGTTTTTCTTTTTTAATTTCGGGTAAGACTATGCGCCGGTAACCTAAATATCAAAAGCCAAAAAGTTTTTACAGTGAGTTTTTATCTCCAAGTTCGCAAAATGACACTTGCCACTAGCAACAATTTCAATATAAATTTCAATTAGTAAAGATTTCGTTTTTTATTTTCCTTGTAGGTGTAGTATAAAGCACTATGTATCACTCGAGAGAAACTGCGATTCCCGATCTCAGGTGTTTTAAAGCCCTCGCCTACGGCTCGGGCTTCGCCAAACGACACCCTCGACGGTAATCGGTCACTTTCTCCTCTCGGTGAACAATGTACTATTAACAGCTCAATTTAGTGATGTTCTATGAATCAGAATCAAGAATCAAGAATTTATTTCAACGTAAAGAATTTACATTCTGCTTGTTGAATGTCAATGTACATACAGTTATGTATAATGTTAGCCGCTGCCTTGGGGCCGTCTGTAGTGGAGAAAAAGGCAGCGAAAAAAAAAACTCCACTCTGACCATCTTTTCTCAAATTACCTTAAAGCTAATACAAATAAAACATACAAAATAATATCTAATATTATGAAGTGGCCGATTCGATTTTTATGACATAATCGATTTAAGTTACTTGAAAGTTTAAATCGATTCGTTGCATTGCTATTTTATTTTGATATTTTTATAGTTTGAGCGAGATGAACTTAAAAATTACCCAACGGGTTGTCACAATTATTTTTTACTTATTTTATAAATAAATAAATAAACTCGCGCCCGTTATCCCCGAGGGGGTAGGCAGAGGCACCAGTCTCTAGAACTGGACCCACGTTTTGCCGAGTTTATTAGGTCCCAAACGTGACAAGTGGCAAGCCTGTCGCCGTTATCCGGGCACAATTTATCAGCGAATGGTGTTGCTGTACAAACAACATTTTATTATGTACTTATTTTATTACATAATAAAACTAATTTCTTATAGTATAGATCTTTGTAATAAGGTATATATTTTTTATCGTCTTCGATACATCAATCTACTCGTTAAAATATCGTAGCAAAATACGTCGCATCTCTATTGTGAGAAATAAAGGTGTCCATGATGTGGTACATTTTTCGCCTGTGATTTCCTGTCAAATAAATAAGAAACTTCATGGGTGTGCATCTGTCAAAAGTTAAATAAATGATTGGACCGATTATACTATATCTGATTTTCAATTCCGTAGAATTCTGACAGTTATAATTTTATAGCTAATTTCTTCGAATACAGTCCTCTTTAATTTATTGTAAACATCCCAAAACTATTGCCGGAGGCTTCTATAATCAGTTAACCTGTTCGAGTCGACGGCAACGCCACGTAGCTGTTGTTCGTTTAAATAAATATGGATATAGAATTATTTATATCAGAGATTCAATCCCGTCCTGCGATTGCATTGGTTAAATAAAAAAGTGGCTGTCGCGCGCTTCAGCCACTCTGTAGCCGCTTCTAGCTTGTGGCAGCGTTTGTGGCTGTGGCGAGTGGCGAGTGTGCGGCGCCACTAAAACTTTTGTAAGCACTAGACATTATAAACCTTATTCCGGATACACTTGACTTTTTGTCGAAGGAGTTCGACCAGGTTTCGCTCTGATTGCTCGTCTCTAACTAGCCGACGACGCGAGCTCCGTCTCTGCTCACCATGATAAAGCTCTGCGAATCAGAGCGAAACTTGGTCCGACACCTCCGACAAAAAGTCACTTAAGTGTATCCGAAATAAGGTTTACAATCGCTTGACGAAGTTTAAAATTCATCGCTACACGTCTATGCATCTGACGAATTTTTAGCAGTCGTGATTTCTATAAAAGAAACCTCTAAATTAAAATAAAAGCTGTCCGTGGCGTCCTCAGACCACCGTGAGTGAATATGGTAAATTAATTAATCTATAAGTGTGATCCTGTAATTGGCTTTCTATATCCCTACACTATATTCTATTTTAATGTAATACCTGTTGGTTCACTATAGATCTCTAAATAAATAAATAATAAAATTAAACATAAATCGTGGGCCCAGTTCTAGTGATTGTTGCCTCTACCTACCCCCTCGGGGATAACGGGCATGAGTTTTTTTTTAATAAATTTAGTTAGCTTTTATCCGAATTACAAGTAGGTAGTCTAAATGCATGCTAGGTACATACACAAGTTTAGGGTCATAAGGGCAGATCTGATCTATATTGTATTTATATCATCATCATCATCATCATCATCGGCCCACGGTTGTCCACTGCTGGACATAGGCCTCTCCCATGGCACGCCACTGAGCACGGTCCTCGGCTACTCTCATCCAGCTCTTGCCAGCCGCCCTGCGAAGATCATCGCTCCACCGAGTCTGAGGACGTCCTACACTACGTTTACCGATCCGCGGTCTCCACTCAAGAACTCTTCTACCCCTCGGTTATCAGTTCTTCGGGTGATATGGCCGGCCCACTGCCACTTCAGCATGCTAATTCGGTGGGCTATGTCGGTGACTTTGGTTCTCTGTCGGATGACTTCGTTTCGAATTCGATCTTTCAGTATTTATATAAAATTGCGAAAATGTGCCTGTAACCTTTTTTGTGTTCTATACAGGGTGTTGATTTGTACAGTTTACTCCGACTCAGGGTTGGTTATTTACATGATACTGAAACAAAAAAAAATATAAAAAATTTTTTTTTTAGTGAAAATCATCTAAAATCCCCGGTTTTGCGGGGCCGGAGATGAGCGCGCGGGCGCACTCTCCAGCCCCGCCCCGCGAAACCCCCGCCGGACCCGTCAAGTGCAAACGATAGAAGCTAAGCCATATAAATTTGTAATTTTTAGGTGATTTTCACTAAAAATATATATTTTTTTATATTTTTTTTTGCTTCAGTATCATGTAAATAACCAACCCTGAGTCGGAGTAAACTGTACAAATCAACACCCTGTATAGAACACAAAACAGGTTACAGGAAAATTTTCGCAATTTTATATAAATACTGAAAGATCGAATTCGAAACGAAGTCATCCGACAGAGAACCAAAGTCACCGACATAGCCCACCGAACTAGCATGCTGAAGTGGCAGTGGGCCGGCCATATCACCCGAAGAACTGATAACCGATGGGGTAGACGAGTTCTTGAGTGGAGACCGCGGATCGGTAAACGTAGTGTAGGACGTCCTCAGACTCGGTGGAGCGATGATCTTCGCAGGGCGGCTGGCAAGAGCTGGATGAGAGTAGCCGAGGACCGTGCTCAGTGGCGTGCAATGGGAGAGGCCTATGTCCAGCAGTGGACAACCGTGGACCGATGATGATGATGATGATGATATAAATACAATATAGATCAGATCTGCCCTTATGACCCTAAACTTGTGTATCATCAATTAAATCAACACCCTATATAAATAAAATAAAATGAAATCACGTTCTTTGTCCGCAGGTGTACAAACATCTACAGAACAGTTTCATGACCTACCCGGGCGCCATGAGTCGTCCGACCTGGTGGCGTGACGTCGTGAACTGGCAGTCTTACATTCCTTCCAAACTATAAGGATACCGCCTTATTGCCTGTGCAATAGGAGTTATTTTAATGTGGCCGAGACAATTAGTTGGTGTGTGGATCTTTATAGCTAACCAAGCAGCCGATTATTGTTTTAATTGTAAAATAATATGAGCAATTCCTGAAACACGTTTGTAATTTAGAAAGAAAGCATTTGTACACATGCCACAAATGCACACATAAAAAAATAATTAATTTACACAATGACAACAGAAAAAAATAATTTACACATAATAATAAAATAAAGGAAGTGCTATATTAGGGATACATTCTCTGCATTTCCAGCAAATAGCTTCCAAACTTCCGATTGAAATTTACAAAACAACTTTGCTCTAAGACTTCAGAATTTTGTTAGTTATTTTTTTTCTCCTAAAATATATTATGGATTTTTGCAGTTATTCTGCATTGCACTGAAGCTGTTTGAAAATTTATATTTCTTTCTTCTATATAAGATAATGGTTTATTGAATGTCGCGACTTTGATAAAGGGGGGTATCGCAATATTCTTTAGCAACACGCTTTATAAAAGTTGACATGGCAATATTATGATTATGCAATTGTATTACAAGCTCATTGTTTTCTTTTGCGACTGTTATACGTTTACTATTGTTTATTTATTAGTACTTATTTTTAAGGAGGAAAGGAAAACATACCTATCGACTGTGATCTGGCAATAACTCCTATCTGTTTTTTTATAAAACACACGTAATTTGACTTTTTCCTATTATTTTTGTCTGTGGCAATAAAAACAAGTTTTTTTTGTCCGTACTGTAACGTTGTCTAATTAGAGATATAATATTATTTGCAAGATATAGTTGATATGCTGCATGAAAATGCCTATATTACTAGTCTTAGGGTGAAGGTACTATTTAACACTTTCGTGGCCTGTATTTTACATTGACATTATGGAATAGAAACTAATAATCGTGGTGGTTTAGTTTCCTTTACGATGGGTGTAGGTAATTAATTTTTTTTACATAATCAAGAGACTTAAATTGTATACTGAAGTCATATTTACAAACAATGTATTTTATTACATAGATGTTATATTTTACAATAATGTTGAAGTTTTTGAATATACCGGGTGTCCCAAAACTCGACGTCAACCCGAAGCCGGGTGAAAAGGCAAGTCAAGCTGGTTGTCAGAAAAATATAAAAAAAATCTAAGTTGTATGATTTCAAAATTATAGGCATTTTTTTAAAAATCGCAAAATTACACACCCTGTGACAGTCTTTTTACTCCTGTTGCCACAAATCTTTACTTTTTCCAATTATTTTTTTTGCTGTGTAACCCTGAATAATGCTTCTCTAAACTGTAATCAAAATTTTGAAACCAGCTGCTCTAGCTTGCATAAAAAATAGGACTTATTTCCTAGAAAAACTTTCAAAATAAAAAATTGCCTAGTTTTAACTGACTGTATTGAAAAAAAAATCATACAACTTAGATTTTTTTTTATATTTTTCTGACAACCAGCTTGACTTGCCTTTTCACTCGGCTCCGGGTTGACGTCGAGTTTTGGGACACCCGGTATATATTTTTCATGAATAAATATAAGTGTCTTTATATTCTCGTTAAATTTCGTTTCCTTCCATGTTCTGTACAGAAAAATACCTTCAATTAACCCCAATCGAATTAAAAATTTATACTCCTTCCACAGGCAGTAGAAAACGATTTGGTGAAGAAATTGAACTGTGCATAATGTATCAACTTGTCAATCACTGTAAGGTAAAAAGATTTAGGTGCAATTACTTCTTGGCTCACTGAACGAGCGCTCTTGCCTGAAGTCAGTGTGAGGAAGATGTATCTTATGAACGTAAATTCCTTCGTAGGGATTTGTGCTATTTCAATGCTATGGATTTCTCAGTAAGTTATCTTACTCATTTTGATAGAAGTTTGTGTGGATATGGCAAATGGGTTATTGGAAATTATCGGAAATTGTTAAGTTTATAACGCATATATACTTAGGTACTTGACTTTTTGTCGGAACAGTCCGACCTCTGATTCACAGAGCCTTATCATAGACTAGCAGTCTCGTTAAAATACCTAATGTTAAATACCTAATTTGACGACTTCTATGGCGTAGCGGTTAGCGCATCTGCTTACCATGCGAGAGGTCCCGGGTTCGATCCCCGGCTGGGGAGAAAAAAAACTCCAGGCCTTGGATGTTTACATGTTTGTGACGTCGCTGTTTCTGGTTCCCACGACACAGGGTATCCTAGTGTGGGGCCAAAAGCAATGTATGTGCCTGTATGTAAATGTTTATGTCTAGAGCTTACGAAAGTTTTAGTTAAAAAAATATGAAGTGTTTGAGTTCCTAATTCTTAAGGGACTTCACACACGACTGCTATAATATACATTACATCCCGGGAGGTATAGCTTTACATTATATTAAAGTATCACACACGGAACAGGTAACGTAATGTATATTTCGCTTCTGACAATGCCGCGTACACTTGGTATTATCACTTCTCTTATTAATCGATCTATTCAATCCGGAACATTTCCCGAAGCATGGAAAGTCGCAAAAGTGAGACCTCTTCCTAAAATCAATAACCCTGTAGATTTAAAAGATCTTCGACCAATAAGTATTTTACCTTTTATGTCCGAAATAATTGAAAAAGTCGTGTCAATGCAATTAACAGAATACTTACGGGTTAACTATATTCTCCCTCCGAAACAGTCAGGCTTTAGGAAGGGTAGAGGCACGGCGACGGCTCTTTTGGATGTTATTGACGATATCCTGCCAGGACAGGACATTGGTAAGGGAGCAATTTTGGTCTTGCTTGACTTTTCGCGCGCATTTGACACTATAAGTCCATCTTTACTGTTATCGAAACTGGCCTATTATGGTTTTGACAGTGTTTCAATGAAATGGTTTTCCAGCTACCTGAGCAATCGTACCCAGAGTGTCGAGGTTTGTGGAGGTAGAGGCATTAACAAATACTCCATCCCTGCAGTAGTGAATAGAGGTAGAGGCATTAACAAATACTCCATCCCTGCAGTAGTGAATAGAGGTGTCCCCCAGGGCTCTATTTTGGGACCTATACTTTTTATCCTCTACTCTGCTGATTTTATTTATTTACTCATTGCTAATAGCAAATATTGTAAATGATAATAAATACCATATTTATGCTGACGACTTGCAGGTGTATAGATCTTTCAATCCCTCAGAAACGAAGGAGGAAATTATAAAACTTAATAAAGAACTAGATCAAATATCAGAATGGTCCCGAAAAAACTGTCTAGCTTTAAATCCTCTTAAAACAAAGTTTCTTGTGATTGGCACTAAAACGCAAATTAAAAAAATAAACAGTCATAATTTTGAGCTCAACTTAGGAGGCGTGAAAATCGAACAGGTAAAAGAAGCTAAGAATTTAGGTGTGATAATGGATGATTGTTTGAAATTTGAAAAACATGTACTTGAAACTGTAAGAAACTGCTTTTATAGACTTAGTGTGCTCTATAAAATACGTAACCACCTAGATCTAGACACGAGGATCCATCTTTGTGAATCCCTTATTTTGTCAAAGCTTAATTATGCAGATACCGTTATTGGGGGCTGACTGCTGGGAAGAACTAAAAAAATTATACAAAGAATGCAGAATTCATGCGCAAGGTTCTGTTTCACTATCCCACGGAGAGCGCACCCCTTACTTAAATAGTAACAACTTACTCAATATGGAGTCACGGCGAGCCCTGCATTTTGCAAGTCTACTCTTCGGTGTGATAGAGAAACAGCAACCTTCATACTTATACAACAAGTTAAACTTTAGTAAACGTCAGTCTCGTATCCCATTAAGAATGGTCTGCCCACCCCACCATTCATCAGCATTTCGGGGAAGCTTCCGTTACTGCGCCGCGAAGTGCTGGAACAATATCCCTCCCCCTATTAGACAGTCCCCTTCAGTAGGCTGTTTTAAATTAAAATATAAGAAATATTTACTCATTAAGCAAAAAGACCTATAGTAAAACTGTTTCGTACTTTTGTTATTGCGTCTTAGTCTAGTACATTAAGTTCTCGTGTCACCGAGTTAGTGCGCATACTCCTCCGAAACGGCTCGACCGATTTTGATGAAATTTTATATGTATAATTGGTATGTCTAACTATAGGTTGTTATATGTGTTTCATACCCCTATCTGGCAAAACAACGTTTGCGGGGTCAGCTAGTATTAGTATATAATTGGGTAGTTGACAAAATGCCAAATAAGTTACTTTTAAAACAGAATTTTGTATGGAAATGCCAGTTTGTGACGTCACATTTCAGAGCACTACTTTTATGCTTCATCTATTTAAAAATTGTAATAACTAGTAATTGACTAAAAGATATACATTCTCCGAAGTATTTTGTAATTTTTGTTTTAATCGAGCATATCAAATAATTTATTGTTGGTCGTGTCAACTACCGTATTTGTAAGTGTAAGGCATCCGCTGAAAATCAGCGCCATGGCCCAACCATGGCATAAAGCTGAGCGGAGACCTTTTTGGTACATATGCATATAATAATTGTTAATATGTTAAGTTTATACATTTTTTGTAATTTTATGTGCCAAATAAAGATTATTCTATTCTATTCTATTCTATTTCGTTGACATACGTCTCGACCGACACACGTTCCGGCTGCTAAGGCGTTATACAGGGTGTTATGGATCTGTCGACTTACTACTAGATTTAATAGATAGGTAGTTCATCAGAAGATGATTGAGATTTTGATGCGCGTATGCGTTGGCACATGTGCCAAAAATAGAACGATGTGCATTGAACATCATAAGGAAAATTCCGAAGAGTTTAAATTATATGCGGAATTATCAGACATCGCCAGCAAGTGGACAGGCATGATATTATTACGAAATTGATGACCACTGTTGCTACACTTTTTTTTCTTTTCTTGAGGTAGATTGATTTTTGTTACTATCCTTCATGTTAAAGGCAACTTTAATGTTATATTCCATCACTATATACAAGTTGTAACTTCCTATGTTATATCTATAAAATCATAGGTCATCAATTATTATTATTATTAATACGTTTATTGCACATAAGTAAAAAGTACAATGGCAACGCGGCGGACTTTATGCTACAAGCATTTTCTACCAGTCAACCGCAGGAGGTGTATCAATCGACTGAATCGAAGAATTGCTCGCAGCCCGGGCCGCCTGAGTGATCTTAAACGATCACGAACGTTAAGCAACATAGGGCGCGTTCAGTGCGCGGATGGGTGACCGATTATGATTAACGCTAATGGCATTTTTCCGAGCGGTTCCATGCTTCGCAAGGCATGTTAAGCAGTTGGTGCTGGCTGCCGTCGATAGATGGCAGTTGTTAAGCCAAGTCAGAGGCAATAGAGCAAGACCAGCCACTAGTCTTACAAGCCTCCATCAATCCGGACTTGGGCCCCCGTGGCGGAGTATGGCCTATACCTTCCTCAGGCTTACGAAACGTAGCTTACGGCCGATTTCTGAATTGAGAATTTCGCTAAGTAACTACTTAACTCTAGTGCTGTCTCGTCAAGTTTCTCAGAAAAGAGCGTGACAGAACGTTATTTAAATATTTAAGTGAAATTCTCAATTCGGAAACCGGCCTTTAGCGAGACTATTTATATGGAGCTTTATGTGGAGCAAATGATTTTTTTGAGATAGGACTCTTATGTCGTTTAGCGACATAAGACTCCTAGTGGAGTTTTTTGAATCACCAAGAAACTTTTTGAACACCCTTTACGAAGGAAGATATATCGTAATATACGGAAAGGTATTGGGAGGTATTGAAAGGTATCGAAAGGTAAATATACATCTTCGTATCGCTCAGTACCTTTAAGGTACGAAGATGTAAGGATGTATATTATAGCTGTCGTGTGTGGTCTCCTGACGATTTCTATGGAAAGATGTAATGAGATATATCGTGCTATAATATACATCCTTACCTTATAGCCGTCGTGTGTGGAGTCCCTTAAATACAAACTACAACCAATCTACGAGTATGAAGTATTGTTAGCAATGCGGTGAGTAAGGAGGGAAGCAGGTGAAAAGTTATTCTTACCTACTTACTCAGAATATAACTTCGTTCTGCTTTGCATCTTTCGAACATGAGGTTTTAGACACCAGTAGAAATTAGCTTCCGGCCTGTATTGCTCGTCAGGTGATTATCGTTTACATTTTGCAAAGTCGCTAACTAAGCTTACACGCGTTTATAGGATGATGTAGTACTGACGACCAACGCATCCAGGTGGTTAACGACGCAACGTAACTAAACTCTTGTATATAACTCCTTTCTAATACCTTTTTTAACATGAAAAATAAAAAGGTCGATGGATGAAGAAATGAGAGCGAGCCATGTGCGACCTCTTTTCTACGTACCTACACAGGTACAGCCTGTCCAGAAAATGCAGAAAAGAGTAAGGTTTTGCTCGGACTTTTTGTCTCTGTTTGTTAATACCTTGCACTTACAAGCATTATAAAAATTAAAAACTTGAGCTATTACATAAACTAAGGTATTGTGCCTCAATAAATACAGTAAATGTTTAGATTTTTTTCATAAAACAATTAGTAAACTTTCACTTCCGGTTTCTTGTAATTTTGGATAAACTGTAACGGTATAGTTTGTCCACAAAGAGTAGAAGTCAAAGAGTACGGTTTTGCTCAGACTTTTTGTCTGTGTTCGTTAATAGCTTGCACTTAGAAGCATTATATAAATTAAAAACTTCAGCTGTTACATAAAATAAAGTATTGTGCTTCAATAAATATAGTAAATGTTTAGATTTTTCGATAAAACAAATAGTAAACATTCACTTCCGTTTTCTAGACTTTATGGATAGGCTGTACTATAATCGTCGTGTGATGGTAGCTACAGGGCACTTATAAATTACCCTCCCTAACTATAACCATGGCTTCCGTTTCCCAGCGCCATAGCAGACACCAGCCCGATCCTGCAAAGCCTGGAAAGACCCAAAGGTCTGGAGTTAGTACTGGTTGATGTGCTAAACGCGCTTTCCCGGCGACATGACGTCACTTGCGCCGCCATCTTGTGCGACCCGGTACACCTGGCCGTATTCCCGGGTACTCTCTTCCGGCAGGCACTTGCTGCGCCTGTGCTTATGGTATGCAGATTCTATGGCTAATTACCTACCTCTAAGCTAAGCGTCCACCGCATCGGAACCGCTCCGTACGGAGCGGACGGATTTGTTGCTTTGTATTGATTTCTATGGTACTGCGTGCACTGGATCGGCATTTCTGCTTCGGAGTGCGATATTACTGCCGATGACGTCATCCGCAGCCGACGCGCCATTCGGATTCCGAATAAATGACTATACTGGGGCCAAATTCGATAAACAATAAATGTAAACAAAGCAATTTAGGGTCAGCACAACGCGAGCTAAAAAATAAAGTATACTTTTGGTATTATTGATTTGACTACAGAATTTCACACAGTAATATTGATAGGTTTATTGGATTAGAAGGGCATTATTCATTATGTGCTGTTACCAGGAAACGTAGTGTGCCTGTATGGAAATGAAATGTAGCATTTGTCTTACAATTACTTTTTCTCTTATTATTATAGATTACAAAAACTTACCTTAAACAAAATAAAAGCATTTCCTTTGTTCCAATCGCCTTTCTAAAATTCGTGTCTTGCCTAGCCTTCGAGAATATAGTGAAGTTCAAAGAATTTGGTTCGAGACATATGAATGTACACAAAATATATATTTTCATCTTCTAATAAATCATAATATAATGTATGAAATTCTCCAAACATAAGTCTTTTTGAGATTATTTTATGAACCCACATCTTGCGTTTCCTTTTGCTTTTCTGCTCCTTAGCTGATAACAAACAACTAATGACAACAATATCCTCGTCACTATCCTACATTGCGAACACACGTGCACAAGCGAACTCGATTGCTTTGAAAATACCGATACTGCCGACGGCAAATCCGAATGCAATAGACGCGGTGCGGACGCTCCGATTCCGATGCGGTGGACGCTTAGCTCTACCGGTGCTTCCGGTATTCTTGGCAACGAACGTCTACCTACCTACTTCATTGTGCCAAAGCTGGGCGGGGTTTTACAAGAACGTGGTCCTAAAAATTCATTCCTATCTTTATATATATAAAAGGAGAAGCTGACTGACTGACTGACTGACATATCAACGCAGGGCCTATAACTTGAAATTTTGCACAGGGGTTCCTTTTACAACGTAGGGTAGCAATTAAAAATCCTACCTTAAGGGGGAAAAAGGGGGGGTGCAAAGTTAGTATGAAACTTTGCCGTTTTTGAAGTTATTCAAATGATATTTAGTACGGAGGTCCTTCATTTGAAATCATGAAACATGTATAAAATAGTTTTTCAAAAATCATCCCTTAGAGGGGAAAAAGGGGGGTGCAACGTTAGTATGAAACTTTGCCTTTATCCAAGTTATTCGAATGAGATTCTATACGAAGGTCCTTCATTAAAAGTCATGAAACATGTGTAAAATAGTTTTTCGAGAATCATTCCTTAAGGGGGGAAAAGGGGGGTGCAAATTCAGTATGCATCTTTGCCATTTTTGAAGTTATTCGAATGGGATTCAATATGAAGGTCCTTCATTAAAAGTCATGAAACATTTGTAAAATAGTTTTTCGAAAATCACCCCTTAAGGGGGAAAAAGGGGGTGCAAAGTTAGTATGAAACTATGCCGTTATCCAAGTTATTCGAATGAGATTCTATATGAAGGTCCTTTATTAAAAGTCATGAAACATGTGTAAAATAGTTTTTCGAAAATCATTCGTTAAGGGGGGAAAAGGTGGGTGCAAATTTAGTATGACACTTTGCCGTTTTTGAAGTTATTCGAATGGGATTCAATATGAAGGTCCTTCATTAAAAATATTTAAAATTATGAAAGACATGTAAAATAGTTTTTCAAAAATCATCCTTTAAGGGGATAAAAGGGGGGTGCAAAGTCAGTATGACACCTGCCGTTTTTGAAGTTATTCAAATGATATTTAGTACGGAGGTCCTTCATTTAAAATCATGAAACATGTACAAAAAAAGTTTTTCAAAAATCATCCCTTAGAGGGGAAAAAGGGGGGTGCAACGTTAGTTTGAAACTTTGCCTTTATCCAAGTTATTCGAATGAGATTCTATATGAAGGTCCTTCATTAAAAGTCATGAAACATGTGTAAAATAGTTTTTTGAAAATCATTCCTTAAGGGGGGAAAAGGGGGGGTGCAAATTTAGTATGAAACTTTGCCGTTTTTGAAGTTATTCGAATGGGAGTCAATATGAAGGTCCTTCATTAAAAGTCATGAAACATTTGTAAAATAGTTTTTCGAAAATCACCCCTTAAGGGGGAAAAAGGGGGTGCAAAGTTAGTATGAAACTATGCCGTTATCCAAGTTATTCGAATGAGATTCTATATGAAGGTCCTTTATTAAAAGTCATGAAACATGTGTAAAATAGTTTTTCGAAAATCATTCGTTAAGGGGGGGAAAAGGTGGGTGCAAATTTAGTATGACACTTTGCCGTTTTTGAAGTTATTCGAATGGGATTCAATATGAAGGTTTGTCATTAAAAGTCATGAAATACATGTAAAATAGTTTTTCGAAAATAGGGATGATTTTCGAAAAACTATTTTACATGTATTTCATGACTTTTAATGACAAACCTCAGGGGGTAAAAGGGAGGTGCAAAGTTAGTATGAATTCTGCCGTTATTGAAGTTATTCGAATGAAATTCAGCATCATATGTAGGTCCTTCATTGAAAGTCATGAAACATGTGAAAAGTATTTAAAATTTCGCTGCGATTTTCGAACTGAATTTCTTTGTTCTTCCATGTGTTTAAATACCACCTTTAATAATTGCTTACTTTCTTTTTTTTCATATTAGTCGTTCTAACACTTCTAAGTTTTCTCAATTCTTCTTATTATTTCTCAGTTCATGTGTATAGAAATATATCTCAGTTCTTTAAAATACAACCCATAGTAAACAGCCTATACGAGTATACGTCCCACTGCAAGGAATAGGTCTTCTCTCAGAGAGAGTAGTATGGTTTTAATTATTTCGCATGCGCTAAAAGTATCCCAATCTTATTTGCAAACGCAAACACTTTACTCAACTAAAGCCCACGCGGACGAAGTCGCGGGCAACAGCTAGTTATTAAAAAAAATCTTTATTGCACCAATTTTTGTACAAGGGCGTGCTTAATGCAGGAAGCATTCTCTTCCAGCAAACCTCTGTTTTTGAAGAGACTGGCGACAGGTAGTGCAAGAAAAAATAAATAGATGTGAGATATAATAAACTTACATAAGCATACGGAAATACATTAACCTATTAATAAGTTATGTATTTTATTACAGTAAATAGGTACCTACTACTTTTTAAAGGTTGGGCCAAATATTTAGTTATAGAGTGCTTTGATATTTGAAAGCCAAAAAATAATAATTTGAGTTTACGTTACCGGAAGTACGTCATGCTTGGAAAAACATCTTTAAAGACTTTAACAGAGATCCCACGAGCTAACAGTTTTTAGTGATACCTACAGCTCGATACAATTAAATAAACAAAACTAAAAAGACTTAGGAAGAGATATACCTAGTAATAAATAATGACCCTGTGGTGATCTCCCAGATAGTGGTAGCAGAAAATGAAGATCTTCTGTCTCCTAACTTCATCACCTTGGAGGCACTTAGGCAAGCTCGGAAGGATGGTTGCAACGTCTACGTCATACTTCTGGCTAATGGACTGCAAACTGCCAGGCTATTGAGATTTGGAGATAGGTAAGTAAATCCAGAGGTGGCTATTAGGCCTATAGTGTGGTGGCTGATGTTGCTATTCTCCATTAACATGCTGAAAAGAAATGTATTAGATTGCCCAAGATATATTAGAGTTACCTCCAACACGGTTTAAGAAAATGTCTTAAGTACACTCAGTGCAAAAAGCTTATTACTTATAAAGTCCAATATTATATAGAACACGAGATATCTGGTGATAAACGTAAAATGTAAAATGTGGATAACGTAGTGGACTACATGTTTATTAATCTAAAATTCTATTATTATAATTTTTGTAATATTTTAATATGTAGTCGTTTGTTATTCCAAATAAATAAAATAAAATAAACAGTAGATTAATATTAAGTAGTTACCTATTCGGAGGAGAATTGTGTCCCGTGTTCAACTCATCCATGACTAATATTTTTAAAGTTTGAAAGATTGTTAATTAATGACGACCTCTGTGGCGTAACGGTTAGCGCATCTGCTTACCATGCGAGAGGTCCCGGATTCGATCCACGGCTGGGGAGAAAAAAAAAACTCCAGGTCTTGGATGTTTACATGTTTGTGACGTCACTGATTCTGGTCCCCACGACACAGGGTATCCTAGTAAGGGGCCAGAAGCAATGTATGTGCCTGTATGTAAATGTAAATGTTTAAACTAAAACTGTTTTGAAAACAGTAAGTAGCTACATGTCTAGATTCTTCTCCTAACTAGATTTAGTTATAAATAAAATTGTGAAAAGAACAATTTTAACGTTAATAAAGTAAACATTGTTTTTTATTGTGAATAAAATATTATTCTGCCTCTCATTATTCTATCAGCCATTATCAGCCTACTCAAGTTCAGCAAACGACGAGATTTGATTACCGACTTCACTATGAGTGATCGTAAGGGTATCTTATAATAAGATAAGCAGCCTCTAACGTAACGCAGCAAAAACTACTTTCAGATATCGCATTTTAGACACGCGAGCCAAGTTCGTGATACTGCACGACTTCCGTCTTTACCACAGTGAGCTCCACTACTTGTGGAGGCGAATCGTCAACGTAGTCTTCATAAAGTACCATCAAAAAGTCCTCGGTTCGAAGAAAGGCCAAGCCTGGTTCGACCTAACCACTGTACCTTTCCCGAATCCCATCAGAAGCGTGTTTGTAGCCAAAAGGGTGGACATTTGGAGTAACGGCAGGTTTCACTATAACCGCCCTCTATTTCTTGATAAGACGACTAATTTGAACGGTGAAGTTCTTAATGTGGTTTATTTGGACCACATACCTTCTGTTGTCGTCATGAGATCAAATACGACGAATAAAATCGGTGGCGTCGAAATTGAGGTAAGCTTGCCGCTTTTGGTGCTTCTAATACAGAAGCTGTTTTTGGGAGTCTTTATAAACTTCCTAAAACCACTTACTAAGTTGAGCTTCGTTAACTGTTTTATGGAGTCTTCTATCTTTCCGTTCGTTACAGATTCTCCACGCGCTCGCGAACAAAATGAACTTCAAACCCCATTTATATGAACCAATGAATGCTGAGCTCCACAAGTGGGGTCAAAAGCAGGCAAACGGGTCATTCTCGGGGCTCTTAGGCGAGATGGTCAGTGGGAAAGCGGACGTGGCTTTGGGCAACCTGCAATACACGCCGTACCATCTGGAGTTGACCGATCTGAGTCTGCCGTACATTTCCCAATGCCTGACGTTTCTGACACCAGAGGCGTTAACCGATAACTCTTGGAAGACTTTGATTTTGCCCTTCAAGTAAGTTTGAAGCAAGAACTTGCAATTCTCTCTTTCTTTTCCAAGTAGTGAATGTAGCCACATGTTAATTTACGATAATGTCAATTTGATGGATTTTCCCAAAAAGGCTCTACATGTGGATAGCTGTCCTATTAGTACTACTCATCACTGGATCTATATTCTACGGCCTGGCCAACTATTATAAGACGTTGTTGAAGTATAAGGCAGACGATCAAACGAGGTTAACAAATGAGAAGGAAGAATACGGTATGTACAAAATAGAGCATTGTTTTTATCTAAACATTTTAATGAGTATCTCTCAAATGCAGATGTTCATGACTTAACAATTTCAGAACCTGTGGGCCACTTCCTTTTCGGAGAAATTGTGAACAGCATTCTTTACACCTATGGAATGCTATTAGTTGTCTCATTGCCTAAGCTACCCACGGGTTGGTCAATAAGGTTGCTAACTGGATGGTATTGGCTCTATTGCATACTTCTAGTGGTGTCCTACAGGGCTAGCATGACAGCTATACTGGCGAATCCAGCTCCGAGAGTAACGATAGACACGCTGAAAGAGTTAGTAGATAGCAAAGTGACCTGTGGCGGATGGGGAAGCGAAACAAGGAGTTTCTTCGTCGATTCACTGGACGAAATGACCCATAAGATTGGTGAGAGATTTGAGACGATAAACGACCCTGACTTGGCAGCAAAGAAAGTCGCCCAGGGTGTTTATGCTTACTATGACAACATCTACTTTTTGAAGTACATTAGTGTCAAAAGGAAGAATGCTGGAATATTCAATAAAGATCTAGAGGATGAAACCACAAATACGACGACTAATGGAACTGATGTTGTTGAAATTGCTACAGATATGGAGAGGAACCTTCATATAATGAGCGACTGCATCGTCAATATACCGGTCTCCATTGGTTTTCAGAAAAATTCGCCTTTGAAACCGTTAGCTGATACATACTTGTTGAGAATTATTGAAGTTGGTCTGATAGAAAAGTGGCTGAATGATGCTATGTATCCGATAAGGTCATTGGAGTCTGAAGAAGATGAAATTAAAGCTCTAATGAATTTGAAGAAACTATATGGAGCATTCATTGCTTTGGCTACTGGTTACTTTCTGAGCTTTGTTGCACTTTTAGGGGAGATTATTTACTGGCATTTGGTTGTAAAAAGGGACCCTAAATTTGATAAATATGCAATGGATGTTTATTACTCGAATAAGAATAAGTAGTGTCATTAAAATACATTTATTAATAAAAATTATAATTAAATTAGTCTAAAAGTAATTTTGAGACTTAATATATTATTTCAGAAATAAGTGAATCAGTCAAATTCGCTAAACCTCATTTTTTCTATTCAAAATATTGGCAGTGCCATAGCTGGCTCTCTACTCATCCAATAAACATTACCTACACAAATAAATCTATGATTGAAATATGCAACATCACTAAAAAATAATCGCTTCATTATTAAACTCACTAGAAAATCGCAACTATATGTTAAAATGCTAGGTATAAATGAAGCTTTAAAATACCATTACCTAATGGAACAATACAACTCATGATTTTATAAACAAAATTCAATCTTCTGACAGAATGACAATGGCAATTTTAGTCCATCTCCAGGTGAACTTAATTGTAATTATTTACCTACTGGGATGTTATTCTCTATTAAATTTAAATTATCTGCGCAGTAATTTAAGTGTACTCTTAGTCACACTGTCAAATGGTCAACATTCAGACTTTTCACAACGCACATCTATTCACACACAAATTTGAATAATCAGGGTGCATTTTCCAGGATCCAAGGATGTTGCAGAACTTTTGACAGTGGCAACCGTTGCTCTGGGTTCACAACCAACAGTTTACCCATAAGATCCTTGGCCTTTTCAGAGATAAAGTCTGGGTATTTGATTATTACATAGCGGATCTTTCGGTATGTCTGGTGAGAATCTTTTGCATCAAACGGTGGCAAACCAACCAGGAGCTCATAACACAGAACTCCAAGGCTCCAAATGTCTACAGAATATGTATGCGGTTTCCCCTCAATCATTTCAGGGGACAGGTAGTCCAATGTCCCACAGAGTGTCATGCGTCTGGATGATGGAGAATGGACGGACCAACCAAAATCTGCTATCTTGAGCTCACCATTATGGCCGATGAGTAGATTTTCCGGTTTGATATCCCGGTGAATGACCTTCTTCATGTGGCAGTAATCTAGAGCTCTAGTTAGGTCCCTGATGTAAATCGCAGTTTGTTTTTCGTCGAATCGGCCTCGTTCCTTTAACAGCTTATAAAGAGCACCATTCTTCGCATATTCTAGAATTAAGTATATACGTTTGTCGTCGTGAAAGTAGCCATACATTCTCAAGATGTTGGGGTGGCGCAATCGGCACTGTATCTCGACTTCCCTGCGAACTTGGTGCTCTATTTCAGAGTCCAAAATCTGACTTTTGAACAGCACTTTGAGGGCAACGACGTAGCGGGACTCTTTCTCACGCGCCAAGTACACGTTTCCAAACTTTCCTTTACCCAGTGGACGGCCTAAATCAAAGTCTGTCAATGACCACGACTTTTTCTTCTCTTCTTTCGGTTTGTGCATTGCATCCACGACAGCAATTGGTTTAGCTGCTGAACTATTTTGGTCAACATTATCGTTTATCTTATTACTGCTATGCAGTGCTCTACTAATAGGAAGGGTTGGTACCTTGAAAGGTTCTGCAGGTTTGGCTTCCATCTTCGACGGATAGTTGGGAGTGGAGCAAATGCATTTGTTGGGCCTGCCAACAGCAGCAGGTGGGCGGTTCTCTTTGCAGTTACACCTCTGCACATTCATTACGTTCAAAGACGGTGACAACAAGGTCCCTTGAAGAAATTATCCGCTAATCGTCAAACAAAGTCTTCAAAAGTTTGAATTATTTTTGTTCAACCGTCACCCGACCCACCGTCGCGATAATGACACTTTCACAGATTAGTTAGATAGATCAGGAAATATAGATCTAAAACACATTTCTTCTGAGAGAGAGTAAATCCGTGTTGACACGTCTATTTCAGCCTAACGTGTAAGAAAAACCGATTTTTTACAAGCCGTGCTCTATATCTTAATCGACTTTAAAAAAACGAAACAACGTTTGTTTCAGTGAAAGATGGTTTGGCCCACGTTTAGCCTGCGGTTTTTCATTGGTCCATATTTAATTTGAGTAAGATTGAAAAAACATTTCGAAATAATTATTGAAACCAAAGTTGGCTTCATGTTACTTGGTAACAAGTAACAACGATCAACTTTTGTTGTATAAAAGTTGATGGTTGCAGGATTTGGGTTTTTTGAATATTTGCTCGTGGATCATTCAAAAACTAAATACAAGAAAGTAGGTAGTCGTCTCGGAGAATTACTCCGAGGTAGTCGTAGTAGATATCAAGCAAATATCAGCCTGCCACTGTGCTGCCACTCATTGCCCTACTCTTGTAGATGTGTTCTGTGGCCATAGTGCCCTGACATGCCATGCCATATCATATCTCTTTTTAGTCTGTGCTGTCAGCTGATAAAAATTATACAAATACAAAAAAACTTACTTTAAACCACAGGTGAACTGTATAAAATTGTTATAATAACCACCACTTCTTTATCGATTTGATTTTCATACCACTGTGTAAGTAGTTTATATTTACTTAGGTTTATTTTATATTTTTGTCCATCTAAAACTCCAATCTAAAACAGAATACAACATTTAGATACCTAAAAATATTGTTTAACAAACATTCAATGTAGAAATTTCGTACCTATGGTTGTAGCTAGGTATTCTACCTTGCAACAATGTTATTAAAAAACATTCTGTTTTGCTAGTAACATTGTTGTTAAATAGGTCAATAGATTTGTCTCCCTCCACAGATAATTAAGCAAACATGACTGACGCTGAGCAGCAGGTAGACGAAATTGAAGTCCTGAATTCAATTTACGATGGAGATGAGAACTTCAAGCAAGTGAACTCTACTACTTACCAATATAAAGTACGTAAGTCCAGTATTTTTATGTCCATAAGTCCAATAGGGAATGGATGAAAATGATAGGAATAACCTTCCTTAGCGCGAGAAAAAAAGTTTCAATTTTTTTTGCTTCTTAGTTAATTTTTAAATAATCTTAATATTTTTCCATTCGTAGTTCCAGGCTTAGTACGGCATATCAGACATAATCCTTAGTCCGAGGCCAAAAAACTTGAAACTTTTTGCCGCGTTAAGGAAGGTTCTTCCTATCACAAAAAAAAAAATAAAGCACTTCTGATATTTTCATCCATTCCCTATTAGCTTATCCGGCAGATAGAAAAAAACTGTATAGATATGACAGTACATACATCACTTAAGGGGTAGCCTTCTTGACCAGCCCACCATAACCATTACAATGGTTTTTAATTGCTACACCACAGGAGCACATACACCGGAGAAATTATGTAATAGCACCACTCCAGATCTGAATCCTATCCAATCAGGGTCACAGATGCAGCATATTGATAATAAAATATTTCTTTCTTCCAGTACACAGAGGATGAGAAATCTTTTCTCCTCGAAATCATTTGGGGACCCGACTATCCAACACAAAAGCCTAAACTAAATCTGGACATATTTTACAACCAACATTTGTGAGTATTCTTCAATATAAACTATAGTTGTAATAAATCTGCTTAAGTAATACTAAAACCTCTTTCTAACATTTTTACAGCTTCACTCAAATTAAAGTGGCAATTTAGATTTGAGTGAAGCAATGTCAATAAGTAATATTGAAAAAAGAAACTAAGCAAAGAAATATTGCTGACAAGCCAAGTTCTACAACAACAACACAATCACTTGACCTGTTCCCAAACTAAGATACCCTGTGCTATGGTCACCAGCCAAGGACATACAAATGACAGCTATGTATGAATGGTACTTTATTGCAGACTGCAATCAGTGAAGGACAAAATCCTATCAATAGTGGATGCGGAAGCAGAGCAGTGGGTGGGCTGTGCGATGACATACACACTGTTTGAGTGCCTTAAAGACCGGGTCAGCGAACTGCTGGCTGACCAGGTTGAGCAGCTGCCAGCTAGAGTTGAGAAGGTGCAGCTGGATGAAGATGTAAGTGCTCTTATCAATATCTTCAGGTTGCACAGCCTCACTTGACTCTTTCTACAATGATCTAAGTGCGTCTTTACTTCAAAAATCATTGTTATGGTGAGCTGATCGGCACACCAAAAATTCTACACGTTAAGGACGATTTTAGTGTATTAAGGTACAATTTGGGTGTCTTTAAGGCTAGAGTGAATAGGCTCTTACTGAACTAACATCGTCGGCTCCATCTTCACTTACCATCAGGTGAGATCAGGGTCAATTGTTGGTCAGTTTTTAATAAAAAACCAAAAACAAAAGAGGTGATCTGGGTTGACTGGAAGAAATTTCGAAGAAATGTTTGAAAGGGAATCGCTACGTTTGTGTGGAGATGTCAGTCGATGACTAGCTAGGATAGGCTGTCCCCTGAAAAAAAGATAATAAAATAGTATTTTTGCTAAAAAGCATCATCTTTTAATAAAGTATGATTACTACAGTACCCATATAGACACGGCTCTTGCTTCCTTCCAGCCTGAGCAGTCTAAGAAACCTGCCGACAAGAAGGAACAAATGACAAAGGCGCAGAAGAGGCGCGCGTGGGACCGCGCCGAGATGGGCCGCGGCGGCGAGCGCTCCCGCGGCTGGGACTGGGTTGACATCGTCAGGCATCTGTCCCAGGTGCCCCACCAGGCCCCTGTCACCTCATAGACAATTAAAGAATAGAACAGATAGAGCGAAAGTGACGTCATCTCACAAATCGGCCCATACTACATTATCGTAGAACTTTGATCATAGGCGATACAGTGCTGGCTTATAGCACAATAAGGATCAAGACACATGTCGACACCAGCAATGGATATCGCCTGGGATCCTACCTTTCATAGGTAGGATAGTGTAATATGGCCCCAAGACACTTCCCTAGATTACATTTTTTTACCTAAATTCTCGTTGTTTAAAGATGCAATATGAAGTGTGACAATTCTCCCATGTAACTGAGCCGCGGAGGTGAGTGCTCCCGCGGCTGGGACTGGGTCGACATTGTCAGGCATTCTGTCCCAGGTCTTCATCGTCAACCCATCATGTCCCCACCGAGGGGCACGGGTCTCTTTCCTGAGGAAGGTATAGGCCATACTCCACCACGGGGGCCAAGTCCGGATTGGTGGAGGCTTGTAAGACTAGTGGCTGGTCTTACTGTCAGAAGTTTTCAAGCCGCCCTAAGGCCTCTGACTTGGCTTAACGACTGCCATCTATCAATAGGCCCCTGTCTTGTCATAGACTATTTTCTTAATTGAAGAATGGAATAGATCAAGAAGAGAATAAATGACGAGATTGTAGCTCAAAAGGAACATAAGACACTTTCCTAAATTCCTTTTTTTTTAACTAAATGAGAGTTATATGGGATAACTGTCGCACTCATTTAATATTGTAGATATCTTAAACGCGTTTCACAGTCCGCCTCAAAACAAAAGCTATTAAGACAACTGAGAATAAATATATTTTTTTTACTTTTGAGGTAAACTGCGAAATCGTGGTAAATATACAATATTTAATGAGTATGTGACAGTTGGAGTTGGTCGATATCGTCAGGTTATCTGTACCAGGTACGATCTGTACGAACCTCAAGGAGTGTAAATTGAAGAATGGGACTGAATACTCGCAACTATTTTTCCCTCTTACTCGCACCACGTAGGGCCAATTTCTGAATTGAGAATTTCGCTAAGTAACTACTTATCTGTAGTGCTGTCTCGTCAAATTTCTCAGAATAGAGCGCGACAGAACGTTATTTAGTGAAATTCTCAATTCAGAAACCGGTCCGAAGACAAGAAAGGCAAATAGTTGTCCAGTAGCACAGTTGATTAAGGAAAGGGTTTTTTTTTATTTTTATATATTTATTTCTTTAATAAAGAATATTCTTATCTTATCTTATCTTATCTTTCTTTACAGCTTACTATTTTTACAGGATGTAGTCCTAATACAATAGTTAAACGCACACACAAAAACAAGAATAATTAAACACTTATATACAATACACACTACTTACATTACTTTACTTAAAATTATTACACAAAATAAAAAGAGTGGTCTTTGTGAACTCATTCAGAGAACAACAGAAGATGTCTATTGTCTCACTAACAGAATTGAGTGTGCGTAGGGCTCGCGTGAGGGGCGCATAAATAAATAAGTACAGTCGACAGCACATCATCCTATACATGCATACAATCTACATCGTTGTATTACGGGCGACTTTGCAACTAAAATATGAAGGTTGACGTGCTGTCGACTGTACTGCCGGCTTATGAAACCATATTTTGCAAGCATAGTGCATTAAGGCTATATTACACCGGGGCAACACAGTGCGGCATTGCGGTATGCCAAAAGGCCGCATTCTACAACGTCGCACCTTGTGGCAAGAGCCGTGTGGCATGGCAACACCTTGCGTCATGTGGCAAACTGTCGCAGTTTCTTCTTCTTCTTCTGCCGCAACTTTGTAGCATGCGGCCTTGTGGCATGCCGCAATGCCGCACAGTGTTGCCCCGGTGTAATACAGGCTATTCGTAAGCGTGGCAATGTACTCGCCTATGAGTCACCCCTACTGACCCCACTCCGGAATCTTCCTTATCCGGTATCGAATCGAACATTTTAGTCACTTGAATAAGTGTGAAATTCCTAGGCACGTTCCTAACGGACGCATAGGCCTATGATCATTTGATTACTCACAATGCACACACGACATAGGCGGCGAAAGTATGAGCTAGAGGCGAATAGTTGACCAGTGTCTTTCTTCAATTAAAACTACGCAATTGACATGAAAGTTGTTTGGAACTTCGGAACTGTAATTTAATGAAGTGTATTTTTTTTAATTTTATTATTGTATTTTTTTTTTATTTTAGCTTTGTATGTTAAATTCTCGTCGAGAGCTATTAACTGCTTTATAGTAAAAAAAAGATAGGTACTTGTGGGGATTTAGATTAGGTTCGATCTTCCAAATCCTCTTTCTGGGGGATTGGTATAATAATGTGGTAATGATCTCATTTGTAACATATCATAGGCCTTTGTAACACATAGGCCTTTGCGTCCATTACAAACGATTAAAAATGTAATGTAATTTAAAAAAAAGTATTTTATTTGTTTTCTTTTTTTTGCTGTAAACAGGTTGGTACTAAAAATACTATCATGAATGAGATCGTTTTCACGGAAATTGTTAGTCTTTACTGCAGACAATATGTTTACTTATCTATTTTTGTTATACCTTATATGTATAAGAAGCTGAAAACAAAACTCATCCTCAGGCCTATGAACGGCGATTTTAGTAATAATTCTAGTACATAATAGTCTGTAGACCACTGTGAATGTAAAGGATCTTGTATTATAATGTACATTTTAATGTCTCTTTTCCAATATTATGGCTAGTAAAATATTTATTTCATAAAAAAATACAAGTTTTTTAATTTAAATTTTTGGTAGAATGAATTTGAAGAACGACTAATTAATTTCGATGAAGCGAAAGTGATTTGTCAGTATCGTGGCAGGTGGCAGTCCCTGGTTTCTGCCTACACGTCTGGGTTACAGGCGTGAGCTTATGTATGTATGTAAGAAGAAGGAAAACATTATACAAACAAGAGACATCATAGAAACAAAGTCAAAACAAATAGATTTCAGCACGAACTTGTTGAACTTGAGTAAGGTACGGTATGTTAGGTGTAAATCTGAGTGTTATACAAATATGCGTAAGACAGTTTAAAATGGGCAGTCATATTTTATTATTTAAGAGGAAAGAAACCATGATTATAAATTTGTTTGATATTCCAATATTTTCGCACCATTGCAGGCACCGTAGTTGAGGGTAGTGTAACGCTCAGCCCAGTCCAGTGCCATGTCAAGCCAGCCATAGCCAAGCCAGCCATAGCCAAGCCAGCTATAGCCAAGCCAGCCATAGCCAAGCCAGCCATAGCCAAGCCAGCCATAGCCAAGCCAGCCATAGCCAAGCCAATCATAGTCAAGCCAGAGTAGCCGTGACGTCGGCATACGTCACCGTCTCGCGCCACGCCGCACCGCGCGCTGCGCCTCGCGCCACGCCGCACCGCGCGCTGCGCCTCGCGCCACGCTGCACCGCGCGCTGCGCCTCGCGCCACGCCGCACCGCGCGCTGCGCCTCGCGCCACGCCGCACCGCGCGCTGCGCCTCGCGCCACGCCGCACCGCGCGCTGCGCCTCGCGCCACGCCGCACCGCGCGCTGCGCCTCGCGCCACGCCGCACCGCGCGCTGCGCCTCGCGCCACGCCGCACCGCGCGCTGCGCCTCGCGCCACGCCGCACCGCGCGCTGCGCCTCGCGCCACGCCGCACGCCACGCCGCGCGCTGCGCCTCGCGCCACGCGCCGCCCGTTTGCCCCACCTCGCTCGCACCGGCCGGTTGCGAGGGTGGGAGAAACAACGCCTGCCTATTTAAGCCGTTGCAAATGTTGGATCGACACTTTTCCTGTTGTAATTATTTTATAGGGCGAAGCTCTGCCCAAATAAATTTCTATTTGATTAACTTTGTTGTTTGAGTCCCTGCCCTTCTTTACAGTAGACTGAAGATTTTTTAGAATTATGTTTAGATGCCTCGTTGGTCGAGCCGTTAAGGCGCTTAGCTACCAAGAAAGAGGTAGTTGGTTCGATTCCCACTGGGAGTCGACAAATGACCTCAGTCTGGGTGTATTTCGATGTTGGAAGGTGGTTACCATAGGGTAGGTATCCTAGTTTGGGACCAGACTGATTGTGTTGGTGGAATGGAAGTTGTTTTATTTCTGTTTTTTTGCGGAACTTATTAAATGAAATAAAAAGTAGGTAAGGCTGACCACCATGCCCCAAGGAGGTTGGTGCGATTGTTTTTGTAAGGATTGTCACCAAAAAGGCGCCGATTTCTCAATGACAAGAAACAGCAACAACCAGTTTGTAGACATGTAGACATCTCACTATTTTTTTTTCTAATCTGGGCTTGTCAATTCAATGCTAAGTAATACCTATCGTAATCCTCAGCCAGGATAAACTTGATATTACCTACTACTAAAACCAGCGTATTCCTCTGGGACCTGCGATGGGGATCTACTCTAGGCAGCAATGGTACACGCCAGCCGAAGTGGCTGTACACAACAGGCCTGACGACTGCTGGGTAGCCCTCAATGGAAAAGTGCTGGATATGACGAGTTGGTACCTACCACGTATCTTGTAGAGGTAGCAGTAGAACGAAAGATGTTGGCAACACTGAGTGCTGGATTCCTGCGCAGGTGGCGCCGGCGCAGCTTATAGGACTAGTCGTTCTACAATAGGGTACCAATCCTACTTCTGCTTTATAGCTTTTCTGTCTGGTTTCTGATACACTAAATGGCGACTTGCACTGTTTGTAGTTCAAAAAAATTATGGGAGTGTTTGAAGACGTTTGTTCCAATAAGTTAAGAAATAAAAGTGCACCAGCAGAGCGTGGTTTCGATCCACGGACCATCCGGGTTACGAACCCGGCGCGTTTCCGCTGCGCCACTCTGCTTCTTCTTTAAGTTACGAAATTGTGCTTCAGTTACAGGTCTAGAGCGTGCTCCTCTATGTTGTATGAAGGTACTGGGGAACCAAAACAGGTTTCTCCATACGAAAAAGCCACCAGGAATTTGACCTCTATGAATACAAACGAACTCCTGTCTAGACAATGTAACTTTGGATGTAGGTATCTTCTCTTAGCCTAGGTACAGTCGACAGCACGTCAATCTTCACATTTTAGTTGCAAAGTCGCCCGTAACGCAACGGAGTAGAGTCCATGGGTGTATACCATGATGTGCTGTCGACTGTACCTACCTCCTACTTTATCGATGATAAACTAGGTTCTTCATCATAGTGAAAGGATTCACCGCCGCAGAAGCTTGCTGACTAGGTACTTTGAAATGTGGATTGCCTAGGATGCAGCATAGGTAGGTTAAGGTAGGGGAGGTTCTATGAAATAGTAAATATTTTTAAATCTCGTTTAGTCAGTCAAGTAAGTAGACCGATTTTAAACCACATCGTGCTATGGTCTGGTCTATGCTTTATAAAGACTAAGAGTCTGACCAGGTTTCGCTCTGACTCGCAGAGCATAATCATGGTGAACAGTGACGGAGCTTGCGTCGTCGAGCGAAACCTCGACAAAATTAATAAGTGTAACTACATATCCGTTAAAAAAAATTTAATCATTATCATCATCAACCCATTATGTCCTCACCTTGGGGCACGGGTCTCTTTCATGAGGAAGGTCTTACCATAAGACCTATGCCATACTCCATCACGGGGGCCAAGTCCGGATTAGTGGAGGCTTGTAAAACTAGTGGCTGGTCTCACTGTCAGAAGTTTTGGCTTAACGGCTGCTATCTATCGACGGCAGCCGGCACCAACTGCTGGAAACTGGAAAAATGCCACTAGCGTTAGTCGTAGAACTGTCACCCACCCATGCACTGAACGCGCCATGTGTTGCTTAACTTTCGTAATCTCTTAAGGTCACTCAGGCGGCCGGGGCTACGAGCGATTTATAATATGTTATTATGCTTTATTTGTTTGTGCCTCCTAGAAGAATATTTTGCCGAAGAACTGGGTGATTATCGTATAGGTAGGTACTGAGATGAGAAAGCCGAAGTGGCGGTGGACCATTAATATCTGCAGTGAGAGTTTTCGAGCGGAGGCTGGTTTGTGATGTCTGACTCTAATTAGTTAGGATTTGTAATTTTTTATGACATTGTATAGTCCCGTGATTACACGCCGATGCGATTCAAAGACTGCGCCGGCGGCGGCGGCGTGGATAAAATCACCAGCGGTGCGGCGTGGCGTAAGCGCAGCGAATAGGACTAGGTTCTACTGCTTTCACGAAAGCCTCGCCTTTCTGTACCGATACGGTAATACCAAACGGGTTTTCTAACGATGACACAGCTTGAAAGATAAAAAGGCTAATTAAAAAAAAAACAAGGGTAACTATGTTAGAACATGGTTGTTGCAAAAACTGTGTTCTAGCAGAGCGTGGTTTCGATCCACGGACCATCTGGGATAGCAACCCAGCGCGCTTCCACTGCGCCACTCTGCTTGTCCCTTAAGTTACGAAAAGATGCTTCAACTTACGATTAGGGAGCTCCCTTCGTTGGCTTGTTCCTTATTGTATGAAGGAACCGCTTTTCAAACCGGTTCCTCCATACAAAAGAGCATGCCCTCGATGTGTGCATACCCACAACTTTGGAAGTAGGTAGTCTTCTTTGTGGTAAAGAAGAACCGCCATCGTAATGAAATGGCTTGCCCATCAGCGCCAGGAGTTCCCTCATTCCGTGCGAACGAGGGTTTTCCAGAACTTCCATGTGTTCAGTAGGTAGGTTGGGATAAGCAAGCCAAAGTGGCACCTCGGTCTCTACTGAGTTAGGTACTGATAACCGATGCGGTTCTTCTTGAGAGCGGGTACACACTAGGCGTTTTGAAGCGCGCGCTTGTGTAATGTGTCTAGTGTGTACCCGCTCTAAATCTCTCGTAGCCACGACTGCCAGGCTAAGCAACATATTGCGCGTTCAGTGCATGTACCTATGGGTGACCACCTATGACTAACGCTAGTGGCATTTTTCCGAGCGGTTTCGTGCTTCGCAAGGCACGTTAAGCAGTTGGTGCCGGCTGCCGTCGATAGATGGCAGTCGTTAAGCCAAGTCAGAGGCCTTAGGGCGGCTTGAAACTTCTGACAGTAAGACCAGCCACTAGTCTTACAAGCCTCCACCAATCCGGACTAGGCCCCCGTAGTGGAGTATGGCCTATACCTACCTTCCTCAGGGAAGAGACCCGTGCCCCTCGGTGGGGACATAATGGGTTGCTGTGACGATGATGATGAACCGATGCGGTAAAAGCTTTTCGAATAGAGACCATAAAGGCGTATGCAGGCAGATCGCTTGACCAAGAACTAAACCAGATTTCCTTTGGTGTAGTCACCCGGCCATCCTCGTCCAGTGGTGAGGGTGGCCGGGGCAGAGGGAGTGGCGTTCTATGGGGACGTAGATAGGTAGGCACTTCTACTCGTATTAAAAAATTGTGTAAATTAAATTTTCGCCATAAATTATATTTTTTGGTAAGTAAATAAATGTTACTAGAATACATTTTCGAGTAAAAACTTTGAATGAAGTTAATAATAAAATAAATACTTGCGACCTTACAGATAATCGCCCTTAATAATTTCTAGTATTTATAAGTAATTAATGTTTTTATTTTAGTTGTTCATGTGTATTCGGTCTTTGGATTTTTTTTTTGTTATATTTTAATTTGGGATACCGCCGTTTAGCCAAAGTATTTTTCGCCAAATTTTACTTCCCAATAAACTTATGGCATCAGTTTCATTTCCCAAATGAAACTTTAGCAAGTTTTCATTTCGCATTTTATTCATTTGGTCAAATTATCATTTCGCATAATTTTACTGCGTCAAGTTTTATTAAGACAAACGTTTATGGACCGGGGGGGTCGGCGATGTAAAGAATACGTGACAACAGAAATATAGGTGCGACGACGCGCGTAGCGAAGCGCGCCGCTCGCCGTATTGCCGTCCTTGGAGGCCTATTCAGCCTGAGGCCTATTCAGCCACGGAATTTCCGCCTCTGACCAAGCTCTTGCAAACTTCATGCTAGAATATGGCATGCTATTTTTGATGTATATTTTTTATAATTTATTTTTCAAATATTATCCTAACTAAGAAATTAATTATTCGGTAGGTATTAACTAATTAATTAACTATTACTGAACGCGGGTTTACGCAGCGCAGGCGTCGCTTTGGCGCGGTGCCTTTTTTTTGTCAAAATTTCCCAAATTGTTTTGGAGCCATCGACTGAAATAACATCAGAATAATAATATGACTAACTATGTCGTAGCGGCTCGCTTTACTTCAAATACAAAACGTATTTTTTCAATATTTGGGTTAGGAAAATTTTCCAAAAGAGAAACTTTGCGCTGGGGCGCCGCAGTAACGCGACGCCTGCGCTGCGTAAATTTACGTTCGGTAGACGGCAAGCGCCGGCGTCGCGTCGCCGCGGCGTCGACGTTGCGTCGACGCTGTGCGGACGTTGCTACGACGACGACGCTCTCGAAGTACGCTAGTGTGGGGGGGTCTCAAAGGATTCGTAATCATACTGTGTTTGCTGACGTCACAGAAAAGTCATGAAAGGTCAAGGCTTTTTATTCTATATCTTAAACTATTGTTTAAATTGTACTGAAAGCATAAATAATTATAGAAATGGTTTTGAGGTTTCCGTTCATGTTAAAAAAAAATAGCATGGCCAATTTCCTTCCCTCTCCCCAGCATGGTTGAAGGAGCAGTTCGAGAAGTGCAAGTGCGTCAAGAAATGCTCGTGCAGCACCAAGAACTGGTTCTGCGGCGAGCACTGCTTCGAGAAGTGTCGCTGCTTCGACAACGGCTTCGTCTACTGCGACGCTAAAAGGGTGAGGCTTGCTATAGACATTTTAAATGTATAACTATGTACAGTCGAGAACACGTCAACCTATACATTTTAGTTGCAAAGTCGCCCGTAACGTAACGGAATAGAGTGCATGGGTGTATAGGTTAATGTGATCTCGACTGTACCTACGTAAAATCTGTCTACAGTAGCTTCAGCCCTTCTCTCATCACAGAACACATTTACAACTCTTTGCTAGTAGCAGCACGCACCAGCAATGCCTGCTTAGTTGGTGACCCTTTTTCTTGCCACGGAGGTACTATGTCGCATAATTATACGTTGTCCTATTGTTAGTTTTTTGTTGTCATTGTGTAAATATACCCGTCGGTTTTTTTAAGTGTGCTTTTGTGGCAATGATAATAAATACTTCCTCCTTTCTCCTTTCTCCTTTCTCCTTTCTCCTCTTTCTTCTTTCTTCTTTCTTCTTTCTTCTTTCTTCTTTCTTCTTTCTTCTCTTCTTCTTCTTTCTTCTTTCTTCTTCTTCTTCTTTCTTCTTTCTTCTTTCTTCTTTCTTCTTTCTTCTTCTTCTTCTTCTTCTTTCTTCTTTCTTCTTCTTCTTTCCTCTTCTTCTTTCTTCTTTCTTCTTTCTTCTTTCTTCTTTCTTCTTTCTCCTTTTTCCTTTCTCCTTTCTCCTCTTTCTTCTTTCTTCTTCTCTTCTTCTTCTTTCTTCTTCTTCGTTCTTCTTTCTTCTTTCTTCTTTCTTCTTTCTTCTTTTTTTTCTTTCTTCTTTCTTCTTTCTTCTTTCTTCTTTCTTCTTTCTTCTTCTTCTTTCTTCTTCTTTCTTCTTTCTTCTTCTTCTTCTTCTTTCTTCTTTCTTCTTTCTTCTTTCTCTTCTTTCTTCTTTCTTCTTTCTTCTTTCTTCTTTCTTCTTTCTTCTTTCTTCTTTCTTCTTTCTTCTTTCTTCTTTCTTCTTTCTTCTTTCTTCTTTCTTCTTTCTTCTTCTTCTTCTTTCTTCTTTCTTCTTTCTTCTTTCTTCTTTCTTTTCTTTCTTTATTTCTTTCATCATCATGATCATCATCAGCCCAACTCTGCCCACTGCTGGGTACAGGACCTTTCCCCCTAAAAAAAACCCTAAACAAATGTGCAAGATGTCCATTATAATTTCAAAACACGTTTCTTAGCAAATTTCCCTTCAGGTTCCGATGACGATCCTGGCCTACGCCGGCAAGGACGTCAGCCACTGGTTTAAGGGCGAGGCCTGGATCCAACAGACGCACCCCATCATCACCTCGGAGACGCCCTACTACCGGCACGGGCCTGGCATTAGGTTGGTGCCTTCATCGTTACTTTCATTGGTTACTTTGCCGAGGACTTAGGAATAACGAAGTTTGTTTTCACGATTCTATATTCTGGGCGAGGTCGTTGTTGCTAGCGTTCTAAGGGTTGATATTGATGCCACAAAGACTTGAGTTATTGAAAGATTTATTTCCACAGGCTTGCTTACGGAATAATAAAGATAATAATTATAGAATTATAGGTCTATGTCAAATTGGGAGAATTTACCCCAATATTCCCTACATGTTAAGTGCATTAGTCCAAACACTTAATTTAACTTGACTTTGCGCGCTTGAACTTGAAGAAGCAATACAATAAAGAAAACTGACAAAACAATAATTAGAATAAAAAAAAACCGACTTCAAACAAAAAACTATCCAAAACCAATTAGGTATATGCACTAAAAAGTTGAAAATTGCTATGAAGAAAGGGGAAGGCGCGTGAACAGGAAAATTTAAGAGTTATATGGTTTTCTCATGGATGCATGTCAGAAGTAGACCAAATTGAAGTGGGAGCACACAAGAAGCACCAGCTTTCAAATAAAAAAAAAATCATCAAAATCGGTTCATCCAGTCAAAAGCTCTGAGGTAACAAACATAAAAATAATATAATACAGTCGAATTGAGAACCTCCTCCTTTTCTGAAGTTGGTTAAAAACAGTGTCTTGATTTTTCGCACTTTTAGAATGAAGCTCCCGGTTAGTTAGTTCTACTCGTAGCATTGAAGCGATTTAAAATTCAATGTTTCTAGTTAGACCTGAGATTTGGACACATAGTTTGACCATGTACTGTAGCAAGGGCTAAGGTATGTAAATACTTCAGGCACTAGTTTTTCCTCACTCTATATTCCTTCACGTTAGCGAGTGGTGAACGGAACTAATAGAAAAAGTCAACGTACTGCTACCTACATGCTAGGTTTCGGACTCACAACCCTAATGAGAAGTTTAATACTTTGAATTGTTGTTCGACCAGTCAGCCAGTGGTCCCGTCTACTCGTTGGAGGCCCTACGTGAACCCGTGGTGGCTGGACAAGAAGCTGGTCATCGGAAACGCGACAGCCAAGACTCGACCTATTCGGATACTGAACACCTTGACTGGTGAGTTGGGATTAATTTGTATATTTGTACTCTACAAAATTCAGAGTCGGTTTGGTTATCGGAGTTCGTTATCTAGCTAGTTACTTTTACTATAATACTAATTCCGGCGAACTTCGTACCGCCACAGAATCCGTTTATACGATTCTTGTTAGGTACCATGGCAACGTTGTAAATAAGTATATTGTTTGGACGTAGTTTAGCAAAAAGGTTCCAACCCACACAAAGTGGGTTTTGAGAAATTTGAGTTTTTAGGTTTAAGCTGATTTAGGTACGCTCTCCATACATGTGGGTTGACTACCATGTGCCATAACTTTGCACACACTCAACGGATCGCTATGCAAGTCTTTGATTCTTAAAGTACAGAGCATAGTGATCATTTTGGTATATTTAACTAAATAATGACCATGTTATGGGTTGGAACCTTTTTGCTAAACTAGGTCCAGTTTGGCTTGATATCAAACGGTTACCGGGATATCAAGTATCCTGTGTCTCATTTCAGATCTTTGGCTTTGTTTCGGCCTGAGCTGAGATGAAGAAGCAGTGTGTCGCTTCTCCATAAACATAAATATTAACATTCAGGCATAGGACAAACACAGGAATCAAGAATCAAGAATCAAGAATTTATTTCAACGTAAAGAATTTACATTCTGCTTGTTGAATGTCAATGTACATACAGTTATGTAAAATGTTAGCCGCTGCCTTGGGGCCGTCTGTAGTGGAGAAAAAGGCAGCGAAAAAAAAAACTCCACTCTGACCATCTTTTCTCAAATCACCTTAAAGCTAATACAAATAAAACATACAAAATAATATCTTGGATGTGTTGAACACTAGACACATTTATCCTCTGATTTAATTTAATATTAAACTACTATTTAATGCCATACGTCCTTGTCTTCTAAATAATCGTTGATTTTATAATAAGCTTTTTTGCAAAGAGTGTGCTTAACACAATTCTTAAATCGCGTTGGGGGTAACTCTAATATATCTTGGGGTATCTTGTTGTAGAACCTTATACAGTGCCCCATAAAGAAAGTATTAACTTTTGCAAGTCTAAATCGTGGAAATGACAATTTATGTTTATTCCTAGTATTAACGTTATGATGGCTACCAAGAGTTTCGAAGTCCTTAATATTTTTCTGAACGTACATCATATTTTCATAAATGTATTGGCTTGCAACTGTTAAGATGTTAGTTTCTTTGAAAAAATCTCTTAGCGAGTCCCTACTACCTAGCTTGTAAATAAATCGGATCGCTCTCTTCTGCAAGATGAAGATAGTCTCAATGTCTGCTGCCCGGCCCCATAGTATTATACCATAGGACATAATACTATGGAAGTAACTAAAATAAACAAGCCTAGCAGTTGCAACGTCAGTAAGTTCTCGAATTATTTTCACGGCATATGCTGCGGAGCTTAGTCTATGTGCCAATTTTATAATATGTGGACCCCATTGTAGTTTGGCATCGATTGTGATGCCCAAAAATACAGTATCTTCAACAAATTCTAGTTTATCATTTTCAATTACAATGTTGTTTTCAACTAATTTTACGTTAGGTAGGGTAAAATTCATACATTTTGTCATTTTTGAATTTAACAATAGATTATTTACTGTAAACCAATCTAGAACGTGCGAGAGAGCATTATTTGCTTCGTCAAGATTATTTTCCTGTCTCTTTATTTTAAAAACAAGTGACGTGTCATCAGCATAGGGTATCCTAGTGTCCACAGGGTACACTAGGTCGTGGGAACCAGAAACAGCGACGACGTCACAAACCAGGGCAAGAAGCAATGTATTTCTTTATGATAAAAAAAAAAAACTATCTCCCTTACTTCTCAGGCTCCACAGTCACCATGGAGGTGTGCTCCGAAGAGACGATCTACGAGATTATGATGCGGTATCTCCCTCACAATGTCCACATGCACTCTTACACGTGGCGGTACCGGGGCCGCGGGCTGTGCTATTCCCGAACCCTGGAGGAGAACGGGATCCCGGACGAGCGCGAGCGGTTCTCAGAGGTCGCTCTCCCGGAGAACATACATATTCCGGCCATATTCCTGTATTACAACGATGATTTGACTGACGGTGAGTGAAATGCCGGAGATCTTTACATGATTCATTTTCTACCGGATACACGAATACTTGAATTTTTGCCGGAAGAGTCCGACCAGTGTATCCGGTAGAAAATGAGTAATATCTACTACATGCGTGGTCTCTACTTAGTTACTTTTCGGGTGACTATGCTATGAAAATATTATACAGTTTGACTGCTGCACTTAATAATAATATGTAATAACCTAGTAACTTCCACACACCACAACAAACTAGGATATCCTGTTTAAATTATGAAAATATGAAAATGATTTGGTTTTTACGTACTAGAAACACTCATACATTGACAGCCTTTGGCTCAGGTAGGGTAGCCCTCGCCCACAGCGACTTTCTGTAGCGATGCTGTCGCGCATTTCGTAAACGCACTACAGAAGCAATACCAACGCGCTACTAACGCGCTACACCATCGCGGATGTATCGATGCAGACGCGCGACCGTGTCGGACGACATCGGGGAAAGAATGGAGGAATGGTGGCCCCTAGTTTACTGAATCGCTTTTGCATCGCGACAGAAGCGCGACGGTATCGCGTTTGCATGGGCGAGGGCACACAGCTCGCAACCGTATCGTAACTGTATCGAAGCGAATGCGCGACGGCATCGCTACTGCATCGCTGCAAAAAGTCGCCGTGGGCGAGGGCCCTTAGTATTAACCCTCTGCGACTGACGTGGTCCAATTTTTACAATTATACTGACGTGGTAGTCCACCAGACCTTTTAAAATGCTAATATTTTCATAAAATTAAATTACGTAGCTTTTACTTTGATACTCGTTAGATTTCTAGTCTATTTGTTTAAGTTAAATTAACTTCAAAGAAAAGAAATTCCTTGTGTTTTCAAAACTAAACTATATTTATTGACTTCCCATATATCACTCTATGAGTTTCTAGTAACACATTTATGACTTAAAAAAAGTAACAAAATCAACTTTTCTTAAATCTATCATTACACATTTTGAAAGTTAACACATACAGTAAGCAGTTTAAGCAATTTGAGATACATTCGTTGGTTCACTTAAAAAATAATGAGTTTCAAAGTCACAACTTTTTTTGACAATTTTCACACAGCGGCTTGGAGCACTGAAAGCAAATTGGCTTTGAACAATCATCATCATGAACCCATTATGTCCCCACCGAGGGGCACGGATCTCTTCCATGAGGAAGGTATAGGCCATACTCCACCACGGGGGCAAAGTCCGTATTGGAGGCTTGTAAGACTAGTGGCTGGTCTCACTCAGAAGTTTCAGAAGTTTTCAAGCCGCCGCCCTAAGGCCTGTGACATGGCTTAACAACTTCCATCTATCCACGGCAGCTGGCACCAATTGCTTAGCGTGCCTTGCGAAGCACGGAACCGCTCGGAAAAATGCCACTAGCGTTAGTCATAGACGGTGACCCATCCTTGGACTGAACGCGCCGTATGTTGCTTAACCTTAGTGATCGTTTAAGATCACTCAGGCTGCCTGGACTACGAGCAATTCAAACAATTTACCAATCACAGCAAGAATATTTAGTTTATCTTATATATAGATAAACTGACTGTTAAAACACGTTGTGAAGCTATGGTTTCTGTGAGTCTGTCAAGATCTAATTTACGTCAAATTTGGCGCATTTATTACTTCTGACCACGTCAATTTGGCTTTAACAGGCGCAGACCAAAGAAAAATCGCGATATAACATCAAAAATGCTTACAGTAAGATGAAATAAACTTATTTACTGATGTGGTAGTTTAGGAGACACTATGAAAATATAACAGTTTTACTGAGGTGGTAGTCTGGTAGACACTTACATCAACACTGATGTGGTAGTCTCGTGGACACCTTCCTCCCCCAACGGGCACGTGTGCTCGCTCCGACCGCTTTCCGCACACCGAGAGACCCACGAGCTCATTTTAGGAAGGTACTGAAAGCGGCGCGGCTCAAAACAAAAAAATTACGGAAATAAACCGAATTTAATGTTTTGCGGTGTCTGTGGGACTACCACGTCAGTCGCAGAGGGTTAATATGTCAACGTGACGGTTTTTTTTGCATTGAATTAAAAAACAGACTTTAGCAAGTACCAGAGTATCGCGCAGTAGTCAACAGAAAGATTCTCTTTCACAGATCCGATATTGGACCAGTGTTTCTGTCACCACGTCGATTGTCAACTGAAGCGACCAGAGAAGTGTTATCCTGACTTTTGATACTCTTTTGGCGATTGGCACCTTGTTATTGGATTTGAGTTATGCTTATTTAATTCTTAATTTGTTTATTTGGAGAAAATACAGGCACGGATAAAGAATATTTCATGGCTTACAATCACCATCATCAACCCATTATGTCCCCACCTAGGGGAACGGCTCCCTTACCTGAGTAGGTATAGGCCATACTCCACCATGGGGGCCAAGTCCGGATTGGTGGAGGCTTGCGAGACTAGTGGCTGGCCTTACTGTCAGAAGTTTTCAAGCCGTCTAAGGCCTTGCAAGTTGATGACTAATAAATAACCTTAAATACTTCCACGTAACACAATCACTTGACCTGGTCCCAAAATAGGATACCCTGTGCTATGGTAACCAGGCAAGGACTGCATGAGAAGGTTTGCATGTTTGTGCCGTCGCTGTTTCTGGTTCCCACGACACACGGTATCCTAGTGTGGGGCCAGAAGCAACAATAACAATAACAAAATAATAATTGGAAACGTAATAAAAAACATTTTTTTAAATTATTGTTATGTCATGGTAGCCTTAAGGGCTAGACCAACGAGGCAGTCAATCAGAAATCAATAACAACTTATAGCATATATTATTGTTTTAAAATACACCATTTGCCTTTTATACGAAGGTATTCACACGGGGCGCGTGGTTATTGTAGTCGAACTGACAAGAAGTCGGGAGTGACCATTTGAACCCTACGGTTCGGTGAGCAGCAAAAACTATGAAGAATAAACCTGGCGTGTGCACGTGGATTGAAATTAATTAAACATCATTGCGTACATGTCTTGCGGTACATAAATAAAAAGTACCAGAAACCGACTAATGAATGTCGCTGAAGCGAAAACAAAATAAATCGTTGTCAGGATCGTGGCAGGTGGCAGTCCCTGGTCTCTGCCTACCCCTCTGGGATAATGGCGTGAGCTTATGTATGTCTTGCGGTGCCTAAGCACTTAATTTTTTTTTGTTTAAACTTCGGCTTAGGTCGTAAGCTACCCATATACGTCCCAATGCAGGGGACACACAGGCCTTCTTTCAGAGAGAGAGTATGGAGAGAGGCTATTTCAAGCGCTGAGGTATGATGATATAATCATCATTAACTCATTATGTCCCCACCGAGGGGCACGTCTCTTCCCTGAGGAAGGTATAGGCCATACTCCACCACACGGGGGCCAAGTCCAGATTGGTGTAGGCTTGTAATACTAGTGGCTGGTCTTACTGTCAGAAGTTTTTCAGCCGCCCTTAGGCCTTAATTTGGCTTAAAGACCATCTATCGACGGCAGCCAGCACCAACTGCTTAACGTACCTTGCGAAGCACAGAATCGCTCGGAAAAAGGCCATTAGCGTTAGTCATAGACGGTCACCCATCCAGTGCAGTGAACGCGTCCTATGTTGCTTAACCTCCGTGATCGTCAGGCAGCCGGGGCTACGAGCGATTCGTGAGGGAGAGATATTAGAAATATTTAATATTCCATTTAGTCTTCTAATTCGATAGATTTTATTGTGGCGTTATGAATATGGAGGCGCCTTCCTAGAGTTGACTGATCCCTTTTTACTGTTGCCAAGTAAAGTGGACCCCATAAGCCACGCTTAACCGAGCACGCTTCCTGCGACCTGCCGCAAGACAGACGGACGGACAGTTTGTGCTATGTACGTACTTATATCCACAAAACAAGGAAGAGATAGAAGTACGAGCGAGGGAGCATAACGTCACGATATTATTTTATCCCATTACCGACTGGCTGGCTGGCGGGATCTTACCAAAAGGCAATATGAAATGTGGTTATATTTACTATTACCTTATACCAACCGTACTCTAAAGTGTGTTCCTCGGCACCCTAGGGTTCCGCGATACCCCTATAGGGGTTCCGCAAGGATTTAGAAAAAATATCAAAACCCGAGTTCGAATCCGTGCTGAGAAAAAAAAAAAGAACCCAGGTCTTGGATGTTTACATGTTTGTGACGTCGCTTTTTCTGGTTCTCACGACACAGGGTATGCTAGTGTGGGACCAGAAGCAATGTATGTGCCTGTATGTAAATGTTTATGTTTACTTCTGTCTGGTCGAACGTTTTGACGCGGCGTTTCGCAGCCGAACTTAGTCGCCACCCACAACAGTACAAATTGTTAATACTGTTTCATTGTACTTTTATTATGATTATTAATAAATAATACATTTTCAAAGCCTATGGGCTAGTTGCAAAAAATGTAATTAGTCCGTCTTTTAGATTATTCAAAAATAAGGGACACGTATTTTTTTTATTTGTAAATTAGACCAAAAATGATTTTTTCGCACGGAGTGACGTCACACGTAACTTTAATGGGCTATATCTTTGTTATTTCTTGTTTAATCTAAAAAAGAAAAAAATAAGTGTGCAATATTTTTTTATAGTCTAAAATACGGCCTAGATAGAATTTAATCATTTTGACCCTGGAAACTACCCTATTGTGTATCGAGTATTTCGCTTTCCAAAACGGTTCCGTCACCCAGAGTTTGAAAAGCGTTGCCTTATACCATCGTAAAGTGAGATACACTTCATCACGTTTTATAGCCATTTTATAGCCAACCGGTACAACCTTCTGTTTTTACTAAATTGCGGTAAGTATTATGTTATAATAGGAAATTAGTTTCCTCTAGTAATGGCCAGTGGCAGATGGTGGTTTTATTCATAGGTTGTTTTTTGTGTGAGTCTGATTACGCTTTTGTAACAAGTTCATGTTCTTTGGTGAGATTTATTATGGAAAAAAGGAGACTATACTGAGGAACTGTTTGAATCATTGAATAATTTATTATACTTTTTCGAAGTAAAATAAAATGAAGGAGCCTGGAGTTTTGTCAGTATTTTATATTAAAACTCTCGTATACAGTCTGTAAAACATAGCTTGAGCTCCACGACAGCTGTCACACTGACAGGGCTAGGTTACGATATTGCTTAGACATCGAATAGTCTGCATTAAGTACGGAGTTTTCACAGTACAAATATTCTGTGAAAAAATTCAAAACTTTATGGACGCAATTTCGATGACATGACAGGCTGTCGCGGAGCTCAAGCTGTGTTTTACAGACTATAGACAT
This sequence comes from Yponomeuta plumbellus, assembly GCA_947310845.1. NCBI lineage: Eukaryota > Metazoa > Arthropoda > Insecta > Lepidoptera > Yponomeutidae > Yponomeuta > Yponomeuta plumbellus. Next base: position 2,042,431 of record OX371199.1, on the reverse strand, counting down.
TATTAACTTTATTCTGGATAAAGTTAAGTGCTTCAACTTGTTGACTCTTCCGGAATAAAGTTCATACTTTTGACTTTGCCCGAAATTCGAAACAGGGCGACCTCTGTGGCGCAGCGGTTAGTGCATCTGCCTACCATGCGAGAGGTCCCGGATTCGAACCCCAGCTGGGGACAAAAAGAAAGAAACCCAGGTCTTGGATATTTACATGTTTGTGACGTCGCTGTTTCTGGTTCCCACGACACAGGGTATCCTAGTGTGGGACCAGAAGCAATGTATGTGCCTGTATGTAAATGTTATGTTATGTTATGTTATGTTAATTACCTAAACCTCTTTCTATTTATTGCTTATGACGATGTTTTTTCGGCAACCCTTAGGGGATACAAGGGCTTATTGACTACATCGTTGGTCTAGCCGTAATACGTTTGACTACCAAATCAGAGGTCCTAGGTTTGATCCTCACTGGTGGCCGCCTGGACACCATAGCATAACGTATCCTAGTTTGGGACTAGGACAATGTATTGTGTTGTGTGGAGGTTATGTTATCTCTTGTAGAGCGGCTACTAGCGACTTCAACTTTTGATAGATATCATTCCATTTCAGAATAAGATATTTAACATTGTGATAAGAAATATTAATTTATATATATTCATACAAATTATGAGTACATAATCAAACTGCTTCAAGGGTTTTGAACTAAAAAAAAAATATTAGATAATTAGATAGGTAATTTTGTAGCCATTTCATCGAACATGGCCTGGATTGGCCGAATCTATGCTTACGTCACAGGGCGCAAACATGCGCGGGACGACTCTCTATCCTCAGCTCTATAACTAAGTTTCTATTAATGGTAAAAAGCATATTCGCGCTGTTGAAGTATAAGCGACGATATCCAAAAAATCTGTCAATTGTTCAGTTCAGAGCATGGACGTATACAAGATAAAGTCCTTGGTTCAGAGACAGTTTCAAATACCTGTTAGGGATTAAAGGCAAGACATAAGCATATACTAGTATTATTCAAACTGCCTCTGAGAAGTTTTGAGAGAAGAGGAGATTCACGTTTGAATAAATAACACTACTACTGTTGTTACCTTACCTACGATATATTGATAAGTTGCAATATTTTTTGTACGAGTATTTGTTAAATTAAAATAAAATCCTTACTTAGTTTCGAGGTGAACTTGCTATGCAGAGCGTAACACACAAATAGGATTCCCATAAATGCAAGACATTTTTGCAGTAATAGCCCACACGAAACAGCTATTTCCATCCTTCTGCTTGCGACAAATTACACATGTCTTAGCTATATTATATGGCAGTTAAGTGGAGTATCTCTCTTGGCCACCACGCATGCGCGAACGGCATAATACACCCACTTGTGTGTGGCATCAAATGATTAGCGAGTGATAAAAGAGTAGCTTCATTAAAGGTTATGAGCCGGTTTCTGAGTTGAGAATTTCACTAAGTAAATACTTAAGTAACGTTCTGTCACGCTCTTTTCTGGGAAATTTCACGAGACAGCACTACAGTTAACTCCTCAGGCCTAGAACACTTTATATTTCACAGCGAAGTTAGTTATTTACACAGTAATATTTGAAATTTATAGATAGGTAGATAGAACATTCTTTATTGTATTTATCACAGTTTTAGAAGAATAAAACATGCTCATACAACTGTGGTATATGGGCCGATTAAAATTTCTGAATTGAGAATTTCAGTCTCGTCAAATTTCTTTAGTGCGTGACAGCACGTTACTTAAGTATTTACTTAGTGTAAATTCTCAATTCAGAAATTGGTCCTATATCATCTTCAAAATTCGATTCAAAGTGCCGTTGCAAGACCGACCCGCCGCAGGGTCTACGGGGCCTAACGGAATGCGCCGTAGTTTACATCTGATCCCCCGGCGGGTCCTCGGGACTTGAGGGGTTAAGTAGTTAGGTACTTAGCGAAATTCTCAATTGAGAAACTGGCCCTATCTCAACAGTACATGGACCGTGCACTCTAATTTGTTACACAATTATGTTACGGGTCACTTACAAATTATAGAGAAGGTTAATGTGCTGTCAAATGTACAAGATGGGCCATTTAAGAAAGTACCTGGGCAGCCGCTTGCCTCTGGATGTCAGTGTGGCACAAGGTGTGGCTAGGGTACCTGATGACGGGATAGGAATTTTCCCACAATGTCCGGAATTCTTTAACAAAAGGTTGAGATATTTTGTTAAGAAATTCCTAATAATTAAAAGAAGAATTGGTGATTTAATTTGAACTCAAAATGTTTGCTAAGCCTTTGCCGGGAAATAGACTTGAACAGGATTTTTTTTAAAGGTTGAGAGGTTACGCCACTCCTATCAGACGGCCAGTACGTTTAGGACGCACCATTTTGAAATAATAATTATCGCTGCATCCGACAATTCCTCACATAATGCATTAAATAGGTGTAAGTCCCAATCAGATTTACAGTAATCTAGTAAATGTAAGCGTATGTGAAGTACTTATTAAATATTATTTTGTTTTTCAAAGGTTGAAATCGTCCACTCCGTCCGTCTGTTTTACATAATTTGTGACTGTAGCCCTAAATTATAGTAACCGCAACCCCATGCCGAGTTTTGTGAAAGAAAACAACCGCGCGGGAGCCGCCATTTTGCCGGGCCATAGACAAGTGAGTGATTAGAGAGTGACTGCGACGGACGCGCGCCCTGTGACGTCAAAAAAGGCGCGAAACTTTTTGGCTGGCTCATGAAGGATTTCGAATTTGGATCTTGGGCTTTTCAGCCAGTATTTCGTACTCTGCTAGTGTTTTGGTTTGGTCAAGTGTTGTGCTGTTAGTTAGTAGTTAAGTTTTGTAGTCAAGAACGTTTTACCCAGACATTCTTAGTTGTAGTCAATATTTATATAGGTAAGTAGAATAGGTAATGTTTTTTTCAGAGGAAAAGCTATTTTTTAATTTACCTATAGGTACCTATAATAAACAAGTGGGTAGGTACTGTGATTTTCACATTAGGATGTTGATTAGTACTTCATTCATATAGAGCGTTCTATGTACGTACATACTAAGTAAACATTGAACTATGTTTCTCTTAGCAAAGTTGTGACCTGCAAAGGTAGTCTGAGGACGCGAGTCGCGCGCGACAACGTCAAAAGTCGCGAGAATTTGACAGTTAATGTACTGGAAAGTCGCGACTTTTGACGTTGTCGCGCGCGACTCGCGTCCTCATACTACCTTTGCTGGGGTCTACAATATTCTACATAGCTCCCGTATTCCATATCCTCGTTAGGCCCAATGTCCTAAAGTGATCACATAAACAATTGTTATTTTCAAGGTCGGGCCTTACGAGGATATGGTAGGCAGAGGCGATGTTTTGCCATTTGCCACGATCCTGGCTCGAGGCTCCTTGCTCCATCATTATTCATAGGTCTCTGCTTGCACGCAGCCGGTTTCGGGTATTTTTTATCTCGCCCCTCGCTAATACTTGGTCGACGTCTATTAATTTATTACCACGTGTTTTGTTCTGAGCATTTTATATATATATACTTTATTGCACACGAGACATTGAACATAACATTACATAGAAACAGCATGTACAAAGGCGACCTTATCTCTGTAAGAGATTTCTTCCAGCAAACCTTAGAGAGTCGGAGCAGCGGTAAAAGATTTTTGTGTCCTAATGTAACACAAGGGTGGGTTCGATTTAATAAAGATCGACTTGTTGGACTAACGAGTAGCTTAGGGCGGAAAGTAGGTATTGATTTTGCTCCCCCAATAATCTACTCAGCGGGGATGGCACCCCTGAGTCTTTTTGAAAGAACAGACAACTTTAATTGCATTCAAGGTCAATGCAATCAGATTACACTACTATGATATGTACTCGTATCATCAGGGTAGCCACATTATAGTATAAATGTTAAGAACTTCTATCAACTTTTATTTCATTGATAGCCCAAAAAAATTGCCTGCTAGACAAGTCTCTTTTCAAGCTCTAAAATGTTCATAGTCCAGTCATTATAGTAAGTTCACCTCGGAATTCGAGATATCCAGCTGTAAGTCTGTAAATAGTAAGGACACCCTAATTGTTGTCTCAAAACCTACATATGGTAGGGTGTACGCAACTATTAAATTTCAAGGTCAAATGTCACAAAAATCGGTATTTTGAGCTTTTTTTGGAAATATCTCATTTTATATGGGTTTTTGCTATTTGTATTTGTAATAAATATTGTAAAGTACAAAATTCTCTACAATTTTGCTTAAAAAAAATTTTCATACTTTTTCATACTAAATTTTTACTCACGTCTGCGCTGTTCAGCATGATAGTTGATTTATGCTGTCTAGCAATTTTCTTGGCTTGAGCTCTTTGTGAGCTCTCTGAAAGATTTGATTTACTTTGGGAGTCAAAATTAGCCTTTCGGATCAGGAAGTTGATATCCCAAAATGTTGGATTTTCTCAATTTCGCAAAGTCTTGAATTCTCATAAACTTGAAATCTCGAAATACATATTTTCAAATAATGTTTGATTTTGCACCGGTTGACCTGAAGTGATGCTGTGACCGCGCGCTCTTCGCCTTCTATCTCGAAAACGGTTAACCGTATGAAAATTGTTTTTAAACAAAATATGTGGAGAATTTTGTATTCTACGATATTGATAATAAATAAAAATAGAAATGAGATATTTCCAAAAAAAGCTCAAAAAAAAACGATTTTTGTGACATTTGACCTTGAAATTTAATAGTTGCGTACACCCTATCATATGTAGGTTTTGAGACAACTTTTAGGGTGTCAATATACAACTATTTACAGACTTACAGCTGGGTATCTCGAATTCCGAGATTCTTACCTAATTTAAGCTTAAATGACTGGGCTATCAGTGGGGCTTGATAGAATAACTAATATCAAACAGTAAGAGTGAAAGAGAAGGGAGGTGGAGTAAGAGAGAGAAGAGATAGAGAAAAAGGCCCGGCCAAGTGCCCTTTGTACCCTGTAGGAGAAAGCTAATTTATTTAAACTTAAACATTTACATACAGGCACATACATTGCTTCTGGCTAGGATAACTACTCACTTCACTAGGATACCCGGTGTCGTGGGAGCCAGAAACAGGGAGCGACATCACAAACTTGTCAACATCTAAGATCTTGGGTTTTTTTGTCCCCAACCGGGGTTGGCGCCATCGCCACAGAGGTCGTCAGTCCAGTGCAGATGCATAGCCAGCTATGCAACCAATAATGCCCTGTAGAAGCGCTTGGAACCTTCTTTTACGAACTTTATTTCGGGGTTTTCAATTCCGTTTGTCTGTTTCTTTTCCTTTTGCGGTGGTGGCGTAGTGGGGTTGACCCGTGCTTCTCGATCATGAGGGTCTGGGTTCGAGCCTCGCATGTACTATGACTTTTAGTTACGTACATTTGTTTGTTTGTACAGCAACACCATTCGCTGATAAATTGTGCCCGGATAACGGCGACAGGCTTGCCACTTGTCACGTTTGGGACCTAATAAACTCGGCAAAACGTGGACGTAGTTTTAGTGATTGGTGCCTCTTTCTCCCCCCTCGGGGATAACGGGCGTGAGTTTTTTTTCCTTTGTGCTTTCGAACGTTTTAGTTTTTCCTCCAAATCGGTTCTGTCTTGGACGACTACTTATGTCAATGCGACTCAGTCATGGGAGTGACACAAACTGGTGACCGGTTATTCAAACTGTAGCTGTAGGCCGTGGAGAACCTAAAACCAAAGAACAAATACAAACGTATTATACCAACACCACCAATTATTCGAATTTTAATATCTAATAGCAGAAGTTTACCGTTTCATATTAACTATTTAAGAAATTTTATAAGAAATATTTCGCGAAGAACCGACAACCGCTGGGGTAAACGTGTTCTTGAGTGGAGACCGCGACTCGGCAAACGTAGAGTAGGGCGCCTTTTAACCAGGTGGGATGACGATCTGCGAAGGACTGCAGGCAGATGCTGGATGCGGCAAGCTGAAGACAGGGCGCTATGGCGCTCATTAGGGGAGGGCTATGTCCAGCAGTGGACTAATATAGCCTGATGATGATGATGATTTAAGAAATAAATGAAGCCAAAGTTTTAACAAAGGGAGTATCAACAAAATTTAGTTGGGCCGTCTACACCTCCCGGCTAGTGGTCAGTCGCTCAGATTTCCCCACGACGTTTTCCTTACTCGAAGGCAGTCACCTCGTTTCTTAGTAGCTAGGTAATTAACACCCACTTAGCCGTGACACAAAGCGGCCTAAAGCCACCGCGACATCGTCCATTGTGATCTGTGGCTCGGAACAGTCGAACGAATCGGCCCTTTGTCCCGGGACGATTGAAACCGCGTCCGGTAGGCTCTGTGAACTTGAAGGTGTTATTTGATACCCTTTTTATACTTAGCCTCAGTATAGAAGACAATTATTGATCTACCTATGCTTTGGACTTTGGTGGAGTCAAGTTTAGAATCATCGTAGAGGCTTTTTATCCTGAAAATTTTATGCCATGAAAATTAATTTTATAGTACATTACTGCAGCGGCCATCAAAAGAGGCATTGATGGACGAACGTGGAAATGTGGGCCGAGGCGAAGCCGAGGCACACTACGTGAGTCCATCAATGCCTAGTCGTGGCCAAGGCTTGTATATTATTTTTTTCAAATAATGCGCGTAAATTAAAACTATGAACTCATTCTGTTAAATTCAATAAACTTTCAAAATCAGACGAACCACGAACGAACAACAATAATTTTTGCCGCGTGAAAGTGTTCTTTTCTTTTTCAATAGGTATAATCCAGCTTCCTATCTCAAGCCAGTTCGAAATTTAAACAAAACCTCTGATATGTTGCCTCCTTGGTCATTGTTCGGAGTAAAAGATCGTTCCATTTTTAAATAACACGCCAGATATGTGTTTAGCATGTAATTTATTTGGCCGCAAAACACGACAGTTATGAATTTTCATAGAACTTTTTCCGGCCGCTGCTCGCGTGTAATTGGCCAGTACAGCAATTTCGATTTATCTCGAAGAAGGTTGTCGAAATAAGGCTCAAATTTCCAAGCATGTTTGACAAAAATCAGTCTTGAACCTGGCTGCAACCCAAATGCAGTTTAACACAGCATGATAGCTTTCACTAAATTTATACATTAAGTATCAGAGTTTAACATTAAAATGGTTAGGTTAGGTTAAAAGAAACCCAGGTCTTGGATGTTTACATGTTTGTGACGTCGCTGTTTCGGGTTCCCACGACACACATGGTATCCTAGTGTGGGGCCAGAAGCGATGTATGTGCCTGTATATAAATGTTATGTTATGTTATTGTACAAATTATTAATATTAATAATAAATTGCAATGCAGCCTATACGCCCCGAGTAGGGCCTTCCCAAGATCATTTTCTTCATAATTCTTCTCATCGCAGTAAGATCTCTGTAAATATTGAGGTTCCTTTTTTTGTTGCAGAATATTCCTGTGGGAAGGAATGGCTACTCTACCAATCTACGTGTCACTTAGCAGGTGAGAGATATATTTTGTGTTAGATCTTATACATTATCGTCATAAAAACGGTATGTCCCCACCGAGGGGCACGGGTCTCTTCCCTGAGGGAGGTATAGTATGGACCATACTCCACCATGAGGGCCAAGTCCGGATTGGTGGAGGCTTGTAAGACTAGTGGCTGGTCTTTCTGTCAGAATTTTTTAAGCCGCCCGCCCTAAGGTCTCCGACTTGGCTTAACGACTGCCATCTATCGACGGCAGCCGGCACCAACTGCTTAACGTGCCTTGCGAAGCACGGAACCGCTCGGAAAAATGCCACTAGGGTTAGTCATAGAACAGTCACCCATCCACGCAGTGAACGCGCTCTATGTTGCTTAACCTTCGTGATCGTTTAAGCAACAACATTAGAGGCGGCCGGAGCTACGAGCGATTACATGGTGCATTGAATTTAGCATGGTGTAAGGAAACCCCCTTCTACTTACAACCGCCCAAAAATGGGCGTTCTATTAATTGATAGGAATAAATTTCAATTCGAAACATTACACTGTTTAATATATTTTACTTTATTACTAATTATATTTTACTTAATTACTGAAAACTGATGTCAAATTGATACTGTTATGATGTAATGTAATTGTGAATTAATCTTATTATCGATAAACCAATTTCAATTTCAATTTCAACTGATTAATATATTTTACATCTCTCATATTCGGTAAGTAGGTCCTTATTACCCCCAAATGGGGCTTGTAGGTGACCAATTGGGGATGCAATTTTTTTTTATGATTGCATTGTATTTTATATTCTGATAGTAGACGTAATTTTAAGAAACTAATTTCATTTTTTTCGTGATTAATCGAGTTTATCATTGTTAATTAATTAAAGTAAATATTATTCGGCGTGACGTCATATGCTACTTACTGCTTGTGTAGGTGAGTTCGCGATTGCATTTGCGTGTGAATGGGCCAAACCATGTAGATTGTCTGTGGTTTAGTGTCAAAATAAAATCGTGTTTACAGCGCCATCAAGTTATATGTTCAGGTGGGCAAAATTGTAACTAACTAATTAATTGTAAATCCGGTTCCCCATTTTTTGTTTTATTTATTCACTTACTAAGATTTATAGATATAATTTTCATTAAAATTGAAAGACGGGTTAAACTTTTCTCATTTTTCTAGGTAAATTTCTTAAATGTTACGTTATTACTAAATTCTCCACTAGCGCCGCTATCAACTGAACAGATAATATGGTGGAACTATAATATCGATGTGTTTGACAAATGAAGTTGACAGACCATTGGTAGATTTTCACAGAATAACCTACTACAGACGATTTAACATGTGACGTCACCATAGAGGTCAAATGAAGGGCATTTAAATATTATTATTTACTCAAAATAAGGCTCATCTTCTAAAATAAAAATGTCTTACACAAAAAACACTGTAGTTTGGATGCTAAGCTCGAAATGGTTTTCGATTCAGGCAGTTCACTTTTTTTTGCATCCCGAATTAGCGCTCTAGCGTAATAATGTAGCTAGAAAAGCCCTAGGGCGGTAAGTAATTAAAAAAAACTCTTCACTCTTTCAAAAAGTTCGCGTACATCTAAAACCATCATACTGGCAATAGACATCATGCATTCAGCCCAATGACAAAAGAGGTCGCTTCGCTATTCAGCCTTGTCTTCGTATGAGTATAATAGTCATCAATTTTAAATATCGAACGGCGAAGCTCAATTTCGTTCTTGAAAAAAAAATAATTAAAAAAAAGATGAAAAAAGGCGGGAATAGAAAACTTTTACTTTAAATATTGTTTGTTTTTGGGATTTTTTATAATTACGTGCTAATTAGGAAAAAAACATGAGTTCTGCAAGTGATGAAGATATAAGCTGCACTCCCGATTCAATGAAAATGGAAGCTGAAGCAGCAAAAACAATATTTTGCCTGAAAGTTCTAAAGAGAGATATTTGAAGACTTACGACGAGTTCATGAAGTGGCGAAAAGAAAAACGAGTGATTTTTTCTACTTACCTCACAATCGAGATGTAAAGCAGAGTAGTTAGCTCGGGTGTAAGCATCAATTGCACCCTCGAACTATAGGCGCCCTCGCTGCGCTCGTGCGTCTAAATATCTCGGGCTGCAATTGATGCCTTACAGCCCTTGGCTACTAATCTACTATATCTCGTTCTGCTTTTGTCATAGATGTAAACAACTAAGCGAATTGATTGACGGTTTTGCACCGGTATTTTCGCGATTTCTGCCATCTGTTATTTTGCGTATGGAATGATGCCGCATGAATTTACATATTCGTTGTTTATGTGTACAAAATAATATAAGTTAGTAATATCCTCGTGAGGCCCGACCTTGAAAAGAACAATTGATTTTGTGATCACCTGAAGACATTGGGCCTCACGAGGATAAATAAAGATAGAGCGCTTCGCCAAAAAACTGCTTTGAATTTTTGCTTTGTTTGGTGAAATTGTGTAATTGTATAAGTTTTTTTTTATTAAAAAAAACTTACATGATAATACACGTAATATGCTTAGCTTTACTGTAGGTATATCGTAAGAACTCAAAAGTTGGCGCGAGAAAAACACTTCCGAGAATTTTGATTTAAGATATTTTTGGCCTACGTACAGCATAAGTAATTGATCAGCATAAACTTGTAACACGAGGGGTCATAGGGACATCAGTCTAAAAATATTTTTAATAGCTTTTTTATGATCTCTAAAGCGTCTTTTAACTGTGTTTAGAATGCTTCCTGTTTTTGGTAGAGAGTACCATACCAAAGTAATTTGGGATTGTCTAAAAAGTAAAATTCATACCATCAACTCGTATCGGTCCAAAGCTGGACAGTTGTTTCAGATCGTTAGTACAGCATATAGAACATGATTTTTTAACTAAAACTTTCGTAAGCACACATTTTTTACGTTATTCCGGAAACAATTTAATCTTTCTTTCTTATTGGTCGGACTCTTCCGACAAAAATCCGGCATAAAGACAATACAAAAAAAAAAGATTATTTAGAATAGTGTTGGAAGATAAATTACATTTAAATAACAATCATCGAATAATTAAAAAAAAATATTGAACCCAACTTGAGCAACAATTATCTATATTAAAGAGATTAATTATTGTTTAGGGTTGGTTCAACAAATTTATTTTGAATTTAAACTTTCGTAAGCACTATACACATTATTAACTTTATTACGGATACACTTACTTGACTTTTTGTCGGAAGAGTCCGACCAGGTTTCGCTCTGATTCGCAGAGCTTAATCATGGTGGGCAGAGACGGAGCTTGCGTCCTCGGTTGATCGTCTCCGCGTAAAAAGTTGCGTAAGTGTATCCGGAATAAACTTAATAAAATTATTTTTTTGTTAATAAAGTTGGAAAAGTTTCCAAAGTAGCATATCTAATGATATGCTACTTTGGAAACTTACTAATAAACGATATAATTATCTATGTATCTATAGAAAATAAACGACATAATTATCTATCTATCTATCATAAATATAATATTACCGATACATTTAAGTTTGTCTTCATAATTCTTTGTAATGGGAGTGGCGGCCGAGAAGCGGACGACGGTCGGTCGGTAGACCAACAGCCCGAGGGTCGGACGATGTGCCCAGGTTAGTGAGGGGCCCATGGATGCGAATGGCGAGAGACCGCGAGATGTGGCGTAATGGGGAAAAGGCCTATACCCAGCAGTGGGCAGAGGTGAGCTGATGATGATGATGATTCGTTGTAAACCCTCCCGATAACCGATCATTTGAACCCAAAATTACCCATTGCCATTGACGACTTCTCATCCAGCAATCAAGCTCACGCCTGAAACAGTCTCCACGTTACAAATCCATTTGCCGCTTCGTTTGCTCCCGTCATCGCTACATTAATTGAAATTAGTTCGAGTCTATTTCTGTGCTCGAAAAAAGCTTTAAAAATACCACTATCTGCTATCTGCGCATCTCGAGATGCTGCCGTTTTTACGCTGCAATGACTCTGTAAATTATGAACACAACTTTGTTGCTATCGACGTTTAGAATCGACGAAACTTGGGTTTTTTATGAAGGGTTAAAATTAAGGTTACAGACGGTCGTATTTTTAATTCTTCACCATTTGACTGATTGGTGTATTTACATGTCTTAGCGCCTAACCGCCAATACAAGGTGGCCACGATCTCTCTCTCAGAGAGACGCTCTCGAGAAGCGCACGCTCTCTCTTTGAGTGCTTCTCTCTGAGAGAGCGTGTGCCCAAAGATACATAACATAAATATTTACACCCAGACACATACATTGCTTTTGGCCCCACGGGTCGTGGATATTAGACATTCATTTTTAGGGGGTTGTAAAGGCTATTTAAGTTTATTCTTGAGAGCTTTTAATGTAGATTACTAAATTGCATACGACTGCGAAGAACTGTGATATTATTTCTAGGATAGATTGATAAAAGTATTAAATTAAACGTGATATTTAGTTAGCAAGTAGAAAGTTAGTTGGAATTTGTTACCTAGGACTACCTAGGTGTTAGTTACCTAGGTTAGTTGGAAGAGAATGCTACTTAGCATTAAGCTCGCCTATGTGCATAACTTGTGTTTTATTGCAATAAAGAATTTAAACAAACAAAAAACAAACAAAGTTGTCAGCTCATGATCTGGTTAAAGGGTGAAGTGGGATTGGAAATCAAGAAATGGGTGACGTAATAATAAATTTAGCTTTAAAAAGTATAGACCGAATGAAAGAAATATTTAAAAAAATGTCACAGGACAGGCCTGACCTAGTGTGAGGGTCACAAATAAAATCTATTGCTGTCCATACTATCTGTAGATAATAAGGATGAAATGTATTTTTATCTGGTAATAATACATTTATTTTTATTTGTATTTGTAATGTGACCCTGGTCTCTGCCAACCCCTCAGGGATACGGGCGTGAGCTTATGTAATGTGTGTAAATAATATTCTGTCATCATGAACAGGTACATCAAGGAAGTGCCTATCCTAATTCGTCGACCGCGCAACACGTGTAGAAAATGCGACAATACGCCAGGACAGTTCATTTAAGGTCATTAGTATGTGAGAAGCCTCAGTTGATTGTCGAACTTTTAATGGCAATATTACGGTCGTGGAATGAGTAACAAGGGCTTATTTGCGATGCTTTGATAGGGTTGTCTCAAATAATATTTTTTTATTTTATTTTATTTGGGATAACAAACAGTGATATACTATGAGTAATTACAAAATAGTCAAAAGTAATACTAAATATATCACCCACGACATTATCCTCGGCTTACTTTACAGTGTTGCTGCTTATGCTAAATGAAAGAAGATAAAAACAACTAGACTAAAACTGAGTACTTACACAAATTCATGCAAGAAAGTAGTACGGAAAAATCAAATAACAAATTAATTTACGCGTTCATCAGGGTACGAATAATATGACTATGGATTTAAAATACGATAATATCCACCAATATTTGTAAACGGAAAGAAAGACTGACGAAGCCAATATATCAGGTGAATGTGAGTGGAAGGGCCGGTAAGGGACGTCCCAGGCGGACATACTTCGACCAAATAGGGGATGTAGGTATTAGCAAAGGGCAAGATAAAAAGTATCCAAAACCGACCTGCGTGCATGCAACGACTAATTAATGTCGATGAAGCGAAGGTGATTTTTCAGGATCGTGGCAGTCTCTGATCTCTGCCTACCCCTCTGGGATACAGGCGTGAGCTTATGTATGTATGTATGTATGTATTTGTAAACGTGATACGATAACTGGCAGAGTTCCACTGACGTTACTCCTGTCATTCTGACAGAGAGGACTTGGAAAAACGCGGGGTAGTTTTTTTTAGCATAGTATCCTAGTTTGGGACCAGGTCAAGTGAATGTGTTGTGTGAAAGTTACTATTATTTTGTTGGGACATCACGGACTTCTTCATTTTCTTCCTAAATGAATGTAGGGCAGGGTTTCTTAAAGTGGGGTCCACGGACCCCTAAGGGGTCCGTAATATGCGCGCTAAGGGTCCGCAGCAGCTCAATTAACTCTTAAGATTAATGGAAAAAAATTTAAGTTAACTAAATCCTAATTTGCTTGACCACTCTCGCTGGTTATTGTCAAGCGGCGCGAGGCGAGAGGCGAGAGCAATAAAAGTGATTCTTTAATCTTGTTTTTTTTCCTCAAGAGGTAAATATTCATATATTGACAGGGGGTCCGTGGCATTTTATGAATTCTTAAAGTGGTCCGTGACTGCAAATAGTTTAAGAACCACTGATGTAGAGGCAACCCTATCGTCGGCTGTCAGGCTGCGCGCGCGCACTTCCTAACCGGGCGGCAGGAAGCCGCGCGCCGGACGCGGCGCGACATTGCGCAGACGCAGCTTTCATAAGGCTCATTGTCAAAGCTCTGGCCGTGGCTGGTGCTTTTATTGGCTTACAGTTATGTAGTTGTGAGGAATGTTTGATTAGATACGAGTACATTACAAAGAAGCTTTTAGACTTGGCTAAGTCTTACGTTATTTATTTACACGAATCGGTAAAATAAAGGGAAATAACAACTTTGTATGTACGTAAAAACGTAGTTGTTAATAAATTTATACATTTCATAAATTAACATATTTTTAACTTTTTAAGTAAGTAGTAAGCAGAAGCTTACGAAACTTTTAGTTCAGAAATTAACATATCTATTCTTAACCCCTCTCCAACTATCCATCGTCGGTTGTCTGGAAGAAATTGCTTTAAGAAATAAGGCCGCCAATTGTACTGTATCTTTATAAATGTTTTGTATTTGTTTTTCCTGGTACATTTAAGAATATTCTTATCTTATGCCTCAGGCCTAGAACACTTTCTTCCACAGCTAAGTTAGTTATTCACAGCTGTAATATTTTAAATTAGTCACACTTTACAAAGAATAAAACATGCTCATACAACTGCATTTTCATCTATCATCTTCAAAATTCGATTCGAAGTGCCGTTGCAAGAGAGACCCGCGGCGCCCGGCCGGTCTACGGGGTCCACGTAGTTTACATTGGAACTGCCAGCGGGTACTTGAGGCTTGAAAAGAATATACATGGTGTTGATTTGTACAGTTTACTCCGACTCAGGGTTGGTTATTTACATGATACTGAAGCAAAAAAAAATATATATAAAAATAATTTTTTTTTAGTGAAAATCACCTAAGGGCGTTTTTCAAAAAAAATGACCCGTTACGCCACCGGAATACCCTTTCTGGATGTATCAAAATTATTATTGATTTTATTGCAGTTTCATGGAGTATAAAATAAACTTCACAAATATACTAACAGTTTAGTATTCAAACGAATACTTTGACCAAAATCTTTAATTTTCTATACCATTCGGGACTTGAAAATTTCCAATTAGCAACATCGTTTATGTATCGGTATTTAATAAAAAAACTGTTTAATTGAGTATGTTTTATTATGTGTTGTAGAATCAACTTGGTTTACAACAAATTTAACAAATATAACTCTAAGGCAATGATATTTTAAGGTAATCGGAACTAAATTACCTCCACTAAGTAACACTTTGTTGTCAATACACTTACTTTAAACGCTTTTATTTAACAGGCACTAGTTGCGGCAACAATTTCGCTTAGAAAAACAGATAGAAAATATCAAAATCTGCAATATCTAGTCTTAATATAACATATCTTCTTATAAAAATACAAAATAAAATGGTAATTTCTTATTCAACTCACAGCATAATTGTTACGTTATAGGAACATTTAGTTACTAATTGGAATATAAGACGGCGTTCACAATAATATTCTATTATAAACTATGTTTTTATAATAATCAGTCGTTATATAAATTACGAAAACTCCAGCAACAAAGTAAGGTGGGACGGGATCTTAAGGAGGAGGGATTGGGTTGAGCGAAGAGATAGGCCATGACAGGAATGAAGAAATTCAAATCGCTCTTTCTCTCAATATACTCAAATCGATATACCGAAACGTATTAGCAATTATTTAAGAATCAATAAATTAGAATCGTTGTAATACTAATTTATTAATAGTAATTTATCAATTAGACGTAACCGTTTTGGCAACATTAACATTCGTCTACCGGATAATGGTCATAAATACTAAATGAAGAGCAGGTTTGACACCAGAAAACATTACAACGTAATAAGTGAATAATATTTTCTGCCTCCAATACAACAAAATAGGTAGGTATTTCGGCAACAGTAATAGAAAAATTGCAATTATGACACCTCCTTGCTAGTACAAAATGCGATACTGTCCATGGCCATCTTCTCTGTTTAAGGAGTCTTAAATCTTTTCGAGTCAAAAATTTGTCAATTTCTAAAAACACCACCATACTTTTCCGAGAGATTAAAATGTATTGGTGCTATTGTTTACGTTTTGGAATGAAGATCTGAAAGAAAGTAATTAGGCAGGTAAGAATGATAACACGACAATAATTACTATACAAACCTGTAAGTAAATTCCTATTCAATTTTAGTTTTAAATAATATGTTTTAGCATTGCGATCTAGCGCAACAAAATGATTCTTTTCAACATTACATATTTTTAAAAACTAAGACACCTAGTACGTCATTAAATTCCAGCAATGAGATCGCGGCCTTATGGTTCCAATTAGTAACGAAAACCATTCCGCCAGTATGTAACGTTGTGAACCTGATGTTACGAAAGCACATTTTTAGAAAACATAATCTAATTAAACATTAAATTACACTACTTTCGATGATTTCCAATATCTCAAGTGTTACTCAAATACTCCGAGCAGTGAGCAATAAGGAGTTTTTGTATTGAAACAACATTATTACCGATAAAAAATGCCATACTTACCAGAACACGATTTTGGTCGTCCACACACTCACCACTGTAAGTAACAATTTAACCAATCACAGAGATACTCAAGATTACCGGAAATGATTTGAATCTGTGAAAAAAGGGTTGCCAAAGCTAAAAATTATTTTCGAATTGGTAGTTTTTTTTCGCAAAACGGTAAAAACTGCCGTTACTTATACCGGAATTCCGGTATGTGTAAAATCCGTGGACAAAATTAAAATTGATATATTTCCATAATTTTGTATGAAAAACGAATTAAAAACCCTTTAAATGATAATGAAGAATGCTTTACAAAGGTAAATATATGGGTATTTCCTGATTTTGGTGCATGAATTATGTGATAGGACACGGGAAAGTTAGCAAGGTATGCGTAGGACATCGCAAAATTTGGGGGTCTGTTGTCACATTTTTCGAAATAACTTGATTTTTATTTTATTTGTAATTTATTTATCTATTACAATTTCCTTATGTATAAATTTCCTATCTTTTGACATACGACACATTGCATTGGCAATAGTGAAAATGGAAATATACTAGTTAGGAGTCAGTGGACACGTCGATTTTGCATGGATCAAAAAATTTGAAAAACGCCCCTAAAATCCCCGGTTTTGCGGGGCCGGAGGCGAGCGCGCGGGCGCACTCTCCAGCCCCGCCCCGCGAAACCCCCGCCGGACCCGTCAAGTGCAAACGATAGAAGCTAAGCCATATAAATTTGTGATTTTTAGGTGATTTTCACTTAAAAAAAATATATTTTTTTATATTTTTTTTTGCTTCAGTACCGTGTAAATAACCATCCCTGAGTCGGAGTCAACTGTACAAATCAACACCCTGTATATATTGACCTAACCTGACCAGGGCCTAGATTCTATTATTGCATTGTAGTATAATGACAACTGCATGAACATGGCCATTTAGTTTTATTGCCGCTCCAAGTCACCGCGCCGCACACATGTCGAACACTCTAGGCGTCAATGGCATGAAAAATGAAAAAAACACGTCACGTGACCCGACCATTTATCTGTCATTGTACTATAATTCACTAAGAGAATCAGGGCTCTGGTCGTCCGACCATCTGGTAGGGAGCCTGCCCACGCTGCGTCGTCCGGTCCGCGGTCGCCAGGTCAGAACTGAGTGCGTATACTGAGTTTTGTCGTTCACTTTCGATAGCGAGAGCGTTTGCGTTTTGCATAGGAGTGACAAAGCGCGCCATCTATTTGTCTCTTTGTTACTCCTATGCAAATCGCAAATGCTCTCACTATCGAGAGTGAATGAAAAAACTCAGTATAAGCACTCTGTTTGAAATCAGAAATCAGAAATAAAAAAAAATATTTCAACGTAAAGAATTTACATTCTGTTGAATGTCAATGTACATACACTTATGTAATGTATGTACTTATGTAATGCAGCGGCTAACATATAATGTAAGCCGCTGCCTTGGGGCCGTGTGTAGTGGAGAAAAAGGCAGCGAAAAAAAACTCCTGCTTACGGTGGCGGGAGTCCCTGGATGCGGGCGGCACAACACCGGCAAGCCTGGAAAACCATGAGGGGAGGCTTCTGCAGTGGGCGTCAAATGATGGATTCTTAATATATTCTTAAGGGGAAGCCCCTTAAGAATATAATATTAAGAATCATCTAACGGGCCATGTTTTACTGCACTTTGTGGCTGCAACAAAGTGGCCGACAACACTACGAGAAATACCAGCCATACTAGCTATGTAATATTGCAGTAATGTCCCGGCCATGTAGCTAAACATATTTGGTATGGCCACATAATGGCTGGTATTGCTTTTATAGGTTGCCGAACGATCGATATTTATGCAACATCGCCCAGCTAAGTCTTTTGGTGTTTCAGGCGCTCTCTATAGTTATGGCATTGGCATTTTGTAGCTCATTTAGGAGTCTGCACTGGACTGCCTGAGTGATATTAAACGATCACTAATGTTAAGCAACATAGGGCGCGTTCAGTCCATGGATGGGTCACCATCTATGACTAACGCTAGTGGCATTTTTCCGAGCGGTTCCGTGCTTCGCAAGGCACGTTAAGCAGTTGTTGCCGGCTGCCGTTGATAGATGGCAGTCGTTAAGCCAAGTCAGAGGCCATAGGGCGGCTTGAAAACTTCTGACAGTAAGACCAGCCACTAGTCTTACAAGCCTCCACCAATCCGGACTTGGCCCCCGTGGTGGAGTATGGCCTATACCTTCCTCAGGGAAGAGACCCGTGCCCCCCGGTGGGGACATGATGGGTTGATGATGATGATTGTGGGCCATATTATTGCAGACATATTGCAACACATGGCACTGCCATAGATTGCTTGGCTATCAGTTGCAAAAAATATTTTTGTGATGGCCGGGCAATTATTTGCTGCAAGTGCAGCCACATATTGCAGCAAAACATGGCCCCGCCCCCCCGGGCATAGAAGCCCCTTAAAGCCCCTTCTAAATAGTTCGATTTGTCCCTCAGAAGATCGCTCGACCAATCGAAGATCGTTTTATCATATAATTTAGGTTCAATATCCTTTCAACAAAAACTCATTCTTGACACCATTAATATTATAGTGGGTGTGATTTACCTCTCAAAGGATCGGGTCAATGACTCGGTGTTGCATCTGCGTACAGTCGACAGCACGTCAACCTTCACATTTCAGTTGCAAAGTCCCCCGTAATGCAACGGGGTAGGGTGCAGGGTGATGATATAGGATGATGTGCTGTCCACTGTACATTGTGCTTGCGAAATAATTATGTTAATTACTTAATTGTTGTGTTTTTGATAAGAACTCACGTTAAGTACCATTATTTATGTGAAGCCCTATTTTGTACCACATGAACAATAAACGAACGTGAACTTTAACTTCAGTATGGTAATCATTATTTTATTTTATTTTTATTAATTTATCAATGTCCACAGCACAAAACATTATAAAACAAAGCAACAAAACAGGGCCTCAATTCTGTTAGTGCATTACAGTACGATGACAGATACACGGTCGGGTCACGTGTTGTGTTTTTTCATACCATTGACGCCTAGATTGCTTCATTTTGAGTGCGCGCGTAGACTTGAAGCGGCAATGAACCTAAATCACCAATCACGTTCAGTTGTCATTTTACTACAATGCATTATCAGAATCTAGGCCCAGGTAATTAATGTAGGCCAAACATAGGCCAATTACGAACTAGTATTTTTTAATCGACGACCTCTGTGGCGTAGCGGTTGGTTAGCGCATCTGCTTACCATGCGAGAGGTCCCGGGTTCGATCCCCGGCTGGGGAGAACAAAAACTCCAGGTCTTGGATGTTTACATGTTTGTGACGTCGCTGTTTCTAGTTCCGACGACACAGGGTATCCTAGTGTGGGGCCAGAAGCAATGTATGTGCCTGTATGTAAATGTTTATGTTTAATCTAATCTTATTTACAAAGCACAGTTTTAAAAACTCCTCAAACAGGCAACTGAGTTACCTGCCATTGGTTGGTTATAAACACGACGGATATTGACGACGATGTTTTTTTATAATATGAATCGCTCGTAGCTGCCCGAGTGATCTTAAACGATCACGAAGGTTAAGCAACACAGTGCGCGTTCAGTGCATGGATGGGCGACCGTCTATGAATAACGCTAGAGGCATTTTTCCGAGCGGTTTTGTGCTTCGCAAGGCACGTTAAGCATGTTTATGTTACAATAGGGAATGGATGAAAATATCAGAAGTGCTTGTTTTTTTTTTTGGTGATAGGAATAACCTTCCTTAACGCGAGAAAAAAAATTCAATTTGTTTGGCCTCGTAGTTAAGGAAGGTTATTCCTATCACCAAAAAAAAAAAAAATCAAGCACATCTGATATTTTCATCCATTCCCTATTGGCGGCCTAATTCATCATCAACCCATTATGCCCCCATCGAGGGGCACGGGTCTCTTCCCTGATGAAGGTATAGGCCATGCCCATATTCCACCACGGGGGCCAATACAGAATTGGTGGAGGCTTGTAAGACTAGTGGCTTCTTTTACTATCAGAAATTTTAAAGCCGCCCTGAGGCCTCTGACTTAGCTTAACGACTACCTTATTAATAAAATTAACGGCGGCCATATTACTAAAAGCAATTTCTTCCTGACAATCATTAAATGGATTTAAATTAAATATTATTCGTGGATTACCCTGTGTATGTCTCATGTTGATGGAAATAAAGTCGCGTGGATGCACCTACAGACAGACATGCAATTATCTGCAGCGGATCTTTAGCACAATTACTTAGGGCACCGCTTTGATTAATGACTCTGGAGGCGGAGAACAAAGAATTTTTGCTTTGTTCAGTAAATTGAGTAAATTAAAATTCCTTTTAATTTACTCAAAAATAAGCTTTGTTTTTACCTGAGTGTTTATGTACGAATCAAGATCATATTTTATATGTAGTCTCAGAGAGAGATAGTGTGCTTTATAGCCGCAAGTGCCCACCGTAGCTCAGATTGGTAATTTCAAGCGCACACCTCAGTCAGTCAGGTTTGCTCACAAGGTTATTTGCCAGTCCTGTGTACTACTGTGTAAATTTTGGTTATGTACATATTAAAATATCTTGTCACAGTGTTTGTTACCTACAGTTACACATGCTCTAGAATAGCATGCTAAAAAGCGTGCTTATGAGTATGCTTAATATGAGCATGCTATGAACTATTACAATGACTAACAATAAGCATGCTACTTTTAAGTATGTTCCTGAATAAGCATGCTCAAAGCAAACACTCCAACACACCTGCCATTTGACAGCATGCTCTCTGCCAGTTCAAACAAAACCATGGAAAATCAAGCAGCCATCCGCATGGAGCTGAAGAAAATTATCCTTTTGCTGGCCATGCAATGGGTCCAAAAACTTCTCTCAGCTAGAAAGAGAAAAAAAAAGGAATAGGAAGATTTGGGTCCTTGATTGGCTATGTAGAAAAGAAAAATTTGGAGCAAATACTCGCTTACTAGTAAGAATGCAAGAAGGAGATATTGATGGTTACTAAAATCATTTGCGCATGTTACCGCATCAGTTGGATGAGTTACTATGATCGATACTAGCATGATCAATAAGCAAACCTGTTCACACGCGCTAAAAGCACGCCTCCTTCCACCCGCGCTGCAGGTAGCATGCCCCAAAATAGCACGAACTTCCATTTTTGACTCGAAGTGAGCATGCTCAATGATAGCAATTTTTCGACACACTAGCAATTGCTCAATAGTAGCATGATGCTAAAATAGCCTGGGGGATTTTTAATTCTTTGTACTTGCGTACCATCACCTGTGGATAAACTGGCAAACCTAATCACCAAACGTCCCTAAGAGACAGGCCGCCATCTTTGTCGATGCGTGGGCGCACGCCAGCGTCTGTCACTGTCCTGCCTCATTAGAACCGATGGGAAACAAACGCCTTGTAGGCGTGTTGTTCCGCTGAATTGTGGTAATTAATCGTTCGGAAATTTGTTGAGGTAATTCAGGGTATTTTAGTTTGTGTTGGAGCAAACTGCTAATACGGGATGCATTAGTTAGTTTTTTGTTTTGATTGTCGTACCCACGACCCCTGTTTCTAGTCAGTAAACTTATACATTTTTGTTTCGATATCGTCCGTAACATAACTGAATAGAGTCCACACGTGTAAAGGTTGATGTGCTATCGACTGTATTATTATTTATTATTATTAGGAATGGCTAATAATAATAAACAAAATACAGTCTTACATAATTATTATTATTATTAGCCTTTATCAAATTATGAATAAATACATTTATTTGATCTTAAGATATTTTGAATTTGAAAATGTGAAAAAAAAAAACAAAAAAAACTGTTCGAATTCATGGCCCCTTTCGGTATAGGCCTCCTCCTAATGCCTCCATTTCCTTCTATCCAGTCCCTTCCCGCTGTCATCCCTATCCTCCTGAGTCCTGCCCTTGAAAATAACAATTGCAAACCATTGTTATGGTGCACATAATTATCATGTGTACCCAGGGTCTTAAAAGAGGCTATGTCGTCGCTCCAACGGTCACTAAGTCGGCCTCTGTTTCTTTTTTCTCCGTACTGACTGTAGGTACATACGGGGGTAAAATTTAAATCTCAATTGCCAGTATTTTTATAGTCCGTATATGTTGTTAGTTTTTTAATTATTTTTTTTACAAAACAAAAACCTTATTCAATTACACAATGACGCCAAACTGCAAGGCAGTTTGTTGGCGAAGCGCTCTATTTAAATTACTAATTTATTTAATACGTAGGTATATTATTTGTACCTATACATAGACAACATAATATAACCTCGTGAGGCCCAATGTCCTCAAGTGATCACAAAATCAATTGTTCTTTTCAAGGTCGGGCCTCACGAGGATATAGGTATAAATGATTCGTTTCAAGCAGTTTCGTTTCATGTGTCACAGCAGGGCACAGATGTTCTCTCTGAGAAACCATTTGGGGTTTATTATTACGCAATGCCCGCTTGTATTGGCAAATTCAAGCGCTGAGGTAAAAAGAAACGTACAAAAAATAAATCAAATTATAGAAACTAGCCGCTCTTTGTCGATATTCGCACTCGTAAACCGTTTCATTCCCACAGCCCAAAACTGGCGCCTACGCAGCGAATTTAATGTGCGGAGGACGCATTAAGAATTAGCCTTTTATAGAATCTTGCATACTTAGCTCAAAGGCACACGAACCCTGGAACTTCTTGAAATATTATTAGCCTAATTTAGCGGTTCAAATTCGCTTGCAAAGTATTAAGATTTTAATTTAGAATTTATACGTTTTATTTAATACTTAACATAATTTTGTTTCGTGCTATCTTTCCAATAATAACAATGGGTGGTTCAATGTTTGTAATGTCCTTGCCTGGTTATCACAGCACAGGGTATCCTAGTTTGGGACCAGGTCAAGTGATTGTGTAAAATAAATATCTTTAACTAATTAATGTTCACAATGATTACCTACTTAGAAGTAACGTAAGTTTGTCCAAAACACATTTTTTTGAGGCAATGAAAAGGACCTATTATAAAAATACTCTATAACATTATATTTTATTTTAGTTATATTTATATTATATTTTATAAAAATAAGCACTAAACAGTCTGCTATTTTGATAACTAAATTTAGTCCACTGACCTGGTTGATTGTGATATTTAAACTCACCTAATTGGGTCTATGTTATGGTTATATAATACACGACCATTATATTATAGACCCAATTATGCTATGTCAAAAGTAAAAACAAAAGATAAAAAAGGTGAAAAAAAGGACTGTGAAACCACTGTAACATTTGAAAAATATTACAGTGGTTTTAAATGTAATATATTGGCCAAATAATATTTAAGATCGTCAATTGCACCCTTGTTTTGATATTTTTTAATGTATAACACTTAAAAAAGTTACATTTAAAAGTTTTAAAAAAAATTATTGACAAACTGTATAAATCACAACGCGCTATTTTATGATTCCTCTTTACGATACGAGCATATTTAGTCTTCGTATCGTCTTAGTCATTTATTCCTAATTTGGCCGCTTTATTCGTGTGAAATATAGCGTAACGGAATCGGCAGAAATCTGAATAAGTAACAACGTGCAAAAGTGTTTTTCTCGTTAATTAAAATTCTTTGTGGTGGCCATTTTGTTGGATCCAGTGATGGTTACAAACAGTCTTTTTATTCTTTCTATTCAGTCACCTGTTTGCTTATCACTACAATGGTCGCATCGTTCTTATTTTAATAACTTTACATGCACAACTAAATATTAGTACAAATTTTAGTTTTGACATTTGGCTTATTTATAGTTAGTAATAAAATTATTTTTTATCTTAAGTTACCCGACTACCCGTCTCTCTTTTCCTTCAGCAACTTTCCATCGTCGGTTGCCTGGAAGAAATTGCTTTAAGCAATAAGGCCGCCAATTGTACTGTATCTTTTTATGTTTTGTATGTGTTTTCCTGGTACAATGAAGAATATTCTTATCTTAAATTTATCAGAGCACATGAATAGTTTTTGTAACTTATTCGTTCACAGTTTTTGGTAAGGTATACATCCATGTTCGTGTATCGTATTCATCATCAACCCATCATGTCCCCACCGAGGGGCACGGGTCTCTTCCCTGAGGAAGGTATAGGCCATACTCCACCACGGGGGCCAAGTCCGGATTGGTGGAGGGTTATAAGACTAGTGGCTGGTCTTACTGTCAGAAGTTTTTCAAGCCGCCCTAAGGCCTCTGACTTAGCTTAACGACTGCCATCTATCGACGGCAGCCGGCACCAACTGCTTAACGTGCTTAACGGAATCGCTCGGAAAAATGCCACTAGCGTTAGTCATAGACGGTGACCCATCCATGGACTGAACGCGCCGTATGTTGCTTAACCTTAGTGATCGTTTAAGATCACTCATGCAGCCCAGGCTACGAGCGATTCGATTCGATTCGTGTATCGTATACATTATTAGTTTTTGGTAATATAAAGGAACGTAAGTACATATATAAGATTACGTAATGTATTATGTCTTTCTCTTCTAGTCATATGTTTTTTGTTACAATTTTCTTCAGTTAGTAAGGCCATATGGCTAGTTTTACTTTGTCAAATATGTTTAGGATTTTACAATAGTGGAACAAAATTTGTCATTTTCTTTGCATGCAATTTTTATATGTTTAGATACAATAATTTTTAGTTTACTTAGTTGTAGTTTATACAAATCATTCAAGTAGGTTTTATAGGCTTTACCATAGCTGCCTATTCCGTATCCTATTATTGAATCAGCCATTGCCAAATAAATTAATCTTAATACATCGTAGGGGACTCTATATCTTAAAATTTACAGTTTGCATATTAGGGCCTTCAGCTTTTAGCATACATGTTGTATATGAGGTCCCCAGTCATGAGTAACTATGACTATGAATTGACAGGCACTGCACCTATCAGCAGAGCACTACTGTATTTGAGACAAGTCACAATAATTGGATGTCGATTTTACAATCGCTTCATGCAGTCTATATGAAGCTTCGTGTCGCTTCGTACCTTCCAATGCCCGCCGTTCCCAATACCCTATCTACAGATAAATGACAGTTAGCTGTCAACGCGAGTGATAGGCCACCAAGCACGATTACGTCCATGTAGGCCACTCAATACAAAAGAAAAACGGAACATTTCAATTTGCAGTGCCCTAACAGGGCTCATGTTGAGGACTATACTCAACTATTTACTTAATAAGACCTTTGTACCACATGAAGCAATAAATGATTGAATTTGAATTTGAATTTGAATATCGCCCTGACAGCTAACTGTTAGTTATCGGTAGATAGTTTATTGGGACCGGGCAATAATCTTCTAGGCGTGAATGAAATGTCACATAGGGTTCCGTAGAAATAAGTTTTTTGGCTGCTTTGCAGATCTAACAACTTTATCGAAGTAATTTTTCTTTTATATTATGTTGATTCTTATTTAGTTAATTTTACTTAGCGGCAAATACATGGTTATCGAATTTTGTCCTGCATTTTTTATAAATAATAATTATTCTTTTTTAGTTAAAATGCCAGCGGTTTTAAGACTTATAATAAAATTTATACAAATACATATAAATAATACTGTTTCTTTCACACTGTCAAATGGCCTATTGAAATGTAATTTCGAAATGGTTCTGCTTACAATTATGCAGCAGATTTACAAAGACGTGAAACTTGTTCTACCTACATTTACACACTTGAATTACTCAAAAAAGATAAGCTGCAGTTAACGCATTCCAACGACGACTAAGCTAATGTTGTACCACAAAACTTTACCCGCCGGTGACCTCCGGGTTCAAACTATTTAGTCCAAAATGTAAGTGACTAGTTTGGTTACCATTTGATAGTGTTTTGAATGTGTTCAACATCTCAACATCATTGTATGGTAATTTTAGTTCGCACGGATTTGTCTTTTGTCTTCGCCGTCTGCCCCTTCCTCTCTTGACGTCAATGCGGCTGTAATGTGTTTGAATTTAGCGCTATCATTTCAGAATTCATTAAATTTATTAATTATTAATCAGGAAAACAATTACATTCCTAATGCTAAAGTAAGTATTGATGCTTGTAGTGCAAATTATGTCATTCAAGGAAAAACGATCACATTTGAACTAGTGGTAAACACTGTATCTCAGATATCAACGCCCACTACCGCTAGATTTCAAGTGTACACTAGTATGCATTATTTAAATAAATTTTACCCCAATTAAAGAAAAATAAAAATACAAATTAAATTACTTGTACAACTTGGCAAGTGTGAGATTTATAGATAAGTGTGCGAAGAAGTCGGGATGAATGGGACATGGATGTAATTATATGTATGTGTTGTGCTTATGCGAGACGGGAGTGTTTGTGTTGTGTGTGTCCGTTTAAGGAAGAAAAGAAAGGACGGGAAAGAGAGGAATGGGCTAGGATGTTTTCATTTGTGAGGCTTTTACTGTATAGAAGGTTTTCAGTAGAGCCTCCGTTTTTGCGTAGTTACGTCTTATGAGCCATTTCTTTGTTAGGTCTTTACATTTTTTCACTGAGCGTTTTTCCTTTCTTTTTTTTCTTAGTTCCTTGAGATAATCTAGATTCGTTTCTACATACAAATTTGTGATTCGTAGCAATCAATGTCAAAGTTAGTCCACAGATTACTAAGCAAGAGAAGGAACCAGGGTTCCTATTCGGACGAGGTTTCTCATAATAAAAATAAAAATTCAAACCTACAATCCACAGCAAAGACACCAAAATATCCAAAAGCGCACTTATCACCAAAAGACAATAGCATTTTTTTTTCGGTAATCAACCATCACAAATTCCACAGAACCATAGTATTATTTTTTGCTTTGACGTATAATACTATGGTACGGTAGCGCCACCTAAGGATTCTTTTAAAACTAAATTTGACATAAGGAAAAACGCTCATTAAGCTTGTTGAAAGGGACTATAAAAAATTCCTGACTAGCACCGCAGGTGAAATGTTAATTAATCAGTTGCGTTATGGCCTTGTTAATTGTTAACAATTAAAAACCATTGTTATGGTGAGCCAATCGACCCACCAAAAACTCTACATGTTAAGTATTTTAATTGAATGTTTTTTTTATTATTTTGGTAAGGCTCTCAAAAAATGTACCGTAAGACACGTGAAATTGTAACACACGTAACACACGTGAAATTGTAACACACGGCTGCTATACCTAATCATGTTTTTCTTATGTTTCTGGGATGTCGCGTGTTCGCTTAGAGAAGACACTCTGGTCACAAATTTACAGTTGCAAGCTTAGTGACGGATAAAATATCATTTGATTATACCGTTAGTGAATCAGAAATATCTTTAAAATTTCCACCGTTCTGCATACTTAACTCAAAAATCGTGTTTTTGGAAATGTTTCGGTAATTATTCCGACCGACGATATATTTATTTACTATACCTGAAATGAGTTAACGCATTTCATGAAAACGCCATATTGACTGCGAGAGTAGAGGCGCTGAACATTGTTTTAAATAAAATAATATTACAACGCAGTCGAAGTACTTAGCTTATTATCGCGGCAACAAACAATGTGCCTACTTAACTATATTTAATACTTACAGAATTTAGCAATTTAATGGCATGCTTACCTGTTGCGGACGTTTTTTATAATATCGTATTTTATATTTGTTTTTACTGTCACATATTTTGTCAACGTCATTGTCACATACCATTTTCTCGCCTACATTTTCCATCTATATTAATAATTTCGTTCGGGTCTACGGCAGACTCGAACGATATGCACACCAAATGAAAGAGCGTAAAAAAATAGTTGATCTGAGTCGACAACATATGGGCGGAAAATTCGTATTATCGAGCAGCATCAATATAAAAATTATTAAATTCAACAATGGCGTTGCTAAGTAAACATGTCAATGTCATCATTGTTGTGTTAGTGTCACAAGTTTTCATTGTGAACTGTTACGGCTGGTTTACATTATTTTAGTGCTTAGGAGAGTGCTATAATACAATTAGAGAGGCAAATGCATTAGTACATTACTAGACGTTCGAGTGAACGTTTATATTTCTTCCAGTAGAGTGTCACTTCTTCGACGTCGCGAAATATGCGCTATCCTACTCAAAATACTATGAGTTTTAATGGAACACATAAGTAAGTTTGATAATTCGAGTTAATGAAAACAACACGCACCCGTCACGAGTCACATGCGCACTCTCCTAAAGTTCTCACTAAATTTTTAGTTTATACACAGATAAGTAACGAGGATAGTAACGCGCTCAGGTGTTACTGGATAGAACAATAGAAACCAATTCTATTTTGATACTAATTGAAAGGCAACTAGAACCAGTACGGTTCTACCGTAAAACGTACTAAAGCAAGTGGCGCTCACACGTTTCTACAAAAGCACTCTCCTTAAGAAAGAAAGAAAGAAAGAAAGAAAGAAAGAAAGAAAGAAAGAAAGAAAGAAACAAAGAAAGAAAATTTGTTTATTTGATACTCAAAACAAAACAAAAAAACACACACACACAGAATGCGTACAATAATAAAAAAATAACACAGAAAGCATAAAAAGCGTAAAAAAAAAAACTGTACAACATGAAAATAATAATTTACATTTACATACAGGCACATACATTGCTTCTGGCCCCACACTAGGATACCCTGTGTCGTGGGAACCAGAAACAGCGACGTCACAAACATGTAAACATCCAAGACCTGGGATTTTTTTTTTGTCCCCAGCCGGGATTCGAACCCGAGACCTCTCGCATGGTAGTCAGATGCGCTAACCACTACGCCACAGAGGTCGTTAAAGGTTGAGCCCCCAAAATGGGCCCGATTCAGCATAATGTTGCAACAGAGTGTAAAGTAAAGCACTCTCCTAAACACTAACATAATCTAAACCGGCCCTTTGATCTAATTTGTTAACTTCATGGTGTGGGGAATACCGTGGCATCCAAAAAGGTTATTATAATCTATGCCAACTGAGAAGGTGTAGTAAGTAATCTGTGGTGTTTTTCATTGGCGGGAGCTCAGAAGAAGGTCCTTCTTCTGAGGGCGGGAGGGAAGACAATAATTTGACATTGAGTTTTGGAAGGGTCTGAAAAATAATTGAAAAAGGAAATCAAAGTCATAAATTGATCTTTATTGTTTTGCTTAGTAAGGTACCAATAAACTTATTGAAATGAAAAAGCCACTAGATAAGAAAAATACCAAAAATTAAAATGATGAATAAAAACATGTGGTCAATACAAAACTAAAAGCTTTAAAGCCAAAGAGAGGGAGCTGTTGTTAGTTGATTAGCCAAGTGGATTCTACGTCTCATACGTCATTAGATTCACTAGCTGTTAACTAAATTCAATGCTGTTAAGTTTATGAAGGAAGCTCATTTAGTAATTTTTGTAAGTTGTTGTTTAGTTGTTCATGAGTTCATTTAGTTGTTCATGAGGTACCCATGACAAAGTTATGATAAGTATCCGATTTTCGCCTTGCATTCCTTCGTGATTAGCCAGAACATGTCCAAAAGAGCAAGATTGGCTATCCGTAATAGTGTGCTGGTTCCAATGGTAAGCACGGTAGCGAGATTTGGGTATGGCAGAAGTCAGAAGAATTATGAAAGTAGGATTAGTGCAGTACAAATGAGATCCTTAAGAAATATGTGTGGTGTTACTTTGAATGACAGAATACGCAATAGTGTGATCAGAGACCGAGGATGTAGAGAAAGAGGAATGTTGCGTTGGTTTGGAGATGATGAGAGGATGAACGAAGAAATACTGACAAAGCAAATATATCGGGCGAATGTGAGTGGAAGGGCCGGTAAGGGACGCCCCAGTTGGACATACTTCGGCAAATAGGGGATGTATTAGCAAAGGGCAAGATGAAAAGTACCCGAAACCGATGTGGGTACATGCAACGACTAATGGATGTCGATGAAGCGAAAGTGATTTGTCAGGATAGTGGCAGGTGACAGTCCGTGGTCTCTGCCTACCCCTCTGGGATACAGGTGTGAGCTTATGTATCTGAATGTATTAAGATATTTATATCTACTGGTGGTTGATAAATACAGAGGCGTCACCATATAAAAAAACATCGTGGAATATTGTTTTGCGTCTACATTTTACCCGAGCGAAGCCGGGTTTTCGTCTAGTTAAATCTATATTAGCCTTTTCCTTAGTTTCAGTTCAGTTTTTCTATACAGTCCACCCATAGTTAACACTTACCCTCTACTTTTAGTATCGCAACAAGCGTAATTTTTATGCCGTTTTTATAGTTAATGGTGCGGAACCCTTTGTGCGCGATATGCTTTGTAAAAAGTGATCTGTCTTGTCGAAAATCGTTTGCTCTGAAATGTAATTTTCATTATTTAGTAGTACCTAATAGATATCGTGCAACACTGATGTGGCACACACATCACATAGTATAAGTATGTATGTAGATACATAAACCTTCTCTCTATTACGTTAGTCATCCTGTCATTGCAATGACCGCGGGCCTGGTGGTCAGCCGAGCGCGAAATTGTGGGGTGGTGTAGGGGACCGTCATGAGCCACACCAAATGGAGACCTTCCTTTCCTTCGTCGTAGAACTGGCTCTCAGGCCACCAGTTTACCGAGAGAAAATATTATATCAGTTAATGAATAAAGTGCTAATTGCGACGGGGCTTCCTAGAAAGATTGTGTAATAATAGATGGTTTAGATAACTAGATGTTATGGTTATTAGGTTCTAATCTGTTGCACAGAAGTTGTTTTTGCATGGGAATCTAGACTTGTATTTTGCTATGAACACAATGAGGTGGTTGGTAGGAAAATATTAACCTATCCTATTCAAGGTGTTGATTTGTACAGTTTCGACTGACTCAGGGGTGGTTATTTACATAATACCGAAGAAAAAATATATAAAATTTTTTTTTTTTACGGAAAATCATTTAAAAATCATAAAGTTATATTGCTTAGCTTCTAGGTTTGCGGGGCGGGGCGGGAGAGTGCGCTCGCCCCAGCGCCACAAAACCAGCGATTTTAGGTGATTTTCAGTAAAAAAAATTTTTTTTTGCTTCAGTATCATGTAAATAACCACCCCTGACTCGGACGAAACTGTACAAATCAACACCCTGTACAATCGCGGCCCCCACAGGACAGGCTCGGCCTAGTGTGGGTAACTCTGCTCTGTGAGTGTTATGGCAATTGAACTGTGTACAATTATACTAATTTTAAGGATAACATCTGTAACAGATTTTTGGGAGACAGATAAATTCCATTTCATTTCATTTCTATAGATTAGAACTCTTTTTGTACACACAAGAAACAAAGAATACCATCCTTATCTGTTTTTAAGATAAATTTCTAATGAAATAATAAAAAAAACCCACGATCCTTTCGGTTCATCGACATTCACTCATAGTTGTATGCACCCACGCCGGCTTAGGGTAAAATTTACCTTACCCTTTGCTAATGCATATAATAACATTACATAACATTTACATACTGGCACATACATTGCCACAGGCCCCACACTAGGATACCCTGTGTCACGGGACCCAGAAACAGCGACGTCACAAACACGTAAACATCGAAAACCTGATAAAGTGTGCCATTAAATTAGTGTTACAGATATTTCTGGTATATGCTTCTGATCACGCTAGTTAGTTAGCTTTTTGTAGTCTATTTTGTATACTTATAGACCCTTTTTTACCGCTGCCCCGACTCCTAGGTTTGCTGGAAGAGACCTCTTACAGAGATAAGGTCGCCTTTGTACATGTATCTCATGATGTACATGTATCTCATATCTAATGATCTGTAAAAATGTTCATGTGCAAAAAAGTATTCTTATAGCATCGCTTCACATAAGACAACTCAAAGAAAACATAGCCACATTTACAACTGTTTGTACACGATCTTCTAAAAGCAAGCTACTCTATCGGGAATTCATATCATTCAATGCACCTACCACATCCTGTCCAGTCCCATTCGCTCCCAGAAGGCGACAATATCATGTCATTTACTTTCCGTGTAATCCTATAAAACTAATAGACCACGAGTCAGTACAGACAGTACCGTCAGTTGACTCCTGGTCTCAGCAGAGCAGACTAGAGCTGGCTATAATAGACGAAGGTAATAGGGCTAATTAAATGCTACGATAATTCTGCGGCAACAACCGTCTCCTGAGGAAACGGTTCTTCCGTTCATAACCTACGTAGCGGTAGGGTTACCACTGTTCGCGTCGTAGATTATTGTCATAATCAACCCATTATGGCTCCACGAGGGGCACGGGTCTCTTCCCTGAGGAAGATACAAGCCATACTCCACCACCATACGTCCATGGATGGGTCACCGTCTATGATTAACGCTAGTGGCATCTTTCCGAGCGGTTCCGTGCTCCACATGGCACGTTAAGCACTCGTTAAGCCAAGAGGCCTTAGGGCGGCTTGAAAACTTCTGACAGTAAGAACAGCCACTAGTCTTACAAGCCTCCACCAATCCGGACTTGGCCCCCGTGGTGGAGTATGGCCTATACCTTCCTTATGGAAGAGACCCGTGCCCTTCGGTGGGGACATAATGGGTTGATGATGATAGCGAGTGAAATTACTTTTTTTTTTTTCAAGTGACAGCCCTAATAAAACGGTAACATCAACGACAATGCATCGCATTCCACCTGTGTATTCTCACGGCAAAATAAAAATACACAGTCTCTTTTTGGCGACCTCACTACCCCTACATTTTGTTCTGTACTGAAGGTGATAAAGACGTTGGTTTATCTTTGTACCGAGTTAGCTGCAGTAAATGGTACACATGAACACATAAATTAACTCCTTCTGTTTACCCATGGATAGGCAGATAGTGAGAATGGAATCCACTGTAATTGAAAAGATGCAATCAATAGCCCATTCAAAGAATAGCAAAAAAATAATTGAAAAAATAAAAAAATATTACACATTTATTTATTATTGTTAATAAATAAATGTGTAATAAATCTTTTTATTCTTCTTCTCCTTCTAAATAGGTCTGTATTATGTAATTTATGAGTACAATAAAGAATATTCTGTCTATCTATCTATCTTTTAGTATTGACATGTATTGAATAAACGATCTTAAGAAGGCTTTTTACGCTTCTCCATGCCATCATCGCCCACCCTTTAGACAATCAAGGTAATTGAATCATCAGCCAACAATCTATTTAACACATTAAACGCCAAGACTTTAGCGTCCGTTACTCGATGCTGTGATAAGAAAACAATTGGCAAACATCTCTGTGAGAACGTGCGAACATTTCTTGTACAATGCTGCTTCCTTGTAATGGGACATGGCGAGGTAGGCAGAGACTGGAGTCAGTCACTTGCCACAATCCTGATCGGTCACGATCCTGACTCTTTCTAGAAAGAAAGAGAAACGTTTATTGCACCAACAGTCACACACAACAGAAATACGAAATACAAACTAGAAGAAATCATGAAAGTGGAGGTACAAACATACGTAAAGAAATACATTTATACAGTTTTGTCGCGGTATGTAACCGCTGCTGCAAAAGGCAGCTGACTCAGCATAATGCTGAGGGTGTATGCCCTCAGCGCTGGTTTTCAGTCAGTGCCTAAAATGTCCCATGAGTGTCCCAAACGCGCGGCGCAGTCTATCGTAATATCTGAAGAAGGTATAGGCCATACTCCACCACGGGGGCCAAGTCCGGATTGGTGGAGGCTTGTACGACTAGTGGCTGATCTTACTATCAGAAGTTTTCAAGCCGCCCTAAGGCCTCTGACTTGGATTCTATCGACGACGATTTTCCTGTATATTTAAGGCCAATGAAAATCAAATTCCTAAAACTTAAGTTTTGTGAGCAAGCTGTCCTGATAATGCACCTTAACCTACTGTTATAAAGTCGAGTCCAGATCGTCAGCAAAGAAAGATGCCGCGTGTACTTAGCGTCGTAATTAATTTTCCACATTTCACCTGACCGCCATTGTTTGCCTTTACGAGCGGCCGCGGAATGCAAACAGGAATCGAACTCGAGACTCTGCGACCGAGAGCCCGCAAACAAACACCCGTCCGAGAAGGGTTACCAGACTAGATAATTTTTGCGGATACATTCGAAATGAAAGTCTTGCTCTCTCATAATATTAAGAAGTTTCTTTATTGTTTCGAAAGAATTCCTAGCACTCTAGAGTGATCTCAAACCTATGGGATGAAGATATTTATTTATCAAACATGTGTTTTGAAGATGATGGTACGTAGTTGTTCCGCATGCTTTGCCATTGCATTTCTGAATGGAAAACACTAAGTAAATACTTCAGTAACGTTCTGTCTCGCTCCTTTGTAACGAATTTTGATGAGGAAGCACTACAGTTAAGTAATTACTTAGCGAAATTCTCAATTCAGAAATCGGCCCTCAGTTTTACAAACGAGCATTGTCATTACATACACCTTAGGATAAAATTACATTAATTTTGTTTTAAATAACTAAAATCATATAAATCGACATCATGCAAATATGCAAATTGCATCGATCGGGTGGTAAGCACAAAATAATAGAGAGATATTATTATGTTTACCTACTGTCTGAGGAGTTTGCATAGTGCATAATGAAACGACACAGGGTATCCTAGTGTGGGGCCCGAAGCAATGTATGTGCCTGTATGTAAATGTAAAATGTTATTATCAGGATAAATCTGTAGCTGCTAGTTAAAAAATGATGTTAGGTTATTTTATTTCTAGATCTGGTAACCCCATGCCCGAGAATACGCCTAGCTTCCTCATTTCGAAATAACGCTGCCTACGGTAGATTTCTATTTGAGTTTCTTGATTTGGCATTTGATAATCGACCCTATCACTGATGATAAACTATGTGTACTTAATATCATAAAGTAGAGATATCGCAATTAGTCGCAATTTATATCTTTCTTTTCTTTCTAATATATAAAATTCTCGTGTCACCGTGTTAGTGCGCATACTCCTCCAAAACGGCTTGGCCGAACAATCGGTAGCTCTTAGAACAGGTTGTTATCTATTTTTCATACCCCTATCTGGCAAAACAACGTTTGCGGGGTCAGCTAGTAAGATATAAATTAATAAAACTGAAAAATACCGAAATTTATTTCTTAGAATGATCAATATTTTCAAAATAAATTGTACAAAACATACCTATATCAAAAATAAGAAGTATGGCCAATTATAACAGGAATTGCGCGTTTTCAATTTTCCATTATACCTAAAATTATAGATCTAAGCTAGACGTGTTCATATAGACGCAGCTGTAAAACTATACAACTTGACATTTCCTACTGCACAGTATTGCAGTAGCCAAGAAACACGTTGTGATATTTAGTTCTGCTTTACGCAAAATCCGCATTCTTTCACTGCTATCCGGGCTGCAGCAAAGCTACTCATAATACACCCAAGCTTATGGACACCTGGTCATAAAAAACAGTATACAAAAGCTTTTCTGTAGCTACAGTTGATAGGACGATAACCTTCACATTTTAGTTGCAAAGTCGAACGTAATGCAACGGAGTAGAGTGCATGGGTGTGGAGGATGATGTGACGTCGAATGTACCATACGTCCAGCTACTGTAGTTCCTTTAGACGTTTTCTTCTGCACACCTATGTAGGTTTAATAGATGTCCAGAACAAAGAATTACAAATGATTTGGATGTTTTTTTTACTTCAAAAAAGAAGGAGTTCTTAGTGCGTCTGGATCTTTTTTGTAACGATAATAAAAATATAAATATATTTCAAATGGAAAGAAAAAGTGTATAATAAGCTTAAATGTAACATTGGTAAAAATAGAAATTTATGCTTGAATTAGAGTAAAAAATACCTGTATCTCAAAAATACCTGTTTCATAAAAGCTAAAATTGACGACAGTAAAAGATCTAAATGTAAGAAATTGTATCGTTTATGAATTAATTATTTTTTTATATGAAATTTCCCGATTACTGGAAGACGCGTGAACAGAATTTGAAAAATATTTTTTTTGTTTGGAATGGTAGGCTTTACAGATGGTCCCATAATCTCCAAGTCAGAATCTGGTTAACAGAAAAATAAAAATTGCGTGAAAAAAAATTATAGGTATTTAAAAAAAAATTGAAAAATCCTGTTGCCACAAATCTTTACTTTTTCTATTTTTTTTTTGTATCTCCGAATATTGAATAATGCTTCTATAAACTGTTAACAAAATTTCAAAACCAGGTACTTGGAAGAAAAGGAGATTAAAAAAAAAATCTTACAAACTTGCCAATTTTTAATTTCAATTTTAGTTTTCATTTTGTTTGTGAAATTTCTTGAATAAATATAATGAAAAAAAATATTATTGTACTTAAAATGAAAAAATCGATTTTATTTTTTTACTTTTCTGATAACCAGTATGACTTGCCTTTTCACCCGGAACCGGCTTGATGTTGAGTTGTGGGACACCCTGTATTACAGCCTTGCATTGTATATTAAATGCTTGCCCTTTCAAGTAAGCGCGTTGGCGCGTGAGGGTTTTTGATATGGACTCCCGTTGTAAGTATGTACTTAAGTAGCTTACAGAGAATAGGAAATGGATTGACTTATTTCACAGCACTTTAGTTGCTAATGTTGCAATGCTCTTGCGCAATGCAACTAAGTGTAACAAGGTCATTTAAGCTATAGGACTTTGGTTGGTTTGTTTTAAACGTTTGCTTTTGTGGTGTTAGTATAATATGCACTCTTGGTAGAAAAGTAATTTCCGCACATTCCGCCTTCAAAACTATATATTTCCATTCACGAGTTAAGTTTGTAAAGTTGTTGAAATATCACTCGCTTACCGTGAAGAAAAACATCGTAAGGAAACCTTAGTGTCTGAGGTGTTTACGTGAAGAATGTTGAGGAAGCCCGGGACTCGAGATTCTGGACTCCAACTCCCTAAAGCGCAAAGAATTATACGAAATCAACTTACACGTAAACTTACGTACAATGATCATAGATAGTCTGATAATCGTAATCAGACCATCAAAATGAGCTTGAGTATAAAATTTATTTGTGCGAGCAAAAATATTTCCATTACTCTCAGTTACCTCCATGGTAGGCTTCCATTATCTACTCCCAGTTACCTCCATAAAGGCAGGCGCCTCCATAAAGGTTGGTGATATGTTACACTTTTTTATTAGTGTGCATGGAGGTTAAATATATTTTTCGACTCATTTCAAAGCTCGATCTGGCACAAAATGAGCGGAAAATTTTAGAAAAATGCATTTAGGCCATAATTAAGAAATCAAATGTTTTTTTTTTCTTTCAGTCTAATCTGCCCGCAACCGCAACTGCCAGTATTTACTAAAGAGATCCGGCACTTAGACTTTTTTATAGGTTGTGTCTTCCGTCGTCGTAATAAATCTTATACTACCATAAATCGATGTGCTTAATTGCAGTTTAATTGGAACAAACAGTTAGTTAACGTGTGTCCGATTATGCTAATCCACTCACATACACACAATGGAACCATAAATATCTTCATGTCCATGGATGTCTTTATCGACAAATTGAAATGTGTATCGTTTTTGCGCTGGCTCCTGCCGAGTTTCTATGAAAAATATTTGCGCATGAGTGAACTACCAAGTAAATTATATTCGCCATTGCTTGTCTCTATTTGTGAAAATGTAGTGTTCGACTTGTAATCAGTTGCGTAATACCTTGAAAATAATAATTAAAAACCATTGTTATGCAAAAATTTTACAGATTAAACAATCTTATGAAAAAAAATGTGACAAGTATGTACTTTTTATGCCTCCGAAATAAATATGATATAAAAAATATTATTCTCAAAGTGGCGACAAAAGATAGGATTTTTTTTTTACTTGTCCTTGGCCGTTGTCGGGTTACCATATTTTTTTAGATCGTGTTTATTTCGGAGGCATGGATATTAAAAAGTACTTGTCACAAATTTCTTTTTCATTTTGCGATAAAAATCGGTCTAAATAAGATTGTTTAATGATTAAAAAAACAAAATCAGCAAACCGTTTTTTTAATATAAGTATTTCTCAACGTGGCGACAAAAAGTAAAAAACCTTTTTTCGCCAAAAAAATTGTTTTATGACCGCTGCCGGGTTACCATTATATTGAAGAAACGATTTGTTTTCTTTC
Organism: Yponomeuta plumbellus; assembly: GCA_947310845.1. Lineage (NCBI taxonomy): Eukaryota > Metazoa > Arthropoda > Insecta > Lepidoptera > Yponomeutidae > Yponomeuta > Yponomeuta plumbellus. Next base: position 2,004,111 of record OX371199.1, on the reverse strand, counting down.
AAAAATACTTTTTAAGCAATTACATGAGCTTCTAAGTTACCACTCTGCTCCACTGCCAATGAAGGGAGTCTGCGCTACATTATATTTTTCTTAATTATTACATCTTCGATCCAGTTCCAAGCAGTTCCAGTTCTGGTTTTAGTCTGGTTTTCAAATAGAGATAAAATGAGCAACTGGAAATAGATAGCTACACATTTTTGTTCAATATTCGCCCTTATTCACAGTGACGTAAGAGTGTCCCGTAGCATCGACTTCCGCTGATTTTTCTAGACGAAGCTGGCAGGTGCTACGGAAACTATTATGAGTATTAAATATAAACAGGTCGGGAACCGAACTTTGGCCTGTTCGCTTGACTAGACGATACTTAGTTCGTTCAAACATGTCATGTAGATGGGACGACAGTTTTCCTCAGGAATGTAGTTTGAGCGTAAACTGAATGTGCTTATATTACTTTGTTGAGGTGTTTGTTCATAACTGGATTGTATAATTAATACACACTTAGGTAAAATTTAGTAAAATAGATCACAATGGACAATGAGGGGGTACCAGAAAGAATATCATTAATATGAGTGAAATGGGAGAGAAAAGTCAATAAAAGGAAAAATATAAAGACATCATAAAATATATGTATTTTAAAAGAGTCTTCAACAGTATTTACTTGGCATTTATTACGTGGGATGCCCGCTATGTAGTGCTATGTGAGATGGTAGCTAGAACAAAATTATTAAACCCTTACTACATTATGCTGAGTCGGCCCCATATGGGGGCTCAACTATAATGCAGATTTTTTTTTAAAACACAACCATAAGAGAGAGTCTGTGGTAGGTATGATACAGAAATATTTTTTTTATTTGTTCGTAGCCATATCCAGAGAGTGTTCGACAAGCAAGCAAGTAATTTATTCAAACAATTGCTATGAAATATGCTCAGTTAGGGCGGACAATGCCAAAACCCTATATGGACGTAAGATTATGTGACTTGACGACCAAGTTTTCTACAAGTGTCTCTGACTTTCTACGAAGCAATTTGATCTTTACACTCGCAGGAATAAGCGTGGTTTGAAAGACCGTCACGTGATGGTAAAGTAACATCCTGACAGTGTCTTACGGATGTGGTTGTAATAAAACCATGGAATATGTAATAACGCTGGCAGTACGGACAGGACGCCAAAACCTCAGCCTTTAACTAGCAATTACTTAGGGAATTTTATTAAAATGTACAGCCATCTATTTCAGACTGTTACATAAGGTAACATTTTAAATGTGTTTTCAATATAGGATGTTTTATAGTAGAGTAGGAAGAGTCTTTTCATGAAAAATTTTCATGTATGTACAGGAATCAACACAGTCATCGAACTTTACATTATTTTGAAGGTCGTCTTTAACGTGATCAGGTAGACTGCACGTACCTATGTTAAAGTTGATGTGCTGCTACTTACGGAAGTTTTTTTTTCAATTTCAGTTCAAATGCCGTGTAGTAAAACCCCCCAGTATTTTCGTCTAGTAATCAACCATTTTTGTTATAATTTCGATTCGAATTTCCGAATTATATTTCGATTTTAGACATCTGTGTAAAAGTAATGTTTTAGGCACTACAGTGCCGTAGTGATAATACCTATCACCTTTATTGTAGATAATGTAGAATAGGTATCTATATATATAAAAGGAGAAGCTGACTGACTGACTGACTGACTGACTGACTGACTGACTGACTGACTGACTGACTGACTGACTGACTGACTGACTGACTGACTGACTGACTGACTGACATATCAACGCAGGGCCTAAACTATAAGGGTTAGAAACTTAAAATTTTGCACAGGGGTTTCTTTTGTAACGGAGAGGAGCACTAAGAAAGGATTTTTGAAAATTCATCCCCTAAGAGGGTAAAATGGGGTTCGAACCCCCAGTAGTATGAAACTTTGCCGTTTTTGAAGTTATGCGAATGAAATTTGGTACGAATGTTTTTCATTTAAAATTATGAAACACGTGTAAAATAGTTTTTTAAAAATCATCCCTTAAGGGGGAAAAAGGGGGGTGTAAACTTAGTATGAAACTTTGCCGTGTATGAAGTTATTCGAATGAAATTCAGAATGAAGGTCCTTCATTGAATGTCCTGAAACACTTGTAAAATATTTTTTCGAAAATCATCTCTGAAGGAGATAAAAGGGGGGTGCAATGTTAGTATGAAACTTAAGCCATTTTTATAGTTATTCGAATGAAATTCAGCATGAAGGTCCTTCATTGAAAGTTATGAAAGATGTGTAAAATAGTTTTTCGAAAATCATCCCTTAAGGGGATAAGAGGGGTTTGCGAAGTTAGTATGAAAGCTCTTTCGCATGCGCTAAAAGTATCTCTATCTTATTGCAAACACTTTACTCAACTAAAGCCCACGCGGACGTAGTCGCGGGTAACAGCTAGTACTGTATAAAATAATCTAGCGTCGATGTAAAAGGCTTAAAAGAGAAATATGTAACATGCCATCCATTTAAAACTTCATAACCATCTGTTTGCAGAAGTTGTTTAAAAAAAGCCGCCATTCAAGCTCCAGACCTCGCATATGCATTTAAATACGTAGATAATAATAGTTCCGCCAATGCGCACAGTATCATTCCCTTCACAACCCACACCAACTAAGTCAAGGGTCTGTATCCCACCTGTTGCCAACGAAACCTGTATACTTAATTAGTGTTCAAACACAGCACTCATTGTTTGTCACGGCTCGCCGTCAGAATAGACGCGACGTTCGTACACCGCACACGTCCCCCGTCGAGTCGAGCGAATCGATCAATCGATTCTCTGATCCAACGCAGAGTGCGATTAATTGAATCGATTCTCCAGCGCTGGCCGGTTGCGACTTTTTGTGAAAAAGAAAAAAGTAAAAATACTGACGTTTGTTTTTTTTTGCTTCGATTTATAACTTAATTGCCGCGCAGTTAGTTTATTAGCTAAACTTGAAGGAGTTTTCCAAGTGAACGGACGAAAAACGAGTGTTTCAGGACATTTTGGGTGCAGCAACAGAGTTTTTTAAAGTGAAATGACCCCCGTAGGACTGCTGTTTAAAGTGAACAGGTGAGTGGGACTCCGAGCGCGGTTTATTTGTATTCAGGAGGGACGGTTTGTTTGTTTAGAAAGGAATCTGAGGGTGTGTGGTATGTTTTGTTAGTAAGTGTTGAAGGTCGAAGTAATATTACTAGCCCTATTAGGTAGCAAGATTGAAAGGTCAATCCACCCTTCGTGTGTCGCAGTGTAGACTCAACAAGAAATATTTTAGTAGATCTATGACACCCAGTCTAATATTATAGTGCGCTGCTAATATGAACATCTCTTTGGGCATACATTTTGGTTGTGTGCAAAGCTAGTTTGATTTTTTTATTTTCGATGTAGAGACGTAAAAGTAACCACTGGTTATGAATTGAGATTTATGTCAATTATGCATCATCATCAACCCATTATGTCCCCACCGAGGGGCAAGGGTCTCTCTTCCCTGAGGAAGGTATAGGCCATACTTCATCACGGAGGCCTAGTGCGAATTGGTGGAGGCTTGTAAGACTAGAGGGCTGGTCTTACAGTCAGAAGTTTTCAAGCCGCCCTAAGCCCTTTGACTTGGTTTGAAAGAATGTTACCTATGTATTTACTCAGTGCAAATTCTCTACCTAAAGGTTCTGTCACACTCGTTTCTGAGAAATTTGACGAGACAGCAGTACAATTAAGTAGATACTTAGCGAAATTCTCAGTTCAGAAATTGGCCCTATATCATAAACAGCGTGATCCCAACTATACAACTTTCGGATCGAGCTTAATCATATTTTGCAAGTTTTGCGATTTTTTACGCACGTGATTTCTCTAGCCCGCTATCCGATAAATAGGGAGGGAAAGCGCGTGAGAATTGTCACACCAATTGTCTCTGGCGGCTCTGTATGCGACACAGGCTGATGTTTTTTACGACAGCACTATTAATACACCGTTAGTTTCGATCTTTACATCGACATGATGAAAAAGTTTATGTATGCTTTCTGAATGTTGCTTGAGCGAGAGAGGTTTGAATTGATCGTGGCAAGCGGTGAACTCTGGTCTCTGCTTACCCCTCAGCGATACAGGCGTGAGCTTATGTATGTATGTAATAATTTCTTTTATATTGCGTGTGTGTATAATTGTAGAATATTGCTAGGAGTTATATTTTTTTCGTAATAAGCAACTGTTTATTTGCAGACGTCTGTTATTGGCCTTGAGAACTGTTTTTTTATTATTGAAATCAAATATTTGTTTTCGCTCTCGATGTCCTTAATAAATAAGTAAATATATATATTTTTAAATAGTTTTTGATGAAACTTTCTTTAAAATTGGCGATGCGCATATGTGCTAATTGGCCATGATACTTTGGTATATGTTTTTTATAATTTATTTTGAAAATATTGACCATTTTAAGAAACTAATTTCGGTATTTTCGAGTTTTATTTATTATGTAAATTTTTAAAATTTTTCTAAAATTTTTGGTGCTTGTGACGTTATCAGAGCGTAATGAAAGAGATAATCTTTGCCTACGTACAAAAATAAAACAAATTTCAGTTGTTTTTTTTTTAAGTGAGGCAAAGGATTCAGACTGATACTGTGTTTGCTGACGTCATAGAAAAGTAATTTGATGTCAAGACTTTTTATTGAATATCTTAAAAAATATAGACTTATTTACAAATCTGATAAGTAGAAATTATACTGAAAGCATAATTCTCGAAATGGTTTTGAGATGTCCATTCATGTTAAAAGATGAAGCACGGCCTTTTAAGAATATATACCGTCTCTTTATGAGAAGGACTGAGCACTGTAGTGGGACGTATAATATAAAAAAAAAACAATATAAAAATAATATTAGACCACATAAAAATAAATAGGGATTTTGTTTCAATCTTATTGTAAAAGTTTAATTGATATACAAAACCAACAAGAAAGAAGTTGTCATCTTCTTGTCATTCATGAAGCGAAGCCTAACGAAGCTAGTCGGCGTAATAAACAGGTTTTTACACAAGCTTCTTGCAAAAGCTCAAAAGCTTAACTGGTTTCCACGGAAGCTCGCGTTACCTCCTTATGCTGAGTGCTTTTAGCGGTACTAAGAGCCAATTTTATCATGTAACTTTAACGTATAATCCATTTATCTATACTTGGCTTTTTTTTCAGACTTTAAACGAAACTAAATCAAAAACCTTTGGCAGTAGAAAACTCGAAACAGTTTACAAATTTAGTGCTAGCTAGTTACTAAACTTGCAAACTGTTTCGAGTTTTCTACCGCTAAAGGTTTTTGATTTAGTGTCGTTTAAAGTCTGAAAAAAATGCCAAGTATAGATAAATGGATCATAGTTTGTCACTGAACTGAATTTTATGCGGATAAGATCTACTTGAAACTGGATTGAAGATGTTATAAGTAATAAAAAATACAATGTAGTGCAAGCTCCCTTGATTGCCGGTAGAACGGAGTGGTCGCAGGGTATGCCCTAAACAATGTTGTTACACTTACTCGTAAGTTACTTAAACGCTCATGTAATTGTTTAAAAGATGTAATAATTATGATAAATCTAGACGACCTCTGTGGCGCAGAGGTTGGCGCATCTGACTGACATGCGAGGGGTCCTGGGTTCGAGTCCCGGTTGGGGACAAAAAAAACCCAGGTCTTGGATGTTTACATGTTTCTGACGTCGCTGTTTCTGGTCCCCGCGACACAGGATATCCTAGTGTGGGGCCAGAAGCAATGTATGTGCCTGTATGTAAATGTAAACAATAATAATAATATTTTTGCAAGAAAGCAAAACCTGAAAACCGTTTCTTTAATATTATTATGATATATCTCAAGGTGGCGATTTTTTTATTCATCAGCGCCACGGTAAGGTCCCCAAATTTTTTTACACTAAACATGATAATGTTTAGTTCAGAGACATGGTTTTTTTTTGTTACAATTGATTTTTTCATGTTATGTTTAATAAATAGTCAATAAAATTGTTTAACCTGTATATTTTTTGGTGGGGCCCATCGGCTCACAATAAAAATGTTTTTTAATTGTTCTTTTGAAGTTACGTAACACAACTAATTAAAATATCATAGTGCGAAGATTCAAAATTTCTCTAAAACGTCGTTTTATTACTTTGAATGACAGAATATACAGTAGATTGATTAAAGAGCTGCACTGGACTGAAAGAGGATGAAGTGACAAGAAGTGAGAAGGGAATGTTGCCTTGATTTGGACATAGGAGAGGATGAAGGAACAAAGACTGACGAAACGAATATATCGAGCGAACGTGAGAGGATGGGCCGGTAAGCGTCCGCCAAATAGGGAATGTATTAGCAAATAGCAAGATAAAAAGCGGCCGAAACCGGCGTGCACACATGTAACGACTAATCAATGCCGTCGTGGCAAGTGGCAGTTCCTGGTTTCTGCCTACCCCTCTCGGGCGCAGGCGTGAGCTTATTATGTAAGTAGTTAGTAATTGTAAGACATTGTACTTTCAATAATTAATTATTGAAAGATAAACCGTTATAAAATTAGCATGCACCACGAACCGTGTACTAAAAACGATAATTTTGCAATAAGCGACGCCTTATAAATGGTTCATTTATTATCAGTACGTCAGTTGGCCACAATTTATTGCCAATAATGATTTGTTTACACTCTGAATGATGTGTTGTGACAAGATTACAGTAGGCGTTTAATGGCAATGTCAACGGAAAATGTTAAACAAGCACATCACACGGTTATTGTAATCTAATATTGCAAAATTTTTGTTTAAGCTGTGTTTTGGCAATAAATGTAGTTCACTTTCACTTTCTTTCACTTTCATTACATTAAAGACCCCTTTAAACCGACAAAACCCGAAACCGATGCGTGCATGCAACGACTAATGAATGAATGCCCCTGGTCTCTGCCTACCCCTGTGGGACACAGGACAAAAGGGCGTGAGCTTATGTATTAATTTATATAAATCAGACGTATTCTGACAGTATTTATTTGCCATCTCCCATGCTCTGTTTTATCATTCAAAACCTTTCTCTGGAAGAAATTTCTTTTGAAATAAGTCCGCCTTTGTACATCGACACTTAATGTTTTTTTTATTTTGCGCAATGCCTTTACGTACCTGTTACTGTATAGTACCTGTTCCGTCGTCGTTGTAATTGCTAGATTGTTACTAAAGAATCGGCCGTAAAAAAACCCGGCACGAGTCCAGCGCGCGCGCAGATCGGCACCAGCATTGGCCGTTAGTTGCGCAAACGCATCGCGGGAGTCAAATGCAAAATGCTCATGCGTGCGGTGGCATCTCGTTGACACAAATAGCTCGTCGAGAACCTAGGAGGCTTAAAAACTTATTTGCAATTTGTATTCACACATCTACTAAGTACTTCTTTGTCAGTTTTTGCTGAGAGCTAAGTCAACTTTTGCCACTAACGCCCGAACCTAATAACCAATCCCCAATCCAAGATTGAAATCAATCCCAGATTGTTCCCTATCCAAGGATCGATCTCCTATCTGCGTCCTAATAATAAAAAAAACCGGCCAAGTGCGAGTCGGACTCGCGCACCGAGGGTTCCATACAAACCTGCAAGGTTTACAAAGTTCGTTCATTACGACAATCGAGTCATAACTATGGTATTTTTATTGCAAAATGAAAATATTTATTAAAAAATATATATTTTGTAATGTAACTAAAAATTTAAGGTTTTCGGAATTTTTCCTTTATGTGTGCTATAAAACGTTGCTTCATGCCAAATTTCAAGATTCTAGGTCGACTGGAAGTACCCTTTAGGTTTTGATTCCCTTGCGAGTACTTGCGAGTTTCAAAATATGCAGCTTAAATTGCTGTTTCTTTTGATTGCGTTGACATAGAAGTTAGATTTTGTTACAGCTTAAAGGTATTATAGACTTGAGTATTTGGTATGAATTTCAATTTAATACCTCTACGCGTTTATGAGGAAATGGGTAGTAAGTTTAAAATTATTAAAAAAATATATATTATGTGATGTAACTAAAAATTTATGGTTTTCGTAATTTTTCCTTTATCTATGCTATAAGACGTTGCTTCGTACCAAATTTCAAGATTCTGAGTTCACGGGAAGCACCCTGTAGGTTTTGATTCCCTTGCAAGTGTCGAAAATTTGCGGCATAAACGGCTGTATCTTTTGATTGCGTTGGCTTAGAAGTTTGATTTTTTCACAGCTTCAAGGGACAGTAGACCTGAGTAATTGATATAAATTTCAGCTTCATACCTCCACGCGTTCCTGAGAAAAAGGGTCTTGACAGACGGACGGACGGACGGACAGACGGACAACAAAGTGATCCTATAAGGGTTCCGTTTTTTCCTTTTGAGGTACGGAACCCTAAAAAGAGACCCAATCTTTTTTCGGGCATGGATTGCACGGCAATCTTTTCCCTCCCGTACGTTCCTTTCTACGAAAAACTAATATCAATAGTAAGATTTATTTTAATACTTTTAAGCCAAATATATATGTATATAGTAAAATACGATAATGATGAACTACCCTAAACGGAAGATAATAAGGCTGTTTGGAATTTTGTCACGTCCATAATAATTTTTATTCAGATTATTTGGAAAGCGCAAATTGTTTGACTGAACGGAATGGAACGGAACGTTACTGACATTACTTGTGACACTAACACAACAATGATGACATTGACATGTTTACTTAGCAACGCCATTGAGGTGATATGCAACGCGACACGACCTCCTTGGGCGTACCGTCTATTATTGATGTGCTGTCAACAGACAACTCTTGTCAACTTCTATTAGGTACTTTATCTTTGTGTTTCTTGTTTGTTATTGTATCTCGAATTCTTTTAGCTAAATAAAGCCAATATTCTGTTGGTATCTCGTCTATTATGTTACAATTTATTTAGCTAAAAATATGCCGGACGATAAGCCAGACAAATCTAACTTGTCAAGATATCTACGGCCAGACAAATTTGATGTCGAACCAGATGCGCCCGATGCAGATGCCAAATGGCTACACTGGAAGTCAACTTTCGAAAGTTTCCTAGCCGAAGAAGCTACGAGCGACGTATCGGATTCCCTCAAGTGTAAGCTCCTGATCAATCACTTATCTGCATCGATGTTCAAACATATCAAGTCTTGCACAAAGTATGATGAATGTATTACAACACTAGAAGGGATCTACGTCAAGACAAGGAACACTATATTAGCTCGCCATATCCTTTTCAATCGAAAACAAAGAGCCGACGAACCTATCTCCGATTATGTCAGAGCTCTTCGACTGTCCGCGAAAGAATGCAAGTTTGAGGATGTTACTGCTAAAGATCATGAAGATCAAGCAATTCGTAGTGCCCTTATATCCGGTTTACACTCACGAAGAATACGGGAACGTCTCCTAGAAAAGGTTAGCCTCACACTCGACGATGCGATTAATCAAGCTATTTCTTTGGAGGCTGCTGAGAAAGATGCACATATTATCGGCAGTAGCGCACCACAACTAAACTCTATATCTGAATGCATCCGTTCTGTGGAACCAGACAATTTGGCGGTTGCTTCGTCATCCCGTGTGCCATGCGCTGCTCCACCTACGCCATCTACTTCCCGTGTGCCATACTCTGCTCCAGCTACACCTCCTCCTTCGTCGCAACCGACTAAACGCTGTTTTTTCTGCGGTGGAAATATTCATCCAAGAATAAGGTGCCCGGCTAGCAAAGCGACGTGCAAAAAGTGCTCAAAAAAAGGTCATTTTGCCAGCGTCTGTCGGTCTGGCCACATAAACTCTGTGTGGGTCGAAGACACAAGCTCTAACGACGAACAATTTTTCAGCGGGGCTATTTCCGCCGCATCTCCTTCAAGTCTCAGAAGTGCAACAATCCCTGTCACGATAAACGGGTACAAAGCAGACGCTCTCATAGATACTGGGAGTTCGGTCACTTTTATCAATAGTAAAGTCGCCCGGATCATGAAGTTGCACAAGAAACCTTGCAAGCAAACTGTTAACCTCGCCTCTCTTAACCAAGTTTCGTACGTGGAGGGCGTGTGCTTCGCAACTATTGTCATGAATCAACATACGTATAAACAAAGACCTCTCTTAGTCGTCGACAATCTGTGTGCTGATATCATCGTTGGCCACGATTTACTCAAGGAACACTCGAGCATTCACTTCAATCTAGGAGGTCCTGCTGAACCCCTACAAATCTGTAATGTTCTTCAAGCATCGGTCCCGCCAGTTTCCGTGTTTACTAATCTTTCACCGAATATCCAACCGATTGCCGTAAGAAGCAGACGGTACAGCAAAGAAGACGTGGACTTTATAAAGGCAGAAGTATCCAAGTTGCTCGAAGATGGGGTAATTGAAACCAGTATTTCTCCATGGCGAGCCCAGGTCCTTGTAGCGGGAGGGGGATCACATCGCAAGCGACTTGTAATCGATTACTCCTTGACAATCAATAAGTTTACTAACCTAGATGCTTTTCCGTTGCCTAATATCGAAACCGTCGTTAACAATGTATCTAAATATAAAATCTTCAGTCAAATCGATTTAAAAAGCGCATACCACCAGGTTCCCATTCTTGAAAGTGAAAAGATATACACCGCATTCGAAGCATGTGGCAAGCTCTACCAATTCACACGTATCCCTTTTGGAGTAACCAATGGCGTAGCAGCTTTCCAGAGAACTCTAGATTTCATAATATCTGAAGAAAAATTAAACGGAACGTATGCGTACTTAGATGACGTAACTATCTGTGGCAAAGATGAAAAGGATCACGAACGCAATCTTAAACGTTTTATGGACGCTGCTAAGAAATTTAACTTGACTCTTAACGAACACAAAAGCGTTTTCAATCAAACAAAGATCAATCTGCTGGGCTATACTGTGGAAAATCATACAATCAAACCTGATCCCGAAAGACTAAAAGCCTTTGCTAGATCTTCCAGCGCCAACTAAACCAAGTGAACTAAAACGAGTCCTAGGGATGTTCGCGCACTATGCAAAATGGATTGGGCATTTCTCAGAAAAGATAAAACCCCTTACTACTGTCACTAGTTTTCCACTATCATGTGATGCCCTTAAATGTTTTGAAGGACTTAAACGTGACATTGGGGCGGCGAGTCTTGTTGCAATAAATGACGACGAAATCTTCACAGTAGAAACTGACGCTTCAGAATTCGCATTAGCAGCTACATTAACACAACACGGACGACCTGTGGCGTTCTTCTCACGAACTCTGTCTAACTCTGAATGTAAGCAATCATCTATCGAAAAAGAAGCCTGCGCTATCGTGGAAAGTTTGAAGAAATGGAGGCACTACTTGGTTGGCAAACATTTTTTCTTGATAACGGATCAGCAGTCAGTAGCATTTATGTTTAATCAGAACCATAACAGCAAGATCAAAAATGAGAAAATCCAACGTTGGCGACTAGAGCTGTCCTGCTATAAATACGACATTATTTATAGACCAGGTTCCGAAAACGCTGCTGCAGATGCTCTTTCTCGTGTGTGCGCCCACATGAATTTAAACAAGTTGAAAGAACTGCACAATGCGCTCTGTCACCCGGGGGTGACAAGGATGTACCACTGGGTAAGATCCAAGAATCTGCCCTACTCTGCGAATGATGTCAAACAAATGACTGCTTCTTGCTCTATTTGCGCAGAGATCAAACCAAGATTCCTCAAAACTAAAGGTCATTTAATCAAAGCTACGGCTCCTTTTGAACGTATAAATATAGATTTCAAAGGACCACTACCTTCCAACACTTCTAACAAGTATATACTTACGATTATCGATGAGTTTAGCAGATTCCCATTTGCTTATCCATGTAAAGACATGACATCTGCTACCGTCATCAACTGTTTAAAGGATCTTTTCTCCATGTTTGGCCAACCACTGTATGTACATAGTGACAGAGGATCATCATTCATGTCTGAGGAATTCAAGTCATTTCTCAGCAAGTCTAATATAGCCTCATCTAGAACAACACCATACAACCCACAAGGTAATGGTCAAGTGGAACGCCTAAACGGGACTCTCTGGCGAACTGTACAACTAAGTCTTCGATCAAAGGGACTCTCAGTGGAAAACTGGGAAAAGGTGCTCAAGGATGCATTACACTGCGTACGCTCTCTGTTATGCACAGCTATAAACGCCTCTCCTCATGAAAAACTATTCACGCATCCCAGAAGATCCCCGAACGGAGACTCCCTGCCATCTTGGCTCACGCCAGGTCCAATATTAGTGAAGAAGAACGTCCGATCATCCAAAACGGACCCTCTCGTTGAAGAAGCTGAACTACTCGAGACGAATCCCCTTTATTCTCTAATACGTCGGGATAATGGAGAAACATCCACAGTATCGAATCGTCAATTAGCACCGTTCCCTAGCGACTTAAACAATAGTGGAGACGACCACTTCGAAACGGCATCTGAAAGCGACAATAGCATTCCGTCTTCACCATCACCGTCACATGTGGAGTCACCTTCCTCAGTACGCCACTCGCCATCACCTCAGCGTTTGGAGGAGCTACGTAACTCGACGCCTTCTCCAATACGGCATTCACCACCATCTCCGATAGTTCCCACCGAAGCACCTCCTCGAAGATCAACCAGGACTCGAAGACTGCCTTCCTACTTGGCTGACTTTGTGGTCAATGATGAAGGAAGTGGAAACTCTAGCGGGGGAGAATGAGGTGATATGCAACGCGACACGACCTCCTTGGGCGTACCGTCTATTATTGATGTGCTGTCAACAGACAACTCTTGTCAACTTCTATTAGGTACTTTATCTTTGTGTTTCTTGTTTGTTATTGTATCTCGAATTCTTTTAGCTAAATAAAGCCAATATTCTGTTGGTATCTCGTCTATTATGTTACAGCCATCATTGAATTTAATAATTTTTATATTGATGCTGCTCGATAATACGAATTTTCCGCCCATATGTTGTCGACTCAGATCAACTATTTTTTTACGCTCTTTCATTTGGTGTGCATATCGTTCGAGTCTACCGTAGACACGAACGAAATTATTAATATAGATTACCCATAATCCCAAAATATTTACTGTGATCCTAGAAAGTCGATGGATTGGTATTTCGGATTGTTTCGTCGATCGATCGAAACGTCAAAATCGACGGATAGGTTATTGGGACGCACAAAATGCGATTCACGTACAGAGGGCAATCCGTAATCTGTGATCGGCCCTCCGAAAGATAGATTGAATTCTAAGATTAAAATATCTATCCACGGATATGTTATTAGGAAGCATAAACTGAAAAATGGATTAATTTCTCAATCTGAGATAGGCAAAAATGGATCGGGATTGGTTATTAGGTTCGGGCGTAAGTCAATGTATGGTCCCTATATTGAAAGATTTTCTGTTTATTGTCAAATTATTGTACAAAAACTACCATTTCGCTCATAGCCCCGGCTGCCTGAGTGATCTTAAACGACCACGAAAGTTAAGCAACATAGGGCGCGTTCAGTGCATGGATGGGTGACCGTCTATGGCTAACGCTAGTGGCATTTTTCCATGCGGTTCTGTGCTTCGCAAGGCACAGTTGGTGCCGGCTGCCGTCGATAGATGGCAGTCGTTAAGCCAAGTCAGAGGCCTTAGGGCGCGCTGGCGGCTTGAAAACTTCTGACAGTAAGACCAGGCACTAGTCTTACAAGCCCCCACCAATCCGGACTTGGCCCCCGTGATGGAGTATGGCCTAATGTATATACCTTCCTCAGGGAAGAGACCCGTGCCCCTCGGTGAGGACATAATAACCTAACATAACATGATGAATGATTATTGGTGATGAAATAAAAATGACAGGTGTAAATTTACTGATGTCCTTCCCGTATGCTTCGGATTTTCTGCATCAGATCATGTCAGGACATACTGCGGTTCAAAGTGTTATTCTTTAATATCCTGTTTGTAGAGGTGAAGTACAGTTAACAGCTTCAACATTTACACTTCAAAGGCCCCTGTAATATAAAACGGGGTATAACATGGGATATACATATGTTAAAATAAAAATGTAATGGTTTATTTTTCTAAAAATTAATGAAAAAAAAGAAACCAAGTAGGGTTTCGTTTCGGAAGAATTTTGTTTGTATGGTACAGGTAGTTTGATTGTATTGTACAATTGGCCATGCTACATTTTTAAACACGAACGGAAATCTCAAACCCTTTTCGAGAACTTTACTATGCTTTCAGTACAATCTCTGTTTATCAGATTTTTATGTATTTTTTAAGACATTCACTAAAAATCCTTGATCTTAAATGACTTTTCTATGACGTCAGTAAACACCTCAGAACAAATAATCTGAGTGAAACACATTATGAGTATGAATCCTTTGCTTTATTTACTGAAAAAAAATACAAATGATACAAATGACATTTGTTTTTTTTTGTGTAGCCAAAGACTATCTTTCATCAAGTCTTCTTTCATCAATCTTTTATCAAGAAAGTGTATCCGGAATAAAGTCAATAATAAGTAATGTCCTTGCCTGATTATAATTATCACATGATATTTGTTGTGAATAAGTGATTGCGTTGTGTGGAAGTTACAATATAACATTACATTTACATACAGGCACATACAGGCACATACATTATTATTATTATTATGTATGCCTTGATCCGATTGTACCGATTCAACCCGTTGAAACCCACACCAGTGGGAAGCGTCAACCAACTCTGTGAAGAAGATTACGGAGAGTTAGCACCGAAAGCATTTTGGCTTGATAATATGAAGAAAAAATTGCGAAAAATATACAGGGGATCTCTTTTATAGACCTAATTAGCAAAAAGTGTCTGTAAAATCTCTTAATTATGTTAAGTGATTTTTAAAACCCATCCCATTGAATTTAAAGCAGATAATCTAGGACTACTCGTAGATAGCATTAACACCAACGGGATTTTGACATAATTGCTGTCTAGCCCCTCAGGAGTAGAACACTTTTTCTTTCCAAGCTAAGTTAGTTATTCACAGAGTAATATTTGGAATTTATCACAGTTTTCAAAGAATAAAACATGCTCATACAACTGTGGTCTATATCATCGTCAAAATTTGATTCAAAGTGCAGTTACAAGACCGACTTGCCGGCCGGTCTACGGGGTCTATCGGAATGCGCGGTTTACATCGGACCCACCGGCGGGTCCTTGGGGCTTGAGGGTCTAGTCCCAGGTTCTTTATCGTGGGTCCTAAAAATAATTGTTAATATAATTGAGAGATTGTATTTTGTATTACACACTAACCTCTTGTTTGTGACAATGTCATTATTACGTCCATGATGTCATGTGACTGACCGAACCCAAGCCTGGCGTAGGGCAAGCAACTTCAAGCAAGAGGGTGGTGTGTAGGGCACTTCAAATATCTTTTTTGTATTTACTTACGTAGCATTTAAGAGTAATTAAAATTGTAAAACCAAGAGCATCTGCCAACAAACTGTTATGTAGTTTGGCAGAAACCAAGTTCTGTATTTTACTGTATATTTGTCTGAATAAACGTCTTCAATCAATCAATTAAGAATAAATGAGTTTAGTTACATTTTTTTTAACTTCCACACAACATAATCACTTGACCTGGCCTCAAACTAAAATACCCTGTGCTATGATAACCAGGCAAAGATATTATAAACATAGAAAAACACCCAGACTGAAGCCATTTGTACGAATGTACGGCGGTCTCCAGTGGGACTTGAACCCACGACCTCTGATTTGGTAGCTAAGCCTTAACGGCCGGATCAACGAGGCAGTCGAAACGTTTGGATATCTACTTGAAAGGCTGACTCTACTTCGAGACCGTCAGATCGGGACTCGGCATCGCTTCGTTTTGTCTATTTATTTGTGGTATTAAGTGGTATCTAAAGCTCATATACATAACTACTGGCTTTTTATTATGTCCAGCACGCCACTGTTATTAATAAATAAGGGTGGTTTTGTCCAAATTGGCTTAGATAAAATTGGACGCTAAACGCAATACGAGAACTCCTTTCACAATTTCGGCCATACTAACTTATTTCCAATATCAAGACCGCGATTTTTTATAATCCTGGAAGTAACAGTCACTGTCCATTATTATAAGGTATACATAAAAATAAGTCTTAAGCTTAATTTAATGAAGGAAATCTAGTTATTATTGGTATTGCCTTAAATAAATATTTATTATTATATAGCTAACCCGGCAAATGTGTTTTTACACTATATACATTATTTGCAGGGATAAATACACTGGCCTGCAAAACTAAGTATCACACTTTTAAAATTGCAATAACTTTTTAAGTGCGAAAGATATACTTTCGAAACAAAAAGGACTCGAAAAAGAGTTTAATACTGCATATAAAACTTAAAAGAAAGATGATAAAATTTGCTATAAAACGTTTTTCTATTTTAAATCTCTAACACCCATAGTTTATAAAAAAAAAAAATTAAAAGTGTGATACTTACTTTTGCAGGCCAGTGTAGTAGGGATAATGGAAAAAATATTGGGGTGGACCACCGTTATCACTTAGGGCTATTAAAAATTAGTTAACAACCTATTCTCAAACCTACCGAATATACATATAAAATTTCGTCAACATTGGTCAAGCCGTTACAAGCCGCACTAACACTGTGACACGAGAATTAATAGTTGTTAGATTATTAGGATTATTGATTGTAATATTAAAATAAAATAACTTGGAATACCCTCAAGCATGCCGTAGAATAGCTTATTATGTTTTCTAAACGGTCTTTCCTAGGCCAAAGGGATTCTCTGAGATAAATACTATGGGCTAAATCACCAAGCGTGCACAACGCAGATTGGCGCAGATTTCAAGCGCCAAGGTATGTGAATACCCTCAGACACTCGGGTTTCCGCACGATATTTTCCTCACTATTAGCGAGTGGTATTGCTATTATAACTTCACAAAAAATATACATTAGAAAACAAAGTCATAGGCACATGTCCGCACTGGGAATCGAACCTGCGTCAACCGCTTCACAATCCATTGTTCTACCCATTAGGCTACCAAAAACTAGTTGGTTTTGGGTAAGGAATCAAAATGTTTTTGCTACTAATCGCTCGTAGCCCCGGCTGCCTGAGTGACTTTAATCGATCACGAAGGTTAAGCAACATTGGGTGCGTTCAGTCCATGGATAGGTGACCGTCTATGACTAACGTTAGTGGCATTTTACGAGCAGTTCCTAAACTAAACTTTAGTTCAGGAACTGCTCGTAAAATGAAAAGAAAATGAAGTTTTAAAAAACTTTAATAAATAACTAAACTAAATAAGAAAACCAGCAAATCCAGTAAAATCGGACAGACACTTTCGCGGAAATCAGACTGACAGTATGAGAATGTTCATGAAAGATTCATGTTCATGACCTGATAAACGGTTTGAAAGAACACGCTATCTGTGCATAGTTTATCCTGTACGGAATGTAATAATTAGATATTGATATATCGAGTCAATCGTTACAGTTACGTGTAAGCAGTATTCCTACTTTGACAGCTAATCTTTAACATCTTTCTCTTAAGGCGAAGTGTTTTACTAAGATTGCTTATAATGCTCTGCTTCTATTTCTTTTATCGGCTTAGCTTATTTCCGTTTCTAACCGACTTCAATAAAGGAGGAGGTTCTCAATTCGACTGTATACTTTAATTATTTATTTTTACTAACAGACTTCAAAAAAGCAGGAGACTTTACTCAATTCAACTGTTTTTTTTAATGTTTGTGATCTCAGAACTCTCAGGCGATCTCAGAAGATCTCAGGTGAACCGATTTTGATGATTATTTTTTTATTTGAAGGCTGTTAATTCCCGTGTGGTCCCATTTTATTTTGTTTTAGCCCTGACATGGTATCTATTAGAAAACCGTTTAAGCATTAGACTGTTCAGGCGCCTTCTCCTTTCTTCATAGCAACAAGTCACCCGATTGAGACCCATGATTTTGACATTGCCTTAAATGTGTGGGTGACAAATAGACTTTCATTTCAGAGATTTCGGTAATCCTTTTTTTATTGGAAATGGTAGTTTAATGAGAGTTTGATTAGGTTCTGATTATGGGATCATAACTTTTCAATTCTTAAGAGCAAATTAACGATATTCGGCCGAATCTCTTATGTCTACCTATCGTCGTCGTGTGGTCGATTGAATAATTTGTTGACATATAGTTTTTTCAACATTTGTATGATTTATAAAACACAGTTCGAGTTACAATAACATTGGGGAAATAGAAAGACTACTGAGCAACATTTTACTACATTTTTAATTTAATTTATTCACAACCCGACAACTGAAATTCGAATTTAATAAGAAGACTCCCCCTTAAAATAATGATCAACGAATACATTATCAAACGTTCGTACGTGTCTTATGTAAACTTGTGAAAAAACTCGATGATGAATACACCTACCGGCCATGTTTGTTTTGCTTTTTTAGTCTACTTTCGAACCTGATTAATTCGGAGTCGAAGAAAGCCATTAACAATGGACACTCTTGCCTTTGCAAATGACATCTTCACCTGCTACAGTTTAAGATGCTTCATGGTTACCTAAACTTAGTTTGTGAGTATGTACAGCCAGTAATAATAGCTGGGTGTACATACGGATGTAAAGGAAATTAGTTTCCTTTTTGACGCGATACTGGCACATAGGACCTCTCGAAAAAAAAACCGGCCAAGTGCGAGTCGGACTCGCGCACCGAGGGTTCCATACAAACCTGCAAGGTTTACAAAGTTCGTTCATTACGACAATCGAGTCATAACTATGGTATTTTTATTGCAAAATGAAAATATTTATTAAAAAATATATATTTTGTAATGTAACTAAAAATTTAAGGTTTTCGGAATTTTTCCTTTATGTGTGCTATAAAAAGTTGCTTCATGCCAAATTTCAAGATTCTAGGTCGACTGGAAGTACCCTTTAGGTTTTGATTCCCTTGCAGCTTAAATTGCTGTTTCTTTTGATTGCGTTGACATAGAAGTTAGATTTTGTTACAGCTTAAAGGTATTATAGACTTGAGTATTTGGTATGAATTTCAATTTAATACCTCTACGCGTTTATGAGGAAATGGGTAGTAAGTTTAAAATTATTAAAAAAATATATATTATGTGATGTAACTAAAAATTTATGGTTTTCGTAATTTTTCCTTTATCTATGCTATAAGACGTTGCTTCGTACCAAATTTCAAGATTCTGAGTTCACGGGAAGCACCCTGTAGGTTTTGATTCCCTTGCAAGTGTCGAAAATTTGCGGCATAAACGGCTGTATCTTTTGATTGCGTTGGCTTAGAAGTTTGATTTTTTCACAGCTTCAAGGGACAGTAGACTTGAGTAATTGATATAAATTTCAGCTTCATAACTCCACGCGTTCCTGAGAAAAAGGGTCTTGACAGACGGACGGACGGACGGACAGACGGACAACAAAGTGATCCTATAAGGGTTCCGTTTTTTCCTTTTGAGGTACGGAACCCTAAAAAGCAGTGGGGAGTACTGCTAGTTCTACAGTCATTTCTTTTTGTTGCAATACTGGCACAAAAATAATGGGAGACTGCAAAAAAAAGTATTATTTATAACCTTCATGTATGACAATGATTTACCAAAAGCGATGGAATTCGGAACAGTTCGGAAAGCGCAAAATTAATTAAATCTTGTAAATGTACAGATCAATCTGAGTAGGTAAGTACTCGTAAAGATATTATCTGAGAAAGATACTCACGGAACATGGTTGTTGTAAAAAAACCTCTGAGAAAAAAGAAAAAAGTGATTCTAACTGGAGGCCCCGTACTTGCATTGAACAAGTGGCCTAAATTTTGATGTATTTCCATGTTTAATATTATTCTTGCTTGTTTGCCATAGCAAAGGTTATCCTAGTCTAGGGCCAGAACAAGTGATTGTCCTTTATAAAAGTTATGACGTCATATTAATGTTTTTGTCATGTGGTCTGGAGTAAAGTCAAAAACAAACAACCCTTATACCCAAGCACTCTATTCAACAACGCTACGGACGATTATGCAACTAAAATTTAAGAGCATATTCTTGAGGATAAGAATATTCTCATGTCATTTAACTGACATGAGGATAGGAATATTCTTATCTTTCTTATCTAATTCAATTAGGATGTGTCAAGACTTGCGCGTTTCGGAAGAAACAATCAAAGATTTCTAGTTTTTACGCGAGCGCTGCTACCCCATTCTATTACCAGCGCAGATTCTCTCACGATATTTTATTCGGCGTGCGATAATTAATATTTTACGCTCTTGCTAGTTTAACGTCCCCTCGGATAAGCGCGATATAGTAGAAACGCGGCGCACTATAATTTTATATAATGGCTTTATAATTTGATGAACAACTACGCTATTGTCTCGCAATGAGATGTTAGATTAAGTTAATTACTTAACCGTAACGCTAACCGCCTTTTTATAGATCAGTGTGGCTACTGCTCGTTGGGTTTGATCGATTCCGTGATGGTAATACACCTCGAGATATATCCTACGATTTGAGACTTTCGATGAAATCAAAAATTTATTTCAACATAAAAAAATTACATTGTGTTTGTTGAATGTCAATGTATGTACCTACTCTTAATGTTAGGCGCTGCCTTGGAGCCGAATGTAGTGGAAAAAGGCAGCGAATAAAAAACTCCACTCTGACTACTCTCTTTTGACTACACTCTAATACATAAGTTGGTACCTACGAAAACGACGTCTATTATCTTCGGACATTAGAATACTTATTGCATCTGGTGACGAAGTCATTGGAATATTGTATAGTTGAATAATTGTTTTATTTTACTGATAACGTAATAGGTAGATAAAAATAATTCTTATAAGCTGTAACACTAATCACATGAACTTTTTATGTACCTATATAATTATGTAAATACTTAATGAATTTTTATTAAAAACCAACTAGAATTAATGGTAGCCTAGTTGGTAGATTAATGGATTGGGAAGAGGGAGACGCAGCGCAGGTTCGATTCCCAGTGTGGGCTAAATGTACCTATGACTTGGTTTTTTAGTTAAGTTATACATTATTTCGTAAAGTTATAGTAGCAAAAACACTCGCAAATAACATCGTGAGGAAACGTCTTTCGTTCATTGTGTTCAGAAATCTCTCTTTCCTTCCCAATTCTCTGCAGCACCATCTCAACCCATCGTCGCATCAAGTCTTACACCCCACCTCTCCGTCTGCCACCGACACCACCCACAGAAAAAGCGATGTTCGCCATCGGACGTGCGTAATTAGTCGATAATGCTTAGAAAATTATGGACCGCCTTACTTTGCGCTTTGATGCGCGCGTGCAGATGAGATATGGCTAGTTTTTTGCGCGCGT
Source organism: Yponomeuta plumbellus (assembly GCA_947310845.1). Classification (NCBI taxonomy): domain Eukaryota; kingdom Metazoa; phylum Arthropoda; class Insecta; order Lepidoptera; family Yponomeutidae; genus Yponomeuta; species Yponomeuta plumbellus. The sequence continues at coordinate 1,982,824 of OX371199.1, read as the reverse complement.
CGCGCGAGTGATGATCTCGCGGGTTCCGGTGTGGGGTGATTTAATGTCGTCTGTTTTGTCTGATATCGTTATTTATTGTGTCGCTAATTATAGTTGTGGTTAGCTTGTAAATACTCATATTGTTTTGCTGTGTTTTGGTATATCGTTTTTGTGGGGCGTACATATTATATACTACGATCCGGTGACATTTGCTGCGGATGTAAACACTCCTTTGGTGATCTTTAATATGTGGAAAATAAATCTACGTATCCCGATTTTGAGTCATGCATTCGGATTACTTATTGAAGAAGTACACTCGTGACAAAATTTATGAAACCAGGATAATCACGTTTTATTGTGGAAAAAGAAGTGATACTTCTCTAGGTACTTATTAAGTCTTGATCTTCAAGAAGCAATTCAACATCTTCGACAGATTCCTCTGTTTCCTCTACGTAAGTACATGCATGGCAAAATCCATTTTCTTTGCGTAGTTAGAGTATGCCGTCACTCCGTTTTAATTAGTCTGACTACTGAAGAAAGGATACTTTCGATCGAACTCTGCAAAGTACACTAAAATTAAACTAACTAGTTTGGAATTTTGCTATACGTGTAACATTGTCTCTAAACTTGCATTTAGGTAACAAATATATATTTTTTAATTGAAGATAGTAAAATGAAATCTTTTTAACATTTCGTTTACTAAAGTTGACTTATTTCTTTTTTCCAAGTGCCGGTGTAGTTTGTGATCTATACTTCAAAATTATTGCCTCATCATCATCGTCATCATCAATCCATTATGTCCCTACCGAGGGGCACGGGTCTCTTCCCTGAGGAAGATACACCACCACGGGGGCCAAGTCCGGATTGGTGGAGAAACATTGCCTACTTCCATCAAATGATAACTTTTGCGTGTCTATTTCATTTTATGTCACATTCTGATAGCTGCTTCCTTGTTTGATTTTATTAAAAAAATACTGTGAATTGAAATGTAAATTATTTTTATATTGTATGTATTGTTGTATTGTTTACATTGTGTGTATTGGTGTATTGGTGTATTGTGTATTGTATATTTTCATGCATGCATTTTTAATTACTCTCGTTATTTATTAAGATAACTAAGCTTTTATGTATGTAACAAAATTATCATGCTAAGTTATTTACTCTATTCATCTGTTTTCTTTTCTAATTCTGTTTTTCCTCCTTACTAAAATTAAAAAAAAAGTATTTCAAGATTGAAAGGTTCGTAAGTGACATCCTTGAGTTAAGTTAACCTTTAATAAGAGTTTCCGAGGACCTGCTCCGAAGCCAGTGTGGGCAGCAACATCCCCTGGCACACGGCATTGCCCAGTGCGTGTATCAAATCCGGCAGCAGGGCCGTGACTTGAGACTCTTCTGGCTGAGAGCACACGCCGGCACACCCGGCAACGAACGGGCTGACGTACTGGCAAAGGACGCCGCCCTCCGCAAAAAATCGTCGGCAGACTATGATGCCATACCGATCTCCTATATAAAGAGGGCGATACGCGAGGGGACTGCCCGTACCTGGCAGGAGAGGTGCGAGTCTTCAAGTACGGGAGCGGTGACGAAGGTCTTCCTCCCAGACGTAGTCATCGCACACAGTGTCTTGAGGAAGACCAAACTGTCGCCTCTCCTGGTACAAGCCCTAACAGGGCACGGTGGACTCGCCTCGTACCTGCACAGGTTCAAAGTGAAGGACAGTCCATCTTGCGACTCGTTCCACTAGGATCCCCTATTTTCGCTCCCCTAGGGGATCGAAAAGCACTCGCTATTACACTAGGATCCCCTCGGGGATTTAGTGGTACTTGTCATTCCGCCACGATCCCCTACAACAATGATAACCTTTTTACACGAACATTTTATTCAGGTGTGAATCCTGAATGAAATGTTTGCGCGAAAGCCAACTTTAGTTCATCTTCTCAATGCTCAATCCTGTGAACAACTGACCCAACGGGCCAAAAAGTACTAGGCTTGGATAAGCTTGGATGGAGCAAGTAAAATAAAGTCTAGGAAATTAACGGCGTTTCTGCTTGCTCCTACATGGTTGTCCTACTGGTAAGAGTACGAGGACCAATAATAATATGTCCTTATGCTCCTACTGGTAGGAGCCGGTAGGAGTGGACAGTCACGTACAACGAATTTTGTCACTTATTAATTAGGTACTAATATAATTACGTGGAAATGGGGATATAAACATTGTATTGTAGTAATTGTGACCTATTGCCTGTTAATCTTATCGAAGAGAGTTGGTCCTACATTCAAGAACAATTTTATTTATGTTCCTTGGCCAAGATGAAAAACTGAAAACGTTTTTCCAATACAAGATTGCTTAAAATTATTCAAATTTAAAGATTTGCTTTGATCTAATGATGAATAGAAATAGGAAAGTTTGAATTTCTCTCGGTTATCGACCGACGATGACAACTTAATGGACCTTTATTATCTGTAATTTTATTTGAACAGTACTAGGGTAACAGAAATATGTAAGAGATTTCGGCTAAAATAAAACCTCGTGAAGAACATGCGGTTTATTGCATGGAGTTGCTTAATACTGCGCAGTTTTAAACAACCCCCTACTTCTGTTACCCTAGTACTTTCAACCGCTCTGGACTGTACCATAAATCCGATGCGGCGTGCCGGGAACCACTGTCAAGTTTTATCCTGTACTTAAGTGTACTAATTGCATAAATTGTCACGGTAGGAGCATAAGGACATTTAGGAAACAGGAGAAATTACGTGACTATACTATATTCACCTTTAGTGGTTTGGTCAATATAAAAGGGAACCTAAAATCTTCAGTTTATGCAAGCCTAGTACTTTTTGTCATCAGAAGTATACTATTCTGCTCCGACCAACCCTATAGTTGTTCCGTTGGGAACTCTTATATAAACTTGATATGGTTGATTTGAATAGTTGGTCCGATAGGAATAAAACCACATACTGAGTTCCGATTGGAACAACTAGTTGATCGGTTCACAGTTTTGAATTAATTTTCTTAAGAGGGGATCCAAGGGGAGGTCAAAGGAGAATGATCAATTTACTATAGAAGTTCGTCTATTTTTGCGTCTTCTTGCACATTGATGAAACCGACGGTAAACTATAAGAAATTAGCTCTGGATTATGCAGGAAAAATATTATGAAAATATTAGATGGGAGTTTCGAGAAATCTTAATTTTGAGCCCATGTTTTGAGGTTATGACAACTTTGGTGGTTTGGTGTTATTTTGGATTGGCATTGGCACGTTTTAGTTTTAATTATAAGCATAGGTCATTATCAGTTCGTTCCTCCCTTATTCTGAGGTTCGTTCCTACGGAAGAAGTTTGTGCTTTATGCCACAGATTATTTATGCTTTTAGCCAAATATGCAGGCGTTTACATACTGCGACTTTTTGCAGATAGCGTGTAACGATGGACGATTTGCGGGTGTGTCCATGCACTAGCAAATCGTTTAAATCGCGACTATATCGCTGCAAAAAGTCGCAATGTTTAAGGAGCCTAATGGGGACAAAGAGATAATTTCTGATAAGCATAAACAGTGGTCATGCGCACAATTGAGACAAGTCTATCCTAAGCCCACAATGGCGGTTTATTTTAGTTATTTATTCCACATATTGTTCATACATCATCATCATCATCATTTTAGCCATTGGACGTCCACTGCTGGACATTAGAATCTCCCAACGATTTTCAAAAGGGCCGGTTGGATTGTTCATACACATGGTCATTTTAACAATAAACTACATTAATTAAACATTATCAAATCCACTAGGATCAATTTGCAAAAATAAAACCGTAATAAAACCGCTCGTTTGAATTCCCGTCAAAAACTCCCCGTTTCCAGTTTGCACTTTCGGAATGTAGTACACAGTACACCTTTTGAGATTTTTGCAATTATTTAATCTAATCTGTGTTTGTAATCTGTATTGAGTGACTGAAGTGGGTTACTATTGCACGGAGCGAGAATGTACGGCATGAGAATGTACAGAATTCGAAACCCGGGAATTCGTGCCCAAATGACACCTATTATCGGGATGTGCATTCCTGCCTGTACATTACCGTCCGTGCATTCCCGGTCCGTACCGGGAATGCACGAACGCGGAACGTAGAGCCCTGGAATCGGTGACCATTCGGTGCCTCGATCACATCACAGAGAATACAATCAACTACGTTGTTCACATCATAGGTTTTGCGCGTTTTACTGGAGTGTGTGAGGTATTTCTTTTGGGATTCGTTTAGAAACGCTGATAACGCACGACCCGAGAACGTGCGGACGGGAATCCATGTACATGTACACGGATTCAATGGCTGTACATTACCAGGGCGTACGTTCCCTGAGAACGTGCATTCGCGGTACGTGCATTATCATCTCCCACTGAAGTTATACAATCAATACAGATACTTTTTAATTTTTACTTTTAAACCCCTGATTCTTTTATTTTAACAAATAGAACTATGAAATCATTTTTAAAAGAAACATTTTGAGGTATAAATGCTTAAAGCGCAACGCAAAAGCAACATAGACTGTTTTTGGTCATTCTCCTTTGTTGTTTGTTTCGATACCCTTATTTAAGGGATCGTAAAGGAATAGCGAGTGCTTTTCGATCCCCTAGGGGAGCAAAAGTAGGGGATCCTTGTGGAAAGAGTCCATCTTGCGTATGCGACCCCGACGTGGAGGAGACTGTGTGGCACGTAATGTTCGATTGCCCAAGATTTGGTCGGTGGAGGGTGGACCTGGAAGTTGAAATGGAAACCAAATTTGTGAAAGAAAACTTATCAAATATCATGGCGGACCAACAGGACAAGAACACCTTGTTGACATTTGTTGCAAAAGTCATGGGATGTGTGATGAAGCGAAACAAATAATAGATAAATTAAAGTGCAGACCATTTAAAAGTTATAAATTGAAACAGCGGTGGTGGCGTAGTGGGGTTGACCTTTGCTTCTCGATCATGAGGGTCTGGGTTCGAACCACGCATGTACCAATGACTTTTAGTTACGTACATTTGTTTGCACAGCAACCCCATTCGCTGATAAATTGTGCCCGGATAACGGCGACAGGCTTGCCACTTGTCACGTTTGGGACCTAATAAACTCGGCAAAACGTGGGTCCAGTTCTAGAGACTGGTGCCTCTGCCTACCCCTTCGAGGATAACGGGCGTGAGTTTATTATTATTATTATTAAATTGAAATAATAATGTCAATAGAAAATTAATGTATGTATTTGGATAATGTATAATGGATAATTTGGATAATGGATAAATAATGTAAATATGTAATGTAGCGTAGGAAAATATTGTATTGTATAAGGTAAAAAGAGCACTGACTCACGTCTGTGGAGAGACTGGCGAACACTCTAAAAAAAAAAAAAAAGAGTTTCCGAGGAGCTTACGGCTTTTCCACGTTTTGATCAGGTAATCCACAAGTGACATCTTATTCTACCTTTGTCTATATCTACAGTTACGAACAGGATTCCTATGAGTAACAGTCGTTCTTGTTAGATGGCTGAATTAATAGTATTTAATTGCACGTCGCGTGCGCACATGACTAGCGGTTGGAAGCCATCATTAGCGATGTAAAGGGGTGTAGAGTATGACTAGCGATTAAAATCAGATTATAGGTTTCTAATCGATAGAATCACTGAGGCGCTAAATATTGTGAAGGTTGATAAATAGAAATGTTTCCATCTTTTGTACACTTCCTTTACTGCAATACTTACTTATTTTCTCCGCTGACTCAGCGACCCAAAGTGGGGCACGATATCGAGGCTGTCTCTATAGTGAAATGTATAAAAATAATAATAAGTTCCATACAACACAATCACTTGGCCTGGTCCCAAACTAGGATACCCTGTGCTATGGTAACCAGGCACTAGGACATTACAAACACGGAAAAACAGCCAGACTCAGGCCATTTGTACAAGTTTACGGCGGCCCCCACTGGGAATCGAACCCACGACCGCTGGCTTGGTAGGTAAGCGCCTTACCGGCTAGACCAACGAGGCAGTCAAAAGTTGTATCTACTTATTGACGACTAAGCTCTCCTCTTCTCCTTGCGGCACTTCGTTCGGCAATTCGGGAAAATTGTTATTATGAATCCACATTCATAGCGTTCTAAGCTCCAATTTCTTTGTTACAGCGAAGGCCTGTTCACCTGCCCCGTGAACGCCTCGCCAATCGACTACGCGAAGGTAAGTCGCTACGCGAGCATGAATTTATTTAGTTTCTATATAAATATAGATTATCAAATTTTTTAGATACACTCAAGTCACTCAACTCTACCCCAAGGATAATAAAATCCTTCGAGATAAGTCACAAATTCCATCTCCAAATCTCCACGTTGAAACATATCTGTAAAAAAAAAAAATCTTTTAAAATAGTCAATCTTTGAAAGAAAAACTAAGTATTCCTTGCAGATTATGGTGGTGTAGTATTTGTCTCTTATTTATTGAGCGTGTGTTTTTGGTATAGCAAGTAAACTTTTTACCTAGCTATCTAATTATGTAGTTACCTCATCTAGGTTGTGTACTGTACGTGGACCAAGAGGTATAAAAACTAACCGACCAAAATGTTTAAAACCGCGCACGACGCCCTTCCTCAGGGCCATCCTTGCAATAACATTCTCCTGCTCTTGTATCACGTAACTTTCCACTCTATTGGGTTAAGCATTAAGACAATTCCAAAGTGTCAAAATATGTATGTATTTGACAATTCGGAGTGGGGTAAATCGGACAACTCCATACAGTGGAAAACTTGCGTAATGGCACCCCTGGACCCTAGCCAACGGCATTCATACTTGCCCTTAACACAAACAAGTTCCACCATCTGCCACTAGATGCCGCCAGTGGCGTCGTAAACACGTTTGCCTTCAAAGGACTCCCATACCTCTGACCACATGTCGACTATTTTTATAAAACCTCGAGTCCTATCCTGGTTGTGGCGAACGTCAAACTAATAGTGAAGAACTGAAGATCTCCATAAGGCGGTCTCTAGTTGATATTGCAATAAAAATACGTTTTATTGTATCGTAAACGTTTTGTAAAGAAGTTGTTGTCTCAGTGCGTTAACTGGGCTGTTTTTGGTCCTTTTCTGTTGAGTGGTGGTCCTTGGTGTAAAGAAAACAGTTGGGACCACCCGCACTCCTCTTTCTAGGATCCGACGGATATTACAATGACTTCTCTGTAAGGTCATCTGCGAGGGTATTCTTCCAATATCAACTCATGTTCTCATTTGTAACCGTTTTATTTCGCTTGTAATTCCTATAATGTTAGTTATTGTAAAATAAATCACAGACATTTTAAAAGTCTCTATATAAGAGTTTGTTAACGTATGGTTAAGTAAGAAACCATATAATGATATAGATGAAAACAAATATATCAAAGAAAACGTCGTGCTTACACTCTAACTCTCATCATCAGCAATTTGACGCCCACTGCAGAATTTAGGCCTCTTTCATGGTTTTCCAAGCTTCCCGGTATAGTGCCGCTTGCATCCAGCGACTCCTCGCCACCGTAACCAGCTCGTCAGACCATCTGGTAGAGGCCTGCCAGCTTCGAATTGCTTCGAAACCCTGTCACACCTCAAACAAAAATGTGCCCAAATTTTCCAAAAATAATAATGGTTTATGCTGCTATGACAGATAACTTGAAGTAGAGAGGCAGGCGCCATAAGAAGTCGATATACTGTCCAATATGGTCTTAAAAAATGAAAGTTCTATTGGTTCTATTACTATTTACCCTCGAAACACGCAGCCAAATGAAAGCTGAAAGAGTCACGTCAAATCGGAGCAGCTGCCGAAAGAATTCGCGTTTGAATTCAACTCGGCCATTGACTGATTGACACAAATAACTCATGTTCACACACAAACGGACGGATCACGCTTTTTATTAGTAGATACTGGCCGCAGTTTTTGCAACGTTCTGAATGATTCATGTCTCTTTGTCGTGATGTTTGCGGATGATTGTTGACTGTCATGCATTTGGTTCACCAAATATGTCCGATGCTCTACTTGTGGCCAATTACGAGTAACATCAGATCAAGCATTGCCCCGGTAATTGGTATCAAGAATGTATCTGTTATCTAGAACAAATTGACTTGAGTAAATAGACTACACAATTTATAATATGGAGTAATCAGTAGATAACATTTAAGAGATTTATATTTAATGCCCTTTTAACTCAATCTTGACAGGTTGATCAATTTATTACACATACTATTGGATATTTTACCCAAGCTAATTTACTGTTCTAGAGGAGTAACGTTTTAGATGGTTCAAATGCAGGTTTGATGGTTTGTTGCAATGCGATTTAGGTCAAGACATTGCCTGGGAAACGATAAAAAGTTCGAGAACCTACTTTGTAGGATCCGACACTTTGCTCCTTTTCCCTGTAAAAAGATGATATGAAAATTCTCGTGTCACAGTATTGGTTATCTATTTTTCATAGGCCTAAGTGAAAAAAAATATATATGGCGAAACGGGTTAGCTAGTAATATTATAAGAATCACACAAAGCCCATCTTATTTTAGCCCAGTCGAGTTAGGTCAAAAAAGAAGCAAACCCGGAAAAAAACACAAGCAGCAATTTTCCCTTATCTTATATAAACCTTAACCCTTAAAATCAAGATAGTGGATGACGCAACGGATCGCTTACCAGGCAAAACAAGACTGCCTAGAGCTCCCCCAACGAATTCCGAACGAAAATTGCTACTTATAATTTTTCCGAGTCAAGTCCTACTTTGACTGGGCTTTTGACTTCAATATACTCGTAATACTGTTTTTAGTACAGACGACCGACAGCGCATCTTTCTATACACCCATCCACTCTACTCATGCACGCACATTAAAGGCGACGTTGCAACCTAAACGTGGTGTCGACTGTTCGTAGCACAACGTTTCCTCTTCTTCTTAAATCTTTTAAGGATTTTTTTAAGTAATCGAGATTTTTTTAAAAGAGCGTGCATGCTTGTGCCTTAGGTCTCAAATTCAATCACACAGCCCTCAACACAATCCTAAGACTTCAAGCTCAATCTCACCAGCAACGGGCATCGGATTAGCCGGACGCACCATCTCGTTCCATAATTGAATTCGAAATGGACCGCGTGTGAACTGCGTGCGCGGGCGCAGTAAAACGCGCGAATGTGCGTGCCGAATCGATAGAGTACTCATAAGTTGCCGATATCGATGTAAATTATTGATAAATTGACGTTTAGCACGGAAGGGTATCGGGTATTGCTGTTTTACGTTCTGATTCTGGGTTTGTTCGAGAATGAGCTAATTGGTTCAACGCTTTATAGTAAAACTTAAAAAGCTATTTCTCTTTTAACGGTTTTAACAACAGTAAGGTAAAGTTTAAAATGCAGAATCACCAATTTTTTTTCATACGTTTTGTCGACCTCTGTGGCGCAGCGGTAAGCGCATCTGCATATCACGCGAGAGGTTCCGGGTTCGAATCCCGGCTGGGAACAAAAAAGGTCTTCGATGTTTACATGTTTGTGATGTCGCTGTTTCTGGTTCCCACGACACAGGGTATCCTAGTGTGGGGCCAGAAGCAATGTGGGTGCCTGTGTGTAATCGTTTATGTTTATACGTTTATGTTTTATTTTGAACGTGTTAAGTGTCAAACTTGTGTGAAAAATGAAAATAAAACCGCTTTTGGTTATAATTACACGACGAATGGCCGAGTCCAGTTGATACCGATACAGATCAACCTTTATATTTTTTGTTACAAAGTAACGTAACTATTATAAACTACCTATACAGTTCACTTATAGAACAACATGAACGACAATAAAACAAAAACAAAAAAAATATAAGCCTTTTCGATTCTACTAATTTAACTAATTTAACTATTTACTAATGATCCCCTTTAAAAGGGTAAAGGGTAGGAATAATTTTAAAACGGAAACTACAAAAGAGAGGAATAAACGGTTTGGCAGAAAAGGGTTTCTTATCGGTCTGCGCAACCCTAATAGAATCCGATTTCATCCACTAATCCTGACCAATTAAAAGGCAATATTACACCAAATTGGCAAGCGATTCCGCCTCAGTGACATGCGCACGCAATGTCACTCACCTCTCGCGACGACCTTGCAATGCTAACCGGTCACGCGACGGGTTAGCAGTCTCTTTCGCACTCGCTGAGTCAGGTTGTGTTCAGGAGTGATGTTGTCTCTGTCTTAAAGTGGGAGCTAAGGAGCAAAGAAGACGTTTTGATATTTAGTTCCTTGTGTGGCCGCTAGGTGGCGGTGCTGAGTTTTTTTGTATGTGAGGAAATATAAATGGATTCTTATTAAGTTACATGATTGGTCATGATTTTATATAAAAGTTAGACTCTTGTCACTACTTTATTTTCCATGTACTTCTATCATGTTATGCAATCCGAAATGTTTCCTAAAAAGAGAAAGGAAGAGAGACAATGAAGTTCTCTCTATGATGTTTAGTTAGAAGACTGTTGTGGCGTGTGACAGTGGCTCAGGATTTTTCTACATCGTCATAATAATGACGCATAAAACTAGTTGTGGTCGCTATAAAAATAACAACAACAATAACTTTGACGAAGCTTTATGTGAATTTTGATTATGTTTGTAATGTAATTTTTTTTACAGTGAAACCTACTAACTACTTAGTTATGAAATAAATGTGATATTCATATTTAAAAAAAAATATAATAATATTTTGTGACAAGAGCGCTTCTATCCGACAAACAAGCAGTTTGGCGAATTTGTTTGAATATCACAATAGCGTGTTTTTTAAAATTAACGATTTAAAAAACAATAGTCATCCAAAACCGGTGCCATCTCTATAATTTTGATCTTGCGTGTGAAGTATTTATAACATTTTATAACATGTTTACAAAAACGAAGGGTTCTACATGTTTATACAATCAGCTGATTCTGGAGGTAATAAGTTAAATATTAGATATTAATAAGTTCTAATTTGTGGGTAGGTAGGATAACTAATATTTTTTTGCTTACCAACCATGCATGATAAAAGTACAGTTTTGACGAGAAGGCTTATTTTTAGTATTCTTTTTGTTACACTTTATTGCACGATTAAATTCTACGTTATCATTTAATTTATTCTCGATGTCGTTTTGGCTCCTAAGCTCCCGCCAGCCGCGAAAGGCAATTGCGCGCGCGCAGGTCGGTCGTGAGAACCTGAGTGGGGGCAGCCACCAGGCGGGCGCAGCGTTCACTCTAATGTAGGTGATATTTATTGATCGTCTATTAGAAGGTGGGCTCGGAACTGCCTTCTTTAAATGAGTCATTCACTTAGTATTTAGGGCAGTATTTACTTGAGTTGGTTGTCCTAATAATAAGGTTTGCATGATTTCAGCAATAAAAAACTCATAGTTGAGCTGTACAATTTTATTTTGGATAGAAAGAAAGAAAGAAAGAAAGAAAGAAAGAAAGATTTTATTAGTATTGTCACAGAAACACAATGAAGACAAAAGTACATAATAGACAAAATACACAAGAGTCAAAAAAACAAGAAAAATAAAATAGAGACAAAGGAAAACAAACAACCGTTTTTTAAATCTACGGCAGCAGGGCTCCACACAGTAGTGTATGGTGCCCAGCCACCCCCAACTCCAAACGCCTCAGGTGCTCCTGTGACAATAAAAAAGGGCTCCAACTCAGCATACTTCACTGGTGTGTGCTATGGATAGCACAACACCAGTAAAACTGATTTTCAGTTGGGACCATATTTTTTTTTTTTTGGCACCCGGAACGTAACACATATATATACATACATGCATGCCACAAAACATATATACAAATATAGGATACAATGATTCGAATGTAAATAAAATTATCAATTGTTATTTTAATTTTATTGTATTATAATCATAATAATTTTATTTAACCAATAGAAAGCTTGACACTGTACCTACGTAAAATCTGCACTAATTAATAAAGCAATCCGTACTGTGGATGAAGTAAGCATCGACTGAAGAAGAAAATATATCGGGCCAATGTGAGTGGAAACGCCGATAAGGGACGCCCCAGGCGGACATACTTTGACTAAATAGGGGATGTATTAGCAAAGGGCAACATAAAAAGAGTCCGAAACCTACGTGCGTTCTTGCAACGACTAATAAATGTCGATCAAGCGAAAGTGATTTGTAAGAATCTTGGCGTTTGTAACTCCTCTGGGCTACAGGCGTAAGCTTACTTATGTATGTAATAGCTTTTAAGAAGATAGGTATAGTATTTTAGGTTTGGTTTTTTAGATATTTCTTGTAGAATGAGCTATTAAGATTCTTCCTTCCAACACTCAGTCTTAAAAGATTACTAACGCACAATTGAAAAAACTCAGTCTGTCCTCCTGTCCCGGAATCTTCCTGAAAGCGGCAGTAGGTAGTTACAACCAAACAGTTTCACCGAAAGATGTTCCGTAATAACATCGGACAGACGCAAGTGTTGAGCACATGTTAACGATATGCGTGCATGCGTGCATAAATGAGCCCATTTTGGGACAGGGCGGGCAAAATAGAAAAAAAAAGATGAATCGCTTCTTGTGTTCCTTGGGAAGGTATAGTTTTATTTTGGGTGCATGTAGGCGACGCGTATCATCATCAACCCATTATGTTCCCTGAGGATGATATAAGCCATACTCCACCACGGTGGCCAAGTCCGGATTGGTGAAGGCTTGTAAGACTAGAGGCTGGTCGTACTGTCAAAAGTTTTGAAGCCGTCCTAAGGCCTCAGACTTAGCTTAACTACTGCCATCTATCGACGGCAGCCGGCACCAACTGTTTAACGTGCCTTGCGAAGCACGGAACCTCTCGGAAAAATGCCCCTAAGGTTAGTCATAGACGGTCACCCATCCATGCACTGACCGTGCCCTATGTTGCTTAACAATTGCTGTCATTGAACTATAATTCACTAAGAGAATCGAGGCCATGGAATCCTGTACAGTATATTATTATCTTAGCTTAGTTACAATGCAAGGAATTGTACGCCATTGAGCACAGAGCTTTGTTTTTTATAAGTTTTCATGAAAAGTTTCTGTTCTTTCCTCGGTCAACAGACATAAATCTGGTCTGGTCACACGGATATTACAGTCAGAAGCCAGCGAAATAATAGACGAAACCTGATATCAAACAATTAAAGAGACTACGAGTTGCTTATAAAAACTACCGCCCTTTTCTTGAGAAACCCTTTACTCAAGTTTGACGTGTATAATTTTATTGTTGTGCATTCCGGATTATTCTGGCTTTATTTACATGTGTCAGCGAACCGTGAAAATGGTAGCTTTGGTTGACAATGGTACAATGATGTTTGATGGATGACGATAAACGAGATTGATAATTGTGAGAAACTATACATCGGTTACGAAATTACCTACGTTCGTACGAAAGTCCATCAATGCCTAGTTGTGGCCATACTATAGTACTGAAATAATGCGCGGAAATTAAATGTAAGTAGAACCAACTGAGGGCCTCCACACACGGCGGCTATAAGGTAAAGATGTATATTATAGCACGATATATCTTATTACATCTTTCCATAGAAATGGTCAGGATACCACACACGACAGCTATAATATACATCTTTACATCTTCGTATCTTAAAGGTACTGAACGGTCTCTAAGCTACATCCTGGGATGTAATGTATATTATAGCTGCCGTGTGTGAAGTCCCTAATCCGAACTATTCCCGCGTTGTGTTCTTTTTTCTTTCAAAAAACAGCTTTCTATTTGCAAGCCAGTTCGAAATTTTAAAAACTTTAATAAGTTACCTACCTCCTTGGTTGGCATGTTTCAGAATAAAAGATCGTTCTATTTTTAAATTATACGGCCGATGTGAGTTTCTATGGGCCGATTTCTGAATTGAGAATTTAGACTAAGTAAATAGGTACTTAAGTAACGTTTTGACACGCTCTTTTCTGAGAAATTTAACGAGACAGCACTACAGTTAAGTATTCAATTCAGAAACAGGCCCTATGTCATTTATTTGACCGCTAAATTGGACAGATACTTTAATCGGCCGCTGCTGGCAATTGGCATGTATGGCCAGTACAACAATTTAGATTTATCTCGAAGAAGATTGTCAAAATAATGCTCAAATTTCTTTATCTGTATATTATTATGTAGGTACCAAAGAGAATTCTTTGGTAGGTACGTATCTTTTTTCTGTGTAGGTATCTACTTTATCTGTTAATTTAGGGGTTTTTATACAAAGCTATTTGTTCCTGAATCAGCCGATAAGAGTTTATAATTTACTTGGTACGGCTGAGATCTTTTTTACGTAGCCTAGGTACGTCTATTATGTAACACATGGCTCTCTCAAAGAGAAAAAATGGACTAAATTACGACGCGTGCCCATCGCGGATTGGCAATTTCAAGCGGTGAGATTTTTTAACCCCTCAGACACTCAGGTTTCAACACGATGTTTTCCTTCACCGTTAGCCAGTGGTAGCTATTGCTACCATAACTTCACAAATATACTTAAATAACTTAGAAAACAAAACTGCGAATCAGAGCGAAACTTGGTCGAACTCTTCCGACAAAAAATCCAGCAGGAATTAAGTTTTAGTTCAATAATAATAAATCTATTTGTATTTGTAACAGTCCAATCGCATACAGAATTGAAACCTCATTCTTATCATTAAAATAATAATATACTTCACATTAAACTTATAAATAACCGTCAATTACCACAATAAAACATGAATTTATTTCTTCACAAAAAGGGCTATCAATGACAGCAAGGATATTTTCAAAAGCCGATGAATGCGAGTCATTAAATCATAAGCGTACAGAAAGATTAATTTCATCCAATTGAATGGATTTATTAACGCATTTAGGGCTTCATATTATATTGAACAAATCTTATATTACGTGTCCTCGCTGACTGATAAGTTGAACTGAGTGTAGAGTGCCCTTGGATTAGGTTTTTGTGGGACCCTTAGTAAGATTTTAGTTCAGACTTTAAATGTAAGCTTCAACTAGTGACGTGGTTTATAAAAACGATCACGAAAGTGATCCAGACTTGGCCCTCGTGGTGGAATATGGCCTTTACCTTCTTCAGAGAAGAGACCCGTGGCCCTCGGTGGGCACATAATGGGTTGATGATGAAATAGGTGACTCGGTAAAGGTCATTTTGGCATTTTAATAATTGGTCTAAGACTTATTTTCAGACCTATCAAATATACACACAAGAAGTATTCAAAATCGGTGAAGCCGTTTCGGAGGAGATCGATAACTAACACTGTTGTTAAACAAAATTGTTTTTCGTTTTGCTTATAGGTGGTAAACGTAATATTTTTTTAAATAATGGCAATAACTTTGCTTACTTCCGTTTTATACCCGCTATATACGAATCTGTCTCTATTTTATTTTATTTCTTTTAAACTTTTCCTCTTTATTTACACTTACATCTAATTTAATTCTACAAACACTGTGACAACAATATTTTTATAATTAGATTATCTTTTCGATTTTTAATTTGTTCCCACAAAATTGTATTAACTTTTGGTCACTGTACCACCTTATCTCTTTCGATCTACCGTTCGTACTCCTATTATGCAATCAGCGTCGTTTTCTATGGAGTTTTAAAGGCTTCATACAACTGGATCGTGTCCCGACGCCTGTCAAACGCATCCGAGGGATTAAGGGATGATATTGAGGTGACGTCATTATTGTTTGTTCTTTTTTGAATGAGTAGGGAGTTGAAAATAAAACTTTAACTAGGGATTTTAACTAAAAGGAGCTGAGCAACCGACGACGCGAGCTCCGTCTCTGCTCACCATGATTAAGCTCTGCGAATCAGAGCAAAACCTGGTCGGACTCATCCGATGAACAATCAAGTAGTTAAGTGTAAAGTAATAAAGTAAAAAAGGGTTTTTGTTTGATCTCCCAGTACAAGACGAGGATTTTTTAATGGTTTGACTTAATCCACAGAGTAGAAAACAGTAAACAACGGAGTACACAAAGAAGGAAATAAGGAAACGATAATTCTACTGTTTTACTTACACAGCAAACAATCTGTCGAGTTGTCAGTAGGGCAAAATATATGTACAAATAGTTGACAATTAAAACATAAGCATTTACATACAGGCCCATACATTGCTTCTGGCCCCACACTAGGATACCCTGTATCATGGGAACAAGAAACAGCGACATGATGGATAGATAGATAGATAAAACATTTATTTGCATCTGCATATACAATACACACATATATGTATAACAATTGAAATAGTACAAATAAAACAAAGCAAAACATTTTAACAGCGATGAGACAAACAAGAAAAACAGCAACAATAGTAAGTAAGGGAAATCAACATAAAGTTATTTTGTTTTTCCTTTTCTTTCCATGGATTATTTATTGAACAATCCATGATCTAAGCATGTGGCGTTTGTTTGACTTCTTAGTTTAATAAAAACATATTGTACCTAAAATGTGGATAACGGAGCTGGATGTACAATTGAATATACTGAAATAAAGTAAAATAAAGCACAAGGTAACAAACTGTGGGTGCACATAACAAACTTTTTTTTCCTCCTCTCCTGCTTTTTCCTCTCCCTGTACCTATCTTGTCACCTTGTTTGGCACAAGGTGGCAAGGTTCATGCTCGCCATCTTCGCCTTGATCTGCTGCATCGTTAGTATTTACTTTGCAGGACCCAATCGGTCGAGATTTCGGCTCATATAATTATCTGTGCTCCTAAGGCGGACATGACCAGTCTAGTTCCATTTAAAAATGGCGGTAACCACTCCAAAATTTAAAACTTTCGTTTTTCAGCGTCAGTTACAGGAACTTCAATATTTTCGGGATCAGTTTATTCACCCAGAATGATTGGATTTTTGAAGAAGGCTTATTAGCTAATTGAAGTGTTAATTTTGCACGTGCATTTAAATTCATTCGTTTCTTCTTAGATTAAATTGTCACGAAAATAATTTCACGCCGAATTCCCTTGCTTTCAAGTCTCTTTAGACGCAGAGTGTACAATACTAAACATATTGTGAGTTATCCAACATCAATTTTAACAGTAAATTAATTAAAACCATTAGTTTATTGTTATCAATTGCCACGAAAATAATTTTGGCAAGACTTTTCTTGAAAGACAGTGTATATTATTAAAAATGTGAGTTATCCAATATCAATTTCAGTAGAAGGGCTGCATTGATGGTACATACGATAAAGCGCACACAAAAATCGTCCATTATTATCTCATCTCACAGTTTAATTTTATTTTCTACACACTCAAACCCTCCGTGTCTATATACTATATACTTTACTATATATATTACTGGGCGACCATACGTTCCGTCACGTCCGAGTCCTATCTCGGGCCATCTCACATTGTCTCCATCTGCTTTACATCAAAATGGGCCCAACTGTTAAATATTTTGTAGACCTATTCGTCTCGTATGAATATAGTCAAATTGGATCCTTTTAGGTGAGGTCAGTGATCCGGAGATCGGTATCTTCCCATGAAATAGAGATTAGTCTTTAATTTCAATGCTGTACACTGACAAAAGGATAGTTTTTTGTGTGCGTAGTCTATTTTGTTTGTGAATACCAACATACGTTATGTGAGGAGTTTGAAATTTAATTATGTAGATCTACCCTCGCGTGAAGGCTAAAACGCATAAAAGTTCCTTGAGAAGTAGTGACAAAGGGATTTTTAAGGTAATTTCTGTCTTTTTGTCTTGCTACACTACAATATTCTGATATCGAATCAAAATTGTCGTACCTATAATAAACTCCTGAGTGCCTCCCTATGTGACCTTTTTTAATAAATGTAAGCAGTTTACATCCGTCCAATTATAGGGCACAGGCCTTCTATCCCAGAGCGAGTATGGGCTTTTATCAGCACGCGTGCCCACTGCCGATTGGCGATTTCAAGCGGTGAGGTTTGTGAATAGCTCAGACACTCAGATTTCCTCACGATGTTTTTCGTCACGGTTAGCGAGTGGTACTTCTACTATAACTTTACGAGTGTACATAACTTAGGAAACCAAGTTACAGGTACATGTCCGCCCTAGGAATTGAACCTGGGTCTCCCGGTTCCGAGCCTGTCCTACCCACAGGGCTACCACTGCATTTTTATTAAATAAATTAGATAAAAGTTTCAGGTAGATACGCGTATTATAAATTAAAGTGACAGGTCCAGATAAGAATATATTTTATTGCACATAAGAAACAAGAGACATAAATAAAAGTTACAATGATCATAATAATTATAACTTCCACACAGTCAATTGAACTGCATGGTCCCAAACTAATACTCGTATACCTGCGCTATGCTAACCAGGCAAGGAAATTAATAAGTGCAAACGTTCGGCGACCACCAGTGGGAATTGAACCCACGATCTCTGTCTTAGTTGGTAAGCGCCTTAACGGTTAGAACAACGAGGCAGTCAAAATAATATACTTATTTAAAAAAAGAATTTTTTTTAAGTACAACGGGCAGCCTTGTTGGTAACAGCAATTTCTTGCCTTTCTTGCCATTTCTTGACAAGCCTTTTCATAGAAATGTGGTGTTGCGATACAATTGCGAATCACACAGCAAGTTTTCCCTGATACGGCTATAACGTGCATACCGAGCCATTTTCGTATGTTAGTCTGACTCTAACATAGTAAATTCAGAGTTTTTCGCTGCCTTTTTCTCCATTACATTCGGCCCCGAGGCAGGCAGCGCCTAACATTATAAGTTATGTACATTGACATTCAACAAACAGCTGCTGAACACTGACATTCAACAAAGCTGGGGAAACAAAAGGAGATCTGGAGATTATTAAGTGCGAAAACCCATTGATTCCCTTCCGAATCCTTTAACGCTCTATTAGTCGCTCGATCGTCAATCGTTTAATGTTATTCGATACAGAGTGCTTATACTGAGTTTTTTCATTCGCTCTCGATAGTGAGAGCGTTTGCGATTTGCATAGGAGTGACAAAGAGACAACTAGATGGCGCTCACTCCTATGCAAATCGCAAACGCTCTCGCTATCGAAAGTGAACGACAAAACTCAGTATACGCACTCTGAGTGCTTAGTGCGAGTTTTTTTTAACTACTCGATCGCGTTAACGTAAACTCATATTCTATAGGAGTGACAAAGCGCGCCACCTAGTTGTCTCTTTGTCACTTCTATACAAATTGCAAACGCTCTCGCTATCGAAAGTGAATGAAAAAACTCGCACTAAGCACTCAGAGTGCTTATACTGAGTTTTTTCATTCACTCTCGATAGTGAGAGCGTTTGCGATTTGCATAGGAGTAACAAAGAGACAAATAGATGGCGCGCTTTGTCACTCCTATGCAAAACGCAAACGCTCTCGCTATCGAAAGTGAACGACAAAACTCAGTATACGCACTCAGAGTGCTTATACTGAGTTTTTTCCTTCACTTTCGATAGCGAGAGCGCTTACAATTTGTGTAGGAGTGACAAAGCGCGCCACATAGTTGTCTCTTTGTCACTCCTATGCAAATCGCAAACGCTCTCGCTATCGAAAGTGAATGAAAAAACTCAGTATACGCACTCTGAGGTGCAGAATATAATATACATAATTATAGAAGCTCACGCCTGTATCCCACAGGGGTAGCCAGAGACCAGGGACTGCCACTTGCCACGATCCTGACACATCACTTTCGCTTCATCGACATCCCTTAGTTGTTGCAATGTCGATGAAGCGAAGCACGCCGTTTTCGGGTACTTTTATCAGAATATATTATTTTATACATTTATCGCAGATTGTCGTCATCGAGTGTATCAAATTGAGTGCTATGACAAAAGTTAGTTTTATTTATTGTTTTTTTTTTTAAAGAAACAGTCATTTAAAAATCTACATAATATATAGGCAGGCACATACATTGCTTCTGGCCCCACACTAGGATGCCCTGTGTCGTGAGAACCAGAAACAGCGACATCACAAACGTGTAAACATTCAAGACCTGGGTTTTCGCTCTCGCATGATAAGCAGATACGCTAACCGCTGCGCCACAGAGGCCGTCAAGTTCACCTAGGTGCCCATGCTTATTCACGGAAAAGCTTCTTACTAGCCAGCGCTTATCTAAGCAACATTAACCGTGTTTAACTGTGGTTCAACCTTATCTCGGCGTTCTCACGATAGCCCTGTATTTGTCATACAGACTCATACATGCCGTCATGAGGTGAAAGTCGACGTTATTGTGTGACCATACGCATTCCTGCGTCAGCTTAGGACAGTCGGACGGATGGACTAATCTATATATCGGCGGTAAATCATGGCTGTCATAGGTCACCCGATTGTTAAAGATGGAACGGGAGTTGGTGATGGTGCTGGGCCATTCTGCCGTTCTAACGATAACCGACGCATTCTACATTTTTTGCGAAAATGAGCTGGATACTTATTCTTAGTCGCGTCAGCGTTATCTATCTGGATCAATAACCCGTTTATCGATTTTTTATTAGTTTACGAGATATTGTTAAGCACGCTAGTAATAAAAAGTTTTTCGATTTTTTAAGATACTCTAGGCTTTTGAATTTACAAAAAATATATTTACATAGAAAATACATACCTGTAGCCATTATACACATTTAAAATTTTCCAAATATCTGTATTAATTTAGACGTGACAGGTAAAAGAAGAAGAAAAACTATTGGCGCGTTTTTCTCGAAACTTGCCTTCGTGCAAATGCGTTTTTTTATGGTTAGCACGGAATATTCTGGCCCGAGTTTTGTAAGACAACAATTTAAAGTTTGTTCTGAAAATTCGGTGTAGGTTGCGTAGCCGATTAGTCTTCCTAGTTGTTAATCCGTGAGTTAATCCGGTATGAAATGTATTGTTTCTGTGAAATGGAGTACCTACTGGTGCGTTAGTAGGTTTTTCGAGGAGTGATTTGTCAGGATGGTAGCTGTCCCTGATCTCTGACTACCACTCTGGGATATAGGCGTGAGCTTATGTATGTATGTATGCATGATTTTAATAATAATAAAGCCGAAATAAACATAAACATTTACATAGGGCCACATAAATGGCTTCGATATGACTTTCAATGCAGCGCTTATTATAGAAATCGAAGTACTATAAAAAAAAATTCACGTTATATTTTTTACTTTATCTTTATCACACGGTAAACGTGTTAGAGATAAAACTTACACAAGCACCACACGTTATTGACTTTATTGCGGACTAGTTCTACGAATCAGAGCGAAAACTGATCGGATTCTTCCGACAAAAAATCAAGTAAGTGTATCCGAAATAAATTTAATAATAGTATCAGAGATGTGTTAACTGAGAGGTAGTTATAATTATAATATTTTTTTATTAATGACTTTTGCAAGTTTTGCTAATATAGTCCGTAATTTTTCCAAGACGGTATGTACTATCAACCGTCATCTACTATCAACTATATTCACGAGAAGAAATCGTTTCATATCAATATTATTAATCATAAAATAATACTAATAGGTTCCACACAACACAATCACTTAACCTTGTGTCCCATACTAGGACCACCCTATGCTATGCTAACCAGCCAACGAACATGTATGTACGTATTATTGTTGATATTTTTTTCCTTATTATTATTCTATGTATTAACATTTATGTAGGCACATAATATTCAAATTCTAATTATTTTCTATGAATCCCCTCGGCGACCTCTATATTTATCTATAGGTCTCTATTTATTATATCTCACCTTCTCCTTACAACTTTCTTGCACTACGTGTCGCTAGTCTCTTCAACAACAAAGGTTTGCTAGAAGAGAATGCTTCCTGAATTAAGCACCCTCTTGTGCATTTACTATTAATTGGTGCAATAAAGACTTAAAATAAATTATAATAAACGATTATTACAAAGATTATTTAGTATCTAAGCAGATTCTTACGCACCAGAATAGCCCTAAATGTCCAAGATGGCGCCCGAATCTGTCCGATTCGTTCCCTTACACACATCACATCGCTGGCCCATTTGTAACACCAGCCACTTTGTCCAATACAACAGGCGAGGTATGATATTAAAGCGTTAAATAAAAAAGTTACCAGCGCACTTGTTCAGTCTAGACGCGTACTTATTCTATGATTGATTGCGGTGAATAAGCATCGAGGTAGAATTGACGTTGCTTTGAGAAAAGCGATGTTTCGGGATTCATTGATACTGCTTTCATAGATAGCTCAAATATAGAAACCTGTCTGTAATGTGACATGATGGAAGTTGTGACATTCTTACTTGACTGTAAAAAATATACAAAAAAAAGTAAACTGTTTGTTTCAGTTAAGTAGATTTTAACTAATGCTAAATAAAGAACAAAATGATATAGATTTTTTTGGATTTGTTTGGTCCCTAAATGCGCCACAAACAATCATCAGTGCAGAATAGATGCATTCTCCACATCATCTTGTTATTTCTTGGTTCTTTTACTAGAACTAGGTACTAGCTGATGAAATCTTATCAAAATCAAAAAATCAAGAATTTATTTCAACGTAAAGAATTTACATTCTGCTTGTTGAATGTCAATGTACATACAGTTATGTATAATGTTAGCCGCTGCCTTGGGGCCGTCTGCGAAATCGAAAATAAAATGCAAACAAAATGTTGAAGTTGTAGGTAATCAATTGAATTCAGTTCAAATATTTTTAGACATTTCAAAAACAGAATGTCTTATATCTAATGAACGTCGAAGTTGTTGGTTTCACAATCTGTGGGAAGACGCTAACAAAGACAATCCACATTTATTCTTTTCCAAACGGGCTTGATTGAGTAGAAAATTTTATGTTACACTAATTCAAGTTAAACCTTTACTAAGATCTAAGACAGTTCTGCAATACCACCTAATATTTGAGGATTCCTCAAGATATATTAGAGCAATCAGAGACATAGGGCCGATTTCTGAATTGAGAATTTTCACTAAGTAAATACTTAAGTAACGTTCTGTCACGCTCTTTTCTGAGAAATTTGACGAGACAGCACTACAGTTGAGTAGTTACTTAGAGAAATTATCAATTCAGAAATTGGCCCATATTTTAAAAATATGTGTTGAGCATACTTTGTGCAAAAAATCTGATTGTAACATTTTATGTTAAAGGCTTTGGTGATTAAGCTTTGTTAAAACCTGTATTGAAAATAATTGTAGTTAAGTTTCGTACACTTAAAAAAGTTAATAGACAAAAACTTAATAGACAGGGTCACCTTAAAAAGTTTTCTACTTATAATTTTACTCTACATGAAAATCTGCTTACGAGATACCTGAACTTAAATTTTATTAGTAAGTTGAAGATATGTAGTGAAAAAAAGCTTAGATACTCGTTCTCATATTCTTTGTCCGATCTAATACATCAAAGTTAATGGATAAGCTCGTTAGAGGCTTAACTTATTGTTATCAATGTAAAAGAGCGCATCCATATTTTTATTGTGCCACAAATTAGGTTTTTTATTATGATGATGGACATAAATGTCTATATTTGAATGTAGACCACATCTTCGGTAAAAAACTGGGGGCGTAACAATCTAATTAAATGATCAGAAAAAAATATATTTGATCAGCGATGTAAATCAACAAAAAACTAATTTGAGCAGCCACTCCAATAAGACACTCCACCACTCCTTACGATTCCTGTAGAATAGATGATGCTACTAAAACCTGCTTTAATTTCTAGAATAGCTTACATCAGAATGCTCTGGAAAGTTACCAAGTCCCATACATCACTGGACGGAGTAAAGTTCAAAATTCGATTGAATAATTCATTACAGACAGACTGACGGACAGACACGGCCTAATACGAATGTATTATGGGGCTCTTTTGTTATTTAAAAGTCTGAGGTCAACGGGAGTCGTGTGATCGAGATCTCCCGTGGAACTTCGGTAAGTGCTTACGTTGATATGAATAAAACTATGATTTTCTTCTCTCGATCTCTCCACCTTTGTACGTATGTTGGCAGTCAGTTCTTGTAAGTATTATCTGTTCAGGCTATTCGATAGATTTCTGAAAACCATTTCAGATTTTTAGTAGGTCTTCATAAAGTCCTCAGAAAGTAGTATTTTTTTATTATTTTTTTGTGTATTTCTTCTTCAACATCAACCCATTATGTTCCCACCGAGGGGCACAGGTCACTTCCCTGAGGAATGTATGCCATACTCCACTACGGGGGCCTAGTTCGGATTGGTGGAGGCTTGTAAGACTAGAGGCTAGTCTTGCTGTCAGAAGTTTTCAAGCCGCCCTAAGGCCTCTGACTTGGCTTAACGACTACCATCTATTGACGGTAGCCGGCACCAACTGCTTAACATGCCTCACGTGAATCTCTCGGAAAAATGCCACTAGCGTTAGTGTAGAATGGACACCCATCCATGCACTGAACGCGTCCTATGTTTCTTAACCTACGTAAAACTTTTAATTGCAATTAAAAAAAACGCTCTTGTTATTTTCTTGTTAATTATTTGCATCATTTCACCTACTGAAGTATGCTATGCTGCAAAGAAACTCATTATTTATCTAACATTAAACGGTCGACGGCTCCTCAAAATGTACATACGTTAAGAACAACTATCAGGATATAACTCTATAATGTGTAGGTAGTGCTTACGAAAGTTTTAGTTAAAAAATTAAGAAATTAATTTATAAAAATTAAAAATTAATGTCAAATGAAATGAAATGAAATATTTTTTATTTGAAAAACAAATAAGCAAACAGGCTAGAACCTGCCATCCATAAATTACGTCACACGTTAAGGGGGAGGGAGGGGATGAAGTGTGATAATGTGTGACAAGGGGGTGGGAAGGGTCCTTGTAGTGTGGTGACACCTCACCCACACATTCATAGTCATATAAGTACCTATGTAACATGCTCTCTCCTCGAGCGTTCAATACACAACGTTACTTCATACAGTCGCCGTTTCAATAACCTTCCCCATAACCAATCTTACATCATTACATAGCGATCCTGCCAGGATTCGAACCTGGAATCTTCTGAACAGTTATGTTTTTTTTATGTTTATTGTATTAATATTTATTTTTTATGCCTTCCGGCACTGCCTCTGGCAGGCCGGCCTGGCAGGATCGCCACGTAATGAATGATGTACGATTTGTTATTGGGAAGGTTATTGAAACGGCGACTGTATGAAGTAACGTTGTGTATTGAACTCTCGAGGAGAGAGCATGTTACATAGGTACTTATCTGACTATGAATGTGTGGGTGAGGTGTCACCACACTACACCTAAAATTCGTGACTTCACATTTCAAAATCTCTTATAATCTAACTGTTAAAACACAAAATTAGAACTATTAACGATAAATTCAAAAACAGTTGCAACTCTAACTGTTCCTGACTCTATATTACGCAACTCTGTAGGAATTTCGGCACTGCTGTTTAACTTCAATAATTCCTAGATGTGTAATTGAAAAATATACGACGTCACACTGGGGCGGGGACAGCTGTGACAAGGACTGGGGGAGGGGT
The DNA here is from genome assembly GCA_947310845.1 of Yponomeuta plumbellus. Taxonomy (NCBI): domain Eukaryota; kingdom Metazoa; phylum Arthropoda; class Insecta; order Lepidoptera; family Yponomeutidae; genus Yponomeuta; species Yponomeuta plumbellus. The sequence goes on along the minus strand of OX371199.1, from coordinate 1,957,443 downwards.
GAAAAATAATGAAATTCGTGTGATGTAACTTTTGGATGATCCCAATTGGGGAGCTTAGGAAGGAAAATCAGTTATCACTACACTCGATAGTATGTTAAACAGTCTAAATTAAAGAAAATAAATAAATAAATGTCGGCCGACCCTAGAAATTACTCCCAAAACACCTGGAACCTTGGTCGTTTAAAAGCCAACACTATTTACCACCAAGGCCGTTGTCGGCATTAAGACTCGCCATATGTAATTTACGCTCTTATCTTAAACGATCTCGAATAAGGAAATTGAAGCATATGGTAATGCTTTCATTAATAAAAATGCGGCACTCTATGGTCCGCTGGAAAGGGTCGAGCACTGCTGCTTTTACCCTGCGCACTGTGCTGTAACCAAATATGCATTGCTTCGCTTATGTTGCTTACTTGCTATAATAATGAATTAAATTAACTCAGTAAGTGTATCCGTAAAACAATCTGTAGTTTCTTAATTCATTTTGCTTGTGCATGCTGATATGTATGCCTGTATTTGTTTTGAGTAGAACATAGCGCTCTAAAATATACTGTCCATAAAATTACTGTTTTTGTACCTGTGGTGTATGTGGGTATCTTATAATTAAGCATTGATTGCGCTAATGTGGGTAACTGCGATTGTTTGTCAAAATAAAGATTTGCTACGGAATGTACGGGCTTTCATTTCATTGGCGAACGAGGAAAATAAATTAAATCGGAAATTATTATTGTCGCGGCTAGTTACGGAAAATGTCTGTCGGAAAAATCGGCGAATTTGATCTGAAGAATGGCAACTGGGTACGGTATGTGGAGAGGCTGGAAATGTACTTCAAGATCAACAAGACTGCGGCCGACGAACAAGTACCCACGATGATAAATTGTCGCGGAACTGTAATTTCGGTGCCGGATTAAATGAAAACTTACGCGATCAATGAATATGCGGACTTAAAAGTGACATAATAAGGCAGCGTCTGTTCGCGGAGGATAACCTAGATTATACGCGAGCGGTTAAGTTAGCGGGGCCTCTGGAGGCTGCGGAGCGCGATGCAGCGGCGGTGGAGATGATGGGGAGCGGAGCAGCGGCGGAGGCGGCCGGCACGAGCGCGGTCCACGCAATGACGTCATCGCGGCCGCGTGACACCATCAACCGCGGGGCGCGGCGATACACGCAACATGCATCAAAAAGAACTCCGCGCACGGAGAACAGCGAACAGAGAACAGCATGTGAGGCATGTGGAGCGCGGAGTCATGAAACGCAAAACTGCAGGTTCAAGTCAGTCGTATGCAGCAAGTGTGGCAAGACGGGGCACCTTAGGCGCATGTGCCCGGGCTGGGCGGAGCGCAATGGACGCGGTTATCACAGCAATAATGTTGTGAAGGAACGGAAACCCTTCCATCACATGAAGGCAGCAGCGTCTGACCTGGAGGAGTCTGAGGAAGGAAGTCAAGCGGAGCTGGAGGAAGATTTCCATCAACGTTGTCTGAGTGGCTACAAGCCGGTAAAATTACCAATCTTTATAGATAGCGTGAGGGGAGATTATGGAATTAGGCTGTATAATGTGGGGTCACCGAGTGGTAGTACCAGAAAAATGTAGGGAAAAAGTCCTGAGGGAGCTACATGAACCGCACATGGGGATTGTGAAAACGAAGTCTATAGCACGTAGTTACGTGTGGTGGCCGGGTGTTGACGAAGCGGTGGAGTCGACGTGCCGCGCTTGCGGCGTCTGCGCGGCGGTAAGCGACGCGCCGCGCGCGCACTCGCCATGCTCCTGGCCGTGGCCGGGCCGACCGTGGACACGTCTGCACCTCGATTTCCTAGGCCCCATTTTTGGGAAATTGTACTTTGTAATAGTCGACGCCACGTCTAAATGGATAGAGGTTTTCCAGGTAGGTACCCAGTAACAGCACAGCGCAGGGTGCATGATAGGCATATTAGGTCCGCTTTTCGCTCGTGTAGGTTTATGTAAGCAAATAGTATACGACAACGGGCCGCCATTTACGAGAAATGAATTTAGACAGTTCACTAGTGTAAACGGAATTGAACATACCTTTTCGGCACCATATCATCCAGCGTCTAATGGCGCAGCGGAAAATGCAGTCAAAACTGTTAAAAGGGTCTTAAAAAAAGCTCAATTGGAAAATCAAAATATACCTACAGCCTTAAATACGTGTTTGCTGCATTACAGAAACACAGAGCATTGTACATAGGCTGCTACTTATGTATGCGGAATCTGGGATTCCAATAATTTTAAACGCAATGTCTGACCTCTATGATCAAATTCGTTCTTTTTTTAAATACTGGCCGCTAATATTTTTCTCTTATATACGTTAGTGTTTTGTTTTTGTTGGGTTTAAAATGTCATATCGCTGAAAAAATGGAACTCACTCGTGAAAATATTCGTGCTATGATTTATTACGATTTTCGACGTGGTTTAACGCAACAACAGTGCGTAGATCAATTAACTCCGACTTTTGGTGGTTGAGTTTGAGTTTAATCGCGGGCGCAGTAAGCTCACGGACGAAGTTAAAGAAGGTCGCCCGAAATCGGTGGTTGTGCCACAAAATATTGAAGCTGTGCGAAAACTAATAATGCAAGACCGCCATGTTACGTATCGCGAGATAGAAGCTATTCTGGGCATATACGAGCATTCATAGGATATTACATGAACATTGGTCTGTAAAAAAAATTTCTTCGCGTTGGATCCCGCACAACTTAACTCAGGATCAAAAAGATGCTCGCGTCGAATGGTGCAAGAAAACCTTAAAAAAATTCAACGGAGGCGACTCAAAATCTGTTTATAATATCTGCACAGGTGACGAATCCTGGATCTACGCGTACGATCCCGAAACTAAACAACAATCAACAGTTTGGGTGTTTCAAAATGAGCCGAACCCTACGAAAGTGGCTCGTGCAAAAAGCACTGTAAAGCAAATGGTGGCCTGCGTTTTTGGTATTAATGGCCATGTGGCTACAATACCACTAGAGAATCGCAGAACGGTTAATTCGGAGTGGTACACGACCATTTGTTTGCCGGAAGTATTTGAAGAAATACGCCAAAACAACCAGCGACGCAGAATCATACTTCACCATGACAATACCAGCTGTCATACATCTCAGGAAACAACTACATTTTTGGATGGTCAAAAAATAAAATTGTTGGGTCATCCACCGTACAGCCCTGATTTGGCTCCCAATGATTTCTATTTATTCCCAAATGTAAAGAATAAATTACGCGGTCAACGATTTTCGACCCGTGAAGATGCCGTAGATGCGTTCAAACAGCACGTTTTGAAGATACCTCAATCAGAGTGAAAAAGTGTTTTACAAATTGGTTTCATCGAATGCAAAAGTGCATCGATCATAGTGGAGAATACTTTGAAAAACAATAAAAGCATATTTAGCCATATACATTTGTTTATTTTTTCTATTCCGCATACATAAGTAGCAGCCCTCGTACCACGGGAGATAGTACAGCTAGAATAGGGCCGTTCGTTACGTACAAACTTAGATATTTTAAGGCCAGATAGGGAAAAGAGAATCGCACGCTTACAGAGAAAACAAAGTGAAGCAGCGGGCGGCAGTAGTAGGCAGATGACCCCTGGAGACACCGTATGGTACAAGAATTATCAAGCGGGAAACAAATGGGCGCCTGGTGAGGTCTTGGAACGCCTAGGTACCACCGATTACACGGTGAGAAGATCGGATGGTACGAACACTCATAGGCATATCGACCAATTAAGGCAGAGGTCGGGGCGGGCGTCATTCATGGGTTCACCGTCCTCTTGCGAGCCGGCAGTTCGAGACTTACAGCCGGCTAGCGTCGACGAGTTGGGTAATAGTGCTGGGGGCGGGGCCTTGGGAGATGGCGCGACAGTGCACGGTCCCAGGTTCGAAACTCCGAGCGAACCAACGGCGAATGAACCTCTCATAAGCCTGCCACAGCCACCTCCAGAAGACTTGTAAGGTCTACTAGAAATCAAAATCCGAAATATAAGTTTTAGTAAAAAAAAGACAGAATAGAACCTAGATACCTACTTATTCGAGTAAAAAGCAGGAGGTATAATTTTTACGCATATCTATCAACACTATAATATGGTGCAATGGTAATATTGATCTGATTGTGTTTAATTAATGTAATAAAATATTGCAGACTGGTCTATTTTGGGTATACATGTTTGTAAGCTAAGTGGTGAGGATTGTGGTGTATTTTATCTTATAATTAAGCATTGATTGAATCGCTCGTAGCCTGGGCTGCCTGAGTGATCTTAAACGATCACTAAGGTTAAGCAACATACGGCACGTTCAGTCCATGGATGGGTCACCGTCTATGACTAACGCTAGTGGCATTTTTTCCGAGCGATTCCGTGCTTCGCAAGGTACGTTAAGCAGTTGGTGCCGGCTGCCGTCGATAGATTGCAGTCGTTAAGCCAAGTCAGAGGCCTTAGGGCGGCTTGAAAACTTCTGACAGTAAGACCAGCCACTAGTCTTACAAGCCTCCACCAATCCGGACTTGGCCCCCGTAGTGGAGTATGGCCTATACCTTCCTCAGGGAAGAGACCCGTGCCCCTCGGTGGGGACATAATGGGTTGATGACGAAGCATTGATTGCGCTAATGTGGGTAACTGCGATTGTTTGTCAAAATAAAGATTTGCTACGGAACGTACGTGCTTTCATTTCAGTACCCCTCTGCGATACAGGCTCGATTTTATGCTATACCTATTTATGTCTGTAGTGTTTGCTTTATTATATTAACAGAGAGCAGAGCTATCATGAAACAATAAATTTAACATACTATACAACTTATTTTTACGAAAAATAAGCAAACTACTATATTTTTGAAGTAAAACTTCAACTCGTATCCGGAATAAACTTAATACAGTCTAGTGGTATTAAGTTTATTCCGGATACTCATACTTGACTTTTGTTCGGAAGAGTCCGACCAGGTTTCGCTCTTTTGCTCTCAATCATCGCAGAGCTTAATCCTCTGATTCTAATCGCGACGAGCAACCGACGACGCGAGCTCCGTCTCTGCTCACGACGATTATGCTCTGCGAATCAGAGCGAAACCTGGTCGGACTCTCCCGACAAGAAGTCAAGTAAGTGTATCCGGAATAAAGTTAATAATACTATTATTATAATATGGTTCTCCCTTTAGTATAAGTGAGGGCGGCCTATGTTCTGCAGTGGGCGTCAAAATGTCGACCACACAGGAGCAAAGTATTTATATATTGCAAATTTTAAACATCACCTTTCATACTCTACATTCCATGGTAGTTAAGTGCTTCGTAATCACACACTTTCACACTTTCACTTTCGTTTTACAGGTAAGTCCAGCCACAAGACGTAATCACCAGCACGGCCGAAAAGGTGCGTAAGGACATACGCCATATTATTTCCGATCGATTTTTACTCTTTAATGACTGGAAAAAAGTTCAAAGGAAAGGTGCACCACAGCCTCTTACGGCAAGATTTTAAAGTCATTCTGGATTACAACTTGTAACCTTTCACGCAGCCCTTAAAGTGAAAGCTGCAAGCGCCATTTTCGCTTGTGCCTTGGAATGTTATGCTCCTGCGCTTGCGATTGGCCGACAGCTGCGCAGGGCAGCTGCGCGTGCGCAAGGTGCGCGGCGCACGTGTGCAGTCGCCATGGGCCTCCCTCCGAGCATTGTTTTATTTTCATCTTTAGCCTTTCGGGAATGTGTCGTGGAAAACCTAGTAATAGTTGACATCCCTTGGCTTTTACTTCTGGTACCCTCTCGACTCATAGCTCTGCAATTGCTATGGTGCCCTTTTTGGGCGCAACCACCTGATAGACGTTAACTACGGATAAACAGAAATAGCGTTAATGTAAGCTAGCCTGAGATCAGTTTTCACTTGCCAGACTTCGCGCAGGCCGCCTAATGTTAGGATTGTGGTCAACTAACTATACATAGAGTTTTTCAAACTTAGGGCAGGTTTCTGTATGGAGAGTTTCACTTAGTAAATAGTTGAGTAACGTTCTGTCACGCTCTTTTCCGAGAAATTTGACGAGACGGCACTTTCAGTTAAGTGTTAGTGAAATTCTCAATTTGGAAACTGGCCCTATGTAGACAGCGATCCACAGAATGTCTTTACTCAACTTAATAATTTCAGTTATGTTCAGTTGGTGTTGCTCCAAATTGCTTCATTGGTCATGTACCTACGTCTGCTTTCCGTTTCGGAGGTCGTGGGTACGATTCCCACTGAAGGCCGTGTGTAATCATTCTAATGGCCTCGGTCTGGGCATATTCCTATGTTAGTGATGTTTTTGTCTTATCACAATATCCTTAACAGGGGATATTATCCTAGTTTGGGATCAGGCGAAGTGATTGTGTGGTCGAAGAATTATATTTTGTTGAAAGGGAAAAAGGGGACCAGTTTTGTGAAATGAGTTTCCTCTCAAATATAAAAGTTTTACTGTTTCATAAAATTCCGATGTATTGAATTCAGCTAATTTGTGATGATTGTGTTTGGTTTGCTTATTTGGTAATGTTAAAGTCATGTAAGTCCTCAAAAATTTTGTAATGTTTATAAACGTCTTAAAGAGCAAAATTTGTTAATATGACATCGTCTTTCAACGGTCAATCCGTAGCGTTATATGACCTTGAAAGGAACAATTACAAACCATTGTGATAGTGAGCTGATCGCCACACCAAAAATTCTTCCTGATTTTTCAATCATTGAGTAAAGTGTAAAAGTAGGTACTGTCTGAGCCAGTTTCTGAATTGAGAGAGTATCCTTAGGTAACTACTTAACAGTAACAGTAGTGCTGTCTCGTCAACACGCGTCGTTCTCAGACAAGAAGGATACGTATTGCGTTATGCGTAATATAATATAGTATTAGTATTATCTATATAAATAAAATTCAAAGTCCTGACTGACTGATTCATTCACTCATCAACGCCCAGCCCAAGCCGTTGGACCTAGGAAGCTGAAATTTTGCACAGAGGGTCTATAGATAATGTAGGCAAGGAATAAGAACGGATTTTTTGAAATTCAACCCTTAAGGGGGCGAAAAGGGTTATCAAAATTTGTATGGGAGGTAGAAAGAATGTTGTCTAATATTCTTGAAACTTAAAATAAATACTCTTCAACACAATTGATTGAACACGTGTTTCGCAATTTTTCTAAATTTAACTCTTAAGGGAGTGAATGGGGTTGAACTAAAGTCCACGCGGACGGAGTCGCGGGCTAAAGCTAGTATAGTATATTTTGTGTTTTTTTTTATTCGGATCTTATCTTATCTTATTTACCTACTTAATGACATTCTCAATTCAGAAACCGGCCCTAAGTACTACAAGTTGGTAATTTTCATATCGCTACGTGAACTGCCAATCAAAAAATTCTAAATGGCACTAAAATATGTGAACCAGGATCACTTTCGAATCGATTAACGGAACCTCCTTATCCCAAAAGAGGCATGTAGAGCCACCGATCCAAACGAATCGAGCTCACACGTTTCCAATAAAACTTAGCAGTTATCAATATTTATAAATCCTGTCGGCGGCTAGGCCATGGCAAGGTCGTCGCTGTATCTACTGGTCACAACTGGTATATCCTACATGAATCCGCCTTCAATCCAACACTTCTCAGGACATTATTCAAGGTTTGAAAGAGGCTTATCCACGGTGGGGTGGTTAAACTGGTTGCATATTGTCCTACAAGTCGAGACTTGTCGCTTTCTTTGTGGTCCGGCTTGTGAGGTCCTTAACCCTCTTTGGGATCTGTTTTACTGATGAGATTATTGGACCTTTTGTAACCTTTAGGACTGTTTTGTAAAAGTCTTCGTTCACTGCCCTTTGTTTTTCATTAAATTATAAATCGGAATCATTTTGATAAGTTTGATAAGGCGATCTTTAATTCTATAAGCGGTCTTGAGCTTGTTAGGTAAATGGACATTCATACCAACTTATGTATTAGATTTAAAGTGATTTGGGAAAAGATGGTCAGAGCGAAGATTTAATTTTGTTTTCGCTGCCTTTTACTCCACAACATTCAGCCCCAAGGCAGCGGCTAATATTATACCTACGTACATTGACATTCAAACAAACAGAATGTAAATTCTTTACGTTGAAATAAATTTCTGTTTTCTGATAAAAACATCAATTGAAAAAACATAATATAATAAGTTTTTTTTTCTTATTAAGAGGAGAAAAACTGAAACGGTGGCTTTGCAAATTGGAAACGGATGATTTTTTTTGAGTTTGCATAAAAAACTTTTTAAACATCCTTTTTACCTCACATGATCTTTTCCAATCCAATTCTGTAAGCGTAACATCTACCTGTATAATTGTAGCATGAAATAATAGGATAATTAATTATACAGAAGAATGTCTGTTTGAAGCGGAGTTTTGCAAAGTCATCAACCAAGTATACATTATAGTTTTAAAATTTTGTGTAGCTACACGCTTTGCAAAATGAGGCAACTGACCTTGTCGACTATAAAAACCACAGTGGAAACTATTGTTATGATTATTAAACTATCACGTTTTGTGATGATTGGATGTATAAATTAGATGATGATGATAATAGCAAACCGTACTAAAAGCAAAAGTTACTACTGAAATGGTACTCTTAAAGTCGCAAGCAATGGCACTTAGGCCTCAAAGACTACTGTAAAAATGTCGTTTATGACTTCTTCGTAAAACTCATTTACGACGGACTTTTTATTTTCTCTAACTAAAGGCTTGGTCTAGTAAGGAATCTAAATTTTATGATTCACCGTTTCTCCTTTTGAATAGTCTTCGAGTTTTAGTGTCGCTTAATGGCCCATTTCTTTGCACCTTGCGGTTTTTTGTCTCTGTCTTTATGAGCATCTTTGTGGCCAGTCTTCTTCAAAACAGTAGCGCAATTCAATTGTTTTGTTGCAATTTCGCTAAATCCTTTAAGTCCTACAATGTTGGCTTTCCTTTCGCCCCTGTTACGTACAGTCGACAGCACGTCAACATTCTTATTTTAGTGCAAAGTCGCCCGTAATGCAACGGCATAGAGTGCATGGGTGTATAGGATGATGTGCTGTCGACTGCACACATACATACTTACATAAGCTCACGCCAGTATCCCAGTAGGGATGGCAGAGACCAGGGACTCCCGCCTGCCACGATCCTGACAGATCACTTTCGCTTCATCGACATTTATCAGTCGCTAGTCGTTGCATGCACGCACCCCGGCTTTGGATACTTTTTTTCGCTCGTGGTCTTACTAAATTTTTTTTAAGAGGTCTTGCTTACCTGTTATTTCTTTGTAGTACATTATTAGGTTGATCAAGCCCCGGAGATTCTGTAATACTTTAACAGAACATTTCACAAGAGTTTCGTCCAATGTCAAAGTAAGGTAGAAATCAAATTGAAAATAAATACAAAATAAAAAGTGGGTACCTATCTTTATTAATAGTATATTTTTATGACTTATGATGATAAAATGTCACTTAATGAAATTACTTCCGTTAAGCGACAACTATATAGATATTCATACTTAAATCGCGCGAGATAACAGCGAGCGTGCAGTAACAAATTGAACCAACAGGACTAGCAATTCTTGGCATTCTTCAAGTTCTACCTCCCGCACTTTGTCTGTTGCCAGGCACTAAAACGGCGCATTTCATCGTCTATCAGCGTCAATAATAGGAATCTCAAAAGAAATTAAAGGGACACGTTACTGACCATCAACCACCCACGAACACACACCAATTCCACGGCGACAATAAAACTGTTTCGTCACGCCTCTGATTCTATTTGCTTTCAACAAATCGCCTTCCTCTATTCTTACCTTTTCTGCCTTCTCCGTCTCTATTTCGTCGAAATCACGCAATTTTATGGTACCTATCCGTAGATGTCATAAATTTCATCCCAACTCCCGTTTTCGTTTTCGTTACGGGTTTTATTGGTTTTAGGTGCTTCTTTGTTTGTGGACTGTAAAATAGTGCAGAGTAATATCACCTGCGTTTTCGGACAATGGTTTTACGGTAAGAGGCTGCTAAATGTCTCGACGTGTGGACGTTATGCCAAGTAACGGATTTGATTTGTTTTGCGATGGTAGCGGGTCGGTAACATTCATTGTGTCATAGTGTTTTGTTTCCTTATCTCCTTTTGTTAGGCCGTTGTCAAAAGACTTGGCTTCTTTTGCATCGCTATGGGTTATTGCAAAATCTGCGTTAGTGACTTTCTTTTATACACATTTGGTTTACTTTAGATGTTACAGAAACTTCAATTAGGGTAAACCATAGTATTGCTGGCACCCACCTAGTCATTGGCACAGCGAGTTTTAAATACAAATATTAAGAATTAAAATTTCTTAAAGGGCATTTTGGTAGTTTTTTATAATTAGCATTGTTAAGTACAAAACATACATACAAATTATAAATGCCAATGACTGATATTATTAGTGACAATTTGTATACCTGTAATGCCAATGACTGTAGTTTTGGAGACATTTTCAAATTATTATTATTTTTCTTAAATAAAACTATGACAACAAGCAAGCATTATTTTTTATTTCCAACCTATACTCATATTCTAACAAATAAAAATGGTTAATAGTGATAGAATATGAAATTGAATGCTTAGGAAGCAAGTTAAGTCAAGGTTTTGCTTAAGGTGCCAATCAATGTATAGTTTACCCTACATTTCACAGAGACAACTATTTACTTATTGAATTTTTTTTATCGTAAATTATGTTATTTGTGAAATTACCGCGTTTATTGATGACAAGTAACTTTATGAGTCATCTCCAATTGATTTCCAAAATTCATCCATTTGGCTTGAAATATTCGGGTGCCAAGAATCTTTATCTTAATTCAAAGACCTCCAAGAAACACCTTTCGGCTGTCGTCAAAGGCATTTGAGAGTGAAGCAAAAGACAAACAAACATTCAGACTAACTATCTATAGTTGTCCGATTCGGTGGAAGTGACTCAATCGTACCGCCTTGCTCCCCTGCTGATATGTCGGCTTGAAGATACGACAACAAACACATCCTTTTCAATTGCACTGTCATAGATTCATTAGCTGCCTTTTTTCTAAAGCTGTAAAGTTCAAAATAGAGCTTTAAAGATCCCGGACCCAACCAAAATTATAAATATAATCTCTGATTCTGAAATACATTTTGTCTCCAGAGCTTAAGGTACAAAATGCGTCAATAATGACTTCGTCACCTCAAGGTCGTTATGTTTAAGCCAAATTGACTTCTATATGAGACTCATACGATTGAAATCGGTTCGTTTTTGAGCATTTTGTAATCGTTACAAGTGTCAAGACGTGATATACAGGTTAACCGTCGCACCACCGAAGTCGTCCTCTTTGAGACGCAAGACGCAAAGGTTTTTATGTTTTTGTAGGCAGGCTTATGTCAAGGAACTTAAGTATATTTTGGTCTGATTTTAAAGTTGAGCTAAATTTGTATTGTCGGCAGGTGACTTAAAATCAATTGACAATGACATGGGCTGATGATGACAGCAATATTTATGGTGATGCAAAATGATCTCGCTGATCCGATACTTTCGGAACTTTAGCCCTCAGTTTTTTTTTTGTTTATTTAGAGAACTTTTATTGCCTTTAGTAAAAAGATGAAAAGTTTCGTCTTCCATTTCTTGTTTTGCAATTAAAGTTTAACTCACGCTTGTAATCAATCAATCACGCAATCTGTGCGATTAGTTTGACCGACAATAAGTTGAATGAAAGTGAATTCTTATTAAATTGTGCTGAAAATGGAGTTGGAGTTTTCTTTCCACAAATAAATGGATTTCACTGAAGCTAATATAAAATTATTGTTTAATATTTGAATATTATCAATATTTCAGTTTGTTCTTTATTTATGTATAAATGGAATAAGGTAAAAAAAATATTTTAGTTGCCATTACACTCAAGGCCGGTTTCTGAATTAAGAATTTCACGAAGTAAACGATTACTTAAGTAACGTTCTGTCACGCTATTTTCTGAGAAATTTGACGAGATAGCACTACAGCTGATGAGATGCGTTGCAAAATAAGACAAACGCGACATTTTATTATAAAAGAAAAGCATTTCAAAGTCAAGCCAAGTTGTAAATTCAATGTCACAAATATAATTTATGAAAGACAAATCATAACCTTACTAAACTTTCATTGGGCATTAAAAAAATACGGGCCCATTTAGTATGGGTGGTCACTATAACCGCAAAACAAGCCAAGCCAGAAAGTTCCATCGGTATTAAAATAAATATAGAGAACGATTGAATAATAATAAAATTATTAACGTTATTCCGGATCACCTACATGACTTTTTGTCGGAAGAGTCCGACCAGGTTTCGCTCTGATTCGCAGAGCTTAATTATGCTGAGCGGAGATAGAACTCTCGTAGTCGGTTGTCGTCGTCTGAGTCAGAGATGAGCAACCGACGACAGTATATTTTAAGACAATATATTTTTTCTTTATTGTATGTTATAGTATTTGTTTTAAATAATTTATAAATGCACCACGACATGCACTCTCGAGTAAACTTATCAATTACCGTGGGCACTGACTGGAAATCAGCGTTGAGGGTTCACGCCCTTAGCACGCTGACTCAGCTGGATTTTGTGACCTCCATGTTTTGTCTGTTGCGTTTTTTATTTTTCCACTGTTTTTGTGCATATATTAAAATTCAAATTCAAATATTTTTATTCATAATCCAAATAGAATATTTACTTTATGAACGTCAATGTTGTTAGTTTCACAATTAATAGATTACATGGAGAAGAAACTAACAAATAAACTGCACATTTATTATTTTCAAAACAGTTTTAGCCTAAATTACAAACTTAAAAAAAAAACTCTTGGATGTGTTGAACACTAGACACATTTATCGTCTGATTAAATTTAATATTAAACTACTATTTAATGCCAGATATCCTTGTCTTCTAAATAATCGTTGATTTTATAATAAGCTTTTTTGCAAAGAGTGTGGTTATGTTGATTATGTTACTTGTATGTTTATTTTCTTTCTGTGATGTGTCTTGTTGGTGTTATAAAAGTATTTCTTCTTCTTCTCAATTATAGTCGCTGCAAGATATTCCAAACCCTTGGAAAAACCTTCTTATGAAAGGTGAGCTAAGCCAACCTTGTGGACATTACCACCGTTATTTAGTTTCATAGCCTCAGAACTGTTTGCACTCTCCGCCACATTCTTGGACCAGCGCGGTAATGATTCATAAAGAGCCCGACTGTACAATTTATGGTCCACTATTGTCGCCTTTACCCTACAGGCTCGTGGTGCTCGTCCCGCCTTTTGGAATGTAAACATTTAATTTGAAGCTTTAACAGTTTATTTTATTTGTCTGTCAAAATTATTCGTAAGTGTTTTTACGGTGTCAACATTATCAAATTAAATTCTTGACATTTAGAATGTCACGTTGTAAACGTGCAAAAAGGTCCAGTGCGACGTAACGTGGTTATTCTACTCATCAAAATTAATAATGTTTATTATGGGACCAATTTAGAAAGTGTTACCAGGCGCCAATTTGCAGAATGTTGTAGCTGCAAACAGTCGACATTTATTTTCAATTTCTAAATTAGTTCCGCAATACAAGTTGTAATGATGTATAATAAATAATCAGTGCAGAGGCTTTTTAAAAGTTAGGTTATGATCACCTCAACCCTATAAAATTAGATGTCCTGCCTGACGATGTTTCTACAAATTCAGAACTAAAAGACGTTATTGGCACATGCCGGGATTCGAATCTTGACTTCTTGGACACAATGCCAGCACTCCATCGTTGTACTGCCATCTCTAAACACTGACAAATAATAATTTCAGTTTCTAAACTCTATCGCCTACATGCCAGAAAAGGCACCCGAGCCGTTAGTACGTCATCCTTGGCACACCCTATCGGCTGCCGGTTCATCTGCAAATGTGACCAGTCACTGAAACTTCTACTTGCTTGTCCAAGGAGGCCGGAACCTACATTCCGCGAACCTTTTTGGCGTTCGGGGTCAACATAACCAATGTTCTTTTCCCAAACATTACGGATGGCGGAATCTGAAAGCAGCTACTCCGGTTTGCCGGCCAGCTGATCGTCGCCAGCAAACCAGTTTCAGTTTTAACGGACATAAGAGCTACAGAAGTGGAAGATAAAGAAGATTATTTTACGTTTTACCGTGCATGACGTACCGGGGTGTAAATCCCACCTGCATTTTTCGCACGGCATGGCTGATTTTGATAGTACAGAGTACATTAATAGAGTTGTAGTATTTTTTAAATCAAAATATAAGTTAGACTTCATCTGGAGCCATTTTTCAAATGAATATCATATAATTATAAAAGGTATATAAAAAATTTAAAAGGTCCGAAATCATATTACGGTGGGGTGTCCTTAACCCGAATTTTATCACAAATCCAATAATTTTTATGAATTAGAGAAAAGTTTAGGATTATTTTATTTCCTAGGTTTTTCGGTTGTAATCTCTCGCTTTCTATAAAAGAGTATTATAAAAACAAAAAAAAATAAAAACAACGTAACGAAAAAAGGCACACCGACTTTAAAAAAAATTACAGACAGTTCCATACTCAAACAGTACCTTTGAGATGAGAGAATACTCTCGAAAGCTATTAATCAGGGATCGAGACATCATGTAGACTTTACTATTCAGTCTGTAAATAAGATGATGATAGTTTAAAACCGAGGTAATTTACAAAATAATTCTATAAGACGATTAGTTTTTTTTGAAATTTATTTATTTATTCACTAAACAGATTGCGAAATTACAACAGCATTAGTTTGCCAAACTGCTAATGCAGTTTATCGGCAAGCTCTTGGTAACAGTTTTTATATGCTTACACAACTAACATTACTTTCTACACAACTAACATGATCGGTAATATTTTATGTTTACAAATTGCTTAAAACAAAGCGAAGCGAAGCGTGAAGAGGACTTATTAACTTAAGAGCATAGGGCCCTTAAGCCGTTGCGTAATTAATAAATTAAAACGTCACACACTTGTCATGACTTAAAAATTTAAGTTCTGGCGCGACCGGTGCACTATCAAATTGGCTGTCATCTTAAAAAAAGACACAAAAATCATCTAACTTTGAGTTCAATTAAACAGGTAATAAGACGTCACGAAGTTTACGTATTAAAAGTGGGTACACATTAGTCCGATTTATGATTTAGTTGTCAAAGGAATTTGTAGAGTTAATGCGTCTTGCCCCCTTTACACTGTATCCGCTGCAGCGGAAGTGAGTGCAGCTAAACTTTGCTTCAGCAAATCTTCTATATTTATAATTTCATACCGGCCTACGGTAGACTCGAACGAAATGTAGGTACATCAAATAGAAGAGCGTAAAAAAATATTCGGTCCGAGTCGACAACTTACTCAGCAAGAGATTGCCATTGAGGTGCCAAAACTTGTATTCTATGACATCCAAACATAAAAACACCCATTAGGATTGGAAGAAGCCAGAGTGGCAACTTCAGTGCAGTGGTTAGACATGTGTGTAAACGGGGGTTAACCATGTTGTCAGCAGAGTGATGGTAATTAGTTCAAATTGGGGCTCCACCCGAGCGTCTCTATAAATAAAGGGTTGCGCGCACTTGGCGAGTGACATGACTGTCATTGTACACTGTCACTACTAATTTAAAATTGTAAATAACACAAAAGATTGCTATAATTTGTGGCGCGAATACAAACGACTATTCTCGGAAGTAGAAGAGAGAATGAGAAACAGAGTTTTGAGAGTGGAAAGGACATTGCAAAACGTTTACATAAGTGAACTCTATGCGGTAAAGTTAAGGGTGACTTTGCAATAACAAGCACGTTGAAGTAAGGAAGTAGGTTGAAGCCTATAACATTAGCAGGTTGAAGTGGCAGTGGCTAGCCATGACTGCTAACCGACGGGCTTTAATTGTAAGTTTTATTTCGAAAAAAAATTTAGATGTCACATACTAAATGTTTGTACTTAGTCTAGCAAACGTACAAAACACCTCATAATAACATAGTTCTAATATCGGTCTTTGTCCTCTAATAACTGTGTATGAGTAGACCCTGCCGAGACTTACTAAAATAAAAAGAGCTTCTGTACAATTAATTAATATTTTATTAGGTCTTGGATGTTTACATGTTTGTGATGTCGCTGTTTCTGGTTCTCACGACATAGGGTATCCTAGTGTGGGGCCAGAAGCAATGTATGTGCCTGTATGTAAATGTTTGTTTGTTTTGTTTGTTTATTATAATGATAATATAAGTTTTTTTATATAGCATAGTAGTATTAGTATCGCATGATAAATTAAACCCCAAGAAATTGTAGTGCCCTCTACAGGGTGTCATGTAGAGCGTGAATATTTAAATAATATTAATACCACCTGTTTTATTACCATGACATGCAATAAGTAAATGATTATGATTATGGAATAACAACTACATCATTCTTAATTTTTATGCAAAGTATACAACTCACCATGACTACAGTCTGTTTTTTAGTTCAATGCAAAAAAATAAAACAGACACGTTGACATCTCAATACAATCCAATGTCTGAATGTTGCTAGTAGGCAAAAACCAAACTACCCCATTTTACTTCCAAGTAAAAATTGTTTGTGCTACGTTGGTGTTTTTTTTAGACTGCTCCTATGAGGAATTAAACTTTAATGTCTTTGATGTGATAAGGATTTTGGTCACACTAGTCTTCTATTCACGGTAAAAAAAATCTACCGAGTAAACCTATATATTTTATAACGGTAACACCGCATATTTTTTTTGCATTGAATTAAAAAACGGACTTTAAGCTCTGCGAATCAGAACGAAACCTGGTCAGGCTCTTCCGACAAAAAGGCAAGTAAGTGTATCAGGAATAAAGTTAATAATGTCAAGTGCTTACCAACGTTTTAGTTCAAATAAAAAGAACCTAAACAAGTAACCCTAAAAAGAATCCTACATGGAAAAAGTGCTAAGTATGTGACATAAATTATCACAAACAAAGGTGTTCCCATTCAAAAGAGTCTCTAACTAACATAAAAGATAACTCACGGAGAACGTAGGAATTCAGTAGCTTACCATCTTAACAGCCACGTTTGTTTTATCACAAAATTAAAGTTTTATAACTTATGTATGACAGTGAGGAAAAAGACAGAAGAACACGCCCCTTTCAGATGACCACTTTTATCTATCAGTTTTAAACAAGAATAACTGGACAGCGTAACTAAAAAAAAAATGCAATTGGGGTACAAAAAATGCAATGCCATAATATTTTACATACATTTTTTAGTCTTAAGCCCGTGTAGATCTTTTTCTTATGCAATAAAGAATTTTCATATCAAATCAAATACGTGGTCCAAAAATAAAAACAAACTTTTTTACTTAATTTTAATTAAAGCTTAAAAAATATATATATACAGAAGATTTCATTGAGCATGAGAAAAACCAAGAACATTCTATAGTTGCATCATTAGAAAAGAGGCGCACCCTGGCACCCACAATGTTCTCCACGACATCATCAATCCCCCCCGCCCGCCGCGCGCTTTGACGATTAGACGCTTTTGCTGTCGCTCTCAATTGAATATTTGATATTCTGTTCAAGATTGTCCTTTCAAGTACTACTGTGTTTTTATTGTGTTGTGTAAACAGTGACAAACTCAAGAGTTATTGTAAATCTCACATTTACGCGTCCGAAGTGATATTTTTGATAAAAATACAGTGACTGTTTCTGTGCTAATATTTGTCGTCTAGTGGGTATACAAATATTGTCTCCGATTGTTTACCGACCCACTATACTGCTGCGCCTTGCAAAATTATCTGAGCAAACTTTCACAACCCGTCCACTTGATACTCTTTTTACAAATACAGGCGCATTTTGCCATGTCCTTCCCTAATGTGGCTTTGCTAAAATGTGGTGCCTGCCTGGGAAAAATCATTAACGACGATTTCATCTACTGCTCATTTGAAAACTGCAGGCTGCCCTTCCATACTGACCTTTGCATAGGTGGGCCTATACCGGAAGAGGACCAGAAAGAAAATTGGATCTGCCCTAAATGCAGGACTGCTATAAAAAGGGTAGGGCCAAACTGCTCTACACCGGTGCGCGGCCTCGATTCTACAGATCACCTGAATGTGACCGTTCGTCGCAAGACTAACAACCCTAGTAAGGATACGGAGCCTGCCCATCGAGACTACATCACCTTTGATAGATTCTCAACTCTACTGGATACCAAGCTTGAAGCTATTAGATCTTCACTGGCCTGTGATTTAAAATCCGCTATTGGACAGTTGCAGAAAGAAGTACAACAGGAAATCGCAAGATTAAGCGACAGAATAATGACGGTGGAGGCCGAAAACGCCCAGCTTAAGTCTGCTCTCCAACATTGTGAGCAACGGTGTGCTACCAGCGACATCTCATCCAACAAAATCGAGCTACAGGAGACTATTAACCTACTAAGATCAGAGCTGAACGAGAGGGACCAAGTGGCTTTAGAAAATGTACTAGAGATCACAGGCATTCCTGAAACGAGCGGAGAAGCTACAATGCCCCTAGCGATGGCGGCTGCAACGAAACTGGGCGTCCGATTGGCCGAACAGGATGTCACCAACGTGATGCGAGCTGGTCCACGTCGCCTGCAAGCTACCAGTGCCAATGGGCCGGCCATTCGTCCTCGGCCTATTGTGCTCCACCTGGCTCGACGTACACTCAAGGACGAGTTGATGAAAAACTTCCGCACACGTCGTGGTGTCACCACAGCCGATATAGGTCTTCCTCCGCATGAGCCCCGGCCCTTTTTTGTCAACGAACGGCTTACAAGGGAAAACCGGAATCTTTTCGGCAAAGCGAAAGAGTTGGGCCGGAGACATGGTTGGCGCTTTATTTGGACAAAGGAGGGACGTATTTTGGTCAAGCGTGAAGAAAATACTCTGTACTATAAAATTCGCTCCGAAAAAGACCTCGTTCGTGTTTTTGGAGACGACTCGGATACTAGCTCTAAGAAATAATAAAACCTATTTTACCGTGCTATATATTGCAATGACTCTACTCACGCTCATGGTTAAATACAGTGTATTCCAATTTACAATTATTCCAGTAACAGAGACACACTACAGCGAAAGCAAAACCCACACACCACAGCTACACTTTACAACTGACAGATTGCGTTGTTTTAAGTTGACATTTATGAGTTTCATAACACATACATCTTCGATAGTTTAAATATAATAAATTCGATTGAAAATTTTAATGTTGCTGTTCCGATTGCATGCAATCCTGAAAATTGTAAAATTCACTTTAAAAATTCTAGCTCACATCTAAAAATCGTACACCAGAATATTCGCAGTATCAATTGTAACTTTGACAGTTTGTATAGTACGCTGGCTAAATTAGGGTTTGAATGCGATGTGATCGTATTATCAGAATGCTGGCTATCTCGCTCTGAACACCTACCGTCAATGAAAGGCTATAACATGCACACAACTAACAAAACATTCAACCAAAACGATGGTGTGGTGGTATATTTAAAAGACTATATCAAGGGTGTAGTACTGGAACCAAATTTTATGGATGCTAATTGCATAACAATAGAAATTGATAAAGATACTGTCATAATAGCTTTGTATAGACCCCCCAGCTTCTCGAATCTAGACAATTTCCTCCAATCGTTGGATAACCTGTTGACTAGTCTTTCATCTACTAAGAACATAATAATAACAGGTGATATTAATATTAACCTAATGGATACGGGATTTACTACAGCGGCATATCTGGACACTTTGTCTTTCCACGGTCTCTTACCTGCAAGCTATCTCCCTACGAGAGCAAACAACTGTCTTGATCATGTCATCATCAAAACGAAATTGAGCGCTTATAGTTTTACATTGAACACTTCTGTTACTGACCACCTTACTACTCTTCTATGTTTGCATACCGGCAAAAAAAATAATTGTGCGAAATCTAAAATAATTAACAAAATTAATTATGAATCGCTCCAATCACAATGTTGTACGACAGACTTTAATATAGTTTTAGTAGAAAATTGTTTGGAAAAAGCAACAAATTTATTTATTGACCTAATGAACAAATTATTAATTGACAACTCCATTACCATAAGATTGCCAAGAAGTAGAATTACTTTAAAACCCTGGGTTACAGTTGGACTACTACGTTGCATAAAAAATAGAGACAGAATGCATAAACGATCAAGAAGCGAAACACAAAATAAAGTATTAAAAATAACTTATACAAGATACCGCAACTACTGCAACAATCTACTAAAAAAGTTAAAAAGGCTATATGAGAGGGATCAATTACTCAATGCAAAAAATAACTCCAAAAAGCTCTGGAATACAATAAAATCCGTAACGAATACAAGCAGAACAAACTCTGTCCCGCAAGAACTTCTAACGTGTAATGATACTTCAGGAATAAATAAAGTAAATAAGTACTTTGCAAGTATAGGGCAATCCTTGGCTGAAAAATGTAATACCAACCTACCACCTCTGAGTAATTCAACATTATCCAACTTTAAACGCCCTTCTGGTTCTTTTGTTCTTTTGCCTACAAGCTGTGATGAAGTAAAGACACTTATCATGAATCTTAAAAGAGACTGCGGTCCTGGGTGGGACATGATATCTGCCAAAGTATTTGTTGCCACATGTAGTGTTGTAGCTCCGGTTCTTAGTGACCTCCTAAACAGATGCATGCAGAGTGGTACGTTTCCACAAGCTCTTAAAAAGTCACTAGTCCACCCAATCCACAAGGCCGGGGACAGATCATGTGTTAATAACTATCGTCCAATAGCAATTCTCACTACCCTCTCAAAGTTGTATGAGCGCCTAATCAACATCAGACTAACGAAGTATCTCGAGGACTTCCAGCTATTGTCTAAAACGCAATTCGGCTTCCGAAGAGGACTCTCTACCGACGATGCGGTTCATACGATGGTTGATTCTGTGGTGAGAAAGCTTGACAGAGGGGTTAAATGCCTAACTATCTTCCTCGATCTTGCAAAGGCTTTCGACACGGTCTCTGTACCCCGCCTTCTGGATAAACTGGAGCAAATGGGAGTCAGAGGTGTCCCTCTTCAGTTGTTTAAAAGTTACCTTTCGGGTAGGACTCAACGAGTAAAAATCGGTGATTCTATTAGCGAAGACTTACCAATAAGCTACGGTGTACCGCAAGGCAGCATATTAGGACCAACCCTCTTCTTATGTTATTTAAACGACTTGTGTGAACTAAACCTAACAAACTGCAAAATAACAGCCTATGCCGATGACACTGCCCTGACTTTCTGGTCCGATACATATGAAGAACTTTTCAATGTTTCACAGTTAGGATTCACTAACGTCTGTCACTGGCTGGCTTTGAACTTTCTGACCTTGAATGACGATAAAACAAAATTTATAGTTTACCAAATTAAAAATAATCCAGGTTTATCGGTCCCTCCTATCCAAGCTCATAAATGTCGCTTTGATCATGCAATATCATGTGATTGTCCGCTCATCCAAGAAACAGACAAAATAAAATACTTGGGTGTGATTATTGATAAAAACTTGTCTTTCAAGGAACACATACACGTGCTTTCTCAAAAAACCCGAAAGTTAAGCTACCTTTTTAAATGTCTTCGCCATGTTGCAGATTCGGAGGTCATAAAAATGGTGTATTTCGCTTTGGCTCAATCTATTCAAACTTATTGCATAAGAACATGGGGCGGTGCTCCCAAGACGACGCTGATTGAACTTGAGAGAGCCCAGAGAATGTTACTTAAGGTCATTTATTTCAAACCTAGACTTTACTGCACTGCTAGCTTGTATTCTGACGCTAAGGTCTTAACGATCAGGCAACTGTATATCGTGAATACTGTCCTTCACAGGCATTCTACCGCCTCTACTTCTGGTAATAGTGGTGATACAATTAGCCGCAGAAGAATCCACACTGTATGCGAAGCTGTAATTGTAAAAACGTCATTTGCACAGCGTTTTTACCTTTATAGATCTGGCAAGCTCTATAACTTTCTCAATAAAATACTTAGCATCATTGATGTTACAAAATATAAACTGAAACAGAAATTATTCACGTACCTAAGTGAACTAGATTATACCAGAACTGAAAGCTTAATTGAAGTGAAAACCTAACGTAATCAGTTACTTTATCTTACCATCAAACACACACACACACACCCACACACACACCCTCATACACACACATACACACACCTACACTCATACACTCAGTGGCTGAAACCCGATCCCAAGACTTAGTCGTAGGGCTGAGTGTATGAGTGTAAGTACCCGTTTATTCGGTTTTTGTGTCTATTTTTGTATACTATCCTTGTTTTCTGTAATTTCTCTGTTGGTCTTGACTTATTGTGTCTACAGTATGTTCCATACTTTGTTGCTCTAGTGTTTGGGAGGCCTGGCATCCTAAGATACAGATCTTTGATCTAGTTTAGGACCCAGTCTTTCCACAAATTATTCTTATTGTGCCATATTGTATCACATCAGCTATTGTACCTAATTTGTGGATAGAAAAATAAAGTTTATTTGTATTTGTATTGTATTTGTATCAATGGCTCCATACACTATACCTTTAATGGCCTCAGTCTGGGTGTTTTTCCATGTTTTTAATGTCCTTGATTGGCTACCATAGCAGGCGTATCTACCATACCAGAGCAGGGTATCCTGGTTTGGGACCAGGTCAAGTGATTGTGTTGTGAGGAAGTTTTTATTATTATTAATTTAAGGATTTCTGGTCCATGAACCAAAATAATATTTTGTATATTATGTATATTTTACATATTATGTAGGTATTTTGTTTCTAAATCACTTAATTTCAAACAGAATCACACAAAACAAATTGTGGACAAAATAGCTTAATTCTAATTGCTACGCTCGTCTGATCTAGATAATATTATTATATTCTGGCTGTCAAAAAAGTAACGCGTTTAAATTGGATTGTATTATAATAAATTGTCAAACACTTAACTATGATGAATAGCTTAAAGTAATTAAGATTTCCGTATACTGTTTAGTTGCATAATTAAAGGTAATCCTGTAATTGTATCTTATAAATTTAAGAGCCTGTTGGTTTACTAAATAAATAAATATATATTTCCTTTTTTAACTGAGACAGAGCAAAATAATAGAATATAATTACAATTTAAAATATATACCAACTTGTAATTACAACTACATGAAAAACGTAAAATGTAATGTTTGGCCAACCTTCTGTAACGAACTCTTTCGTGTGCTCTGACAAAGGTGAAGTAACAAAAGTGACAGGGCGTAATAAATGTGTTGCTGGCCAGTATGTATTTATATTTTCTGTCACAGCCCTATTTCGACACGTTGATGATCGAAGTTCAATCCCCTTTCTTTGTTTCGAAAATCGAACGCGGCGATGACGCAACGAATTCCGAATTTGAAAATAGAACTGATATGAGTATGAAGGGTGGTTGTGTTGCACTAATCGTCATAAAGTCATAACAAAACTAATTTAGTTAAGGGTTCGCGTGACAGCAATATTTATTACTTTGCGTATGATGCTTTTTTACTGACGAGCATGAGTAAGTGACTTATTAAGGCGTAAATGTGTCATTCGTGTTTAGTCATCTGGACATAATAATGCAAATCCATGATGTACACTGTACATACAGCCATAGTTAATACATTCTTTCTTCTTCTTAAAGTGTCTCTCTATCACTGGTGGTTGGCAGTCCGCTCTTTCCAACGGTCTCTGTGCACTACGTTCCTTATTTAGATATAACAGTCTCTGAGAAACACTTAAAAATGTAGAAAAAGTATTCTTAGACATAAAACGATCTATGCATATTATTATATTTTTAAGTTGACTTAGAAAAAACGGAAAAGAAATTTAGAATTTTTGATTTTTTGAAAAGTCCGCGGCAAAATATCCTTTACATTCGTGCACTCTATTAAGGTTAGGTAGGTGCGATTTTAAATCAAAAATATTGGCCAGCGACAGCAGAGCTGCCGTATGGCACTACGTATTTATATGTACTATTTTGTCTAATAGGTACTAATAAAATAATAGATAGAACCGAAAACCTTGTGAATAATCAATTTGATAAAGAAGACATAAATCAAAGTAGCCAATAAGCATATCAAACTGAATATGAGATCCTAAATTCAGCCGTTTAAGGAGTGTCGGCATCCTCAGTGTGGGCGCGTTTGATTTGACACAGCATTTTAACTCTGTTAAAGGAAGTATTGAGCGAGACAGGTTAGTAAGCATAAATGAAACTGCCTAGACTTGAATTTCTAGAATGATTATAATGTTGTTGAACTTTGTTTATGATGCAGACATTTTCTATCACCAACCTTACAAGGCACAAAACTGCGGCACACGTTTAGATAAAAAAAACCGGCCAAGCGCGAGTCGGACTCGCCCACCGAGGGTTCCGTACATTGTAGGTATGTAATTATATATGTACATACATAAGCACAGGGTACACAAGCATAGACACAGGGTATCCTAGGGTAAGGCCAGAATCAATTGTACATGCCTGTATGTAAATGTTTATGTTTATAAGCACACGCCTGTATCCCAGACGGGTAGCACAGACCAGGGATTGCCACTTGCCACGATCCTGACTGATCAGTGATCACTTTCCCTTCATCGACATTAATTAGTAATTGCAAGCAAGCACGTCGGTTATGCATAGTTATTATAAACAAATCAGGCATCGAGTCTTGCCATTTTTTCCGAGCTTTCCCTGAATTTCAAAGACTAATTTTATTAAGATTTAATTACAAATGTGTAGGTTCTATTCTTTCCTGTATTTATAGTGTACAACGAAATAACATAGCAAATTTTATAGCTCTAGGTCAACAGAAAGTACCCTATAAGTTTAGATTCTCTAGATTGTCGAAATTAACTTAGAAGTTTGATTTTTTTATAGCTTCAAGGGACAATTAAAATTAAACTCTTATATGATTTTAATTTCGAATCGATACCTCTACGTGTTCCCTAGATAAAGTGTTTTTGAGAGACAGACAGATAACAAAGGGTTCTGATTTTCCCTTTTGAGGTACGGAACCCTAAAAATAGTTAAGAAAGCTGGCCACTAATAAAAACCAAATCTTAAAAAGTAAACTCAAAATTCCACTAACGTAGAAAAAGTAAATAGATAAGCGCGGTCCTCGTCTGTTCTAAATTCAAATCATTAGATGTTTTTATAACGTTCGTCACGTATCGGCAGATGGCGCGTGACCACGCCCGCCATTATGTCAGGAAGACAATCAGAAATATAAAATGGCGTCAACGAGCCTGAATAAAGATATCAACGCGATTGTTTCAAATAAGTTCTGAGGAATATCGTGCGGTGACCAGCACGATTTGGTGATAAGTTATTTGTAGAAGGCGACGTCAATTAAATACGTCAGTATGTATGTCTTCGCGTGAAAAGGTTATTTCGACAAAGAAATGCATAATTATGAATTGTAATATCGTCAATTTAAAACAATTTCAACAAAACCTAAGAACCGTCTCAGTGGCGTGCATTGGGATAGGCCTATGTCCAGCAGTGGACAAGCATAGGCCGATGATAATGATGATGAAGAACCGCCTTCGAAAATCACAAATAATAATACTCGTCAGTCCAACTTAACATAACATAACATTTACATTGAAGTTGATGTCCTTTTTAGACACGTAGCTTAGATATGTTCAGCAGGACTTCGATATCAATTAGGTCGGATTGTCCAGAGGTAGAGGGTTCGATTCCCACTGGGGGCCGATTCCCACGTAGGGCTGGGTGTATTTACATGTTTGTGATGTCCTTACTTATACTTACTACTAAGGTTTTACTTTTACAGTCAGTGTACTAAATCTTACCAGAAGAAGAAGAAAGAAGAAAGAAAAGTAATTTATTGTCATGCAAGAAATACAGTGATTATATTACAGCTCGTACACAGGACTCGACTATAACAAACTTAAAACTAATATGGTTTACACAAGGTCCTATCAGTCGTAATGCATGGCAATCGGACGTACGCTCAGCATAATGCTGTTGGATAGATCTATCCTAAAACAGCGCTGATTTTCAGCGCAGCCCGTGTAACGTAAAAATTAACATAAAATATAATAAACTAATACTAACTATGTGTACTACAAGTAATATACCACTATCGATATTAATTCATTCTTGGCTTACTAAGATAAAAAATAGTAGCAAGCCTCTATAAGTATTCATGTAACACGCTTTTCACTCGGAGACATGATCGTTATTGTGATCATAAGTCATATTAAACTTTTTTTTCCTGCAGAGCTCGCTCTGTAAAATCGGTCTCATTGTCTGGCCATATGGTGTGACCCTAAGGGTGTCAACTGTCCAAATTAATAGTGGCCCTAAACCACCATGTGTATGGGGTGCGATTACAGCCATTTTAAATCCGCCAAGTCGTTTGCTCAAAGCCGACTTATGGAAAGTTTTTGTATTGTTTTGTTAAGCTTTTTTGGTGTCCATATGTTCGTTGAGTTTTTTTTTGTGAATAATAGCTTCTTTTAGACAAATTAATGGTAAGTGTTAGTTGAGCTTAACATAGGAAGTTTTTGTTTTATCTTGGACATGTGAACGTTGTATTTATTATGCGATTGTATTTTTAATTATTACTATGCTCACCTGGAATTCAGCGAGTCATATAACCTATGTCCACACTGAAGGTCCATTATAAATATTGATTAAAGAATAATTCGACCAAATAGGGGATGAGCTAGCAAAGGACAAGATAAAAGTATCCGAAACCTGAGTGCGTGCACGCAACGACTAATGAATGTCGATGAAGCGAAAGTGATTTGTCAGGATCGTGGCAGGTGGCAGTCTCTGGTCTCTGCCTACCCCTCTGGGATACAAGCGTGACCTTATGTTTGTATCTAAAGACATATTAAACAAAATGAACGTAATATACAGCTGTCTGTTAGCTTTTAGAGTATACGTCGGGCTCTAGAGTAGGCTTCGGTTTTCGCCGAAAGCAGACGAGTGTTCCCAATACTACTTCCTGCTCTGTATAAAACTTTTCTTCACTGTTTTGAAAAGTTATGTAAAGTTATAAATAATAATACAAAATAAACCTTACCTTATTGCAATATAATCGTTTATCCCATAGTAGCCGAGGTATATTCTAAAAGCTAACAGACTGTAGATTAGTTCACAGGCGAGCTAATTTCTATAGTTTACTAGCTGACCCTGCAAACGTTGTTTTGCCATGTAGGGCTATGAAAAATAGACAAC
This sequence comes from Yponomeuta plumbellus, assembly GCA_947310845.1. Taxonomy (NCBI): domain Eukaryota; kingdom Metazoa; phylum Arthropoda; class Insecta; order Lepidoptera; family Yponomeutidae; genus Yponomeuta; species Yponomeuta plumbellus. The sequence continues at coordinate 1,930,249 of OX371199.1, read as the reverse complement.
AACCTATTCTCAGACCTACCGATTATACATATAAAATTTCATCAAAATCGGCCAAGCCGTTTCGGAGGAGTATGCGCACTAACACGGTGACACGAGAGTTTTATATCTTCTCCATGTAATCTATTAAATTGTGAAACTAACAACATTGACAACATTGACGTTCATAAAGTAAATGTTCTATTTGGATTATGAATAAAAATATTTGAATTTGAACTTTGAATTTGAAATTTATATATTAGTTAATGAGTAGTAGTTAAGTATAATTTATGAAAACGTTTTGTTCCTTCTGTGGTTTCTATTAAGTAGTTATTAGCAATTGGTGCACTTTAGTGAGAACTCCTCAACAACAATTATCCCATGCAAATCGATTGTGTAATCTATTAACGTGTAAAACGCCCTAAAATATAAATTAGAATTGTTTGAAGGGAACTTGCACGTGCCCTTATAAATAATAGTAAATATTGTTTTTTAATCATTATCTAATGAGTTGCTATCCCGTTATCTATAATAATGACCGGAAGTAGTCATTATTGTTTTAAAAGGAGTGGTTAAATGCGTTCAATTGTTTAGGTAGGTACTAAGTATAGAGGAGGTACGTACGGCGGTAAAAAGAAAAAAATCAATTCATACAATGGAGTTTTGGAGTCACGGATGATGAAAAAAAAAAGCGAAAAAATATCGGAACGTCCTTTTAAACATCCTATTTTTCTACTATCCATTTTCACAACCGAAAAAAGACATGGTTGCTGATGAACAGTCTCAACTCTCATATATATACATAGAAAATAGGTTAGACGTGGTTCGCTCTCATTTCTTCATATCGTGTTTTCTTATTTTCATTTTCAAAGAGGTATTACTAAGGAGTTTAGCTACGATGCGTCGCCGACACTAAACTGCGCACATTTTAGAAGTCGTAGTCGCGAGTATTTTTGAAGTAAAGCATTGTAAGGAAACCTGAGTCACTGAAGCGTTCACATACCTAAGTATTGGCAGGCAAATTGTAAATCCGCGGTGGACACATGCGTTTATTAAGCCAAGCCCTTCTTTGAGATAGGCTATATAAAAAAGTAATTTTATTATTTTGAAACAAAAACTCTCGTAAGCACTACGAATTATTATTATTGCTCCGGACTCTTCCGACGAAAAATCAAGTAAGTGTAATCAGAATAGAAGTTGATATAATTCTGAAACTTTAATAACTTTGGTGCTTTCAAAATTCCATGCCGAAATATAACCGCGCGAGGCTGACATTTAGTAATTACCGTATTTGCTTAGCTTTTTTCTAATTACACTTTCCCCGGAGATCAAGCATGGCAATGGCCGTAAAATTAGGGTGTCCTTACGCGGTGTTATTATGTACAAGATAATTTACGAGCCCACTAAAAATAAAGCCGAACTGACACGTTGAGACTTAAGAATTAGTGTGAGCACAGAGTTAATGCCATTTTGAGAAATAGTCGTATGCCGTGGGCACCTTTAAATTATCGCCCTAGCGTTTGTTTGTTCGCGTTACTTTTAATGCGACATCAATTTGGTTTGGGGAAAGTTAGCCTTAACATGTCTATATTTTTGTTAAGTTTTCTAGTTTTCTCATATTTTTATGAACTTTTTTGGGTACCGTACTGGGTTTTTACGCTATTCTAAAGCTGTTAGGTGGATGGAAAATACTTAAGATAAGAATATTCTTTATTGTATACGAGGAAAAAACACAAACATAAAATAAACAAACTTCAAACAATATTGTTAAATGTTGAAAATATTGGTTGAAAAGTGCGACGTTGGTAGAGAGCGTTAAGCAAGAATTTTACAAAATTATGTAAAACCCGATTTTAAATTATATTAATCTAAGAAAAGCTCTGCAAATAAAGTTACCAATACAAACCCTAAATTGACGTGTAGCCAAAATAACTCTACCGCCAATAAACCAAAATACATTTTCATTACGATTTCGTCCGTGACGTGACCAGGTGGTGGCCAAGAATGAGTCGACGCTCGGTGGGCAGACAACGAGCCTGGTGGCCTGACGATACATTGTGAAGCCATCATTGGACGAGACTGGCACGGGACCGAATGGGTTGGCGTGAAATAGAATAGGCCTATGCCTAACACTGGGCTCTATTTGGAGGCTGATTAGATCGATATATAGTGACTTAGTACAGTATACGAGTGTAAACATCGATGTAACATCCACCGTTTACAAAAACGTAAAGGTCAACCTGCCCACTGGTCAAACGCTCCGAAACAAATAATCAAACCCAATGCAAATATATTTTTCTCCCGAAAATGGTGGCCGAATAGACTGTTGTCAGTTCAGTGCCTTACTGTAATTCATTCACATTACACTCTCATATCAAAAACAGTCAATTCGTACAGCATTTTAGGAGAAAAAAATTACCTATCTCGCTCCGAGATTAACAAAGGGAGTACGCAACGACCCTACAAAGAACAAAGACTTACGACCCTCCACGGTACAAAGGAAGGGTGCTCTGGTCTAAGGGCCTTTGGGGCTACCAGGAGACCCAAGCAGACAAGCCCACGGGTGGCAATGACCCTTTTTTATGTGAACTTGATGAGATGTGCGCAGTTTTGTAGAGTTTTATTGTTTTTGATGATCGAGTTTTGTTTGAGTGAAGCTGTCGCGAATGTATGCGATTTTTATGTTCATATTTTTTATTGGGGGTAGTTATATTTTTTACCTAGCAGTGCACGAAAATCCGCCGCGCGGGGAAGACAGACAACTACGAGCGACCAACCAAGTGAGCGCTGTTCTGAGGAGACTCAGGTATTTATTCTCAGAATATGTATTTATCTCGATCTGGCTGCATACCATTTATTGACTTGTGTTTCTAATGTTTGAACTAAGTATGTGTCAAGTTCAGTGTCATAGCGATGCTCAGTGTCAACTGGCCAGTGTAGTGATTGCGATGCTCAGTATCTCAGATGTTATCAACCAAGGGGTTGCTCAGTGATCTCAGTACGTCTGGAAAGGGGTCGCTATTAGGGGAGGCTGGAGGCGACGAGGAGGCCGGCTCCGATAACGCTCAGTTGATGCTCAGTTTGTGATGAACGGTAGATACTCAGTTCATGCTCAGTCGATGCTCAGTGGAAGCTCAGCTAAAACTCAATAGCGCTCAGTAAAACCATGACGTTATCATTCTTAAGTATCATCCAAGCAAGAAGAATGGTCCCTAGTATTTGATATTTGAAGTATCTTCGCCAAATCATATTTTTATTTTAACTTGGCTCAAACAATTGAAGGAAATTGGCGACAGAAGCCACATGTAGTTGTAGAATGCATCTTGCTTTGGCGCCATTAAATATCTGCAGCTTCTATAAATTGTGCTACTGTCGGTGTGTCAGTTAAGACTTCTTAAATATTTTCACCACACGTGCCCACTCTCAAGTTTCTTCCTGCCCACAAAAAGCGTAAAAAATTATATCCTCGAAGGCTGCACAGCGATTTGGAAAGCCACTCGAAGCTGCGCCTGCGCTGCGGGCGACAGCTGCGCGCGCACGTGGCGGGGAAGTGCTGACACGCACCATTGTTCACCCCGCAGCGCCGCTGCCGTGAAGGTATTGGGGTGCGCTAGATCCAATAACTATCAAACATATTTATTGAGAATGCAAACGTGACAATGTGCATATTGTTATAACAGATGATTATGGTTCCCGCCATCTTAAAGATGTGTGAGTTTTTTATGTAGTATATGTTTGTGTCGTCATTATGGTTAAATTGTTGATTTGGGTTGAATTTCGTACAATGGATAGTGCACCTTTAGCATTAATTTAGAGTAATAAAAATATGGTTGATTAAACATAAACATTTACATACAGGCACATACATTGCTTCTGGCCCCACACTAGGATACCCTGTGTCGTGGGAACCAGAAACAGCGACATCACAAACATGTAAACATCCAAGACCTTGGTTTCTTCTTTTTTTTCCCCAGCCGGGGATCGAACCCGGGACCTCTCGCATGGTAAGCAGATGCGCTAACCACTACGCCACAGAGGTCGTCAATACAATACCTATCTAGATATCGTTAATACAATATTATCGTTAATACAATATCTAGATATTAAAATACAATTCATTCGCAAGAACCTTCGTCAAACATAAATGGGAAAATTAATACTAATAAAACACACACACAAAACATAATAACACTAAGAAAATATGCTGCCCCAGGACACATCCAACGGAATGGTTCCAATCATCTATATTAATAATTTCGTTCGGGTCTACGGTAGACTCGAACGATATGCACACCAAATGAAAGAGCGTAAAAAAATAGTTGATCTGAGTCGACAACATATGGGCGGAAAATTCGTATTATCGAGCAGCATCAATATAAAAATTATTAAATTCAACAATGGCGTTGCTAAGTAAACATGTCAATGTCATCATTGTTGTGTTAGTGTCACAAGTTTTCATTGTGAACTGTTATGGCCGGTTTACATTATTTTAGTGTTTAGGAGAGTGCTATTATACAATTAGAGAGGCAAGTGCATTAGTACGTTACTAGACGTTCGAGTGAACGTTTATATTTCTTCCAGTAGAGTGTCACTTCGTCGACGTCGCGAAATATGCTCTATCCTACTCAAAATACTATGAGTTTTAATGGAACACATAAGTAAGTTTGATAATTCGAGTTATTGAAAACAACACGCCCCGTCACGGGTCACTTGCCCACTCTCCTAAAGTTCTCACTAAATTTTTAGTTTATACACAGATAAATAACGAGGATAGTAACGCGCTGAGGTATTATTGGATAGAACAAAAGAAACCAATTCTATTTTGATTCTAATTGAAAGGCAACTAGAACCGTACTATACCGTAAAACGTACTAAAGCAAGTGGCGCTTACACGTTACTACAAAAGCACTCTCCTTAAGAAAGAAAGAAATTAAGAAAGAAAGAAAGAAAAAAAGAAAATTTATTTATTTGATACTCAAAACAAAACAATAAAACACACACACACACACAGAGTGCGTACAATAATAAAAAAAATAACACAGAAAGCTTAAAAAACGTAAAAATATATAAACTGTACAACATGAAAATAATAATAAAATACATTAAAGGTTGAGCCCCCAAAATGGGTCCGATTCAGCATAATGTTGCAACAGAGTGTAAAGTAAAGCACTCTCCTAAACACTAAGATAATCTAAACCGGCCCTTTGCTCTAATTTGTTAACTCCATGGTGTGTGGAATACCGTGGCATCCAAGAAGGTTATTATAATCTGTGCCAACTGAGAAGGTGTAGTAAGTAATCTGTGATGTTTTTCATTGGCGGGAAGACAATAATTGACATTGAGTTTTGGAAGGGTCTGAAAAATAATTGAAAAAGGAAATCAAAGTCTTAATTTGATCTTTATTGTTTTGCTTAGTTATAGGTACCAATAAACTTATTGAAATGAAAAAGCCACTAGATAAGAAAAATACCAAAAATTAAAATGATGAAGAAAAACAGTGGTCAATACAAAACTAAAAGCTGCAAAGCCAAAGAGGGAGCGTTGGTTTGGAGATGTGGAGAGGATGAACGAAGAAAGACTGACAAAGCAAATATATCGAGCGAATGTGAGTGGAAGGGCCGGTAAGGGACGCCCCAGTTGGACCTACTTCGACCAAATAGGGGATGTATTAGCAAAGGGCAAGATTAAAAGTACCCGAAACCGATGTGGGTACATGCAACGACTAATGGATGTCGATGAAGCGAAAGTGATTTGTCAGGATAGTGGCAGGTGACAGTCCGTGGTCTCTGCCTACCCCTCTGGGATACAGGTGTGTGCTTATGTATCTGAATGTATTAAGAGATTTATATCTACTGGTGGTTGATAAATACAGAGGCGTCACCATATAAAAAAAACAGTGGAATATTATTTTGCGTCTACATTTTACCCGAGCGAAGCCGGGTTTTCGTCTAGTTATAAATAAATCATTGTAGTAGAATACTAAACTCGCCTTTGTCCAGAATTTTACGTTCATCAGCATCTTTTTCGACCAGCCAGGTTGCAAGTTGCAATAGCTGAGGAGTCACCGCAGCCACCCTTAAGTGGATCAGGGGTGGGTCACATAAATCATCTGCTACATACAGTTGTTGACTTGACTTACATGTGGCGGAGCGACACGCAACGTCGACTCTTGCGCTTGCGCATCTATTGTGCTGATACGTCTCCAGCTGAGATTTTATGACGATGATCTCACGCTATTTTTGGCGACAGATGTTGTGAATATGTGATGAAGACGTTTTAAAGATGTTGGTGAAGATATGTTCTCGAGTTACAGCTAAAATAGGGCTAATTTTTTTAATAGAGGTTTAGTGTGACTTCAGATACAGGCCGTAAGCTGTATATCTGCGATTAATTTTGATGATTTAATCAAAATTAAGCGGACACGGTGTTAGAGAAGAACCTTGTAGAAATTAAGACGATCAGAAACTAATAACTAATACACCATAACTTTCATTAAAAGACCGGCAGAAATAACAGCATAACTTTGATTAAAAGACCAATTCATAAAAGATGTACCGAAATAACCGAAACCGTCGTACGCGCATACAACGACTAATAAAATTAATTATTAATGTCGATAAAGCGAAAGTAATTTGTCAGGATCGTGGCAAGTGGCAGTCTCTGGTCTCTGCCTAACCCTCTGAAATACAAGCGTGAGCTTATGGGTGTATGTAAGTTTGAATTCTCGAAAAGTTAGATTTTTCTAGAGCAAGTCTTAAAATTTTGGAACAGATGATATTTTGGTTGGTCCCATAAGAGAAATAATTTTGTACCTATTGATGAATTGAATAACAAACAATTAAACTTTTGCAACGGATCTGGTACTCCCACCCTTCGTAAAAGTTAAGGGGAGAGGTCCCCTATGTAGATGAAATGCCATCACGTGCAGTTATTTCTGACCCTCTATATTTATGGGGTCCTCATAATCCCCAAGGATTGGATGTGGGTCGGTGTGGCAGGAAACGCGAGGTCCGGTTTGTTTCTTTCTTTAGCAGTATTTTAATTAGTATCGCAGATTTTATGCCTTCGAAAAATGGGGAGATGCAATTTTTTTATTATGCGACTTACATAGTCTTGTTTTAAAACCCTTGTAGAGATAACCTCACCCTTTTTGGTTAGAAAGATGAATAGAGAACAATTTATTGCTTATTTGACTTCATTCAGAATCGATCTTTATGTAAATAAACCATTCAGAGAAATAGTTAAAATTAGGAATGTATTTTTTCCAGCTAATAGCTTTAAGATATGCATTTGTTGCACTAAATCATTCAATACATATAAAAACGTATTACTCGTATGATTTTTTTGAGTTTAAAAAGTCTTTAAAAAATGTTTGTTTAATCCAGACCAAAGATGAACGAAACAAAAGTACCTACATAAAAAGAAAATTGCGCAGGTTTTGGAAATCATCTCTTACTGGTATGATCGATTGGTCACCTATTGTACTCGTATACCATATACTCGTATAATTTTTATGTAAGAGTCAATCTTTACATCTACTCACTCTACTAAGTACGACTGGACTTTTCAAGGAGAATCTAAATCGTTAAAAAGAAAAACTGTACAATGGAACCCTTTGCAGGACATTTTGCAAGAAAAATCCACAGCTTCTTAAGTATGTTAACCGTACAGGCATCAGCTTACGTCAGCGAAGATTATAGTCGCGCTGTGCATTATGATCTCCCATTTACATACCCCGTTACGCAATACCTGAAAATCCACCATCACCCATCACGACCTCAGATCAACATGACCCGCAGATTCGCCGAGTCCGCAGCACAAATACCGCACACGCCCCCCACCACGCCCGCGTGTGTCAAGTCGCGACTTGAATGCAGCTCCGCTTTGTTGTCGACTCGATCGGAGCCCCTCTCATTCGCGCTCCGACCACCGCAACGTACGCACGCGCGTCCACGTCCCAAGTTCAGTGCCCCGCGTGTGAAACGAAACAACACCTCTCAGTGAATGAACACGTCAACATGGTGCGAAGCCTGTCTCAGTGGACGAAGACCCTAAGCTTCCCTTCGAGGCTGTCCCCGAATAGGGCGTCGAAGGAGAGCGTCGTCAATGTCCAGCCGGCCTCCCCCGGGGTCTCCCCGACCCCCAGCGCCTCCTCTCTCCCGCAGAGCTCGGAGAAGACCATCACGCCGATTCCCATCACGGAGATCAGTCAAATTGTAAGTACTAATAGTATTTGAGTTTTAACTTCACTGCAGATTAATTTGTGCAAATTATTACAGGACTTTTAAATTAAATTAATGAAAGTTCAAATAGTGAATAATTACACAGTAAAAACCTACTTTATGAATGTCAAAGTTATTAGTTTCACAATTAATAGATTACGTGGAGAAGAAGCTAACAAAGAAACTCTACATTTATTTTTTTCAAAACTGTTTTAGATTAATCAACAAACTTTCAGACTTAAAAGTTATTACTCAAGGATGTGTTAAACACTAGACACAATTCTCCTCTGAATATATTTAATATTAATCTACTGTTTAACACTAAACATTCTTCTAAATAAGATGTGCAATGTGACCTCACAGCAGAAACTGTTGTCTTGTTTTCAAATAAGGAAAAATCTGTCTCGAAGGACCAATATTCTATAGATTTTTGTACGGACCTCGAGTTATAAAGCGCTACTAAAAGCACTAAGTCTTTTATAGCCTTTCACAGCAGATCTGTCTCGAAGGACCAATAAGTGATGCAATGCACGCGGAATTCGTCTTCCTATCCCTTTCGCTTTGCGGATTAGGGTTGATGGTACTTAGTGAGGGAGAGCGCACCCTCTTTAGAAGCTGTTAGGGAATTGATTTTTTATAACATAGTTTAGGACTTTTTTACGTAGTGGATGCATATCAGTTGTTGCATGTGGACAGCATTTGCATTCAAACTGCCTGATTATGTTGATGGATTCACGGATTAAAGTTTTTGTTGGTGTTCCTTTGTAACTTTGTTTACGTGGCGTGAAGTGCCGAACAATTACAAGTATTACTCTTGCAAAAAAACGAAGTAATCTTTACCTAAGGAAAATAATATTTTAGTTGACACACAGTAGACTGACGACCTAAAAACCCAAAAATTTGTTACTTCCCTGCACTAGCACCCAAATAGGTAACTGCACCGTTACTGACAACCTAACAAACTCGAAAAGGGATTCGAACCTGCATGCTACGTGTCTAAACTGCAAGCGACGGCCTCGCCCATATTTGCAAAGTAATTACCGGCGTCATAATGTCGAAACGTGATGTGATGTCCAATGCTGCGTACGTAGTGGCATTTGACATTTGCACCGGTAACCAGCCGTACGTGGTTGGTGTGCATTAAGTCTTGAATACAGACACAAAATATATATCTGCAGAAGGCCGCAGAATTTAAAGCTCGAGCAGAAAGAATGAGATGACATCATGAACAACAACAGTATTGAGCCTTTTTTTAAATCTCTTCTTTTTAAAATGTTTCTGTAATCTGTTACGTTATGACCTTGAAAATAATAACTAAAAACCATTTATTTAAAACCCAAAACAAACCATGGTGAGCCGAGCGGCCCACTAGAAATTCTACAGATTAAACATGATCAAGGTAGGTACAGCAAAGAAATCAGCAATAAATAAATTATTGGAATTATACTTATTTCTTCTATTTTATTTCTGTATTATTAGGATCTATTTTGTAAGCTGGAACTGTGTATTCTGAAATAAGAGCATTTATTATTATTATTATATAAATCGAAGATAAAAAATACATATTCAAATTGCTAGTTAACAAGAAGTGTAAAGCTTGAAAGGCTACTGTTTGTGTTTTTCACGAATCATTGCCAAAACGAACTGTTTCTTGCATGCAATTTTTTTTAATTAGCTAGATACATAATCTCACGCCTGTATCTCAGAGGGGTAGGCAGAGACCAGGGACGAACACTTGCCACGATCCTGACAGATCACTTTCGCTTCATTGACATTCATTAGTCGCTGCATGCATGCCAGTTTTGGGTACTTTTCATCTTGCCCTTGCTAAAAGATCCCCTATTTTTCGATGTAGGTATGTCCGCCTGAAGCGTCCCTTACCGACCCTTCCACTAAAATCGCTGGATATAATTGTTTCGTCAGTCTTTCTTCCTTCTTCCTCTAAACATGTCCAAATCAATGCAAAATTCCTTTGATAGGGTCGGCGGACGAAAGCACATAAGTCCAAAACACTACATTTTGAGTCAGTCAGTTAAACCTTTTTTTTAATTACTCTAAACCATTTTATTATGTTTACTACATTAACAGAAAGCATTCGTGAAACGATCAATTGAACATATTTGTTTTTCCACAAAAAATAAGCAAACTACTGTTTTAATCTATTTATGTTGTACAGAACAAATTTTTCGACAATTTGACTTATGTGCTTCAGTCCGCCGACCCAATTATTCTAGTAACTACATCCTCTTTCCACTGTATTTTTTTAAAATAATTTTATTTCACTTGTCCTCGCAACGAAAAGGATTTGCACATGAAAATATACACGAGATTTTTCATGCAGATCTTGAACGATAAAAATCATGTAGATTGGAAAAGCATGTCGAAACGAAATACGTTTTTTATAGCGTCATCACATCAAAGCCTTGATTCTGTTAGTGCATTATAGTTCAATTACAGTTACATGGTCGGGTTCGTGACATGTTTTATAATTCCGTTGACGCCTAGAGTTACTGATCCACGTGAGCGCGTCGATTTGAAGCGGCAATGAAATTAAATCGATGCAGTCATCCAACTGTCTTTGTACTGCAATTAATTAGCAGAATCTAGGCCCAATTTGGTTCAGTGAACACAGAGTGCCCAACCACAACTTCCATTACACAGCGTTGATGTCTTTTCTTAGGAAAACTGCAAAGCCTACAACCTTGTACAGGAAAAATGCTTTACTAGGTTTTTTCTAATATGCGGTCTATCAGGTCATGTCTAACAGGTCATCTATGAAAACATGATACGTTTCCCTTATTTCTCAAGACTTGCATTTTATATATAAAAATATATACATATATTATATTATATTATATAAAAAACCGACCAAGTGCGAGAGTCTGACTCTCGCACAAAGAGTTCTGCACCATTATCTATAAAAATGGAAAAAATTACGTGTGTTTAAGGGGGACTCCCTTAAATATTTATTTTAATATAATTTAGTTACTTGTTTTTAAAGTGAATAATATAACTTCCTTATGGAAGAGACCCGCGCCCCTCAGTGGGGACATAATGGGAAGATAATGATGATGAATATAACTAAATATTCTGTGAATATTTCAAGCGTCTACCCGTTGCTATTATCAATATCGAGCAAACACGAGCAAAAACAATGATGGTTAAATGAGAGCGCCCTGGATTTTTTTTTTTCTATTTTTTACTATTTGTTATTATAGCGGCAACAGAAATACATCATCTGTGAAAATTTCAACTGTCTAAGTAACACGGTTTATGAGATACAGCCTGGTGACAGACGGACGGTCAGCGGAGTCTCAGTCATAGAGTCCGTTTTACCCTTTGGGTACGGGACCCTAAAAACTAGCTGACCGTGACCTGCCATGTTAATTTGCCTGCGACCTATTCTCAAACTTTTTAAATATGCACACAAAAAATCATACAAATAAGTGAAGCCGTTTCGGCGGAGTTCGATAACAAGCATTGTGACATTATCTAAATATATGCATGTCATGTATCACGTATTTATAAGTACCTACTTATCTTCTTTATATCTTGCTACTTTTCAATATATTTTCGATTTTTTTTATTTTTTTTTATTTATGTACATCCGAAAATCCACACCTACCGACTATGTTCTTCCTGCAATTCTCTCCATCCAAAGGTTGTCTGGAAGAGATCGCTCTAAGCGATAAGACCGCCAATTGTGTACCATTTAGACATAAGGAAATTACAATAACTCTGTATTATGGTTGAGCAATAAAGTGTTATCTATCTATCTATTAACTTTCAACCTGCCACTCTATCGGATTCAGCATTTAGACAACTCGAAAGAGTCTAAATAAGAATATACCTATATATGACAGTTCGGAGTAGGAGTATGAGATACCTAGTACCTACTGGGTAAAAAGTCCCAGAAAGTAGCAGAGTGACATAAGCTGGTTGTGACATACCGGGAACAAGAGGGCTAAATCAGACAACTCCATACAGATGGTCCTATCATCATATCATCCAGAGGCTTACGTAATTGCACCCCTGTTCGGATTCCTCCGACAAAAAGTCAAGTAAGTGTATTCAGAACAATAGTAGATTAGTAGCCAAGGGCTGTAAGGCACCAATTACAGCCCAGTTAATAATAATAAGGCAGCAATTACAATTGATGCTTACACCCGAGCTAACTACTCTGCTTTACATCTCGATTGTGAGGTAAGTAGAAATAAAATACTCGTTTTTCTTTTCGCCATTTCATGAACTCGTCCTAAGTTTTCAAATACCTCTCTTTAGAACTTTCAGGCAAAATTTATTGTTCATTGCTGCTTCAGCTTCCATTTTCATTTAATCGGGAGTGCTGCTTTTATATCTTCGTCACTTGCAGAACTCATGTTTTTTTCCGAATTAGCACGTAATTATAAAAAAAATCCCAAAAACAAACAATATTTAAAGTAAAAGTTGTCTATTCCCGCCTTTTTTCATCTTTTTTTTTATAATTTTTTTCAAGAACGAAATTGAGCTTCACCGTTCGATATTTAAAATTGAACATATTATACGCATACGAAGACAAGGCTGAATAGCGAAGCGACCTCTTTTGTCAATGGGCTGAATGCATGATGCCTATTGCCAGTATGATGGTTAGATGTACGCGAACTTTTTGAAAGAGTGAAGAGTTTTTTTTTTATTACTTACCGCCCTAGGGCTTTTCCAGCTACATTATTACCCTAGAGCGCTAATTGGTCACCTACAAGCCCCATTTGGGGGTAATAAGGACCTACTTACCGAATATGAGAGATGTAAAATTAAAAATTAACCATACTCTTGCATATCGTCCAGAGAAAAGAAACCGTAGCTATTACGTTTTTAATTGCAACAGAACTTTCCAATAGAGAATCTGACACTATACTCAACGCGTTATCAATTTCAATAGACCTGCCCAATAGGAAATCAGATACTACCCAATGCGTTATCAATTTCAAGAGGTCTGTCCAATAGAAATCGTGAACGTAGACTGTATTTCTGCTTAGTTTCGTCTCCGTGGTCGAGTGCGATAACTGGTTGGGGTACCGTTACCGTCCTCCTTGCAAGTCACCTTGGCAAGGCCGTGCACCGACGGCGTTTTTGCACAGTTGACTTTCACCACGCCTCTCTGGACGCTAGGCACCTTTCTAAAACATGCTCTCGTGGCTTTTGGCTGAATGCTGAAGTCTGTGACAGAATATGTGTGGAAAAATATCAAAGACTTCGAAACTTTTAGTAGCCGTCATAAAGTTAATACTAGAAATAAACATAACATAAACCGAATAGGTTTCCGAGAGCGGCTAGATAATACGAAACACTTGTAACATAACGTATTTAAAAAAAAAACATAAATTGTCATTTCCACGGTTTAGACTTGCAAAAGTTAATCCTTTTTTTATGGGGCACTGTATAAGGTTCTGCAACAAGATTCCCTAAGATCAGAGTTACGTCCGACGTGGTTTAAGAAAATTTTAAAGGTTCAAGCACCCTCTGTGCAAAAAGGCTTAATAAAAAGTTAATTATTTTATAATATAAATTTTTCAATTATAATATTAATATTAATAATTGAGTCCAGTGTTCAACACATCCATGTGTAATATTTTTTAAGTTTCAAAGTTTGTTATATAAACTCTGTTCTGGAAAGAATAAATGTGGAGTTTCTTTGTTAGTTTCTTCTCCACGTACTCTATTAATTGTGAAACTACAGCTTTGAAGTTCATAAAGTAAACATTTTATTTGAATTTTAAATAAAACTTTTGGGTTTGAGTTTTTTGTGTTGCATGTTTTTTGGTTTTTTAGACCAATCGGGCAAGCACAAGAATTGTCTCTAGATACTGTGACTTATAGATACGTCCCATGCCCACCGCGGATTGGTAATTTCAAGCGCTGGGGTATTGAATAGCTCGTCACTCAGGTTTCCTCACGATGTTTTCCTTCACGTCAGCGAGTGGTATTGCTACTATAACTTCACAAATAATCCTAGAAAACACTGGGAATTTAACGTGGGTCTCCCATTTCCGAGTCTATTGTTCTACCCGCGAGGCTACCATATCGCTCCAAGCTGCCCACACAACATGTAATTGAAATAGCTGTAAAAATCTGAAACTGTTTAAAACATAAATAAGTAAAAGTGTTGAATTGTTCCATATACTATTTTCTTCTTCATACTACTTATTGAGTAGAGAACTTGACCACGTCAGTTTGTATAAAAAATAAAAATTGAGATTCACTCACTTTTGTTAATTGGAAGTTTGTAATTAAATGTTATCGGTAAAAATCCGATAAATTTTATTTAGCGATATTTCAAAAGCAAGTTTCGTGCTTGCATGCAACGATTAATGAGTGAATGTCGATGAAGCGAAGTGATCTGTCAGGACCGTGGCAAGTGGCAGTCCCTCTGCCCACCCCTCTTGGCTACACGCGTGAGCTTATGTATGTAAAAAAACAAGCGGCATTGTTAACGTCGTTAAAAATTCAGAGTGTGAACTAAATACTGAAAATAACAGAGCAGAAAAACTACAACAGTTACCTAACGTTGGCTTAAACTAACCGTGAACTTTGCGTAACTTCCATTCAATTACACTCGGAATGGACGTGCGAGTTAATGAACACCTTTTGTCTACTGTCTCATTAGCTGATCACCGTTTGAGATAGCTAGGACAATGCCTTGTACACTTATGAAGTTGCGGCTTTCTTATCGCGCAAATTAAGTTACCAACCCCTTGAGGGGCGCTGATAGCCAGGCTAGTGGCTAGAACACTGGACTTAGAAGCGAAAGACACAGGTTCGACTCCCAGAGCGGGCATGTATCTATGATTTTGTTTTCTAAGTTAACCTAATATAACATTTACATACAGTTACATACATTGCTTCTGGAGCCACACTAGGATACCCTGTGTCGTGGGAACCAGAAACAGCGACGTCACACGGTTAAGTACATTAATTGTGAAGTTATAGTAGAAATGCCACTCGCTAACTAACATAACATAACATTTACATACAGGCACATACATTGCTTCTGGCCCCACACTAGGATACCCTGTGTCGTGGGAACCAGATACAGCGACGTCATAAACATGTAAACATCCAAGACCTGGGTTTTTTTTCTCCTCAGCCGAGATTCGAACCCGGGACCTCTCGCATGGTAGTCAGATGCGCTAACCGCTGCGCCACAGAGGTCGAACTTTGTGGCTATAGTGGGACGTGTATAGGCTGATTACAACCCATTGCATTTTGCTGACTATTTGACACCCTTAAATCAATTAGCCTAGTTACTACGCATTCAATGTATTTTGAACAGGAATGGTGACAGAAATGCCTAGTTGAAACAAAAGAATTGACTAATTATTTATAATAATAATCATAAAGAGTAGCTAATTAATAATCACTTAATCATAATAACTTTTACATAATGCTATCACTTGTCCTGGTCCCAATCTAGGATACTTGTGGAAATGTAATCAAGCAAGGTCATCAAAAACATAGGAATACATACAGACTTAAGGGGTTTTTTACAAATCAAGCACGGCCCCCGCCAGTGGCCATCGAACCCGCGATCTCTGTTTTGGTGGGCAAGCTTGTTAACCGCTAGGCCAACGAGGAAGACTGGCTAACTAGCACGGAAGTCGTCGCAACATCCATGTAGGAAACAATAAAGTGACATAACAAGGTAACTAACTACACAACCATAACCAAAATACAATGTACAATCGACAGCACATCAACAGTCACATTTTAGTTGCAAAGTCGCCCGTAATGCAACGGAGTAGAGTGCATGAGTGTATAGGATGATGTGCTGTCGACTGTACAGCGTCGAAGTTCAGAAAGATAGAGATTGATAGCACTTTATTTTATCTATTGTACATAAAAAAGGAGATTACACGCGTATTTCTTAATCTAAGAGTACAGACATCGGCTGCTTCATCACTACTAGTGAACTTTTCCAGACACCCTTTGGATGGAATGAAGTTTATTTCAGTAAGAAAAAAATACAATCGCTAATAAAATGGAGTCCAAGAGAGAAATAAGTTGTTTCGAATCGTAAAAATCGAAGAGACGCAACAAAGAAACTCCATTACTACACATTAAACAAGAAAGCGTGATAAAAATCCAGACTTCGTGTCTTCCAACGCACCATGTCTTTATGCAGCGGCATTATGACAAAACTGCGATCATCACGAGTGACCCGTATGGACGATAAATTAAACCAGAGGCGTAATAAAAGTAACGTTCCATCAGCAATCGTGAAAAAGAAAGCCATTTAAATCGGCCATCTTGGAATTACGGCGCGGCGCGTCGACCAAGTTTGACAGAAATAAAAACTAAAAAAAAAACAAAAGTCCATTTGGATTTTACTTTTTTTTACGTTTCGTTTGACGCGTTTATTGGCGGTTAAATCAAGTTACGATGCAAATTCCTGCCGAGTGGGATGCCAATTGCAAATGATGGCATAGGCCAGCAACTTTGTATGTACTTTGACGCTCGCTGCGCCTCCTCCCGGGGCAATGAAAGTCTGCGAGCGCAGGAAATATTCGAGCGAAATGCGACATAGTCGTCGAAACAAGCACAGTATAAGTTTATAGTTCTTTGTTTAATTCCATACCGGGATATAAATGATAAAGAACGATTCTGCTACAGCACTCAACATCTTTTGTCATTGTCACCACGCGTACCACATTATTTTCTCCGTTTATTACGCAACGTAGTGATACATATTGCAGCAGCATTTTGCTTCTCTTAAAAGTTCACCGCGATCATATTTTATTAGGTATTTTATTGCTGAGCGACAGTGAAACATCTGCGTGTCAAATTCCTTCATGCCATGTGCAAGCTACTGGCTGCATGGGAAGCGAACCGTGTACACACGCGGCTGGCGATGAAAAAAGTATGTAAATTTGAAAATAGAACTTGCCTCGTTGGGCTTGGCTGGCTGGTTAGATAGGCTCCACTGTTTCTAGTTTATTGCGTCATTATCCCAGGAAGGATGAGTGCGAGTGTGCTATCGTCATTGCATATCAAGCGAAATTATTCCAATTAATACAAACTTTTTAAATATGAAATTTTATATTAATACTTCAAATAACACATCACCATTTTCAGATTTTCATAATTCAGCAAATATATGTATTTTCGATCAAAATGGCATAAGCCGGGATTTTAACGCACCTCCCAAATATGAGGCCGGAGTTCTACCACTGTACTGCCACTGCAATCCGCTCTTTCTCTGAGAGATGTTCTGTACCCTGCAGTGCGCCGTATGTCATATAAATAGGCTACATCAAAAAAGTAAAATTGAGTTACTTGTTTCTGTTCTAAGTATTTTTTTTGGCAATAAAGTCTCATGATAATTATCTACCTACTATGTTTACTATAGAGTTTTAAGAGAATCAACCCTCGTCAAAAGACAAAAGTAGCTGTCGATCCAATTCACCGCAGAACAGAAGTATCCATTTTTTGACCTTTGTAAGTGGCTGCAGTAATACATCAGTTTTCAATAGACAACCGGAGATAAAGGAAGAGGGGTAGGTTTTTATACCGTCAGCTGTTCCGTTGAGTGGGTCGGCGGATGGGTACATGGAACCCGACACTGGTCTTACAAAACTGTTGTTAAAATAGAGTTTTGAACTGATGGAATGTTTTTGTTAGACTCTGCATGTGTCAGCGAATTATTTAATCTTTTCGGGGTGTTTTTCGGTACATAATACCGACGTCAGGCCTTGTGGTCGTCTTTCGTTATTATCAAATGGAATATCCAAAGTGATTTCAATGTCATTTAACAATCACTTCTTCTTCATGCTTCTTCAGATTGATTGCATTAAAAAAATGATTCTACATTTTAAATCATACTAACGTCATCTATCATTGTTGAATTTCATGCATTATCTGAGAAAAAACACATAAAATAACAAGAATGGCACGAACATACAAAATAAAATCAAACTACAATTGAAGTGCTCATAATTATGGTCAATTTTAATATAACCCTGCCATTTGACGTATTCGTAATTTATAACTTGAAAATATTCAAGTAATAAATTACAAAATAATATTATTTTTATGTATAACTTAAACACAGTAAAAATTAAGAACTTCACACAGGTATATATATATTTCGAAATCACACCTACAAGCAATTAATATTTTACTACTATATGTATCCACATCAATTTATCTCTGTATCAAATATCAAAACTGCCGTAGTAAAATATTCCCTTCAATAAGCAACTTTTCGCCGCATTTCCAATTCATAATATGTGGGGTCAAATATCAGTTCATTCTGGCTAAGCGGATACGTTATCTGATACGACAAAACCCTTGTCAATGACCACGTCTGTAATGCCATGTTTTTTAGTCAATTTTTTGTACAGTCGACGTTGAAAAATCAGTGCTAACTGCTTGCGTTACTCTTCGATTTGTTGGATCCGCATTTCCTTTTTTTTATTATTTATTGAAGAAATTTCAAAAAAAACATATTCTATCTATTTAATCTATCTAATAGAGCCCATTGTTGGGCATAGGCCTCTTCCAGTGCTAGTCTCGTCCAATGTTTCCCAGCCGCTTTCACAATATCGTCGGCCCATCGGGCTGGTGGTCTGCCTACCGACCGTCGACCGGTTCTTGGCCACCACTCTGTGACCACCTTGGTCCACCGGCCGTCTTCCCGCCTAACCAAATGGCCATATGTAAAAATACATATTAAACAGAAAACATCTTTATTGAAACCTGTACAGGTTTATCTGTGAGGTGAGAATTATTAACTTATTTGTGCTATTGTATTTTATTCCTTAGCTCCGGTCCATTTTGGCGCAGATATTATTTATTGAAATTTATGAAGTGCTTCAATGAAATTTGAAATAGGTCATTATAATTCAGTTTTATTAATAAGTAATTTGACACTTGATGAACCATACATGTTTAACGGGAAGTCGAGAGAGTCGTAACTTTACTTCAGATCAGAGTGCGTACATTAAAAAATGACATGGTTTCGGTGATATTGATTCCACAAGTACATTCTATCTAAGTACATTCTTTGTGATTGACTGTACTTGAAATTTCGAGCCTCCTAAAGGCAGGAAGTGCAAAAAATCTTGGAATCTCAACTGATACCAACCGCATCCGGAATTTAAATTTCACTATGACAGTCCAATCTCCACTTTAAACATAAGATATTAAAGCCCATTTTGAGTCAACGTATTTAAGTATTCAATGTATAAGCACTGTGACCTTTTTGCTATAAAATCAAGGTCGTTGGATGAATCAGACAGGCCTGGACAGTTTACCTAGATTCTTTGCGATAAGCATTCATGTTTAACCATAATAGTAATTACGTCAACAAATCCCTTTATTTGCTAAGTGAGGGCAATTTCTTTGTCATTAGAATCCGTAATTAACAAAGATCAAACCAATATTTGACGGCCTCTGTGGCGTAGTGGTTAGCGCATCTGCTTACCATGCGAGAGGTCCCGGGTTCGATCCCCGGCTGTGTAGAAAAAAAAACTCCAGGTCTTGGATGTTTACATGTTTGTGACGTCGCTGTTTCTGGTTCCCACGACACAGGGTATCCTAGTGTGGGGCCAGAAGCAATGTATGTGCCTGTATGTAAATGTAAATGTTATATACCTAATGTATATGGAACTGATACGATTGTAAACTTATTATTTTAAGTTATCCATTTAAGATCCGTCATTTAAGACCATTCTGGTTTTCAAAATGGTAGTCTTTGAGTGTCCATTCCCGGATTACATCTGCTATCGCACGCGCATCCGAAGTTCTCGGATTATTGTGCATTTTCGGCTTCCAAGCACCTGTTCGCGGCAGATGCGAAGAAAATTAAGGGTGAAAGAAATATGTACTCCGGGTACTATAATTTTATGGAATGACCACCGATGCTCTTAAGAATGCTCAAGGCCATTTTTGTAAGTTATTATAATAATAAAAAGAAAAGTTGAGTTTGCAGGCAGGAAACAGAAATTAGCCTTAAAAACGCCTGGCACTTCGTTCTACAAATCGTGGGTCCGTGAAGAAAGTGGTAGACGCATGAAAAGATGAACAGGCTATTTTAAGACTTACATGGTTTTCTCATGGATGCCATTGTCAGCACTATACCAAATAAAAATGGGACCACACGGGAAGCACCAGCTTTCAAATAAAAAAATAATCATCAATAATCGGTTCACTTAGTCAAAAGTTCTTAGCAAACATAAAAAATACAGTCGAATTGAGAACCTACTCCTTTTTTGAAATCGGATAAAATAGAGTAGAGTACTACTAGTACGAGTAGTATTAGAAGTGGACGAATATGGAAGTTATGGAATGATGATAAATTTTGATGGTAAAATTTCGGGTCTGTAATGGTTTTGTAATTTAATAACGATGAGTTGTAACCTAAGCGAATTGTCGGTTCTCAAAACCAATAGTTTATTACGAGTACCTAACTAGGTAAGTAACGTCAAAAATTATAAAAATATAAACATTCAAAATAATGCGTTCACGGGCAATGTTTAGAAACGAACCAATTTTGAAAGGATTTATAAATGTCCGTTCATTTGGGATTAAGGGCGTGTCAGGTCTTCCAAACTTTTAGTCCTTTTTGTAACGACTTCGTGCGCCCACGCAGCTGACGCGATTTCGAGAAACCTTTCCTTTTACCTGAATCCAAAATCTTTGGCAGGATTCCGTTTGTTGCCGATATTTGACAGTCAGCTGTCGTTTTGTCGTGTTTTTTGGTTCGACAGATGTTATCTGCATTCCAATTGGAGGGTTGAACGAGAATATTATTCTGAATGCATTTTCGGTTTGCCAGGTGGAAGCTGACGAGATTTTTTAATGTAAATTCAAAAGTAGACAATCTGTAAGCCCGGAAATACTAGAATTGCTTAACATACTTTCGTTGTTTCAAATCTCAAATCTTGTTTCAGAACATGTCGAATATAAAATATTGTTTACGATCGGCTTTTTGTAAGCAGTAACTTTAATAACTTCACCAGCGCGCTAACAAAGGGCTTGCGCCTGTTTTGTATCAAGAGCCCCCTCCTGTTTATTTTTCTACATCCAGAACTCCTAATTGAGAACTCGCTGCATGGAGTGGCCAGCCTTTGAGACTGTTTCAAAGAGGAAAAAAAACAAACGTTCTATTTTTGAAAACCATTGATCTCTGGTGCTTTCGTTATTGAGTTGTGCAGAGTGGTAATTGTTCGTGCACTACGCCGAATTTCTCCTAATAATATGCACTTTGTATTAATTAGAGTTGATTTTTAATGGTGTATAATGATTAAATTACAATGAGTTTACTTTTTCGCTTAAGTTTTCCAGATGACTTGAGCGTGGTTGGTTAGGATTTTGACTCTTATTTGATTGGAGTTTGGTATAGGAAAAAATGCGTTTACAATGCAATCACTTGTGACGATAAACAGACTCTGGCCATTTGTACCGTAACTGGACATCAATCTTTACATATATATCATATGTGCTCCCTTAACCAGTAGCCTATGTACGAGTATATATGGGCAAAAACGAAAAAAAAAAATCAAACGTATAGCTCTCTCATAAGCTCGGGAATCTAACCCTGCCCCCATCTTATCGCTTGGTAGACTATCGAGACAGTCAACCATAGAATAAACCCTATCTTATCTCTATGACCCTCATCCATCACTCTACTGTAATCTCTTTAGTCTATTTCAAACATCTTCATTGCCTTTTGTTTAGATGCGGAGTTTTGTATAAATACTTTATCAATTTAGGTATGTGAGTTTGTTTTCAATTGTCAACTTGACGACTTACGACTCTGTTAAGATAATGACTGTATATTTTATTGTCATTCGTATTCAGGTCATCAGATTACTGATTTGTGACGCATCACTGCATTCGAATCGGTCTAATTTATTCAGGTAGATGAGTGGTACAGTTAGAAGTATGTCAACGTTTATGTCTGCATTTTTACTCGGCTACGTTAAAGGTGATTTTGTAACAAAAACGTGAAACTTGATGAGCTGTGGACTGTACACACGTCTTTATGTTGAACAGGCAATAAAATGAAAATTGCTGACTAAATTACGAGTACTTTTAGGTTTCTGATGACGTTCAAGTAGGCAAATGACATCGTCATCGAAGAAACGGATCAGTCACTTTTTCGAAATCTAAAAAAAATCTGTGAGATTTGTGAAAGAATGTTCCACTTTGAGAAAACAAACTTTTTCAGTGTAACGTCACTTTATAAAAAAAGCAGAACAATGCTCTAAAATAAGGGGTTGTGCCAGAAAATAAGGCGTATTCCGTGTGCGATGAGAGCTTCGGAAGTCCACCGTGGCTTGCCAGGACTCCCGCTGACTGCCCATGTAAGTCATATCTGCATCACTCTCAAGACCTGTTATTATCTTCGTACCTTCGCTTAAACGACCGGCAGACCCAAAATTTGCAAATAACAGTCTCGGATGCCGATTTAATATTCTAAATTTTATTGTTGCATAGGTTCCCACGCGATCCGCACGCGAATGCGCTGCGACGCCGCCATCTTTGTTTTGTTTTGTTTTTTTTCTCGACATCC